>JAQPPZ010003251.1:10000000-11445233 GCA_028583015.1 Wollemia nobilis
TCAACTGCATCACTCTGTCTGTGTTGACAACAATTACAATCCTTTTGCGCTGCTTTTGCTGCACCTTGCTCAACAGAGGCATCTCCTAGACTCTATAGGGTATCCCTCGAACGTTGAAAGGCATTTGTGCGACCACTGATCGAAGTTTGTTTCTCCCAAAAACCCTAGTTTTCATGATTTTTGTGTGATCAAACTTCTATAAACATAAAAAATAAAAACATAAACATAAATCAGTGACAAGGTAAATCAAAATGAAGAACCCTTTTGGGGTCCCACCATGATCACCATTTTGTAAAGCAAAAAATGACAACACCAAAGCAATAAATAACAAAATCAACACAAAAGCTTATTGCGCAAATGAAGACAATAATATTGATATTATTATGGGGGGAGCCTTGATCTCCATTGTTACAATATGATTTCGTATTGATACAATTATTACAAATCTAGGGTTTAAAATTCCTTATTCACAAGTGAACATATGGTGTATTTTGCACTGTCTTCTACTCCAAACAAGTGTGTGGGTGGGTTTGTGTATCCTATGGGACAATCCTAGCTACAACAACTTCCAAAGATGTGGTTCCTACACATGTAAATAGAAAGCAACATAAAAGGGTTAATAGCACCTATGAGGGTTCCATTGTGTGAGGCCCTCTAAATAGTAAAAACCTACAAATCCCTAATACTATAATTTTAACTATAAACTAAATGCAAAAATGTAAAATAATATAATAGAATATATTACCTTGTCAAAAAAATAGATGTGATGTTAATCCGTGCTCCTATTTATGTGTTCAAGAGTCACACGAACACCTAGAAGCATCTACGGGCTTATAGACTACAAATAAGCTATGAGAAACACCCAGATGCGTTCGATGATGACTATAAACACATAGCAACATTCTAGAATGCTCAACAATATTCCAAAAATGCTCAATAGTGTTATGTGAACTCTGGGAGGCATTCAGGGGTGGATGGGAGTGAGGCAAAACCATATCTAGTTCATGAGAGTTTTACAATGGCAAAAATTGAATATGCGATGGCAACGGTGAGGGAAGAATATGATAGTGAAGTGGCTAGGGTTTGTGAGTGGGCAAATGTTCAAATTTGGGACCTCTATATTTTTTTATGGACCTTCTAGATTTTTTGTGGTCCTTTTGGATTTTTTGTGGACCTTGATTCATCAAAATGAATCATCTTTTATAATTTGCCCTTGATCATGTTAGGGTTTCAACAACACCAATGGATGGTTGAGATTAAAACATGAGTAAGGGTTGAGATTGAACTTGATATTGTGACATGAATTAATATGAATGGATGGTTGATATTAAGTCATGGCATATGGCTAGGATTTATTCACATAAATACATATATATTTATTAAATATATATAAATATAAAATATTAATATTTATGTATATATTAAATATATATAATTAATGGCTATGATTGGAGGATACTTGAAAGAACTTAAAATTTATTTTTCTCTATATTCAAATGATTACAATTTACAATATATATAATGATCGATCAACTTTGATCAATCAGAAAAGCTAAAAAAGCTAAAACAACTCAAGTTACTAAAAAAACTAGCTTTCTAAAAAAATAGCTTTTACATGGCCACCTTGCATGGTGTTTTTACTTAATTCCTAAATGAACTAAACTTCCTAATTGGAATGAATAATAAAGCACACAATTTAATACATTTTTTATGTGCTTTATTTATTTACAACTCATTAATTATGGATGACTTTTGACATCACCCCTAACAATCCCCCCTTTGATGTCAAAGGGAGAAATATCCAACATTTCTTTGAGTCTCCATGAGTCACCTTCAACCACTGAAAATCAGATTCTGAAAGCTTGATGTGGTGTTGCCCGAAGTATCAAAAGTCGTGATGTTGGAAATCTTGCTAATGAGCCAAGCTGAAAATCACTAATCCACTGAGAGATAAGCCACTAAAGGTAAAGACAACTCCAACTATAGGAGTACCCATGTGATATCCATGATCACATAAAAAAGGGTCATGGTCTTGTGAAGAGACAACAACAACTCCCAAACTGGAGTACCCGATAGATTCCCATGATTGATAAACAATACCTCCTATTGTAGGAGCACCCAAAATCATAATGGAATCTCAAGAGGGCCATGGTCATGAAGAAATCCTACTTCCAAAAATAGTCTTTGATGACAAAAGTGGATTGAAGGAGTGTCGGGTTCAACCGATAATGCACTTCCTATACAACAAACTTTGAGGCCCAAAAAATCATATGAAACAGCCTCAAAATTGAAAATGGATACCTCCATCATGTCTTGATTTCGAAAGGTATTAATATGAGTTAATTATACCAAATTAGAGCTAAAAATCATAATCATATACCACAAATGAGTCAGGCTTTAGAATAATCTTCTTGTATGATGAACTGTTCTTCAGGAGTTATGGATTCTAACCAATACCAACCATCCAATATGGCACCTTCAAATCAAATGATGTCTAATAAATAAAATAAAATTGATGATCCAGATGTCATAACCACCTTAGATGTCATCCAAAATAAGGTGCAGGTTTCAAAGTCACTATGTATTAATGATAATTGTGATGATCAAGTTAACCAAAATGTATATATTGGCTCAGTTTTGGAAACATATGAACCTTTAGAAATAAAATACTTAGGGTCATTATTCACAAGTGAGGATTGGGACAATCATAGAAAGTTGAATACAAGAATTGATCCCACTAAAGAAACCCTTGATCCACCAAAAGATGAATTTTTTGAAATTGAGGAAGATGAATCTAAGAAAGAATCTGAAGATAACATGAACAAAGGGATGGAATCTCATCACATGTTTCAAAAATATAATGATTCTAATATTCTAGACCAAGAATGGGAATCATTCACTTCTTTCACAATTCCTAAAGAAATTTATATTCCACTTGATATTGATATGCAAGAAACTGAAAGCTTTACTAATAAAATTTCTATTTCATTTGATATGCAAGACACTAAAACCTCTATCTCACATGAATATCTTGCAATTCTTATACAATCAAAAAATGGCGGGCCACTTGCAAAAATAGAGAAGGTTCCAAAATTCAATCACTTTGAGTATGAGTTTATTGACCATCTTGCTGAAATTGAAAAGGAAGAAATGGTAAATATTTCTTATGACTCACTTTTTATGAATGAGGAAGAGGTAAAGTCTTCTCTTTTACCCTTGATTACGAAAAATTTGGGTATAAATTCACATGATTATTTGGGAGATTCAAATAAATAAATACCATTGGTGGTTAACAAGGAATTAGAATCAACATCTATTCATCCAAATGATAAAAATGTTCCTCTATTTGAGATGACATGGGTAGTTAATAAGGGAGATTTGTTATTTAACACATCTCTTTATCAATAAGAGTTATGGTTTGGAAAGGATGGGAATATGTTTAATTGGGTGCCTAATTTTGGTGTTTTTGAAAAATAGTTGTTTCATGAAGATGAAGGGCTACAAGATTATGATGATGGATATCATGAGGAAAAAGAAGAAATTACAAATCCTCATCAAGTCCTAGTAAATGGAAATGCACAAAAGGTAGAATCTCAACCTTTTTTTTTAGACATTCAAATTCTAAGTAAAATTTTACATAATTTCATGTTGGATTTTGATGTGGTTAATGATGAAACATCATTTGCGGTTGATAAAGAAATTGAGTTGATTTCTCCTAAGATTACTACGTTAAGAAAAATAGAGGTAGATGCTTTGGAGTTAATAAACCAAGTCCATAAACAATTGACTATTGATTCTGGGATGCAAACTTAAACGCATATGTTAGATATCCTAGATGCTTGTCAAATTTTGTGTGGTTTTGATTGACCTAAAGACGTAGGTAAAGACTTGGATTCAAAAAATTTAGAAATAAATTCTTATTTGAAAGAAATCATATATGTTTGTGAAAATGAAAACTTGAGTCAGAGTGATGAGTTAGATTTAGAAATTTACACCTCATTGAATAAGCAAAAGATAGTTGAAAATCATGTATTCGTTGGCAACTTTAATGATTTAAAGTTTCAATATGGAATTGCTAATATCATGGAATCAAATTGGTGGGGTGAAAGAGGCAGAATGAAAAAAAAAAAATTGTTTGGCCTAACCTTATTTTGGTTGGATTATTATAAGTCCTGGTATGCATATCAGGATATATGTCTTTTAAATTGTGAAACTCGCATTTGGGATCCAGGAAAATGATAGCCTAAATTTTGGCATTATCTTGTACATATATTGTACATAGTGTTTTGGTTTTGTAGGTTTTGCTTGTATATAGTTTTGTTGCTTTTGTTTTGTTAGTCATCACCTGTTTGGTTATGTTCATGTTGTTTGTGAAATTTTGATTTTTTTCCATTATTTGGTTTTCAATAAAGTTGACTTAGACCAAATTTTGGATTTCAGTTCATGTTCCCATTTTTGTTGCTTAACTTTTGTAAAAAAAAATTATTTTGTTCCTTTGTTTGAGGTAATATTTTGTAATTGCAATAAACTCTTAGTGGGTTTGTTGGTATTTGTTCCTGTGTCACTTAGGATAAATTTCCTGTTTTGAAAACATATGAAACTTGAAGAAAAGGAAAGTGAGATTGTTTAATATTTATCCTTATGAATTTGGATCAAGATAGTAAAATTTAGAACAATGAAACCATTTTACAAAAGCTCCACAGATATTGCATCACATTAAAAGGGGTATTCTTTAAAATTTTGAAGGATGAAGTTATTCAGTTTTGCAGAATAAGGAAAAAATCCAATATACTCTATCTTTAGCCTTACTTGATCTCTAACCCAGGTGGCAAGTGAATTTTGCAAAGCAACATAAAGTTTGATACAAAAAGCAAAGTAAAATACAATGGAAAGTAAAGTCAAATCAGTCAAAATAGTCTAGATAATCTTCATCGGGGCTATAGATGCCTGACTAGCAGTGGAGCTATGTCTAGATAAAAATAAAGAAAATAAGCCAAAGCAAAATTCATCTAATACTTGGGTGATTCAGATAACCTCTACTGAAGCTATAAACATCTGGCTGGTAGTAGAGCAAGGTCTCAAAGAGAGCAATGTTATCTCTATTGGAGCTATGGATGCTCGACTGGCAATGGAGCAATATAGAGGTGCACCTAATGAGTGAAAATTCTATAGCCTAACTGCAAAATTAATAATGGAATCTAAATTGTTTGAGAAATGCAAAATAAATCACAATCCACACACACTGAGCAGATGCAAATGATTCATATGTCCCATTTTGAAACTTTCTACTCACATTCTATGGATATTATTTATGCTAATTTTTGGGTTTTATTGATTTCAGATTAAGTTCTTATGTTCGAAATGCTCAGGAGCATTTCCCAGCATAGTCGCCATTTGTTGTTTCCATTGCACAACTTACCCCAAAATTGGGGACCCACCTAAAAATTTGGGAAAAAAATTTATTTCTTGTTTGTCATGTTTGAGAGTTTTGTTGGCTTTTTGTTTACCATAAAGTGTTGTGAATTAGTTAATAATAGTATTGCTTTATGGTTTGCTTAGGTGACATTGTTGTCATGTTGAAGTGTTTCATTTTCTTGATTTTTTAGGTTAGTTTTAGTTTTTGGATTGTAATGTTTGGTGTTTAATTTTGAAATGTTGGTCATTTTAAAATATTTTAAATGGCCTTGGTTAAAATATTTAAAATATATAATTTTAAAACTAATTTAAAAGATGTAATTTTGAAAAACATTTTAAAATTAATTTAAATATATTTTTTAAATTAAATATATTTTTTTGAAAAGAATTAATAAAATGTTTTGTTTATTTGGTTTTGTAGAGGTGGTCAAGTAGCACAACACAATTTTCAAGGTGATCAAGAGGTATACATTGAAGAGCCACCGAGTGGCTTGTCTAAATCGAAACACTTTATGAGTGTTTGTGGTTATAAATCTTACATCATGTTGTGCATGATGCATGTGGGATGAATGGTGGAGTATTATTACATTTTTTGTTTTGCTCGAAGCTTCATCTCTATGATGTTGCTATGCCATCGTTGGACTTGTATTGGCTTCAAATATGTTATTAAAAATAGCATGAATTCACCCAATCGGTAAGGTTTATGGGTGTGTTCGTATCGATGACTTTGATATCGTTGGTAGGATTTTTTCCTACTATGTTCTATTGGTTGAAGTGGGTGGACTATATGGATATTTCAAATAAGTGGGAGCTCGATATGATAATTAATTTCATTTGGTTTCAAATCCAAGTGAATATGATATTGTTAATCTCTAACACTGTGTGGTTGAAGTTTCAGTGATACATTGGACATGACAAAGGACCAGGGATGAAAACTATGTTATTGATGATGTTTCACTTCACGCACGATGGTGGAGAATTCAAGAAGGTAGTAGCTTCATTTTTCATGGCCATCAAATCCTGGTTCCCACTACAGTCACTCTTCACTATGGGAGAAAAATAAAGAATGGCTCTCACTTTGGGTTTGTGATAGTCAAAAATTTCATATGGTCTTTGCATAATTTTCGATACATGAATTTTAAATTACCAAGGCACGATTTAGATAAAGGTTGGCATTGGGGATATGAGCGTGCAAGACCCGCTTTGATAAAATCTAATGAAATAAAAATATTGTCCACTATGTCTGTGATGTATGGATGATAATTACACATTGGAAGTGTTAAAGCTAATTCTCATACAATGTTTAGTGCCTTAATTTTATTTGAATGTGTGCATTTCAAAATGAAGATATTTCATATTATTGGTGTCAGTTTCTAGATATGACATAGCACATTAAAGGGAATCATTGGGAAAGATGGCAGTGAGTCCCCACTAAATAGAAATAGATATTTGGATAGGATTACATGATATAATTGTATGGACAATTTTTTGTTGGTTTCACATTACGACATTGGGTTTCGAATATTTTGGCCATACAAAAATAATATTTTTATAGAGACGTCTCCATAGTTAAGGTCGTCTTCACTAAAATATGAATACATTGTTAGAATTAGAGGGCTATACCAAGAACAACATAAAAAGCAGGTATTTCCTCATCTATGTGAACACCTGGGAACTGGTTTATGTTTACTAGTCATGGTAGTGTATGGTATGGAGTGTGGATAGAGAAAATTAAGAACAATCGAACATATATGGACCAAAATCATGAGTGTTATGATGACATGAAGAGGGACAAAAATTATGTCATAGTATAACAGAGGTCACCAATGTTTGATGGCCAATCACATTGTTGGGAGCTACCAAATGTGGTAAAACATGGTGATTAAAATTCTTGCTATCACTGATGTATTGTTAAATAAAAAGTATGAAGATACAAAAAGTCCCATAAGTATGGAAAGCTAGGGTAGTATTGTATTTAATCAAGAAATAAGATTAAAATATTACAATTGCAATGAGAATCTTGAGCATGTCAAAGGGAATAAAGTGGATATAGCAAGGATCTTTTAATCAAGCAATTTATTATGTATGTCGAGGATAGTGACTGATTACAATAATCGTCCAGGCCTGCGAAGTTTATTTTTATATCTCCTTGTGGTGGTGAAGGTCATGTTTTCATTACATTATCCATGATTGTTGGAAATGTTTAGAAAAATTAATTTTATTACATATTCTTCAATTTTCATTGGGTCTTAACATTTATAATAGCAACGATTGGGGCCATTTTTAAAGAGCAAGTGATGGTGGGTACAATATATTATTTGACAGAAGTAGTACAATTACCAGCAATGATAAAATATCCAAAGACAAAAGTGACAATCATTAATTGAGTGGATTTGGAATTATTTGATGGGAAATGAAATTATGCATTCAAAAGTATCACTTGATTAGCTTCAGGGACACATTATTATTAGTCATTGAATGCTACAATAATTTCAACATAGTGAAAATTCACTAATAATTGTTGGAAATCAAAGGTGATATATATCACATATATGTTCTCCAAGTAATGAGAATGAAGAAAGATAAATTTATGTTGAATAAGATAGTTTTAAAACCTGTTGTGGAACTGTTATGAAATAGAATTAATTGAACAAACTAATTTTTTAAAATTATAAATAATTCTATTGAAACTCATGGGAGGGTCGGATGATTTAATAAATTCTTTAACAAATAATATGAAATTTAATGTGCTTTTGAAAATATAAATAATATAAAACAAGCAATAAGGGAAAGTTGATTATTCTCCAAAACAAAAGACACCTGGACCTAGACCAAAACAACATGAGCGATGAAATCAGATCATGTGTACAAGGTGGCTAATTAACCCTAAACCTAAGACTAATTCCTAAATGCACAAACATAGTAAACCTAAGGTTTATGAAAAATAAAAATCATGCCTCATCACTTGTCCCAACAAAAGAAGCATTGAACTCCAATGCTTTTAACAAAGAGGGAAAATCCTAGGAAATTTGGTGAGTAGAGATCCAACGAGTCTGATGTGGAAATTGGTCATGACGGGCCACAAGATATGAATTAGTAGTACCCTGGAAAGTATGTCGAGTCTTCATATCCAAGAGTGTATCGACGTTGAGCAAAAGCTATGCATCAGGAACCACATCAACAGGATGACTGATAGTTGGAGAATATTCCAATGTGGAATCATAGTATGGCTTCAGGAGATACACATTAAAGACATCATGAATGCCTAAGTGAGCTAGAAGATCTAAACGAAAGGTATTCTTATAAATCTATTGAATAATGGTATACGGTCCATAACGAAGAGGTTTGATCTTAACATGTGCCTTATCTGCAAAAAATTATTTATCTAGATAAAACTATACTTTATCACAAATGTGAAAGTTATGAGGAGTACGATGTCTATCCATCTATTTTTCTACTTTTGCTAAGTCTTCTAAACAATTTGAATCACTTTGGACTAAAGGATCTACAAATTTTAAACAAAAGAGTTGGCCTTATCTTGCTCCGTCTGAATGTGCAGGGTAGCTAGATAGGAAAAAGACAAAGGCAACTCGTATGGAGCCAAAGGCTAAAATCCAAAACATACCTCAAATGGAGAGTGCTTAGTAGAACTATGAACAACTCTGTTGTAGGCGTTCTCAATGTGAGTGAGGCTCAAATCCCACTTGGCAGGAGTGGAATGATGGTAGATACTCAAACTCTATACAAGAGTATGATTAACTACCTTTGTCTTCCTATTAGATTGAGGATGATAGGTAGTAGAGAAGTTAAGGGATACTCCAAAGATATTCCAAAGAGATATCCAAAAGTTACCCACATAATGCGAGTCATGATCATAAACAATTTTGGTTGGAAGACCAAAAGAGCACCATACAGTCTCAAATAAGATCTTGGCCAAATCCTATGCAAAACTCATCTTACGACATGGAATGAACTTGGTCATCTTACTGAATCTATCCACAATCACAAAGACACAATCATGTTGTCTTATTGTCATCGAAAAACTGCTCAACAAGTCCATGGAAATGCTCTTCCAAGGATGAGAAGGAATGGGTAAAGGCATGCTCAAACCCAATTTCTTGTTAGTTTATTTGGAATTATTATACATAGCACATTGTCGCAAGAATTGAATAACATATTTTTGCATGTGAGGCCAGAAAAAAGAACCGCTAAAGGTGATGAAGAGTTTTTTGCTTACCAAAATGTCCTCCATAGAGAGTAGAATGAGCCTCTTTCAAAAGAGACTCCCTATGCTCATGAGGTGCACAAATTTTGTTTAGTTTGTACAAGGTACCATCGTTTATGTGAAAGTCTTGAAGAGCTCTCAAATTGGAAGAAGGATGTGAAAGTTTTTGAAAAACTTTACCAAAATAAGGATCCAAAGGATACTGTGTGGGCTAAGTTTGGAAGCCAATATGGGATGTTTTCACAATAGTCAAAGCAAGGGCTGATGGAGGATGATGCAAACAATATGCTATTGTATTATTCTATCCTTTCTTGTATTTTATTACCAAATAGAATTGTTGCAAGTATGATTCCCATTTCATGTGTCGAGCCTCTTTAATTTTGGTTTGAGATTGAAGAAACTTAAGTGGCATATGATATGTGTGGACTATTGTTTCTTTGCCCAAAATATAGTGCCTCCAATACTTGATGGCCTGAACCAAAGCATATAACTCCTTATCATATGTATAATAGTTCTTCTTTACCTATAAAAATGTTTCAGAATGATAGGCTACTATATGGTCATTCTGCTTGAGCACAGCTCCAAGTGCAAACTGTGATGCATCTATCTCAATCTCAAATGGTTGAGCAAGATCTGGTAGAAAAAGAACAGGTGCAGTACACAATTTGTGTTTCAATGTGTCAAAGGCCTTTTGTTGATCCTTTGTCCACTGAAACTCAATTTTAATCTTTGTTAAATTATGCAAAGGAGCGGCAATAGTGGAATATCCTGCGATGAAATTGTGATAGAAGTTGGCAAGTCCAAGAAAACTCCTTAACTTTGTGATAGTAGTAGGAGTTGGCCATTTGAGAATGACTTCAATTTTAGCAAGATCCACTTGAACACCTTTCTCACTGATTACAAAACCAATATAGGCAATGGAAGTTTACCCAAAAGAACACTTAGGAAGATTGGCATACAATTGGTTCTTCTAAATAATTTTAAGAACATATTCTAAGTGCTTTAAATGACTTCTGCATGTAGGAGAGAATACAAGAATGTCATCAAGATAGATGATTACAAATTTATCTAAATAATATTTTAATACTTCATTCATTAGCTGCATAAATGTGGCAGGAGAATTTGTAATACCAAAGGGTATGACAAGCCACTCAAAGATCCTCATTTTGGTCTTGAATGTTATTTTTCAAGTATCCTTAGCCTGAATCCTAACCTGATGATAACCACTTTTGTTGAGGATACGTAGGCTTATCCACTTAACCCTAAGTTCATATTTCATTATTTATTATTAGTTCTTATTATTGCACTTTGTATGCATGTGAGGCATAGTATACCCACATAAGACATAATTGATGTTGTTAGATGTTTAGTTGTTAGTTGACACTCATGTTGTCATTTGTCCTCTAGCAGTTAGTTGACATCCATAGTTAGCAGATTGTTAGCTATGAGTTAAGTGGTTGGCCATGTTTGGCAGACTGTTGCAACCACTTAACCATGTGAGTTTCTATTGTATTCCTATATATTGCATTGCATTGGAATAATAAGGTAGCTTCATGTTGAGTTCCTACATCACTGGTATCAGATTGCCAAGGGCAAGTTGAGAAAAAGGAGGGCAAGTTAATCCACTTTTTGCTAGGTTTCTAGATTGAGTTTACAACTAGTTCATCAGATCCTAGGAAGGTTTTGTTGATTGTATTGAAGCCACCACAACACCAGGTGAAGCTGAGGTAGTAAACAACAGAATATACCCCTGCACCAATTGCCCCTGATAGCAGATAAGAGGGTAAAACTAATTACCTTGGAAGGCAAGAAAATTTTTCTTGTTGAAGACAATCATATCTGCTTGAAGATCACTAAAATTCAAGAGGAGAATTCCATCAGTAATTGTTCTTGGATTAGTTTATGCATGAAAATATTTTTTATAAAATATTAATATTTTACTAAAAAAAAACATGCATAATTATTTAAAGGCTATTGCCTATTTTTGAAGCAAGCTCTCGACATAGGTGGCACCGGCAGCTGTCGATGCAGAAGACCACCTCACGACAGCCATAAAATTATGGCCATCGGTAATGGCAACTGACCGGCCACCAATCATCCAATGACCGACCTCCACCCACCCCCAACATCATTGACCATCGAATGATGGCCTTCGGTGCCAACGATCGGCAACCATTACTGACATTGACCATCGACCATCGGCCATTCTTTGATTTGGCCGTGTTCTTTTTATAGAGGCCCATTTTTTTCTAGCAAGGGAGTATTTTGACTGATAGAGTTTCATCGAATTCATGTCATCTTGGTGAGAAAATCCGATATCATCGACTTGGACCTTCTGACAAAGGTATAATTCCTTATAGTTGTTTTGCATCCTTGGTGGCTCTTTAGTTTTTTTGGTGGGCAACGAACAGTTTTGCCTATTTTCAGAAACATCCTTGATGAGCTCCCGACAATAAGAAATCACTCTGAGAATCTGACTATGAGCATGTAGTCTATAATTAAAATTGATTTGTCGGTGATAGTAATATTTGACAGCTTATCGACAATGATTTTTGACGTCTTGTGTGTGATTCTGACATAAGGTTGACAACATATTTTGTGACATGAGCTAGCACTGCAACTTCCAAAGAGGAGATAAAAACTCAGGGAGAAATATTTTTGATAGTTCTAAGGTTCAACAAATTTTTGATAGGCATCCGGTGACCGTCGACAATGTTCGACGATTAAATTTTTTGGAAGGAACATTAGTCCCACATTGGGTATGCTAAGACCCAAGTGGGGTATATAGGCGCAATAACGCCTATACTGCAGTGACCACCATAGTGGTCACCATTGGCCACACGATCGTGTGTGGGCCAAAGTGCCAGTTGGAGGTACTTTGCTAAACACGGTGTCCAATGCCCTATTGGACTATTGTAGCATTTGGACATGGTAGTTTGGATGTGTGTTGTTGACTGGTGGACTGTACTTTGGTTTGAGTGTAGAGTGTTTAGGTCGTAGACTGTTCGGTCGCAAGCGAGATTTGACCGCCCGCCCAAATTCAAAAAATTTTAGCGCCCAAGGAGACTGAATCCAATTTTTGGCAAGAAAACCTAATTGGTGAGAAATTTTGAATTTTTAAATTCAAATTTCTAAATTTTGGCACCAAAAACCTGCAAACAAGGAAAACAAGCAAAAGAGGTGATAAATTCTCCATTTTTTGTCCAATTTTAGCCAAATGTTTTACAAATTTTTGTAAATTTTTGCAACTTGATAATATTTTTGCCTCCTAACCAACTTTGGCATTGTAAAGGGCTAAAATTTTATCATTTTAGTGCTAATTTGTATTGCAAAATTTGATTTAATTTTGTAAAAGAGCACTTAAATAGCCCATTTTTGGAAAATTTGGAAGGCAAATGATTGTAAAAATCTAGGTAACTCTTGCATTAGGAAAATTTATAAATTCCTAAGCCTAGATTAGTTCTTGCATCTATTTTGTAATCCTCCTAGTCTGGCATATACTAGGAAAAATATGGGTCAGGACCTCAGATCAAACATGGAAAACCTTACCACTGTAGTGGATATTTTAGCAGAGAAGGTAAAATACATTGCGGTGCATTTAAACCCAAGAGATTTAAGAATTCATCATAATCATGCAAGTAAAGCCCAATGTGAGGTCAAATTATATGACGGATCTAGGGATCCAGATGTCTTATCTACATGTATTTTGGATATGCAAACTTGGTTTGCTTATGCTTAAATTCTAGAGGATGAAAAAGCTACATTTACTACAATCAAACTTACAGGTTTAGCAAAAATTTTAATTGTAGGAATACATAGCCATAATTCCACAATGACTTAGAAAAAATTAATCCAAATTCTAAAAAACACTTTCTTTCCACCAAACTACCAGAGTGACCTCACTACCAAGTGGTATAGATTGAGGTAAATATATGGGATGTCTATTTTTTATTACATTTTCTAATTCAATAGGCTAAGGGTATTGCTTGGTGTGAAATATTCAGAAGAGGACTTGATTAACAAATTTACTTGTGGCTAGCAAGATCAAATTTCCAGGGAAATAAAGTTTAATGTTTTCCTCACCTTGGATGTGGCATTCAATCATGTCATTCTTGTAGAGGATAAAGTTGGTGCATATCACAAATATCATTCATCATAGGAGAGCTCTTCTAGAGGCAGGAATCGGCATCAACATAAGGTGAAGAAAAATTATCATTCTTCTTCTCCTTCCATTTCTCCTAAAGCACATCCTTCTTTTCATTCTAAAGATCCTTCTTCTTCATTGTATTGTGAATTTTGTAAAAATCATGATCATATAAAATCCAAATGTTTTACTTTTGAAAAATTTAAGAAGAATAAATCCTTATTTGTATAGCCTACACATGAGGAACCACATGATGGTCCCATTGTGGCTACAAGGACATAAGAAGAGTATCCTTCTTTAAAGGGTAAACTGAACAAAGTTACCCTTATGTCAAATGTATTTTCTTAAGGGGGTCGTGACCATTTGTTTGTCACTAGAGACCAACTTACACATGATTACTATGTTTATTGTATCATATATAACAGATCACAAAAGAACCTCATTGCGAAGTCCATTGTGGAGAAGTTGAAACTTTCCATCAAATCATATCATCAACCATATGCACTTGGATAGAAATATGTAGACTCCACATCAAACATCACCCACACTTGCACCTTGACCTTTGCTTTTGGTGATAATTTTATGGATAAAGTTAGGTGTGATGTCACAGAGATGGATTGTTGTGGGTTATTGCTAGGTAAACCCTATCAATTTGATAGGAATGCTATTTATCATGCTAAAAATAACACCTGCACATTAGAATTGCATGATAAAACTTACTTGATATAAAGCACTACACCTACTTCCAATTTGATGTTAAGTTGTAGGCAAGTAAGGAAGCCATTAAGTCAAGCACTCATTTTGGATCCTACTAGCATCAATACCACACAAAATGAAGAACAAGCACCATATAAGGAATAAGAAAAGGAATAATTTTCACTCCCACCTAATGAAAAATCACAAGATCAAGTGGTTAAGGAACCCACCATTCTCCCTCATGAGAAAGATGCCATTCAATCCATTGGTATCATTTCGGGTACACCTCCAGCTACACAACCACTTGTTCCACAAAATTTACCTTTGGATTTGCCCACTCCCACCATTGCACACATGGAGGAGCAAGCTAAGGTTACTTCATTCATTGAGAACTAACAAAGCCTTCTAGGAAAGATACCACAAGACTTGCAGGAGACTCCATAGGGAGTGGTGTGTAAGAATCACAATCCTCACTCATCACAGGTTGTAGACAGAGTTTGGATTCCTTTGGATAAGCATCACTTTCCAGAGACACCATTTTAGGATCATCTTTTGGTACCTGATCCTATTTTTAGCCCTACATCAGTAGTGGCACCTGATCATCAGCTTTCACTCATTTCAGATAGATTTTTCAAGATGAAGACTCATCACACTAGATAGGATTCTTCCACTACACACCTTGTTGCTCATCATGGTAAATTTCCATATATGGATCGCTAGATTTCTCACCATGATATGGCCCATGACTTTCCATATTTTTTGAGAGCATTGGGGTCCAATGCTTATATGGTTGGGAGGAGTGTTGAGGATACTTAGGCTTATCCACTTAAGCCTAAGTTCATATTTCATTATTTATTATTATTTCTTATTATTACACTTTGTATGCACGTGAGGCATAGTATGCCCACATAAGACATAATTTGTTATGTTGTTAGATGTTTAGTTAGTTTTTAGTTGATACTCATGTTGTCATTGTCCTCTAACAATTAGTTGACATCCATAGTTAGCAGATTTTTAGCTATTACTTAAGTGGTTGGCCATGTTTGGTAGATAATTGCAACCACTTAACCATGTGATATTCTATTGTATTCCTACATATTGCATTGCATTTGAATAATAAGGTAGCTTCATGTTGAGTTCCTACATCAACTTTTGATATCTATATTGGAGAAAAATTTAGCTCCTTGAAATTGATCCAAGAGATCATCAATTCATGGAAGTGGATATCTATTTTTTATTGTTATTTTATTAAGTGCCCTAAAATCAGTGCATAGCCTCCATGTACCATCTTTCTTCAACACAAGAAAAATAGGTGAAGCACAAGCTGAAAGGTTTTATGAAACCTTTAGCCAACAAAACATGAATTTACCTTTTAATTTCTTCCATTTGCACTATTGGTTGTCTATATATTGAAGTATTGGGAAGAGGAGTAGTAGGAACAATCTTAATGCTATGATTAATCTATCATTCAAGTGTAAGGCTTGAAGATTCTTTGAAAACACCAGAATATGATTGAAGCAATGAATTAACCAAAGATTGCCTATCATGTGTATGCTATGGTGTTTGATTCCCTTATTTAATTAGTCTGATGAAGATGAGTGCTAGTTCCTTTGCTTGATTAACAGCTTTATGTACTTGTCTACAACTTAACATCAAATTTTGTGGTGTTTGTTGTGTACTTTTTATTATGTAAGCCTTATTATCTTTGTGCAAAGTGTACGTGTTCTTGTACCCATCATGTATATACCTCCTATCGTATTGATAGGGTTTGCCAAGCAATAAGCCACAACAATCCATTGGAGTTACATCACACACAACTGTATCCACAAAAGTAGGACTGAAAGCAAAATTCATCGTGCACGTGTGTGTGATGTCAGATGAAATCCCATTTTCCTTCCATCCTAAAGGATAAGGATGAGGATGGGGATTCATGGACAACTTCAATTTGTTGACAATAGATATTGCAATTAGATTTTTCTGTGAGCCGCTATTGATGATACAATCAACCATGAAGGTATCATTCAAGTGTATCGTGGTCACATATAAGTTCTCATGATCACTTTGAAAAGTATTCATAAGGGTTAATTTGTTCAACCCTACCAATTTCTTGTATGTCTTTCATTCCCCTATAGCCTCAATAGGACCATCTTGTGGATCCTCTTGTGAAGGCTTTACAACTAGGGATTTCTTCTTCAAATTTTTTAATTTAAAACATTGATGCTTTTGATGACCCTTCTTCTTACAAAAAATACATTCCACAGGAGCTTTAGAAGAATATTTTTGAGAAGAAGAAGATGAAAATGAATAAGAAGAGGGAGAAAGAGTAGAGGAAGAGAAATAATACTTAGTTACCTTGAATTTTTTATTATAAGCCTTCATATTTCCTCCTGATGATGAAGAGTGAGACATGCGTGATAACTCTTACAACTCCTCCTCCGCAATAATGGCTTGATTGAAAGCCATGTCAATGCTAACAATCATTTTGTACTTCAACTTCCTGTAAAGGGGTTCTTGCAACCCACTCTTGAATTTAGTCACAAGTTTGACAGTTGAATCTTGTACTGCATTCAAAATGCATAATTTATTAAATTGAAACACATAATCATGGACACTCATATGAGAATTTTGTCGAAGATGAAGCCATTTGATATCAAGTTCTTCAGCATAATTTGAAGGGTAAAAATTACTTTTCAAAACTCGTTGCAATTCATCCCATGAATCAATAGGATTCTAATTTCGTTGGTGATCAGTGATGAGGATCTTAGTAATACCAGGTAATTTGATCTTGGAAAAATCAACTTGTTGATCCTTCATAAATTTGGTGTAATTGAAGCAATTGCTCATGTCGAGAATCCAGTTGTTGAGCACTTCAGGATCCTGGGAGCCATCGTAAACTGGAATGTCGCATTGTGGTTGAATATTTGTTGAAGTGGCCTTATCGGCCAAAACACTCACAAGTTGTGTGAGTTGAGCCATTTTGTTGGCCAATTCAGACGTCATTTGGGCTCAAGTATGCGCTAGCAAGAAATTGCAAAAAGGGTGATAAAAGAGCAATTTGCCTAAAATAATTGTAAAATAAAAGGAAATTTTCAATTTTACAAAGTATGTGAATAAGGCAAAGTAAATTGCACTAAATATGTTTCCCTTTTGACAAAGTTATAAAAGGAGCAATTTTGCAATTGGCGAGGGCACAAGAATTGTCTTTCGCTCCAAAAATGCTATCCAATTTTGTAAAAAAATGTGTAAACCACATTTGCTTACCAAAGACATCAAGGTTAAGTTTGAATGGGTAGCAATTTGCATGTGTAGTCGATGCACACGCTTCAGCCAGCGTGCGTTGGCTATTAGTCAAATCACAAATGAGCCCTTATAAAGCCTTCAAATGCTTTTTCCTACAAAATGTGGGATTAAAACCCACCTAGTTTGTGTGTCCACCTAATGGAACAGATTCACACCACCCACCACGTGTTGCAAGGGCAACCACCAACAGACCGTATCAACCTAACAAGGGGCAATTTTTAGAGTAGTCAACACTGCATGAGATCCAAAAATCAAAAAAATGAGGTCAAGATATCATGAAATTGCACATTTGGAAGCTGTACGCCTGTGGATTCTATAGCAGGATTTTTTTGCCACTACAAAGTCACGCTCAGGCATAATGTATGAGGTGAAAAAATTCTGACCTCTTTTCAGAAGATCTGAGTGGTAGATCAACATTTGGCATCAAAAACATGATCAATGATTGAAAATTATATTGAAATCAGAGCAATGTGAGCAGGAGACTGTTTTGAAAGTTGTGGAGAGAATTTTGGTGCCAAGTCTAAATCGAGCGAGAGATTGATGTTAGATTTGTTGCAGGGGATAACGAACGCTATAGAACATGCAGCATACCATGTTATGGCAAATGTAGGATGGTAATCTATCCAACAAAATGATGATCAAAATCATGATAATGTCAGACAGGCGCACATAGGTGATAGAGTCGTCATCGTTGTTAGTCACAGTCACCAATAGTAGCAGAACCAACATTGTCATACAGCAACACGAGACAACAGATCTACCTCAAAAGTTGTACAAAATTATGCAAAGGTGTCTGCGGCATCATGGTGATAGAAATATCAAAAAATAATGGGTAGTGTTAGCTTCGGGGCACGTAGTAAGTTGGTATGGGAACCTTGTATTGAATAGAAGATGCTCTTACGTGAGTACCGAAGAGTACCTTGAATATCATATTCACACAAAGACAATGACAATCATAGAAAATGATAAATTTGCTTTAGCAAATTCTATCAGCAATAATTTTTTGACAAAAATTTTGCGCCAGCAATTTCTGCAAAAATTTGTTAATGAAATTTTGCAAAAATTGATAAGAGCTTCAACAGGAAGGAAATATGGTCAAAAATAATCCAAACTAATTAAAAGGAGATCAAAAATGACCCATAACCTCCTAAACTATCTTGCTCTGATACCAAACTATTATGGTAAATGAAGTTTCCTATTAAATTAATCATCAAGGACTTAAATAAGCCCAAAATACAAATACAAATCGTAACCCTAAAAAGCAGTATTAGATCCAAGGATTATGCAAATAAGACTTAATCCCAAAACAAGCGATAATAGAAAATTGATTATTCTATGAAACAAAAGACACCTAGACCTAGATCAAAATAATATGAGCAACAAAATCAGCTCACGTGTACAAGGTGGCTAATTAACCCTAATACTAAGTCCTAAATGCAAAAACCTAGGAAACCTAAGGTTTATGAAAAATAAAAATCATGCCTCATCATATAAGCATTGATTTTACATATTAGTTAGATCATATTATTCTGGTTACATTATTATATTGATCTTACTATATTGTGACTATCATATATTTGATCCTATGAATATTTATCATGTGATTTTACATTAATATTAAGGCTTCAAAAGCCATCAGCGGTATTAGAGCCACAATAAGAAGTTAATTGCACAAGGTGAATTTGGTTAGCTACATATAAAATCATTTTTTGTTTAGGTGATAAAATTGGTTAGAGTTTATCTACTTTAAATGGATATAGACCTAGACTCTATTATAAGATCAATAGAAGCAAAAAGGCTAGTCTTTCCACAGTTGTAGAATAGCTAGTGAAGACTAGGACTCAACTAGAGTCTTTACACTAGGTTGAAATATAAGTAGTTAAGACTATGACTCATATTTGGGTGAATCAATTTGAAGATAATTGATTATTCAAGAAAATAGCCAACCCTAACATTGATAAGATGATTTTTAGGGATAGATAAATTCTTGACAACTGATTTCTATCAACACTAATAAGATAGTTGAAGGATTTGGTGCAATCAAGCTATCTTGATTGAAGCATAAAGAAAATATGTGTCACATTAACATACAAGAAGACTTAGGTCAATAGATGTAAGACATTGTTGCAATGAAGGTTAGTCATAAGAAGTATGAGAAGATTCCAAGAACAACTAGAGAATACTTTCATCAAGCAGGGATTGATTTAAGTTGTAGAATATTATAGATTCAGGTCTTAAAGATAAACCTTGATCGAGAATCTATAAATAAAAAGACTTAAACTATTAAAAAAGACATGGAACATCACCTGTGAATGCATAACCAGAGAATACACAATGCATATCCAATGGCTACCAAGTGAGGAAGACATCTAACAAGCCATTGAAAGGGACTTGGAACATCAAAATATGAAATGTGGAGTGCCACCTGAGAATAAATTGAAAGAGAAAACAAAGAGAAATCGGCTATTCTAGTGATAGTGGATCATCTTTTAAAGTATGCTCATTTATGCTCCCTATCCCACCCATACATCACATTAATTATATCTCAAATATTCCTATACTTTATCTTTCATCTCTATGGAATACCTAAATCCGTTATATCTAACAGGGATCCTACCTTCACCAATCCTTTTTGGCAATAATTGTTCAAGTTGTAGGGAACATTGCTCAAGATGAGTTTGGCCTATCATCCTCAAACTGATGGCCAAACTAAAATTGTAAATAAATTCTTGGAAACATACCTTTGATGCTTCACCTCTTAACATCCTACACATTGTATCAAGTGGTTTTCTTTGGTTGAATGGTGGTATAACACCACATATCACACTACCACTAAGGTGACTCCATTTGAAGTAGTCTATGGTTAGCCTCCACCAACACCAACTTCTTACATAAAGGGTAGTTCCAAGGTTCAATTTGTGGATTCCACTCTTCGTCAACGTGATTCCATTCTTCGTCAACTAAAGGTCAATCTAGATGTGGTTTAGAATAGTATAAAATGCAAGATGATCAATACTGCATCAAACAAAGTTTGCCATTAGTGACATGGTTTTCCTTTGCTTACAGTCAAACAAACAATCCTCACTCTAACTTTATGGTTGTTAGAAACTTGCCATCAAATACAATGGTCCTTATCAGGTTTTGCAAAGTATCAGGTTGACAACATACAAACTAGCCCTTCTAGCTAGTTCCAAAATTCATCCAATATTCCATGTATCATCTCTCAAGCAAGTTGTTGGAAATAAGGTCCAAGTGTAGTCTACACTTTTAGATTTGGATGAGAGGTTCCATCATTCTAAAATCCAATTGCATTCTAGATAGTCGATCATGTAATATTCATTGGCATGTTATCACAGATGTTTTGGTCCAATGGCATAGCTTACAATCGAAATATGTGATATGGGAACCTCTTCAACAACTTCAATAGTAGATTTTTCATCTTCAGCTTTGAGGACAAAGCTTTTTTAAGGGTAAAGGCATGTTAGGACCCCATCCTAACACTATGATGTAATAGTCTTTGTTGAACGTGGGGAACATCCATGTTAATATCTTATAATATTTTGTCAACGTGGGGAACACCCATGCTAATATTTTGTAACATTTTATAATAGTTATGGATCTAGAAGCACCTATACAAGTGGCATCATTTTATGTAACTATTATCAAGAATGTAATTGCTTTGTAGGTGGAAGATTCTAGCGTGAGTGATATTTTGCATGTAAGCCAACCTTGGGAGTTAGGTGGTAGATGAAATATTTAAAACTATGAGGGGCAGTATTGTATGTATATTTTTGCATAATTGAATGAAATTATTGAATGAGGTTTTCCCCTCAAAGAGGCATGTGATTCAGTGTTATTTGTGAGATTGTTCATTTTTGCATTTATATTTTCGTATTTGTGTTTTGAGCATTTATATTTATTTGCAGTATTTGTTGGAAGTATGTTGAATATTTTTCATTTCATTATGGTGAGTTAACATATGTTTAGACCTATATGTTTAGACCCATATGGGTTATTTTGGGTTAATATATTTGAACCCATGTTTTAATATATTAAAGCCACATTTTAATATATTTGGGTTAATATATTTGAACCCATGGTATTGTAAAACCCCTTCTTGTGTTGTTGGTATATAAAACAACACTTGTATGAGGGTTTGGGTGAGGGAATATTCAGACACACTGCAAGGGAGGGGGACGTAAGATGCAAGAAATGTAATCACAAGTGAAAAGCAAGCAAGTAAGAAGTGAAAGGATATTATTATATTGAATACATTCAAGTTTATACAATAAGAAAATATTATTGCTGGGTTTTTCTCGAAATGGTTTCCCAAGATAATTCTTGTGTAATGTGTTCTTCTCAGTTTTTCCTTTAATTATGCAATTATTGCTTTTCTAGATTTCATTTTATTAAGGTGTTATTTCTCTTCATTTGGTATCAAAGCCAAGTTTTAGCTTTGTTTGAAGAAGGGTTTCAACCTCGAGATAAATTGATTCTTGAGTGAGATCAGTGCACGAAAGAATCTAGGAAAAGGAAAATGATAGGAAGCACAACCAACGGTAGATCTGGTGAGCTTCGACAGTGGTAGATCTGGTAAGCTTCGACAGTAGTAGATCTGGTGAGCTTTGGTAGTGGTAGATCTGGTGAGCTTCAACAGTGGAAGATCTAGTGAGCTTTGGTAGTGGTAGATTTGGTAGATATGGTGAGCTTCGACAGTGGTAGATCTAATGAGCTTCAACAATGATAGATTTTGTGAGCTTTGATAGTGATAGATCTAGTGAGATTTGATAGCAATAAATTTGGTGAGCTTTAACAATGACAGATTTGGAGATCTTTAACAACGATAGATCTGGTGAGCTTCAATAGAAATATATTTGGTGAGCTTCAACAATAATAGATCTAGTGAGCTTCGATAGCAATAGATCTGGTGAGCTTTGATAGCTATATATCTAGATTTTAAGGCTGTAAATGCTTGTTCTAGTGGTTTTATTGCAAAGTTGCTAGAAAATATTTGAGATGGTTTATTGTTGTACCATAAGTTTTTGGGTAAGTATTAACTACTATAATTGGTGTAGCTTGTGCCTGAAGAAGCTACTGTAACTGGTGTAGTTGTGCCCAAAAGAGATTGGTGTGTATTCTAGTGGTAGTTCCCTGGTGTAATGTTCTTAAAGTTAGCTCCAGTAATACTTGTAATATTTTTAAAGTGGTTTTTGGACTATTTTGTTATATTATCAATATATGGTTAGGTGAATCTAATGTGTTTAGAAGGTTGGAGGTAGCTTGTAGGGTGGCTAGGTCTTGGAACAATTGAATATAGTTGGTGGAAGTTATAGGCCTAGAGGCTAGTAATAATCGGGTTAAGGCTACTTATCTTTGGAAGGACTAGTTTTAGCTTGTGCCCATGAAGGGTTGTGTCAAAAATCATTGTTTGTATTGTAGAATTATAAATATGTCATCAAGGGGGGAATGTTGGCATTAAATGCTTATGTAATCACACATTTGTAATATGGGTCAAAGTCCAAGGATGAGGAAATTGAAGAAATACATCATGTTCCTTATGCTAGCATTATTGGTAGTTTGATGTATGCAATGGTCTATACTAGACCTGATATTACACATGTAGTGGGAGTAGTTAGAAGATATATGTCCAATCCAAGAAAGGAACATTGGACTATTGTGAAGAGGATCTTCAGATACTTGCATGGAACTACATATTATGCTATGGGTATGGTTGCCCTTGATAATTGATAATGGTAGTTTTTGGCCCCTATGGAAAGTATTCAACAAGTGGGAGAATGTTAGAAATGTGTTGAATATTTTTCATGTTATTATAGCAAGTTAACATATGTTTAGACCTATATGTTTAGATCCATATGGGTTGTTTTGGGTTAATATATTTTAACCCATGTTTTTAATATATTTGGGTTAATATATTCGAACCCATGATATTGTAAAACCCCTTCTTGTGTTGTTGGTATATAAAAAATACTTGCATGAGGGCTTGGATGAGGGAATGTCCGAACACCTCCCAAGGGGGAAACGTAAGATGCAAGAAATGTAATCACAAGCGAGGAAGAAGTGAAAGGATATTATTGTATTGAAGATGATCAAGTTTATACAATAATAAAATATTCTTGTTAGGTTTTCCTAAAAGTGTTTCCTAGGATAAATTCTTGTGTAATGAGTTCTTCTCAGTTTTTCCTTTGATTTTACAATTACTACTTTTTAAGATTTTGTTTTATTAGAGTGTTATTTCTCTTAAGTATTTGTGTGAGTGTGTTTATTTTTAATAGTATATTCCTAACACTTATCTTTTGACTGAAGGCGGGAAGCACCTTCTTACTATTTGCCTTGGCTTATCTCGCTTTTAACAATCTTCTTTGAGTGAAGCGGGGTCATAGGGAAAACTTTCCTACAATGATTACCTAACATCTCCCCTTATTAAATTATTTGGTACACAAAGAGAACTACAAAACAATTCAAATTTGACATGTGCAAGTACCTTTGTGTAAATATTTGCAAGCTATTCTTTGGTGGGAATGTACTAGAGTTGAATCTGGTGATTTTGAACTTATTCTAAAATGAAGTGACACTAAACTTAAATGTGTTTAGTTCTTTCATGAAATATTAGATTGTTGACCAATTATAGAACACCTTAAATTCTGCAATTCAATACTATCAGTCAATTTTTTTATACACCTATATCTGATAGTAGGCGACATAACTATCACTTTACATAGATCTCCTTGTGCAGCACAATATTCTACCTTTATGGATGACAATACTACTACCTATTGTTTCTTGTTGTGCCACAAAATAGGTCTAGATTCTAGATGAAATATATATACAAATGTTGACCTCATGTCATGTATAGATTCAACATAATCTAAGTTTGTGTATCTTTGTAGAAAGAATTTATCATTTTTCTTACACTCTAGGCTATATTCCATTGTACAATGAATATAATACATTATCCTCTTTGCTACCTTCTAATGACTTACCTTAGGTTTTATTGAACCTAAAATATAACTCACAACAAAGATAATATCAAGCCTGGTATTTGTTAAGTATATGAAATTTCCAATAAATTGACGATAAAGAGTACCAAATACCTAATGTGACTTATCATATCAATACAATTGTAATACTTGCTTCATTGATGTTGCCTTGGGTTTACAATATCTTATCCAATATTTTCTAGTAGTTTTTTGGCATACCTTTTTTGTAAGACCACAATGTAATTCTTTTTTTACCATAATTCCAAGCCAAGATAATAATGTAGAAGTCCTAGATCTATCATGTCAAATGACTTTTTCAAGTCATTCTTCACATAATTTTCCAAATCATCTAATCTACTAGTGACGACCATAATATCAACATAGAGCATAAGTATCACTATATCACATTCAACATTCTTAATATAGAGACTTACATCAAAGGGAATTTTTATGAAACCATATTGTAGTAGGTGAACATTAATTTTGATGGACCAAGCTCTAGGAACCTGCCTAAACCCATACAATGACTTGACCAGTCTACAAACCTTTTGATGTTGTCCATTGACAACAAAGCCTTCTGGTTGTGTCATGTACACTTTTTTGGAATCACCATTAAGGAAGGTACTCTTGACATCCATTTGTTGAAGTTTCCAACCGAACTATGTTTCTAGTGCACAAAGTACACAAATGGTTTTAATCTTCATTATAGGCTCCTTCCTTTTATGCATAGCCCTTTACAACAAGTCATACCTTATACTTATCAATGGATCCATCGACCTTGTATTTAATTTTTAAGACTCGTTTGCAAGATATGGGATTCTTTTCTTTTGGAATATCAACTAGGTCGTGTGTGTTATTCTTCATTAGATGTTTATGTTTTGCATTCATAGCTACCATCCATTGTGGCAAACTAAGTACATCCTTTACTGATGGTTTTGGGTTCTCCACCACTGAAGTAATCTAATCTAAATCTACTTTTTAATGTATACTACTATATATATGTGGACATGTGGTAGTCATGAGGTGCATCAATTTTAACATCTTTGATGTTATTGGTGAATTATTTAGGAGTCTTTCTAGGTTGATATGGAGTTGTGGGCATATCAATTGTTATAGGTTCATCAACAAATTTTAGAAATTCCTCATATAACTATATACTCACAACTAGACATGTGGTATCTTCAATCTCCTTAGGATCCTTAGTATTTGGCTTAGTTTTAAATTTCATCAAACACCACATCTCTACTTATGTGCAATTTCTTGATGTTTGGATCTTTTAGTTATTAAGATTTTAACTCATCATACTCAAGTAATATGCATGATAGGGTCTTCACATCCAATTTGATCTTATATTATCAAAATGCATGCAGGTATGCCTTGATTTTGAAGACTTTGATATGTGCAATGAAAGGATTCCTCCTAGGTGTAACTCGTAATTCCTTTATGGGTGATCTATTTAGAATATACACTATAGTGGATACTAGTTCAGCCCAATATTGCTACTCTAGATTGGCTCCTATGAGCATGCAACAAACCATTTTCATGATGAAAAGGTTTCTCCTTTCAACAACCCCATTTTGTTGTGGAGTGTATGTTGTAGTGAGTTTTCGCTTAATCCCGTTTTATATGAGAAACCTTAAAAATATGTTGGATGTATATTTTCCCTTGATCATACCAAAGAACTTGAATAGAACACGTAGTTTTCCTTTCTACATGCATCTTAAAGTGGTGGAAAAACTTGAATGTATCTAGCTTCAGTTGCAAGAAATACACATCTTCCTTGAGTATTCATATACAAATAGTTGATAGGACCTTCATCCATCAAAATTGGTTTCCATGGCTCCATACAAATCGGTATATATCACATCTAACGGTCCTTTGGTTGTACGAGTGCTCAACTCAAAAGGTATTCAATGTTGTTTCCCTACTAAAAAACCCCATTATGCTGGCAATGTTGGTGAAAGGTTTGGTGGACCTAAAACCATGTGATGCTTACTTAGTTACAATAAGTATCCAAAACATGGAAGATCATATCTCCTATACCAAAGGGAGACAACATATTTTGTTGATAGTAAAACATTAGAAGATAATATGGCATCAAGTGCATGCAAGTCATTCTTATAGGAACCTGTTGCCACAATATTTCCATGTTTTGTGATAAAACATTTTTTGTTGTCATCAATAACTTAGAATTCGACCACAATTTTGTGTTCTAGAACTTGTGGTATAGACAATAAGTTGTTTGTCAATCCAAGTACATATAATACCTTTTCAATGATGCATTTTCCTCTAAGAAGATTGAGAGGAACACCTCCCACTCCTTTAACATGATAGGTTTATCATTGGCAATGGTGATCAATTTCCAATATTTGGCTTGTAAGGAGTCAAACCATAATTTATCCCCAGTCATATGCTTGCTAGCACCTAAATAATATACTAAACATCATCCTTTGATCTTGTCTTTGACTTGGACATGGGCACCTTGTGTACCTATTCTGAGTCTAAAGTTGATTCTTCATGTGCAATATACCCTTGTCTCTTATGCTTGGGGCATAGTTTGTATTATGAATTTTCATATTATGGTTAAAGGACTCGATCTCCTTGAGTCAGAGTTATACCAACAACTCTTTGTGTTATGCCTTCATTATCATAGATATGGCAATGCCTCTATTGTTTCTAAGGTTTTTGTGATGATGATAATGATGATGGGGAAGGACCCTTCTATGGCTTCTTTTTCCTAGACTTCTTAGAAATGAGTGCACTATTTTTAAGCTAATCCCTCAACTTGTTGGTTGCTCCTTCTTGTTGAAGAATATTCACCAACTCATCAAAGAACACATTCATATTTGATACTTGCAAGGAAGTGAGCAACACTCGAAATGAATCTCATAGAGTTTGAAGTATGATGGGTACTAAGAGTGTATTTTCCACTATTTCACCCATGGCATTCAATATGGCTTTCAACTTTACAACTCAATGAAGAAAAACCTCAATGCTTTCTCCATCATGAACTCTCAATGTGTGGAGTTGAGACTAAAGGTGAAGTATTATTGATTTATTCTTCCCTTTGTAGATGGTGGAAAGTGTGTCTAATGCATCCTTGGATGTTCGTACTTCATAAATGTGTGGTTGAATAGCATCTACTATGGCAAGTATGATGATCATTAGTGCTCGAGCATCTGCATCATCAAATTTCTATTGGGCATCTTCATCCTCATCAAGTCAAGTGACTATGTCAGTGACAATGTCCTACCGAAGGGAGGATTACTTTACCGCCAGACACAACCTCACACACATGCGTGAGAAGTTATAATGGAAATTGAGCTATGTTTCCTTGCCTCCTTGTTCTCAATATGTCTAAATCTGTCTATAGATGTATTGAATGATGGGATATAGATCCCTTGAGTCTTAAATAGATGGCTATAGATGCCTTAAATGAGGGCATTATATTTATATACGTGATACAGATTCTTTCCATTACTTATTAGTAGGTGCTTATAGGACTCCCCTAGAGTTTTTCAACTACCAATATGGTTCTCATATTAGTCTTCCAAGGTTCAAAGTTTGAACCTTTGAGTAACTATGAACCTATAATAAAAAAATTGATGTTTTCATGGTGAGGGTTCCTTATAACTCCCAAATGGTTCCTCTTTCAATATATTGACAGTCTGATAGATGAACCTTTCTATATACCCATAAGTACATGGAAGAAGTTAATCCTCTCGATATATGCAGTCACATGTGAGAAAGACTTTAAAGTACATGAAAGATAATGATACTAGGTACCAAGGCAATACATAAAGGAATTTGCCCTATCAATGACACCTACATAAAGAGAAATCATTGTATGCGGGTGTAACTTTCCAACATACTCAAAATTTCTTTCAAGGTTTATGTCTAGCAATAGTGACAAACAAGATAGTATAATGGAGTGATTTTTTTAAGAAAATATGACCTTATATCAACAATGATTTAAAGGGTCAATGCTCAGATGTCATTAAAGTAGCTTTGTTAGGCTATAAACACAATAGCTCAACGTGATACCTTTACCTATAAATGCAAGTTGGTGTCATTGATACTAAATGATGATTGTATGCTTAAACATGTGTTCAATTGGAATAAAAAGTATAAAAATTTTAAAGCAACTATTTTAAAATTTGAAGGTGTCGATCATCACCAAATATGCACCTTGACATGGAAATTTTACTACCTCCCCAAAAAATTGCAATATACTCACCATAGTTAATAATTTAAAAAATTGCCCACAAAGAAACTATAGGAATTTGCAAAAAAAAAAAAAAGGTCCTTCCTAGGGTAGTAAAAAAAACTTTGGTTTGAGTGGATTTTAACCTCTTGACCTCTACTTTAAAATTGTATTTTCTTTCAAAGTTCCAACTCTCCTACTTAATCTCATATGCATGGAAAAGGGAAAATGTTGCTTTTAACCCTTTAAAGAATATGTAATTTCAAAGAAACAAAATAAATGGGGAAGTTTACTTGTAACCGACCTTTGTGGGGAGAACAGGAGAATATACCCACCTGGAGTAAGTAATATGAGTGATAGCTAAGAGGATTCACTCTCTCGCTCCCTCCATCCTCTCACCATAGAGCTCAATCTTGTTGATCATTTTTTAAATTTTGATACTATTTTTTCTGAATGTTCTACATTCAATGCCTTCAAAGCTTCATAATGACTATCGACATCTAATAACCTAGTCAAGTGGCTAAATGGATTTGCCTACAAGGGAGGGAATTCAAGGCTAAGGGAATGTTTATTGGGTGTCTACGGTCAAAACCTAGGGCATCTAAGGGATCTTAAATGAAGGCTCAAATCTACAAGAAATGACTTCATCCTTGCATCTGTATCCCCTATTGAGGTACAAAACATTAAGCAAAAGGAAATTTGATTTATATCCAATGCATGTATACACTTGTACACCGAAAGCCATTGAAGGAGGACCTTGGATAGTTACCTACAATTTAGTGCCTTTGATAGTAAAGCCCTTTAGTTCATACAAGTGATAGTCCTTGTATTTTCATATGCCAATTGCACTAATTATTATGTCATTTGTTGTTATTTCACTTCTATTACATATAAGCATTATATGCATCAGTGGAAAGGCTATCTTGTAGTGCAACTTATCAAAGTCTTGCTAAGCCATTAGTATTCCTAGGAATTTTGTTTAAAAAGTTTTGAGTGTGTTACACATAAATCTGAATTTTAACAAAGTTACTTGAGACTTGAATACTATTGTCGCAAGAGGAGATAAAGGGAGCAACCTCTCTCTTAGGCCTCTTAAGGTTTTAACGAACTAATAAAGGATTTATTCAATTGTCATTAAGAACTAGACAATCACCTAGTCTTGAAAAGATCCAAAACTAATCTTGCTCAACTTTTTTTTTAATAGGTTATATGTGGCTTTTATTGGGGGCCACTCCCATCAAAATACCAAAATATTACATTTGTTGAAGCATACATTTTTATCATAGTTTTTTCATTTCTTTTCTCTTAAATATGTTCTTCAACTTCCTCAAATTGCTTTGTTTCCACAATCAACTCCTTGACATCATTTTGATTAAGACAAAATCTCACTTGGTTGATTGCCTTCTAAAATTTGAATTTCATCGAGATGAAGATCAACACCATAATTCACTAATTTATCAACCACCCGATTTCCTTCTCTATAAATATACTCACACTGCCAAGAGATTGCCTCTATATTATTTTTTATTCAATCTCCACATCCATTTTTGTTAATAGCATTGATGATAATTTGTGTCCCCCTCAATTTAAATATATTTCCATATTTTTTTTATTGTAATTTTAATCCTTGTAAGAAGTGCCATAGCCTCTGCATAGTTGTTAGTTGAAGTTTCATATGATTCTAAATAGAAGTTTCATATGATTCTAAATAAGTGAGAAGAATTTGCCTTCACTATTTCTAAAAACACCACCTCCATCAGTTTTTCTTGGATTTCCTTAAGAAGCACCATCAAAATTAATTTTGATAAACCCAATTTTTGATTCCATTTTACCATAGATTGAAGTAGATCCTTTGTTTTAATTCCATTGCCGCAAATGACTCTTCCATGTATATTCAAATCCTGTAGCCAAGTTATTAGCACTTTTTTTATACAATTGAGACTTCCCATAATAAGCACTATATTTGTAGACATTCTGCAAGAGAGGCATTAATACGGTTCTAAACTTCGACATGATTTTGATATTTATTTTTAAAAAAATTGTTATTCCTTTTAAGCCATAAATTCCAACAAATAAAAAGACTATGGATGTAACCGATTCTCCAAGATTCGAACCTTGCTTGGTAGTAGAAAAGGATTATGGATGTAACCGATTCCCTTGTGTAATCAAAAAAAAAATCCAACAAATAATGGCAAGGCCAATCCACCAAAGAATCTTGCTCAACTTAATTAGACAAAATAAACAAATTATTTAATCAAAAGCCACTCATGTCTAATTTGATAAAAAAAAAAAATGTATGGAATAGCCTGCTCAATGGGCTACTTTGATACCATTAAGCATTTCCACTAATAAATCTATATGGACCTAGGAGGATTTCAAGCTTAATATTATTTGTTCCAACTCCTTAATAATATCACATTCTAAAGTCAATCTTAGAGCTAGTTTCAAATTAAACGACAATAAAAAAAAACCTTTTGCTACTATGGATGCACTTTTTTTCTTGTAATTCCACATATATCTCTTATTGTCCTCACTTAAATTTAAATTTATTATTTTAAATAATATGGGTCTATGTATCTTAATAAGGAAAAATCTAAACAAATATAAGAAAACTTCATCCTTAGCTAAGAGAAACAAAATAACTTATTAGTCTTCTTATTAATCAATGTTGTACATATGGGTCAACCAAAAGTCCTCTCTAAATCATTGGACAGTTTGGGTTCTTTTTAATCATAACATTGTCCAATTTCATTTCTTTTTAAGAATGTTTCTTAATCAAGGTATGAAACCTCTAGTGAGAAGTGAATCACATAAGTTAATATTTAATCCATAAATTTTTCTTATGGTAGCTTCAAGCTTTATTTCAAAGACACAAATTCCCCATCCCTCGACTCCTCTAGGTCATATTTGGATTTACATTAACATTTTGAACCGACCATTGGTGGCTTTTGATTAGATAGGAGGCTTTTAACATGTACATCCGAATACTTCTTGCCACTTTGTCATCCTTCTACAAATATTAAGATACTATATGCACTTGGCGATTGATATAATAATTTTCATCTTGCAAAATTATTCAATTCAGAATGTTAAGTGGGGTTAGAGGCTTTCAACAAACCATTTACCTCTTCTTCTGATTCCCCCTTCCTAACACTACTCCTTTCAGTGGTTTTAACATATAATCATTCAAACTAAATGGCCTATGACATCCACGCCTTCTAAGCACAAATTTGGGCTTTAAAAAATAATCTAACCATTGCCTTTTCTGACCAGAGAACCCTACAAATTTCCTGATATAGAGTATACATGCAATTCAAAAAATTCGGGAAATACTGCAATAAGACCAAACCTTGAAAAGATAGATTATTATTAGATGAATAAGGTCCAATGTCAAAATGCTTAGACCGACCCATAAACCATAGGAAAAATTGATAAATTTATCTGTTAACCTTAAAAGTAGACATGGGGATTTGGGTCTCTAGCTTTGTATGATTTCTTTGACTTCACCCTCCAAGCACTATATACCTGGTCTTGCAAGGTTTTGGGAAAGAATAGGCCCTTAAAAATTGTAGATTAGAGAACAATAAATAAGGGGGTCTATGAATATTTCCACAAGATTAGGAAGAATGCTTAAAAAACTTCTTTGTTTACACTCCACAAAGCATTCATTTTTACTGGCTTTTGCACAATATTATTCTTTTATACATGGTGGCTGCATGTGGCATACTAGTAACTACTTGTTGTGTACTGATGGCCTGTAGTGAAAATGATGAGGGATAAAGCTGAAGAGAATGGGAGGAGTTCTGCATTTGATGTGCAGCTGAATTATAAGGATGTCAGAAGCATACTCCAAAGAATGTGTTGTTTTACATGCCCCTTTTTGCATATATATTATTATATTTGGGACTGGTAAATTATCGCAAGAAGGGGTCAAAGCTTCTGGGACCATACTTATAACTTAAAAAGACATGAAAAGCTCAACTTAAAGTAGATCCACTATATTTTCAAAAGAGTTTTGTAATAGGACAATCTATCTTGGGACATGCTAAAAGTAGCCATAAACATATTCCCTAGACATGCAAATCACCACATTAAGAAAAGATGTTCTAGTTGCTCTTATAATTATATAATCTACAAAATAAGGACAATCGATGTTGGGAAAAGCTATTGGAAGTTGGAAAATACACTTTATATGAGAAATAACCAACATTAATAGCAAATCTACGACAGAATGTAGAACCAGAAGGACATGGTAGAGCCATCTTGTTAACAAATATTGGTTAGGAACTGATGGTTGTTTTCTAGATTGTGCATTTGACTGCCCACCTCAACCAAGTTTGGTGCTGCACTGGATGAGACAAATGTTAGACATCATCAATGAAGTCATTGAATTCCTAAACAAGTTTGATGTTTTGGTTTGTTTTTTCACAAGAAAACCTCATCATAGATTACAAAAAACCCACAGAAAATATCACCACATTTGGTAATGAAACTTGGAACAAAATGTATACTCGCTGTTCCAAAATATTTTGTGCCAAACACCACTTATGAAATGGTTGTATTTTCCACTAGCAAAGACATGGATCACAAGCTGCGTCAATAGAAGTTAATCTCTTGACAGTTTCTATTTATTCAAGAAATTTGTTGAATAAAATCAAACATTTACATGGAATTTTCAATTATTCACTCTTTAAGACACCAAAATATGACAAATTGCATACCTTCTCATTAAAAAGAACTGAATGAAGAAGCAGGTTAACTCAACCTGCCTTTAGCTAAGATTGAATGAAACAAATAAGAATTGTTACAAAGTACAGTTTCAGCATTCTGTCTTACGTGATCGTATCTGTATTCTATATGAAGTGATACTAGTAATTTTTTTACCCCACAAGGAATAGGTTGTAAAGCCATGGTAAGCTCACAAATAGAACCCCTGTATCACAAAGAATTAAAATTTGCTTCATATGGACAGGAATCGCAAGGCATCACTTTACATGATACTGCAATTTGATGCTGAATTATCTGCAAGGAGTTCGTTAAGCCTGAAAAAGAAAACAATTAAATAAATAAACAAATTAGTTATCAGAAAAGCACCATCTAAAGACTTCAAGGTCAATTGTGTACATTAGATAACTGCTTGCACAAAAGAATGCAAAGCCAAAATCAAAACAAAGTTTAGGAAAATTTAATGGACAAGCAACACTATGAGAATGTAATCACTCTCTCTCACACACACACTCGCATGCATGCACACACATCTATACAGATTTTTAAGTTATTATAAGAGTTGTTGATCACTATGCAAATAGTGCTATGCTCCAAAAATGTACTCTCTTGAAACTAGTTAAGAAAGAATAAAACAAGTGCAAACATAATTATTACCGCGATATTGAACATTAACAAACCCAAGATACTGCTTTAGATAAATGACCCTCATTGGCTTTCTAGTATGTATTCTTATAAGCTACAAAAAAGAGGCCCACTGCATCTGATTTCATGTCTCACAAAATGTGGAAGTGTCAGAGATGCTCTCAATCATTGCCATAGAGATTTAGGAAAAATAGATACATAGTGCCTTAAAGCAGTGGTAAAACTTTTTCAATATATTTGTCATTATTATAAATTTCACACCTTCAACCAGTCTATGCATGCACTCATACAATAAGAGCGCTATGTCATGAAATGAATTAAGTCTGTTTTTCTAGCTAGATATGGCAGTTGTTCCATCCATTTTCTAAGATTCAGATTTAGCATAGCATTTTACTAGGTTTGAAAATTTTGATTTTTATGTGAACTCAAAGATCTGATAACATAAAGGGTGCACTCAATTCATTTGCTAAAAAAGCCTGGACTAAAAGTAATTAGCAATTACAGTGTTGTAAGCAATGAAAGAACATTTCCAAATCATGTGAGTCATAAATGATGAAGCAATTTGATGAACTGCTTACTGAGACTGCTTTGAGCAATTAATTGTCTGAAGATAAAATTTAATTAAATGGCAATTTTTTTCTGAGTTTGGCTAAAAAAAAAAATTGATTAGGAAAAGGGAGGGGTTTTGAAAGGGTCCCCGAACCTTTTACATACTAGAAGCTGAAGCTAGCCAAGATGAAACAAAAAGGAAACAAACTTGAAACTGTCCCAACCAAATGGACCTAACATCAACAGGGAGCCAAACCAGAAAACAGAGGAGAAACCGAAAGGGAAGAAGGGGAAACAGGAGAACAAAGAGAACCATCAATTCTCCATTTCAACATCCTCTTCAGGTTCCTTTCCCGGCTCAGAGTCAATCTGCTCCCACTGGATCCAATCCATCATCATATTAGCTTCATCTGCAAAGGAGGCAGCCATTTTCAGAGTACTTATCAGGGATTTTATAACATTCTTCATAACACCCCTAGCAGTCTTGGGGGTCCTGAGAGGATACTGCGGTAAGGTCAGAATCCTCAAATTGCCTGCAGCGGTCCCCTTGGACATTTTAGTTTTCTTTCTAGTAACAGGGGAGGACTCCTCAGAGTCCTGAGAGTCCAGAATGCAGAGGGTGTCCTTTTCAACTTTCAAATCCTTGGCTCTTAAATGTTCAGAGCATCTAGACCTGTCTTCGCTACCTCTGAAACCTTTAGGTTGAACAACCACACCACCTTTCTCTTTCTTCAACTCGAGCTCATCAGCCCTAGGGGTAGTTTTGATGCCACCTTTCTCCTCCTTCATCTCCGGCACCTTAGCCCCAAGGATAGCTTTGGGCTCGCAAGGAACATGATTAGATTTGAAGGGGGATGGAGTATTGAGGGAATCGTTCTTCAAATTAGAGGGAGAGGTCCCAATTTTAAAATCTTCAACAAGAGCACTGATCAAAGCCTGGTTAAAGACCTCCACTTTGCCTCCTCTTCTGGCCATGAAATCGTAGATCAACTTTATGAGACCTTGGTGAATCGGGTCTGTAGAGTCTCCTTTCTTGGTCTGCAGAATAGTTTTCTCCAATGACTTGAACAGGAAAGCAAGAATATTTAGCCTCTTTTTGTGCCTAAGTTGGTTCAGGAAGGCGAAATGATAGCTTCTAATGATGTCCGGGTTGCTATCAAGAGTAAAACACTCCATGATGACAAGTGTGATCCTATCCCAGGGGGCTTTGAGGGAGCTCCTGAGGATCCCATTCTGGATTTTTTCCAGTTCTTTGTCATCTCCCAGGAATGTCTTTAGCTCATTTGCAAGGGAGTGCTTCTCCCTATTCAGACAATCTCCCACAATAGGTAGTCCAATAACTTCAGCAATGAGCGGAATTGATCTGGAATTCCAGCCACTTCACCCTGACACTACCATCCTTCCAGGAGTGGGCCAGTTGAAGAGAGAGGCCCTTGTCATGCCCATTTAACCTCATCAAACAGTTGAGGAGCCCCCCCTTCTCCATAATGTCTTCCGCGGATTCCACCCTTTCTAGTTCGCCAACCATACTTGAGAGTCTGAGACCTTGTGTTGAGCAACGGCTGAATGAAAATTTTCGCAGGCTCCTGTAGCAAAATTCTCAACAATCACCAACGAATTTAACCCATAAACATTAATACAAAAGAGTTGGTACACCGTCCAACGCTGAACAATATCTATGGAGTAGATCTGCAGCCGAAACAAAGTCGGCCCAATTCTCGCAGAACGAAACACTCTCGAAAGATCTGAAGAGGTGGCAATGCTCGAGAACAAGGCAAAGACGAGTCCAGCCAAGACAATGATAAGCATGTGGATTTAAAGGGGAGAAAGTAAAAATCATCACGCTGACACGAGTTTCGAAAGGAAAGTAAGCCTTGGATGAGACCTGTTCTTGCCACCTTAACTTATGATAATCACGCCCAGGAATAGGGAACCAGTCCAAGTCACTCTTGTGCATGAGGGTGAGATGAACAATAGAATGGCATGCATCACAAGAATGACAAAGCAAACTAAGGAGAAAATTTGAGAAAACACTGGTGCAAAACCCATTCCCAGTAACATGGTTAGGAATAGAAGGGAACAAACTGAAACGAGTCGCAATCTGCCACATCTTGAGGTGACCCTCAACCAAGACAACCAATTGGGTCGGATTTCAAAAAACTGGTGGATATGATTCTGACATTGGGACGAAGGAGGTGTTGGATATGTCTCATCCTTTGTCGAGGAAGTACTGTACGGCAGGTACGGAAGGGGTCCAGGGGGTGGCGTAGCCCCCCCCCCCCGGCCACACCAAAGGCGTTGCCGGGAAAAAAAAATTGCCCCCTTTTTCCGAAGCGATTTACGGAGCCTGGCGGTTTTCGAGATTCCCACGGTTGTTGGGTGGTTTAGCCCACGGTGTTGTGCCCATTGTATTCTCATACCACATAGTGGTTTAGGGTTGGAAGAGTTTCCTTTGTATTTATTGTAATGTCCCAATTTGGGGCAAGGAAGTGAATAATAATATCAAGGAGGTGTGGCTCTTGTTTTGTTGGAGTAGCCCATATCGGGTGAACCAGGGTAAATCTCGTGTGTTCTATGTGCATTGTGTGGTGTCATTTCTTCTAAGTTATTTATTTCTGCATTATTTCTGGAATAAGTTTATGTAGATCTCTTCAGGAGGATTATGACATGCTGCCAAGCTTGATAAATGAAACACGTGACAACCAACTGGAAGGGAATGATCCGCTTCAAAGCCTGATAGTTAACCTGTCACTTAATCGTGAAGTGACCACTCCCATCTTTTGAATAGACCAAGGAGTACGAAATTCCTTTGTTAGCCAGCAGGTCCTAAATGGTAGCCACGTGGAGCTCGAGCAAGAAGAGAGGGTGACGTCGGCAGGAATTTGAAATTTGAAACTTCGAAATCTTTTCGCCAACACGGAGTTTGAATTTAAAGGTGCACTGATGGCGCCAAAGGGCTCTTCTCAAGCTACTAAAAAGACAAGCACCTGATTCAAAAACACTATAGAACTACACTACAACAAGAGTTAAAAATTTAAGACACCATAAGGCACAAGAGTTAGCACCAGGATCAAAAGGCCTTTGGAGGTTCTGTGGGCCCAAGGGTGGATCTAGACCTCTAGACAAACCTGAGCTGAACCTGTGAACATCGCCAACCTCTCCTTTTCTGCTTGCCACCCTCTCGCTCAATCCGCCATTCTCCACCTTCTCACCTGTGTTCGCCACCTTCCTGCTCTCACTCATTTTCGAATTCCACGAGTTTGGCTAAATTTTTATTGTAAGACCACTTCTAAAATATTAGCCTTCTTTTTTTCAAATTATAGTTTGAAAAAATGTAAAAAACAAATTACATACAGTAGCAAGGAAATACATCCATCTTCAAAATTTGAGGATCCCATGTCTTTTCAACCTATTAAACCCTGAACATTCAATGTGCTATGCAACAAGGCAGATGATTTTTGACCCAAAAGAACTACATAAGCAATCACATACACAAATTTTGCTTCCATTAACACCCAGAACAAAATAATGCATTTCTTCATTAAAGGGTATCCTAAATCATTCTACTGTCTAGTCTTCTAACAAAATTATCTGAAAGCCATTTCTAGCAGGAAGTGAAATTATTAGGAGGGTGACAGTGACCAGACAGAGATGAACAATAAACTCTTGGGTTTTATAAATTGTAAGTTGTTGTTAGAAACAAGAAGCCTTTGTAACCAGCAGCTACAGTTAGGGTATTGTCCAGACTCTAAACACTAAAATTCAAATAAAAATACCTTAATATGTTTAATTATGTGAGAAAAATAAGAGCTAGAGTACTCTACAGTGCCCAAGACACCCCTCGAAAACTGCATGATATTTCTAGCCAACTTTTCGGAGACAGAAAAGTGTATTGGCAGTGTGTCATTTGACTTCCCATTGCTGAAATTTAGAATGCATGCAGTGACAGTGAAACCTGTTGGGAATAGGTGTCATACACCTTTCAAACATTAACTGTCTAATGTTTTAAATTAAGAGCATATATAAGAAAGAAAAACTGGTGAACTAGACCATGGTTTTACTGCAGAACAGTTATGTTACTGCAAGTCCATTTTCAGCACTGTGCATTGCAGGACTGCAAGTTTATTTCCAGCACTGTGCATTGCAGGACTGCAGGTCTATTTCCAACACTGCACTGCAGGACTGCAAGTCTATTTCCAACACTGTGCACTGCAGGATAACTGCATTACTACAGGTCTATTTCCAGCTTTGCTGATAAATAGGACTGAAGAAGTGGATAGTTGTGTAGGAATTGTATTGTAAAAAGCAGATTGTTGATTATTGAATAATACAATATTTGAGTGCTCTTTGATTGTGTTAGAAATAAAATATATTACATCATTTGGGTCATGTAAATGTATCTTCCAAGGTACATACTTAGGACATTAGATTTTTTTAGGGGGAAGTTATCTAGTTACTTCATGCAATGTAATAAATGCACAAGTGTCAATGTGCAAGCTGTATATGTGCAAGTTGTCCCTTGCACAGCTAGGTAGAGTGTTGGCCAAGGAACCTATTTTCCTATATAAGAAGGGCCTCATTGTAATACAGATATAGAGTCGGGGGACATAGTCAGATAGAGTAGCTTAGAGCATAGTAGTACAGTTCTGTGTAGATCACCATCTATTGGTGATGGGTGCAATGTAGTTCAGTAGCTTTATTAATTGAGTGTTTATTTCCTCCATAGCTACATTGTATTCATTTATATCATTTCTATTTATAGCATATTTCAGTCATCTTGCAGATTTACTTTCTTTCATATTATTCTGCATCTTGTGATTGCTATCTCCCATTGCACATTACATCAAAAGCTAACAGATTGCTAATTTTTTTCCGAAAGGGTTTCCCAGGGTATATGTTGCTTCCTGTGTGCAGTATATGTTGCTTCCTGTGTGAGTGTTGCATTCATTCTTATCTTGTGAATATCTCATTACAAAGTTCTCTAAGAGATGGCCTTGCAGAAATTAATTTTTATGTGATTTTGCTTGTTGAATTAAAGGTGTAGGTCTGTTTTTGCACTACTTTCCTCTAACGATTAAGTAGGAAGTTGTTCAGCATTTGTTTAACTTCCTTTCAATTGGTATCAAAGCTTGACCAGCTTTTGAGATACTTAGTTAGGGAAAAAGATTTTTGCTATTAATATTGGTTTGAGTGGGAGCTATGAACCAAGAAGTGATTTTAGTTCAAGATAGCAAGTACATCATAGTTGGAGATAGAAAAATTCAACGGTACAAAATTTGAGCTATGGAAGCTTAAAATGGAGGATTTGCTCATAGATAGAGATCTATGGTTGTTGTTCCTCAAAGTCAACCTACATCTATGATGGATGAAGATTGGACAATGATGGATTGGAAGGCACAGATCCTCATTTGGTTAAGCTTGGCCGACTCCATGCTTTTGAATATAAGTGAGTGCCCTACTACAAAAATCTTATGGGATAGGTTGGCTTCAATCTACCAAGCCAAATCCCTTGTCAACAAATTGTTCTTGAGGAAGAAATTGTATTCCCCAAGGATTGGGGGTAAAGATTTTGTAGCGGCACACTTGAACATATTCAACAGTATCATTTCGCAGCTAAGATCCGTCGAACTAAAAATGGACAAGGAGGACTAGTGTATCACTTTACTATGTTCGTTACCCGATTCTTGGGACAACATAGTAATGGCTATTAGCTCCACTAGTACCAAGTTGAAGATGGAGGAGATAGTATCTACCTTGCTTTTAGAAGAGATGGGGAGGAAAACCACAAAGACGTCAAGGACGTGTTGGTTGTTCGTGGCATATACAAATAAAGGAAGAAGGGGAAGAAGATAGTTGGACGGTCCGAGTCTAAGGGAAGATCCAAGACTCCCACTCTAACAAAGATCAAATGTTGGAATTGTGGGAAGGTACATGTGAAGAAATATTGCAAGGAGAAGAATTATAAGAACAAGCATGAATCCGATGAGGATTCTGATTCTAAGTCTTCTCGGGAGGATGCAAGAGATGCATTTGTGGCTTCCTTATCCACTCACATTAGGGATGGCATTTGGCTGATTGATTCAAGAGCGCCATACCATATGACTCCACATCGAGAGTACTTCACGAAGTACCAAGACGATGACAATGGGAGTGTGTACTTGGGGGACAACTGATCCCTTAAAGATGCTATTAGAGGAAGAGTTTCTTTACAACTTTGAAATGGCATGACCAAGACCTTGACCAATGTCTTGCATATTCTTGGTTTGGCACAAAACCTCATTTCTATGAGTAGCCTGAATGACTTGGGTGTGCAAGTGATCTTTAACAAAGGAGGAACGACTATGGTTCACGGATCAATTGTGCTTGCTAAAGGAGTACGTGGTGGGACACTGTTTCGTCTTGATGCTAAAACGATTGCATGCAACAATACATCAGTTCTATATAGCAGCTTCCCCGCAGATAAGACTATGTTGTGGCATTATAAGCTTGGTCACACTGATGACAAAGGTCTTAAAACCTTGGTGAATAAAAACCTCATTGAGGGGATAAATGATGTTCCCTTTGATTTCGATTTTTATGAATATTGTCTTAGTGGAAAATATAAATCAGCTAAATTTTACTCAAGCTCTCATAAATGCATGGATTTACTTGATTTAGTGCATAGTGATGTATGTGGTCCAATTGGTATTGTATTATGTATCTTTGATTGATGATCATTCACGGATGACATGGATTTATTTTCTAAGAAGAAAATCTGAAGTGTTTGCTAAGTTCAAAGAGTTCAAAGCTCTTGTTAAGAACCAAACAGGAAGAAAGATTAAGTCTTTTAGAACAGACAATGGAGGAGAGTTTTGTAGCAAAGCATTTGATAGTTTTTGCAGGGAGCATGGAATTAAGCAATGTAAGACAACTCCTTATACACCTCAACAAAATGGAGTTGTCGAAAGGATGAACAGGAGTATGCTAAGCAATGCTGGCCTAGAACAAAATTTTTGGGGTAAAATAATTAGTACAAGGTGTTACCTGATTAACAGGTCTCCTACGTCAACTCTTGTTGATGAAACCCCTATGGGGGTTTGGAAGGGCAAAAATCCCTCGTTGAGACACCTTAGAGTGTTTGGATGCAAGGCATATGTGCATGTGCCTAAGGTAAAGAGATCAAAACTTGATTACAAAGCAGAGAAATGTATCCTCATTGGCTAAGGTGATGGGATAAAAGGATACATGTTTTGGAACCCAGTCAGAGAGAAGGTTGTTTGGAGTCGAGATGTGATCTTTAGGAGATCAAGAATTCCTTAAAGGAGGAGCAGCAAAGTAAAACATCAAAACAAGTTGTGCAATTTGAAACAGAAACAAGCAAAGAAATTGCACATGGAGATGATGGTGTCCATCATGATAATGATGCTCATGATGGACCTAATGAGTATATTTCGGATAGTCACGACGAATTCGACAAGGATCAAGAGCCTCAACCTCAATCCCCTTGGGTTAGGAGGTCCACACGACCAAGAAAGCAACCATATAGGTATAGCCCACTTGGTTTAAATTGTATTTTTGCTTTATCTACTAACATTGATGAGTCTACAACTATGAAGGAGGCAATGGATATGACTGACAGTGAGTCTTGGAAGATGACCATGGATGAGGAGATGGCAGCTCTAAAGAAGAATGGCACATGGGACCTAGTTTAGTTGCCTAAGACAATGAAACCTGTTGGCTGCAAATGGGTTTTCAAGAAGAAATTCAGTTCTGAGGGCAAGGTAGATAAGTATAAAGCAAGGTTGGTTGCTAAGGGATATTCCTATGTGGAGGGAATGGAATTTAGTGAGATCTTTTCTTCAATTGCCAAGCTTACATCCATTAGATTCCCTATTACATTTAATATTGAGGTTGAGCAAATGGATGTAAAGACAACTTTCTTGCATGGAGACTTGGAAGAAAAGATCTACATGAAACAACCGTAACACTATGTGGAAAAGGGTAAGGAAAACTTAGTTTGCAAGTTAAAGAAATTTATTTATGGTCTTAAACAGTCTCCTAGAATGTGGTATAAGAAATTTGAATCTTGTGTTTTGAGGTTGGGATTTGTTAGATCCAAATCAAATCACTGTGTTTATTATAAGGAGGGTAGTCATTTTATTGTTATTACTTTGTATGTGGATGGCATGTTGCTAATTGGTAACAATAAGGATATTATTAAGGTCTTGAAATCTCAGCTTTCACTACAGTTTGAAATGAAGGATTTAGGAGCTGCTAAGTTTATCCTTAGGGATGGAGCCAACAAAAAACTTTGGTTAAGTCAAAGAAAGTATGTTGACTCTGTTTTGCAGCGTTTTAACATGAAGAATTGCAAACTAGTTAGTGTCCCTATTTCTGTAGGAACAAAAATTTATGTTGAGCAGTGTCCTCCTACACCTAGAGAAATGGAGGACATGAGTCATGTACCCTATTCTAGTGCGGTTGGGAGCCTCATGTATGCTATGGTCTGCACCAAATTGGACATTGTCCAAGCAATGGGAGTCTTGAGTTGGTTTATGGCAAATCCTAGAAAGGATCGCTCGGCAGCAATGAAGAGGGTTTTCAGATATCTTCAAGGTACTTTTGAGTACTCTATTTGTTATGAGGGATCCTTGACAACCAAGAAATTTCACAAGAAGCAGCTAGACATACAAGGATTCTTGGACTCAGATTGTGCAGGAGATGTTGATAGCAGGAGATCAACCAATGGTTGTGTTTAGCCTGTTTGGTGGTGCAATTAGTTGGATGAGCAAGCAGCAGCCTATAGTCGCTTTATCCACTACAGAGGCAAAGTATATGACAGCTACTCATGCCAATAAGGAGGCAATCTGGCTTCAGAAATTGTGTTCGAATGTTGGGCTGAGTCGGGGAGCAATAAAAATCGAAGGTACTTTTGAGTACTCTATTTGTTATGAGGGATCCTTGACAACCAAGAAATTTCACAAGAAGCAGCTAGACATACAAGGATTCTTGGACTCAGATTGTGCAGGAGATGTTGATAGCAGGAGATCAACCAATGGTTGTGTTTAGCCTATTTGGTGGTGCAATTAGTTGGATGAGCAAGCAGCAGGCTATAGTCGCTTTATCCACTACAGAGGCAAAGTATATGACAGCTACTCATGCCAATAAGGAGGCAATCTGGCTTCAGAAATTGTGTTCGAATGTTGGGCTGAGTCGGGGAGCAGTAAAAATTAACTGTGATAGTCAGAGTGCTATCGCCTTGGCAAAAAACCCTACATTTCATGAGCAAACAAAATGCATTGATGTGCAGCATCATTTTGTTCGTGACATGGCGGAGGATAGAAAGGATATGCTTGAAAAGGTGGATACTTCAATAAATATTGCAAATGCTCTGACAAAGTATGTGAGCACTAAGAAATTCATATGGTGTTGCAAGGGTATGGGTATTTATGCCCTTACCAATTAGTTCACTCTTTTGTTGGTGTTTCTCTTTTGCTCTTGTAAGGTATATGACAAGTGGGAGAATAATGGGAATAGGTGTCATACACCTTTCAAACATTAACTGCCTCATGTCTTATGTTAAGCGTATATATAAGGAAGAAAAACTGATGAACTAGACCATGGTTTTACTGCAGGACAGTTATGTTACTGCAGGTCTATTTCGAGCACTGTGCACTGCAGAACCGCAGGTCCATTTCAAGCACTGTGCACTACAGGACAGCTGCATTCCTGCAGGTCTATTTCCAGCTTTGCTGATAAATAGGACCGAAGAAGTGGATACTTGTGTGGGAATTGTATTGTAAAATGCAGATTGTTGATTACTGCATAATAAAATTTCTGAGTGTTCCTTGATTCCTAGGTTTTTCCCAAAAGGGTTTGTCATGGTATATGTTGCTTCCTATGTGAGTGTTGCATTCATTCTTATCTTGTGAATATCTCATTGCAAAGTTCTCTAAGATCGGGCCTTGTAGAAACTGAATTTTATGTGATTTTGCTTGTTGAATTAAAAGTGTAGGTCTGTTTTTGCACTACTTTCCTCTAAAGATTAAGTAGGAAGTTGTTCCGCATTTGTCTAACTTCCTTTCAAAACCCAACCACCTTCGTATCTGTGTCTAGGTTAGATGCTAAAGCTGGTCTGTTTGTTCCCACTGCCCAATTCTAATGAGCAGTAAAAAATCTTTGATAACATCAACTCCATTTTTCAGACTTCTTAGCATTTACAAGCTGTGCCACAGGATTCAGCAAACTTAATTGTTGCAGTTCTAAATCCAACAATTTTACATAAGCCCCAAACAAAATCAATTAGATTCATTCAAATCCGGCAATTAAATTTGATTAAATTTGTTTATTATTTAAATCTATGAAATTACAAATTTATTTAAATTTTCCGTATACCTCGAACTTGATACTGAACTTTACTGTGAATTTTTCCTTGTGTCAAATTTGTTCCATTTGAACCCAAACCTGAATCTTGTGACACAGCTTCCAACATACTACAAATGCTATAGACAACATATCTCCAAAGGTTGATTACTATTTAATAAAAAGCAATAAATATTTACTAGACCACTACAAAATGAAATGCCTGATACGGGGCAGCAGTCTTTAACATTTTTGAATGTTTGACATGCCATTGATTCAAATGGAGACATTGTTGCCTTTGTTGGGTCTCTACTTCTCATTGGCACATTCATTCATGCAAGTGTGCTAATAATTTGGGACCAATTGTGAAACATGAGAAACATAAGCCTTAGAAAAATTGAAGGTGGGTTTGATTCTCCATGTGGTTGTTTGAGTCATTATTAAAACATGCATTTCTGCTAGTTGCTTTTCAAATTAGATGCTCAGAAAGTGCAGACCAAGCTGAAAAAGACCTGCAGTTTATACATGAAGATAGAAACATGAAATTTCTTTTTCTTCATCATTCACAGAATATGCCTGATAGAAAAAGTAATGCTGTGGCTATATAAGGCCATGCTTTCCTAATATTGAAATGTATTTTAGAAAAAAAAAAGGTTTCCTTTTTGTGTAATATATGTGTTTAGAGTATATCAGAATTGAGAAAAGGTAACAATATTGCTATTACATATAGGTGATTGTATCTGTATCATATGTGAGCTCAAAGTTGTTTATGTTGCAAGATAATCCTCTGCAGGATGTAAATACCATTTGATGGAACATGAGAACAAATCTTGTTGGGATCTAATGTCAAAGACCCTCAGGGCCACAAATTTAATTCATGACAAGTTAGTATTTGGCACTTTAAAAGCAAAATAACTTGTTCTCACAACGGATTTGATTTGATCAGCATGTTACTGCCATTCAGGATCCCTTTGTGTGCTACTCTGGCTAGCAATAGAATCTTAATAAAAAACAAGATTGTTGTGAAATATGTATTTAACCAACCATTTGACCCTCTCTTGAAATATATATTTGCTAATTAGTTCTCAACAATTTATCCTTCTTTCAGACAAAACGCCAGCTTTTAGCTGCTTTAGCTGAATTCATAGTTCCTCTACAAAGAGATCGGGGCAAAAGAGTAATTGGTAACAAGTTTTTGGAGTTAGATAATCAAAGACAACCTACCTTAAGATATTGCGGAGAACAAATTTTCTTAATTGGTAACTAGGGGCATTGAGAATCTACAGCATGCAATGGCATGTTTTCAAGTTGCAAGAAGCAGTTTGTGTGAAATGGAAGAGACGTAGAAAGTGATGTAATTTTCCACAAATGCTTGTCATGGTATCTCTAGAAGAAATCATTTCCATATCTTACCCAATCATAATATTTTTCCTTATGTGCTCAACTCGAATATTCTGATATATGCACTTGTACATCTTTGGCCTGTGCCTGAAGGGCAGAAAAAAAAAATATAGATGCTTCTGACTAGCTATGTTCCATGGGAACGTGTCTCAGGTTATGGGAGCCATCTCAAAGACATATTCCCCCATCCCGAGGACACATGCTGCCATCCCAAGGCCATCCCAAAAATGTGTCCCAACATCCCACACCATCCCTATCATGGAAACTTTATGGAACGTAGCTGGCTACCCCCATATCTGGCCATTAAAACATTTATGTGTGTGTTTGTAATTAACTTTCCCTCAGTTTTCCCCTCGTTTGTTTTATTGCTTAATAGCAGCCCTAATATTTTAAAACCAATCTTATGTATGGAACTGTGTTAACATCTTAAATTTCTTGTGTACCCAATAAGATAATTTTATTGAAGTCTAAGGATGACCAAAGTAGGCCAACAGGACCCGGAGAAAAGAGTTGTTACCGTTTATTGTAGTAATCAAAAGGCACTATGAAAATAACCTAATCTAGAGTTAACAAACTAGCATAAACTACATAAAAGTGGAGCAATTGTATGGCATTAAATTACAGCCTCAAGGGTTGGACCCAAAATGGGGTAAACTCTAACATGCTAAAAGTGATGAGGAAGAGAGAGCCAACAGTCCAGGTAAAAGAGAGGTATAAAAGATCTCCAATGAATCTAAATGCTAACCCTAATTTGTAGTGGGATGTACAGTAGAAGCACAGTTGTCATCATCACCAACCATCCCAAAAGGACCAACACAAGATTTAATGATGCTCCCATGAAAATGATCGGGACTAATGGTGCCTGGTTTGATAATCTTGGGTGAGGAGATAGAGTCCAACCCCTCAAAACTCTTCTAACATCCATTGTTGTGGAACCAGTGGAAGACAGAAAACTGGTAATCTGCATCTATATGCAACTCCTGGGTACATAAGAAGTGGCCAAAACCAATGCCAAAACAGCGAAACACTAAAGTCCTGTCCCGCCACATGCAAGAAGAAAGAATTGATGCCCTAGTAGCCACTATGGTGTGTAGAAAGGACACAAAGATCTGCCATTGACATTATAGAGAGCAAAAGGTTCAAACAAACGCTTGTCACTCTCAACAGCAGAGATGTAGTGAAAGAATGAGGTGATAGTCAAGTAGTAGTCAGTCTCCCCTGTAATAATTGATGTCGAAGAGTGTTAGCTTCTTGATGATACAAAGCCAAGCATCTTGGTCAGGATAGCTGAAAAAAATGATAAGCGATCCACCAGTCTCCATAGAAGCAATAGTACCTCCCTTGAATCTCATAATAAACAAGAAACCTGAGGATGAAGTACTTTTCAGTCTCCAACTCCTGTGAGAGGAAAGAAAACATAACTTTTCCTCTTATGGAACATGGAGGTCTGTCCCCACTCACAACTGATGTGAGCACACTCTGAGCTAACCAAGAGGAATCCTAAGAATATGTGTTCAATGTCACTGAATATAATCAGGACAAGTAATAACGCCATTCTTAATCCTCATATGAAATATTTAGTGTAGAAATCCAACTTAGGACTAAGCGGTTGAGATGGAGGGACCCAAGTAATCTGAATATATTGTCAATAAAGATCATCTCTAACTGCTTGATTAATCACTTTCTTATCAGGATGAAGGCAAGGAGGAGCATTTAAACAGTGTTTGAATGGAGGTAATTAATCTATCGAGATGCCAACTGACTTAAATTTTGTAGACAAATTCTGAAAGGATCTTCAGCTGCACTCAATGTGACTGCATAGAATGGTACTTTTCACTCAATCATGGCTAAACTTGGTATGCTTTGATATATATTTGTGTTGTGTTCTACATTTGTAAGGAGTTTATATCCAGATTCAACATCGCTGGCTACCTCCATATCAGGCCATTGAAACATGTATATGCATATGTGTGTAGTTAGCTTTCAAAGAGTTTTCCCCTTTTATGTTTTACTGCTGAACCACAGTCCTAATATTTTAAAACAAAGCTTATGCATGGAACTGTGTTTAACATCTTAAAATTCTTGTGTACCCCACTGAAGACAGTCTCAAGAGATCTGGACCTCAATTTCCATGTGACTGCATATAGTGGTGTTTTTCATTCAATCGTGGCTAAACATGGTATGCTTTGGTATATCTTTGTGTTGTATTCTAATTGTAATGAATTTATAACCAGATGCAATTTTGTCCATTTCCTTTTTAACTTAATACCTATCTAAAATGCCTACAAAAATCATGCACAATTTAAATTTTAGAAAACCATAGCACAAATTCCTAACTTGTAGGAATTATTCAGGAATCAATTGATTGTGGTATTAAGAATGGATCTAGGATTGCAGTCTATTCCAATGTTCTTTGTACATGAGTTCATTGTAAGCCTACTGTGTTATTAACAAAAAAATATAACAGAAAGGAACAATGTGCAAGAACTCCCAGTATCTATGGCCTGGCAAACTAGGAATGCTACATGTGGAGAAATTCTTCTAAAAGCAGAAAACCTCAAACAAATATTAATGTACAGTAACAAAATTTCTGAATTGTTTTTATCAAAGATACCTAACCACACTTTTTGTGAGGCCAGACGTATTTGGTTAACTTTTTCATTGTCTGTATTTTCTTTTCATTTTGAAGGGGTGTATAGAGTCTTCTCTTTCTCTCAATCTTCTTTTCTTTACCATATTCAATTTAACTTGAGCAAATGGACCCACCTCCCCTGTTTAAATCCTAATCCTTTTCCTACTGAAGGGCTCTTGTGGATTTTTTTGCCCCCTTCAGAGTATTCAACTACTCTGTAATCCTCCAAATGAACTTTTGCATCCTTTTAACATTTCAGAGGTTAAATATGTTACTCCATATATTTTTTTCGTCACTCTTGGTTTCTGGGATAACCTTAAGAATATTCATCAGCTATACAAGCCTTTCTTTAACACTATCAAGACATTTGGGATTCTACTTGTCTTTCCTGATTTATTTTAGAGTTTACCTACTTTGTGTCACCCCATAATTAGAACTCTTCCTTTTATATATTTATTTTTTAAAACATTTAAGACATTGGAATTCATTTTATGACTCGATTCTACTGTAACTGGCTATACCTATTTTGGTCATTCATGGACATTAATATAATTCCATTCCTTCTACTATGGAGAGTTTCTCTTCATCTTTGGCAGAAGTCTGTGCCATGTTACAAGTAGAAATTATGTGCTCATATGAGAGGACTATGGACACGGTTCAAACATGTTTACAACAACGATGTCAAGTAATCTGCATGGCACAAACATCTATCAAGCCCAAGAATTTGCACTGGCAAGTGAGTCAAAAGTGTCTAGCAGTCAAGATTTACACAAGATTGGAATATCAGAGTTCAAATGTCTATTTTGTTGAAGAGACAAAATAGCCATCCATATCTATTGAAGATGCCCAGCTGCTAGAACTTTCTGGTCATGGTTGCAGACACACATGCTTAGGATGAGTTTAATGATGCATAATTATGACAAATTTATCTAATTTTTTGCATATATATATTGTCCTTTTTTATATTTTGTTATTTCTTATTGTGTCATCTCCAAAAATTTGGCCCACCCTGTGTCCTGAAAACACATCCCAACATCTTCTGACATTCCTGAAACTTCATGTAACATAAGCAATTCCAGACATTCATATCAAGACTTTTAGTATGCTATTTCATATGTTGACAAGTGAGCTAGGTTGCCCCTTGATCACTTTGGCCTCTTAATATCTCCCCCAAGCATTCAAGCAATAATAGAATCAATATATACTTCTAATGTATAGGCAGTGACCTCATTACAACGTACATCAAACAATCTCTTTCTATTTTGAAGACCATGTCAAGATAGCCAAGGAATGTAAGCTGCAAATCCATGAACCAAGGAGATGTGGAATAAACAGAGTATGAAGGAAGGCATAAGAAATGCCAACAACAACTGAAGAATAATGCTGCCTAAGCTTTCAGAGACTCAGACTAACATTCCTTAAGAATCTGGTACAACATGGAATGGCATAATATTTATATGGTCACCATAAGCTGTTTCTTTGAGTAAATTCATAAGTGTGATTGGAAGAGGATTGAGGGCCATATATTGAACCTGTGCAAGCAATTCTCAGATAGGATGTTGGTTGCCAAAAAAAAAAATGATATCTGTTACCTTTTCAACAGCTTTGAGCCTTCTTCCAGTTCTAAATTGTGTTAGGAAATTATGCGCTTCATAGATAAAATGCTACAGATCTTAAAGCTTTCAGTGCAAACCTCACAAAGCTTCCATAGAACAAATCCAAATGCTAAAAACATTTTTTATTGAGCTAGAAAACTTTATGAGACACTCTTCAGTGAATGTTGCTCGAGTCCTCTTCACCACTAGCACCAAGCTCCAGCAGATGTTAGTGCTACAGCAGAACCAAGCCATATTTCCGCAGAAGCATCTTCACGTGACCAACGCCAAAGCAAATGCACCTATTGTTAAAGTACATCATCAGCTAAATCTGCCACCTAGCACCACATGGAGACATGTTGAAGCCTGTAGGTTTCTCCACTGTATATCACAATGTCTTTACTATTGTGAGTGTTTTTTTTGGTACTCCATGTGTTTGGTTGCATTCCACTTCATTCTATGGGATTTGCATAGTTTCATATGGTTTTCATGGCTGAAAACTAGCAAATTTTGAGTAAAAATGAGAACTGATTTGAAACAGAAGTGAATAATTGGATTCACAATAGATTCCAAGATTCATTAGTGTTACATCAAGCACTTCATGGACCGTCCATACTCTGTTCTTAACATCTAAGAGTATTTTGGGGCATAGAAGAGTAGATTTTATGCTAAATTAGAGGGTTTTACTAGTGATTAGGACTAGTTTTTCATAGTCCAAGTGAAACCAAGCCAAGGAGCATTTGAAATGTTCAAAAGGATAATGTTTGAGGTTTCATTAAAGGAACTTACTAATCAGACACCAACACTCTCCACATCACAGCATGCCCATTGCACCCCAGTGTCTGCAACCTGTAGCCTAAGATTTGCTGTTGATACCAATTCTGCTGCATAAGAGCCTTGTATTCTGCTTTTATTTATTTTTGCATTATCTGTAAATAAATACTCTTATTTATTTGCATACTTTCTGTTTCCTCTCATTATTTCTCTTTTCCATCTGATGCCTTGTGGTTTGAGGCAGTACTTGTGCCATGTTCAGCTACAGAACAAGTTTGCAACCAAGCTAGAAGAAAAGTCTTGAGCGAAGCAAGGTGGTCTTGTGCCAGCACCACCTAAGACTCAACAAGCACCAAAGCAAAATCCACCTTCACCAAAGCCACCACAATGTCCATCATGGCCAAAGGGTCCTTCTATGCAACAAAAGCCAAAGGCCCCTAAAACACAAGACAACAGAAAATAGAAGATGGGAGGAAAGTGGTGTAACCATCACAAGACTCATATTCCCAATTATTCAAATTGCAAAGCCTACTGGAAGTCTTTTTTTGTGCAACACAACACCTCTTATTGCACTCAAAAGTGAGAGAACAAAGACGAATCAGACAGAACATGCTAAAGCACTAGCACTCAAAATTCTAGTAGTGCCTCAACTTTAGACACCACTGAAGAATGCAAGCACACACCTATTGTTGGGTTAATGGCAAGTCACTCCATACATTGTCAACTCTGGAGGCCAGAAGAACATAATGGCAAGTCACTCCATATCATTGTCAACTCTGGAGGCCAGAAGAACACTACCGCCCAAGATATTGTGAAGAACCTGAGTTCCTAGACTAAAGCACACCCTCAGCCTTATTTGCTTGGATGGCGTTATCCAAGAGAGGCAATTGAGGTCAAGTGCCACTTTCAAGTATGGTATCGAACACATGCACAAAAGCAGTCACTTGTTATGTGGCGCCATTGGAGATCTACGATACCCTATTCGAAAGACCATACCTCTTTGACTACAAAGCAACCTACCAAGCGTGTCCCTAGCAATGCTTTGTACGTGTAAATGACATGATGCACAACATTCTACATTGACTATGCCAATAAAAGTTAACTCGTCTCCGCCAAGTTGAGTAAGAAATTGTTTTCTTACACTCACAAGTTTGTGCTACTCATGGTCCACCTTGAAATACCTCGCACCAAAAAACTTCCCCTTCCAACACGATGTTCAATCACTTCTAAACAATTCCACCAAATGGACACACTACTTCAGCCATATTCTGATGTCTGCGAGAACCACAAGGAAGTTGACTTGTTCCCAAGTTTACCTCTGCCAAATAATCCTTTTTATCGCTGCTCTATTTATGAGAACAACAAGATTCATCATCAAATATAGGAGTTGATCAACCAAGGGTAGATTCACACCAGCTCATCTCCTCGCAACAGCCTCATCATGCTAACACCAAAGAAGGATGGTACTTGGTACCTATGCATAGACTACAATGCCCACAAAAAGATCTTTATGAAGAACAAGTACCTCATACCCTACGTAGATGATCTTTTGAACCAGCTACAAAGAGTATACTATGTCACCAAAATAAATATCAAGTCAAGTTATCAAGTTCCCATCAACCCTAAGATATCTAGAAGACAACTTTCAAGACAAAGGGGGGTTATTTGAGTGATGAATTGTGCCTTTTGGTCCAATCAACGTGCCAATCACATTCATGCGCCTGTCAAACAACATTTTGAGAGACTGCACAAATTTTTTCATTTGTCTACTTAGATGACATTCTCATCTATAGTAACACATGGGAGGAACATGTTGAACATATGCAACAAGACCTCATGCGTTGTGCCAACACAGGTTGCAAGCTAACTTGGCCAAACGTACCTTCGACATCTCGAAAATTCAGTACCTAAGCTACATTATTGACCACCATTACATACATATAATCCAAATAAGATCGAGGTCATCCAAGAATGGCCTGTGCCAACCAACCTAACTGACCTTAGAAGCTTTCTCAACTTTGGAAACTTCTATTGTTGTTTTGTCCTTGGGTTTTCACATGTTTTTTGGTCTCCTGGCCAAATCATCCATGCAAGAGCCTCGTCCAAGTGGACCGCCACTCTGAAGGCATTTGAAGAATTGAAAAAGCGCCCTCTATATGGCGCTAGTGCTAGCCATGCCAAACATCTCTCAACCTTTCAAGATTGAGACTGATACATCCAACTTGGCCCTTGGCACCATCCCCATTTAACATGGATGCTCTATTGCTTACCATTCAGAGACTTTCGACAACCTTGTGCAATGTTGTAGGAAATAATTCTACATTGTCATGAAAGTTGTTTACCAATGGCACCACTGCATTAGATGTAAAGAGACCTTCATCCATTCCATTCACAATCCCCTTCAATTTTTGCACACTCAAAACAAGTTCAAGAATGTGTGCCACACAAAATGGATGGCCTACATGGAGCAATTCCACCTTTTGATCAAGCGTCAGAAAGATCAGAGGAATCAAGTCACCAATTGTCTCAGCTACCATCTAGTCCAAGCATAATGGATGCTTGTGGCCACAAATTCAACAATTGGAGTTCGTTATATGCCACCACCTACAACTTTGATTTAACATGCAATGAGCTAGTACAAGGCAAGCCATTTCCAAATCAATGCCTTAGAGATGGACTTATCTATCGCCTAGGTAACATGTTTTCCATCTAGCATGACACACCAATGCTTGATCTAAGAGGCACACTACTTCAAAGTAGCCAAACGCTTTGGCATCAAAGACCCTCAACACTACGGCAACACTTTTACTGGCTACATATGCGCCACAAGTTTGTCCCTTCCAACCAAGTCTTGGATTCCATCCTAGCACTCTCCTACACATTGCTTACTAAGCTATTGTCAACAACTCAACACGCAAACACTAGCTTAGACCAAGGAAGTGGACAATCCTAAGCACTTCCTACAACACATCAAATATGTGCATCACCAAATTCAGCAAATACTTGAGCACCAACAACATAAATACAAGGAGCACCATGACCAACACCATGTCTCTCACGCTTTTCAATTTGGAGAGCTAGTTAGGCTTGATCTTCAAAAAAAACGCTTCTCCAATCCACACCTAAAGATCAAGCCCTTGCACTATAGACCTTACACAATGTTGCACATGAGAGAGAAAGGTTTGTTCTCGATCCACCACCATATTTGAGAATGCTTTGAATCCTCAAAGTATAACTTTTAAAACTCTCAACCTGTTCAAGAATGTGAATGCTAGTCAATCCAACACTCATGCTAAGTGGTCCACACTTAATTGGATCAAGCATCAATTCCCTCAGTTGGAGTTGGACGCAATGGGATCATCACTCCTTAAAGGGGTTGATAGATGTAAGCAAAGTAGGATTCACTCAAGTCCTCTTCACCACAAGCACCAAGATCTAGCAGATCTTGGTGCAAAGAGAAGCTTTTGCACTATGGCACTGTTGGTTACGAATCTGCCATGAGGAAAGGATTTGTTGTTATTGCGCCTAGATTCGCCCACCAGATTGAAAGGCCGGAAGGAAGGAATGCCTTCCGTGCCAATCTTCGGAGAAGGCCGGCTTCCTGTGGGGTTTTTAGTGTAAGATAAGAGTGCAGGGAAAGAGATAAAAGTGTAGAAAGAGAATCCAAATGAGATTAGAGTTGGTGGGGGGAAATAAGCAGCACGGCAACGAATCAATCACCACTACTAACAACATTCATCTACAAACACACATTGAAACTACAGCTATCATTCATCCTATGTATCCTCTATCTATGCATTCCAGGAATACTTGATCACCAAATGCCAGAGTCCAGAGTTCAGTACAACAGCAAGCAATGACACAAGAAACATGAGGCAGCATACAAGATAAAAGACAGTAAGCAGAGCCAAGTATATGCTTGTATTAGAGGCAAACGCACAGCTACAATTGTTCCCTAGCAATATATTCCCCTTCCACCCTTTACAATGAAGACGAGTGGGCTATTTATAGCCCAAGTTTCCCCCGATTACATTCATGGGTACAAAATCCCAGACAAGACAATAGCTGACACGAGCGGCTGAGGAGCTGCTGATGCTGACTTTTGTCGGGCAAGACTGTACTCGCGGCATGGTCTCCCTGAAGGCTGTACAGCTACGTGGCGGTATGTCGGGTCAAACCTTTGGTCAACAGGAATGCGGGTAGGTGCGGTAGATGGCACTTTACATCAACTTAAATGGTGGCAGCTGGCGTAGATAGTGCAGCCCATGCTTTGTCCTTTTCCCGGTCATGCCCTGGCTCGAATCTCGAAGTGGACACTTGTCAGATGTTGATGAGTGACACATGGCTGCCTTGAAAGGCAGTTTATCCAACTTCGCCCAGGATCTGAGCGCTGTCGGGTTGCGCAGGCAGAAAACAACGCAGTTGGGAGGGTCATCTTGCCTTAGTCATTTTATGGTTTTGCTTCCCCAACTGCGCACCGGTCAGAGGGCGCACTCCGACTTCATTGCGAAGTCGGGTTGCACACCGGCACTTGCTGTCTTCCACCGCTGTTCGGACTGCGCACTAAGAGACGGGCGCACTCCGACTTCGCTGCGAAGTCGGGTTGCGCCCCGACACTTAGTCTATTTTCTGCCATACTGTTCTCCAAGAGCGCCCAGGAAGGAGGGCGCACCCCGACTTCGCTGCGAAGTCGGGTTGCGCCCTCGGCAGTTAGTCGAACTTCGCTCCTCTCCTGCTGCGCTCCAGCCTGAGGGCGCACTCCGACTTCGCTGCGAAGTCGGGGTGCGCCCTGACACTTAGAAACTTTCAGGGAACACCTCTGTTCTGGAAACTCTACTGAGGGGAAAGAAAAGGGAGGAAGGAAGAGGAAGAAAGGGAGGGATGAAGAAAGGGAAAAAGGAAGGGAAAGAGCAGGTTACTTACAAAAACTGAAAACATGGCACCCCGTGCCAAATGTGGCAACATTTCTGGCGGCTCGTGGGGTGTCGAGCTCGCCTCGACGCAAAGAACCATGCCTTCATCCATTGGGTGCAGAGGAACTTCCTTCCCCTGCTCTCTGCCGATCTGACCGCTTCATTCCGGGTAATTTCTCTTCTTCAGGATTGCTCCCAGCAGTTGCTTCCTCGGTCTCTTCTTCTGAACCTGAATGTTCTCCACTGTCAGCCTCCCACTCGCTGATGCGTTGGTATGCAGCCTTGGCTTGGTTCCAGACTGTTGTTTGGAAAGGTGCGAGGTCGCTGATCTCTCTTAGTGCTGCGTGGAATGCAGCGACCGCATGCAGGTCGATGGTGTTATATCTTTTTCCCAACTCCTTTAGGGAGGAGTTGATTTTACAGTATTTCGACACCATCTGGGTGACCTGAGCCTCTTGAATTGGCTCTGTCCAGCTATCGATTTCTGCTGTATCTGTTTCGAAGGACAGCCAATTCTGTCCGAACACGGGTGTCCTAGCTACGTCAAAGATGGCGAGTAGGCGTCAAGCGCCTTCCTGGCAGTTCTAATCTTCTTTGTCCTATCAAAATAAATATGCAAGGTTACCCTTGCATCTGCCCACTCTGAGGCAAGTTGGGACATAGGGGCAATTTGGAAGCCTTTGCGCTCAAGCTCCTCAAGTTTTATAGCCAGGTCCAGCCATTGCCTCGCCTGGTGTTCGGCTTCCTCTACCACAGGCTTTCCCTGGGAAAATACTTCTTCAATCCTAGACGCGAAGTCCAGAACTGATAAAGACTTGACAAGGTTGAGCTTGCAACCTTGCAGCAGACTAGCCCGTATCTCCTTAGCTTTGCTCTTTGAAAAGGCCGCCGCTTGCGATGCTTTCTCTGTAAGCTGCGTCTGCGCCTGTTTCAGCTGATTCTAAAGCTGAGAGACTTGCTCCAGCGCTGCTTTTCTCTCCTCTGACAGCTGCTCGGCTGTCTGCTTCTACGTTGCGGCCTCCTGCTGAGAGTCGGCCAGCTGAGCCTTAAGCTCTTCTATTTCTTGTTGTGCTGACCCTCGCTGTGCAGTAGCCCTAGCCAAGTCCTCCTCGAGCTGCCTTGTGTTGTTTTGCAGCTGGAAAAGCGCCTCCTGGGTCTCGAGATGTTTGACAAGGAGATTGTCTGTCCTACGACGAATACCACGAATTTCATATTCCTCGTTGATATCGTCAAAGCTTTTCTCCTTTGTCTGGTGCTCGTAGTCCGCCTTGGTCATCTCCCGGAGAGGCTTCTTCACCTTTGGGATCAACTTTTTTGTTGTGAGCACTCTCCGGTCTAGGTCAAACTTTGTGCGCTTTACCGGAGCGGCTATCTCTTCGGCCCTTATGCGCTTCACGCCCTGGAGGAAGGAGGCAGAACCCCCCGCGGCTTGTACTGCCAGAGGCTGGTCCTCTGTGATATTCATAAAGTCGAGGTCCTCCAACGTCTGGTCTTGCTGCGGCATTTTCCCTGCAAACAGCGAAGTAGGAGGGATTCCGGAAGGGGTGGCCGCTTCGGTGGGCGATCGGGTCCTAGGGGAAACAGGGGTCTGAGTGGATGGCGCTGGCAGGGCTTCAGACGGCTGGGGCGAGGAGTGCGGCGATGAAGGAGCAGCTTCAGCACTAGCTGCAGGTAAGGGTTCTAGGGTTTGACTCAGTGATTGGAAAGCGTTGGGATCCTGAGCAAACTGGTCGAAGGAATGTGGGCCGCTAGACGGCTGGGTAGCTTGAGAAGAGGGGGACGCGGCTATGGCTTGCCCTGATGAGATGGGAGATGGAGCTTTAGCAGGGCTGACTTGGACTTGGGGAAGAGAAACAGTGGACGTACCTGCGGGCTCCGCCTGAGCCGCTGTTGGGGGGACGTTTGCAGCCCGGGTGTCTATGGCTGGTTCTGGGCTGTCCAAAGAGACAACCTCCGGTGCCGCTGCACGAGGTTGTACTGCGGTTGTCTGCTGCGCTGGCTCTTTAGGCCGTTTGGCCCTTTCAATCTTCTTCTTCTTCTTCTCTTCTGGCGCCGTGGCTGGTCCAGAGGAAAGAGATGATGTCGAGGCGGCAGGCGCAGATGTTCCCACAGTAAACTTGTACCTAGGTCGGACTGGAAGGATGCCTGTCGCACTTAGTCTGCTAGCTGGAAGCGCGGATGCTTTTTCTGCTGGAGGGGCCACCTCACGGGTTGACCTTTCTGGACTTTGCGCCTTTTCGGGCACTGCCTCGGGAGCTACAGGCTGCATCGGGCCTACTTGGCTGCTTGTTGGAGTTGCGCTGGAAGTCGCGGGAGTTGACGATGGCTGGGGGGTGGGCCCCCTTTTATACCTTATCTTCGCGCCTCGGGGGACGCAATCGCGAAATTCGAAGGGCCGCCACGTGTCGATGTGCTGGTCATATAGCGCCGAAAATTCATCGTCAACAGCCAGATTCCTCCGGTTGGATTTATCGTGCTGCGTGCGACACCTCATCTTCCAGCATTCAATGATTTTGTCCTTATGCCAGTTGAGGGGCGCCACCTTAGCGAGGAATTTTTTGAAGCCCGCCGACTCCATCCGGTGGTCCGGGTTTCGATCTGGGTCGTACGTCACCTCTTCGCAGTAAAAATCATGCCACGGTGGCCATGATTTCATCAAGTCAATGCGCTAGTGGAGGTCCGCACCTATCCTGTTTCTTCTTTCCTGCATGATTTCAGCTCTGGGACAGATGTGCGTGAATTTTCCTCCGACCCCAATTGGGTCATACTTCCAGCGACTAGCAGCGCATTATCGAGCCCATGTCAATGAGCTCCCGCTCGAGGTAGACGTGTTGCCCGATTTCGAACACTTGGGTATTTGCCCGGGTCATAGGATACTCGAAATATATGACCTTTCTTTTTGCCTTGGCCAAACTCCTCTTCAACGTAGTCCATCTCGCCGCGCAATTTCCATCCCGAACCGATGACGAAAGCAAGAACGCCCTTTGAATCCGTAGATTCTCACTATGATGCCCTGAGTCAGCCGGAAGGTGTCCCCGTACTCATTCTTCCACAGATACTTTGTCAGGGCCTCCGGTGGGCGGCACGCACTCCGGTTGAACAGCCCCATGACCTGGCACAGAAATTTGATATTAAATTCATAGAACGAGCCCTTCCTGTACAGAACCTCGGTCCATTCGTACACGGGGAGCGGCTCTCCTTTTTCGTTCACTTTTTTCAGGTCAGGGACGTTCATCCGGTAATGCATGTGATATAGGCACAACCATGTGAGGAAGGAGCAAAACCGGAAATCCGTCGACTGCTTCTGCTGCAGTCTAACCAGGCTTGAATGTATCGCATACGCCAGCCAGTCCGCCCAGTCGAAGAAGATAGGGCGCTTTCCACTTTTCTGCGTCGTGGAGTCGTAGAACTCTCCATGCAAGATACATTCGGCCAGCGCCAGCTGGTAAGGCCGTACCACTTTGTCAGAGTCGCAACCGAGGACCCACGCCAGGATGATGTAGATATACCTATTTTCAAATCTGTCCAGCGGTATGGGGCCAGTTGGCCACTGTCCAGCCGCCAGCGGAGTCTTCAGCTCTGAATCCAGAAACTCTCTCATCCGCTTCGTTTGTGTAAATCTGTTGGTCTGCTCATCTAGGTTCACCCTTCTGACAATTGCGCTGGGCTCGTACTGGAGCCCTGGGGCGAACGCTGGCTGGGCGCTTTCCTGGAAGAGGGTGAACAACACCTTCCCTCTGTTGTTGCAAACCTGCCGGGCAACTGGTTTGTAATGTTCTACAATTGCTTCAACCAGCTCCGGGCACCAGTGAGTCGGAGGGCACAAGAACCACTATAGGTTTTGTTGGTTACGAATCTGCCATGAGGAAAGGATTTTTGGTTAATGCGCCCAGATTCGCCCACCAGCATGAAAGGCCGAAAGGAAGAGATGCCTTCCGAGCCAATCTCCGGAGAAGGCCGGCTCCTTTTGGGGGGGGTCTGATTTAAGCTAAAGGGAACAGGAAAGAAATAAAGGAACGGAAAGAGACAAATGTACAGAAAGAGATACAAATATGTCCAAAGGTTGGTGGGGGGGAACTAACAGTACGGGAACACACCAATCACCGCTACTTATTGCATACAAACACAGAGCATGACAAGGAACCGCAAAACCTAGGCGTACTTCCGATACACAAGCAGTGTATGCACAGCTTCAATAGCTCCCTAGCAAACATTCCCTACAAGGAACTAACGGCGAGGGATCGTATCAATCACCGGATACATACACCGACGGGGGTAGAAAGTAAACCTAGAGATGCCGAGCCGGTATATGTGTTAGGTAGAGAGTTTAACCGCACAGATTCAATGGCTCCCTAGCAAACATTCCCTACAAGGAACTAACGACGAGGGATCGCATCAATCACCGGATACGGGCCAGCAACGTCACACACAAGCGATGGAACTGCTACCAAATCTATTATGAATGTTAAATAATGAAATACGAAGGTGCTTTAAGCAAGCAATGCTAGAGGAACCCGATCGCCAAATGCCGAAGTGAATCAACAAGCAATGACACGGGTGCGCCTAAAGCATATAATGAAAGACAGACATAAAAGAATAAAGATAGTAGAACAGAACCAGGCATACAGATTGTATTTATAAGCAGAAGCACGGTTACAGTAAGCACAGTAGTTCCCTAACAAACATTCCCCTTCCACCCTTTACAATGAATTTAAGATGGGCTTTTATAGCCCGAGTCCCACTCGTTACATTAATGGGCACAGAGTCCCAGTCAAACATGAGCTGACAGAAGCGGCGAAAGAGCTGCAAATGCTGACCTTTTGTCGGATCGGTCGTACCCGCAACATGATCTTCCTGGAATTTGGACAGCTACGTGGCGGAGTGCTGGGTAATTCTTCAAGTCGGCGAGGTTGCTAGTAGGCTGGAGCAGGTGAAACCTCAGATCAGCTTTGAATGTGGCTATTAACGCAGGCGGTGCAAGCAGCCCATGCTTATCCCTTTTGGTCGGCAGTCTTGGTTCAAATCCCGAAGCTGGACACTTGTCTGATGATGGGTTATGCTGTGTGACACATGCCTGCCTTAGAGGGCAGTCTATCCATCTTCGCTTGGGATCGGGGCTCCTTGGGATGCGTGGGCAAAAATCAGTGCAGTCGGGAAGGCCTTCAAGCCTTGGTCAAATTCCGGGTTTGTTCCCCTACCGTACACTCGTCAAGGGCGCATTCCCGCTCCGTTGAGAAGTCGGACTGCGCACGAGCGAACACCGGTGTCTCGCCGCCATATGGACCTGCTCCGGCATTTTACCTTTCTTCTCGCATTGACCCGTCGGTCTGCACGGTGCAAGGTGCGCCCAGGAGGTGGGGCGAAGTGCGAACTTCGCACCAAAACTGGGCGAAGTGCGCACTTCGCACCAAAACTGGGCGAAGTGCGCACTTCGCACCAAAACTGGGCGAAGTGCGAACTTCGCACCAAAACTGGGCGAAGTGCGAACTTCGCACCCAGACTGGGCGAAGTGCGAACTTCGCACCAAAACTGGGCGAAGTGCGAACTTCGCACCCAGACTTAGCCAATTTTAGGTAGACTTGCTGGAAAGTTGGAAAATCAACTGGGGGACTCCAAGGAAAAAAGGGGGGAGAGAAAGAGAATGGGAAAGAAAAGGAAAGGGAGAGAAGGAAGGAAAACGGAAGGAGGAAAAGGAAGAGCAGCACTGTTACAAAACAACATTGAAGACATTGCACCCCGTGCAAAAATGTGACAACAAGTTTGACTTATATGCAGCTCCGAGGTGATGGGAAGGCGAAACCTTATCCACCCACTTTGCAATGTTCAGCCGCAGCTTGGAGAGACTGATGGAAAAAGAGCCATCCTTGTATCCAGACAAGCGATTAACTGGTGGCGGCGGAGTCTGGCCAACCACGCGCCTCTTTGTTCGGGATTTTCTTTTTTGGTCCTTCTGCGGCGCTTCGCTCTCATGAGCGCTTGACTCTGGAGACTCCTCAGCTTCGCGCTGTTCTTCACTAGATTGCGCCTGTACGGGCGCTTTCCCCTTGTCCATCTTTTTCGAAATAGCAGAGGCAGGAATTACGGCTTCTGAGTTTGTCAGCTTTATTCCTTGCAGTCAGAGAATCAGCTTGAACAATTTGAATTTTCTGGTTGCGCCAGGGCCCTTTTTATAGACAATGACTGCAATCATTAATGGCGCGAGGGAGGGCGTTAGGGCGGTTAACTTGGAGTTGGTGGAGGCGTTATGATTCTCGGCGGCCGGGTATGGGTTTATTTTCGAAAAGCGTACCCCATTGGCCGTTGGTCCAGGCGCACCTTGCCCTTTTAATGCATCATTCTTGAAAGGTGCGCAATCATTAAAGCCTCCTTGGACGTCGTGCCAATGCTGACGTCATCGCCGCCGTTTGGGCACACTTTACAAGGGGAATGTTTGGCCCATGACCCAACTTCGCTCCATGCCATCCCGCGCCCTGGGCCCACACTTTGGATTTTCAACGTTTTCCACGGTGGTTTATTCGAGCAGCGCCCAAAATTCGGGCGCACTCGGACTTCGCCCGAACAATGGGCGCACTCGGACTTCGCCCGAACAATGGGCGCAATCTGATTTTTTTACTTGGCCGTTTCCAGCTCCTCGCGCCGGATCATCCAGGATGCGCCCGAGAATGGGGGCGCACTCCGACTTCGCCCGAAAAACGGGCGCACTCGGACTTCGCCTCGGTTTGTCCGCGGAGTCTGAGACTTGGCATTTCCTTGCCATTTCTTACCCAACTGCGCCTTTTGGAGGGGGCGCAGCCCGACTTCGCTGCGAAGTCGGGTTGCGCACCCATACTTAGTCATTTTAGCCCCTCTTCAGCTGCTTCTTTCCGAACTTCGCACCGTTCAAGGGGCGCCACCCGACTTCGCTCCGAAGTCGGGTTTTTGCCTTGATTTTACTAGGGCTCTTCAAAAAATTAAAAAAACTGAAACTGAATGCTGAAATATGTACATTTCGAAAACTAAAATTGCAGAAGGGAAATTTGTACAAGGAAGGACCCATCTGGGCGCCTTCAGTGATGGAAAATTTTCAAGTGGAACCCATTGACGGGAATGGGGAGAAGCTGTCCCTCCATATCCCGGAGCACGAATGCATTAAATTGATTTACCCGGGCAATCTGATAGGGGCCCTCCTAGAGGGCGTCAAATTTGCCGTGGTTGCCCGGCTTCGCCTTTAGCGAGTCCCACTTTAGCACCAGGTCCCCGACTTTGAAAATTCGGGCAGTGGTACCTTTTGCGAACCAGCCTTGTGTCGCTTCAGCGTGTTTGGTGAAGGCTTGGTACGCTTTTTCTCTGTCTTCCTCTAACTGCAACAGTTGGCAAAGTCTGTCATCCACCGGATCCCCGCTGCCTCTCTTTTCATCAAGCATCCAGAGAGCGGGAATTTCTATGTGCGTCGGCAGAACTGCTTCTTTGCCGTATACGAGCGCATAGGGGGACGTCTTGATTGACTTTTTGAAAGATATCCTGTCCGCCCACAGCGCCCGATCCAGGAGAAGGTGCCAAGTCCTCTTGTTTTTCTCTACCGTCCTCTTGATGATTTTCAGCAGATTTTTGTTGGTGGACTCGGCGAGACCGTTCCCCTGCGGGTAGTAATTGGAAGACATTTTGTGATAAATGCCGTATTTGCTGGTGTACTCCGTGAGTACAGCGCCTGCGAACCCTGGACCATTGTCCGTTACTATTGACTCAGGGACCCCGAAACGGGTAATGAGGCTCTCGAGGAACCTGATGACCGTCTCCTGGTCCGCGTTCTTGGTAGGGATCGCCTCTGCCCACCGTGTGAAGTAATCGGTGGCGGTAAGGATGAACTTGTGCCCTGCTGCAGAGTTCGGCGTAATCACCCCGATAAAGTCCAGACCCCATTGCTGAAACGGAGTCTCGGCTTGGATCGGTTGAAGGGGCAGGGGTGCTTTCCTGTTCTTGCCAGCAAATCTCTGACATTGATCACACTTTGTACAGACCGCATGCGCGTCTGTAAATAGAGTGGGCCAGTAGTACCCAGCTCTGATTATTTTCAAGGCCGTAGGCCTTGCGGAATGGTGACCCCCAGGCATCCCGGAGTGAAATTCTCCGAGGACCCTGAGTTGGTCTGCTTTCCTGACGCACCGCAACAGGATGCCGTCAATGTTCTTAAAGTACAGCCCCTCGGGGCGAAGAGTGTATTTCAGTGCACCTAGCCGAAACCTCCTTCTTTGTGAGGCATTCGGGTGGTCTGGACATCTTCCGGTGCAAAAATATTTCACCAGGTCATCTGTCCAGTCGCACTCCTCGGGTAAGGAGTTGGCTAGGTTGGTGTTTGTTGTTGGATCCTCCCACTTACAAGCGGATATCTGGGCTGCTGCGCTTCGGGCCAGCTCCTGGCACAAGGCTCGGCCTCTGATAAGCTTGGTTGGCCGCACTTCGATGTCGAACTCCTGGATTTTAGCAATCCATCCTGCTCTCTTGTGACCCGGCTCTCCTTGTATGATGAAGCTTCGGACGTCCGGTGTATCACAAAGACAGTGGTTCGGCTTTGGGAGACAAAGTGCCTGAACTTTCGGAGGGATTTCATAACCGCGTGAACCTGCCGCTCTATAAAGTTGTACTTTTCTTCATGCGGCTGAATTACTTGGCTCAGGAACGCTATGGGGCGCTCCTCGCCATCATCTCCTTTTTGGGTCAGGACTGCGGCGTAACTCTCGGGTTCTCCCACCGCGTACAGGATGAAGTCTTTGGAGTAGTCCGGGTTTATCAACACCGGAGCTTGTGCAATTCGGGCCTTGATCTCTTCGAAGGCCTGCCCCTTTCATCAATCCATAAGAACTCAGTGTTCTTTTTCAACAGCTCGGCCATGGGCTTGATTACCTGTGCGAAGTCCGGTATGAACTTCCGCACGAAGTTTATTTGGCCGAAGAAGGACTGCAGCCCCTTCTTGTCAATTGGAGCGGGCAAACGGAGGAGGGCCTCTGCTCTATCAGGGTCCACGGCTAGGCCTTTCTCGGAGATGACATGCCCCAGCAGCTTACCTTCTTTTACCGCGAAGACGGATTTCTTCGGGTTTATGGAGATGCCGAATTCACGACACCTTTCGAATATTTGCCGCAGGTGGGAGACATGATCCTCTCTCCTGTGAGAGAATACAATCATATCATCCAAGTAGATGACAATAACTTTGTTGAGCAGCTCTCGGAAGGCCAGGTCCATGGCTCTCTGGAATGTGGCGCCAGCATTGGATAAGCCGAAAGGCATGCGCTGATAGGCGAACGTTCCCCATTTGGTGGTGAACGTCGTCTTGTGCTGGTCCTCATCCTTGACCCATATCTGGTTATAGCCGGAAAAGCCGTCTAAGAGGGAAAATCTCTGGGCTCCAGCAACTATATGTAGGATTTGATCGATTTGGGGAAGCGGATAATGGTCCTTGAGGGAGGCCTGATTTAGATTTCTGAAGTCCACACAGAGACGAATGTCTCCGTTCTTCTTCCTCACGGGAACCAAGTTCGCAACCCAGGATGAATGCTTGATGGGGTAGATGATCTTGGCTTCCAGCATCTTCAAGAGCTCGGCTTTCATCATGGCCTCGATCTTTGGATTTACGGCCCTCTGCTTCTGCCGGAATGGCTTGGCGCCATCTTCTAGCTCAATGGTATGCTTGGATAATATTTCTGTCATACCCCTTCAAGTCCTGGTAGCACCAGGCTACTATGTCAGGGAACTCTCGACACAATGTTCTGATCTGCTCGAGTTCCTCTGTGGTGCAGTCTGTCCCGACCTTAATTGTTTTTCCTGGTTCGAGCTCCAGGTCGGCGTACTGCTTCGGGTCTACTTTGATCCGGTGTGATATCGCTCTGTCATTCTGATCAAAGAGACTCTCAAGTGTAATCAGTCCTTTAGGGACATGATTATTTTTCAGCTGTATCAACCCCTCATATTGCTCGTCATCAGGGTCTCTACCTTCGATTGAACACGCTTCGTTAACCAAAAATGTGACGATCTCCTCGTCACAGTCAAACACCTGCCAGTGGGTGTCTTTATCAGGCACAGAAGGCCTGTAAATGGTACGAACCGGCTTCGGCTTCTGGACAGTGTCATCAGCCGGAACGTACCTGGCTCCAACAGACGCCAGAATGTCAGCATGCTTGTTTTTCTCACGCGATATAGCCTTGACATTCAACGAGTCAAAAGACTCCATCAGATCCCAGACCCGATTACGGTACGCCTTGAGATAGTGCTTCTTGGAGGCGCACTTGTTCGTAATCTGGTGGCACACCAGCTCTGAGTCGCCAAAGATCTGCAGATGCTTAATCCCCAGCCTCTCCCTTTTCGCAAGCCTAAGCACAGGGCTTCATACTCCGCCGCGTTGTTGGTACAGCTCCAAGCCAGCCTGTAGGTGTAGTCCTTCTGGATCCCGGTTGGGGAGACCAAAAGTACACCAACACCGGCGCCATTTTTGCATCGTGCGCCGTCAAAGAAAAGCTTCCACAGCTTTTCAGGTGCAGGTCCCACTTCTCTTTTGGCCGACTTGTCAAGCCTTTCAGGCTGAACAACAGTGTAGCAACCTTGCTCAGTTTCAATCACGGCGTTGAAGTCTCGCAAGGAGAATTCATCTTCCACTTGCAGCAGCTCAAGAGCTTGCTCTGTCATGTCCACCACTACCAGCTCTTCCTCCGTCAACTGAACCATGCAGTCCTGGGACTCTTCTCCGGTATCTTCTCTACTAAGAAAGTGGAAGGCTTCTCATTGTAAATCTTCAGTCTCCTTCCTTTGAAGGGCACTTCCATGTGAGAGTAGTCCAGAGACAGATACCCTCCCAACTTCGCAGTGAACTCCCTGGAGAGGCACATGCCGAAGTAGGGTTCCAAGTCGACAACCACGACCTCTTGGATGACCACGATGTCGAGAGCTTTGTGCAGCCGAATAGGGATGTCTTTAATGACACCGACTGTCTTGACAGGGGTGCCGTCTAGTTGCAGCACGCCTTGGCTGCTCCTTGTGTACTCCATCCCGATCTCGTCGCAGACGGCCCTCGGCATTACGGTCGTGGAAGCACCAGAATCCACCATACAGTTGTGCACTATGTACCCTTGCATCCGTAATGACAGATAGAAGGGAGGTGGTCTGTTCTTCCCGATGGCCGAGACCGTCAGAGGTTGCACCAGAACAGCGGGCTATATCTGCTTGCCATTCTTCATGATCTTCAGAGATTCCTGCAGCAGATCCACCTGGCCTGGGAGCTGAAGAGCATCATACATGCTGATTCTTGCGGGGGTCCTCTTCAGTTCGTCTACTATGTCGTAGCCCGAGGTGCTAGCTCCTTCCGCTTCTTTTGCCGGCTCATACTTTGTCCGGCATCGCTGAGTGGCCTCAACTCTCTGTCTCTTGGTCAGAGACGGATATCTCAGCTTCTCCTGAGCTTGTTCTTTGGTTTCAGCTGGAGGCTGAGCAACGGGAGCTTTAGGCGCGGGAGCTTTCGCTACGGGAGGCTTGACTGCGGGAGTCCTTGCCGGAGGAGTCTTATCTTTGGCTGTGTAGGGCCACAGCCTCTTATCAGGTGGTAGCCCCGCAGGTTGTGCCTTCTCTCTTCGGGCGTATACTTTCAAGGGCTTTGCAGCGGCTTCAGCAGACTTTCTGTCTTCCTTGGCAGGCGGCGGCAACGGGTCTTGCTCTGGGACGGCGAAGTTACTTTCATCGCCCAGGATCATGTAGAGTTCTTCGTCCTCTATGGCGCTGCCGGCCAAGGTCTGGAGGTAGTGTTGGTGCAGTGTACAGTCATCTTCCGCATGCGGGTCATTGCACGTGGTGCACCAGTTGACCTGGTCAGAAGTACCAGGTTGGTCTTCAATGGCAGCATTCCTCGGAGGAGGCCGCCTTTGCAGTTGTTGCTCAGGGGTCCTGTCTTTCGTCAATGCCGGGGGCGGATATGGCCTCCTTGGAGCAAGGTCCATCTGAGCCTGTTTTTTCTTTAGGACGGTCATGTCGTTGGACATGGTGTGATATCCAGAGGCCAAAGCCCGTACCTCCTGGAGGATTTTATTCTGAATATCATTGTCAGGAGGCGGCAACTGAGCTGGGGGAGGTAATGCAGCCAATGGAGGAGGTGTAGAATATTGTGCATACTGCGGGGGAGCAGGGAGTGCTGGAAAATGCGGAGGAGGAGGAGGCGGATAATGGATTTGTGGCGGGCCGTAAGGATTCACGACCGGCGCCGGATTCCATTGCTGCTGGGGTTGCTGTCCTGAAGTGGACGGCACTGGACCAGAAGCTGATGGATACTGAGATCGGGGAAAGTCGGGGTAAATGGGCGGCTGTACTCTGTGCGGAAGTCTGCCGATGGAAATTATATCCATTTCAGCTTGTTGGGCAGCCTCATACAGAGCAGGGAACGTGTCGATTCTGGCTACCTTCAGCAGCAGGCAAATGTCTGAGTTGAAGGACCTCAGGTAGTAGTAGGCGGCTTGACCTGCTGAAGGTCTGAGTTCGCGAGGCACTCGTTTCCAAGACCTCGCAAACCTGATGTTGAAGTCTGACACCTCCTCTTGGGGGTGTCGTATGCTTTGGAATTGATGCAGTAAAGAAGAGGGATCAGCAGACTCGTTGCATCCTTTCACGAGCCTGCCGGCTAGCTGACGCCACCCTGTGATGGATCCCTCTGGCAGTGATCTCCACCAGTAGAGAAGTTTTCCCCTTAGGGAAAGGGCCAGCAGACGGGTCTTCACACCTTCGTCAGTGATGGAATGTAGCGCAGCCAGGGCCAGAATGTCCTGGATGTGTTCATACGCCGTCTTGCCGTAGCCGTCATACGTAGGGATAGATTTTAAGGCAGCAGGGGGCACAGCTTGCTGTCCGGCCAGGGCCAAGGGGCCCGTAGAGTCCACCGCCGGGAAGAGGTCATCATCATTCTGCTGAGCAGCCATGTCTTCTTCTGACCCGGTAGTGTACTCGGTGTCGGAACTGTCCGAAGATGTAGATTCTTCTTCGGCCTCAACTTCTTGAATTTCAGCCTCGGCCTCTTGAATTTCTTCGACGCGAGCTTGGTAATCAGCCAGCCTGACGCGCTCGCCTGGAGCGTCAATGTCAATTTCGTAAAAGTCAGGCGGGTTTCCCGGATTCCTTGCTCGCCACCTTCTCGTTTGCATGAAGGCGTTAGGACCGGTCTTTACGGACTCGGAGAGTATTCAGGTACGTGCAGAGTCGCCAGGTGCTCTGATTTTTAACAACAATGAAGCGAGCACTCGTGCTTCGATTCCGTTTGGGGGTGGGAAACTACCATGTCCCACCGGGCGTGCCGAGAAACCGTTGGTTACGAATCTGCCATGAGGAAAGGATTTGTTGTTATTGCGCCCATATTCGCCCACCGGATTGAAAGGCCGGAAGGAAGGAATGCCTTCCGTGCCAATCTCCGGAGAAGGCCGGCTTCCTGTGGGGTTTTTAGTGTAAGATAAGAGTGCAGGGAAAGAGATAAAAGTGCGTAAAGAGAATCCAAATGAGATTGGAGTTGGTGGGGGGAAATAAGCAGCACGACAACGAATCAATCACCACTACTAACAGCATTCATCTACAAACACACATTGAAACTACAGCTATCATTCATCCTATGTATCCTCTATCTATGCATTCCAAGAATACTTGATCACCAAATGCCAGAGTCCAGAGTTCAGTACAATAGCAAGCAATGACACAAGAAACATGAGGCAGAAATGACAAGGAGAGGCAGCATACAAGATAAAAGACAGTAAGCAGAGCCAAGTGTATGCTTGTATTAGAGGCAAACGCACAGCTACAATTGTTCCCTAGCAATATATTCCCCTTCCACCCTTTACAATGAAGACGAGTGGGCTATTTATAGCCCAAGTTCCCCCTGATTACATTCATGGGTACAAAATCCCAGACAAGACAATAGCTGACACGAGCGGCTGAGGAGCTGCTGATGCTGACTTCTGTCGGGCAGGACTGTACTCGCGGCATGGTCTCCCTGAAGGCTGTACAGCTACGTGGCGGTATGTCGGGTCAAACCTTTGGTCAACAGGAATGCGGGTAGGTGCGGCAGATGGCACTTTACATCAACTTAAATGGTGGCAGCTGGCGTAGATAGTGCAGCCCATGCTTTGTCCTTTTCCCGGTCATGCCCTGGCTCGAATCTCGAAGTTGGACACTTGTCAGATGCTGATGAGTGACACATGGCTGCCTTGAAAGGCAGTTTATCCAACTTCGCCCAGGATCTGAGCGTTGTCGGGTTGCGCAGGCAGAAAACAGCGCAGTTGGGAGGGTCATCTTGCCTTAGTCATTTTCTGGTTTTGCTTCCCCAACTGCGCACCGGTCAGAGGGCGCACTCCGACTTCGCTGCGAAGTCGGGTTGCGCACCGGCACTTGCTGTCTTCCACCGCTGTTCGGACTGCGCACTAAGAGACGGGCGCACTCCGACTTCGCTGCGAAGTCGGGTTGCGCCCCGACACTTAGTCTATTTTCTGCCATACTGTTCTCCAAGAGCGCCCAGGAAGGAGGGCGCACCCCGACTTCGCATCGTTCTCCAAGAGCGCCGGAGGAGGCGCACCCGACTTCACTGCGAAGTCGGGTTGCGCCCTCAGCAGTTAGTCGAACTTCGCTCCTCTCCTGCTGCGTTCCAGCCTGAGGGCGCACTCCGACTTCGCTGCGAAGTCGGGGTGCGCCCTGACACATAGAAACTTTTAGGGAACACCTCTGTTCTGGAAACTCTACTGAGGGGAAAGAAAAGGGAGGAAGGAAGAGGAATGAAAACTGCACGGAAGAGGAAGAAAGGGAGGGATGAAGAAAGGGAAAAAGGAAGGGAAAGAGCAGGTTACTTACAAAAACTGAAAACATGGCACCCCGTGCCAAATGTGGCAACAGGCACCACCTTGGAAATCAATGCAAGCTCCTCTCTCCAACCACTAGCACTAGAGTCTAATCCTGCACCACCCTAATGCCCAACACCAATCACTAGTGCTAGTGTTTGCCTCTATCTCAGGCACCAATGCCTTGAACACAAGTGGCAACAACCTATGTCTACCACCAAATCTGAATGCCCACACTTCAAGAAAAGCATTTTCATAATTCCAGTGCTAGAAAAATTGCACTATTTGTGTAAGTGTGTCATTAGCTCAATCTACCACCGAGAACATCATCAGCTTAAATGCTGCCTAGCACCACAAGAAGACATGCAAAATCTTTCCATTGTAACTGCCTTATAATGGATGACATGCAAAATCCTTCCATTGAAAATGCATTGTAACTGCCTTCTTGTAACCCATGGAAGTGGAATCACTTCCATTGTTGTAACTGTATTGTAAATTTTTGTACATAATTCAGTATTTAGTATAGATGACTCTCTGTCGGAATTGTCACAGTCTTCCTCTTCTTCAACCAAGGAGTATATTTAGGTAAGGAATCAAGGCGTCAACATTTTCAACATTACATCACTCCCATTGCAGCCCAACACCTGCAACTCGTAGCCTACGTTTTCATGTTGTTGCCAATTCTGCTACACAAGGGCCTTGTATTTTGCTTTTATTTCCATTTGCATTATCTGTTAAAAAGCTTCTTATTCATTTGCATACTTTTTGGTTTTCATGCACTTTCACGGTCAACATCTCTCCTTGTAATTTCTCTTTCTATTTATCGCCTTGTGGTTTGAGTTAGTACTTGTGCATCATTCTCCTGCAGAACAATGAAAGTTTGAAATATAACTCATCCAACCTGATTAGCTGAGTTGTGGAGTTGTCCTCAATGCCTCCATCCTGGGCCCCAAAACATGGATCATATGATTTCCATGAAATCCAACCATCCACTTGCAACTTTCAAACTAGCCTCCATTTCCAAAAATCACAAATCATTCACAAGTTTTATTCACAATGTAGATGACTATATTAAAGTAGCCAACATAACCTCCATTTCCAGAAATAGCAGCAACGCTTAAATTAATTGAAGCATCACACAACTAAAATTCATCTCATCATTGTTAGTTATAACTTATGTTGATATCCTTCTTTCACGTACTATTTTCTGTAATTAAATGAATTCACGTCAGTAGAAGATTGAGCATAGTTCTAGTCACAATTTGAATCCATATTGAGAGATGGAAGAGTAAGTTTGAGGGGCTCTTACATGACATCACTGCATAGGAAAAATACTTCAAATAAATAGATATTAGTTATGGAATGGTATAATTTTATCAATGGTCCATGCTTCCTGTATAATGAAATTCATAATGATTTCCTTTACAATCAAGGATTATTGAATTCTTTATTAATATAGCAAAACAAAAAAGGTCATAAAGTTGGCCACTTGGACATGGTTAATCAAACAAAAACTAGGGAAAACAACACTTGCATACAATCACAAAAAATCGTTATGTTGAAAGTATGCCACAAAAAATTGGTTGGCGAACGAAAATCAGTATGTTGCAGGGATACACGAGGACGCCTCCCCCCGTCCCTGCCGTCCCCAGAACGGGGGGACGGCAAAGGGAACATTTCCCTGTCGTCCCCCTTTTGGGAGGGACAGGCAGGGTGTCCCCGAGACGCCGCCAAGCAGCAGGGGGCCATCCCCAGTACCCCTTCTGTGAGGGGACGCCGTTGGGGACAGCGAGGCATCCCCCCGGTCATCCCCTGGAACGCCCAGCCGTCCCCCATGGCTGGGCATTAAAAAAAATTAAAATAAATGGACATTCCTATGTATTTCAGTAACATTGTTGTCAAATTGTTATGGTACTAACTGTTTTCATCCAGGACTTGTGGCTTGCACAAGCTGAACAAATCATTTTATCTCACAAAACTACAAGGGGCTACTGCAATATGCGACATTAGGCAATCTTAAAGCTAAAATAACATCATAGAAATTTCACAAGTAATATGAAAATACAATTGACATACATCAACACAATTTAAAACCATAGGCATGCATCACAATTCAAAGTTCAAAACCTTTGTTACCGGATTACCAGATTCACTGAATTTTATCAAGTATAGTCGAATTTTGATGTTTTTTTCCTGTTTCAGAAATAAATTTGGTGAACATAATTTGACAGACAGCACTCAATGGCAAACCAGATTTAAAAGAAGTGGTGGTTGGGTGGGGGGGCAAAGCCTGAAACATGATGTCCCACTACCTATGTAATTCATTCACAAATCTGCTGGACTTTCTTTCACATCACAACAACTGAAGGCTAAAACAAAACAACCATGGAAAAAGTTAAAAGGATCTCATGCCAACTTTTTCATAGAGGCATTTGACACTCAACCTCATGGTGTTATGTAAGAAGCAAGTTATTAGCTCTTTCCAGCAGAATTTCCTGCATAATGGACAAAAATATTCTACAAAAATATTATTCTAAATATGATTTACACAACAGATAAATGAGACTAGAAATGGCTTCCATTGGTAATATTTGTTTTATTTTATAACATTAATGTGTTTTCTCTATAATATGATTTATTCTAAATATTCTACAAAAAATTATTCTAAATATTTTTGTTGTAAACTATTTTTGTTGTAAACGAGACTATTTTTGTTGTGTAAATTATTCTAAATATGATGAAGGCAGCCCATCAGATACTATTAAGTATTATACTTGCCGTCCCCCAACCATTTCCTAAAATCGGCTTGCCGTCCCCCGTCATCCCCGAAACCCATCCCCCTGTCCCCAAAACTTCTGTAACCTTGGTATGTTGGCACTTTTGCATGTAAAAACACTTGGCTATAAAGTTTACAATCTCAGTTTAGCATCAAAGAAAGAAAAAAAAGAAAAAGTCTCTCAGCCATGGTATAGTAGCAAAAGTGCTTGCTGTGCACTCAAATGAGTCTTTGATGGCATATTTCCAAGCTTTCCCCAGAATCACATAATGATAAGTCCTTGTGAAATGTATTTTGGTCTTAGCTATCCATCTCATACATACATACAAATACAGATATACGCACTATCTGCCTCAAGTATTTACTCCACTTTTAACAGAATTGCCGAATTTTATATAGTTTGTACAGGGACTTCTAATTATTTGGCTAGATTGATTTTGGGAATTTCAAGAGAATACACCTGCCTTTTGACACTGCATATTCAATATTCCACCCTTAAACTTTTCCTTGATTTTGAATGATGTTGTACTTGTCATCCAAGTTGAAAAAAACATTTTGATCAAGAACTCGTTAGGAACATGTCAAATTTATTAATAAAATGAAAAGTGTCACACTGTATAAGAATGATACATTATGTGTTTATTCAACTCCTTTTGAACGTGTAACAAGTGGATATTCTAAGTTGTCTTGATGATTCTAACAGATGTTAAAAGGATTTTAAATTAAAGATAAGAAAAATGTATGCCTGTTCATGTAGCCATTCCAGTTTGCAACCCGGTATTGTCTATGTGCTTGTTTCATGGGCATCCTCAGTAACATTAATTTAGTTGTCTGAAGATTTCAGGACCTTAAAATGCAATGCCAATTTCCATTTTTCAGATTAAAGAAACAGCTAATGTAACAGCAGCACATCAAATAATACTAATCACTTTTATTGTGGGGAAAACATTTATCATATACTGTTTAACTGTTTTCCATTTTCAGCTAGGTGGAATCTGTTAATTACCGTTGTGCTTGACTTTTTGTGTATTTAAATTTATTTTGGAGTAAACTGGCAAAACTTTTGTTTTACAAAGTGTCTTAACACAGCACGGCAATAAAACACTTTAGTTCAATACCCAGTATTCTTTACAGTATTAGAACTCTAAGAAGTTTCTAGTTGCTTCAATGACAACTATAAGGTTGTAAAGTGGCAAAATATATCATAAGGCTAAGCCTGAAGTTACTATTATATCTACAGGTTCACTGACCATGGATGGTGGAGAATTTTTGAGAACATTCTTTACACCTTCCCATTATTATCCAACCCAGCCAGCTCAGCCCTAGCCACTTGACAATGAGCATCATAACATATTTTATGGACTCGTGAAGGGTGGCTGACAACAATGTTGATCCTTTTACCACGCAGAATACCATTACAGATTAGGGTTGGCTTCTGCACCTGTTTGGTCCTCTTCTACAACATTCTCATGCCATCCTTGGCTGCAAACCATTACTTTAGACGGCTATTAGTTCTAATGATAATATTTGTACTACCAGTATCACATGATGCTATTTCTTATGACATGTTTAGGACTTGCACATTTTTTGTCTTTACCTACCTTCCTGGAATCTTTTGTCATTGTGCTTTAGTTTACTTTAGTTCGGTTCAGCTACAAAATTATTTTTTCCCCCTTGGTTTTGGAGACATTTTTGGACTTCCACTGAGTGTCGTGACTGGATGTTTCTGTTAAAGTCAAAATGACCAACTTTGGTCACTCATGAACATTAATGGAATTTCTTTCTTACTACATCTTTTTATGATTCTAACAAATTTATCAATCAAGTGTGAAAATAAAGCACAGAAAATATAGAGATAAAATAAACAGTAAGCATTTAACAATTTCAACCATGAAATGAAAAGAAACAAAAACAATCATCACATTCTCTCAGCTGCAAGCTTTTGAAAGCAATACATTAACCTAATTCAGAATATAACTTTTTGATACAGAAATGGTAGTGTGATCTCGTCAAGTTCCACAATTAAATATGATAACAGCTCTCTTGGTTATCAATATCATGTTTATTCCTATCATATATCCTATGTGCTTGTCCTCCATCCTAATGACCCTCAAAAATGTTCTTGACTTCATGAAGTGGAAGGAAATTAAAACATACTTGCTTAGGAAGATATATACGGTCAAAGCTCCTAGCAACTAAATATATGCAAACTAGCCACATACATGATTGGTAAGTTTAAACCATGAAATCAACAGAGGACCAATTTTCATAAGCAACAACCTATCACTATATAGTTTACGTGAGAAGGAATCGAGACTTTTCGCATATGTTCTAAATCTCAGCAGTTTAAACACTCATAGTATTTGCATCAGCTTCCAAGGAGAATAAGTCAGGACATTAAGACCAATCTTACTGCCATTGAGAGAAGCTCAAATTTTAATAGCAACCGACTAAACCAAAATAGCAGTCCATCATATGTAATTTATACCAAAACTGCCAGGTAATATGTTAGGTAATGGAAGGTAAAACACAAGACTCCAGCACAAAGACAAGCAACCAACAGTTCATATATATGTAAGCAAATACAGGAAGCACATCGGTTAGCAGACATACACTTGAGCTCCTTCGCTTCCTAGTTCCAGGCCAGGAGCAAGCTCTTGCACAATGTCACTTGGAGGTTGACCACAATCTTGCATCTTCTGCATAAGTTCGACTATTTTCTCAAAATTTTCTGGCTCCATCTCATAGACTTCACAAAGTTGCTTTATAAGTTCATATTGATGGGAGTAGCATGCATAGTCCTCATTGCTAATTGTAGCTTTTTTGGCTTCCAACCATTTTGGATACCGTTCACCTATCTCCTTCATTGGCTCATGGAGAATCTCTTTAGACAATAGTTGATGCATCATTGTATCAACCATAGATTGCATATCCTGCAAAAGACTCAACAGTCAAATAACATGTAGCACCAAAATTCACAGCAGTAAAATAGAATCTTCATTACGAGAAATATATTACGACAAACAAGAACTTACACCTAGACAAACTCCATATAAGCACCCAACCTGTATGTGATAATTTGATTTCAGAAAGGTTCAGTAAGAAGGTGACTTATAAACATCAACCAAGTATATTAACTAGCAAATTGTATGATATCCCCTCTGATGCAGCATAACATAGATGTGGTACATCTGCTGATTAACAATAAGAAAGCAATTTGATAAAGACCATTTGAAAAAGCCCCCTCTGCAAGATAGTCATCTGCACCAATAAAGGTGATTGACACCAGTCTTCAAAATAATAATTAATTTTATTCTGCCCTTGAACCAGAAAATTCATTTTTAATATTTAACAAGCTAAGTTCCATATATCAGAAAAAAAGATACAATACATCTTCATTGCACTTCAACACATATGAGCCAGAAACACTAATAAGGATGGGCCTGAGCCAATATTATGTTGCACACCAAAAGCAAAAGAAACTTTCCAAGTTTGCATGACATTTTCGATGAATCTATTCTCAATACCACAAGAACAAGCACAAGAAAATGAAAAGCTTATAGTGTTAGAGAGTATGCCAGCCTACCCAAGAACTATGGTTGTGCCATGTTTAGATCAACATTGTCTATAAATGCATCTTTGCACTAGTAGGGAAAGTCAGATAATTGCAATAAATATTTCGAACGGGAACTTGGAATCATCAAAAATAGGATTCTCAAGAACTAGAACACATAGGGCCCATATACGGCCAGAATGCTGAGTATACTTCTATACAAAATAACAGGGAAAATGTAAATTGTAGGGAAAAGCATTGGGAACTGTAAAAGTCACACAGAGACAAAATAAATAAAATAAAATAAATAAACACTAAAATCTAATAAAAGAATTATTGAAAAATCATAATAATTTCAGGCAACATATAATCATTTGAAGGAATTAACCTTGGACAAGGGAACATTGAAAATTCAAAACTACTATAAAATAGTATTACAAGTCTCACAGCAAATGAGTGTTAATAATCTTTATTCATGTTTGTCCTCTACTGGTTTTTCTCTTATTGCTCACTCTCTACTGGCAGCTAGAGCAAGCATGCTTCAATCTTCTAAGTTCATTGCTTGTGCTCTTTTAAGTTGTCTGCTTCTTGTTGATTGTGGCCTAGTGGGTTAGTGCCTCCTTTTTGTTTTAAGATTGTTAGAAAAAATATAAAAATTACGAGCAAGCAGAAAACACAATAATGCAGAAAAACAGCCATGAGGACGAGATCACCCAGGGTTTCCTGGATACGTGGAACGAAGGCGAAGTTACAGTCAAGGGTCTCCATTTCAAAGTCTCCAAGGATTTCCTCACGGAGGTCACCGGCCTCCACCACGAAGAGAAAGGCCGCGTTGTCAGGCGTGACAAACACAATTGGGAAGAGGAGCTCTCCCGCTTCCCAGACCATCAGTGGGACAAAGCAAACCTGCTCCGCTCTCACCTCCCGGCGCCTTTCGACGAAGCCATCGTCCCAGTAATGCAATACATTACCTGTGACGATCCAGAGCAACGACTGTATAGCTTTCATTTAAGCTACTTTAACCATCTTCGAGGAGCAACCCTCATCAGCACTCCGCGTTTCCTCTTCTACTCTCTGGGTTTGACCATTGATCGTGCTCGCAAGAACCATTCCCGGCCCATGCACCAGGGGCTCGTGGCTGTCCTCTATAGGCATGCCCTGGCCAACCAACCCCAGCTGCACAGCATTCCCCCCCTCTCATCTGTCCCGCCCCCTGAAGAAGGCATTTCTCCCACTGAATCCCTTGCCGCCAAGGGCTCCCCCACTCCCGACATTTCCTCTTCCCTGAAGCGTCGCAGGCCTACCCGCAAATGCAAGGCGTCGAGCAAAGGCCCAGACGGGGCCCTGCCTCCTAGCTCTGGCCGCAAAAGGGCATCCCCTGTGATGAGGATTGATGTTAGATCTTTCATATGACCCCTCTAGTAGTTCCTAGCTAGGTTTGCATAGTTTATTTCTAGCAAATTCATATTGTAAGTGAGTCTCCTTTCTCACATGCACTTGTGGGCACTAGTTGTCTTCTAGTTGTCATTTAGAGTGTTAGTTAGTAAGTGTGAACTCAAAGTAGGAAGTGTGTACTTCAAGATAGCTAAAATGGATCTTCTAGTTAGCAATCTTAACTTAGAAGTTTACGTGCATTCTCCTTTGCACCTTTGTAGCTTTTTGGTTAAGCATATTGGATCAAATCCATGATTTCATGGGTTGGTTATGTATTTTGGGCCATTAGTGCCTATATATTGAATTGTAAATAATAGAACACTTAGTTGGATTTTCAATCCTTTTCATTGGTATCAGAGCCTAGTTCATGTTTGCACTAGGGCTTGTGAGGTGAGAGGATAGGAGATAGAATTATTATGAGAAACATTTTCTCATTGAGGACTCGGTTTAAGCCCAAAGGGAGCTTGAAAACCATTCGGAGAAGGAAGTTCCTTCGCCGACAAACCCCTCGTTCCAACTTTTTGCTTATGCTCAAGAGGTATAGGAAAAGTTTGCCCCAGAGTTCTTCGTATACTGATCCTTGGAAGGGATTGGATCGTAGCTACGGTCCAATTAGGATTAGGGAGCCATTTGACCCTGCTGCCCCCCCATTTTTGAGTACTGAAGAGCTCCAGGAGGTCATCAAAGCTAGGTCGTGTGTCGACTTAGATCTGGGTGCCTTTCAAACGCTGGTCGTGTGTCGACCGGATCTTGAAAGGAGAGCTACTGGTGGAAGCTGGTTGCTCGCATCTTTTCAATTTAAGCTTTTCAAAAATTTAAAATTAACCCCCCTGGTTGATTTTTAAATTTTTTTTAATTTGTGCTAGAAAGGCTTAATTTTTTGTTAATATATTATTTTATTAATATATTATATGTGCTGATGCATTTGTAAAAAAAAAAAAAGCATTTTATTTTAAAATTTGCAGCATTCGGCCCAGCCTCGGCTGCATTCGACAGCGCAGGCCAGGCCTTCGGCCGCGTTCGGCAGCGCCGGTGCTTTTTCGGCAGCACTCGGCGAGGCCTTTTGCCGTTGGGCCGGCCTTGCTGTCCGGCGCGACAGTGACAACTATTGCTGCCATCGCTGTCCGCTAACAGCGCCAGGCCCGCGCCTGAGAATCAGGCCGGCCGCCGACGATTCTTGTCCGCTTTCGACAACGTCAGCGGGACGATCTTGGTTGTCGTCGCCGGTTGACATCGCCAGCGGGATGACTTCGGCTGTCACGGCCGATCGACATCGCCAGCGGGATAGCCTCATTGTCGCGGCCGGCTGACAGCGCCAAGCGATTTTCACTTGGCGTCGGTCAGCCGCCGATCGCCAAGATCGACAATGGTCGGTCGACCAGTCGTCACCGATACAGTGCAGCTGGTCGGCCGCGCCGTGCCCCATTTCTGCCTGGCATCAGGCCGCACATGCGCCTGACGTGCTGTCAGGCGTGACAGCATCGTAGCCAGGCAGGAGGCCTGGCTACGCTGTCCTTCGGCAGTTTGCCGACGGCGGCGCTTAGAGGCAGCCGCACGGGTGCGCGGCTTGGGAGCTCGCACCAAGGTTTTCCCCTCTGTCGGGTGCAAAATATTTGCAGGTTTGGAACCTCGAAAACTGCACCACTGTACCTGAGCCTCGGGAAGCGTGCAGTGGAAGATTTAGGTGCATGTAAAATTTTCATGCACAGTGAAGTTTAAGTCCAGTTGCAACAGCAGATTCAAGGGTAAAATTTTATTGTAATTTTTATTTTTTTTTACTATTTAAGGTAGCTTGTTAAATTTAATTTTTATTAATTTAATTTTTAATAACTTAATTAAAATTCATTAATCTTTGATTTAATGAAATTTAATTTTTTTAATTAAGTTATTTTTAAATTAATAAATGTTAAGTTGCACCTTAGATTAGTTTAAAAATTTAAAAATTTATAGCCTTAGGAGTAAATTTTTCAGTTAAGCAGCACTCCATTGTAACAAGGAAATTTGCATTGTATTTCCTTGATTTAGTGCTTTCTTATCTTTACTCCTGGCTTATACCCGGGAACACATGGCTTCTGACTTGGCTGCCCAAGTGGCAGAATTGGCCCATGTTGTAAACACTTTGGCAGATAAGGCTAATGACACTACCATGGCAGAAGTCCTTGGCAATCTTGCCATGAAGGTAAATGACATTTCTTTGCATAATGCCTCAACTTCTGCTCATGATTCTCGTTTGAGAGTTCGTTGTGAAGTTCCATTGTATGATGGATCCAGGAACCCTGATGTCTTGAATAGTTGGATTCTTGACATGAGTTCTTGGTTTGCTTTCTCTCAACTTTCGAAGATGATGTAGTGCCTTATGCTAAGCTAAAACTTTCTGGCTTAGCCAAAGTACTTGTGGAACGAAAACGAGGACAAGAACTCACTACATGGGATGAGCTTGTACAATGTCTTAAGACCAATTTCTATCCTTCAAATTATTCTAGGGAATTGGTTATTAAATGGTTTCGTTTTCGCCAAGGTACTAATATGTCTGTACAAGAATATATTTTCCAATTTAACGGGTTCAGAATACTTGTGAATGTGGAGGATGATGTTCCAGGTTTGATTCTCAAGTTTCAAAGTGGCTTGTTAGAACATTTGTACAGGGAACTAATGTTTGTTTCTATGGAAACTTTGGATCAAGTTTTCAACCAGGCGCAGCTTGCGGAGGACAAGTTTAAGGCGCAATCGCAGGCATTCCGCACACCTGTTACTCAAGTGGTTGCAAACTCATCAAAAGGGAATAATTCTTTCTCACAAAAGAAGAATTTTGCTCAAAAGAAGAATGTGTCTTCTCCATCTCCTTCTTCTCCTTCCCCTTCCGCTTCTACTCCTTCTTCTTCTTCTTCTTCTAAATCTTCTTCTTCTTCTTCTAAGAAATTCTGCAATTATTGTAAGAAGAAAGGGCATGAGAAAGCTGATTGCTTTAAGCTCAAAAAGAAGAGTTTAGTAATTACTACTCAAGAGGAGGATGCTTCCAAGGGTCCCCTTGAGTCTGTAGGAGAGAGTAGAGTATATACGGAATTACGAGGTAAGCTTAATGAAGTTACCTTAGTAAATGTAAGTTCTTCCGAAGGGGCTCGTGATGCTTTGTTCATCACTCGAGCCCACTTACTTCACAACTTTGCAACTGATTGTATAGTGGATAATGGCTCGCAGAAAAATCTAATTGCGAGGTCCATTGTCGAGCGTTTGAAGTTACCTATGGAGCCTCATCCTCAACCTTATTCTTTGGGTTGGAAGGATAGTGGAAGAGGCTCAGAAATCACCCACACTTGCACATTAAAATTTGCACTTGGCCCACATTTCATAGATCAAGTCACTTGTGATGTGACTCCTATGGATTGTTGTGGGATTTTGCTTGGACAACCTTTTCAAGTATGATAGGAGAGCTGTTTATGATGCTTTTAAAAGAACCTACACACTTCAAAAATATGGTAAGGTCTTTCTCATTAAAAGCACCAACACTCCTAATATCATTCTAAGTTCCAAGCAAACGAAAAGAGTAATTAAGAAAGGTGGTGATGTTGCTCTAATTTTCATTCGCTCTCAAAACACTTCTACATCTACATCCATTACAAAGCAACACTCTTCAATGGATAAAATATTGCAAAGTTATTCACACATATTTCAGGAGCCAAAGTCTCTTCCTCCAATTCGCACAATTAATCACAAAGCATTGAAATAATTCCAGGTTCTTCTCTTCCTAATGCTCCCATGTATAGACAATCTATTTTGCAAAATGAAGAAATAAAAAAGCAAATAGAAGATTTGTTGTCTAAGGGTTTCATTAAGGAAAGTACTTCGCTTGTGCCTCACCTATTTTGTTAGTTCTTAAGAAAGATGGCACTTGGAGATTATGCATTGATTTTCGTGCTTTGAACAGAATTTCTGTGAAGAATAGATATCCCTTACCCCGCATTGATGATTTATTAGATCAGCTTCAAGGAGCTAAGTTCTTTTCAAAAATAGATCTCAAAAGTGGATATCATCAAGTGCGTATCCAAGCTGAGGATACATGGAAGACAGACTTTCAAGACGAAGATGGGCCTCTTTGAATGGTTGGTCATGCCCTTCGGTCTTACTAATGCTCCCGCAACCTTCATGAGGTTGATGAATGATGTATTTCGTGAAGTCCTTGACAAATTTGTCATAATATATCTTGATGATATATTGATTTTCTCAAAAACTTGGGAGGAACACCTTAGGCATATCCAGCAAACCCTTGATCTTCTTGCGAAGAATCAATTATATGCCAATTCTTCCAAGTGTTCTTTTGGCAATACTTCAGTTTCTTACCTTGGCTATGTGATTAGTGAGAGTGGAATTCAGGTAGATCCCATAAAAGTTGATGTTTTACTTAAGTGGTCCCCTCCTACAACTCTCACTGAGTTAAGGAGTTTCCTAGGACTTGCGAATTTTTATCGCAAGTTCATTCCTCAATATTCCACCCTTGCAACTCCATTGCATTATCTCACTAAGTCCAAAACTCCATTTCATTGGGAGAAAAGCCAAGAAGTTGCCTTTGAGAAACTCAAAAAGAAATTGTGTACAGCACCTGTGTTAACTTTACCCGACCTTTCTCAACCTTTTGAGATTGAAACAGATGCCTCTAAAGTTGCCTTAGGAGCCGTGCTCAAACAGAATGGTCATCCAGCTGCTTATCATTCAGAAACTTTTTCTCCTGCTAAGTTGAACTATTCTACATATGACAAGGAGTTGTATGCTTTAGTTCAAGCTATTAAGTATTGGAGACACTATCTTTTGGGAAAAGATACAAGTAGTACACACTGATCACATGCCTCTCAAGTTTTTACAATCTCAAAGTAAAATTGAAGAATCAAGACATATGAAGTGGGCCTCTTACCTCCAACAATTTCACTTGGTGATCAAGTACAAAAAGGGGAAGAGTAATACCGTTGCTGATTGTTTGAGTAGGCCTCCAACCCGCTCTTGCCTTAACAGTTATGTCCACTTCACACTTGGGATTTCAGACTTGGCCTAATCAGTATTCTCAGGATCCTGATTTTGGAAAAATATTTGAGCAAGTGAGTAAGCCTTCTTCTTCCAATTTGCGTCCTTTCCAAGATTTCTACATCAAAGAAGGACTTCTTTACAAATTGGACAAGGTTTGTGTTCCTTGTGAGCCTAGAGTGTCACTTCTTAAGGAAGCTCATTCTACACTTTATGGTGGTCACTTTGGGAAGCATAAAACACTTCATCATTTGCAACGATTTTTCTATTGGCCAAAAATGCAGAGGGATGTGTTGAGATTTCTCAAACAATGTGCAGTTTGTTGTCGCTCAAAACCAGCTAATAGGAAGTTTGGCTTAGGCATGCCTTTGCCCATTCCTTCCCGTCCTTGGGAAAGCATTTCCATGGACTTGGTTAGTGGTTTTCCTATGACAACACGCCAACATGATTGTGTGTTCGTGGTGGTTGACAGATTCAGCAAAATGGCTAAGTTTATTCCATGCCGCAAGACAAGTTCTGCATCAGACTTAGCTCAATTTTTCTTTGACAGCATTTGGCGTTCCTTTGGTCTACCTACCAGCATTATCTCGGATCGTGATTCACGCTTTGTGGGTCACTTTTGGCATTCTTTGTGGAAGATTTTGGGAGTTTCCCTTAACTTTTCTACCGCCTATCATCCGCAGTCCGATGGGCAGACTGAAGTGGTAAACCGTACACTTGTGCAAAGTTTGCGAATCTATCATCACGCTTCACCAGCAAAGTGGGACTTGAGTCTCACGCATATTGAACATGCCTATAATAGGGCCCTACATTCTTCTACAGGTCATTCACCCTTTGAAGTTTGTATGGGATTTCAGCCCTTGGCACCTTATGAGTTACCTTTGTCTTTGCCTTCTCCTCGTCACTTCACATCTTCGTAAGGAGCAAGACAAGGCACACTCATTTGTTCAACACTTGCACAATCTTCAATCAAAGGTGGTTGAGATTTTGCAAAAGACACAGCAACAGCAGAAAAAGGCCATGGATCGACATCGAATTCCTCATCCATTTCAGAGTTGGTGATAAAGTTTGGTTGCATCTTGACAAGCGGCGTTTCACCGATAAGACTCATAGCAAAATCAAACCAATTCGCTATGGGCCTTATACTATTCTTCAACAGGTGTCCGAGAATGCTTTCCACCTTGATCTTCCCGCACACTTGGGAATTCATGACGTCGTCAATGTAGATCTTTTGAAGTTGTACTTTGACTCTACATTGGAGACCGCACCAGCCTATCGGTCATCCCGTGGACGTGGTTCCCGAAGCTCGGCTACCATTGGATGCAGATCAGATCTATGACACGAAGACTCGACGGACTCGCCGTGGGTCTACCACCTCATATCTTGTGGCTCGACGAGGACAACTGCCGCATCGGGCTCGTTGGATTTCTTTTCATCGATGTCTCGTGACTTTCCTATTCTTCTGAAAGCATTGGAGTCCAATGCTTCTATTGTGGGGAGGCATGATGAGGATTGATGTTAGATCTTTCATATGACCCCTCTAGTAGTTCCTAGCTAGGTTTGCATAGTTTATTTCTAGCAAATTCATATTGTAAGTGAGTCTCCTTTCTCACATGCACTTGTGGGCACTAGTTGTCTTCTAGTTGTCATTTAGAGTGTTAGTTAGTAAGTGTGAACTCAAAGTAGGAAGTGTGTACTTCAAGATAGCTAAAATGGATCTTCTAGTTAGCAATCTTAACTTAGAAGTTTACGTGCATTCTCCTTTGCACCTTTGTAGCTTTTTGGTTAAGCATATTGGATCAAATCCATGATTTCATGGGTTGGTTATGTATTTTGGGCCATTAGTGCCTATATATTGAATTGTAAATAATAGAACACTTAGTTGGATTTTCAATCCTTTTCACCCCGGGCCCAGCTGGGCTGCGGGAAGCTCCAAGAACGTTAAATCAAAGATCCCGTAGCCCACTGTGATCAGTTTCGAATCCGACGATAAATTGCAGAATCTGGCGCTCAGAGGCCTCCTGGAAACAGCGATCGGTTCCCTCAACACTGCTGCCCAAGCTGCTTCTCATGCCGCCAAGACTTTGTCCGAGCTCTGTCGCAAGCTGGAGGAAAGCTCTGCCAAGGGTCAGCGGCAGTCCGAGCGGGCTGAGGACGGCTCAAGGCCCAGTTAGCTGGGCCCACCTGGCCTTTGTCGTTTCAATGATTCTTGGTTTTTGAGGATGCTGGTTTCTATGGTGAATCTCGGTTTTGTGAAGGTTTTTTGTGGCTTTTTGTTTTCTGTAGTCTCCAGGGCCCCGGGGCTGGAACGATCTTTTTGTTTTCTTTTTCAATGCTTCGGCTACTACTGTAATTAAGGTTTTGGGATCCTATTCAAAAAACCCGCTATAAATAATCTGTTACCTATCAAAAAAAAATAATGCAGAAAAACAGTAACACAGATTTTAAGTGGAAAACCTGCAATGTGCAGAAAAAACCACGGGGCAATGTCAGCTTGATCTTTTATTGATTTCGGCAAACTTTTTAAATTCAATCAACTTTTACATGCAAGGGGTCAATCCCCTTTTATAGAAAAACAAACTATTTGTTTCCTCTCCCAAAGGAAGACTCCAAAAACTATTTGTTTCCTCTCCCAAAGGAAGACTCCGAAAACTGTTCATTTCCTCTCCCAAAGGAAGACTCCAGGAAACAGTTTGTTTCCTCTCCATAAGCTGCACCACCATGCACCTCTCTTCTGAAGAACATTGGAGATCTGGATATTGACTTCACCTCCTAACATTCTCCCACTTGAAGTCGATATACAAGAATTCTTTTGCCGATGTTTTTCCATCCAAGTGCCAAATGCCCAATGCTGCCTTTATCACATTTTCAGCAAGCCCAGAGAAGTTTTGCACCACTCAAACTTCTTTGTCTTGACCGGATTTGTAAGCATATCTGCAGGATTCACTTCAGTACCAATTTTCTGCAACAAGATCCCACCTTCTTCCACCATATTTCTTATAAAATGGTACTTAACATCAATGTGTTTCATGCGATCATGGAATGTTGGGTTCTTCACTAACTGAATAGCACTTTGGCTATCACAATGCAATGTAATCTTCTCCTGCATTATCTTGAAGTCACCCAACAATCGTTCTAGCCAAATTGCCTCTTTGTTGGCTTCAGTTGATCATGGAATGTTGGGTTCTTCACTAACTGAATAGCACTTTGGCTATCACAATGCAATGTAATCTTCTCCTGCATTATCTTGAAGTCACCCAACAGTCGTTCTAGCCAAATTGCCTCTTTGTTGGCTTCAGTTGCTGCAATGTATTCTGCTTCAGTGGTTGATAAAGCCACCACAGACTGCAACTTAGAAGTCCAACTCACAGCTCCACCAACAAGAGTGAAAGTATATCTTGTAGTGGACTTTCTCCCATCTCTATCTCCACCATAATCAGAATCCACAAAACCTTTAACTTGCAAATTTGCCGATCCGTAGTAAATAGCAGCATCAGCAGTGCCTCTTATCACTACATTCCAATGCTCCCTACCAGGATTTGCCATGTACCGGTTGATAACTCCCACTGCTTGGGTAATATCCGGTCTGGTGCTTACCATGGCATACATGAGGCTTCCTACTGCTGATGAATACGGTACACGAGACATGCTTGTCTTCTCTGCTTTTGTTCTAGGACACTGTTCGGAAGACAATTTGAAGTGTGAAAGAAGTGGGGTACTAACTGGTTTTGCATTCTGCATATTGAAGCGTTGCAAAATCTTTTCTATATATGACTTTTGACATAACCAGATCTTCCTTCCTGTTCTGTCCCTGTGTATCTTCATCCCTAAAATTTGGTTTGTTGCTCCTAAATCCTTCATTTCAAATGTCCTAGCCAACTGAGCCTTAAGATCAATGATTTTCTTCATGCTAGGGCCTGCAACCAGCATATCATCAACATACAACAGCAAAATAATAAAACTGCCATCATCAAACCTCTTATAGTATGCACAATGGTCAGCTTCACTCCTGCTGAAACCTTGGCTCTTCATGAAGGTGTCAAATTTTCTGTACCACATCCTCCTTTGCGCCTGTTTCAACCCATATAGAGATTTCTTGAGTCTGCAAACCAAATGCTCTTTGCCTCTTTCTTCATAGCCCTCAAGCTGATCCATATAAATCTCCTCCTCGAGATCACCATGCAAGAAAGCAGTCTTTACATCAAGCTGCTCTAGTTCTAAATCTTGTGCTGCTACAAGTGCAAGTAAAACTCTAACAATAGTCATCTTCACAACTGGAGAGAAAATTTCATTAAAGTCTATACCTGACTTTTGCACATAACCTTTTGCCACCAAGCGAGCTTTATAGCGTTCCAACAACCCATCATTGTTCTTCTTTACTTTATACACCCACTTGTTTCCAACAACCTTTCTTCCAGGTGGGAGATCCACAAGTTCCCACGTTTTATTCTTGCAAAGTGCTTCCATTTCCTCCTCCATGGCTTTCCTCCATTTTTCTGCATTCTCAGATTCTCTAGCTTCCTGAAATGAACTAGGCTCACCATCATCAGTTAACAAAGCAAAAGAGGACTGAAAAACAGGAGAATACCTTTCCGGACACTTTTGTGGACGTGTAGATCTTCTAACCCAATGATCTGTTGGTTGTGGCTCTTGGTCTTGTGACTGTTGTGGCTGCTCTACTTGCTGTTCTACTTGTTGTTCTGCATGCTGGTCAAAAACTTCAGCATGCTGATTTTCATTTTCATCTTCGTTCATATCTACTTCAACTGGTACAACATTAGGTGTTTGTTGTACCTCCTTCCTTTGCATGGATTTTTCATCAAAAATAACATCTCGGCTAATAATTACCTTGTGGGCAGTAGGATCCCACAGTCTATACCCCTTTACTGTATCTCCATAGCCGAGAAAAACACATTTGCTTGACTTTGGGTCAAGTTTGGACCTTTTTTCTTTAGGCACATGGGCAAATGCATCACAACCAAAGGTACGCAAATGAGAGTAATCAATTGGCTTACCACACCAAACCTCCTCTCGAAATCTGTCCATCCAACGCAGCTGTAGGTGACCTGTTAATGAGGTAAACAGCTGTATTAACAGCCTCTGCCCATAACCTTTTATCCAACATGGATGCGCTGAGCATGCTTCTTGCACGTTCCATGATTGTGCGATTCATCCGCTCAGCCACACCATTTTGTTGTGGAGTATATGGTACAGTCTTCTGGTGCTTAATTCCTTCCTGCGTACAAAATTTATCAAATTCCTTGGAGCAATATTCACCCCCATTATCTGACCTAAGACATAAAACAGGCTTGCCCAAACTTTTCTCTACTCGAGCTTTGAACTCTTTAAATTTCTGCAAAGCTTTCGACTTCTTCAGAAAATAAACCCACACTCTTCTAGAATAATCATCTATAAATGTTAGAAAATAGATAGCACCATTTAAGGACTGAGTGGGGACTGGTCCAAAAATATCAAAATGTATAAGTTGCAGAAAATCAGAACTCTTACCAGGGCTTGCAGTAAACCAAACCCTCTTTTGTTTACCAAAAATACAATGCTCACACAAGTCTAAATTACAAGACTTAATCCCAGAAAGCATACCTCGGTCATGCAGAATTTTCAGACCTTTTTCACTCATATGTCCTAGGCGTTGATGCCATAACATTACTGCATCCTGAACATTTCTTGAAGTTGTTGTTGAAGCATGGTTTGTCACCGTATCACCGCATAAACGATATAGGGTTCCATAAGATTCTCCTTTTGCTACTACAAGGGCTCCTCTGGTAATTTTGCAGTAGTTGTTACCGAAAGTGATAGAATACCCTAGCTTATCCATCATCTTGATTGAGAGCAAATTCTTCCGCAAATCAGGCACATGTCGTACATCACATAACATCCTTTCTCTACCATCGTCCAGCCTGATCCTTATGTCCCCTCTTCCCACAATTTCTAAAGGGTGATCATCACCCAAGTAGACCATCCCACCACTATATGGCTGATATTTGTCAAACCAGTCTCTGTGAGGAGACATGTGGAAAGATGCACCCGAGTCCAAAACCCAGGTATATAAAACAGATTTGCTGTTGCTGATACAAAAAGCCTCACATGTTGTCGTCTCTCCTGAATTTACTGTACTGGCCTCAGCTGATGGCTGAAATTGCTTTTCACCATTTTTTTCCTTTTTTAGCTGCCAACAATCCTCCTTTGAGTGCCCTGGCTTCCCACAATGCCAACACTTCCCTTTCAGCTTGCGTCCTTTAGACTTAGATCTGGACTGTGATCTACCTTGTTGACTCCTCTCGAAAGATCGACCTCTCACAACTAGGGCTTCATTGGTTGAGGGTTCTAGAGACGTTTTCCGCCTCAACTCTTCTGCCAACAAAGCGGCTACCACATCATCAAATTTTAGAGTTCCTGATGATGCATTGTTGATGGTCATCACCAAATGATCCCAAGTCTCCAGGAGGGAACAAAGTAGGGTGATAGCTTTGTCCTCATCCTCCATCTTCACATTAACTGAAACCAATTTACTGATAAGGGTATTAAACTCATTCAAGTGATCTGCCACAGATGAACCCTCCTTCATCCTTAGGCTATAAAGTTGTTTTTTCAGAAAAACCTTATTTGTTGCTGATTTCGTCTCATACAACTTTTCAAGCTTCTTCCAAAGGGCTTCCACGGTCTTTTCTTCAACAACATTGAACAAGACGGAGTCTGCTAGGCATAGACGGATTGTAGAAACCGCCTTCCTGTCCAGCGTTGCCCACTCCTCATCTTTCATGCTGCTTGGTTTACTCGTGACCCCTTTCAAGGCTAGGGCTTGGTCATTTTGAACCAACAAATCCTCCACCTTCATCTTCCATAGGGCGAAGTTCCTGCCATCAAACTTTTCAATCTCAAACTTGGTTACACCTCCAATCATTGTTGCAGCTCCCACTCGCACAAAACCCTAGGCTCTGATACCAGATGTTAGAAAAAATATCAAAATTACGTGCAAGCAGAAAACACAATAACGCAAAAAAACAGTAACACAGATTTTACGTGGAAAACCTGCAATGTGCAGGAAAAACCACGGGGCAATGGCAGCTTCGATCTTTTATTGATTTCGGCAAACTTTTTACATTCAATCAACTTTTACATGCAAGGGGTCATTCCCCTTTTATAGAAAAAACAAACTGTTCGTTTCCTCTCCCAAAGGAAGACTCCAAAAACTGTTTGTTTCCTCTCCCAAAGGAAGACTCCAAAAAACTGTTCGTTTCCTCTCCCAAAGGAAGACTCCAAAAAACTGTTTGTTTCCTCTCCATAAGCTGCACCACCATGCACCTCTCTTCTGAAGAACATTGGAGATCTAGATATTGACTTCACCTCCTAACAAATATTTCAATGGTTTGTATAAAAAGGCTGGAATAATGTTAGACTCGAGGAAAATTAAAAGTTAGCAAAAATAGATGCAGAATTGGGTTTCCACAGAGGCTCATCTGCCCAATTAAAAAATTTCACAGTAATGGCAAAACATTCAAATTGGGAGAACATTTCCAATTTCGCTAGAAATATACTTGGAGTTTTCAAAAGGTTTTTCAGTTTCATAAGATAAGATAATTCTATTAATGTCCACAGATGGCCAAAGTAGGCCAATGGGAGTCACTGAAAAGAGCTGGTAAAAATTACAATGCAATGTAGTTACCACAAAATACTATGAAAATAAGCTAAACTAGAGTAAAGAATCTAGTGTAAACTACTCCAAAGTGGAACAACTGTATGGGATAATATTACAGCCTCAAGGGTTATCCAAAATGGATAAACCCTAACATGCTAAAAGTAATGATTAATAAAGATCTACAAGATGAGGTACAACATAGATAAAAAGGAGCTCCAATGGATCCAAGCACCAACATTAATCTATAGTGGGATGTAAAGTAGAAGCATAGTTGTTGTCATCACCAACTATCCCAAAGGGGCCAACACAAGATCTAATGATGCTCCCAGGAGAATGACCAGGATAAGAGGGCCTAGTTAGTTAATCCTCAAAGAACATGGAGTTTGACACCTCGAGACTCTTCTAGCATCCATGGCTATGGAACCAATAGAAGAGGACAAGAAACTAGTAAGTTGTGCCTGTCTACAACTCCTCGATATGTGAGGGGTGGCCAAAACCCGACATTGAAGAATTGCAATCTTGTCCTACCACAAGCAAGAAGAAAGAACAAAAGCCCTAGTAGCCACTCTTGTATGCAGACAAGGGCACACAGATTTGTCATTAATATTTTGAATAGTTGTAGCTTCTAATGAGCACTTATTACTCTTGACTATAGAGATAGGGTGAAAGAATGAGGTGATTAGTCAAGTAGTAGTCTATCTCCCCTATAATAATTGATGCCAAAGAGTGATAGCTTCCCTTAGGTAAAGAGCCAAGTATATTTGGTCAGGCTAGCTGAACAAAGTGGCAAGCGATCCAACTGAATCTCTATACAAGAAAAAGTACCTCGAATCTCATAATAAACAAGACACCTGAAGATAAAATGTTCTTCAGTCTCCACTTCTTGAATAGAGCAAAGATGACATCCTATCCTCTCAAGGAATATGGTGGTCCGTCTCCACCAGCAACTAACGAGAGCATATTCTGAATTGACCAAGGGGAATCCTAAGGCTGTGTCCAATATTCCTCGATATAATTAGGACAAGTAATAATGTCATTCTTTATCCTCATGAAATGCTTAGTGTAGAAGGCCAACTTAGGAATAAGAGGTTGAGAAGGAGCGACCCAATTGATCTAAATAGATTGCTTGATTAATTACCCTCTTTATCAGGAAGAAGGCAAGGAGGAGCATTTAAAGAGTATTTGGAAAGAGGTAATTGATCTATGGAGATGCCAACTGACTGAAGAAGAGAAATAACTTCTAAGTACCATCCATGATGAGGACCAAAAGAGCCCCTAGAGGTAATGCATTCTAAGGAGCAAAGCGCCAAATATGGGTATCTCTCTCGGCCTGAGGTGCAGTCACCCATGGATCTAAGGCAATGAAGCTGAAAAATAATTTTGAAGATGCTCTCAAGATGAAGAGAATGAACTCCAAACTCAACCTGAAAAATAAATTGGGGAAGTGTTATTTTACATCAATAAATCGCTTAAGCAAAATAGTCTGGACCTCTCAATGAGAGCCCAATCAACACAACCTAGATTTGGACACCAAATATTAGATCCATAAAGGATTGTGGGTTTGATGAATCAAAGAGTTGCATCTTTGTAAGTATGTCTTGAAAGTGTTGTTGGAAGCATTAGCATTCAAATATAAAAGAGATGCATATCCCTTGCAAAGACGTGACTATGAAGTTGACCAAAGATTAAGGGAAGGACCTGCAAACTGATCCCCCAAGTAGGTGTAAGCAGTAGTGATCTCAATGGACTTGCCTTTATAGAAGAACTAAAACTTTGATAAGGTACTCTTTGATGTGTTAAGATCATCACCTTAGTCTTGCTAAGATTGACTTCCAATTGTTTTACGTCACAAAAACGAGCAAGAGCATCCAATTGTCTTTATAGTCCCTCAAGAGTATGAGCAAAAAGAACAACAAAAACTGCAAAAAGCAATATAGATATCAAGACATGATGTAGAAGGCAACCATCATCAACATGTGTAATGATGAATAAATTCTTCAAGCCCATCAATGTAGATCCTAAAGAGTGAAGGAGAAATAGGACAGCCTTGTTTGACGCCAATGGTGCTCTGGACATCCTCTAAGAAACCAAAGTTGTCCAAAAAATAACCAACAACTATCTCATATAGTCTCTTGATGGCAATGATAAATAGTTCCAAGATGTTGATGTCATGTAGTCTTTGAAATAAAAGATGTCTAGGAAAAGTATCAAAGGCCTTTCTAAAGTCCACAAAACAACCTAACACATTAGTGTAGGCTCATGGATAAGAGCAAAACGGAGCTTTCAATGCATGGACTTACATTCCTCATCATACCAACAATTCATGGGGCAAGCACCAATGCAACAAACAGGATTTGGCTAAGGAAAAGTGTGGGGAAAGGAGTCAAGGGATGCATCCCATAATGTACAAGACAAAAACTCATTTTTTGTTGTGGTGGAATTAAGCGAGTAGTATTGGGACATCAATTGGGAGAGACATGCAGCATAACCATCGACCAAACACGGATCAAAATGAATCATGGGATGGTTCGTAGGATTGGACGATGGACGAGGAAAGGATGGATAAGTAAAAGAAGAGGAACCCTAGGAGAAATTCAACATTGCATGATCAGCCAAGAAGAAACTGACTAGATACCTGAAAGTCATGAATATTAGAAAGCAAAGTCTTGTTGGTGATGACATAGTCAACCACACTCTCACCTCATGCATGTGGAAAACAAGTGAACCTGGAGGAGTTAGGAAACTAAGGAATCCCATTGAGAACCAAGAGGCCATGTGACTCACACAATTGAATCAAGTGTTTTCCATAAGCTATAACAAGATGATTCTCATCTACAGAGGTCCTAGTGAATGCAAGATCCTTGGGGTTGAGTTCGAAGAGACAGAACTCGTCCTTTGTAAGATCATGAAAAGGTGCTTGGTGGGTCCTAGTGCGGGCATTGAAGTCACCTAAAAGAATGACATCACCCACTGATGAATATGTAGAAATCTTCAAGTAGAGATCCAAGTACTGGTCACCATAAAAATGGATGGCAAAAGTCGACAACATTGGAGGAAAATAACATATTGTTATGAAGATGTCTCTAAGAGGGGGTGGGCCCCTCTTGATTTGAAACCACATATATCTAGAGTGCTCATCTGATGCAACCAATGACACATGTTGACAAAGGCAGTCCCAAATGAGGCATGCTACAGCACCTGAACTACGAACGCCACCTGATCGACATGTCACGCGCCTAAAAGCATAAACATAAAAGTGACCATTGACTGGTGAAAGAGATCGTTCCTAGCTCTCTTGGGTCTCTGTGATAAAAACAAGATCTCGTGAAAAAATAACATCTTGGAATGTACCCGAGGAAGACAATATCACCCCATTATGGTTCCAACAAGCAACAGAGAGGCTATTGTTACCTACTGGGATCCAAAAACACCTTTGTTTTATAGGCCAAGGACATGTCCACCATGAAGGAGGTGAGTCACAAATCATAGCTTTTCAGTCACAACTAATTGCCCACTCGTCCTTTCAAGTAGCTATCACTTGCGCACATGCTTTTTGTAGGTCTTCCATCTGAAGATGTGTGAGGTCCTCATCCAAGTAAATTTTTGTCGACAAAGTAAAAATATTCTTCTTGGCTCTTAGACCCCTCAAACATTCCTCAAATGACCAGAATCGGATCAAAAGAGTGCCACTAGGGGCTACACAAGCCCGATCAAGGATAGCATCCTTGATATCTAATGTTCCATACCAAAAATCATGGCCTTCCTTTAAGGGATCAGTAGGCTTTAGAAGACTTCGAACTCGAAGGTTGAGTTCTTTGGATTGATGTGCCCTTTCCTCATCAAATTTAGCTTGCATTGCTAACTCCACAATGGAAGTCTTTTTCCCCTTAACCACTTGAACCCATTAATTATGTTATTCAACCTGTTTTTGAAGAGTCTATTGATTAGCATTTGTCTCGCTTTTTAGATTATCATGTTAAACAAGGATCATTGTTTGCTTATGTTGTATATCACATACAACCTCTTCAAGATGGTAAGATCATTAATTGGAGATGCATGAGCTCGTTTAGAATATTCTATTTTGAAAATCTTTTCACCTTGTTCCTGGTTTTGACATTGTCGGGCCTCAATGCCAAAATGCTCAACTTCTGCAATCTATTTGGTGAGGCAATTGTACTTGATTTTGGGGGTTAACATTGTTCGGAGAGCATGTGAAGGTGGAGTTCCCATGTTAGATCAAAAACCCCAACTCAAGTTAAACCCTAGCTCCAATTTTTGTTGGAGACGCAAAACCCAGAGAACCCTAGCTCTGATTCCAAAACACCCTAGCGTTGGTTCCAGTTGGAGAAGCAAACCCAAAACACCCTAGCTTTGGTTGCAGTTGGAGAAGCAAACCCATAAAACCTTGGCTCTGATTCCTACTTGAGAAGTAACCTAGAAAACCCTAGCTCCAAATCCTATTGGAGAAGCAAACCTAGAAAACCCTGGTTCCAGTTCCCGCTAGAGAAGCAAACCCAAAAAAGCCTACCCAATTCCCACTATAGAAGCAAACCAAGAAAACCCTGACTTTGGTTCCAACTAGAGAAGCAAACCCAAAAAAGCCTTGCTCTGGTTCCCGCTGGAGACGCAAACCCAAAGTATCCTACTTGGTTCCCCTTAGAGAAGCAAACCCAAAAAATAGAAAAAGTGTCTAATAGGGCAACATGATTATATTACTTTGTAAACTATAACAAAGTACTATGCAAGCAATATCTGAGAAGATATAAGTTGACCATAACATTGCATTAATCACAAGAAATCAACAAGTGCAATTTGCACCTGTGACCACAATTTAACAAATGGATGGGGAAGGTTTTACTCTCCCCAACCTCCACATCTTGGGTTGGTTCCCTTCTAACCAAGTGTAACAAAAGAAATGTTATATAACTGTTGAACAAGAAAATCAGCAAGTGCAATTTGCACCCATGACCATAGTTCAACAAATGGATGGGGAAAGTTTTATTCTCCCCAATCTCCGCATCTTGGATTGGTTCCCTTCTAACTAAGCTAAAAAATAAAGAAAGAAACTAATCTAAACATGCAGAAAACGAATCTGATCTACTTTTGTTAAGAGAAAGAATGTAAAATACAGTCAAAATCGTACCAAGGTTTAGATTTGGTGCAATTGGCATTTTCAGCAGTGACCGAATAACTTCAGCATGTAAGATATCCAAATAACCTGCAACAACAATCAAAGAGAAGGACTAACAGGGAGAAGGAGGGCAAAGCCAATGATTTCACACACTTGTAAAACAAAAGGTCAAAGACAATTAAATCGAAATGCCAAACACACCTCTTTATTGATTTTGCAATTTTGAAGTGTGCAAAACAATCTTACTTTGAAGAGTAGCTCTAGTATGCTTCATGGCAAAAGATCCCTACAATGAATATGAATCTCTTATTTATACTTGAGAATGCAGCCAAAAAAAAAAATGCATGCAATGTACGATGATGAAAACTACAAGGTGACACATCATCCTTATATATTTGCCAACAATAGACACAGAGAAGGTGTGTGGGTCATGGGCAAGGCACATCAACAGAGCAAGGCGCTCCCAAGCAAGGCACTATTGAGCGAGGTGTAAAAACGTGTACTACCTAGGAGTGGGACACGCTTGGAAAGAAGCATATCCAAAGTCTCAACCTGGTCTTTTCATATCCTCCATCTTGTTTTGTGCGACAAAACTTGGTTGGGAAGCTATGGTAGTAGTCAACTACTACAATAATTAGTCAAACCTAAAACAAATTATGTCCCCTCAAATGATCACCACAGTATGGTCATCACTCATCCCTTCTTTAAGGATAGATGGCTTGCATTTGAATACACCTTTGACCATACCACTACAGGCTATGCCTTGTACCTTCAAACCTCTTACCACATACTGTAAGAAAAAGTATATTCCCTTGTAAGCGTTACAATATCCTCAACATGTAGCCAAACAAAGTAATGAAATCAACAATGACACCTACACATAGGAGTTGTGTTAGGACCCTATCCTAACACAACTATTACTATGTACTTATCTAATGTTAGTGTTATGTTTGCACCATGGGCACCTAGTGTGCATGGGCCCATTATGATGTAACCTTTACTTTTATTGTAAGTAGGAGTTAGTGGCTTTGGGTCCCCTCTTCATGTGGTCCGACCCTTTAGGATTAGGATTAGGGTGAATAAGAGTCTATATAAGGACATGGGTTTGGAGGAGGAAACCATCCCATATTTTCTCATTTTGTATCAGAGCTTTTCTTCTAAGGAGGTTGCCCCCTCAAACAGGCCTACGATATTTGTTCCACTTGATTAATATAAGTTTGTTGTTATTTCCATTCAGTTATTTTTCATGACCATTTTTGTTACTTCCATTTTCGTGATCATTTAGTTACTTCCAATTTGTGAGCATTTCCATTAATTCCTGCATTGCCACCTCGGTTATACTTATATTTATATGGAGGTTCTTAACAAGTGGTATCAAAGCTCTTTCCAAGGCTGTCCATTGTCTAATCTGCAATTTCTCATTCTGTTTATTTTCCATTAAAGTATCTTTCCAAAAAAACACAATAAAAAAATATATTTTTTAGTGGAGTAGAATAGAAACACTATTTTGAGGGTTTTAAAATCACATAGATCTGTCGTTTTTGTCTAAACACATTTGCCCATAAAGCGGTGTGTGAAGGAATGATAAAAGTGCACTAAAATCCAAGCCTTATACAGAATGTGCCATGGATTCGGACTTCAACGTATCGTGAAGTGTATCGAAAAACAATCTTATGTTAAAGTGACATGAAACAAACTTAGGAAGCCTTTCGCTGTCTAAAATAATGGTGCACTGGTAAACCATTACCCCTAGGAAGTTACTCTCACAGTACCCTAGGAAATGGAAAATGTGGCTACAGGTGCATGGAACCTTCCATACTTAGAGCTCTAAAATATTGGGTCGGCCACTAATCACTAACAAGATCTTATATCAGAGAGCCCACAAAATCAGACACACCCTGACTTAGGTTGTCCCTATTGAAACATTGTTTCAATCCTTTCTTGCTCAAAAACAAAACCAAATCTGAGCATAGTGTAGAAAGAGGCAACTACAATCACAATCAAGATTTGCTATAGAAGCACATTGAAACGCACAATGCAGCTCAAACGGAGGCAGTCAAAACACTCTAAAGCTACATAGCGATTATCTAGTCTGATAGCGTAGAGAATATCTAGTCTGACAATGCAAAGAATAACTAGTATGACAGTACAGAGAATATCCAATCTGATAGTGCAGAGAATATCAAGTCTAACAGTCCAAGCAGTCAGTTATCAATAGACCACCAGTTAGCAAAAAGCCAAAAAGAAAAAAGAAAACAAAAGCCACAACCAAAAAAGAAATAACAAAAAAGCCAAAAAAAGCCATTTTGAGAGAGTCCATTCCAATCCTATCTTCAAGCCAATTGTTTTGAGATATGACTCTAATAAACCTTTTTGGATGACCCTAAAGTAACTAAAATGGCTCGTGGTACTAAAGTGGTTGGTCGAACAGGTGAAATCAATTAAATCTTCTCAATCAACAATCTTCCAAGCATTATCCAAACGAGAAAAAATGGATAAAATTGACGACATTGAAAGTCGTTTACTAGGACTAAATGCAAAATACGACGCTCTAGCAAGACAATCGTCAAGGAGTCAAGGTGATAGTTCCAATAGAGAAGCATGAAACATCCCGACTCTAAATACAAATCAAAGAAATGCCTAAGCTAAACTTTCCAATATTTGATGGTGATAATCCAACCAGTTGGTTGTATCGGGCCAAACAATATTTTTTCTCTTCATGCCACGCCCCACAATCAAAAGCTTCCAATTGCATATTTCAACCTTGAACATGAAGCAATCCAGTGGTTCCAATGGTTAGAGAATATGCAAGGCTCACTTGGCTTTAATTTTGGCTTGAATTTGAGCACGAAGTGCTCACCCATTTTGGACCTAGTGAGTATGAAGATTTGACAAGAGCCCTCACCAGGTTAAGACAAACAACACCTGTCCATGATTACTAGACAGTTTGAAAAGTTGGTGAATCGCACTAGGGGATTGAGTGTCGATTTTTTCCAAAGTTGTTTTATTAGTGGATTAAAGGAAGATATCCCTTGCAAAGCTGAAAATGTTCAAGCCAAACAACATGATGGCAAATATAGGATTGGCTAAGCTCGCTAAGGATAAATTCGCAGCACAAAGGAGTACTTTTAAACCGTCACACACTCGAACCCTATTTTTGTCCCGGACATCACCATACTCAGAAAACAAACCACCCCAAGTTAAACGTCTCACCCACAAAGAAATGAAGGCACATCAAGCACAAGGTCTATGTTACAACTATGATGACAAATATTCTCCAAGCCACAAGTGTGTACAGTAGAAACTATATTTACTAGGTGTGGGAGAACCTTCCATTAGGGAACCACACAATGAAGGGAAGGACCAAATAGAGGTAGATCAACCTAAAGATATCAAACTAACAGAGGACATACAACCCGAAATTTCAATACATACATTAGCCGGGATTTCTACTCCCCAAACCATGAAGGTTGTTGGGTATTTCAAAGGCCAATGACTTATCATCCTCATTGATTCCGACAATCTCCACAATTTTATTGATACTCAGGTAGCTAAACAAGTTGCTTGTTACATCTATTCTTGCAATTCATTTGAGGTCATGGTTGCCAATGGGGGTACTCTATCACGCAAGGGAAATTGCAAAAATAGTAAAAGTGGTGATGGGCAACTACAACCTCAAAGCCGACATGTTTGCCCTTCCTTTGGTGAGTTGCGAAATGTGTTGGGAACTCAATAGCTTCGCACTCAAGGCCCGATAGTATGGGATTTTTCCAAGATATGAATGCAATTCATAGAACATGGGAGGCAATACACTCTTCGAGGCATGACCACAAGTCCTACCCAACTCACCAGCTCACATCGCATGGAAAACTTATGAAGAAATCGTCTCTGGGGGTAGTGGTACAACTGTTTGCACTGCAAGCTCCTAATACCGATGATACAGTTCAGTCAGTTGTGGATAAACATGCCCTTGTATTTGTAGAACCACAAGGGTTACCACCATGGCGCTCTCATATCATGTCATCGAGCTTGTTCTGGGAATCTTACTACTAAACATTCGTCCCTACTGGTAGCTGTATATGCAAAAGACCATAAAAAAAAAAGACATTTTAAAAATCGGGAATTGGCAAAAAATCGGGAAAAGAATCGGCAAAAAAAAAAAAAGAAGAAAACGAAAATTTTCATTGAAAAAAAGGTTTTTTCATGCATATTACAATGAATTAACGTTATGCAAATCAAATATTGCAATAAAAACAATAATTCATGTCAAGACATCATACAAGGCTCAAGCTTTAAGTACACATGAAAGTGACAAAACACATCTTGTATTGCTTATAATATGAAAAGGTACAAAATTACAAGTGACAAGAAGGAAAAAAAGATTTAATTTTTTATGTCTGCACATGGAAACAAGTAACAACAAAGTTACAATCACTTGAAAAAAAAAGGAAAAAAAACCTAAACCTTAAACCAATAAGCTAGGGTTTAGAGTTTAAAAATTGAAACATTGACAGCTGAAAAGTGGGCTTGCATACATAGTTATCAGGCAGCAATACTTAATTAAAAAGAAGAGGAAAAAGAAACCTAAACCCAAAGCCCTAGGGACTAGACTAAGGTTTAGGGTTTAAACTTAAATTTAAAGTTCAAAGTTCAAAGTTTCAAATTCAAACACATTAACAGCTGAAAAATGGGCTTGCATACACGGTTACCAGGCAACAATATTTACTTAAAAAGAGGAGGAAAAAAAAAAACAAAACCCTAAACCCATAACCCTAGGGCCTCGCCTAGGGTTTAGGGCTTAAACTTCAATGTTCAAAGTTTCAAACATTAACAGCTGAAAATGGACTTCCATACATAGTTATCAGGCAGCAATATTTACTTAAAAAGAGGGTTTCGGGTTTAGAGTTTAAACTTTAAACTTTGAAGTTCAAACATTAACATCTAAAAATTGGGCTTGCATAAATAAACCCTTAATCGGTCGTAGCCTAAAAACAAATTGCATATTTTTTGAAAAAATCGGCAAAAAATCGGTGATGCTGATGTTTTCAAAAAATTGGCAAAAATCTTCAAAAAATCTTTGCATCGCTGAGAGTTTGTCAATTGCATCGGCATTTTAAAAAATCGGGATTCTGCAGATTTTTTGCAGATTTTCTCAACTATGGCCCAAACCAAAGACTCTCAAAAGTCTTCGGGGTTTCTTAGGCCTCACTAGTTATTACCAAAAATTTGTCCGTGATTATAGGAAAATTGCATTCCCTTTGACTGCTATGTTGTCGAAGAAGTTGTTTTTGTGGTCAAAACCTGTTGAACATGCATTTCTGCTACTCAAGCAAATGCTCTCTACTCCTGTCCTAACTATGTCTAATTTCCCTAGCCATTTGTGGTTGAAAGTAATGCCTCGGGAAGTAGAATTGTTGCAATGCTTATGCTGGAAGGGCGGGCCTTTGGCCGTCACTAGTAAGGCACTATCAAGCAAAAAACTAGGAAAATCGACTTATGAGAAGGAGATGATGGCGATCCTACATGTTGTAAACCAATGGAGGCCTTATCTTATTGGGCAACATTTTTCCATCAAAACGGACCACCATAGCCTTAAGTACTTTCTCAAGCAACGCGTATCTACACCACAACAACAAAAATGGGTTACCAAACTGTTGGGTACAACTATGAGATCACTTATAAGAAGGGCAAGGATAATGTAGTCGCTAATGCACAATCTCGCTAATACAAGAATTAGGGTATGCTATGTGCCATCTTTGCTCCACTCTCAATGGACCCACCAGCTTCAAGGAGAAGTGACCCAAGATTCCACCTTGCAATCACTAATTCAACAACTTTAAACTGATTCTGACTCTCACCTTGGATGTACATGGGATGGGCAATATCTACGATACCAAGGATGCCTCGTTCTCCCTGCAAATTCACCAGTCCGCAAGTCCATACTACAAGAAATGCATGCTTCTCTGACCGTGAGACATTCAAGCTTCTTAAAAACTATGAACGTGCTAAACAAAGTTTTTCTTGGGCAAGCATGAAAAAAGATATCAAGACCTTTGTTGCAAAATGCAACACTTGTCAACGCATTAAGAGCAAATATATTCGCACACTAGGCACACTCCAACCTCTTCCAATCCCGAATATCATTTGCACGAACATTTCTATGGATTTTATTGAAGGGCTCCCAAAGTCTGGAGGCAAAACAATCATTCTCATGGTGTGGATTGTCTCCAAATATGCTCATTTTTGTCCTCTAGCCCACCCTTACAAGTCCTCAACTATTGCCCAAATATTACTTGATTTCATTTTTCGCTTTCATGGCATGCCCCAATACACCATATCCGATCGTGAACCCACATTCACTAATCATTTATGGTAGGAACTTTCAAGTTGCACGGGACACAACTCAAGACGAGCTCAACATACCATCTGCAAACCAATAGGCAAACTAGAATTGTCAACAAGTGCTTAGAGACTTATCTGGATTGCTTCGCATCTGAGCAACCAATTCACTGGGTCAAATGGCTTCCTTTGGCCGAATCGCGATATAACTTCCTATCATTCCTCCACCAGGATGACACCGTACAAAGCAATTTATGGACAACCACCACCGTCACTCCTATCATACATTTCAAGTAGTTCCAAAGTTCAAGCAGTGGATGTAATGTCCTACCCCTTTCAAAGGCAAATAAATTTGCCACCCAAAGAGCCAGGTTCCGATCTTGGGTTCCAAACTGAAAACTTGAATGTCTTGTTTGTTGATTGCTTTGATATCACGTGATTTATGCAAATATGAATTTTTTATACTTTTTGCAATAATACAAATTCTGGAAATAAAAATAGCAACAAACTAGAAATGCTTGTATCTTAAAAACTACTCCTCCAATGAATACGAAATTTAAGCACAAACTTCTTCTAATGATATTGAGCAAACCCAATGAAGGAAATTGTACAAGGATAAGTGTACCCGGAGATTTAAAGGCCTGATATAATTCTGGAAGTTAACACCGGCAACAACAAACTTATATATTCATTAAATATGCTTGTAATACAATTCCTCCAGCATACTAATTGTTGTTTGGCTGTCCAACAAAGAGAAGACCTCATACAACACAATGAATACTCCAATTGGGAAGCGTTTGGCCTCAACAAGTGCACGCCCTTCACTGCAACTAGTACGACCTGTTAAAACCCTTCACAAATGACATAGATCCCTTCCAAACTGCTGAAGTGTACGGCTGATAAGCTGATCAAAAACCATGAATAATCAGCAATACAAGCTTCTTCAAAACCTAAGCAATCTAATTCAAAATAGCCTCTAACGGTTTGGCCTCACTGGAAACATCTGCAATCTGAAGTAACTCTAAAAATGGCACCAAGTGCACCCCAAAAATCATTAACAACCTGCCACTTTGAAGCTCAAATCATTCCCCGTCACGGAAATGCCACAATCACTCCAAGGATATCTTGCAATCCCAAAAGTGATGTTCCTGCTGGAGGGTTTCGTCTCCAAACAAGCCAAATATGCCCTTGCCTGTGGTTTTTCGTCACAAAAAAGTTGGATATCTTCCTGCAAACTCTACTGCAAGCAAGCTCCTTTCTCCAAACATGAAATGTAATAACCAAAGATGTCTTCAAATGCTCTCACAACCTCTATTTATTCTTTTCTCGAGTTGGTCGACCCAATGTGGGTAGAATGTGGGATTAAAATGTGGGATTAAACTTCTTTTTCTTTTTTTTTGCTTTATGTCAATAATTCATTTACTAATGAACACATATAATGACTTAACTCCACAATATCACTTAATCATATTATAATCTCCCAAAGTGGCGTCCAAGCTAGGCATTAATAAAACCACATTAAAATATACATTATTTCCTTCAAAATGAGTACTCATAAGCCCCCTTACAAATTATAAAGTCATACTTAGGAGAATAATATAATAATTTAATGACTTTATAATAATTATAACTTCGACGATTAAAAACTCCATGACCGCTCATCCAAACTCACATTTAAAGATAGAAATGAGTACCCATTAAGCCGAAGATGCCAGTCATACTTTCCGTTTCTCGGGAATCCAACCCTAACTGACTTACTAAAAATAGTAAGTCTTTGAAAATATCGCCAAAATGGTCCTGAAAGTCGACAAGCCGTGAATGCGAGATCGTCCAACAATATCTCCATAACACCTAGTGGTTCCTAAACACTCGACATTGCCTACGGAACCTTATGAATAGGCAAGTCCATATTACGCTCTGTTAGCTGACTAGGATGGGGACATTACAATGGACTCCACTATCATGGAGCATGCACCACTACTTCAACATCTCAAAGATAATTTAGTCATGGAATTGTATACAACAACAAGCACCTCAAATCCGTTCCGAGCATAGTTTTATCATCAAGGACATGGTTTTCCTACGCCTACAGCCCCAAAAGCAGTCATCGCTAAAACTCCGTGAAAATTAGAAGTTAACACCAAAATTCTATGGACCATATAAAGTGCTCTAGCAGGTTGGCCCCATGGCCTACAAGTTAGAATTGTCACCTTCTTCCACAATACATCTAGTTTTCCACATCTCATTTTTTAAAGAAGGTCCTTGGCAACTGTTTACAGGTCCAATCCACACTTACCCATTGGGATGAGGAAGGCTTGATCATCTTAGAACCCAAGAATATTTTGGACCGATGTACACACACTTTGCAATCACACTCTCATTGATGTCCTAGTACAACAACATGGACTATAGCTAGAAGATGCTACCTGGGGGCCGCTCAATCAACTACAACAACAGTTTCCTCGCCTCAAGCTTTGAGGACAAAGCTTCTTGAAGGGAGAAGGCATGTTAGGACCCTATCCTAACACAAGTAAGTACTTGTCTAGTGTTAGTGTTATGTTTGCACCATGGGCACAAACTGTGCATGGGGACATTATGAGTTAACCTTTAGTGGCTCGAATCCCCTCTTTCATGTGGTCCGACCCTTGAGCATTAGGGTTAGGGTAAATAAGAGTCTATATAAGGACATGGGTTTGGAGTAGAAGGCATCTCATATTTTCTCATTTTGTATCGGAGCTCTGCTTCTAAGGAGTTGCCCCTTCAAAGGGGCCTGTAATATTTGTTCCACTTAATATAAGTTTGTTGTTATTTCCATTCAGTTATTTTCATGAGCACTTTTGTTACTTTCTTTTTCGTGATCATTTAGTTATTTCCAATTTGTTAGCATTTCCATTAATTCCTGCATTCCTACCTCGGTTATGCTTATTGTTCCTAACAAGTTCATGATCATTGGAAAAATAATTAAAAATATACGATTACTATCCATTATATGCCCATAAACCCAGAATGGAATCCCATATAATCATGTTCTAGCATAGTACACAAGATTGGTATTGAACATTCCATGGTACCTTTTGCCCTAGAATGACACAGTTATATGTATGGGTTCAACATCTCTTGGCATTACATCATCAATCACCTTTTCCCTGGAGCATCTCTATTGTAAATAACTTCTTCATGTAGCTACCATATCCTCTTTTGGAGACTTTAAGTTGCTTTTATTTCAATTCAGGTCATCACAGGCAAAAGTCATTTCATGCTTTTGTATCTTAGGTTGACTTGTCTTCAACAACTAGCTTCCTTAGTCTTTTAAGCCATCTTCTCTTGACACCAGTAGAGTGCACTTCAGGACCACTTGATAAGGTTCCCTCATTGTCCTCTTCAATGCCATCGCTTAGTGGATCCCAGGTCCACTTTTCTTAAGGTTTAGTCTGCTCTAATCTCTCTTTACCTTTTCGGGTCAGATCCTTCTAGATGTCATATGTCCTTAAAATATTCCTCCCTTTCCTGTTGGGAGGGACCTATTTTATCAACTATGGCCTTGAATGGGCCGCACTAGCTGTTTCAACATGTTCTCTATATGGCAGTGCCAATCCAAGCTAGCTCATGGTACTTTGTGTTATCCTGCAGTACAGTTTTTGGTATATTGCACTCTCATACTACTCAACCATACAACCTTTGTCTTGAGTTGGAGGATCGTGAGGACCAACAGTACATTCCGTTCCCTGTACTGCATAATACATGCTGAAAGGGTTTTACTTTTTATCCTCTTCCAAAAGACCAGGTTCATATCAACCTAGGAAAGTAGCTTACAAAACACATGTAAATACTAAAATTTTGAGGTACAAATTTGTATGACATTTTTTTTCTTAAACTGTTGCACTCAAATGCAAGTTAGAGTTGTCTATCTTCATGCTCAATAACAACTCCTCAAAGAACTTAAAAATTGGGAATTTTACAATTTCATGCATAATTATCAATAAGCAACTAAATCATAATCAAAATACACCCACCCTTCCTTTACCGGAAGGTCCAATCCATACTACAGAAAAAATCTCGACCTATAAAAAGTCGGTAGCTTGGTGGTACATCACCTAGAGCAATGCTAGGTGGTCTAGGTTCAAGTCCTGGCTAATTCATGCTTTTCAACATGGAATCAGAACTAGGAGAGTTCAAACCAATTTAAACCCACAGATATGGCTTGAGTGGAAGTGTTTGAAGGTCAATCTACATTCCAGAAAATGGATGACCTGTAGATGGTTAATAGCTCAGTGATAGAGCATCCGGAGCATTGCTAGGTCCTACATTTGAGTCATATCTTGTCCACGCTTTTCAACATATGCAATTCATGGTACAGTCCTGGTTTCAAACCCTAAATTTGTCTTTGTATAGGGAAATTTCTGGAGTTTGATATTGTATGGACAAATTCTGGCCTTTTATGGAGTCCTTTGGCATCTTTTGGAATTTGTAATTTTTTTGTTATGCTATTCTACGAATTTTGTTGTCATCTCATGCTGACCTAAACACTTGTTCTTCTCTAGTTTTGTTTAACAATTGTCCATCATATCTGTTGGTTCAGATTTAGGTCTGCACTTCACTCTTCAGCCCCTAGAGACTTGAGATCTTCCATATGAGTTTTTCCCAGCAATAAGCAAACTTATTTAGTGGTTCCAACATCATACCCATTGCTTTTCCCCTCAAAGCCTTCAATTTCATTTGTTCAGGAAGTCCGTGCAGGGATTGTAAGCCTCTTATAAAAGGGTCTTAGGCTGTATCAGTTTATAGTTCATTTTCAGACATTCACACTATACTTTCAGTCCTATTTCTCTCCAGGACTCATGAAGTGTTTTATATCCCACCATATTGATTTTCTTAAGACATTTATCTGGAAATCCCCATTTAGCCATTGATATGGGAGCTTCTCTGCTCCCACTATGAGGCCGCTATGATAAGTCTATGCAGATTTCAGTTTCTTTTTTGGGAAGTGGGGGATGAGGAGTTTAGATCTGCACTTGGACTTATTCACACATTCTTGCACCTCCCTTGGTTCTTCTTTCTCTAAGAATTTCTTTGTATGTGCATTGCCATTTTGAGTGGAAAACAATTATGATTACATTTAGCTCGGTTGTCTCTCCTTTTCTCATCTTAAATATGAAAAAGAAAATAAAATTTTAACATTCATGTTACAGTGGTAACTTTCACAATTATTTTTTTTTATGGATCGGCTAGTTCATGTTTTTATTGGTGTTCCTCACTTCTTGCACATAAGCATGCCATAGGTCCCATTGCCACTCCTGCACAAGGTTGCTAGGTCTGCCTGATGGGCACTCTGAGTGATATAGAGCCACCAAACACATTCCAAACAAATCCGAAAGACTTTAGAAAAAGTTACAGCAATAAGTTATTTTCTGTGCTAGACCTTTCCTAGTTCTAAAACTAGATGGCCTAGTTCCTCTTCTATTTTTCAGTATAATCAGTCCTAGAACCCATGTAATCCAGTATGTTACTCAGTGGTGGAGTGTGGCATCCATCAGAAGGGTCGCTCCCATTATGTCAATCCTTCAAAAACTTAGGTTGTGTATCCTGGATGTGCTTAGCTGAATTTCTTTGGGTGTGATTTAATGCACTTATCCCTCTCCCCTCTAAACAGACCATGTCAATAATACCATACAACTTAGTACATCAACATAAGGCATAATCTCCTCCAGCTTACATTAATGAAAACATAAATGCAACAACCAAGAAAGACCATGTCTTTCTGTCGTAGATCCAAGTAAAAAAGCCGCAGACCACAATTACAATGATTGCCATAAGCTTGAAAGGATAAGACAACATATTAACAAGAAAGTATAACATGCCATAGGTTAAGGAATTGTATTGAAACCAAAACGAATAATCAAAATGACGAAAAGAAACTAAAAATAACAGAATGGTGATGAGAAATGCATCTTAAAATAGAATGTGTGTGTGTGTGTGTGTGTGAGAGAGAGAGAGAGAGAGAGGCTTATGAAACTTTAATATATCAAAAATTCTGTTCCGTGATAAGGTGTCCCATGATAATATGGTTTATTATAATAATACCAAGATAATGCAGCCAAGATGTAACACAGGAGGAGCCCATCCCAACCACAACCAATTGAAAAAAAAAAAATCGAGAATTCTGACAAATTTTAAAATCTGTTTGAAGGTTTTTGAAAGAATGCCTTGAAGAATATTAAAGGATTCAAAATTTGATCCTTGATTGTTAGTTACGTAGAAAGTTTCAAAAGCAGTGGTCATAAAAACTACACTTTCTTATTTTTACAAATTTTAGCTTTATGAATCCTCATTCATGTATGGACAGCATGTTTCATTATGTACTATGTTTGAAGTTTGAACCATTCAATGTGCATGATTTATGATTTTTTTAATTTTTCTAAGAAATGCACATTTGTTATATGCAACATCCCGAAGCCTCTTTCGGATCATGTTATTGTTGAGGTCACATTTCTTGCTTCTTGTTTCATGCCCCTATGAGTGGAGAGACACTTTGAGATTACAAATGAGCCTTGACATACAAATTAAAGAACTACCTCAAGACGTAAAATAACTCTCTTTTCTCAGTAGTTTCACTTTATGCAAATTAAGGCAAGCAGCTAAGAATCTCCTCTAAAGAAAAACATGAATGTCTTGGTCCATAGTAGACTTTAAAAATTACAAAACAAAGATGTTCAACGTTTCTACATCCAGAGAGCTCAATGATGTCATGCTTCAAAAGAAACCTCAAAAAGCATGCACAAAAGATTTAAGATGCAAAAGAGTAAACAAGGTAGTATTTAACTTACCTCTTGTTTATAAAGCAGAATCAAAATTTTGGAATTCTTGTTGATCAAGCATCAAAAGTGCATTACGCGTTATCTCTAAAGTAATCAATACGAATTTTAATCTTACTTTGCAAGGAGCTTTTGGTTTTCTCTGCCTTTTCATCAAACAACAGTGCAAGATGGTTATTAATTTATTATAGTCAGATGGTGGCTAATATATACTAGTTGCAACATTAATGCTCAGTGTGTCTTAAGTTATCAAGCTATCAAATTTGCAGACTATCAGAGTGAACAGAATATTTTAGATATAATACAAATATATGGTAAGCCTTCCTATGATGGAATTTTGTTCCACATTGATACCTCTTCTCATTGTGTAATAGAGAAGTAAAGAAAATTTTGAGGCTCCAGCTAGGGAGTCACTTAAAAATTCCTTGGCAGCAAACCATAAACCATTGTCACAAGGAGACATGGGTACAAATCCAGGTATGGGTATGGAGATGACAACAACATTTTCAGCATTGAAGAATGAAGGAACATGGTTATGAGGCATATCAGATTCACAAGCATGCAAATTTCAAATTTTTAGGATGAAAATAAACTTTTGTGATATTGAATCATAAATGAAAATGGATCTTCTTTTCAGTTGTCTTATGCTGTGTGATAAAACTTCCTTGTAAATCTATACTACCCAAACACACTATATGTTTTAAGTTCTTAACCATGCTCTCTTCTCTTTTTTCAAACATCCTGTAGCTGAGTTCTGCATACTCTTGAAATTTCTTGTTAATTTCTTTGCTGGAATGAGTGAAAATGAGTTGATTGGCTCTTTAGAACTTTTTAGGGCTAAGAGTATTTCGATCACTTTTAGTTCTAGCTCTTTGACTATTCTTTTATTTCTTCAGTGTAAGAAGACATCCATCTGGTGTAGAAAGCAAAAGTCTCAACTGTCCAGAACATGAAAACTACCTCTCGTTATGCATGCATCTCCCAAATTCAGTCCCTTAAACTAGTGCCAAGTTGCCCACTATCCCATGAATGATTTTTCATTTTTCACTAAACCAGCAACAAAGATTGCTACTCTGTGAAATGCAAAACAGAGGCCTTGAATAGATATATAGAAAAGTGTCAAACAGGCAGCATGCACATCAACCAACAAAGTAGGATATTAAGGGCCCTTATTCTCCACATGAAAATCGCCAAGAGTTTTAAAGTCCAAATTCATTTTATAAAACAAATGATGGGCTAGAAAAGTAATCGCTAAACCCATGTCAGAGGCAGCTCTCATGGTCATGGCATCCAATTTGTCATATTAACCCCACTGTCTGCTATAAAGAAAAAACAGCATGTGGGTATGGCTAATATAGTTTTCTCTGCCTTGTCATCAAGCAGCACTACAACATAACTATTATAGTCAAGTGGTGGCTAATATATTTTAGTTGCAACCTTAATACTCGGTGTGCCTAAAGTTATCAACATATCAGATTTGCAAACTATTAGAGTGAACACAATATTTTAAATTTAGTACAAGTATATAGTAAGCCAAATTTTTTTAAAATAATGCAATCACTCCACTCTTGTTGTGTGATAGAGAAGTAAAAAAATCTTGAGGCTTAAGCTAGGGAGTCACTTAAAAGCACCTTTGCAGAAAACCATAAACCATTGTCACAAGGAGATATGGATACGAATCCAAATATGGGTATGGAGATGGCGACAACATTTTCAGCACCGGATAATGGAGGAACATGAGTATGAGGTATATCAGATTCACAAGAATGCAAAATTCAGATTTTTAAAATGAAAGTAAATTTTTTAATATTGAATCATAAATGAAAATTAATCTTCCCCTTAGTTGTCATATGCTTGTGATAGAACTTCCTTGTAAATCTATGCTACCCAAACATGCTATATGTTTTATGTTTTTAACCATGCTCTCTTCTCTTTTTTCAAACATCCTGTAGCTGAGTTTTGCATACTCTTCAAATTTCTTGTTAATTTCTTTCCTGGAATAAGTGAAAATGGGTTGGTCGGCTCCTTAGAACTTTTAGGGTTAAAAGTATTTTGATCACTTTTAGTTCTTGCTCTTTGACTGTTCTTTTATTTCTTTACTGTAAGAAGACATCCATATAGTGTAGATTACTATGGATAAGTATGTTTTACATTTAGATTTTTATGCCATTGAGATGGATGATGTGGATATTGTTCTTGGTTATCCTTGGTTGAATTCACTGGGAACTGTTAACATTAATATGAAAAAGAAGATTATGAAGTTATGGTACAGAAAAAAGAAGATAACACTACCAAATATATCTGAGCTTAAGGAGCAAGGAGGAGAAGGAAGAAGAAGTTATGGCTGGGAAACAAACTGAAGAAGAAGCAGAGAAACCACAAGCAAAGTCTAAGGAAGAGGCGACAGCAGAACCCAAGGAAGAAGCGATAGCAAAGTCCAAGGACGCATCAAAAGAAGGGCACAGGAGAAAAGAGCATGAGGAATAATTTAAAACAAAGGAACAAAATGCTGAAGCATCAAAGGAAGCAGAATATCAGATTAAGGTTGTATCATATCACCACCCACACCACCATGAGTGGCAACAATCATGGAGGTATGACATAGGGCATCAATATTATTATGGGCATACATGGAGCGAGAAAGATGTTAAGTATTCTCTTGTAATCGTCTTTGCCCATGGAGTGGCCTCTCGTTTTGGGAGATCTTGTTGAGTTCTTCCTTCTTTAAGAAGTACCATTGGTGTTGCTTCCTAAGGGTATATTATCTATCTCTATCTCACTTGTGTGGATTATTGCATTGTGGAATATAAGTTTGTGGATGACTATTTAATATTTCTAAATATTGTGGATGATTTGTGTACAAGAATAAAGTTTTGTAACAAATGGTATCAAAGCAGCGATTCTAGCAAAGTGGGGATTTTTTTTTTGGATTGCAGAATTTGGATAAATTTTTTTCTGAAAACGTCTCATCTTCCCAAAGCTATATCTTTGCATAGAGTTGTCCGATTGAGATGATTCTGGCGCCGTCTTGTTCATAATTTGAGATATGACCCTATAAAGTCAGCCATCCTGAACAGAGGCAGTGGTGCTTTTTTAAAATATATTATTTTTCATAATGAAATCCGAAGTATCTTCCAGTCTGGGTAAGCAAATCAACTGTTGTTTGTTGTGTTTTGAAGGAACCCTTTGGGATCTACTTATTTATGTGGAATTTTAGCTTCAAATCAGTGGGGGGCATATATATTTTATAAAACCCTAGTTTGCATTGCCATTTTCTTGGGTTGAGCTCATGAAGTTACAGAAGTTTTCTGGAGAGGATGATGTTAATGTTAGAGAATGGTGGAAGAATTTTAGATCTTTATGTTATGCTAAAAAATTTTGGGGAATATAAGCTTAATCATTGTCTTGGAGGGGAAGCTTTGTCTTAGTATCGCAGTTTTGCTAGAACCCATAATTCTAAACACACGTGGGGAGAAACAGAGCAAGCATTTTTCAGTGAATAAAATGATAGCTCATATGAAGGTCACCATTAAGGGATATATAAAAGAAATAAAAAGGTTTCAGAGGGAACATAAAGAAATAAATAGCGAGGCTGTGACAGAACCAAAAAAATAAGAATGACGGTATGCAGGCTGAGGGAACCAAGGGAACCACACCTTTGGTGTCATATAAGCCAACCAAAGAGTGGTTAGAGAGATTTGTTTGAGTCTAAAAATTCTATTTTTCTTGTTCATTGGTTGCATTTAGAAGGAAAAGGTTATTGTTTCCATGATACCCATATACAATATAATATTATATCCCCATATACCTATCCCTATGTGTCATTACATAGATATCATATCTCCGTATACCTATACCTATATAATACATAGGTATATGGGGATATGACATTATATTCCCATATACCTATCCCTAGGTACCATAGCACATGCTCTCTTCTCTTTTTTCATACATCCTGCAGCTGAGTTATGTATACTCTTCAAATTTCTTGTTAGTTTCTTTCCTGAAAAGAGTGAAAATGGGTTGGTCTGCTCTTAAGAACTTTTTTGGGTTAAGAGTATTTAGATCATTTCTAGTTCTTGCTCTTTGCCTCTTCTCTTATTTCTTTAGTGAAAGAAGACATCCGTATGGTGTAGAGAGGGGAAATCTCCACTCTATAGAACATGAAAAATACCTCTCGTAATGTATCTTCCAAATTCAGTCCCTTAAACTAGTGCCAAGCCTATCCCATGAATAATTTTTCATATTTAATTAAACCAACAACAAAAATTGCCACTATGTGAAATGCAAAACAGAGGCCCTTAAATACAGAAAAGTATCAAGCAGGCAGCATGCATATCATTCAACAAAATAAGATTTTAAGGGCAATTATTCTCCACGAGAAAATCATTATGAGTTTTCAAGTGCAAATTCATTTTAAAAAACAAAAGAGGGGCTAGAAAACGAATCTTCGAATATGGGATCTCACGGAAATACATGACCATCCACATATTCTTTCAAAAAACTGATCAAAACCGCGTTAAAACCAGAAAAGAGACATTTATCTACTTATCAAAAACCTTGACCTGTGATCCACCGAGCTCCTCAAATTGCTTAAGGAGGTCTTCAACCATCTTCTCGCCCCCTGCCTCGTCTGGGGCAGCAGTTGATTGCAAGCCCTGCAGAGTCTCTCTAGTTTGCTGGGCAAGCTTCTCTAGGGTCTCTGACACGTGGCCATCTGTTGATGTGGGTTTTGGAAGAGAAGAGGAAGACCCAACCTTCTGCTTGCCCTTCTTTCTGCTGGGAGGATTGGGTAGACCAGTTCCCAGCCCTTGAACAGCAGAAGAAGAAGAGCCAGACAAATTTTCATCTTTTGCTGCCCTATACAAACAATAGAAATCCCATCGTATAATACCACCGTCCAGTTTTATATAAATACATCATATTGAATTGAATGGTTACTTACTTTGAAGGAGCACCCAATTCAAGCTTCCCAAAATCATCCAAGGCACCTGTTTGAAACGTTGGCAAAACCCAATTAAACAATACATTCTGAAAACTACGGTCAATTTCTCTCTGTTTTTTTTTCCTCCCCTTGTTAAGCTAAGATGAGTTATAAACATACTGTCAAGAAGATCGTCCAAGTCTGTGTTGGAAGCCATGGCTGGGAGTTCAGCTGCCACCCTTTCACCGAAAGCAGTGCCACTATTCAATGTTCTTCGGAAGATTATCCAAAAAAAAAATTCAGCTTGCCTTGTCTAAAACACAATGTTCTTCGGAAGATTATCTAAAATTCTCAGCTTGCCTCGTCCAAAACTTTAAAAAAAATTTATTATACAGGAATCAAATTTTGTCATGAGAGTAATATTATTAATAACTTCCACCCCTATTCCAAAACTTTAAAAAAACATATATTATATATGCATCAAATTTCGTGAAAGAATAAAATTATTAATAATTTCCACCCCGAAGTTTTTCCACTACCGCTAAAATCTTAAAGCGGAAGGAATTTTCCCTTCCCATAAGTGGGAAGGGCTGGCCCATTAAAACTTTTTAAAACTATAATAAACTAAATACGTTATTTATATAAAATGGTATTAGTTTAGTTGGTCATAATTTTTTGTTTTTATTTGGGGATAGCACAACGATTTGAGGTTTGGCTCTTCTTAGGAGGTCTAAGGTTCAATCTGCAGCATGTGTGAGGGGCGGCTATGTGTTAATCCTTTATTGATAAGTTTAGTTTTCAACCTTACAAGGGGGTTATGGTTGGGATGGGAATGTTCAACTCTTTCTCACATTAACCAAATCAAAAAAATATTGATAAGTTTAGCTCTCGACCTTACGAGGGGTTATGGTTGGGATGGGAATGTTCAACCTTTTCTTACACTAACTAAATCAAAAAAATATTGTAAAGTAAATTGGTAGTTTTGTGAAGGTTTCGGGCATTTTTTTAAAACATCTTTGTTTTTTTTGGAGTCGTATCTTCACAAAGGATTATTTAATTCAGCAAATTCTTGGATCAATTTGTGTGAAATTTAAATAGATTTAAAATGAATGGTCATATGAAGGAATCGGAGCAATATTGAGGAAGATATGACCTTGTGAAATCAATCATTTGGAACAAGGGCAATGATAATTTTTCAAGTCGCGAAAAACAAAATTGCAAATATTTTTCAACTAAGGTTCAAATGATGGGAAGAGCAATGAAGGGCTAGAACTTCAATGAGGCAAGACATTCTATCTTGACATATAATTTTTTAGTTAAGTTTATTTCCCTTCTTTATCTTAGAAATTTTGCATGCAAAATGTTATAATTTTTTTATCAAATATTATATTTGCCATAGGATATTCTAATAAATTTCAATAGATTTTGAATTTGATTTTTCTTTCGTTGGACCAATTTATAATTAAATTCTTTGAATCATCTCTAGTGGTAGAGGTTAGTAAGTGCACCTCAAAGAGATCCTCGTTGCTCCAAGATAAGGCAGATTTTGATAAATTTAATGGGTATTGGCCAAGGACTTTAGCTTGAGAAAATAGATTAACAGAAGTTGGAAGTCTCCATGAGTGATTCTAACCTTTCTTTCCAAAGGATTCTTTTTAGCCATTTTTTTGTTCTAGGGAAGAAAGAGAAAAAATCCTAAAATGGGGTCCTTGGTTTATGGGAAGAGCAAGACTCTTCCTTACCCACTGGTATGAAGGCTTTTCACCTAAAAATGTAAATCTATCCCTAGTACTAGTTTGGGTTAGGATATTTGGGTTGCCCATTGAATTTTGGGAAATAGATACCTTCAAAGCAATAAGCAACACTCTAGGAGAATTCCTTAAAATTTCAAATTCTACAAAATATGGATTCTTGGCTATTTATGCTCGGATATTAGTCATGATTGATATAAGTAAAGCTTTACAAGAATCAATCATTCTTAAGTATGGGGATAAGATGTGGACTTAAACCATATATTATGAAAACATATCTTTTAGATGTAGAATATGTCATGAGGTGGAGCATATTGAGAGATCATGCCCTAATAAGAGCCCAACATAATCATATGTATAAAACTGTAAGAGAAACTCACAAATGAATATGAATGAAGATGGTTTTCAACTTCCAAAAAATAGATCTAGAAAAATGAAAGAAAATAAACAGGGGAGACCAGTAAGGAAGGATATCAAGAGAAATACCAACTCTTTTGAGGCTTTAGCCTATGAAGAAAAAGTAGACCAAAACTTAGAGGTCACAGTACAACAAGTTCAACATATTAACAAGGAACCATCTATTCAGTATGATCCTAATTTAGGGAAGAATGTTCTCAATGAACCTAAAAAATGTGTCTCATTAAAATTTGAAGTCTCTCTTGAAGTACCATGCACCATTCAGGAAACAAATGGTAAATAAAATCAGTTATAGAAGTTAATACATCTGCCTTTAATAAGGAAATACAATAAAATGAACAAGACAAGTCAAAAGCTTTTGTAGCAGAACCAAGAGAGCATAAATATTATGAAAAACAAAATTGTGAAAGAATATTGAGGAATAGAATAATAAGACCTCCTGATATAGGCAAGGTAGAAAGAGGAAAACCCTCAAATTATCAAGCAAAATCTAGGGAAGCAAGAGCAAACATAAAGAAAGGAGCATAAACTAAATTGGTTGAACTTCTCTTTACCAAACAACAAAATTATATTGGTAATATGCAAGCGGGGCCAACAGCCCCTAATGAGACATGATTATCATCTCATGGAATATAAGGGGTGCTAATGCCCCCTCAAAGCAAAGGTGTATCAGGGACCTTTGTTTAAGTAATAAGCCCCTGATATTATTTGTATCCAAGAAACTATAATGACAAAAGAAGTTTTAGAAAATATGAAAGTAGTATGTGCAAGATGTGAATGAGATGTTATGGATTCTAAAGGAGCAACAAGAATTCTAACTTGTTGGAATCCTTCTAGAACCTCCTGTGTAACCATTTATAAAACTAGGTAGGATAGCCTCTTTAGTCGCTACTTTGCAAATATTTGTTTCATCCTTATCAATGTCTATGGACCTACAACTCAGTCAGGTGGATTAGAAGTTTGGAGTTGTATTAAAGCCTTTATAAGAAGTAACAACCAAGAAACCCAATTCATGATCATAGGATAATTTAATGCCATAACCAAGTTGGATGAGAATTTTGGGAGAATTAGGAAATTAACCCAAAGTATGAGATATTTCTCAGGCTTTATTCAAAACAATAATCTATGGGAGGTTGAATTTGAAGAAGACAACTATACATGGACCAACAACAAGAGAGGCCAAAACCTAATAGCAAAAAAATATACAGATGCATACTCTCAAATCATTGACTAGATGAAGGAACTTGTGCTAAAATTAATACCTTCACAAGGATTGGTTCAAATCATTGGCCCATAAGATTTAAAATGGTGGTAAGTGAATTAAAAAACTATATCATATTTTAAATATGAGCAAATGTGGGAAGACCATCCTCAATTTATTGATATGATAGCACAAACGCGAAATTCTTCAAGAAACGGTGGGTTGTATGCTCTTCCCAAAAAAATTAAATCTATGACATCTAGAGTAAAAGAATGGAACAAGAACACTTTTGGAAATATTTTTGAGAAGAAAGAACTAAAAAATAAACTTTCAAAATTCCAAAAAGGTGATAATAATAATCCAAGATCATAGGAAAGGGATTTGCTTAGTGAATATCATTATTTTTTAGTAAGGAAAATAAATTTTGGAGATTAAAATCAAGATAGACTTGGTTAAAAGGAGATAAAAATACAAAGTTTTTTCATAGGATGGCTATAGTATAGAGTTCAAAATTCAGAATTAGTATTATTAAATCAATAGGAGTTTGGATTTAAGATCAGAGTGAAATTATAAAAGAGGTAAAGTCTTTTTATCAGAATATTCTAGGATCAAAGACTAAAGTTCTTAATGATAAACTTCTTCAAGATGTACCTTTAATTATAACAAATGAAGACAATAGAAAATTGATGGGGCCTATTACTCTAGAAGAAGTTCATTTATCTCTTTTCTCTTTTAATAAGGATAAATTACTAGGTCCAAATGGGCTCTTTGAAGCTTTTTACCAACATAATTGGGATATAGTGAAGGATTCTTTATTGGTGGTAGTGGAATAGTCTAGGGTAAAACAATACATACCTTATAAAATAAATGTAACATATCTTACCCTAATTCCAAAAAATAAGGATGTTGTTGAATTGTTTGATTCTTTTAGACCCATAAGCCTATGTAATATGGCATATAATATTATCTCCAAAGTGATGGCGAATCGATTAAGGCCATTGTTAGGAAAAAAATATTTTAGAAGTGCGAGGAGGATTTGTGAAAGGGAGACAAATTATCAATGGGATCATAGTAGCTCATGAAGTTATACATTCAACACCTTCAAGAAAAGAGAAAGCAACGATCTTAAAACTTGATATGAATAAATCCTATGATAGGGTTAAATTGGATTTTAGTTTTATAGTTTTAGAAAAGTTTAGATTTGGGAATAAATGGGTTAGATGGATTAAAGCTTGTGTCTTTACAGTTTCTTACTCAGTGTTGGTCAATGGGTTAGTAACAAAATATTTTAATATCAAGAGAGGCCTTAGACAAGGAGATCCTCTACCTTCTTATTTGTTCATTATTATGGCAAAGGTTTTGAGTAGGAACTTAAAGAAGGCTTACAAAGATGGGCTTATAAGTGGACTTAAGGTTAGTAATAACATCGACAACATCACCCATCAATAGTTTGTAGATAGTACAACCCTTTTTGGAAGGGTAAGGATAAATGAGGCCAGAGATTTAAATAATTTTTTAAAGGAATACGAAAGAGCATCAGGGAAAAAATTTAATAGGACAAAATCCAAAATTTACTTCGTTAACACTCCAACTAATATCAAAGTAAGAATTTTTAGGTTACTCCAAATGGAAGAGGGTCTTCCATTTGGAGTAACACTACATCTCTACTAATATGTATTTTCTTGGTGAATGGATCTATAAACCGATAGCCTTTTGAGAATTCATCATATCCAAGAAAAACACATTGTAGGGTCTTCTCATCTAACTTCTTTATTTTCTCCTTAGGTATATGCATAAAAGCCTTACACCCAAATACTCGTAGATGAGATATGGAGGGTTTCCTTCCACTCCATGCTTCTTGAGGATTCATACCTTTAAGAGCCCGTGTGGGAGCCCTATTTAGAATATATATTGCAGTTGTTATAGCTTCAGCCCAGTAAATGTGCTCAAGATTGGCTCCCTTAAGCATACATCGAACCATTTCCATAATGGAACAATTTCTTCTCTCAACAACTCCATTTGATTGAGGAGAATAGGTTGTTGTTAACTGTATTTTTATTCCATATTTCTGCAAAAATGAGGAAAATTATTTTGATGTGTATTCCCCCCCTCGATCTGAATGGAGGGTCTTTATGAAACATCCTGTTTCTTTCTCAACAAGCTTATTGAACTGCTAAAAATAGTCAAATGCTTCAGACTTCAACTGTAAGAAGAAGACCCACATTTTTCGTGAGTGATCGTCTACAAACAATTGAAAATGCCTTTTTCATCCACAACTAGTAGACATAGGAACACACAAATCTATGTGAACTAACTCCAAAGGTACTTTAGCTCAAAAAAAGCTAGGTTCAAACGATACTCTATGTTGCTTTCCTGACAATAAATCTGAGCACACTGGCAAAGTAGATGAAAGAGTAGGTAGTCCTTTCACTATTTGATATTTACTGAGTTATAGTAAATACCCTGAGCTTAGATGCCCAAATCTCTTATGCCATAGAGAAGTGGCCTCTTTTGTGGTTACTACCATTGCAGTATGTGTAGAGTTAATTGCATCTAAGATAAACAAACCATGTTTGTATGAACCTGTTGCTATTTGTTTTCCTTTTTGAGTGATAAAGCAACGTTTCTTTTCTTTGTCCACTTTGAAATTGACATTCATGTTATTGTCCAGGATTTGTGGAACTGACAAGAGATTATTTTTCAATCCTGGTACATAAAGAAATTTTTGAATTTTACATTTTCCATCTGGAAGAGAGATCGAAACTCTTTCTTCTCCCTGAACTCGATAGGTTTGATCATCAGCAATGGTTACCAGTATACCTTCTCAAGCCTCAAATATCTCAAACTAGGACTTATCGCCAGTCATATGTTTATGAGCACCTAAATCTATGTACCAAATAGTATCCTTGTGAGGGGAGTCTGTATGTGTCATGAGCACTTTGTGTGCTTGTTCAGAGTCCGAACTAGAATCTTCAGTGACAACAACATGTCCTTGTTGTTGTTTGTTCTTGTTCTTTGGTTTTCCTTTGCCCTTCTTTTGTCCTTGTTCATTGGGCGGTTTGTTCTTAAACCAACATCTTTTGGTTTCATGAGTGTCTTTATCACAAAGTTTACAATATTGATTCTTATTCAGAGTCTCTTTGCCTTTACCCTTGTCTTTGTTAGAAGAAGATCTTGTGTTTAGGAACTTCATAATGAATGAAATGACAATCTATGTCAATATGCTTTGTGCGTTCATGATGGACTAGATTCTTGACCAAGTTTAAAACACTTGAGTTATCGCAAAACATGTGAATAGGAAGTTTCTTTGGTAGGCCCATGGTATCCAAGATGCAACTTAACCATATTGCTTCACACACAAATCCACGTGCAACGTGATATTCTGCCTCTGTTGAAGATAAAGCAACCACCTGTTGCTTTTTACTATGCCATGAGACAGGACCCGATCCAAGATGAAATACATATCCTGATGTTGATTTTTTGTCATCTAGGGATCCAGTGTAGTCAGAGTCAGTGTAACTCTGTAAGAAGAATGAGTTATTCTTATACTCTAGACCATATTCTACACTACCCTGAATGTAGTGAAGAACACGTTTAGTTGCTTTCCAGTGAGAGACCTTTGGTTCCTGCATGAACCGAGAAAGATAATTTATAGCATAGTATTGATCAGATAGATGAGGCTTCCAATCATCTGTAGATATAGCATGCCATCTACCTATGGTGAGTCATCATACCGTGATAATTAAAGCCCTGATTCCGTCGATGTTGCTTTGGGCTTACAATCAGTCATACGATATTTTTCTACTAAAGTCTTGGCATACTTTTTCTGAGTCACCCTAAGATGATTTTTCTTCTGTTCTATCTCAAGGCCAAGACAGTAGTGGAGAAGTCCAAGATCTATCATATCAAACGACTCTTTCAAGTCATCCTTCACAACATTAATCAATTTCTCTAAATTTCCAATGATGATCAAATCATCTACATACAGTACAAGAATCACTATTTCAAAACTTGTGTTCTTGATATAGAGATTTGCATATTATGGACTTCTCTTGAATCCATGTTGCAGTAGGTGACTATCCATTTTGATGTACCATGCTCTTGGGACTTGTTTTAGCCCGTATAATGATTTGACCAATTTGTAAACCTTTTTCTCATGGCCTTCCTAAAAAAATCTTGGAGGTTGAGTCATGTATACCTCTTATTTTAAGTCACCATTTAGAAAGGCACTTTTTACATCCATCTAATGTAATTTCCATCCGAACTGTGTTGCCATAGCACAAAGAACTCGAATGGTGGTCATCCTTGCAGTGGGTACAAAGGTTTCCTCATAATAAAGACCTTCCTTTTGAGCATATCCCTTCACCACAAGATGGGCTTTATGCTTGTCTATGGTGCCATATGCCTTATATTTGACTTTGTAAACCCATTTGCAGCCTATGGGTTTCTTTCCTTTAGGCAAATCCACCAGCTTTCATGTTTTATTCTTTATGAGAGAATTATGTTCAGCATCCATAGCTGCCTTCCACTGAGGTATTCTAAGTGCTTCATCAACTATAGAAGGTTCATGTTCATAATATGATGACATGTAAACCCTCTCCTCATCAATTTCCATATCATCTCCAATTTATAAATCTCTATCAACAGAAAGCTCTTGAAAATATGCACAAAGATCATCAACTGAAGTAGATGCTTTTACCTTTCTTTGTCGAGACATGCTTCGTGTCTATGGGCGATTGAGAGTGAGATTAGGTGGTGAACTGAGTTTAGAATCTTTCATAGTACTTGTATACCATTTTGGATGCTTTTTCTGCTATGGAGGAGGAAGTGGTTGTTGCTCCTCATCATCTAGGTATACTAATGTAGTGTTATATGTGAAAGTTTCATCAAACACTACATCTCTACTAATATGTATTTTCTTGGTGAATGGATCTATCAACCAATAGCCTTTTGATAATTCATCATATCCAAGAAAAACACATTGTAGGGTCTTCTCATCTAACTTCTTTCTTTTCTCCTTAGGTATATGCATAAAAGCCTTACACCCAAACACTCGTAGATGAGATATGGAGGGTTTCCTTCCACTCAATGCTTCCTGAGGAGCCATACCTTCAAGAGCCCATGTGGGAGCCCTATTTAGAAGATATATTGCAGTTGTTATAGCTTCAGCCTAATAAATGTGCTCAATATTGGCTCCCTTAAGCATACATCGAACCATTTCCATAATGGAATGATTTCTTCTCTCAACAACTCCATTTGACTGAGGAGAATAGGTTGTTGTTAACTGTCTTTTTATCCCATGTTTTTGCAAAAATGAGGAAAATTATTTTGATGTGTATTCCCCCCTCAATCTGAATGGAGGGTCTTTATGAAACATCCTGATTCTTTCTCAACAAGCTTCTTGAACTACTAAAAATAGTCAAATGCTTCAGACTTCAACTGCAAGAAGAAGACCCACATTTTTTGTGAGTGATTGTCTACAAACAATTGAAAATACCTTTTTCATCCACAACTAGTAGACATAGGACCACACAAATCTATGTGAACTAACTCCAAAGGTACTTTAGCTCGAAAAGAGCTAGGTTCAAATGGTACTCTATGTTGCTTTCCTGACAAGCAATTTGAGCACACTAGCAAAGTAGATGAAAGAGTAGGTAGTCCTTTCACCATTTGATATTTACTGAGTTCTAGTAAATACCCTGAGCTTAGATGCCCAAATCTCTTATGCCATAGAGAAGCGGCCTCTTTTATGGTTACTGCCATTGCAGCATGTGTAGAGTTAATTACATATAAGATAAAAAAACCATGTTTGTATGAACCTGTTGCTATTTGTTTTCCTTTTTGAGTGATAAAGCAACATTTCTTTTCTTTGTCCACTTTGAAATTGACATTCATGTTATTGTATAGGATTTGTGGAACTGAAAAGAGATTATTTTTCAATCCTGGTACATAAAGAACTTTTTGAATCTTGCATTCTCCATCTGTAAGGGAGACAAAAACACTTCCTTCTCCTTGAACTCGATAGTTTTGATCATCAACAATGGTTACCGGTCTACCTTCTCGAGCCTCAAATGTCTCAAACCATGACTTATCGCCAGTCATATGTTTACTAACGCCTGAATCTATGTACCAAACAATATCCTTATGAGGGGAGTCTATATGTGTCATGAGCACTTTGTGTGCTCATTCAGAGTCCGAACTAGAATCTTCAGTGACAGCAACATGTCCTTGTTGTTTGTTCTTGTTCTTTGGTTTTCCTTTGCCCTTCTTTTGTCCTTGTTCATTGGGCAGTTTGTTCTTAAACCAACATCTTTTTGTTTCATGAGTGTATTTATCACAAATTTTACAATACGACTTCTTCTTCAGAGTCTCTTTGCCTTTACCCTTGTATTTGTTAGAAGAAGATCCTTTCTGTTGATTCCACTTTTTCTTTCCACCTTGCCTGTTTGAGAAAAGTGCATTGTTAGATGCCTCATCTCTTTGGAGTTGATTAGCTTCCTCAGTTTGAAGCATATTTACCAACTCTACAAAAGTCATTATCTTCCCAAAGACTTGTAGTGAAGTGATCAACATTCTGTAGGAGTCTGGAAGAGCCCTCAAAATGATAGAGGTCGGGATTTTGTCTTCCATTTTTTCTCCTAAGGCTTGTAGTTTTGTTTTATATCTGCCACTTTGTAGAGGAATAGCTCTACTGTTTCTCCAGATTTCATATGAAGAGTATGAAGTTGTGTTTGAAGGTTAAGAATTGTTGATTGATTCTTTCCTTAAAAAATGGTTGCTAAGGAATCCTATGCCTCCTTACCATTTTTAGCTTCACTTATATGAGGTTGTATGTCATCAGTAATAGCTAGCAAGATCAATAAGAAAAGTCTTTTATCCTTTTTATCATATGCTCTCTGATCTACTCCTAGCAATGTGGGTCTAGAATCAGTGCCATCCACTATACCCCACATCTCCTCTATAGTTAAAATAGCTTTCATCTTAGTTTTCCAGGTAGAATAATTTGAACCTTTTAGCAGTTGGCTTTCATTGAGATATTTGTTGATCATGGCCATGGTGAAGGTTTCAAATTTGATGTGACTAAGATGACTTTATCTTGCAGTATACCCTCAAAAGAGTATATGGAAGATTTTAATTTACTCTTTAAGATATTTAATGGCACCTACCTTAACACCCTTAACAAGGGATGAAAAGTTTGAGGATTTTTAAGCCAAACAAATAGAGCAAATTAAAGGGGAAGGTTTTGGAAGACTTCTGATTTTGCTCTCTAGGATATTTAATGGCACTTGCCTTAACACCCTTCAAGAAGGATGGAAATTTTGAGGAAATTAAGCCAAACAAAGAGAGTGAATCAAGGTGTTTGAATTTTGACCTTTGATGGGGAGTAAAAAATTGACTTGTTTAACCTGTGCAAAGTGTAGCACGATTTTAGTGAAGTTTGGGTTTCTGAAATGCTTTTCAATGTTCTTATGATTGTTTAATTGCACACAAAAAACATGATGGTTAGTGCAATAATAAAAAAAGAGAGCAACCCAAATTATTATCACTATAGGTGTCGGATGCAACCGAAAATGCACCTAGTGTAGTCAGTTTTTAAAAAAAGGTGTCGAGTACAATCGAGAATGCACCTTTCTTACTTTGAAATATCCCCCCTTTCTCTTTACAATTTTGAAAAAAATAGAATCACAAAATATGACTTCTATCCCCCCTTAATTTTTACAAAATTGAAAAAATTCGAGCACTCCTTTCAAGACAAGTCGACACACGACCCGCGTTTGAAATGCTTCCAGACCAGTCGACACACGACTTTGGTATTCTTCTTCAACACTTAAGCATGAGGAGCAAAAAATAGGTTCAACAATATTTCTCAAGTTTACAACAAAAAATTGCAATTTTATGTCTTATATCTCCTGTGTGAAGGAGAAAACAAAAGCAAATTTTAAATTTTGTTGCAAAGAAAATGACCTATGTGCTTCCTCAATGTAGTAAATCTCTTTGTTTTGCAATAGAAGTTTGAGTTTCTACGTCTTTTTTTTATGTCCAAAAACGTGGGAAGAAAATTATAGAACTTTGTGGATTTATTGCAAAAAAAAATTTGAAGAAGGCTTTTAGATTTTACAAAAAAAATGTTCCTATGTCTTTTTATCTCCAAATTGGAGGAAACACAAAATTGGTATGGAACTTTTAGTGCAAAATAATTTGGTTTAATTTTAAATATTTCTAAGTTCAAAAAAGCTAAATAAATACTTTTGAGATATGAAAATTCCTTATAATGAAGCAAAATTGTAAAAAAAATCAATTAAAATTGTGAAAATTTGACTTTTATTTAGCAATTTTTACTAAATTATAAAAAAAATATTTTAAGCAACTTTAAAACTATAGAAAAATTAAAAGTATGAATAAAAACTAAATTCATTGAAAAAAAAAATTGTATTGGTGGCGCACGGACTCGAACACGCAACCCGCTTGGTCCAAGGCGTCCGCCTTGGCCAACCAAGCTACCGACGGGCTTGGAAATGAAGCCTCGACGCTTGATATTGAAGAAGCCGACGGGCTTTGGTGAGGGATCTATGGGATTTATCCCACATGCATCCCACAAGGGGATGCAGGAGGCTTGAAAAGCCTCAATAGTCTCGTGGGCAATCTGTGTCGGTCCCTTCACCCTTTTGGACGTCGCCATGTGGCACCAAAGGGTTGTCTGTCGAGTATGTCGTATGTCCATTCAGAGTCCAGGTGAGGTCGTCTGTCTAGTCAACATCAAGGTGGTGCATGGCCAGTGTCCCATGTGTCGCCTAGTCAACGTCCAGGGCAGGTCGTCTATCCAGTCAGTGTCTAGGTGGTGCATGGCCAGTGTGCCATGTGTCACCTAGTCAACATCCAGGTCAGCACATCGAGGTGCATGCAGTCCATATCAGCAATCCAGGTTAGCACATCGAGGCATGTGCAATCTAGATCAGTGATTCAAGGAACTTCGGATCTCACCATGTGTCATAGATCTCGGCAAATCCTGAGGTGGTCAGGGATCGAAGGGTGCACTTGCCCTCTCAGATCCTGATGATGCAGAGTCTAAGGTGGTCTGGGATCGGAGGGCGCTCCTACCCTCTCAAATCTCGATGATGGGGCCCCATGTGCATCCAGCTGGGAGGGGAGGGAGCTCCTACCCTCTCGACTCTCCCAGACTATGGAGGCCACGTGGCTCTGGGGCCCAGTGCCTTGTGAGTGAGAGTCGAGGCATGGATTTTGCTCTCCTCGGGTGTTAAGGGGGTTGGTCGACCGTGTAGCCTGATCAACAACAAAATTTTGTCGATCAACGGGCTTGGTGAGGGCGGTCGATGGCCGCTCTCGAGGCTCTCCTAGCCTTGGGTTGTGGTAGATCGACCCCAAGTCGTCAAGACCCTGGCTAGGTCAACTGAGTAATGGGCCTCGGCCCACCATTGAGCTCGCCTGTTGAGGTGGGTTTGGTGGCGGCCAATTGTCACCAGCTCGTCCTCCGGGCGAGCCAAAAAAAATGGCTCTGATGCCAATGAAGTAAAAACATGCACCAAATAATAATAATCAAAGGATTATGAATTCAACATTAGCATTAGCTTTAGAAAATAATAAGCTTATGTAGATTACAAAATAGGCTTACTAACCAATTAGCTTAGGAAGCGCTAACGGTGTTTGAAAATAGATTATGCTAACAACCTAACTAAAATATCCTATGATATTTTAGTTACTAACCTTAGTTAGCTTAGGAGATATTTTATAGAACAGTAAATATCTCATATGGTAAAAAGTAGATGTAATAACCTATGTAGTACAATGCAATATACTACCTATTTTACCCTAACAAAATGCTCCTAGGCAGTCTAGAGCCGTCTAGGTCACCCCAAAATGCTCCAAGGGTGCCTATAACCCGCCTGGTGAACCTAAAATGCTCCTAGGCGGTCTAGAATAGTCTAGGTCACCCCAAAATGCTCCAAGGGTCCTATAACCCGCTTGGTCAACCTAAAATACCCCTAGGCGATCTAGAAGCATCTAGGTCACCCCAAAATGCTCCAAGGGTGCCTATAACCCGCTTGGTCAACCTAAAATGCTCCTAGGCGATCTAGAATTGTCTAGGTCACCCCAAAATGCTCTAAGGGTGCCTATCACCCTCTTGGTCAACCTAAAATGCTCCTAGGTAGTCTAGAACCGTCTAGGTCATCCCAAAAATCCCCAAAGGCATCCATAAGCTCTTTGGTCACCCCAAAAGCCCCAAAGGCATCCATAAACCCTTTGGTCACCCCAAAATGCTCCAAGGGTGCCTATAACCTGCTTGGTCAACCTAAAATGCTCCTAGGCAATCTAGAACCGTCTAGGTCACCCCAAAAAGCCCCAAAGGCATCCATAAGCCCTTTGGTCACCCCAAAAGCTCCAAAGGCATCCATAAGCCCTTTGGTCACCCCAAATGCCCCAATGGCCCCCATTAAGCCCATTGGTCACATGTACATATATATTATCAAAAAACAAAAACATCATATATATCAAACCAAAACTCAAAAACATCATCAAAACATTAAAAATACAAAAATATTGCATCACATTGCATTCTCAACCATCATCACAAGTCAACAACATCATATATGTCAATCAAAAATACAAAAATATCATATTGCATTTCATCACATCGCATCTCGTTGCATTGTCAAAATCATCTGGATTAGGCATATTCATTATTGCACTTTGCACTAGAGAGTTGCTCATACGTGTCTAGCACTAAGACTATACACCCTCGTCAGTCCCAAACAAAAATAAAAGAGTGGCAATTATATCAAAATCACTATCCACATAATTTTAGTGTTTCACTTATCATGTTCACCTACATTTTACATTGGTCATAACAATGTCTATCTCCCGTCACATAGTAATTTTTTAGAATGTCTTCATGGTTTTTAGTCACTCAGCCATCTCTAGTTTTATTTTCAAATTTTGTAGAAAGTTATCTTGATTTTTAGGAGGTAGAGTCTTGCTTAGATTATGCCTTGTGTACATCAGATCCCAAACAGATTTACACATTAATAAGTCCAAGTTTTACACAAGGAAAGATGAAATCCATGAAGTGGTCTAGGTTGCTTTAAGAGAAAAGGTTATCTTGCTCATCCCCCTGTGCGAATGGTTCAAGAATGCTGAGAGTTGGCAAAAGGACAAGCTCTTCCCTACTCAATTCCCCAAAATAAATAGTGGTTTTCACCACTATCAAAAATCCCAATTCCCATAAATCCCAATTTCGTAAAAAAATCAAAGAAATCAAAAGTAAAAAAAAATCAAAATCCCAAAAGTTCAATACCAAAATCCTCAAAAAGAAAAAATCAAAAGCAAAATCAATAGTGGTTATCACCACTTCCCAAACCCCTTGCTCAAAGCAAACAAAATACAAAATAAATAGTGATTGTCATCACTACATATGAGCAAGTATCCCAATAAAATTGAAGAAAAGAAGGGAGTTGAACTTGAATTCCTAGAATTCTCAACATTTGAAAAACCATAAGGTGATCCTCATTACGAGTTTGGTGGATAGCCTATCCGAAAATGGCAGTATCCTTACACATGATGATATGTTTGTCACATTAGCTTTTGCGTGTGTGCAGACCAATGTTTGCATGTGGATGAGCTAGCTTTTGGTGGCCCATACTACCTAGTGGTCTAATCCGACTAAGTAAAAACCTAGGATTGTGGCATTCATAGGATGATCTTCATTACAGGTTTGGTGGATAGCCTACCTAGCAATGGTGGTATCTTTATGCATCTCACAGGAATGAACTCACTTGCACACATAGGGATATGAAGTATCTTGGTCATCCTAGCAGATTCATACCTTGTCAAAAAGTCTTGCATAGCCAGTAAACAACTTTGATCAAGTTAATTAGAGTGTTTTAGTCTCATGAAAACCTCATATGCATTCCATAACATGTCATTTTATTACACTTTTTGCAATACTATGTATACATATTTCCATTACACAAAAATAATACAAAAAAAAACAAAAAAAGAAACAAAAGGAACTGATGCAGTTTATACAGTCTATGGTGCTGACATAGTGGGGTAAATCATTAGCCACAGTTCATTATATCAAAGCATGCAATTCATCAACTTCAGTATACATCCATGCATACACTTTGTATAGACACTAAAATCTGGTCAATTCGAGTATGCTACCATAAGCAACGACTACATGGCACACCAAGGCCCCCAGGGCAGCCCTCAGGAGGCATACAATGGTTCTAACCACTTTGCACAAGTTTTTGAAAGGTTCTAGGCCATTTTTGGGACCTTTTGGACACCCTGCTTCTATTCGTCCCACCTTGGGATGAATACAAAACCTATTCGTCCCACCCTGGGGCGAATAGCAACATTCGTCCTAGGGTGGGGCAAATAGCAGGTTTGACCTGAAAAAAGTCAAAACTAGGTAAGTGGTTCCCAGTAACGGTCATATTCCTGGTTATTTTTGCCCACAAGTTAGAACATGCAGCAAAGCTTATGACATGATCCATGAATGAGGTCAATTTGGGAGATTCTCTTCCCCCTCCAACGCATGCCACCCTGGTGGCCAAGTGGCGCCTCTTGCCTCGCATGCCCTCGCATGCCTTTTGACCCATGAGCCTCCTTGGGCTATAAAGTGGATGCAATTTCCACATAAAAACAAAGAGGAGTTTGAGGACAAAGCAATAGAGTGCTGTTGAGATTTCCTTTCACCTTTTGTGCCCATTTTTCCCTTGAAATCTCTACCTAGCGAAGGAGGTTTGCGAGTGAACTAGTAGGCACAATTTGTCACATAACCGAACCAACTGAGTGAATTTCCTCACCAAATTTTATGACAATACGTTCCATAGTGTTTTTCATTAATCCTCATTAGAATTGGGGATAAAAGTTAGGTGGAAACGGTGGGCGTCCCACCCCAGACGCCCCCCAATTTGTGACAGTCTTATTCATCCCACCTCGGGTGCCCCCCAATTTATGATAGTCTTATTCATTCCACCTTGTGATGAATAGAAATATATGCATTATTTTGCTACTATTTTTAATTATTTATTTTCTACATTGTCATATTATGCTGCAGTTCAAATTTCAGGTCAATCTGAGCTATATTGGCCAAGATATTGCATTTTTAGTGTTTTGTAGGGTCTCATGCAGGTCTTCGACGATCATCTGGAGAAACACCTAAACTGTCACTGATATTGAAAATATGATCAAATGGGTTTTCTTATAATATAATTGTATGTATCATATCCAATTTTCATGCATTTTGGATATGCGTAGGGGCATAAATTGTTTGCTTTAGGTTTTGTAGGTTGAGAACGATCATTTGGATTGCGAAGCCCCATAAGATACAATTTCAAGACAATTTCTAGTGATATCTTCCCAAAACCTCTCATTTTATATACCTCTGTAATTTCAAGTCGTTTGGAGTTTATTTGATGCATATTCTCGTTATTAGCCATTTGGCCACTATGGGAATTGCATGCTTTTCATCATACGTGCTCGTTATTTGACATATTTGGTTTCCTTGTGTGCAGGTGCAGGTTCCTACAACACATTGGGAAGGAGCATAGAACCTCAAATAATCAAAGACACAAGTGACAACAGTGTTGGCCTGCCCACTTCGATTGTGGGTACAAGGAAAGACACTGGATGTGCACTCGAGTTACTTGAAGGATCTGGATCCTTGGGCACCCGATTTGTAAATAGTTGTATCACCCATTTGAGCCCTCAAGGGGATGTCTTTGTAAGCTGGATTTGATCCACCTTATTAATAAGAAAACAACCTGCTTTGTTTTATTTCTTGTTATTTGGTATCATTTCCATTTTACTTGCATGCTTCCGTTTGATGCTCATAAGCGATAGGACATAGATACGCATATTGTTTATCATCATTTTGTGCACCATTTTCCCTACTTTACTTTGCACATCACACACTAAAAAACAATGAGTTGGATTTCATCACCAACCATTGTTCAAGATCGACGATGGTGGGCTTCATCTCCATCCATCATCTCGCTCATAGAAACCATAGTCACCCATGAAAAACTTTCTAGAAGAATCTCATTTACTTATTGGTGGTAGTGGAACAGTCTAGGGTAAAATAATACATACCTTATAAAATAAATGCAACATATGTTACCCTAATTCCAAAAAAGAAGGATGTTGAATTATTTGATTCTTTTAGACCTATAAGCCTATGTAATATGGCATATAAGATTATCTCAAAAGTGATGGCAAATCGATTAAGGCCATTGTTAGAAAAAATATATTTTAGAAGAGCAAGGAGGATTTATGAAAGGGAGAAAAATTCTCGATGGGATCATAGTAGCTCATGAAGTTATACATTCAACACCTTCAAGAAAAGAGAGAGCAACGAGTTTTCAACTTGATATGAATAAACCTATGATAGGGTTAAATTGGATTTTATTTTTGTAGTTTTAGAAAAGTTTGGATTTGGGAAGAAATAGGTTAGATGGATTAAAGCTTATGTCTCTACAGTTTCTTATTTAGTGTTGGTCATGTTGGAAATATGTTGAATATTTTCCATGTTATTTTGGTTGGGTTTTGGGTTAATATATTTGAACCCATGGATTAATATATTTGGGTTAATATATTTGAACCCATGTTTTAATATATTTGAACCTATGTTTTAATATATTTGGGTTAATATATTTGAACCCATATTTTTTAAATATTGGGGTTAATATATTTGAACCTAGGTTTTATGGCCATGGTATTGTAAAACCCCTTCTTGTATTGTTGGTATTTGGCACATGGAATGTCCAAACACTCCCCAAAGGGGGGGAACACAATATGCAAGAAATATAATTGCAAGCAATAGAGCAAGCAAGAAGAAACCAAAGGATAGTATTGTATTGGAGACGGTTAATTTTATAAAATAAGAGATATTCTTGCTGGATTTTTTTCTCAAAAGGGTTTCCTAGGATAATTCTTGTATAATGTGTTCTTCTTCTCTGTTTTTCCTTTTGATTCTACACTTACTGCTTTTCTAGATTTTATTTATAGAGGTATCGTTTCTCTTAAGTCAATGGGTTAGTAATAAAATCTTTTAAAACCAAGAGAGGCCTTAGACAAGGAGATCCTCTATCTTCTTATTTGTTTATTATTACGACAAAGGTTTTGAGTAGGAACTTGAAGAAGGTTCACAAAGATGGGTTTATAAGTGGACTTAAGGTTAGTAATAACATCGATAACATCACCCATCAATAATTTGTAGATAATACAACCCTTTTTGGAATGGCAAGGATAAATGAGGCCAGCGCTTTGAATAACTTTTTAAAGGAGTACAAAAGAGCATCAGGGAAAAAAGTTAATAGGATAAAATCCAAAATTTAATTTCTTAACACTCCAACTAATATCAAAGTAAGAATTTTTAGGTTACTCCAAATGGAAAAGGTAAATTTTCCAACAACTTATCTAAGAATGCTTTTATTTGATGGGAGAATTAGGATAGAATTATGAAATCTAGTTATTAGTAAAGTTCAAAATAAACTAACAACATGGAAAGGTATATGGTTATCGTTAGAAGGAAGAGTGCAGTTAATTAAGTCAGTCTTACAGGCCATTCCAATATATTATATATCATTGTATACTATGCCAAAATTAGTTGAAAAAAAATTAATCTATATTATGCGATCCTTTTATGGTTTGGTTTACATGATAAAATGAAATTTTATTTGGTGAAATAGAGCAAAGCGTGTGATGATAAAACTAGGGGAGGTCTTGGTTTAAGAGTTATTACAAATGCAAACTTAGCTCTTAGGGGAAAAGTAATATGGATATTGTACAAAGAGAGTCAAAGACAATGGACAAAAATTTTTCTAAGTATGTTGAGCCCAATGACCAAAGTTTAATATTTACTACATTCTCTCTACCAAATGGTTCTACTCTTGGAATGGTTTAAAAAATCTATTGATCTAATGATTAAAGGTTTAATATGGGTGGTAAGAATAGGAGTCAAATTTTCTATTTGGATGGATACTTGGTGTGATAAAAAAACCACTCAATTTAGATCTAATTTTGAAGCATTGGATGAGATTGCTTCAAGATAAATGTGGTGATAGGGTTTCAAACATTTTGTACAAGGATCATGAAGGAAGATACAAATGGAAAGAAGATATTTTTACAAGTATACAAGACATTGATGCTATGAGGCAATTGAGTAGAAAGATAACAACTGTGATTATTCTGAAGGAAGCCAAGGATAAATTGATTTGGGAGTTGAATAGTGTAGACATCAAAATCTAACCACTTGTCATACATTCGTATCCTCTAATCATAGTCGTCCATTATATATATATATATATATATATATATATATAGGTATGTATGTATGTATGTATTTATTTAATATATACATAAATATTAATATTTGATTATTGTATTTATATATATTTAATAAATATATATGTATTTATATGAGTAAATCCTAGCTATCTGCCACGTTTTAATCTTAACCATCCATCCATCTCAATCCATGTCACTTGCCCAAACTTAATCTCCACCCTTCCTCATGTTTTAATCTCGATCGCCCATTTTGTGTTGTCAAAACCCTAACATGTTCAAGGGTAGATTATAAAAAGTGATTCATTTTGATGAATCAAGGTCTCGAATTTAAACATTTGCCCTAGCCATTTTGCTATCATCTTCGTCCTTCATCGTCGTCATTGCACCAGTTACTTTAGCCGTCGCCAAATCCTCACAAACCAGATCTGGTTCTGCTTCATCCCTGTCCATCCTCGAACACCTCCTAGAGTTCGTAGAACACTGCTAAGCATTTTTGGAATGCTTTTAGGCGTTCACAACCATCACAAAATGCCTCTGGGTATTTCTCATAGCATATTTGCAACCCATAAGCCCTCAAATACTTTTAGACGCTTGTGTGACCATCGACAACAGAAATAGGAGCAAATATTAGCATTGACAAGGTACAAATATTTGTTGCATCATTTATTTACATTTTTGCATTTTTGTTTATAGTTATATGCTACAACATATAGGGTTTATAGGTTTTATCTTTCAGAGGGCCTCACATAGTGGAGTCCTCGCAGGTGCTTTTAACCTATTTTATGTTATTTTCTATTTGTAGGTGCATGGATCATCTTTCTAGAAGTTGTTGCATCTAGGGTGGTCCCGTAGGGATACACAAGCCCACCCGCACTCTTGTTTGGATCAAGGACGAGATAAAATACACCAGATGTTCATTGAACTAGGGTTTCAAAACCCTAGTATTGTAATATTTGTATCAAAAATTATTTGTAACCCCCATATTGGGGCACATTCATTGTATAACTTGGAGATATTTCCATATTAATAAAGAGATTATTCATTTTGTGCATTTCGATTGTGTCATTGTAATTTTTATACTTTATCTATGTATTGGTGTTGTTCATTTTTTGTTTACAAAATGGTGATCATGGTGGGACCCCCAAAGGGTTCTTCATTTTGATTTATCTTGTCACTAATTTTTGTTTTTGTTTCTATCTTGTAGGTTTCAGAAGTTTGATCATGCAAAAATCATGAAAATGAGGGTTTTTGGAAGTTGTAGAATTCGATCAAAGGTCGGGCGAATGCCCTGCAGTGTTTGAGGGATGCCCTACAACATTCAAGAAACGCTCTAAAATGTTCCAGAGACTCTGGGCGATGTTTAAAATACTGGGAAGAAATACGTAGGCTTCCTAGTAAGCCTGGTTCAAACCCTAACTCATTTTTGTTTTTATTTTCCTGCTTTTAACAGTGAAACTAACAAAAGAAAATCATTCATTTTTTGTTTAAAGCAGTTGCATTTTTATTTTTCATTTTAGACATTTAAATTCTTCACATAGATTGCATATATAGTAGAATTGCATTCATGCATTCACTATATATCAGAGTTAATTTAGATTTTTGTAGCTTTATGGTGTCTTCACTTACTATTATGCATGTTGTTTGCATTTGAAATAACAAAAGTATAAGTAGTTGCATAGTAGGGTTGAAAGCTTCCATTTTTACTTTTCTAATTTGGAACAAGATTGTAATATCTAAGTATACTCCCGTTGTTGGAATCACTTGATGATTCAGGGTGGAAGAATTGGGTGAACCCTCCACTGTTGGAATCACTTGATGATTCAAGGTGGGTCTTAAGTGGTGTACCCCTAAGTTATTTTGAGGAGCTTAGTGTTAATGTTATTGGCTTCTAGCTTAGACAAGTGAAATAGGGTGTTTCCAACATTGAGTGAACACAATAGAAAACATAAATCTTAAAATGAATCACACACTTTGCACGTCACACACTAAACAATAGTGAGTTGGATTTCATCACCAACCAGTGTTCGAGATAGACAATGGTGGGCTTCATCTCCATCCGTCATATCGCCCATAAAAACCATAGTCATGCATGAGAAAACCTTTTGGAAGAATTTCATTTACTATCCAACCTTAGATTCTACCTTGCATAATAGTTTAGGTTAGCACATCAACAACACACAAATCCCACATAAAAAAAATTTGTTGCAAAATATAGGATTGAATTGCTTGTTTGATTTTGTGTGATTTCCATTTGCATTTTCTTTCTGCACATTCCACACTCACCATTCCCAACCGACTCATTAGCTTATGGTTTCAACTCGAAGCCAAGCAAATATTTTGAGTCAAACCTCCATCATCCAAACCACTTCATCCATGGAGTGTTCCACATTCTTTTGTGGTTAACCCTATCCGTGTGATACATATGAGTTGTTCTGGTTTGTATACGAGATCATCACACACTGAGTATACCTCAAACACTGATGTGTTACACAGAGCCACCAACACCCTCATTCCATAAACTAAGCCAGCATATCCCATCAATCCTAACATAACCTACATAAATATGGGTAAAGTGGAAGATTTTTGAAGATCCATCAACCCTAATCTAGAATAAATTTATAGCCCACCCAAGCATGATCCTTCTTCTTAGCAGGAACTTGCCCACTCACAGACTTCCAGTTTCACCCAAGTGTATAACAACCCTCTTTTTGAGGCATCATATGCACCTTCCCATCATTTGTCTTTCCCACAAAAATCATGTGTCCAAGACATTTCCATTCCATCCTCCTATACCACCACTTATAGTAATTCATTGTATGAAGCACATGACAATGCTGCTTCACAAATGCCAGTTTCCATTGCATCCAATGTCCCCCATTCAATTGCAATCCCTATTGCTACTTATCCTCAACCTACTTCATCCATTCCTACCACATCCACACCATCTACCTCAGATATTACCATACAATAAACATGGCAACACCTCAATAAATTGCTCAAGGATTGACAAAATGCTCATTATTGTCCCCAACAACAAATACAAGTGATAGATTTCAAGCCCCAACCCACTTCCACTCAACCTACCTTCTTCACTGCAAATCCATCATGGGTATCACAACCTTCTATGATTTCCATTCCCACACCTCCATCAACCCACACCCATACCATTCCCATGAGTTAGCACATTCATAGTCCTCAAATATCATCTCCATTTCATCATCCACAATCATTCCCTCATCAAGCTCAACGTCGTCAAATACATTCCAATCCATCAAGCCATCAACATCTCATAACACCTCAACATTTCACCACTTCATCTCCACACAATCATCAAGTGATTCAGGGCTTCCACATACCTGGGGAAGACCCTAGAATTCAAGCTTTGCGACAACAGATTGATATATTGATACAACACACTTCTAGTATGATGAACCAAAAGATAACTTCAAGATAGCTTATCAATCAACCAATTCACTTTTTAGTACCATCATCGCCATATCCAATAGATTTTATAGTGCTAAAATTTGATAAGTTTAAAGGGACTGAGGACCCTAGAGAGCATGTGAGCACATTCATTCACTCATGTTTTAGAATCCAAAATAAATATGCCTTAATTCTCAAAACCTTTCCTCAGACACTAGGAGGAGATGCCATAGAGTGGTATAACCATCTGCCTCATCATAGTATTTATACTTTTGAATAGTTGGTAGACCAATTTCTCTTTATATTTTCCCTCAATGTTCAAAATAAAATTTCACTGATTGACTTATATAATCTTAAGCAATTTGACGATGAGTCAGTCTATGATTTTGGCAACCGTTGGAGGGTTGTTATCACAAAACTATCATTCTCCCTACCAATGGAATAACTAACTCGATTGTTCACCAAGAGTTTCTTAAAACCCATCTCCTGGTTATTGCAATCACAACAATATAGATCGCTCTTTCCCAGGCTACCATAATTGAGGAAATCAAAATCCAAGAACGTGTGCTAAAGCCTAAAAAGAAAGAATGGCAAAACAAAGACCAATTCAAAGGAAGTTATTCTGTCCAATCCAAGCCAAATCAAGCCCATCAAGCAAATCAAGTGAATCAAGTGGTCATGATCTAGTCGGTAGTGGCTCAACAACAACAACCAATGCAACAACAATCGCAACAAATTGCATATCAAGTGGTTCCCCCACCACCACAAGTTTAGAATACAATGCCAACTATGGACAATCGCCAAGGTCGACATCTTGTTTGATAAAATTGTCACTACACACCCTTATCTGAGTTATATGCCTCTATATTTAGTAGGTTGTATGATACAAATCAACTTTCTTTACCTGAGGTTAAACCTGATGATCCTACTAAGCATGGTAAAAACTATCGGGAGCATTTATTTTACCCTTATCATCGATAGAATGGGTACGAAATTAATGACTTATTCACATTCAAATATATAGTGCAAGACCTAATTGACGTAGGGGCCATCAAAGTTGATAGTCCCTTAGCTCAAAAAAATCAAAACCTTGGCATCTATCAAACACCACTTCCCCATCATGAGGAAGTGCAACCAACAATAGGAGGGTCAAACACCAAGAATCCTCCTAATCAAGTTAACCATGTTCAACAATACCAAGGTTTTGTGGGTGCTATTCATGTAGTCACCCGAGGTCAACAATGTACAAATCAACACAATGCACAACAACAGACTGTTCAATCTCCCATAGCACCTCAGGAAAGTGTGTCTCCTCAACATGCCAATTCATCATCTCCCGTTCAGTTCTTCACCAATCCTTCCTAACCAATTCATATTCCAAGTCATCCATATCCACCCACTCATCCTCCCAATAATCCACAAAGGCCAATCATATCTCTGAGTAGCCGACTAACCACTAGCTTTAAAATAGATTCAACAAAACTATCCATTTATGAGCTAATTTAAAAATCTCCCCCACGTCACGAGACATTAATGGATATTCTAAAATCCATTGAACTCCAATCTCATGATTCTAATACTTTTAGCAATTTTATGGGAAGTATTTGAACATGTGTAAAGCCTACCATTACATTCTATGATTTTGAAATCAAACCAATATCGCCAAGATTAGTGGACCCTCCATTGTATATCATGGCTCAAATTGATAAGAAACCATTCAAACGAGTTTTGATTGATACCAACTCTTCCATAAATATCATCACCACATACACTCTTCAACATCTTAATCTCTCACTATCTCACATCACCAAATCCACCTTCACCTTGAAAGCATTTAACGATGCTCTCTGTTCCACAGTTGGCACTGTAGTTTTACCCATCGAAGTGGGGGTAAAAATGTTGCACACAATGTTCCATATATTGGAAGGGTCCATGGCATACAATGTACTCCTTGGATTAGGGAAATGAGATGTGTCCCCTCTATGCTCCATCAATGTTTAAATATGTGCATGAGGGATAAATTCATTGCATACTAGTGGATGTTGAACCATTTAAGTATTGTAATTTAATTTCAAATCCCTACGAATCCACCCTTTAATCCACTCATCTTTTCTTGACTCCATCAACCACATCATCCACCACACCATCCACCTCTTCATCCAAAGTTCCTATTCCTAAGGAGATTCCCATCACTACCCCACATCAAGCTTCCATTTCCATGCCCTCATCTTCATCACCATTGACTACATGTACATGTGGTCAAACTCAATCCACATCAACCCCATCATAAAAACCAACATCATTCATCAATATTCCCTCCACATCATCACCCATTGATCAAACACCTTAGAAAAATCCACCTTCATCCACATCAGCTAATGTCTCACAAGTTGAATTAACAGATTGTGAGATACCATTCCAGTCCATACCTCTCCGATTATCGAAGCCACAAGCTAATCATGAGTCTTCCACATCCACGTCCACTTCCATATCCACTTCCAAATCCACCTCCACATCATTCCAAGTTGTGATCCACCTCACCAATCCTAGTATTGGTGAATACATGGTCCAAGATATTACTATCACACCGCTTAACATCCAAACTGCTAGGGATTACGATCGCCCACGTGACTCACCCTTATCCATAGGAGTGGTGTACAACATGGGTTCAATGCCCACAACATTAATTTTGTATATAAGAGGATTGATTCATCGTCTAATCCATCTTCCCTAGATGACCATTCAGGTTTGGGCTATCACCCTCATTATTTCACCTCTTCTTTTGAACAAGCTTTTCAAAATCTTCATTTGAATTCAGAAGAAACCCATCACCATGATGACTTTGAAGATGAAATCTATGAAGAATAAGATGTTATGTTGATAGCTTTTGATGAATCTAATGAAGAATCGACACCCGTCATTCCATTCACTGAATAGGATGAGTATTACCTCAGAATGTTCCTCATCCATCAACCTATCTTTTGATTGCTTATTCCATAAGAGTGAGTCAAACCAACTGGTGAAACACCTCAATTTCATTAATCCACCTCACCAGATATTTTTCTTGTAATATATGTACATAACAAAAAATAAAAAAATAAAAAACACACACAAAAAAATTGCATTGCATGAACATGTTTTTTTGCTTGTTGCATTTATTTGTGTTGCTCACTGTTGTTCAAGTTCCTAGAGCTCTAGCATCAGTTCTAGAAGATAGGATCTTACCATCCTTTACATTGCCAATAACCAATTTCCCCTTAAATCAACATGAATCCTGTTGACTCATTCACCCCAATCCATGATCCATACGATTTGGCAAAGCCAATTCCAATTGACATGAGCCTTATTGATATGGATTGTATTTCCTCTCCTCCATCCTTTTTTGAATTCATCCTTTCCAAGGAATTGTTAAGGGATTCAACCAACTACATTCCTCCATTGCCTCCACCTTCGCCTTCACCTTCACCTTTAGATCCTAAGGTTTTCCAAGAAGACATAGAAGAGGTTGAGTTAGAAGAGTTTGATAACATCATAGATGACATTCATATGATCCCAATGCTCCATTAGCTTGAAGAAGGTTCTCATATGTCTATTTAAGATACCATTGATGTGAAACTTAGTTCAAATGTAGACAATCCCCAAATTGTCAAACTTGGTAAAATTTTATCCACAAATGAATAAGAGCAATTAATTACTCTTCTAAGAAGAAGAAGGACATTTTTGCATGGTCTTATAAAGATATGCCTGGTCTTGACCCTAACTTGGTTGTCCACAATATCACCTTACACCCTGATGCTAAGCCGATCAAACAAAAATTGAGAAAAATGCATCCTATCATTGCCCTCATGGTCAAATAAGAGCTTCAAAAGCTATTAGACGTGGGTTTCATTGTTCCCATTGAAAATTTTGAGTGGCTTTCAAACATGGTACTTGTTTGTAAACATAACGGAGCGATACGCATTTACACTGACTTTCAAGACCTTAACAAAGTGTGTCCTAAGGATGACTTTCCTCTACCAAACATTGATACTTTTATCAACACTTGCTCTGGCCATGAAATGCTTTCCTTAATGCATAGTTTTTCAAGATACAACTAGATTTGAATCAATCCTGATGACCAACATATAACAACATTCACTACACCTTGGGGGACTTTTTGTTACAAGGTGATGCTCTTTGGCCTCAAAAATATAGGTGTCACTTATCAACGTGCCATGACATACATATTCCATGATTACATGCATAAGATCATCAAATATTATGTGGATGATCTCTTGGAAAAATCCAAAACTTGACAAGAGCACATTGGTATCTTGGAAAAAGTCTTTGATCGACTTTTAGAGCATAATGTAAGGTTGAACCCTAAAAAGTTTATCTTTGGTATTACCTCAGGCAAACTATTAGGATTCATTGTCTCCAAAAGAGGCATTGAAGTGGACCCAAAAAAATTCAAGGCCATCATGAAGATGCCTCCCCCAAAAAACTTGAAGGAATTGCGTAGTTTGCAAGAAAATATTCAATCGATTCATCATTTCATTGCGCAACTTTATGAAAAATGCAGACCATTCAATTACCTATTACAAAAGGGGGTGACATTTTCATGGATAGATGAGTGCCAAAAATCTTTTGATAACATCAAGAAATACCTAGATTCTCCACCAGTATTAACTCCTCCTCGTCTAGGGGTCCCCTTCCATATTTATGTTTCAACAACGAACTTTACACTAGGGACAATGCTTTCACAAAAGAATGAAAACAATTGAGAGCAAGTTGTCTCCTACATTAGTCAAACATTGGTAAGCTATGAAACCATATATGTTTACATGGAAAAATTGTGCTTAGCAGTGGTGTTTGCCACTAAGAAACTCAAACATTACATGCTTAGTCACACCACATATGTCATAGCTCATGAAAATCCTCTATGTTATATGATGTATCACACTTACAATAACACCCACACCACAAAATGGATAATGCTTCTCACTGAATTCGATCTTGAGTTCATCAACCAAAAATCCATTAAAGATTAGGTCATAGTCGACCATCTTGTGGAAGCTCCACTTTCTAGTGATCAACCCTTGATTATTGAGCTCCCAGATGATTTGGTATTCACCAACACTGAACAAGAAGAAGATGTCATTTCAGAGGAATATGTCGATATCACACTATTCTTTGATGGTTCTAAGTGCGAAAAAGTTTAAGGTGTTGGAGTCGTGTTTCATACACCATAGGGGATACCTATTCCCTTATATTTCAAACTTGACTTCCAATGCACAAATAACAATGCAGAGTATGAAGCCTTAATCTTAGGTCTTCAAGCAACCATAGCTATGGGCATAAAGTGTATTAGGATATTTGGTGATTCTCAACTTGTTGTTCATCAAATCAACGAAGAATACCAATGCAAAGTGTAGACACCAAAATCTAGCCACTTGTCATCCATCCTTGTCCTTCAATCACAACCCTCCATTATTTATATATTATATAATATATATACATATATATGTATTTGTTTAATATATATTTAAATATTAATATTTTATATTATATTTATATATATTTAATAAATATATGTGTATTTATATAAATTAATCCTAGCCATCTGCCATGTTTTAATCTCAACCATCCATCCACATCAATCCATGCCACTTACCTAGATTTAATCTCTACCCTTCCTCATGTTTTAATCTTGGCCACTCATTTTATGTCATTGAAACCCTAACATATTCAAGTGAAGTTTATAAAAGAGAGTAATTTTGACGAATCAAGACCCTAAGCTCTCTCTTAATCCTGAGTCCTTGATTTTTTTGAGATTGAATTTTATCGATAAGCATTCACAAAAAATTCTCAGAAGATCTGAACCCCTATCAATATGCCCTAGCCACTTCATTTCACTCTTACCCTCCATCGTCGCCCTCACATCATTCACATCCATCGCCGCATATCCCACACAAAACCAGATCTGGTTCTACGATACCTTCCTTAGCCCTCGAATGCCCTGGTGCATCTGCTATCATCACAAAACACCCTGGTGCATCTTCTACCATCACAGAACACCCTAGTGCATCTACCACCATCACAAAATGCCTCTGGGTATTTTTGGTAGCATATTTGCAGTCCCCTAACCCTCAGGCACCGTTCGAGCATCCTCACGACCATCGTTGAAAGAAGTAGAAGTAGAAATCATAGTGTTGACAAGGTAATAAAGTTATTTATATTTATTTCATGTTCCTGCACTTTTGTTTTTAGTATTACATTCAACATCTAGGGTTTAGTTGATTTATATTTTTGAGGGCCTCACACTATGGAGCCCTCATAGGTGCTTCTAATATCTTTTGTTGTTTTTCTATTTGCAGGTATAAGGATCATTTTGTTGGAATATGTTGAAGCTAGGGTGGCCCTTTTAGGATACACAAGCCCACCCATAACCTCGTTTGGATTGAAGACAAGCATGAAGACACCAACTATTATTTTGAGCTAGGGTTTTGAAGAACCCTAGCAATTGTAAAAATCTGTATCACACAAAAAGCATTGTAAAACCCCACATTGGGGTACATTGATTGTATCATTTTGAGATCCACCCGCTTTAATAAAAAGTTTATCTATCTTGTGCAAACATTGTGTATTATTATGCTTATTTGATTATTTTATCCATTGTATTGGTGTTGCTTGATTTATGATTCACAAATGGTGATCACGGTGGGACCCCCAAAGGGTTCTTCATGCTAATTTATCTTGTCACTAATTTTTTATCTTATGTTTCATCTTGTAGATTTCAAAAATTCGATCGAGCAAAAATTACAAAAAAATAGGGTTTTTGGAAGGTTGCAAAATTCGATCAGAGGTTGCGTGGATGCCCTGTAGTGCTCGAGGGATGCCTTGCAACATTTAGGGAATGCCCTATAATGTTCTAGATACTCTATGGTGCGTTTCATAGTGTGGGGAAGAAATACGTAGGCTTCCTAGTAAGCCTGCTTCAAACCCTAACCCATTTATGTGTTCATTTTCTTACTTTTTATAGTAAAATTAACAAAAATAAAATCATTTATTTTATGTTCAAAGCATTTACATTTTTATTTGCATTTTAGGCATTCACATCCATCATATAAATTGCACATAGATCACATTTATTTTAGATTTCTATTACTTTTTAATGTATTCATTCACTATTTATGTATGATGTTTGCATTTGAAGTTACAAAGGCATAAAATAGCTGCATATTAGAGTTGAAATCTCTCATTGTTTTATTTTTCTAAGTTGGAACAAGGTCACAACACCTAAGTATACACATGCTTTTCGAATCACTTGATGATTTAGAGCATAATAAATGGGCGAACCCTCCATTATTGAAATCACTTGATGATTCAGGGTGGGTCTTAAGTGTTGTAACCCTACGTTATTTTGAGGAACTTAACATTAGTGTTCTTGGCTTCTAGCTTAGACGAGTGAAATAGGTGTGTTTTCAACATTGAGTGAGTCACAATAGATAACACATATTAAAATAGTGTTCCACACATTGTATGTTTCACAATAAACAATAGTGAGTTGGATTTCATCACCAACCATTGTTTGAGATTTGGCGATGGTGGGCTTCATCTCCATCCGTCAATATCTACCCTTAGAAACCATAGTCACCCATGAGAAAACTTTCTAGATTTCATCACCAAGAAGAATCTCATTTGCCATCCAACCATAGATTTCACCTTGCATAGTAGTTTAGGTTAGAACATTTACAACACACAAAAATCACAAAAAAAATCATAAAAAAAATTGTTGCAAAGCATAGGATTAAAATTTCTTGTTTGATTTTGTGTGTTCTCCATTTGCATTTTATTTCTGCACATTCCACACAATTCACCACCTTCATCTGACTCATTAGATTATGGTTTCAACCCGAAGCCAAGCAAAGATTCTGAGTCAAGCCCTTACTAGCCAAATCAATTTATCCATGGAGTGTTCCACATCTATCCCTACCACTTCTGTGGTTAGCCCTGTCAGTGTGATACAGACAAGCTATTATGGTTTGTCTGCAAGACCATCACATAGTGTGTATACCTCAAACATTGATGTGTTGCACAGAGCCACCAACATTCCCATTCCAGAAATTGAGTCATCATCTCCCATAGACTATAACATCACCCACATAGACATGGCCAAAGTGGAAGATTTTCAAAGATCCACTAACTATGTTCTAGAACAAATCAATAGTCCACCCATGCATAATCCTTCTTTTCAATAGGAACTTACCCATTCCTAGCCTTCTAGCTTCACCCAAGTGTATACTAACCCTCTTTTCGAGGTGTCATCTGCACCTTCCCAACATTGGTCCATTCCACAATAGTCATGTGCTCAAAGCACTTCCATTCCATCTTCATATACCACTACCTATGTCAATCCATTGTATGAAGCACATGTCAATGATGCTTCAAAAATTCCAGCTTCCAATGTATCCGTTGCCCCTCATTTAGTTGCAATCCCTATTATAACCTATCCTCCACCCACTTCATCTATTCCAACCACATCCACACCATCTGCTTTAGATATGGCCATACAAGATGCATGGCAACACCTTAATAAATTGCTTAAGGAGAGAAAAAATACTCATTCTTGTCCCCAACAATAAGTTCAGGTGGAAAATCTTAAGCCTCAACCCACTTCCACTCAGCCTACATTCTTTTCACAAAATCCATCATGGATATCATAACCTTCTGTGGTTTCCATTCACACACCTCCATCAATCCACACCCATTCCATTCCAATGAGTCAACCCATTCATAGTCCTCAAACATCATCTCCATTTCATAATTTGTAATCATTCAATCATCAACATCACCAAATTCAATCCAGTCCATAAAATCATCAAAATCTCATCACACCTCAACATTTCACCACTCCACCTCCACAAAATCATCAAGTGATTCAGGGCTTCCATATACCTAGGGAAGACCCTAGAATTCAAGCAATGCAATAACAAATTTATAGTCTGATGCAACATACTCCTAGTTTTATGAACCATAAGCCAACCTTGAGACAACTTATCAGTCAACCAAATCACTTTTCAGTACCATCATCGCCATATCCGATAGATTTTACAGGTACCAAAATTTGACAAATTCAAGGGGATTGAGGACCCTAGAGAGCATGTGAGAACATTCATTCATTCATGTTTTAGAATTCAACATCAAGATGCCCTAATGCTCAAAAATTTTCCTCAAAAATTGGGGGGAGATGCCGTAGAGTGGTACAACCATCTGCCTCATCATAGTATTTATACTTTTGAACAATTGGTAGACCAATTTCTCGAAAGGTTTTCCCTCAATGTTAGAAAGAAAATTTCATTGACTGACTTATATAATTTGAAACAATTTGACAACGAGCTAGTATATGACTTTAGAAACCGTTGGAGGGTTATTATCACAAAACCACCATTCTCCCTATCAATGGAAGAGCTAACTCAATTATTTACCAAGAGTTTCTTAAAACCCATTTCTTGGTTATTACAATTACAACATTACAGATCATTTGAGGAAGCTCTTGCCCAGGCTAGCATAATTGAGGAGATCAAAATCCAAGAGGGTGTGCTAAAGCCAAAAAAGAAAGAATGGTAGAACAAGGGCTAATAAAAAGTACCTACTCTGGCCAATCCAAGTCAAATCAGGCTAATCAAGTAAATCAAGTGGTCATGAGCCAACCGGTAGTGGCTCAACAACAACAACCCATGCAACAACAACCACAACAAATTGCATATCAAGTAGTTCCTCCACCATCACAAGTTCAAAACACAATGCCAACTATGGAAAATTGCCAACATCGATAATTTGTTCAACAAAATCACCAATACACCCCCTTAGCCAAATCATATACCTCCATCTTTCGTAGGTTGTATGACACAAACCAACTTGCCTTGCCTGAGGTCAAACCAGATGATCCCACAAAATGTAACAAAAGCTATAAGGAGCATTTGTTTTGCCCTTATCATCGAAACAATGGGCATGATATCAACAAATGCTATCAATTTAAATACATAGTGCAAGACCTAATTGACTTAGGGGCCATCAAGCTTGATAGTCCCTTAGCTCAACAAAACCAAAATCTTGGTATCTATCAAACACCACTTCCCCATCACGAGGAAGCGCAACCAACAATAGGAGGATCAAATACCAAGACTCCTAATCAAGTTAACCATGTTTAACAGTACCAAGGTTTTGTGGGTGCTATTCATGTAGTCACCCGAGGTCAACAACACACAAATCAATAGAATGCACAACAACAACCTGTTCAATCTCCCATAGCACCACATGCAAGTGTGTCTCAACCTACCAACTCATCATCTCCCTTCCAATTCTCCCCCAATTATTCACAATCCATTCATATTCCAATTCATCCATCTCCACCTATTCATCCTCCTAATCGTCCATCAAGGGCAATCACTCGTCCATCAAGGGCAATCATTTCTCTGAGTAGCCGACTAACTACTAGCCTTAAAATGGCTTCGACAAAACTATTTATTTATGAGTTGATTCAACAATCTCCCCCACATTGTGAGGCATTAATGGAAAATTTAAAATCTATCAAAATCCAATCTCAGGATGCCAATGCCTTTAGAAAATTTATGGGAAGCATCAAAACATGTGTGGAGCCCACTATTACATTCTATGATTTTGAAATCAAACCAATATCATCAGGATCGATGGATCCTCCATTGCATATCATGGCTCAAATTGATAGGAAGCCATTCAAATGATTTTTGATTGATACCGGCTCCTCTATCAACATCATCACCACATCAACTCTCCAATATCTTAAGCTTTTGCTATCCCACATCACCAAATCCACTTTCACCCTGAAAGCATTTAATGATGCTCTCTATTCCACATTTGGCACTATAGTTTTACCCATCGAAGTGGGGGTAAAAACATTGCATACCATGTTTCACATCTTGGAAGGTTCCATGGCGTACAATGTACTCCTTGGACATCCTTGGATTACAGAAATGAGATGTGTCCCCTCTATACTACATCAATGCTTGAAATATGTACATGAGGGACAAAATTCATTGCATACCGATGGATGTTGAACTATTTAAGTATTGCAATTTTATTTCAAATCCCTATGAATCCATGATTCCATCCACCCATATTTTCCTCACATCATCAACCGCATCATCCACCATACCATCCACCTCTTCATCTAAAGTTCCTATTCCTAAGGAACTCCCCATCACCACCTCACATCAAGCTTCCACTTCTATGCCCTCATCTTCATCATCATTGACTACATGTACATGTGGTCAAGCCCAATCCACATCAACATCATCATTAGCATCAACATATTCCATCATCACTCCTTCCACATAATCACCCATTCATCAAATGCTTGAGCCAAATCCACCTCTATCCACATTAGCCGATGTCTCATAAGTCGAATTAATAGGTTGTGAGATGCCATTCCACTGCATACCTCTCCCATTTTTGAAGTCCCAAGCCAATCGCGAGTCTCCCACATCCACTTCCATATCAAATTCTACATCCACATCCACATCATCCCAAGTTGAGGTCCACCTCACTAATCTTGGTATTGGTGAATACGTGGTCCAAGACATCATAGTCACACCGCTCAACATCCAAACTACTAGGGATTATGGTCATCCACGTGACTCATCCTTATCCATAGGAGTGGTGTATAATATGGGTTAAATTCCCAATAACATAAATTTTGTGTATGGGGGGATTGATTCATCATCCAATCCATCTTCCCAAGATGAACCCAAGCCACCAACACCTACCAACATACAACACATGTCGGGTTTTCCATCCTGGTATTTTCATAGAGTAAATTGGCAAGGTTATGGTCTAGGCCAACATGAATAGGGAATGCACAAACTCATTGATACTTCATATCGAGAAGCACATGACCATTCAATTCTAGGTTATCACCCTTATTCATTCACCTCTTATTTTGAACAAGATTTTCAAAGTCTTAATTTGAATTAAGAAGAAGAAGCCCATCACCATGATGACTTTGAAGATGGAGTCTATAAAGAATTTGATGTTATATCGATAGATTCTGATGAATCTGATGAGGAATCAACACCCATCATTCTATTCATCGAATATGATGAGTTTTACCTCAAAATGTTCCCCATCCATTAGCCCATCCTTCACTTGCTTCTTCCACAAGAGTGAGCCAAACCAATAGGTGAACCACCACCTCCACTTCATTAATCCACCTCACCGGCCAATTTTGTAACATATGTACATAATTCATAAAAAATAAACATAAAAAAACAAAAAACACACAAAAATTCCAAAAAAAAAAGCATTGCATTGCACGAACATGGTTTTTTTCCTTGTTGCATTTATTTGTGTTGCTCACTGTTGTTTGGATTTCCAGAGCTCTAGCATCGGTTCTAGTAGAAAGTATCTACCCATCCTTCCCTTTGCCAATCACCCATTTTCCTTTTTAAGTCAACATGAATCCTATTGACTTATTCACCCTACTCCATAATCCATACGATTTGGCAAAGCCAATTCCAATTGACATAAGCCTTATTGATATGGATCAATTTTTCCTCGCCTCCATCCTTTTTTGAATTCATCCTTTCCAAGGAATTGTTAAGGGCTTCAACCAATTACATTCCTCCGTCGCCTCCACCTTTGCCTTCACCTTCACCTTTAGATCTTGAGGTTTTCCAAGCAAACATAGAAGAGGTTGAGGAAGAAGAGTTTGATAATGTCATGGATGACATTCATTTGATCCCAATGCCCCATCAGCTTGAGGAAGGTTCTCACATGTCCATTGAAGATACCATCGATGTGAACCTTAGTTCAGATGTAGACAATCCCTAATTTGTTAAACTTGGTAAAAGTTTCTCCACAGATGAACAAGAGCAATTAATTGCTCTCCTTAAGAAGAAGGGCATTTTGGCATGGTCCTACAAAGATATGTTTGGTCTTGACCCTAATTTGGTTGTCCACAATCTCACCTTGCATTCTGATGCTAAGTCGGTCAAAAAAAAACTAATAAGGATGCATCCTACCATTGCCCTCATGGTCAAAGAAGAGCTTCAAAAGATATTAGATGTGGGTTTCATTGTCCCCATTGATTATCCTGAGTGGTTTTCAAACAAGGTACCCATTCGTAAGAGTAATTGGGTGGTACGCATTTGCACTGACTTTTGAGATCTTAAAAAAGTGTGTCCTAAGGATGACTTTCCTCTACCAAACATTGATACTCTTGTCAACACCTGCGCTGGCCATGAAATGCTTTCCCTAATGGATGAGTTTTTAGGATACAATAAAATTTGAATCAATCCTCATGATCAACACAAAACAACATTCACTACACCTTGGGGGACTTTTTTTTACAAGGTGATACCCTTTGGCCTCAAAAATGTAGGTGCTACTTATCAACATGCCATGACATACATATTCCATGATTACATGCATAATATCATCAAAGATTATGTGGATGATCTCTTGGAAAAATCCAAAACTCGACAAGAGCACATTGGTGTCTTGGAAAAAGTCTTTGATAGAATTCTAGAGCATAATGTAAGGTTGAACCCCAAGAAATGTGTCTTTGGTGTTACCTCAAGCAAACTACTAGGATTCATTATCTCCAAAAGAGGCATTGAAGTGGACCCAAACAAAGTCAAAGCCATCATGGAGATGCCTCCCCCAACAAACTTGAAGGAATTACGTAGCTTACAAGGAAAGATTCAATCGATCCATCGTTTCATTGCACAACTTTTTGAGAAATATAGGCCATTCAATCATCTGCTACAAAAGGGGGTGATATTTTCATGGACATATGAGTGTTAAAAAGCTTTTGATGATATCAAGCAATACCTGGCTTCTCCACCAGTCTTAACTCCTCATCTGGGGTCCCCATCAATCTTTATGTTTCAAAAACGGACTTTGCATTAGGGACAATGCTTGCACAAAAGAATGAAAACAATCGAGAGCAAGTTGTCTATTACATTAGTCGAACATTGGTAAGCTATGAAACCATATATGCTTACATGGAAAATTTTTGCTTAGCAGTGGTTTTTGCCACTAATAAACTCAGACATTACATGCTTAGTCACACCACATATGTCATAGCTCACTAATATCCTATGTGTTATATGATATCTCACACTTACAATAACACCCGCATCGCAAAATAGATAATGCTTCTCACTGAATTTTTTCTTAAGTGCATAAGCAAAAAGTCCATTAAAGGTTAGGTCATAGTCGATCAACTTGTGAAAGCTCCACTTTATAGATTTCAACCCTTGATTATTGAGCTCTTAGATGATTTGGTATTCACTATCACTGAACAAGAAGAAGATGTCATTCCAGAGGAAGACGTCGATATCACTCTCTTCTTTGATGGTTCTAAGTGCAAAAAGGTCAAGGTGTTGGAGTCGTGTTTCATACACCACAAGGGATACCTATCCCCTTATCATTCAAACTTGACTTCCAATGCACAAACAACAATGCAGAGTATGAAGCCTTAATATTAGGTCTTCAAGCATCCATAGATATGGGCATAAAGCATATCAGGATATTTGGTGATTCTCAACTTGTTGTTAGACAAATCAATGGAGAATACCAATGCAAAGAACCTACCATAAAGCTTTAGCATGAAGTAGCAATGAAATTGCTTTTCAAATTTGATTGGTATGAAATCGATAGTTTTCCACGTTTGAATAATAGATTTGTAGATGCAATGGCCTCTCTAGGATCATTGATTCCAAAGAACTCCGAAGGAGAGGTACAACCACTCATTGTTACAATAATCTCTAAATATGCAATTGTTCATGTTGAATCTAAGGATGAGAAAGATGTTTGCTTTATCCATTCGGAGCCATATGAGCCTTGGTCAAACCAAATAATAGCCTTCCTCAAGTTTGAAACACTCCCATTAGATATGTCATAGACTACTAAATGCACTTTCAAGCAAAAGGTAGCTTGTTTTACTCTCTTGGGGGATGTGTTGTATAGATGTGGTTATGATGGAGTCCTCCTTTGTTGTCTCGAGTCTATAGAGGCACAAAGAGCCATAGCTAAATCTCATTATGGTACTTGTGGTGGTCATTTTAGTGGAATAGCCATTGCAAAGTATATTTTACACATGGGTTACTATTGGCCCACCATGGAACGCGACTATTGCACTTATGTCAATCATTGTAAGCAATGTTAAGAGCATACTAATTTAACACATGTACCATCACAATGATTACAACCTATTCAAAGCCTTTGGACATTTTCAAAATGGGGCCTAGATTTTATTGGCAAAATATTACCTCATTCCTCAGGACAACATACATTCATCATCACAGCCACTGAATACTTATCATCTGTCATTTTGGTATTCCCTCGAAAATCATCTCTGAAAATGATAAGTCTTTCAAGAACAAGGATGTTCGAGCACTTTGCAAGAAATATAATATCCAACACAATTTCTTGACTCCTTACTAACCACAAGCAAATGGACAAGCTGAGGCTACCAACAAGACCTTAATTGCTATTCTCAAGAAACTAGTCAAAGAAAATAATAGATATTGGCATACACAAATTCCCTTAGCATTATGGGCTTATCAAACAAGCATCCACATGCCTACTGGGGGCAACACCATTTTCATTGGTCTATGGAGCTAAAGCAATTATGCCTCTTGAGCTTGAGATCCCCTCATTGCGAATTTCATTGCAGGAATTCATAGATGACAATGCTTCTAGACAAGCATGTTTTGACCAACTCACACTTCTTGATGAAAGGTGGATCAATGCTTTAGAGCATTTACGAGTTTATCAAGATCGCCTCAAGCATGCTTACAATGCCAAAGTTCATCTACGTGAATTCCAAGTAGGAGATCTTGTTCTTAAATAGAATAAAAAAAACACCAATGCATTGTCACATCTTCGTGATAAATTCACAGCTAATTGGTTAGGTCCATACATTATCATTCAAAAAAATGGGTAAAGAAACTTATAGGCTTGCCAACCTATAGGGAGTTGAAGAGCCTAAACCACTTAACATCATTAACTTGAGAGCATTCTATGCTTAATATGATTTATATATGTATATACATGGATAATACACAAAAACACATTGCATTTCACAAATTGTATTTTATTTTACATTTCACACATTGCATTGCACACATTATATTTCATAAATCACATTTCATACATTGCATTGACAATTCCATTTCACACATTTTAGGGATCATTTATTTAGTTTAGATAATAATCGGTCCATTATAATTATGTTCCAGGGGCTGAGATTAGACGCCTACAAGACCTACTAGAGGAGTATGAGGCTCAAATAGCGGTAGATGCTAGATATATTGCCTCTCTATAGATCCAAATCAGGCGGTTAGGTGATACTCCTCAGGAGATGTCTACAATAGGGGGCTCACAACGCAGCAGGTGGAGTGAGTAAGGACAATCATCAGTGCGGCCCAACCACATATCAGAGAGGGTAGTAGGCACTAGATCTAGACCGCCTTATAGAGAGGGCAGCGAGGGTGGAGGTGACACTAGTGGCATAGGCCACTCATGATCATGCTTTTGGCATATTGTATTATTTTTGAGTGTAAGGTCTGAGGACCTACACTATTGTAGCCTACGGGCATTTTTGTACCTCTATGTACTTATTTTGCACACACACACACACACACATATATATGATATTATTATTTGAGGCTCATTATGTGTATCATGTGTTTGGTTTTATTGTTATGTGATGCAAAATGGATGCAATGCTTATGTTCTTATGCTATATGATGTGATGTATACATGACATGCACTAGCTAGATGATGGATGTATGCTTAGATGCTGTGATCTAGATGTGTAGATGGACTACTATGTATGCATATATGGATGTAATGGTGAATGTTAAATGCATGTTTAATTTTGTTTTAATTGTTTATGCATTTAATCTATGTTGTTATGATATGGTGAATGCAATGTATGTAATGCATTATTTATATGATGATGATCTAATGTAAATGAACCTGTATGCTTTAATCACTTAAAACATAAGGAATGAATTTAATATGTGTTTACAAACTAATGGATGACACCACAGAATGTATAAAAATCATGAATGTAAATAATAACTCTTAGCATAAGAATTAATCATTTAAGCATCCAAATGTGAGATGAGATGATGTGATATGTATGTGCTTTCTTTATAAGCTTCTATAAATTAAAAGATATGCACAAAATAGTCAGTGGCCATCTAAATATCATTGCTGATATTTATCCGGTATCTATCCTATTTCATGAACACCTTTTAATGAACAAAACCTCATAAATAAAGTTGATGATTTGATTGATGACATGATTTGTTGCTATGAGGGGATTTTTGAGGTTTTCCATGAGACTCAAACACCCTAGTTGATTAATCAAAAGTTGTATAATGACCATACAAGACTTCTGAAAGATAAAGTTTTTGTTATGAAGACCAAGATATTCATTATCCCTGTGTGTGCAAATGAATATATTAGATGAGACATAAGCCTACCCCAATGCCAGGTGGGATTCATTCAGCCCATTGTTGTATTGGGGATCATCAAATGCTCATCATGATCCTAAGTTGGACTCAATTGGATTAGACCATTAGGTGATACAGGACATCTAAAGCTAGCTCTTTTTGCAAATTGCTTAGAACTACCCCAATGCCAGGCGGGATTCATTCAGCCCATTGTTGTATTGGGGATCACTCTATGGTTTCAAGTAGTGACCATTCCAGGGATTCAAGCTCTTCACCCCCTTCTTTTATTTTGATTTATTGGGATACTTGCTCATGCTTAGTGATGAAAATCACTGTTTATTTTGTATTTTTATTTTTATTTTATTTTGAGCAAGGGATTTGATTTGATTTTGGGATTTTTCTCATTTTTATGAAAGCAAGGGATTTCTTTGGGTAGGGGGGAGCTTGTCCTTTTGCCAATGATCAACACTCTAGACCATGCGCATCACAAGATGAGCAAGTAAAAACCTTTCGCTTAGGATGCCTAGTACCACTTTGTAGTGTTCATCTTTCCCTTGTTCCAACTAGGATTTTAATGTTTTGATTAGTGATGGGATTTTGATATATGCTAGGTGCTATCAAAACTAGACCTCATCTATCAAAAGCAAAGATAGCTTTCTACAAAATCTGAGAAGATCACTAGGTATGGTTGAATGACCGAAAAACCCTAGTATATTCCTTATAGCAATAGGAGGGGTTGTGTTGAAAAACATAGTTACTCACATGGGTTATGGATGAATGAGGATATGAAGATGCATGATTGACATACAAATGTGGTGTCATTTGCAAGATTGAAAACACAATCTATCCTAATGTGAATGTAATGGATGCAACATGCCTAATGCAATGCAATTACATGAATGCAAATGCAAAAATGCAAATATTTTTGTATTTTAATGTTTTCAATTGTTTTTGTGTTTTGTTTTTGACCAAAGGGCTTAAATACCTTTGGAGCCTTTTTATGAGTTGACCAAAGGGCTTATATATACCTTTGGAGCATTTTGTGAGTTGACCAAAGGGCTTATGATGCCTTTGGAGCTTTTGTGAGTTGACCAAAGGGCTTATGATGCCTTTGGATCTTTTGTGAGTTGACCAAAGGGCTTATGATGCCTTTGGAGCTTTTGTGAGTTGACCAAAGGGCTTATGATGCCTTTGGAGCTTTTTGAATTGACCAAAGGGCTTATGATGCCTTTGGAGCTTTTTGTGAGTTGACCAAAGGGCTTATGATGCCTTTGGAGCTTTTTGATTTTGATGTTTTCTGATTTATTTGGAATTTTATGATTTTCAATTTTTGAAATTTTATTATTTTGAATTTTTTAAATTTTTTTTTATGTATTTTTTTGAATTTTTTGTTTTATGTGTAAAATACCTTTAGATGAAGAATTTTGAGAGGCTCAGGCTCTTCAACACCTTCTAACGATGTTAGGTGATATGTCCCAAGTCCAATATTCTCTGAGATGATATAAGGACCTATCTAATTGGCCATAAATTTGTCTCGTAGGTGCGGTGGTAGGTTTGAATTTTATTGGTTCTCTTTGAGCATGAGATCCCCAACCTTAAAGTCTCTCAAGTGGACTTTATTGTTATAAGCTCATGTTAGATGATCTTGGTAAACATGGAGATGCTCAAGAGCATTGATGCGATGTTCATCAAGAAGGGTCAATTGATCAAGGTGAGCTTGTCACGTAGTGTCATCATCGATGAACTCTTTCAATGCGATGTGCAATGTTGGAATTTCTAACTCCAAGGGCATAATGGCCTCAGTGCCATATACAAGCAAAAATGGTGTTGCCCCAGTGGGCATCCGCACGCTAGTTCTATAAGCCCATAATGCAAGAGGTAACTACAGATGCCAATCCTTATGATTTTCTTTTACTATCTTCTTTAAGATGGCTACGATTGTTTTGTTTGAGGCTTCTGCTTGCCCATTTTCTTGTGGATAATATGGTGTCATAAAACTATGTTGAATGTTATATTTGGATGTTAGAGCCCACACATTTTTGTTCTTAAATGAAGGACCATTATCCAAAATTATCTTGAATGGGATCCCAAAGTGATAGATGATATTGTGAAGTATGAACTCCATAATTCGTGGTCCTATCATTGATGTTAAGGGGACCGCTTCCACCCATTTGGTGAAGTACTCAATGGCCATTAAGATAAATGTGTCGGCCTAAAGATGGGGGAGAGATATTTCCAATTAGATCGAAACCCCACTGAGAAAATGGCCAAGCCGCTTGAATGGGTTGTAAGGCCTATGATGGTAGGTGCATCAGATTTGCATGATGTTGACACTTAATGCACTTCCTGACATACTCACAACAATCCTTTTCCATGGTGGGCCAATAATAACCCATTCGAAGGATGCACTTGATGATGGCCATGCCACTAAAATGGCCATCACATGTACCATCATGAGCTTGTGAAATCACCCAAGATGATTCTTGGGGCTCAAGACAATGAAGGAGGACTCCATCAAAGCTTTGATGATACAATATATCTCCTAGAAAGACATATCTTGTCACTTTTTGTTTGAATGCTCATTTTATAGCTTACGAAAATCCTTGTGGGATGATTCCAAGCTTAAGGAAATCTTGTAATTGGCATAGCCAATCTTGATAAGCTACAACCTCAATAGACAAGATGACTTGTTCTCCCTACGATTCGATATGCACAAATGTAGATTGAGAAATAACCTTGTGGTGAATGGTGGTACCATTCCCCGTAGGACCTTACGAGATCAAAGACCCCCAAGGTACCTTCTTTAGAAAGTCTCTAGCTTTATAGAACCACTCATGATTTGGTTCTATATGAATCATGTTGATTGATTATTTGTTGTCAAAAGCCTCATGTTGCATCATTGATTGTGAGAGCATCTTCACATGAATGGTAGTGAAATCAATAGATAGATTTTGAGGGATCAAGGATCCCAAATATGCCATAGTGTCTACAAATATATTGGATATGTGAGGGATTGCCTTGATGTCGTACCATTCTAGTTGGGCTAGATAAGTGTCAACAAGCTCTTTGTAAGATTTTAAGATTGGACACCTACATTGAAATAATCCCTTAACTTGGTTAATGATGAGAAGGGAGTCACCAAAGATATTTAGCTTTTTAATCTTCATAGTGATTGTTATTTGGAGACCCAAGATTAGGGCCTCATATTCAGCATTGTTATTTGTGCAAGGGAAGTCTAGCTTAAATGACAAGGGCATTGGAGCACCTTATGGCATGAAAAACATAATCCCTGCACCACCCCTTGCTCACACTTCGAACCATCAAAGAACAAAGTCATGTCAGCTTTATTATTAGGTTCTTTGGGTTTGGGTGCTTCTGATAATGCAAAGACTACATCATCGAGAAGTTCTATGGTGAGAGGTCTATTTTCCTGAAGAGGTGCCTCTACCAGTTGATCAGCTATGACTTATCCCTTGATGGAATTTTGGCTTATGAATTCCAAATTAAATTCTATCAGTAGCATGATCCACTTTGTAGTACGTGTATTATGATATGTCTTGCTCATCATATACTGCAAAGGATTTTGTTTTGATATCACATACATTGTATGGCTCAACATGTAGTGGTGCAACTTCTTAGTCGTAAAGACCACTGCTAAGCACAACTTTTCTATGTATGCGTACCCTAGCTCATAACTCACCAAGGTGTGATTGATATAGTATATCGCTTGTTCTTTATCTTACACATTCTTTTGAGCCAACATGGTGCCCAAAGCAAAATTGGTAGTAGATATATAAAGCAAAAATGGTACATCTAGCCTTGGTGGAGCTAGTACTAGTGGTGTTGCTAGGTATTTCTTGATCTCAGCAAAGGCTTGCTGACATTCTTCATCCTAGTGGAATGGGACCCCCTTGTGTAGCAATCGATTCATGGGTCGACATTTATCTGATAGTTGTGTGATGAAATACTTTATGGATGCTACTTTGCCCTATAGGCTTCTCAGCTCTTTGATGTTAGTGGGTGGGGCCATTTCTAGGATAGCCTTTACCTTTGTTGGGTCGAATTTGATCCCTCATTTAGAAATGATGAATCCCAAGAGTTTTCCTAAAGTTACACCAAAGATGCATTTCTTGGGATTCAACCTGACATTGTGCTCTATCAGGCGATCGAAGACCTTTCTTAGGACCTCGACATGCTCTTCACGTAGCAATGACTTGGCCAGTAAGTCATCGATATAATCTTCTAGGATCTTATGCATGTAGTCATGGAAAATATGTATGTCATAGCCCATTGATATGTGGCACCAACATTTTTAAGACCAAATGGCATTACTTTGTAACAAAATGTCCCCCATGGAGTGGTGAACATGGTTTTGTGTTGGTCTTCAGGTTTAATCCGAATCTGATTGTAACCAAAAAAACCATCCATGAGGGAGAGCATCTCATGACCTATAGTTGCATCTACAAGAGCATCTATGTTGGGCAACGAGAATGAATCCTTTGGTGTTGCCTTATTGAGGTCTCTGAAATCCATGCAAATATGGATTCTTCCATCAGGTTTTCCTATAGGCACCATGTTTGATACCCATTTTGGATAGTCGATGGGGATAATAAAGACTACATCCAATAGCTTTTGCAGCTCATTCTTTACCATCAAGGTGATGGTTGGATGCATCTTCCTGAGCTTCTGCTTGATCGATTTCTTTGTGGGATCTAGTGAAAGGTTGTGGACAACCAATTTTGGATCTAAACCTAGCATATCCTTGTAGGTCCAAGAAAAGAGATTAGGTCTCTCTTTCAATAGAGGTATGATGGTGGCCTATTCTTCTAGAGATAAGCTTTCTTCAAACTTAACTTTCTTTGGATTAGAAGGATCATCACTGATGTCCACTTTGAAATTCTCCTCTATTGACATGTGTGACCCATCCTCAAGCTGGTGAGGAGTGGGGATCAAGTGGATGTCATCTACTGGGTTTAAAGGTTCAACTGAATCATGGTCGAAACTAGCATGATAAACATCATGTGTGCAACCTAGTGCAAAATGAAATGGTTGTAGCATTTCTTCATTGGGGAAGAAATCTTCAGGCTCTAAGGGTGAATCAATGTGATCCCAATCAATAGCATCTAAGTTAAGACACAATGGTTTAGAAGGATCGGTTGGGTTGTGGAGTGGAGTGGTCAAATCAATGGAGATCATGTTGATGGATGGGATGAAATCTCCAGGACCACATGGGTGTAACTCTGCATTGTTGACTTACCTTCCATACCCAAGATGAGGCTCTAGGGGTATGGGGATCTCAGGATCCGATCTATGGATAGATGAGAAGATGGGATCATTTGGTTGAAGTAGCTCTCTAAATGTAGGAGGATCGAGGAAGACTATGTGATAGATCATATCTGAATTGGGTGGTCTTCCCCTGAGGTGAGGGCCAGGATATACTCTATGGTACATCTCATCTATGTCAAAAGGCTCATTGTGATGATGCAAGTAGTGAGGTCCAAGGTAGGCCCTCTCAGTCTCATCTTCATAATCACTATCATCTATGAAGAAACCATCATTCATGCCCACTAGAACTATGAGGTGACATGAATGTTGAGGCCCAAGGTAGGCCATATTAATATCATCCTCATAGTCACTATCATCTATGATGTATCCACCCTCTATATTAATTGACCAGGTGAGGTGATGTAAATATCAAGGCCCATGATAGGCCAATCTAATTTCATCCTCAAACTCACTTGTGATGTACTCATTCTCTTCTCGCTCATAACCATAGCCTAGTTCATCCTCCCATAGGATGATTCCTGATGGGCTTGCTTCGAGAGAGAAATTTAGATGATACTCATCGGGTGGTCCTATATTGACCATAGCCACCCATCTATCACTCAAGTAGCTTATGTTTGGTTGATAAGGATTCCATTCAATGTCTTCCCCTAACCCTAAGCTCAGCCTATCTAGAGATGCAACCAATGAATCATCATAGCTTCGGATATGATATCCTAGGCCAGATCTATCAGTAGGTAACTGATATCGTGGTTCAAGTGGGTTTCATCACCCTTGCTCATATAGACCCAAACCATAGCCATGCCAATGGTTGCATTCAAAGTATCTTAGAGAAAACTCAAGATTGGACAAGTAATGAACATTCATGGTGAATGGCTCATCCTCATCCTCTTCAATATCTGAAGCATCATGGGCATAATCCAAACCAACATAGATGAAGTTGGTTTGGTTAGGGAGGATCCCCAATGGTACCACTATCCCTATTGGTAAGTTTGGGACTCTTGGTCATCCCATGTCTTGTGTAGACTCGATAATTGGTGTGAAAGTCACATTCTGCACAAGATATTCACCTAATCCTATGTTAGCTAGGTGAACTATCACCTACGGTGTAGATGATGTTGATGATGATGCAGGTGAGGTAGGTTGAGGTACCTCCTTGACTATGTCTTGGGGATCTTCCTCCTCCATGGGATTTGGAATTTCTACTATTGCTATGGTTGGGACTTCCTTAGGTCTTTCCTCCACCAAGGGTGCTTTTAGCTTCTGAGAGTCTTTTGCCTTAGACATTGTGGGTTTCTCAGAAGTGCCAGTAGCTTTAGAAGCTGGAGGTGGTGTCGATGTGGATGGGTCACCTCGCACTGATTTGGATTTGCTTTCTAGCTGTGTGGTAGGGGATGATGGCCTAATGTACAGGTGCATGGATGGAAGGATAAAATCCCTTGATAAGTCAACCTGATGAACATATTTGAATGGCTCTTCATCCGATGGTACCACATATACTTGTCCCTCATGCACATATTTAATACATTGGTGCAAGATCGAGGGAATGCACTACATGTCCCTTATCCAAGGATGCCCTAGGAGGATATTATACTGCATAGCCCCCTCCAATACATGACACATCATAGGGATGGTCTTATGCCCTACCTTTATAGGTAGGATGATTGTACCCATTATGGAGCAAAGTGCATCATTGAAAGCTCTCAATGTGTAGGAGGTAGGGATGATGTTTGACCTAGGGATTTTCAAGTGCCCTATAGCTTTTGTTGTTATTATATTAATCGATGAGCCTGTGTTGATTAAAACCCACTTGAAAGGTATGTCATTGATAGAAGTGATGATATGTAGAGGTGGGTCTGCTATGGTAGTAGGGACTACCTTTATTTTATGATCATAAAAATGAATCATAGGCTCTTGACACTGTTGTACTTGCCCCACAAAGTTTGTAAATGCATCAAGGTTCTAGGGTTGTAGCTCAATTGATCTCAAGATTTCCATTAGAGTCTCCCTATGTCTAGGAGACTATTGAATGAGCTCATATATTGATAACTTGGTCAATGTCATTTGGATATTCTACACAAGTCTACTTTGGATAGTTATCACAGGTCACATTGGTGGACCTAGAGGATTATTCTGCACCTACCTCTATCGAGGTGCAACTAGGATATGAATAGGAGCCATTGGAGGCTCTGGTTGGTTGTATCATCAGCTTCTTGTCACCACATTGACTATTTCAACCATTCCAATGAATCCTTGAGTGGGAGGTTCAACTTGGACTTGGTTTACTTGAGCGCCCTAATTTCTAGGGGCTTCATGGTTTGGCAACGAGTTTCTGAATATGCCCATGTCTCTATTATCAGGTGCTAGTGGATTATCAACTTTTAGCTCACCCTTCTCAATCATGTTTTGTACAACATTCTTGAAACTGATGCATGCTTCGATATCATGCCCCTATTGTCTATGGTATGGGCAATAATGATCTTCCCTATATCCCTTAGGCTTGGGATGGTTAGGGTCAAGAAGTTGTACCTCAGGTAACCTGAGTCTCTATGCCTCACTTAGTTGATTGAATATCGATTGCATCAATTCTGAAAAAGGCGTGTAGTAGCGAGGTGATCGACATTCCCTATTTTGACCTTGATTATTATTTTGGTTGTAATTGGTCGATGGGGGTTGAGCCTAATAATTCTATGGTTGTTGGCTATTTCCTCCCTTTGGCACATTTAATACAACCTGATTGACTAGAGTAGGCTTGGCCTACTTTTGTTGATTTCTATTATTGCGATTGTTGTTGTTCCAGTCCTTTTTGTTTTGGAGCTTAAGATCTCCTTCTTCAACCTTGATGTCTTCTATCAGCTTGGCTTGAGCCAAGGCTTCCTCGAATGTTTCATACTATTGTAGTTGCAAGAGCAATGAGATGTGCTTAGTGCAACTCTTAGTAAACATTCGGGTGAGCTCAATAGTGGGAACAAAAAATGGTAGTTTTACCATTACTTTTCTCCATCTATTCCCATAGTCCATGACTAGCTCATCATCGTATTACTTTAGGTTTTCCAAGTCAGACAAGTTTACTTTCTTCTTGATACCAAAATAAAAGTGTTCAAGAAATGCATTCACCAACTACTCAAAACTGATGATGTTGTGCTTAGGTAGTTGATTGAACCATTCAATTGTTGCACCTAATAATGTCATGATAAATATTCTTAGCATCAGGGCATCATTATGTTCAAGTTGGAAGCACACATTCATGAAATTGGTGACATGTTCTTGCACATCTTCCTCTCCTTTGAATTTGTCTAACCTAGGCATCTCAAAGTGCCTAGGATAAGTAAGACTCGGTACCGAAGGGCACAAAGGTTGATTGTGTATCTTGCTCAAGGTTGGCTTCTACCCAACCGCATCCTATTTCTCGAGAGACTTGACTCTCTCAGTGAGTATTTTGTATACCTTCAAAGAAATGATCTCTTGTTCTCGAAGGTTTACTCATGGTGGTCGAGGAGGTAACCCTGCATCTACCTAGTTTGGGCATCTATATTCATCTCCCATGACTACGGATGAAGGTTCAAGATATGTCTACTCTTGATCCTCCATATCTACTTGTACTTGATCATGTTGTGCCTATTCTAGATCTAGGTATTGTTGATGCTTTGAAGCATGATGTGATGTGTGGTGAGTGTGCTCATCTCCTTATTTAGTGTATCTCTCATGCTGAGAAATGACATGTCTATCAAGTTGGTAGTACTCACTACCCATATGTAAGTTAGCTTGAGCCAACCTATTTGCTTGTTCTTCATGCTCTATTTGTTCCTCTCTCAAGCGTTGCTCATTTAGGTGCAAATGCCTTTTTCTCTAAGCTTCCTCCTATTCGAGGATGTCTAAGTGCTCTTGCTCTACATGTAGTGCTTCATATAACCTACGTACATGGTCAGATTGATCTACCACTGAAGGTCCATGACTCTGTAACTCCGTACGAGGAGTCCTAATGGAGAGGCCCCTTGGAGAGGCTCGCTATGCTTTTGCCCTTGTCTATCAGGGTGACCTGGTCTATGTAGACTGACCTATGTTCCATACCCCCATGATCGGAGGTAGTGTGCATGCTTCAGGGGTGCTTTGAAGCTTCCCCGACTCATTAGTGTACCTAGTTGTTTGATGGCTACGTGAACTTCCCAAAATGGAATGTGCAGTAGCATTGCTTCTCTGAGTTGGTCTCGAGAGAACCTGATCCAACTCATCAAGTTATCTAGATCTCCATGGTTGATCTCATGGGGTTCCATTAGCACCAATGAGATTATGATCTATGACTATCCTCCCATATTTAAGGAGGCTAGGAGTTGCTATGGGTCTATGACTGGATGCAGCCCTTGTGTCTTACCCCTCAGTGGGCTGATCTGACCTAAGTCTATCATGTGAATATTGGGGCCTTGAAGCCCCCTCATGCCTATCATGAGAGGAACCTGGATATGGTTCTCTAGCTAGGGTTTCTCGAGGAGTACCCCCATGGGTTGAGTTATCACCCCTAAGGCTCATTGAACTTCATTCAATGACATTGTGTGTGGGTGGCTCAACATCATTGTGATTGTGATTGTGATTGTGTGGAGCATCAATTTCTACCTCGATGTTGGACCGAGGGTGGTTGCTCCATGTGAAGACCATGACAATTGTGAATTATATTTTATGTAGATTTTAGAACACACAAACAAAGTAGACAAGTGTTTATCTCTTTTAAATCTTCTTGGTGTTCCTAAAATTGGTCTTGTGTGTTTCAAATTTATTGATAACTTAAACTACTCTCATCATGTTTTGACATTTGTTGATGTAATGCTTGAATAGTTTAAGTGGATTTCACCTATATGCTCATAGCTCAACAATCGATAATGAAAGTCATGATCACATAAACCCACCAAAGTGTGGAGATGAAATCCACACCCGATCAGGGAGCACAGGTCCTACCAGATCCTCACCCAATCTCACCTAGTCAATATCATACCCTCCGAAGAGAAGTACATGCAAATTTTCTAGGCTACATCAGTTCTTGGATCCGGTATTGGCCAATATAAAGGGTTCATGGGATTTGAGCCAATGGGTGGAGATGAATGCCACCATCATTGTACTCTACTAGTGGTTGGTGATGAAGTCCAACTCACTAGCATTTAGATGATGCATGGTGTGTGATTGTTCCTTTTAAATTTTGCATAAAGAAAAAGATGCATCATGAAGCACTCATGCTCTTTCCTATATGCCTAAAAAGAAATGTTTCATTTTCAAAAAAATGCACATCTAAATGATTACATGATTTTCAGAGAATGCATTGTTACTTTATGAAGCAATGGCCTCTAGTTGGGCCCCAAGCAAGCAATCTCTACAAGAAAACCTAGACCGCTGGAGACTAGGGTGGATTTGAAATCAGAAGTCCATTGTTCCTAGCAGTGGCTAGTAGAAAACTTAAGAAAATTATGCATTTTTCCTTTAACTTTCTCTATGTTTTCTAATTAAAATGAATTTCCCTACTACATTCTAGAAATTAAACATAGACAGAGAAGTGAAAAATTGTAGAGAATCCCACCAACCTAGAATCCATGTTTGTTGCTGCTCAGGCTGTCTGCTATTACATATTTTTTGTCGGTTGTTATCAACCAGAGTGACCATGACTGGCCACTATCTTTAAAAGCGGCTAAGCTCTGCTAGTTGCTGTCAACCAGAGCATCCGTGCTTGCATAAAAAATCAAGAAATCAACAAAACAAAATAAAAACGGGTGTCCCCACCGTGATCGCCATATGTACGATCCTAAGAAGCATACACCTAAGCTATTTGCAGCATAATATCAAGCATAAAACCATGAAAGCATGAAAGACAAAGAATTAAAAAAACATAAGATATCTTTTCATTAATTCATATTGAAATCCGGTTATAGATAGGTCCCTCTTAGGGATACCAAATGCTTGATACAATGATTACAAATGGAATAGCCCCTGAACGGGGATGGTGTACTCCATAGGCTTCTTAGATTCGACATGAATTTTCTCAAGGGCTTACGGATGCCTTCTTCTCACTTGCTCGGAGGGATATGATGCCAAATATGCTTTGAATTAGTCCAGGAACCTATGATCTGCATACAAGAAACAACATAGAATGATCAGTAGCATATGCGGCCTCTCATGATGAGGCTCTTTTTGAAGATCTGCATGAAATGACATAGAAGCATGATGAAAGCATAAAGGTGCAAAGATAAGTAGAAATGCATGAATAACTAAGAAATTACCATACAAATGCAATGGAAAAGATAGATCTATGCTAATATAATCTGATAAAGAAGAAAGCAATAAGAAATCTATGCTAAAAACTCAGGAAATGATGACTCAAACCCTAGGCTGTGCCTGCAGGCCATTGTCGAGGATAGCGACCATGAACTGAAACTTTCTACCTCATGAACCAGGGGTTGTGACACTCAATCCTTCATCTAAATTGATGTTCAAGGGTCACCTTCATGTCCAGAGATGGATTGGTGGTGAAACTCATGTGGAACTGAATGCTTGAATGGTGCATTATCATTGCTCAATCGGACAACACTTCGTTACTCCTCAAGGGGATGTGAAATTGCTCTCCAATTCGCTAGGGCTTCGCTGCATAAAAACTTAGATGTGCCTATATTGAAAAGTCAACCAGAACTATGCACTTGGCATAGTGTGCAACAATATTACACACTTAAGATGGTGTGCCAGAGTCCTACACACTTTGGATGGTGTGCTAGAGTCCTGCGCACTTCGAATGGTATGCCAGAGTCTTGTGCACTTCAAATGATACACCTACGTCCTATGCACTTGAAATGGTGTGCCTAAGTCCTGCGCACTTGAGATGGTGTGCCAAAGTCCTGAGATAGTGCGCATCTTGAAATGGACTTATTTGTTTTGTCTCAAAATGGGTTGTGCTCTTCCTTTTCCTTGAGGACAAATTGCATTAGGGGACTTGGCACGAAACACCATCACCATCCAAAAGACGATTTTATTGTATGGTTAGTAGACAGAAACAACTGCACACTATTTTAGGCATTGTAGAAAGGGTTTGACAGCAAAACTTAGGAGAGAGAAAAATGCATTTGAAATATGAGAACAAAGTTTTTGAGGAGCAAAAATTATTGGAAAGATAAATATATACAATGTTGCAGGAATGACATCTCTGGTGGTTCGTGGAAAAATTGAGCTCACCTCAATTTCAAAATCCTAGACCTCATTCATTGGGCTCAGAGTCATTGTCACTATCGCTCTCCTAATGCTCACTAGTAGAACCAAACTCTTCTCCCGATTCTTCTCATCCTTTTTCCTCCTCCTCTTCCTGGTGCTCATTGTGTTGCTCTTGATCATGCCCTGCATCTTCATCATCTTCTTCATCTTGAGGCTCTTGGCCTGCATCTTGTTGGGGCTCAAGGCTTTCACCTTGGCCTTCTTGCTGAGTGGGGACCTCTTCCTCCACATGAATTTCTCCCTACACCTTAATTTCTTCTTTTGCTTGGATTTCTCCTTTCGCTTTAACTTCTTCTTGTGCCTCAATTTCTCCTTGCACTTGGATCTGTTCTTGCTGCTGAGGAGGCTCAGGTGGTACAAGCTCATTTTGAATACGGTCATAGGTCGCTTGGACCAGGGCCTAGTTGTCCTCGTGCATTGCTTCATGTTTTTGGAGTTCTCGAACTAGGTACTCGAACCTTTCAAGATGAAATTCAGTAAAATGAAACCTCTCGCCAAGGTCCACAAGACATGCTTCCATCAGTACAAATCTGGCCATGTATTGCATCACATGAATTTCAGTGAGGGGCTCCTCCCAACTATCAATTTTTAAGGTATCATTTTCGAAGGAGTCCCACACTACTTACAACTCTGCTTCTTTCAAGATATGGTCTTCCTCATCAATGAAATCTAGGAAACCGTTCTGCGCTAAAGTCTCGAAGTACATTAGAGCAAGCTTTCTTTCCCTCTCTAACATGTCCATAAGATCTTAGGACTTTTGGGCCGCCTTGACCTTTTTGAAGAAATATCTCAGTGTTATATCTGTAGTCGCCCACAATCGAGCAAGGTCAGACAGCGGGGCGAGCTGGATGCCCGATTTATCTAGGGTTCGTCCTATCATGGCCAATTCCAAACATTGGTCAATATCTGCCTTTGCATCTTCTATTATGGAAGCACCGTGGGAGACTAACTTCTTGGCTTCCCGAACAAAATCTAGAAGTGCAGCTACCCGATGCGCTCTATTTTTGAAGTTGGACAGGAAGCGCCTGCGCACCTCCTTCACACGGTCCTTGGAAAGGACCTCTGTGGGCTCTGCTCTTGCTGTTATTTTGGCTCGCAACTCCTGAATTTCAGTGTCCAAAACCTATAGCTGGCTTTGGGCTTCTTTCTGAACCTTGAGGTCTTCTTCAAAATTTTTCTTGTATATTTTCACCTCCTGCTCCAGATCGGTCACCCGCTGTTGCAACTACTTTACTTTGGATTGCTCGTCTTCAAGCCGCTCCTCGTGAGTGCAAAGGACTCCTTAAACTACATATTTTTGGCCTCAGCATCATAGTAGTGATTCCTAAAATGCTCCACCTAGAGGTAGAGGGACATCACCTCAACATGGATATTTTCAAAATTTCCCCCATGATCGACAGTCTTCAAATCTTCCACCGTATGGCGATAAGAATAATCTGTCGGTGTCATCTCTTCCAATGGTTTATGTACCTTGGGTGCCTTCTCCATTATATGGAGCTACATATTCTGAGGATCAAACACTGCCATTTTCTCTGGTCGGGCCAACACCTGTGCACTCTTTCTTTTTTGGCCTTTGAGCCAAGTTGAGGAATTATGCTACGTCTTATGAATGCTTTTCGTCATTAGGCCTTCCTCATAGAAATCTAGCTCCATAGACTCCTGTACTCTAAATAATGGATAAAAGGGGAACAAAGCCTGTTGAGGAATTTATTCTATAGGTGTGCCTAGAATAGTTAGGGTGACGACTGCAGTGATCGTGGGGGCATTGGGGTTTGCACTGATATGATCAGAATGCTAGGTTCAGCGGGAGGGGTTTGCATGGAGGATACTGCCATGATGACTAAGGAAGGGGAACATGCAAAGGTTGGACAAGACTCATTTTTGCAGTAGATGCTATAGTTGAATGTATTAAAACCTGTGGGGTAGGAATGGAAGTCACCAGGAAGGTGAAGGCATTAGAGATTTTTACAAAAGTTTTGAACGATTGAGAAACTATGGGTAGGGAAGGATGAAATTATGCTTGAAACAAGGGGTTCAAAATAACTTCAGTAGGGGCACCAAATGGGATGTGGGCAGACACTAGGGTTTTGAAACCTAGGAGTGGGGTTTCTAGAGGGGCGGATGAGAAAAAGAGAGGAACAAAAGATGCACCTACGGGTTCGAACGTCTCTAGAGTTGACGTGGTGAACTACTGCATTATCGAGCTGGATTATCTTTTTCGTCTGATGCCTCATTCTCCATATTGATGTATGGGACTTCAAGCTGCACCTGCTAGGTATGTTGCACCTACTATGTTGGAACTAAAAATATTGAGGCGCTTCCTTCTATGGTTGCTGATGCTTCTAGAGGGCATGGGCTAGGGAGTTTGATTCAATAGTATGAGGCCTCTTCACGATGCTCTAGGGTGCAGGTGCAGTGGGTGCACTCCTCTTATTTAGAGTAACCTCTTCTTTTAGTAAGGGTTGCTTACCCTTGCCCTTAAAAGGTGGCGCCTGACTAGCCTGTTGCTTTTGTACTATTGATGCATCTTCAACTCTACTAGGACTCTCCGTACTTTTGGGCACAATGTTTCCAAAGAAGATGGGCTGGTGGGAGTCAAAGTATTTGTAAAATAGCTCAGAGTATTTTTGATCTATCTACAATGTCGGGTCAGATGCTCCTTTTCTATGGTGGACCCTCATGATCCACCAGTTTGCAATTTTTTCCTCTGACCAGTCTAGCACTTTATTTTTTATTGTCTGGAACACTCAGTCATTAGGGCTTTGCTTCAAATTTAGCTTAGGATTGTAATTGGTCTCCATGATGTAGAAGTCATGCCATGGGGGGAAGAGACCATCCTTTCTATGTGTCATTCAATATCCAACCTAAAAGGGTTATTACGCTGCTTCTCGATGTCCGAGTAAGGACAACGATGGAATTTTTCCCTTGTGATTTTATCCCTAAAGACATTTTCTGGGTCATATTTCCACCATTGGGGTAAGTCAATAAGACCAAATTTGTATAGAGTAATTGCTAAGTGGGTGTTTTGCTTGTTTTGTGTCACCTTGATGGCATTGAGCTCGATAGGCCAGGGGCAGGTATGCTGCCTTTTCTGTCCCTTGTCATACATGTCGTCTACAAAGTCACACTGGCGGGCGACTTCGAGGGCAAATATGTGCTCGGTCATGTAGTACAACAACATGAAGGGTTTGCTAAAAAATCTAAAGATTCATACCACAAGCCCCTATGTCAACTAAAAAACGTCTCCAAGCTTCTACTGTATCACATATTAGCTCATAGCTCTTGGCACTCGCTTACAAATGCCATAAATGATCCCCAACACTGGACCTAGAAAGACTCTATTAAAATTATAGTAGGACTCACGCCTTGATAGGCTCAAAGTCCACTAGTACACCAGGAGTACCTTTCCCTTCTTGTCCGTGCAACTCTTGGCAATAAAGGCGAAACAGTGGTGTGAATACAGGTGGTAGAAGAAATACCACACCAAGAATGAGCAGCTCTGGAATACCATATTCTCGTCTTGCATCCCGCATAGTTGGAGGTGCAGCTATCATGACACCCAATCTACCCAATCAAAAAATATGGGCTTTATCCCCCGTGACACAACGTCGAAAGTGTAGAATTCTCTGTGGGACACATATTCAACAATTGCTACTTTCCAGACATTCACTTGGGCATCTGAGGCAAGACCAGTAATCCATGCTGGCATGGATAAGAGCTTGGAGTTCTTGAATCTCCTTAAGGACATGGGGAGTTGCGAAAAGGTCTCGGGTGCAACCGTCTCTATGAAATGGGCCACCATGAACCGCCTCATTGCATCGTGTTGGTGTACCTCTCGCCCTGCTCCTTGCTGTTAATTTTCTTAATATTAACTTGACCAAAAGGTTCTCGCCCACAGGCGAAGGCTGCATGGATTTTATCAACAGAGATGGAGAATAACCTGTTCCCATTCGCATCCTTTTCCGACCTAGTATTGGGGTCGTAAAATTGGGTAATTACACAGACCAACTTTGAGTAGGGGTGCACAGGCGTGCACAGATACCAGTATAGGAAAGAGTGGTAGGCGACTGTCCTATTACTCACTTCAGATACCTTAGCCACCATTTGATCAATATCCTAGTAGAGCTTCTCTATGCTCATCCTAGTGAGGACACAGTCCTGAACTTTACTCAGTTTGTCCTCAGGCGGAGGCGACGGGGGATTTTCTCTCTTTTCTTTTGTCTATGTGGGCTCACCCTCCGTAGACTATGGGACCTGTTGACAATTTTGTCATATTGCCTAAAGGGGTAGTAAAATCAAATTTTTTTGTAAAGCATTTCTTTTAATTTCATGAATTTGTTCCCTTGTTTTTTTTAGAAACAACATTTTCAAGCATTGCAGCAATTTTGGCTTTCATCGCCATTCCCCTTGTACATAGAATGGAGATACAAGTGCTTCGCTAGTAAGCAAGCTAAGCTTAAGAGCTTCGCAAAAGGAAGACAACTTTGCTAAGGGAATGAAGTAGAGAAGGAGAAGAGCTTCGCACCTGAAGAAGCCTAAACAGATGCTTCGGGCGAAAGTTTTGTGAAGCGGGATTGAAGAAGTCCAAACATCAAAACAACTTCGCTGAAGGAAGGTTGCTAAGGCATGAAAAGAGCTTCGCACCCGAAGCAGCCCGAACTGATACTTCGGGCAAAAATTTTGCAAAGTGGAATTCAAAAGGTTCAAAGCACTGAAAAATTCTTCTCTAAGAAATTGGCGAAGCACCCACTTCGGGCCTACCTACTGGTGAACCATTTTTACTTCTCCCAAAGTCATTGTGAAGCATCCACTTCAGACAACCTTCGTGCGAAGCACTTTCACCCAAAGTAGTAGCGGCCCGTGTAAAAGGCAGAACACTTTTTAAGGCGAGAATGCACTTTGGCAAAAATCCTTTCGAACCACAGTTTTGAGGAAGGATCACGACAAAGCATTTTGAAGACTCACCAACGAAGCATCCACTTTGGGTGGAGAACCTCAGCGAAGCAGTTTTCACACGTCTTTCCAGCGAAGCGGCAAGAGAGCGAGAGCCATCTTGAGGAGGAATACTTGCTTCGGTATTTCACATCCCCGAAGCTGTCTCGCGAAGCACATTCATGCGAAGTGCAAAACCAAGAAGGAGGATCTGCTTCAGCTCAAATCCACCGTGAAGTGGAGTTACAAACTAAAAATCAGCGAAGCACTTCAAAGGCACACACTCCAAGCTGGGTATTTTCACGAGGCGATCAAGTGCCTCATAAATGAACTTTTACGTGCTCGGTGAACTCGTTGCTCATTTTTAGCAATTAGAAAAGAGGTATCGGTCTCAGAAGTAGAGGTCGACGGACATGACGGCCACTCGAGCTCTGCACCCAGAAGCCCAAGATGAGTCAGGTGGTTCATAGTGTGAATTTCCTCGGTTGACTCGATTGTAGCTGCTAGTTTTGGAAAAGGATTTGAGAGCTCAGTCACGGGAGCTACGAGAGCCGACTTATCATATTTTTGAGGATGTACTCCTCCATTTTGTGCATTAATGGCTCAGAGGGTTGGGTCCTCTATAAAAACCCATGAATTGTAATGAAAAAAAGGGGGGGAACTTTCTGTTAGAAAGCTGTTGTAACTTGAATTCCTGCGATTAATACTAAAGACCTTCGAGCTTAATTTCTCTCTTGTATGCTGCCTTCTGTGATTATTTCTATTATATTTTCTTCATTTGCATACTGTAATTCTACATTCTAGATTTAGGTGTGCGATTGGGGACAGAACCCTAAAATTTTCTTGAAGGATACATAGGGGAGGAAAACACCATATTAGTTTTCTTTTATGCTGCCTGTGGATAGTGTTTCTGTTATATTCATCTATTTCTTGGTCGTCGTAATTATGAACTCTGGATTTTGACGTAAGGGGAGGGTAATCTTGGAACTCATCTAGAGGATACATAGGGGGGCTAATATTGTGTTCATTTTGTTTTATTTTGGGTATTTATTACTGCTGTTTTGAGCTATTAGCCAATGATCGTGCTTTCGGTTCTTTCCTACTTTAAATCATTGACATTTCTTCCCTTACCTTGTTTATTTCTTTCCTGCACCTTTACTATTTTGTTTATTTCTTTCCTACACCCTTACTCTTTTTTTTTAATTTTCTTGCACCCTTACTCTTTTATCTCTTTCTTGCACTCTTGTCTTAAAATATCAAAGTAGTTTAGTAAAGGAGCCGACCTTTCTTCGAAGATTGGCATGAGGGGCATCTCTTCCTCTCGACCTTTCAATGTTGGTCTAGGTCTAGGGCGCGTACACTACCCAAAATCCTTTCCTTGGCAGATTTGATGACCAACAGTTTTTGGCACGCCCGGTGGGACCCGGTCAGTCTCACCCTGTGAGTGGTAGTGAGAACCGATGCTTGTCTCATTTTTGAAAGACTCTTAGCATTTGGCGACTCTGTTTAACCTGAGAATCTTAAATTCATAGAGACCGATACTTAAGTCTATGCCTTCATGCAAACAAGATGGAGAGTTAGGAATAGAGGAGAGGAAACTGAGTTCTTTGAGCTTGATATTGATACCTTCGAGGAACGTTCTAGGTTGGTCACCCCTGAGTCACTATTACGTGGAACATCCTCGCAAGAGGCTATTGTTGATGAACAAGGACTAACCTCAGATAGCACAACAACTAGCTTTCCTCCTAATCCTCCCAACTCACCGAAGCATCCTAGTGCCCCCATTCACATCAGTCGTCCTGTTAGCAACCAAGGAGGAGCTTCGAGAATTCCTATTTTTTAAAATCCAGGAGAAAATATGGCACAACAACAACAACAAAAACAACAACAACAATAAATGCAACAACAGTAGTAGTAACCACTACCCAGATTGTTCCCGACATGTAACTCTTCGGGATCGCTAAATCTAGCGATAAAAGGGCAAGTTTCGCCTGCTGTTATGAAGAAAATCCCAACGTTTGATGGAACTGGTAAGACTGCTCTGGAGCACATCCAGGACATAGTTTCTCTGGCGATGATTCATGACATCACAGAGAAGCAAGTTATGGTAAAGCTTCTGGTTCTATCTCTTAGAGGGAAGCTCCTCTATTGGTATAGATCTTTACCACCCGATACTATAACAGGATGAGACCAGTTAGCCGAACAATTGATGAGAAGCTTCAATGAGTCCGTCGATCCATATTCTCTCCTGCATCAGTTCATAATGATTCAGATACATCCACAAGAAGAGATCACCGATTTCAATTTTAGGTTCGCTCAAACCTGGCAAAGGATACCAGTTGGACTTCGGCCAACTAGCGAAGCTGCAGCATACTATTTCCTTCGGGCTTTCAACCCTGATATCAGTGTCATGGTAAGGTACTCGAACATCAATACCTTCCCCGAGTTGTATGAGTTAGCCTAGAGAGCAGAGATAAATCTAATAATTGTGGGAAAGATTCCCCAAAGGATGCTAATGCCCATACTTCTCGATTTCCCTCAATTCGAGTATGTGAGCGCAATCGCTTCGTAGATCTCTGCAACCCTTGCATACTCGATCTTGTCTTGGAACCCGAATCCCATTGTATCTCAAATTGCTACTCCACAAATCTATTTTCCCACATTTTTGACTTCATAGCCCATTGTTTCCTCGATATTCCCTATATTGCCAGCACCACCTCAACACCCCGCCCTACCTCCAATACCAATGATGGCTCCATTGCCACCCATTCCTAAAGACGATGATATGCAAGCCAAAATACTACAAGAATTTTAGTCCTTGAACTCCACAGTACAAACCCTGTCTAATGACATGACCATTATGAAGAAAAAGCAAGCACAACACGAGTTTCTACTGAGAAGGTCTTATCCTACACCTGCTCTTACTAAATATCAAGCAATCCAGTAAGGGAGAGCATCGAAAAGAAATGCCATGATTGATGAAGCTTCGAGCACTTTCGATTACATACATTGGTGCTCCACATGTAATGACCCTCACGAAGAGAATACCTGCATGCTGCACCAAATTATGTACAAACGCTGGAAAGCAGTAGTCACGGTGGTCAAGTCAACATCATCAAGAAATTAGATCAGAACCTGGTAATTGGTGAAGAAGAGCAAGTTGCAGTTCTTACCAGAGGAGGAAAAAGGTCGATAGAAGTAGATGCTACTCAAATGGCTCCCTTAAAGGTGCATGCTCGCCATGAAAATGGACAGCAACCTTCTTAGGCCCTGAGCGAAGCTCCTCAGCCTGCACCAGTCAAAGAGAAGGCCCAACAGGCCCCTACAAAACCACCTCAGGTGGAAACTAAAGAACAAGCTAGAGAGAAGCTCAAATTTCCTTCGCTGACAAAGCGACAAAGGGTCGAGGCCACAAAACAGTATCGCACCAAGTATGAGACAAAAAGGGAACTTGAGGTGCACAAATCCCTAGCTTACAATATTGTAGATGAGCTAAAGAATATTCTTGCCAAGATCAGTCTGTACGATGCACTGCAACTACTCGGATAAGTGGACTTGCTGCAAGAATCATTGAAGACCACTAAGGCAAGAAAGTCAGCACCGCTTGCCCTAGTGCAGACCCTATCCATATCCATTATGGGGAAGAATAGACCACCTCCGTTCTACCTATCTCTACAGATGCAAGGGTATGTTGTACATAACTGTATGATTGACTTCGGGGCCGTGACAACAGTCATGCCCAAAGCAGTGTGTGAAGAGATAGGGATGGAGTATATGCGAAGCAGCCATGGCATGCTCCAGTTGGATGGTACTCCAGTGAAGACTATAGGAGTGATTAAAGATATACCTATCCGACTACACAAGATGCCTCAAATCATAGTTATACAAGAGGTGGTAGTCGTCGATCTCGAGCCATATTTTAGTATGTGCTTGTCAAGAGAGTTTACAACGAAGCTGAGAGGATATCTATCTATGGATTACTCGCACTTGGAGATGCATTCAAAGGGAAGAAGGTAAAAATATACAATGAAAAATCTTCTACTTTCCTTGTAAAGAAGATGTCCGAAGAAGAGAGCAACGATCCTGTGCATGCAATAATGGAAGGGATAGAGTAGGTGGACCTGGTCGAGGAATCCCTTGCACAGTTAAGTTGTGAAGATGAGTTTTCATTGGAAGATTTTAATGCCATGATAGAAACCGTGATGGGATGCTATGCCATCGCCAAGCCTGAGAAACACACCAAGTCAGAGAATAAAACATGTGCCCAAGAAGGACTATGGAAGTTGTTCTTCGATGGCACCCGATGTAGGAATGACGTTGGGGAAGGAATTCTTTTAATGTCACCATCAGGGGAGCAAAAGGAATATTGCTATCGGTTGGTTTGGAGCTGCACCAACAATGTAGCAGAATACAAAGTATTATGCCTAGGACTCAAGAAAGCAAAAAAGTTAGACATAAAGCATCTCCAAGTCTTTGAAGATTCAAAATTGGTATGCAATCAAGTCACAAAAAAGTGCACTTCAAAGAAGCACTATCTCAAGTCATACCGTAATAGGGTATGAGACTTGTTTGACCAGTTCGAATCTCTCAATCTACAGTCCATTCCATGAGAAAAGAACCAACATGCCGATGTTCTAGCATCCATCGCAGCCAGGTACTCTCCAACATAAGACATGGTGCATAAGCCTAAAGCTGTGAGGATGATTTACAGGACCACTGTCCTAGATAGAGATCTGCATTGGCAAGTTTTTGACAATGATGAGTAGATTGTGAATTTTATGATTTAAGAAGTAGCCACCATTGAAAGAAGAAGCCCTGAGGATGAATAATATGAAGGGCTAGTTCAATTGAAGAATAATAATGTCCCCAAGGGATTAATTACTCTTGAGAGCCTCTTTGATCAGAATGATCGAGCAGTTTCTCATAGGATCAAAGTCAATGCAAAGTAGTACCAAGATCTGGAGCTTGAACCTAGAAAAGAAATAAAAGTTGGAACAGATTGCACTTCAAAAGAGCTAGAACAGATCCAATCTCTGTGTAGGAAGTATCCTGACATAGTGGCGTGGTCTTACCAAGACATGAAGGGATACGATCGACAACTGATCCAACATAAAATTGAGTTGCAGGAGGGAATCAAACCCTTATGAAAAAAGCAAAGGCCTGTTAATCCAAAGATCGAGGTCCTGATGAAGGCCGAGCTCCTGAAGATGCTTGAGGCAAAGATAATTTATCCTATAAAGCATTCCTATTGGGTAGCAAATATAGTCCTAGTTAGAAAGAAGAATGGAGATATACGATTATGCGTGGAATTTTGCAACTTGAACCAGGCTTCGCTCAAAGATCATTACCCTCTCCCATAGATAGATCAGATCTTACACTCAGTGGCTGGGGCTCAGTGCTTCTCTGTACTTGATGGTTTCTCTGGATATAATCAGATCTGGGTTAGGGATGAAGATCAGCATAAAACTGCATTCACTACCATGTGGGGAACATTTACTTACCAGCGAATGCCATTCGGCCTTTCGAATGCGGGGGCCACTTTTCAGAGGGCCATGGATTTAGCTTTTGGCGAGCTCTTGAATAAGGTCATTATTATATATTTGGATGACATGACCATCTTCTCTCGAAGAAGGGAGGATCATTATTTTCACCTACAACAGGTATTCAAAAAATGTCGAGAGTTTGGCATTTCAATCAATCCAAAGAAGTCCATATTCGCGATCAGTGAAGGGAAGTTATTGGGACATGTGATATCAGAGAAGGGTCTCGCTGTAGATCCTGATAGTGCTAAGGCTCTATTGAGGCTCTCACTCCTCGTGAACAAGAAAGGACTTCAATCCTTTTTCGTCTAGATCAACTTCGTAAGGAAGTTTATCCTAGATTTCACCCAGGTCATCAAGCCAATATCCAGACTTTTGAAGAAGGGCATCGAATTCATCTGGACGGAGGAGAGAAAAGAGGCATTTGAAGAGATCAAAGCCCGAATATCTTAGGCACCAGTCCTGACCAACCCTGACCACAACCGAGATTTCATCCTATATGCCATAGGAGAACCTGAGAGCTATGCTGCAGTCCTGACATAAAATGGGGAAGATGGCGAAGAGCACCCCATCGCGTTTCTAAGCCAGGTGATACACCCCCATGAAGAAAAACACAATTTCATAGAAAGGCAGGTGCATGCAACAATGAAATCTCTTAGGAAATTCAAGTAATTCATTTTCCAAAGTCGGGTTACAGTCTTTGTCATACACCCCAATGGCGCAACTTCATTATCCAAGGAGAATTGGGAAGCAAAAGAGTCGGTTGGGTCAGCAAGATACAAGAGTTCGACATCGAAATTAGACCCATAAAATTGGTTCTCGATCGCACGTTATGTCAAGAGCTGGCAAAGAGCGTGGCAGCCGAAGTGACAGCTTGTCAGTGGGACGACTCAGCAACAGAAGGATGCTTCGCAAACCAAGAAGAGGACGAGAAGGATTGGGTTGGTGAGATAGTCAAATATTTCAACACCGGTAGATGTACTTCACATTTAAATGCTTCGCAACAAAGGCATTTCAAGATGCGGTCCCTTCGATATACATTGCGCCTCGAAGGCCTATTTTTCAGAAACATTGATGGCATTCTTCTCAGGTGCATAAAAGAAGACGATAAGAAGAGAGTCCTAGGAGAATTTCATTCAGGGTTATCTGGAGGTCACTTTGTAGGAAGAACGATGACATTGAAGATAATTAAAGCTGGTTATTATTGGCCTACACTCTTCGCCGATGCCTTTGCAATTTGTCGTAGATGCGAGCAATGTCAGAAGTTCGTTGGCCGAAGAAAAAGTGCTCCTATGCCTCTTCGACCGATACAGGTAGAAATGCCTTTTCAACAATGGGGGTTGGATTTCATAGGGGTTATATCGTCGAACTCTTTTGCTGGGCATAAGTTCGTCCTGACTGCAACTGACTACTTCACCAAATGGGTCGAAGCAGTACCCACGAAGCATGCTGATCAGGAGACCGTCATCGCCTTCCTAGAGGGTTTGATCACCCGGTTCGACATCCCAAAAGCAATCATAACAGACAATGGTCCTGAGTTTTTAGGCACCAAGATCAATGAGTTCCTCTACAAATATGGGATATATCATAAGGTCTCTTCCAATTACTATCCATAGGGTAACGAATTGGCAGAATAAACTAACAAGACTCTGTTAAGGGTGCTAAGAAATCTCATAGAGAATAACAAAAGAACTTGGCATCTCCTTCTAGATCGGGTCTTGTGGGCTGATCGGATTTTTGTCAAGATGTCAATCAAAATGTCACCTTACACCCTTTAATATGGCAAGGAGGCCATCATACCAACCCATGTAGAGATCCCTGTATTGCAACTGTTGGATGAAGAAGAAGTTAGCTCTATGGAGAACAGGCTAGCTCAGCTACTACAGTTGGAGGAATACCGTGAGAAGGCCTATCAGAGCTTCACTAAGCATGCTCAGATCACCCAAGATTGGTTCAAGAAAAAGTCCTCCGACCACACTTTCAGAGTGGGAGACCTAGTATGGAAGTGGGATTCTTGGAGGGCCAAGCCTGGGAATCATGACAAATTGGACGCTTTCTAGGACAGATCGTTCGAAATTGTGAAGGTAAAATCGGCCAACTCTTTCATCCTCAAGGATGCCGATGGTCAGATCTTGCCGATCTCTGTCAATGGTCTTCATTTGAAGACTTTTCATCGCTGAAACAAAACAAACAAAAAAAACAAAAAAAAAAGTGTTCCAAGTTTTACTTTTGTATGTAAATTTTTTATCTTTGTATATACTCTGTTCCATGATTTCCAGAAGATTCAACTCCAGACTACCATAGCAACGAGCCCCAGCTTCGCTGGACTTAGCGAGGATCTCCTTCGAGGATTTTGTGTGCAAAGTAACTAACGCGATATGCTTCACAGCGAAGCACTTTGGCTTGGAAGGAGTCCTCAAAAGAAAGAAAGGATTGAGAAATGCTTCGCAAAAGGAGTTAGAGTGAAGCAGTTTTTGAAGGAAAATTAGCGAGTCATTTTTCAAAAGGAACGAGCTTCGGAGGCAACTTTTCGCGAAACAAAGTGGTGACATGACGAAGTAAAATTACTTTGGGAGCATACAAAATCAGCTCGCACTGGAGGTTCACCGCGAAGCATCTTCAGCACCAGTTTCCACTTCACCAACCCAATGGCACGCGAGACAAGAAGCATTTAAAACGTGTCTTGGGAGACACGCCAACGACAACCTAGGGGAATGTTTAGGGCAAATTATTTTAATGCCAAGGTAGCAGAGCGCATCCCAAGAAGATTTTGTTGTGAGAAAAGCTCATGTCCAGGTATGAGGTGGTAGGAAGTTAAACTCCCAATGCAAAGCAAATCATCGAACCACATGGGCCCGTGTACCACGCTACCGTAAAGCCAATCAAATGGTGAAATGACCTCCTCCGTCCGAGTTGCGGATTTAATTTTGGCAGGTGTCATAAATTGAGGTAGTTGCCTTTTAAGGCTATAAAATGTGAGGCTTAGCGGTAAAAGGGGTGTTCACCAACTGTTAATGCAAAGGTTAAGAGCTCTTGTTGATAGCCTGCATTTCTTCCACCCTTCGCGTCGAAGCCCTCCAAGACTCTATTGCAGCGTATATCCAGAATGGGGAAGAAGAATTATAAGAAAAAGGGGAAGGAGCCTGAGGTAGTAGGCCCAGAGAAAACAAAGAAGGGCAAGGAAGAGCAAAAGCACAGACCTAAGAAGGTCAACCTCAACCCCCACCCAGAAAAGCAGCCGGTGGAGGAAAGAGAGGATTCTGAAGAGGAGCAACTTGAAGAACCACCAATTGATGGGTGGGAGAAAATAAGGGACATCAAACTCTCAAAGAGTGTGGTCGAACTCAGATACACCATCGAGTTCATGAAGAGTAGACTCTCCCTGGAGAACAAGAGGGCCGTTGCATATTATTCATAGATTTACTGGTATCTGACCCCGCCCACGCACCATTGTCCCGAATTAATTTGTGCCATCTCACAAAACTAGCAGCCCTCCTCCAGATAAGTGCTAGACACTGCTGGCCATAAATTGTTTTCAATTTTGAAAGAAGATGTGCAAGCAACCTTCACGCTGTAGCCGGGGCCGCTTAAGGGTTATTTGGTTCGTAACGTCATCTTGTGCGAACAAATGGAGAGGTTCACCTCCTCTAGCTATATTTTGAAGTTTCTGAGCGAGAACCTCAAGAGCGGGCTCCCTTCAGGCAAGCTGCCCCAAATGCCCCTCTCCTTGACAGATTTCAAGAGCATGGACATCTTCTCCATCATTGCATGGGTAGCGAGTCTGTCGACCGATGCTTCGGTGCACCCCTAGTAGGTGTCTTTGGCCGAATGTATTTCAAGAGGGGAATTTTATGCCCCTAATGCTTCAAGGCAAAACACCAACCTAGTCTTATTCGACTTGGCAGAATGGGTGGCCCGAACCCTGCACACACGGCTGACCAGCGTGAAGAATTCTGGAACGGGCCAGTATTTTGGACCTTGTTCTTTCCTAGTTTGGTTATTTTTCTATCATGTACATAAGCATTTTCCCCACATTGCCATTTCTTCACGCGACAAGGATGGAACTCATCTGCCTGTGTACCAGTGGACTCCCATCCTGGCGAGGACGAAGTATTATTCTTTTAATCAACAATTCTTGGGACCTGCCATTCATTTGTTGAAGGGTTCTTGCCCTCGGGTGTTCCTCAGTTTAAAAGATAGAGTGGTGAAGGAGAAGAAGGGATACGTCTTTCAATTGACACAGGGACTTGTGGTTCACCTGTTTGGTTTCACGGGGAAGCCCTTCTTGCTACCAATTTACCCCTCAAAATACCAGTTTGCATTGGAGGTCGCTCGGCAGAGCGACGCAACAAATACCGTCTATGGCCATGGTCGAAAATGGGTGCACACTTGCGACTTCCCCTTCAAAATGGGGGTAATTGAAGTGTTTGCCCTGAAACAACACGTATTCTTGGAGGAGAAGCTTGCCAGCTTTGGTCTGCTCTAGATTCCTCAAAGGTAGCTCTACGATCCCTTGGGGGTTATGAGGGACCACCTCAGATTCAAGAATTTTCATTTCTGCCCCCACCCAGAAATCGTGGAGCAAAGGTAACCCTAATGGGGGGGATCTGGAGTGGCATTTAGAAAGGATGAAGACCTTGCCTCCCTGGCATGAATTCTACCCTATGGAAGTTGAGTTTGATCCTGTTCAGCATCCTTTCCCAAGCCTAGACTCCATTTTTTGGAGGAAGATGAAAGATGATCTGAGGGAGGAATTAAAGGATTGGGGCATAGAACAATTAAAGGAATGGTGGAAAATGAGAGTTCATCGACAAAAGACGAAATCATACGGACTCTTGAAAATGGATAAGGACTTCGCGGTTGTTTATGAATCCAATGCTGGGACTTGGAAGCCCACCTCCTTCACTGACTTCATTCCCCCAAGTTCCCTAGGTTCAGGCGAAAGCCCAAGGAGAGCTGATAATGCTTTGGAAGAAGAAGAAGAGGAGGAGGCAGAAGCTGCACCAGAAGAATTGCCTCAGGAACCTATGGAAATCCATGACACAAGTGCCACAGGATCGACACAACAATTAGAGAAGGAGGAGAAGAAGAAAAGAAAAAGGCAGGAGCAAGCTCAAGTGCCTCCAACCCACCCGAAGTGACCACGCACAAAGCTTCCAGGTGCTTTTGGCGGACAACCTGTGACAGGCCCAACCGAGGTGAATATTGAAGGGATGACATCACAAGGAGCCGAGGTAGCCCCAGACATAGACATCATCGATGTGGAGGAACTCCTCCAACAATAAGGGGGCCCTGAAGAAGAGATCATGGAGGTCAGGAGTGCAGGAGCTGCAAAAGAGCAAGAGCCGATCACGCAGGAGACCACAACTTTTGCTCTATCAGAGGAGCATGCAGGTATGCACTCATCACCCGTCACCTTGGTTTCTCAAGGTATGTCCACCATGGTCCCAACTGAAGGTCCTCCTTAGTCTATACCTCTCCTAGAAGTTTGGTCACCCCAGCGCTTGTTGCCCTTCGCCACTCCAAGTTTGTCTCACGATCTCGTTATCCCCACAAGTGTATCTATCCCATTTGAATCGTCTGGCCGGGACAAGTCTGTCGATACTACTTCGCTTGCTCATGCCACCATTCCCTTGGTCCTCAGTTAGGGTGAAGGTAGTACTCCAACGTCGAACCCCGTTCCCCACTCCCTTGTTACATACGACATCGTTCCTCTTGCCGAAGCTCCCATCACACCCATCGTCGAACCTACTGGTGAGGCATCCCCTGTCCATTCTTTGTATTTGTTCACCCCTTTGGCTGGAGATCCAGTCTCATTTAAAACTAAGTTATCCATGATAAAGGAACGTCTTCTGGCTGAAAAGATACTTCAGGCCCAACAAAACACCGATAAGATGCTAAAGGAGGCTAGGAAAAGGAGGGGGTGCTCTCTGGCTGAAGTTGAAAAGTGCACCGTGTTCGACTTGAAGGCCAGGAAATTACATAAGGTAAAAAAGATTCCTAAGGTCCAAAATCCCCTAGACGAAATGACCCCAGCGAATTATGATTATCAAGATAAGTCCAAGGACCTGGAACACTTGAATGTAGATAATGAATCTGCATCCATGCATGTAAGAATTGAAACTTTTCGTGCACATGCAAACATCGCCAATCAACATAGATTTTAAGCAAAGAGCGCCAACATCAAGTTGGAAGAGGAGCTAGCTAGGACTCGCTCCAACCTGGAGGATGCAGAGAAGCAGTGTGAGCTGATGAAGAAGGAAGCAGACGCCCTAAAAAAGCAAATAAAACAACTACAAAATACAACTGAAAATGCTGACTTGAAGGCCAAAGAATTTGAAAGTAAAACCTTGCAGATGCAGTAGTAGTTGTATGAAAAAGAGAGCCTGGAGCTGTTTGATAGGGGCCGAATAAAAGAAATCCGCTCGCACCTGCTGAAAAGATTCAGATCCCGGGCCTCCAGCGCCCTGTCAATATTGACATACATCACCGAAGCTCAAAATGTCGCTTCTCAAGAAGGGCCAATCGTAGATGAAATCATCCAAAAAATCAGAGGCCGACTCAAACTAGATTTTGAGGTCCAAAGTACCAAATATCAGGACCTGTAGGTTGCTGCTATGAGTCGGATGGCCAGGGATTGGTCTACAGCCCAGGACACGGTCCGCGCCTTCTCCTCCAAGGTGAGGAAAGCCCAAAAGATGAAAGACCTTCTGGATGTATTTGAGCACGAACAACGTGCATCTCTGGGCTACTTTCAAGATCTCTCTTCATTATGTTTCCCTAGTTTCACTGATGATGATGGGAACCTTCTGACCAAGGAAGAACTCAAGTCGGCATGGCTCCATTTTGAAGGTGACGTCTCAGAGATAGATGGGTGGGCAGAGCCAATTATAGAAGGACAAGTCACAGATTTCATTCTGAGACATTGCAAGATCGCGACCTGCATCAACGATCTGAGCACAAGAGCCAAACATGCCGACATAGGGCAAATAGATCAGTTCCATGTTCTAGTAAAAGAGCTACAAGACCGAGAGCCTTTCTCGAAATGTGCCTCGGCTCATGTTCGTCGAACCATGGAACGCATCCGCGATCACCTTTCTCCACCGTCGCAGTCGGAAGCCTCTCTAGAAGAGGAAGAAGAAAGGAGAGGAAGAAAAAGAAGAAGCTGTGGAAGCACCCCCAAAAAAAGAAAAAGGAGAAGGATCTGGAGGTAACTCTGGCCCAACGAATTAAGGCTGAGGGTTCTTGCACCGAGGCGAGCTCGTTGCCCCACGAGCCGGCAAGAATGTTGACATTTTTGTCACATTGCCTAGAAGGATAGTAAAATCAATTTTTTTTGTAAAGTATTTCTTTTAATTTCATGAATTCATTCCCTTGTTTTTTTTAAACAACATTTTCAAGCATTGCAGCAATTTTGGCTTTCATCGCCATTCCCCTTGTACATAGAATGGAGATACAAGTGCTTCGCTAGTAAGCAAGCTAAGCTTAAGAGCTTCACAAAAGGAAGACAGCTTCGCTAAGAGAATGAAGTAAAGAAGGAGAAGAGCTTCGCGTCCGAAGAAGCCCAAACAGATGCTTTGGGTGAAAATTTTGGGAAGCAGGATTCGAAGAAGTCCAAACATCAAAACAACTTCATTGAAGGAAGGTTGCTAAGGCATGGGAAGAGCTTCGCACCCGAAGCAGCCCGAACTGATACTTCGGGCAAAAATTTTGTGAAGCAAAATTCAAAAGGTTCAAAGCGTTGAAAAATGCTTCGCTAAGAAATTGGTGAAGCACCCACTTCGGGCCTCCCTACTGGCGAACCATTTTTACTTCACCCAAAGTCATTGCGAAGCATCCACTTCGGATGACCTTCGTGCGAAGCGCTTTCACCCGAAGTAGTAGCGGATCGTGTACAAGGCATAACACTTTCTAAGGCGAGAATGCACTTCGACGAAAATCCTCTCGAACCACAGTTTTGAGGGAGGATCGCGGTGAAGCATTTTGAAGACTCACCAGTGAAGCATCCACTTCGGGTGGAGAACCTCAACGAAGCAGTTTTCACATGCCTTTCCAGTGAAACGACAAGAGAGCGAGAGCCATCTTGAGGAGGAATACTTGCTTCGGCATTTCACATCCCCGAAGCCGTCTCACGAAGCACATTCATGCGAAGTGCAAAACCAATAAGGAGGATCTGCTTCGGCTCAAATCCATTGCGAAGCGAAGTTGCGAACTAAAAATCAGTGAAGCACTTCGAAGGCATGCACTCCAGGCCGAGTATTTTCTCGAGGCGATCAAGTGCCTTAGAAATGAACTTTTACGTGCCCGGTGAACTCGTTGCTCATTTTTAGCAATTGGAAAAGAGGTATCGGTCTCAAAAGCAGAGCCCGACGGACATGGCGGCCACTCGAGCTTTGCACCCAGAAGCCCAGGACGAGTCAGGCGGCTCATAATGTGAATTTCCTCGGCTAACCCGGTTGCAAGCTGCTAGTTTTGGAAAAGGATTTGAGAGCTCAGTCACGGGAGCTATGGGAGCCGACTTCTCATATTTTTGAGGATGTACTCCTCCATTTTGTGTATTAATGGCTCAGAGGGTCGGGTCCTCTATAAAAACCTAGGCATTATAATGAAAAAAGGGGGGGAACTTTATGTTAGAAAGCTGTTGTAACTTGAATTCCTGCGATTAATACTAAAGACCTTCGGGCTTAATTTCTTTCTTGTATGCTGCCTTCTGTGATTATTTATGTTATCTTTTCTTCATTTGCATACTGTAATTCTACATTCTGTATTTAGGTGTGTTATTGGGGACAGAACCCTAAAATTTTCCCGAAGGATACATAGGGGAGGAAAACACCATATTAGTTTCTTTTATGCTGCTTGTGGATAGGGTTTCTGTTATATTCATCTATTTCCTGGTCGTCGTAATTATGAACTCTGGATTTCGATGTAAGGGGGAGGGTAATCCTAGAACTCGTCCAGAGGATACATAGGGGGGCTAATATCGTGTTCATTTCATTTTATTCTGTGTATTTATTGCTGCTATTTTGAGCTATTAGCTAGTGATCGTGCTTCTGGTTCTTTCCCACTTTAATCATTAACATTTCTTCCCTTACCCTGTTTATTTCTTTCCTGCACCTTTACTATTTTGTTTATTTATTTCCTGCACCCTTACTCTTTTTTTTATTTTTCTGCGCCCTTACTCTTTTATCTCTTTCCTACGCTCTTGTCTTAAAACACCAAAGTAGTTTAGCAAAGGAGTCGGCCTTTCTCCGAAGATTGGCACGAGGGGCATCTCTTCCTCTCGGCCTTTCAATGTTGGTCCAGGTCTAGGGCGCATACACTACCCAAAATCCTTTCCTGGGCAGATTTGATGACCAACAAGACCTACTCCTTTTTCTGTTTTGGCTCTCCTTTCTTCCCCATATCCATCGGTTAAGCGTACTGGGGATAACAACGCTCAAGTACAACTCACCCGGATTATGTTTTGGCAATAATTCACTTGTGCTAGAATAACACAATGCTCCATTTATGCTCTTCGCTCTTACCTACAATAATCGTTCTTTGAAACTCAACAATGGTGGGTGGCACAACAACTTAAGGTTTTTACTAGGCATATTTGGTGTGCAGTGCATTTTCTTATAGCTCTGGTATACACCCACCTGCATTAATTTTGCTTGAGGGGAGTAAATGTCGGGAGCGATTTGGGGGCGCTGTGGAAGATCTCTTGTGTGACAAACAATGGTGGAGAACGCATCCTAATGCTAACTAACAAAGCAGGGCATAATATTTCTTGGAGGACCTGATGCGCCACACCTATTGCATTTATTTCCTGATATGTCCCACCTTGGAAAATGCACTAGGGATGTTTGGGAAAAAGTGCTTGACATATAAAAATCCAAAAACTAAGTTACACCCATAAATTGGAGTGCAATGGCCTCCTCGAGATGCACCCCACTTGGGTGCATCGGAGAATGTGCACCCCACTTGGGTGCACCAGAGACCATGCACAAGATCCTAGTGCACTTGAACCGTGTGCAACACTTGGGCACACCAGAGAATGTGCGCCCCACTTAGGCACATCAGAGACCATGTGCAAGATCCTGGCACTTACGAGATATGTGTAACACTTTGGTACACTAGGGATGGTGTGCAAGCCTTTGGTATACTTGCACCGTACGCCATACTTACGCGCACTTGAGAATGTGCACCACACTCGGGCACACCTGAGACAGTGCACCAACCTTGGGTGCACACAACTGATGCGCAATGCTCTTGCGCTATTAAATTGTCATAAAAAATAGTGTTGGGGTTGAAAAGTCAAACCCCCAAGTGCTCCCTTCTACTGTGCCTTGGCCTGGCACACCAAATTCTGAGTGCAATACTCTCCTAGCCTCGAGGAACATGCCAGAGCTAACTGGTCAAAGTGCAAGATGCACTGGCTAGCTGCGTCTTGGTCTTACGCAACTCATTTGGAGTGCAAGACCTCATCTTACACTTAGGCATTTTTTGACTTGCGTTCAACATTGTGCTCTTGACTAATCAACACATGTTGCACACCTGAAGAGGGGTGCAAAGGTGGGGCACATAATTTTAGTGTGCTTTGACTGGTCAAAGGGGCACTGCGCTCAGTCTTGCACGGGGTTGACCTTGCACATTCTAGAGGAACAAAAATGCATTACACACTTTAGACCAGACACAAAGGTGTTGCGCTCATCACTGTTGCGCTTCACCCTGTAGTTGCTTGGCGTTATTGGAGCACACCCTTACCCCTGCAGGAGAGCTAAACTCCTTTCTCTTGGATAGTGAGGTGCTTCGCTACTCACGAAGTTCTCTTTGATAGGAAACATTGACATTCAAAATTCCTATATGCTTTTACGTACATGGCTCTACAGGGAGAAAAAAAGAAAGAACTGCATTCCTTGGAATCTTCCTACCAGTTAGGATTCTGGCCAAAAAACTACGCTATTGCTAGCGTAGGAGGAGACGAAGAAATACTCCAAAAAGCAAACTTGAATGCATAAGGAAGATACAAAAATATATACAGTTGTACAAGAAACTGTTATACTACTCATCATTGGTAGTACATCTTCAAGTGAATACCATTAACTGATAGTGGTAGAGTAAACCTATTCAGATATTGCAGTGTGAAAGAGTTTATCGGGTGGACCTAAGAAACCTAAAATGGGCCCTCCTAGAATGCATCAAATTTGTCATGGTATTCGAGCTTGGACTTCTTTTCATTCCATTTAAATACCAAGTCGCCAACTTAAAAGTATAATCGGAGGTCTTTTTTTCGTTCTAGTTTTTCGTGGTATCGACATGCTTCATGAAAGCCTCATAGGATTTCTCCCTTTCCTCTTCCAACTGTAATAGTTGGGCAATTCTCATGCTAATAGGGTCAAGCCGTTCATCCTTGCCATATAATGAACAAAGAGACTGTAGTACTAAAAACTCAATATGCTTAGGAAGTACTACTTCCTTCCTGTATACTAGGGAATATGAGGACATCTTAATGGATTTCTTGATGGAAATTCGGTCTGCTCATGACGCAAAATATAGAAGCAGATGTCAAATCTGCTTGTTGTCTTCTAGCATCCTCTTCAGGATTCGAAGCAAGTTTTTGTTAGTAGACTCTGCTAAACTGTTGCCCTGCGGGTAATAGTTTGATGAAGTTTTTAGGTAGATACCGTACTTACTGGTGAATGCACACATCTTGGCTCCAATGAAATGGGAAACATTATCCATCACTATAGCATCCGGTATTTTGAAATGGGTTATCAGCCCTTCCAAAAAAGTGATGACAACATCCTAATTAGCCTGCTTGGTGGGCACTGCTTCTATACATCGGGTGAAATAGTCTGTAGCTATCAAGATATACTTGTGCTCTATGAAAGAATTAGGCTCAATTATCCTGATGAAGTCTAAATCCTATTACTAAAATGGAGCCTCAACCCGAATCAGGTTCAGAGGCAGAGAAGCATTCTTGACGCGACCGATATATCTCTGACACTTATCACACTTTTGGCTCACACTAAAGGAATCAACAAAAGTGGTAGGCCAATAATAGCCTACCCTTATTATTTTTGAAGCTATCGACATTTCGGTGAGATGGCCCCCAGATATTCTAGAATGGAACTCATCCAGGATTTTTTCTTTTTCTGTCCCCTTGACACATCTCAGGAGGACACCATCGATGTTTCGATAAAATAGCCCATTGGGCAATAACACATACCTGGAGGCCTGTAGCCTGAAACATCTCCTCTATAAAGAGTTGAGTCTGACAGGGCACTGTCCAGTGCTAAAGTACTCCACCAAGTCTTCAGTCCAATCCTTGCTATTTGTTGACTAATTCACCAGGTTACTCTACAACAATGAATCTTCCCATTGGAAAGCTGTTACCTCAGTTGCGGCACCCTTGGCAAGCTCCAGGTATAGAGCCCGACCACAAACCAATTTAGTGGGTCAGACCTCTATATCAAATTCTTGGATCTTGGTGATCCAACCTGCCCTATTGTTACCAAACTCACCTTGACTAATGAAGTTTTGAACGTTCGGGTGTACCATGTACACTATCGTCTTGCTCTACGAGATGAAATGACAAAACTTCTTCAATGCCCTCATTATTGCATGCACTTAACTCTCAATAAAATTGTACTTTTATTCATGCGAGATAATGACTTAACTGAGGAATGCTATGGGTCGTTCATCCCCATCATCATTTTTCTAGGTTAGCATAGCCGCATAGCTTTCTAGCTCCCCGATTGCATATAGAATGAAGTTTTTAGAATAATTAGGGTTTACCAGAATGGGAGCCTAAGCGATCAAATGCTTGATCTCTTTAAATGTCTGCCTTCTCTCTTCAGTCCATAAGAATTCCAAATCCTTTTTGAGGAGCTCAGTCATAGGCCTCACTACATGGGCGAAGTCTGAAATAAACTTCCTAACAAAATTTATTTGTCCGAAGAAGGATTGGAGGCCCTTCTTGTTGGCCGACAGCGGTAGCCTGAGTAGGGCTTCGGCCCTAGTGGGGTCAATAGCAATATCCTTCTCTGATATGAGGTGCCCTAGGAGTTTACCTTCCTTAATCGTGAAAACTAATTTTTTTTGGGTTTATTGATATTCTGAACTCCTAGGTGTAGCACCTTAAAATTGGCGCAGTAAAACCTTAGTAATTACATTTACTCTAGTAAATATTCAAATTCAAATTTTAACCTCCCAAACCACCTGTTAACCGTCGCTTAATCCGTTTCCTCATTTTTCACACCATTTTTAGAGGTTGTTTTGACCATTTGACGATATCGTCGTCGATCAGATGATATCGCCTCAGATTGGACAATTTCGTCTGGGCTAGGACGTCCAGACGATCTTGTCCCAAAACTTTTTTTCACAATTAGCTTCTGTTCCAACGACGTCTCTAATCTGGGTAGAAGTGTGTCTGCGTCGTTAGAGACCCTTCCCCATTGGAGATCTCCCAAATAGGGATGATCTCCAACCTCCTAACCTCCCTCCTAAGATTATTTAATCCTAAGCCCTCCCCTTAGCACCCCCTGGCTGATAATTCCTGTAACTTGACTTCACACACATTAAGACATCCCAAATTGTTATTTGCATTAGTTCTATCCAATTTTTGTTGTAGGTACCTTAGTATTTTTTAGCCGGAGCAAGCTTACATCGTCGCAGACGATCCTGTTCAGATCGAAGGCGATCCTGTCGAATCAAAGACGATTTCGTATCAATGCGAGATGATTTTGACTGCAGTCAACATTGAGGTAATCAGTGCCTAAAGTTTGCATTTCTTCATCCTTTTATTTTATGCATTGTTCTGTATTTAGTTGAATCTAAATTTATTTCTTATTATTTTGCATTTTGGAGTTCACCCATCTAGATCAAATTCATAATTAAGTTATAATTGTTATTTAATCAGTATGATGCATTCATGTTTCTATTTACAATCCTTAGTTTGATATTGTTATTGTCATTTTACACTGTTTCCCTTTGTTAGCATTGCTGTATTTTCTGTGTTTTGCACCCATTTCTCTGTTTGCAGGTCTTTAAAGAATTCGTTAGACGAATTCGTCAGATCTCAGATGATCTTGTCTGATAACAGACGATCCTGTCAAATCAGAGGCGATCTTGACTACTTCAAGAATCAAAATCTTCATCAGACATCCGGATCAGGTATGATTGTTTAATCTTGCTTAATTTCTCTGTTTTCTGTCCTAATTTGTTCTTTTGTATTCATTTAATCTGCATTTTCATATAGAATAGCTTAGACACATTTTGGCCAAACCTAGGATATGGATGTTTAAGGATAAAATTGAACACACAAAACACATTCCCAACCTAGGCGTGGAAACTGCCATTAAATGTTTCCTGGTGAACCCACCATCCGTCGAAAAATCACCATAATACACCTCCCTTGAGAGGTGGGACCTTCGCAAGGCCTCTCAGTCTGAGGTACCGTGCCATCCTTTTCCCATCCTCCTTCTGGGAACAGATCCTATAGCCTGAAGGTAGGGATGCAAAAAATTTGGAGCGATACACTAGGACTTCTCAAAAACTTTCCGCAAATGTAAACCGTGCTCCTCCCTCCTATGGGAGAAAATAGTCATATCATCTAGATATATTACAATGACACAGTTGAGAAAATTACCAAAGGCTAAGGCCATTGCTATTTAGAAGGTTTCTCTGGCGTTGGAGAGGTCGAACAACATACGTTGATAAGCAAAGATGCCTCACTTGGTGGTGAAGGCAGTCTTATATTGGTCCTCATATTTGATCCAAATTTGGTTATACCCCGAGAAGCCATCCAGAAGGGAAAACCTCTGAGCTCCTACTACCATGTGAAGGATCTGATCAATTTGGGGCAGTAGGTAGTTATATTTCAAAGATGCTTGATTAATATTTTGGAAGTCCATGCAGAGGCGAATATCTTCGTTCTTTTTTTGGACTGAGACTAGGTTCACCACTCAGGATGAATGCTTGATAGAGTAGATTATCTTTGCTTCCAATATTTTTAGAAGCTTGAACTTCATCAGTATTTTGATCTTTGAATTCACAAGCCTCTGCTTCTGTCGTACAAGCTTAACTCCCTCTTGGAGCTCAATTGTATGCTGAAAGACGTCTCTATTGTACTCCTTTAGGTCACGATAGCTCCAGGCGATGATGTCTAGATATTCTCTACAAAGGATCCTGATATGCTCAATTTCTTGTTGTGTGTAATCAGTTCTCACCTTGATCATTTTCTTAGAATCTAGCTCTAGCTCCTGGTACTCTCTTGCATCCACTTTGATCTTGTGGGGAAGAGGCATGTCGTCTTTATCAAACAAGATTTCAAAGATGATCAAACCCTTAGGGAGGTGGTTGTTCTTCAGCTGAATTAAGCCCTCATATTATTCATCGTTGAGAGCTCTATCTTCAATTATTCCTGCTTCATCAATCAAAAAATTAATGATCTGCTCGTCGTTGTCAAAGTTCTACCAGTGAATATTCTTATTTGGTATCGAGGGCTTGTAGATAACCCTTACTATTTTTGGCCTTTGTATCAGATTCTTAGTTGGGGAGCATCTTGCTTCGATGGACACCAAAATGTCATCATGTTTATTCTACTCTCACGAAATAAATTGAATATTGAGAGCCAAGAAGGACTCGAGCAGATCCCATACCTTATTACGATATACCTTGAGGTAGTGTTGTTTGGCAACACATTTATTTTTCACTTGGTTACATATTAATTTGGAGTCCTCGAATATCTGTAGCTATTTTATTTCTAACTCCACCTTTCGTAACCCCAAACACAAGGCTTCATACTCAGCGATATTATTTGTACAGCTTCAAGCGAGCCTGTATAAGTATGTCTTTTGATTTCCAGAGGGAGAGATGAGGACAACTCCAACTCCAACGCCATTATTGCATCAGGCATAGTCAAAGAAGATCTTCCATAATTTGTCGTCCATAGGGTCAACGTCACTCGAAACTTTAGCCTTTTCAGGCTTGGTAATTGAGTAACACCCGATATCTAATTCTATCATAGCATTGAAATCATGCATGAAGAACTCATCCTCTATGCGCAGCTCATCAAGATCTTCCTCCATAAACTCCACTTTCTCATCCACTTACTCTACTCCATCAATAATGTTGACTGAGTCCATGGGTTTCTTCGCATCCTAGATTTTTTCAATGAGAAAGGTGGAGGACTTCTCATTAAAAATTTTGATGCTCTTCCCCTTGAAGGGGACCTCCATATACGAAATTGAGAGACAGATAGCCTCCAAGCTTGCAAATGAATTCCCTTGATAAGCACATGCTGAAATAGGGATCTAAGTCAAAATCCACAACTTTTTAGATTACTGTGATCTGCGACATATTGTGCAATATGATCGGGATGTCATTGATAACCCCCACTATCTTGACCAGAGTCCCGTCCAACTGAAGCACTCCAGGACTGCTCCTGGAGTACTCCATGCCCATGAATTAACATACAACTTTGGGTATTATAGTGGTGGCAACACCAGAATCAACCATGCAATTATGCACAACCCATCCTTCCATCCTGAGGGATAGATAAAATGGTGGCGACCTATTCTTTCCCATAGCGAAAGTGGTCAGCGACTGCGTCAAGACAGTCTGAGTTGGTCTCCCCTTGCCCTTGACGGACTTGAGGGATTCCTATAATAGGTCAACTTGACTAGGCAATTGGAACACATCAAAGAGGCTTACCTTAGCCAAAGTTTTCCTTAACTCTTCGACGACATTGTATGCTCCAACGCTAGAGTCGCCTCCCTCTTTAGAAGTTTCATACCAGCTCTGGTACTGTTGCATTGCTTAAACTCTCTAATGCTTGGTGATCAAGGGGTACCATAACTTTTCTATCTTTTGATCTCTTGCTTCTACTAGAGGCTAAGAGGTCAAACCTTGTGGCTAAGGGGTCCTCGCTCTTGCCCTTGGGGGTAGATAGTCTCTTAATTGAGCATTGTCCATAGGTTCCAATACCTATGCTAGTTCTCTTTTTGGTGGTATGGTTGTCTTCTCACTTGGCAGTTTAGGATCAACAAGCACCTTGAGTGGCTCCATTTGGATCGGGTCGAATTCGATTGGCTTCTTGCCTATCTACATCAGGATGGAGACCTTTTCGATAGGAGGAATCATGCAATTATGATCAGATTCCCTTATCATATTCACCTATCCATCGGGTGCACTATTTGTGAGTGTTTGCATATTGTTCAAATGAACCATACAATTTTCCTTGCCATACGGGTCATTACAGGTGGAGCATCTGTAGGCCTTACCAGTTGAACTAGTCTCATTACACTCTAACATCTGTCCTAAGGTCTTCTGATGGAGGCGACTTTCTTCCTTGTGATCGGGGGTGGAAACCTCCTTGGCGGATAGCTCTGATCCCTAAATTGGATTTTTTTTATGACACCCATATCGTTTGCTATAGTTTTCATAAACCCATACACATCCTGTAAGTCTTTGGCCTGATCTGTATTTAGAGATATCGTAGCTGCAGGAGCGGGTAACGGTAATAGTGCCAATGGTGCTGGCAATGTTGAGTACTGAGGAGGAGTCAAAATTTGGGGAACTGCGAGGTTTGGATATTGAGGAGTTGATACCTAATTTTGTGGTTTAGGAACCCATGGCTAATTTTATGGGTTAGGAGCCCACGGATGGTTGGGATACATCTAAGATGTAGAATAAGTGGATGCACATGGGTACATATTCTATGGGAAATTCAAATAAATCAACATAGTTGCCTTTGGGGGTAACTTCCCGATAGCTACCAGGTCAGCTTCCACCTTTTGTGCTTATTGGTATAATTTTGGAAACATGTTAACATCAACATGCCAAATACTCATGCTAATATCAAAGTGAAACGCTCTCAGGTAATAGAACACCACTTGTTCAACTATCGACTGAATATCGTTGGTGACCCTCTACCAGGTTTGGGTAAACCTGACATTAAAGTTAGCTATCTCTTCTTGAGGGTGTCTCTGGATAGAGGTGAACTGGTACAGTAGAGAGAAGGGGTCTACTTGCTTGTTGAAACCCCTTATGGGTTGCCCTTCCAGGTGGTCCCATGAAGTGATGGTGTCGTTCGGGAGCGATCGGTAAAAGTAGAGGAGCTTTCCTCTTAGTGAAAGTACCAACAACTTCACCATAATGTCTTCTTTGATTATTTGGTGAATGGTTTCTAGTATTGTAACGTCTTGAATGTGCTCATGTGTTATCTTTCCCGTACGGTCGTAAGTAGGTAAAGCTTTTAGGGTGACATGTGGTATAATGTGCTAATACTATAGGGCAAGAGGTCTAGTGTGATTCCAAGCAGGGAACTACTTGGGCATAGTCAGCTGCACCATATGGGGTGACGGGTTGGACGGCTGCAACGGTGGTTGCACCGATAGAGCTGGAACAATGGGAACACTCGAGGCACTCAGATTAACGTTAGGTGGAGCTAGAGTATTTTGATGATCTGAAGAAGTCAGTGGAACTAGAAGTAAGCTACTTTTTATGTTTTCAGGCATTGGAGTTCGTGTAGCAATAACAACTTCTTGCGAAGATGTTCCTTCTAGTGGGATATTCGTAATGACCACCCTAGGATGCTCTCCTAAAGTGTCAAGGTCAAGCTCGAAGAACTCAACTTCTTCTTCTATGTTTCTAACTTGCCACCTCGTAGGCATGAAGGCATGATATTTAAATTGGTTTGAAAGGCTTGGAGGTATCAAAGTCACATGAGTCGCCAGATGTTCAGATTTGTCAACAATAAGATGAACATAAAATTTTTAGGACTACTCATGCAGTGGAACTTTGGGTCCCACCGAGAGTACCAAAAACTGTTGATAAGAGATCTGCCTTAGGTAAGGATTTGTTTATTAGTGCTTATTAGACCCAACCAGCATTGAAAGACTGATAGGAAGAAATGCCTCCCATGCCAATCTCCAGGGATGTGCTGGTTACCTTGCTATTCTATCTGGGAGGGTTGAGATTAGAGAACTAGAAAGAAATGTAAATGACTTAAAGGAATGGTAAATATGGCCACAGGTAGAATAGAACAAGGGTGATGGGCTAACAACATGATAACTTATATGTCAAATGAAATAGCCATTTAATACAAATGCTAACAAAAATTAAAATTGAACATCCAACATGCATAATCTCTAGGGCTACTCTAGAATTCATGTTTTACCAGAAGCTAAATCCAGATACTAGAATTCAAGCCTATAGATAAACTAGAGAATTTTAATAGAAGATAAGCAATAGAAGACATACACATAATCAAAATTCTAGAGTTAGATCCAGACACTATTTATATTTATAGCAAAATCTGAGTTACAACAAGCTTCTAGTAAACACCCATCATTTTACAATAAAAGAGCAGGCTTATATAGAAAATTTTGCCACTTGAAATATTAAATGCTCATCTACAAAACATGGTTGTGATAGCCAAGATAAGAGTTACAAGAGAGTACAGTCATGAAACATTAATCAGGCATGGTCGGGATTGATGACTCCTTGAAAATATAGTTGAGCTCCTTCAATGCCCTAACAAGATTGGCTTGCTGGCGCTGCCTTCTCACTCACGGGGATCACTTTCATGGAAGTTAGACTTGAAATATTGGAACGTCTAGTTTGGAAGCTTCTTAGAATGGTTGTGCTTGGATGGATAAGGATGTACCTTAACTTGCTGATGTGGAGCGCAGTTGAGAAAGACCAACGCCAGAGTTGATAATTTTGAAAGTGAAGTGCAGCTACCCATTGCGCAGTTGCCTGATGCAACAAAAAAGGAGTGCAAGGCCCTGCATAGGAGAAAATGAGTGCAATAATGGGGCCTCGGGAGGCACACAATATTTGAAAAATTAGTAGGTGAGGTGCAATGAAGTGAAATGTAAATACCTTGCGCAACAGGAGAGGTGCACAACAATCTGGGCATTGGGAGACACTTTTGTTGAAAAGTCAACCAAAACTGTGCACTTGGGATAATGAGCAATAGTATTGCACACTTAATATGGTGCACCAGAGTCCTACACAGTTTGAATAGTGTGCTAGAGTCCTTCACACTTCAGATGGTGTGCCAGAGTCCTGTGCACTTCAGATGATGCGCCTAATTCTTGCAAACTTGAAAAGGTGTGCCTAAGTCCTACACACTTGAGATGGTGTGCCAGAGTCTTGCACACTTCAGATGATGCACCTAAGTCCTATGCACTTAAAATAGTGCACCTAAGTCCTGCACACTTCGAATGATGCGCCTAAATCTTGTACACTTGAAATAGTGTGCCTAAGTCCTGCGCACCTGAGATAGTGCACCTAAGTCCTGTGCACTTGAGATAGTGTGCCTCTTGAACTGGCCTTATCTATTTTATCTCAAAATTGGGCTGCACTCTTCCTTTTCCTTGAGGGAAAATTGTATCAGGGGGCTTGGCATGAAACACCATCGCCATTCGAAAGATGATTTTCCTGTATGGTCACTAGATAGGAACAACTACACACTGTTTCAGGCGTTGTAGAAAGGGTTTGACAATAAAACTTAGGAGAGAGAAAAATGCATTCGAAATATGAGAATAGAGTTTCTGAGGAGCAAAAATTATTGGAAAGCTAAATATACACAATGTTGCAGGAATGACAACAGTAATTCATCAACTTTATCATTCATATTACAAGTATGTGTGTGTACCAGTTTATAACTATCTTATCACTAATATTGAGCTACCTAATAACTAAAATCATAGTAACCCTCCTTAGGTGCCTCACCAAACTGTTGATATCCTCTAATTAATACATTATGATAATCATCCTCTATGTCATCTAGACCCTCCTTAAAATCTTGATCTAATATTAAATACCACAAAAATGGGAACCTAATTTTTCGTCTAATCTAATAGAGTCCTATTTCCTCCAACTCTACAACCATACATGTGGCCCTAATTATAGCTATAGTCAAATTGGATGGGGGCATTCAAATTCCTCTTTCTCAATGAATATGGCATCTTGTCAAACCTCCTCTCACTTCCTCTCAGTGCTTGACTTACAAACTGACTAATAATTTTATACACACATGATTAAATTTTCCTCCATTAGCTTAATACATCTAGGGTTTATTCAGTACAACATAATACTCTATGATTAGTTTATTAGGGTGTGGCCATTAACCCCTCATAGCATTAAATCTATCAATATACCTCCATTGCTCCTACTATGGTCACCTCTACTCCGAGGATTGAAAAGAAAGCCCTCAATTACACTGTTAGAGTTAGAGTATATTACATAATTTGGGTCATATAAATGTACCAACTTTGGTACATTGTTATATTAGAAGATTAATTTAGGGGGAAGTTAGCTAGTTACTTCAAGCAATGTAATAAATGCACAAGTGTCAATGTGCATGTTGTAATGTGCAAGGTGTCCACTTGTACAACTAGGTAGAGTGTTGGCCAAGGAACTTATCTTCCTATATAAAGGGCCTCATAGTGATAGATAAAAATAGATCTCATAGGAAGCTTATATCAAGTGCATTACTCTTGTATGGAGTATAATGTAGTTCTTTAGCTAATATTTACCTCCATACTGCATTGTATTTTCATCATTTCTATTTATAGTATATTTCAGTCATATTGCATAACTATTTTCTTTCATATTTTCTACATCTTGTTAGGACTTATGTTAGATCTCTCCATTGCAAATATCCTCAAAAGCTAACAGTGGTATCAGAGCCATGATGAATTGAGAATAGGAGGGCCTACATCCATCATAGTTCCTCTTTACGATTTTGCAAACCGAATTAGCCTTTGTGCACTGCCATTTGCAAAATTCATCATAAGAGAAGTCCAATAGGTCAAGAGGAATAGGGAGAGTCACCATTACTATTTTTGGCCTGTATTTTTGTAAAATGGGTCTACCATTGAGTGATGTTGCATGCAAAAACTGCCATTAGAATTAATTGATAGAAAAAGCCACAATAGTCAATAGGTTCAAAGAGAGTCACAAGTGAGGACTGAAATAAATTTTAGTTATAGAAAGTCTAAGATTATATCTAGCTAGAGTATTTCCACAGAGTTGCAAAAAAAACTCATGAAGACAAGGACTCAACATTCATACCACTAGATTGACAAATCAATTAGTGAAGATTATTATTTCCAGAATTACAATTTCCTCAATTCCAATTTCTAACAACTTGTTGCAGGAAAAATGGGATTCAGAAAAAGGTTGGGAAGCTTTCTACAATATATTTAGGAAGAATATCTTCTTAGAATTATTCCAGCACTTGCAACAAGGAAGAAGACTGAATATTTCAAAGAACTCAAAAAAGGTCCCATTATAGGAGCTATAATATTGCAAACTATAGAAGTGAAGAAAATGCCATAGTAGTCTTGTAGCAGACTCAAGAAAGAAGAGACTCCATAAGTTGAGTCAATAAGAAGATAGGATATTGGTGATATTCATTCAATATCAATACCTGTAGAGTGCAGAAGAAGAAAATACCATGAAAGCCTTGATACAGAAGAAGGTCACAGAAGCCTTGATCCAAAAGAGAAGGCCATAGAAGTCTTAATTTTGAAGAAAACTTCTGAGAGGAATTCTTGATTCAGAAGAAGAATACATGATTTAGAAGAAAAACTCCATAAAGGAGTTCCAGAAGAAGACTCCAGAGAAGATTCCAAGAAATAGGATATTGGTGATCTCCTTTACTGATTAAATATTTCCTTTAGAAGCTGAAGATATCAAGATAAGATCTCATTGAAGGACTTCTATTCTTGGAAGAAAGAGGATTAGGAGAGTCTTGTTAAAATCCAAAAGTAGCAGAATCAGAGATTCGATAATATCTCATCACCAACACTTTCAAAAGTATAAGGTTGAATAAAAGGTCCCAAACTAGAGAAGTTGTAAGATAGAATACCTTGGAGAGGTCTCAAGGAGAAAAAGAAGAAGGCTTGGAGAGCCTTGTTGCAAAGCTCATAGAAGCATAATCATAAGAGTTCCTAGGAGAACTCATTGGAGAAATCCACTACCAAGGAGAAGCTCATGTTAGTGAAGGACTTGGGATAACTATCGTCATCCGACAACAAACCCAAGAGAGAAGAATTTGGCAAGGAGTACCAAATCCAAAAGAAGAATCCAGTGAAGACCTCAAGATATTCAAAATCTTGAGAAGAAGAAGATCTTGTTTGAATCTTGTAGACACAAAAAATTGACCCACTTTCAATGGGTAATATTCCTTGCAACCCCTAAAAGGTCCCCAACCCCTGCCAAGGGAAAGGGAAGGCCTCTTTACCCTTCCATTTTATTTTCTTTTGTATTTTAGAGAGATCGTGCCCCATTTTCATGAGGTATGACTTTACGGAAGCGATATCACATCCCGTTAGGATGGGGTGCGATTTCACTATTTTAATTAATTTTATTTTTTTTCTTATTGGCCCGCTTAGACCCAAGTTTAAACTTTTCAGCATGTTTTTGCGTTGGTTGTGAGTTTATTTGTGCTCGCCCTGATCATCTATAAAAGGAAGATCAATCTCACTTTTTTAGAGATATATATAGATAGATATCATGATAATGGACTTACTAATGCTCATGCGATCTTTGTCTTCTAACACTCCCTTATTGCTTTTATTTCACTTTACTTTTTGTGTCTTCTACAAGCTAACCCAAAGTGCAAATTTTGGATTTTGATTTCCTATTGCGTGGATTGGATTGTTGTTGGACTTGGTGGATTCATGGTGTGGTTTGGAGAGATAGAGTGCCCGCTTGTATACTTCAATTTTCTTTACTTGCTTTTGCGATGTCCATCAAGGTTTGATTACTTAGTTTTTGGCATTTATTTTGCTTCTTGCATTCACTTTTTATTTTTCATTAATCTGCAGCGATATTGCACCCGATATTAGCGAGTGTACGACTTCACTTAACCAGATTAGGGCAAACTATTTTGCAGAAGCAAGATCGTGCCCCGTCCAGGTAGGGCATGTCTTTGCTGCTGTGTTATCGTGCCCACTCCAGGTGAGGCATGAATTTTCCTGAGAGCACACCGGGGGCAATTTCAAGATTCTACTTTCACTATTGCATTCCATTTTGCATTTAGGTCATACTGTTGCATTCTATTTTTTGTTTTCTATTACTGCATTTTTATTTTATGATTAATCATCCAAAGGTCAATTTTTGCTTTTGCTTTAAAAGGTCATCTAAAAGGACCTAGGGGGCTTGACTGTTGCACCTTCAAGGACTTCTGTACAGTGGCCTAAGTAGGCCCCCTAACGTTGATCACATTTCTTTAGTGTCTTTGGAATTATCTTGCAGGAATAGGTATTTTGATATCATTGGACAAGAGGCATCAAAAGCTAGGATCAACCACCGGTTAAAGCTAAGTGTTCTGATTTATCTTGCTGGTTTTCTAATATGATCTAAATTTAATTCTTAGGCATCTAAAAGTAAAAAGCATTTAGTTTGCATCTAGGGATAATTTTTGTGCATTCATTTTGTATGTTTTTGCTTTAAAGGTTTTATGGAATAAACCCTAGGTTAGTGAGCATCCAAAATAAAGAATCATATTAGGCTAGCTCTTGTATGCTTGCATTTTGCTTTCAACTATTGTACTCTATTTTCTGCATTGTCATTTATCTTTCCTAGTTTAGAACTAGAAAGACCAAACTTAGGTGTTTTTCTCAAAAACTGAATACATCAAACATTCCTGAATATCCTGAGGACTTGGAGCGAGTCCTTAAACCATTCCTGGTGAACCCATCCCCCTAGCACCGAGTGTAGAGCACAACATACCCCCATGGTTCACCCCACAAAAGGTTCTCTCCTTGCAGATCTAGCCTTTTGTTTGGGAATTGTATGCGGTAGGGCAATTTTCCCCCTCTACATATTTGGTGAACCCGACGTGAACACCTCCTTTTTCTTTCAAAATTTAAGCAAGATCATTAATTCTTTTTGAAAAATATTTAAGTAATTAAAATTTGTTTGTTAGTGTTTTCCCCTATTTGTTTTTCACTACTTCTAATGGCTCCTTTCCTTAGAAGTCAGAGGAAACAACTAGAGTCTGATTATGTTCCTTTGGAAGATGATCATATTGATAGGGAAGACCCTAATGTAGATCCAGAAGAGCAAGAAGAGGTAGACATGGAAACTGAAACTAATCCTGATCCTTTTTCTGGACCTAATGGTAGTTATGTCTTTTCATCATTTGATCACATTTGGGAATTCATGAAAGCTCACAAGGAAAAACTATTGGAATATGTAGAACGAGAAGCTCATCTTGAAAAAGAGGATGCTACTCCTTCCCCTCCCAATAGGTCTCCTTTTCTTAAACATGATATTCCTATATCTCAATCCATGCATCAAAACAATTTAAAGAACCAAGTGACTTGTGCCACTACTAATACCACCAATGTTGGAGGGAATCTGCAAGTCTCTCTAACTAGTAATGGCCCAAAAAATTATTCTCAATTTCCTCCTTCATCCTCTAATATCAACACCATTGCTTCTATTCCACCAAATGTTAGTTATCCACAAAGTGCCACATACAACCAAAGTATCCAAAACTTAAATCAAACATCAGGGTTTCAACATGCATACTTTCCTCCTTTGGGAAGCCTGGGAAACATACATAGTAATTCAGAGATGCAGAATTTGGAAAATGTAGTGAATCAGTTGGTTTCAAGGATGGATATGATTCAGCCTTCAAGGTTTACATACAATTATAAAGAAATGTGTAGTCAACCATTGGATCCTATTGTTGTTGCTAGACCTTATCCTAAGCATTTTTCTATGCCAGTATTGCCAATCTATAAAGGGAATGAAGATCCAATAGAGCATTTAAGAGGATTCATGATAGCTTATCATGATCTTGTTTATGATGACATGCTCTTATTGAAAACATTTCCAAAGAGTCTTGTTGGAGTGGCATTAGAATGGTATTATCGATTTCCCAACTATTATTTGAAGAGTTTTGAGAAGACTACCGAGATGTTTGTTCATCAATTTAGTGCTTACATTGAAAAGGAAGTGACTATGAGAGATCTATATGATTTAAAACAAAGTAAAGAAGAAATCTTTTCAAAATTTCTAGCTCGTTGGAGAAGTTTAGTTGGCCGATTAAGACAACCTGTGTCTTAGAAAGATATGCTTGATATATTCATTGGTAATTTACAAGAACAATTATATTATACTCTAGAAACTACTACTATCACATCTCTAGATCAAGCAATCGAGTTAGCAAGAAAAGTGGAACAAGCTCTCATTAGAAGAGGTCAACTTAAGGTTAAATAAGATAAGCCAATTAAGTCTCAACATAAGAATAAGCATATAGGAGGCAATAGTGATAGTAGGCCTATTAACAATGTCACTAACAACCTACAAAAGATTGTACTTCAAAAGCCTCCTCAAAGGAACTTCACAAGACTTAATATGCCTATGGAAGTAATTTTAAAACAACTATTGGATGCTAAGGCAATTGAATTACCCCTAGTAAGACAACCAGATACTACAACTCATTGGTATAAGGTAAATCAATATTGCACTTACCACAGAGTAGAAGGACATTGGACAAACACTTGTAAGAAGTTGAAGCATGTGGTTCAAGATTTGATTGATGCAGGACGCATTGATTTAGGAAATCTCCAATCAATAAGTAATCAAACTCCTACTCAACAAGTTCCAACAACAAATCAAGACATGGGGATATTTAAGGATCCCCTACCAAAGCATGATCAATAAAAAACCAATCAGGTGGCTCATCAAGATGATTCCTTATGCCATAGTAATGTGGTTGGTATGGTTGGAGTAACTACAAGGAAATAGGCTCAAAATCAGCAACATCAGCAAGGATAGAGTTCAGTATCTCAACCCAGTACAATTCTAAAGGAGAATCAGAGAAGAGATTCAGCTACAAGGATTCCACCTATAGTGTTGAGACCACAGTCACATGTTTCATTTGATATTCAGAAGCAGTTAGCTAGTACGCCAACAAAGATATCAGTGTTAGAAATTTTGCAGACTTCTCTCGATCATAGAAATGCTTTAATGAAATTTTTACAACAACAATCTATTTTCCCAGATATCCCTCCTGATGCCATAGTTGACACCATAAGTTCTTTTGGGATACATCATGTCTCATTCTCAGATGATGATAAACCTTCCTCAAACTTACATGGAGATTCATCACTTTACATCACCACACTTATTGGGGATACCCTTATCAAGCGAGTTTTGATTGATAATGGTTCATCCCTCAATTTGTGTACATATCAATTCTTTCAAAAATTTGGATTAAAAGAGGAAGATTTAACAAAAAATGATATCATCATTAAAGATTTCAACAATGAGTCCCAAGAGGCCTATGGCATCATATCTCTCCCCTTAAAAGTGGGACCGATAATATTGGATACTTTGTTTTATGTGGTACATTTTCCTGCATATTTTAATCTCCTTCTTGGGTGACCTTGGATCCATGCAATGAAGGTTGTCCCTTCTACTTTTCATCAGTGTCTCAAGTTTGAATTCAAGAATCAAGTTGTCACCATTTCGGGTGACCCTCGACCATTTGAATTTTGTTCAAATATAGAGTTAGCTCAAATAGATTCTTATTCTTGTCCTTCTATTTCTTCAATAATTTCTCCATGTTTCTCATCTCAAATCTTCGAGCATCTTCAAAGTTTAAAAGTGAGTGAGGAACATAAAACCCATTCTTTCTCCTTGGATCATGATAATCAGTTTCTTCAAGAGCCTCTTCTAGATCTAGCCAAGCTACCACCTTCACCCCAAACTATGGGCTTGCCTCATAAGAAGGGTGATGTTATACACATTGGCACATGTACTTTTATCTTCGGAGGTATGGATTTCGAAGAAAAGCTCCATGGTAGCAACCCATCTCTTAATGAGTACTCTTTCACTCAATGCTATCTCACTAATGATTATCCCCTTCCTAAGCAGATCCTGTCTAGTATGGGATATGCAGGTAAAGGATTGGGACCACAACAGAAGGGTATTCAAGAACCCTTGGATGTTGAGATTTGGCTTGGGAGATGTGGTATAGGTTTTATACCTAATAAGAATCAACCTCTACCTTTTGAGGATGATGACCATCTTATGACTTATGCAGAATATATGGAATATCAAAAGTTGTCAATAGATGATAATAAAGGTGTTAATTTTTCTTTTCCTCCAAAGATAATGTCTTGTAATATGGTTGGCTTTGTTCATTCTAACAATAACATTGTTTCTATGCAAGAAAATGATGAATCTTTGTATAATGTCTTTTATGCTAAAAAGAATGGTGCTATTAGAAAATATTGTGATTATCGTGCCATAGATGTTGAACGAAGAGCTTTAAAAGAGCTTCTTCATGATTTTGAGGATGTCTTCAATCTAAAACATCATGGAACACCTATTTATTTTGATAAGATGTATGGTGTATTTATATTTTGCATTGATTTTAACTCTTCGTAAAAAAATAAAAAATTATATATAAAAAAAATAAAAATAAAAACAAAAATTTTCATATAGTTGCATCTTCATTTTCCATTGCATTCACCTGCTTGCTCATATTGCATAATTGCTTGTCATCATTGCATGATTACTTGACATCTAACATAACACCTTGCATGTTTTCCTGTCATAAATGCATGATTGATTGTTCATGATTGCTTGCTCATATAGATTTTTAGGGATCTTACGACAATGGCATGTGATAATACCTAGTTAGGTCATAGCTCACATGCATTGCACTTCTCACTAGGACTCTAATGCCTAGCAAGATCCCCCTTAGGGATTCTTTTGATGACTGCTTCTTCTCCTTTTCTTGATTTCTTCATTATGCTAAAAAATCTTGTTGCACAAAGTCTTTCTCAAAGTCCCAATCTGGGATAGTACTTGCATACTATATTTATACATATTATACCCCACATGGGATATTTATACATCCTAGTGGGTATTACACTATTCATGATCTTCTATCGGGTCATAATCTCTTTTGAATCAGCAAGATCAACACCCCATTATAGGATAATCTCCTTGGCCATTTTCAGTAGACCTCAGCATACATCATAGCAGATAATCACCTCACAATAGTTAATAAGGGAGCAACCACCCATAGCGAGTAAAAAATCCACACACACTTTTTCACATTGATGCAAGTGTTATACCCATAGTGGGTCTAGCTATCTAGTTAGTATGATCTATAGTGTCTAGCTACACTGGTTCCTTGCAACCTACACTAGTATTATACTATGGATCATTTGCTCTTCTCCTTATCTGATGATTGACCTTTGGACTCCATGTTTTCTCTTCTTCTATTTTTTCTTCTATTTCTTCTCTTCTTCCTTCTTCTCATTTTCTCTTGTCTGGTTTTGTTTCTTCTTCCCCATTCTTCTTATTCTTTCATTTTGTATTCATTCATCCTCATGTAGTTTGCATTAGGATAGTTTACATATATAAAAACACTTAAAATAAACAAAAAAAACATATAAAAACATGCATTAAATCATTAAACATAAAATCACAATAAATTCGTAGCTGTGTATTACTCGTGGAAAAAAAGAGTACATTGTGTGATGTTGGTGTACCACAATACAGACTTGGTACACTCAACCTAGGGATGCACACCATAATACAAAATTGGTGCATCATCTCTATCCCTAGCCTATCCTCTCCTAGCTCTGAAAGCCAGCTCCCTCTGGCCCTCCTTGAGGTGGAGGCAACCTCGATTGAATTATCGACTACTGAGATATCGTTGGTGCCCGTGATTGGGATCACGATCTACTTACTAACCAAAGGGACGAAGGAGACTCCATCCTTCACTTTAGAGGGATAGCTACGTAGTAAGCTATCTCAAAAAATGTAGCCCTTCGAATGGCTATTTTCAACCTATCGTCTGTCCATTGTAGCTATTCCTGAAGGAGCTGCACCACGTCCCCTGCCTGGCTGCTCCCAACGATAGCCATCCCCTCAGCCCTGGAATGCTGACACTCTCCATCCAGTTGGTCCACCTATCCCTAAAATTGGGTAGCCTCTACCTATGTTATGTTCCTCTCAACCTACAACTAGGCCATCTATGTATGAAGAGAAGCTAGTTATACCCATAGCTCCTCTATCCCATGGCTTTGGCCTCCCATCACTGCTAATGTGGATGCCTCCCTAGGGTATCTGACTTGTGGCCCCTCTGTCTATGTGGAGGTATCTCTCACCCCTCCCTCTCTAGTCCTTGTTATCAGTATGGTCTCCTCTACCACCCAGATCTGAACTCGTGTCAACCTTTGTCTAGACACAAAAAGAGCCTATTGTGCCTTCTCTATGGCCCTATGAGCTACCTCTCAAAATTCCCACTACATGCCTAGGTCCATCACCTGGCACCTTTGTACTGGTATAGGCATGGAGATCCTCTAGGGCATGATTCCTTTGTACCACCATATGTACTCGATGGCCACCCTTGCATCGCCTACTCCTAGGTTGACATAAGGAGGATTGTCTATGTTCTCCTTAGCCCATATAATAAGGTTTGGCTCAAATCCAACCCCTACTAAGTCCCAGGTTACGCTTCAGTACTAGTAGTCCCCCAGGTTTGGGACTCCCTGTAAGATCTCGAACTACCATAGAAATTAGTCAAACCTGAATACCTTCGGCTCTTCCCTCTTTGACCTCAGCCATTTGATTCTACTCACCCTCACTAGCTTTGTACTATTCTCTTCCCAGCTAGGGTGAAGCCTCCATGGTTTCTAGATGAGCTATGCATCCCAAAGTTTATCGATCACCCTCCTAACTAGTGACAAGTTCTCTACATAGGCCCTCACAATCCTCTCTAGGGATATCGACCATCTGTATGCTACTGGCCGCTCTAGGTCAGGTAATGGTCTTGGTAGTGCTTTCGGTCTTCGCATTGTGATGTGCTACCAAAACCACACTTAGAGAAAAGTCATGCAAACCAATATTGTATGTCTCTTATACATGATGTTGTACAGTGTCTTGTATATGTGAGCCAACACATAAGGACCCCATGCAAATCAAACCTCCTGATATCGCATGTCTGCTACTACTCCTGCTAGTGCCCATGGCAAGTATCATCTACTAGTGTGGCATGTCAAGAGACCAACCAAAACTCCTAAGAGCATAGTGGTTAGAGGGTCCACTTCGTAATGGCTGACCAAATCATCAACTACTATGGTGCCCTCTTAACATCTCTTTTCTCTCTTTCTTTTTGTTTCTCTTCTTTTCCCTTAGTTTTTGTGAAATCGCATCCCATTTTTGGGGCACGCAACTTTGCTTTTGCGAAATCATGCCCACTATTTTTTAGGGTGCGACTTCACGTAATCACACCCAATTTATTTTGGATGAGATTTCACCATGCTCTGCCTAATGCGAAATCATGATCAGGCCACAAAGTTGCACCCAATTTTGGGCATAAAAACCATAGGATTTCACGATGAATTCCCAAAAAATTCCTCCAAAATCCTAATAAAACCATGAAAATAGGATAAAATTATGCATAAGGAGAGTTAAAAGTGATTATTACCCACTCTCGTGCCTTAGCCTCATCCCTCATGACCGTCGCTCGATGAACTGGAAGTGCCATCACCTTTTCTCTCCTAGAGCTCTATTTTCTCTCCTCTTTGCGGTAAAAATGAATTAGGGTTTTACCCCCTTTTACCTTTTAAACCCTGTTTCTTTCTATTTTTTTTTTACCCCTTTGCTTTGCTCAATTATCATTTTTCTCTCTCTCTCTCTCTCTTAGTCTACGTCAGTTCTTTTGAGTTTTTAGGAAACATCACATTTTCATAAAAACTTGAGGGGGCACCTTGACCTATAAAGACATTAATGTCCCTAATACCTCGATTTACATGTAAAATTATAAGTGTTCGAAATGACACCATTTTTACACTATCCCTTTATTCTAACCCAACCATCCCATTTTTGATTGTTGCTATTTTCTAGTGTGTGTGCCTACATCTCTTCTTTGACGCATTTAATAGGCCATAAATGCATCAAAGAGGGGTTAAAATGTAGACAAAAAATTGACCCACTTTCAATGGGTAATATTACTTGCAACCCCTAAAAGGTCCCCAATCCCTACCAAGGGAAAGGGAAGGTCTCTTTACCCTTCCATTTTATTTTATTTTGCATTTTAGCGAAATCATGCCTTCATGAGGCACGACTTCACGAAAGCGATATCGCATTTCGTTAGGACGGGGCACGATTTCTTTGTTTTAATTTATTTTTAATTTAATTTAATTTTATTTTCTTCTTGGCCCGCTTAGACCCAGGTTTAAACCCTCCAATGTTTTTTTGCATCGGTTGTGAGTTTATTTGTGCCTGCCCTGATCATCTATAAAAGGAAGAGCAATCTCACTCTTTTAGAGATATATATAGAGAGATATCACAACAACAGACTTACTAATTGTCATGCGATATTTGTCTTCTAACACTTGCTTACTACTTTTATTTCGCTCTACTTTCTATGTCTTCTGCAAGCTAACCCGAAGTGTGAATTTTGGATTTTGATTTCCTATTGCATGGATTGGATTGTTGTTGGACTTGGTGGATTCATGGTGTGGTTCGAAGAGATAGAGTGCCCGCTTGGATACTTCAATTTTCTTTTCCTGCTTCTATGACATCCATCAGGGTTTGATTACTTAGTTTTTGGTATTTATTTTGCTTCTTGCATTCACTTTTTATTTTTCATTAATCTATAGTGATATCATGCCCAACATTAGTGAGGTACGACTTTGCTTGCCCAGATTAGGGTAAACCAATTTGCAGAAGCAAGATCACACCCTATCCAGGAAAGGTGCGACTTTGTTGCTGCATTATCGTGCCTGCTCCAAATGAGGTACGACTTTTCCTAAGAGCACATCGATGGCAATTTCAAGATTTTGCTTTCACTGTTGCATTATATTTTGAATTTAGGTCATACTATTGTATTCTATTTTATGTTATTGCATTTTTGTTTTATGATTAATCATCCAAAGGTCAATTTCCACTTTTACTTTAAAAGGTCATGACTACTACACCTTCAAGGACTTCTACCTAAGTAGACCCCATAACGTTGATCACATTTCTTTAGTGTCTTTAGAATTATCTTACAAGAACATGTATTTTGATATCATTGGACATGGAGATTTCTTCTCATAGCAATAAGGCATAGTTTAGAGAAATATTTTCTTTGAATCTATAACATAAAGAAGAATATCACTAGAAGGATCAAGATACCAAACTCCAGGCTCAAGATAGAAAGTTCAAGGCTACAATTTGGTGAAGCAAAAAGCTATTCTAGACAACCAACAAGAAGTTGTAAATTCATCCATTACAAGGCAACAACTTGGTGAATCAGAAACACCAAGATCTACATCTACTTTAGAAGCCATCAAAGAGGTAAGCAAATAGTGTGTAATTAGTTGAACTTTATATTAGGTTTTATTATCAAATTCTATTCAACACCATATTTGGATTAAAGTTACAAGAAGAAGAGCTCATTTTATAGTCTTCAATAAAGTACAAAAAGGAGAATTCATTTTAAGGATTATTTGCATATTAAATAGGATTTGGATATTTTCAAAAGAAGAAAAATTACCATCTACCTATTTGCAATCTAGAAAGCAAGAAGACTATATCCTACAATATTGGTTATAGTGAAAAATTATAGAATATTAATTAAGGGTTTATTAAATATTACTCTTAAAAGTTGCAGATATTATTAAGTGCATTTAAAATTATTTTGAGAGTTTATTTACAGGAGCAATAAGGTGAGATTATTGTTGCCATTAAAAAGTGCATTATTAATCCATTAACACTATACTAGTTATCCTTAACTAGTTACTCTAAAAAAAGGTTAGTTTGTGTTTGTTGATTGTTGAAGATCAAGAGCACAAAACCAACATATTATCAAAGTGTCTAGAGATACTATTTGGTGCATAGAACCTGCAACATTTTGTGGCCCAAAATAAACCACCAAAATTAGATCATATTCCTCTAAGGAGTGGAGAAGAAAGCCACCATCAAAATAAGCAATAGAAGCTTCAAATAGAGACTTGGTGAGTCTCAGATTCAAAGTGCACTAAAGGCTATTTACAAAAATAGTGCATAAATTACTTCTACAAAAAGAGCTTCTATCTACGTGGTTATTAGCTTGGGTTTATTATCAAAGTCACCAAGCAAAGAAGAGAGTTGTCTAGCAAAAGAGATAACATCAAATCAACCATTGCCTACTTCAAAAGTTTCTATAAAAACATAGATTGTAAAAGAGGTGCAAAGAGGTACTATATTCTATAAAGTATTTACATTATATTGCACTACTTTAATTTGCCCTACGTAGGAAGAAGGACAGGTTTTCGGTGCCAAAAGAGCACACTCTTCACAAGGAGAAATACAATCCAAGGTAGTTGTATAGAAGCATTCTCCAAGAGAGGTAAAAGAAGCCTCTCTCATCCACGATTGTGAATAGTTGTATCAAGCTATCTACAAGCATAACATAAGGAGAAGAATTATCTACAAAGGTAACTACAAGGTAGGTTGGAAGAAGGAAGAAAAGCACAAGGTAAAAGAAGGCAATACCAGAGCTAGACATACATTCAAGGAGTAGTCTATATCATCCAAGGAGCATCATGAAGTCTCCACCAAAGCACTGCTCAAGCTCCACCAAGGCACCGCTCAAAGCCACCCGAGCTCCACCATAGCACAACTCAATTGGAACCAACTCAACATCATCAAAATACAACAAAGGAAAAGGTGGAAACATACATTGGAGTAGCATGCAAGAATACATTATAAGGCTAGGACAAGCAAAGGAAAGAAGGTGCCACTTGTCACCTTAAAAGGAACCCTAACACCTTTCATACGAACGTTTAAAATAATGTTCAAGATATCACATGCGTGGAAGGAATAATTCGAAGAAGTGTTATGCAGGACACCATAGAGAATATTGAAGAAGGGGTGACAACTAAGCAAGCGTTTACATAGAGACTATAACATCTTCATTCTACAATGAATAGCATCATCGAGTGTTGAAAGAAAACTATCATTGAGCATTGAAAGAAGTCATCGTGACACTTGTCTAATATCATTGTCAAAAACTATGGTGACACTTTTCTAATAGCATCATCGAGCGTTGAAAGAAACCATCATGACAAGAAGGTCATCCTCCTATTTAAGGCATCCAAGACCAAGGAGGAAATAAAATTCGAGTAGTAGAGAAGTGCAGTAAGAAGAGCATTAAAAGCTCTCGATCAAGGTATTCAAAGTAGGTCAAACAGGCCAGACTTGAGGCCCCACCATTCAAGCATTGAAGTCAAGGGAAATCAAAGTCTACCATTGCTCACAGTGCCCAAGGGAATGTTGAACATCGCTGCCATTTATGTTTGAATCCATCGTCGAATACGTAGAGATTTAAAGCTTCATTAAGGTAAGAATCTACCTTGTATAATTTGCTTTCATTAAAAAGGAGCTATAAGGTTGAAGCAATTAGGAAATCAACCATATTTGAAAGCAATACTAAAAGGAAAATATATAGCCTAATATTTGTAATTTAAACATAGGAGAAATAAGGTCTTCAACTTGGAAAAATAAATATTATTGCAAATATTATAGTTTTCTAACATTCCGAATTAGAGAGTTCTAAGGAATACTACATCAAAGCAGGAAATTAGAATTTAGAAATATTAACTATCAAATTATTAAAGGCTATAAAAGGAGGCTTATTAAGGAATATCAAGAGTTGAAAATTTATTGATATACTTGTCTCAAAACCACATTAAGGGGACAAAGAAAATTCAACATTAAGACCTCATAAAATTGAAAAGTGCTTAAGTTCAATAGGAGTAATAAGGTGTAATAGAAGTTGATTTTTGCTACTTACAAAACATTACAAAAACAACTAAAAAATTGAACTACTATTCTCAAAAGCACTATATTAATCATAAAGCATATTCAAAACCACTAGGGAGTCATAAGGAATTCTATAAAACTTGATAATAATAGCATTCATCAAAGATTATCAAGTATTCAATCCATTAGGGAGTCATAAGGTTTCTACAAAACCTAGAATATCACCAAGATATCATACTAAGGAATTTAAAAGAGGACCACAAGGATTATCATGGCATCAAACAAATTCTCTTGTAGAATCCCAATTACTCAAGATTCCAAACTATTTTTCTTGGAAAAATAAGGTAAAATCAATTCTAGTTTATGAAAAACTTTGGGAAATAGTGCAAGGAAAAACAAAAAAACCAACCACTGGTGATACTAAAATCCAAAAGTTTGAAGAAAATGATGCAAAAGCTCTAATGATAATAACCTTTGTTATCATTGATGAGATTCAACCTTATATCAGTTTAGCAAAGACATCTACAGAAGCATGGAAAAGCTTAGAGAATATATTTGAAGGGAAAAATAAAGCTACTATCCTTCATCTTCAAACTCAACTACATTCCCTAAAAATGAATAGTGGTGAAAGCATAGAACTATTCCTAAGGAAAGTAGCATAAATCAAAGGGAAATTATTAACCTTAGGAGAACATATTAAAGATAAAATTCTTACTCAAGTAACCATGAGAGCACTTCAAGATAGCTATAAACATTTGGTCACATCCTTACAAGTCCTACGTAAAGATACTTATTTTGATGATCTAATCAATATTTTTTAGGAATATGAGGTGGAGAATACAACTAAATATGAAATGACTAACACTACATTGGCATAAAAATACAATCCACAGGGAAATTTTGCTTCATCATCAAAAGGATGAATACCATGGTATAACAGGTATTGCCAAATATGCAAAAGAAAAGGTCATAGTACCAACTATTGTAGATTCAATCCCAGGAATCAAAATCAAGGAAATCAGATGAAAAATGGAAGCATATTTCAATCAAGGCAATATCAAAATAATCCTCATCAACAACAAGTTCAATATCCAACCAATTATCCCCAATTGGAGTATCGAAAAGAGAATAAGAAAGGATACCTAGCTCAAAGGATAGAAGAAATCAAAGAACTTGAAGAATCTACAATTGGTTATGAAGTCAAAGCTCTTTTAGTAAGAACAATAGGTTATGAAGATACTAACTACTTGCTTGAACAAGTTACAGAAATCAAAGAAGAAGAATTCAGACTCCAAGGCAAAGAAGATCCATATTGAAGATTAAAATCTTCAATACCCAAATAATGTAATACATGGGGTGTTAGAGTTAGAGTATATTACATCATTTGGGTCATGTAAATGTACCACCTTTGGTACATTGTTAGAATAAGATATTACTTTAGGGGGAAGTTAGATAGTTACTTCAAGCAATGTAATAAATTCACAAGTTTCAATGTGCATGCTGTAATGTGCAAGGTGTCCACTTGTATAGCTAGGTAGAGTATTGGCCAAGGAACTTATCTTCCTATATGAAAGGCCTCATAGTGATAGATAAAAATAGATCTCATAGGAATATTATATCAAGTGCATTACTCTTGTATGGAGTACAATGTAGTTCTTTAGCTGATATTGATGGAGTGACCATTACCTCCATACTGCATTGTATTTTCATCATTTCTATTTATAGTATATTTCAATCATATTGTAGAACTACTTTATTTCATATTTTATGCATCTTATTAGGACCCATGTTATATCTCTCCACTATAGATATCCTCAAAATCTAACATGCACATCACCCACAATTAGGTTTAGTGTCCAATTCATGATGTAGTCCTTCATATAGTTATGCAAGTATAACTCACATAATAGGTCTTAGTATTCTAGAGGACCCGAGAAAAATACCTCACAAAATTGTTGGAGGGTCCTAAAATCACAACACATACCCAAGATAGTCCTAAAAACCTTAAAAAGGATATATCTCTCCCTCAACATAAAAGTGTATAATCATGTTGGCAATCGAAACTCTAGAAATTGTGAAACCAAAAACTCTACTATGTTTAGTGGACCTTATACCTATCCTACTTTGCTTTCAAAAATATAATTTCTTCCTTGTATTTATTGATCATGTCATCCTTCTTTTTACTCCTCACCGTAATTTTATCTTATCTTTAATAAAATTAAATATTTGACCTTGCATATCTTCATAACACAAGGTCCACCTCATTTCCTTCTCATATACAATCCACTTATGCCTATATAGTAAAAGAAATCTTCTCTGCACTAACCATAGCAAGTGTGATAGCACTTGCTCAGGGTTGGTAGCCATGACCATTGGTGGCCCAACACCTGTTGCATGGCCCCTCTCATCAATTGCAACTCCTAATGATTTAACTTCCTCCACCTTTTATCTCATTACCCATAGAGAAAGAGTAGATCATGATATGATGTATTTCCATAACCTATATCCCTACCCATAAAAGCCCCCTATTGTTACCCTTTGATTCATTTGACATGCTTCTCCAAGCGCTTTCTAATGTCATCTTTGTCACACTTCTTAGGGCACTTTTTGATGCACCCTTTGACATGTTTCTCTAGGTGCTTTCTCATGTGCCCATTTCCACACTTATCTAGGTGCTTTCCAACATGCCCTCTATCATGCTTCTCTAAGAGATTTTCAATGTGCCCTATGTCGTGCTTCTCTAGGTGCTTTTCAATATGCCCTTTTTCACACATCTTTGAGAACTTTTTGATGTACCCTCCATCATGCTTATTTGGGTGCTTTTTGACGTGCCTTTCAATATGTTCCTCCCATAACACTATGGATTGCCTTCCATATTTTCCTTGGTGCTTCCTACTATATATTTTATTATGTTTATATTAGTACCTTCTGCATCACCAATCTATGTGATTGATACAACATTGTGCCTCACATATTTTACCATGCTACCCTTGATATTTCCTAGAGCATCCTCCATTATTTTCTCAACACCATAGTTAAGGCTTATTTCATCCATTTCCTGCATTAAACATGTCTCATGTGTATCTTGGAGCTTATCCTCGATATTTTCATGGTCTTCCTCCCTAAGAAATTTGATGAAGCCAAGCGACCCCATCCTAGTTCTCTTTGCATGTTCTACTTGGACCATGCACTCAACTAACACCTACATAAATGCACCACTTTATTTTCCAATGCTTCTTTATTTAGACTTCACTCCATCAACTATATTTTTACCTTGTCCAATGTGTTAGGTAGCATCATTGTATCTCCCCTAGTTACATATGAGATTATTGATAATTTCTCCATAATTGGTTGTGGAAGATCCCTCATCCATAAGCTCCACCATTCCTTACATCTCAACCTCTATAATTCCTTATGCTACAATGCCATGTCACTTTTTGTTCACTCCTTTGCCTCTTCCTTGGATGTTCACCATCACTAGCAATCCAAGCACCTCAGAAAATTGCACACTTGGTTAATTTTTCTTCCACCAAGAACTTTATTAACCCATAGTAGGACAACAAAGCAATGTTCTATTTCTAATAATTTTTTTTACTAATTTTCTCTAGTGCACCATGTAGGTTATAGGGCACATTGAGTCAAAACTTGTCAAACTCCTCTTCCCTATTTACATGTAATATAAACCAGAGATGGTCTCTTACAAGAATAGATAACCACCTCTTATTAGTGAAGTATTTTAGATGAAAGTATGTGACCATATCATATGAAATAGGGAGAAGTTCCCTAACTACACCTCTTGAATTGATTCTATAAGAGTTATGTTCCCCAGGTTAGAAGAAAGCCTCTTAAACCTTGACAGTAGCTAAAGGAATCCCAAAATGTCATTGCCCCATTATAGAGAGCCTTGTTTACCCTAGAAATTGCCATATCTACAATTTTATCTTTAGACCCCACACCACTGCGATTGACCTTGAGATTCATAGAAAACTCTCCTATGATTTTATCATCATAATATTATAGATGCCTAAAGTATCACATCCATATGACTCACTCCAAGAGTGCCATGGCCTTCGGATATCTCTCCATCTTAGATGTATGCACTAGCTCTTGATAGCTATATTTTCCACCATATCCCATGATGTCTAATTTTGTTGGTTCCTTTGTTTTCCCCTATAACTATACTACAAACAACACATTCTAGATTACCCCTTGTTTGATCCTAAAATTGACCAACAATTTGTTGAAGACATGGCATTGATTCTCACATTATCATTGCCTCATGTGTGTCTTGTATATGTCCACACATGTGAACAAGAATATTGGGACTTGACAACCCATGGCACGTTGTGTCATACAACTTGCCTATTTGCACCTAAAAGTTACTCTGGGTATTTCGCCCACCATATCCATGTGGTACTCTCTCATCATGTTTTCATCATAATAGATGGTAGGAAAATAGGTTTGTTTGCTTATGCAATTCCCTTTTCATGTGCCATGGAGAATGAATTATGCCACCATGGTTATAAACAAGTCATTCATATGCTCCATTTTGAATTATTATTTTTTGGTATCTTTGAATTAAATTAATTTTAAATACTTTTAATCGATGCAATTTTGAGGATTTTTCCCATTTGTTTTAATTGATAATCAATTAAATTAAAACTTTATTAATTGATAAAACCATTAAGAAGCCTTTTATAATAGGATTTACATGATAAATTTTTATGAACCTTTCTTCTCATTAACAATAAACCATTCACCAATTTGCATAAATATCAAACATACATCCATAATAAATTCCACAATAACAATCCACACGATAAAATAGAGATAGATAATACCCTTGAGGTAGGGCAACACCAAGAATACTCCTTAAGAAAAAATCACTCCAATATCCTCTCCATAAGACAAGACTCTTACTACTCTGACAATTGGGGGTAGATGTTCTTTAATACAAGAATGTGATTATTCACCTTCCATGAGTTAGATCACTCATGTGGTGATTCACCTTCCATGAGTTACAAAATACATAATATTATAATATGGCACTATGCTATATGTTATTATAATATTATGTGTGACCCATGCCATAATACCCATATACAATATTATTTCTCCACATTCCTATCCCTAGGTACCTAACATTCCATCCCCCTTATAGGTGTTTCATCCCAAAACATAAAAAAAAAACTAAAGAGTATGGCCATCTAAGAAATGATGCTAACTTGAACTTATCTTGATTATCCCTCCATCCAAGTGAAATCTTTGGTGGTAGTTTGTAATGTTGCCAAACTACCTTTGTGCCACTTTAATATCCATAGTTTTTATCCCTATGGCTTCATGTCTATCCATTGCAATTCCTTTATTTCTCTATGCCTTGTCTCCATTGTTGCCTCTCATTGTGGTGTGAATGGCAATATGCTACAACCTTATCTTGATGTTCTACTTTCTTTTATGCTTCTTTCTTGCTCCCTTCTTTTGGTTTATCATTTGATTTTGCTTCTTCTTTGAATTTTGTTGTTGCCTCTTCCTTAGACTCTATTTCAGGTGCTTTTACTTATTCTTAAATTTGTTTTCCTACAATAGCTTCTTATTTTTCCTCATATAATTGTCTCTAAAACTGAGAAATATCCTATAGTGTTATCTTTTTTTTGTTTTATACCATAACTTCATGAACTTATTTTATACATTAATGTTAATAGTACCCAAAAAATACATCCAAGGATAACCAAGAACAATGTCTACATCACCCATATCAATAACATAAAAATATGAATGCAAAACATATTTATCCATGATGATCTTCAAATATTCAAAAATTTGAACATTTTCACCCTCAAGCTATATGTTTTTTATTTTCTTTGCCTAAACTTGCAACCCCTTAGCCAAAGCAATATTAATAAAGTTATTTCTAGTGGTATGTCTTTGGGTTCTCACCCAAGAGATCCAAGTTCAAACCTTGATATAAGGGATTGGGACCATTTCAAAACTTGTGCTTTATCCTAAAATTTTATCCTTATTGTGATACCATAGCGGTATGTCTTCGGGTTCTCATCTAGAAGACTGAAGTTCAAATCCCGATACAAGGGACTCAGAACCTTTCAAAACTTGTTCTTTACCCTAAAATTTTCTTTATAAAAAAATACTACTAGGGTTTATAGAAACAATAACTTTTTTGTTATTTTAAATGTAACCATGGACCTGCAAAATAGAACTTTTAGATTCCAATTATTTCTGACCACTCTTTGTTCTATCAGACACAAAGTGTGGTTTCCTTTGCCTACACACTATCATCCTTATAACTTGTTTTACCCATTTATTGAAATTTTCTACCTCTCTCTTTAATTCCTTTAGTTTATCCTAGAGCCTAGCTATATTTTTTCTCCAATCCCCATTTGCTTAAAAATAGAATTTCAATATATTTCCATGTGTATTTATGATTATGGGTTCTAGCAAAGCTCACATACCAAGAAAATGCTTCCCCTTGTAAACAAAAATAAATCTTACATCTCCATAACCATTCATGGAAATATATATATTTAAAAATTTCTACCATTCCTTAGTATCAATTTCACCCCTTCTAGTGAATATTGGAAACTCCATGACTTCAAACCAATAAAAATAATTTCAAGGCAACTAGGGTTTTAAATAACTGAAAATTCTCAAAAATATAATTTCTCAAATCTCATCTATTCCTTTCAATAAACAATTACATATGTAGATTTTATTCAAAACAAAACAAACGAAAACTTATTTGCTTACCCAGATTAAGAGATTAATTTTTTCCTCTTTTGATGAATATTCCTTGTAGCTTAAAAACAACATCAAAATATCAACTTCAAATAATTATTACTCCCTCAATACTTATTAAAATTTAACAAATGACTAGTCATTTTTGTAGTATTCAAAAGGAACTACACAAAAATGTATAAATCTTCTAAAAATGACAACTTAAAAAATTGATATGAATATTTTTCTTTTGAAAAAAAATCATGCAACCAAAAAAACACACATATATCTCAACTTCAAACAACCATAGCTTTCTCAATACTTGTCAAAATTTAACAAACGAGCAGTCAATTTTGTAGTACTTGTAAATATATACACAATGGTGCAAAATTCTTTTGCAAATGATTATAAAAAAATCCACAAGATGAGATGTTTTCTAGAAAAATATGCCCTAGCTTTGCAAAACAAACCCCACATTGTCATAATTGTTGCTCTAATAATAATTGTTATGAACCTCTCTTCTCATTAACAATAAATAATTAACCAATTTTAAATAAATAGTAAACATGCATGCATATTAAATTCCACAATATCCACCTAATAAAATAGAGAGAGATAATACCCTTGAGGTAGGGCAACACCAAGAATACTCCTTAAGGAAAGAATCACTCCAATATTTTCTCCAAAAGCTAAGACTCTTTTAAAGAATACTTAATATGACTTGCTATTACAATTGGTGGTACATCTCTCTTAATACAAGAAGGTGATGGTTCACTTTCCATGAGTTATAAGGTCATCCCCTCTAATTCTAGTATCCTCTAATGTGCCTTCCTAATTGAACCTCTATTTCTTCTGCCATTTCAACCTCAATTGTTTTCCATTTTCCATAGTACTTGGACCTGCCACAGAACCTAAAGGCTCCTTTATACCACCCTTGTTGGTGTTGTTGGTAGTTCCTTCAAAATTTAAATTTCAATATGTTATGGCACAACTACAACCTTTATTGTCATGATCATGCTTCTTTGAAACCACCAAATTCTCTACTTGTCAACTAGTTGTTCTGCTTCTATCAATACTTTAGCAATGATACCAGACACAAGTATACCTCCCTCGTCAATAGCAAAATCCTTCTAGGTTTACTTACTCTCCTTTTTATAGGTTGCATTGGTTGTTCACCTTTGATCCATGCATTCCACATAACACTCATTCCTATCAATTGATCCAACACTAACAATTTAATCAACCTATGATGTGAGAGGGTCTTCATGGTCTCCTTCTGTTGATATTTTGTACTTGTGCTCTTAAGTGCACAACACAAATAATAGGGAACATTTAGTTTATAATCATCCAATTCTTCTCCTCTTTTGACATGCTCTAAAAATCGATAGTGATGCTTAGTAACTATAGCATACCTCCCATACCCCATAAAGTATTTGATAAAATACATTATGATTTTATTATACAATGGAGGAAGTGAAGTCCTAATAGTGTTCCCATCCAAATATAATGTACAAATATTTTATTCATGGAGAAATAAGAATGCCTTATTTGTATGGCCAATTTGCTAGTGCTCTTGAAACTACATTTTCTTGATCATTGACAACCCTATCACCTACACCATCACTACCTTTGTGATTTTGAGGTGCATCCTTTGGATGCTTGTCCAATTCTCCCTCTATATGGATATGAATTTGGAAACAACCCCATAATCATAACCCTACAAATTTTAGAAATAGATCATCCACCTTACTCGCTCAAAAAAAGCTATTACTTTACAATATTCTTCCAGCTCCCTTGTCTCTATGGGTTCCCTATGGTTTACCTTCCCATTTATACTCATGCTATCAATTATCTATTTCTTTTGAAGTGCAATGTGCATAAGTAGGTAACCTTGTGGCATATATTCTATTAATCATTTGCATTGAAACCTCTCATTCATCCCACCTTTATATATTTTGAATGGACGATTGACAATATCAAAACAACAATACCATCTCATGTGGGTTAGATAGATTAGCTTATTGGACCACCACCTATATCAGGGTCAAATGTTTCCCATGTCATAGTTGATATAGATGACCACGTGCACTACATTTTCCTATATCCTGACATATGTTACCTTTTTCCTCCTTCCCCATGCCACATGCACTCCCTTCACATTGCATGCCTCTCACTCATCGTACATGAATTCAAACCATTTTTCCTTTCTCCAATGGAATTTTATAATTATTTTTCTTTCTTTTTCTTCCCTTAGTTAAAGTGGTGTTAGTCACTATGCCGGTGTATGTCACCTAATCAAGTGCATCATGAGAACCACATTGCTTACCCTAATGTTCATCTTCCTTATCCTCTCATTTTTTTTCTTCGTATGCACTATTTCAAGTTTCCTCAAGAAAATTTAATTTCTCCCTCAAAATATTGAGGGGGCACACTATCCTAGGGGTAAGCTAAACCTCTTAAAGGATGCTATTCATCACAAAATTAGGGCATCTATGGTAAATTTTGACATTAATTATACAAGGAATGCATAAAAAAGGGGTAAAATATAGATACACAGTTTTGCATAACCTAATTTATCATAGTAGATACTAATATCCACCATAAATATGCATAAATTAGTTTGTTGGAATATAATCAAAAAGATATTTGTAATAAATGTATATAAGCTTATGATTTTATAATAAATCATGTCTCATATTCGATTAGATTTGAATACTACAAATATTATGATGACAATAGCATTATTTGACGCTTAATAATTGCTAAAAATATGTAAAAAATTTCATAGAATTATCTCCATCAAAATAGCCACACATGCTTATTTGTCTTGAAGATATGTGGTGCCTAACATAGTAAATCTCTCTTTTATGGTATCAAAGCATTGTGTCTTCTCAATGCGATTCACCTCCTCGATGTGAATCACCCCTCCAACATGATTTACCCATATAACATGATTTGTATTTCCAATGTGTATTGCCCTTATGATGCAATTTGTCTTTCCAATGTGAATCTCCCTTCCAACATGATTTACCTTTTTGACATGAATTGTCCTAACATGATTCACATTTTCAATGCAAATTGCCCTTTTGAAATGAATCACCTTCCCAACACAATCTATCAAAATTGCCTCTCACTATACCAAAATGTTATGGATTGCTTGATCACTATAGTCTCTTTTCCACTATGAATTTTGGTCAATGACTAACCAAACATGCTCCAACTAGCATGTTTTCATTGGTCAACTTGGAAAGTTATGTTTGCATGGAACGTGTTTGGTATGCACCTTACTAGCGGACCACATTATCCTAAATTTAAATTGGCAAAAATTACATCTAGTCGTGACTATAATAACTCAAGCCACATTAATCCCTCCTGATCATGCATGTACCTAGTATAATTTAATATACCAAACCATCTAGAAATGTGTAACCATTTTCTAGACATGGTAACTACTTTGCACTTGGTATTATCTTATTGGATGATCATGTAGGCTATGTTTCCTTGGCACACTCTGATTCAACTATGCATCAACCCAACATAACAGTCCCTACTGCCATTGGAATTTACCATGTTTGTTCTAACATCAAAGATCATTTATGCACTAACTAAGCTTGGCATGATTCTACTTGCCCTTCTCTCAGGTTGGATATTGGCACTATTTTTTGAAGTTGTATCAAGCCAACCACACTCTCGATCAAATATCAGTCTATTGGTTGAGCTTGAATATCAAGCGGTGACTTGGCATACTCCCATTTTCTAATTACATAAGTTTAATCTACTTATATTTTCTAGAAATTCTCTAACATGCTCGAACATACATAATGTATAAATGTGTAGAGCCTACTGATCATCTCTACAATGACTTGAAATACCTATATACATATCTTTCCTATGATAGCACAAGGCAATAAAAATATATATATGCTACCCAAATATTGTTGGATTTTTCACTAGGAAACTAGTATGCTAACAAATAATGTTATAATCACTCATTGGTGTTATTCTACCAAGCTTGCTAACTGTACAAAAGACTCTCAATTACAATACTCCATCCCTTGTGTTTGCTTTGTTTCTATATCACCTATATAGTCTGATGTGTCTTTGTCTCATCCATCCTATGCAAGTCAACCACAAAGAACATTCTTGGCATGCAAGGGTAGAACTCTCCTACCCTTAGTTGTAGATCATCTCTTGCTTATTTTGTCTTCCTTCTATCTATCCCAAACTAGGTTTTAGGTTTATCCCAAGTGGGACATCCCTCCTCTAACCACCTCTGGACTTCTATCACTTATCAGATCATAAATCCCTGGTTCCTCTTGATGACTTCCTTTGTTCTCTACACTCTAAGATTGGTATATAGTTAGATTTTGTATCAACGCATTGTTATCCTTGTTTATCACATAATTAACATCTTTGCTTCAACTAGTTTCATTATCTGTTATAAATTTAGTACATAGTTCACGAATTTATCGCCCATTCATTTTTAGTATCTCATTAAAAGGAATAGGGTTTGACCAAATGACCAAGGAATTTTATTATTTTCCTCAAATCTTGATAAACCCTAAAAATGCTAATCATTGTTGTTATTCTATTAATTTTTATTTGTTTATTTATAGGAACTTTCTCAAATTTTATTTGTTTATTTATAGGAACTTTCTATGTTGCCTAAGCATAACTAGATCACTAATTTATAAGTTTATCTGCATCACAATGAGTTTGCTATACAAGTGTACTCATTTCATATCTAGTGGTTTTCCTCTTTTGCAATATAGTCCATTTGCCTTTCTAATGTCATGTGGGTTTCTATTATTTCTACTTTAAGATAGTAATAAAGTGTAATTAATGAACCTAGCATAACCTATGTAAAGAGAAATATGTTTTTTTCATTCATAGACATCAGACTTAAAATGTATGTAGTTGCATTTAAGATAGGTACCTGCATGCTACATTTATCTTTAACTTATTGTTTTAGTAAAGGAAAGAGATATTTTTCTATTTTAGCTCACATAAAGGTGAAAGTTCATAGAGTGTAAGATTTGTTCCTAATTTCCCTAACTGTTTGCATTTTTATCTTGCTATTAGGATTGTAAAATCTTAGGTTAAGGGTCTTGGTAAACCCAAAATAATATTTTTTTGTTAATATACACACAAAAACATAGTATAATTTGTACATATGCTTAGACCTTGCATATATTGAGGTAAGGCATGTATTTTTACCTCCTTACACTATGTATGACTAGACAATACTAAAAGGAATACAATGGAGTTCTACTATGATGTGTCAAAAAGGAAAAGCAAAATCCCTAATCAAAGAATATCATGATAAAAGAGGGTATTATTATGCCCAAACCATAACACACGAGATACTGAGGATGATATATTATTATGCCATCATATTTTTTTATTACTTCTAATTGGCTAAAGGATGCAGGGCCTATTGTACATTCATGGGAAGGAAGAAAGTGTCAATGCCATCAAAACCTGTCATCATAATTAAACCATTATGTCAATGGTACTTTTATTCCATTGACAAGATCAACCCCTTCTTCAATTTAGGATATGGGTGGATCTTAACCACAATAAATTATTTTACCAAATGGTTTGAAGCCATTGCCAGTCAAATTGGCAAACCAAGAGGTAGCAATCTAACTTTTGGTATATATCATCACCAAGTTTGGGGATCCATCCATGGTACTCACCAATATTACCACTACATTTAAAAGGTTTAAGGTGATGAATTTTGCATTGAGTATGGTTTGTTGCTCTAAAAAACCTCCAATTACTATCCCTAGGGAAATGGTTTGGTAGAATCCACTAATTTTTTTTTAGTGAGGATCCTCAAGAATATTATAGCTAAATCACGGAGAGATGAGCATACTAACCTAAGAAGAGCACTACGGATGAAGCAAGTGATACCTAAAGACTCTATAGGATCATCCCCTTACAAGCTAGTTATTGTGAATGACGTCATGATGTTAGCCAACCTAGAAATTCCTTCTCTCTATATATTGCAATAATTGAAACTTGAGGATATTAATGTCAAGCCAATGCAGACAAAAGTATGGTCCAACATTAGATAGAATTTAAAATATGTTTGACAAAAGGACCGTTAAGATGGATTACAAGGAAAGTGATCTACTATTCAACTGGGATAATGAGAAGGCTAAATTAGGAATCCATTGGAAACTTGATTCCCTCTAGAGTGGATCATACCAAATTAATTAGAGTGTAGGTCCAAATGCCTACAAGATCATAATAATTGACATAAGGCCATTGCCAATTTTAGTCAATGGGTAGCATTTATGGCTCATATTAAGAAATATCCAAAGTAAAAAGAAATGTAAATATGTACATATTATTTTTCCTTTTGTCTCATCTAACTAATCTTGTTTCTATTTTCTCTTTTCCCTCTTCCCATATTTTACATAAAACAAAAAATAGAGATAAGGGAAAGGGAGTTATTTGCTCTTATCATCAAGTGAATCACTTAACATGGTGATCAAATTATTTATTAGATCCCACTCAGCAAAAGTAAATTAGTTTGGTGGACAAAGAAACCCTTTCCTAGTCCAACCATCCACTCAACATATTAGTGGGTGATGCAAGCAGCGCAAGGGGTTACAACAACCCCATAGAATATACTTTTCTCCTCATATTGCATGAGAACTTAAATAAACAATTATTTATAGCTCCCCATCCACTCTTTCTTAGGCCAATTGGCCCCCAACTACTATGTCTTGCCTTGGAAAAATAATATCCCTATTGAGTAGCAAATTGTATGTATCCCTACAAATGCATGCACTATTCCTTATATGTACCTATAGTACCTGTTGGTCATCAAATCTGCCCAGGAAAATATTTGGGTAAATGTATGCGCCCTAGACCTAGACCAACATTGAAAAGCCGAAGGGAAGAGATGCCCCTCGTGCCAATATTCGAAGAAAGGCCGACTCATATACTAAACTACTTTGATGTTTAAGATAAGGGTGCAGGAAAGAGATAAATAGAGTAAGGGTGCACGAAAAAAATAAAAGAGTAAGGGAAGAAATTTTAGTAGTTTAATGGTGGGAAAGAACCAGAAGCACGATTACTAGCCAATAACTTGAAATAGCAGCAAAGAACACCAAGAATAAACGAAATGAACATAGGGTTAGCTCTCCTATGTATCCTCTGGATGAGTTCCAGGATTCTCCTTTCCCTTTCGTCAAAATTTAGAGTTTAGAGTAACGGCGATTAAGAAAAATGAATATAAAAGAAACACTATCCACAGGTAGCATAAAAGAAAGCCAACACAGCGTTTTCCTTTCCTATGTATCCTTCGAGAAAATCTTAGGGTTCCCCTCCAATCACACACCTAAATCCAAAATTCAGAATTACAGTATGCAAATGAAGAAAAGATAAAAGAAATAATCGCAGAAGGCAGCATAAAAGAGAGAAATAGAGTACAAAGCTCTTAAGTATTAATCGCAGAAATCTAAGTTACAGTAGCTTTCTAGCAGAAAGTTCCCCCCTTTTTACATTACAATGCTTGGGTTTTTATAGAGGACCCGACCCTTTGAGCCATAAATGCACAAAATGGAGGAGTACACCCTCAAAAGCTGGGAAGTCGGCTCCTCGTGGCTCTCGTGACTGAGCTCTCAAATCTGTTACCAAAACTGGCAACTGTTACCAGGTCATTCGAGAAAATATGCATTAATGAGCCATCTGAGCGTCCTTGGCTTCTGGGTACAGTGCTCGAGTGGCCGCCATGCTCGTCGGGCTCTTTTTTTGGGACTGATACTTCATTTCCAATTGCTAAAAATGAGCAGCGAGCTTATCGGGCACGTAAAAATGCATTTATGAGGCACTTGATAGCCTCAAGAAAATACTCGGCTTGGAGCATGTGCCCTTGAAGCGCTTCACTGAATTTTCATCCGCAACTTCGCTTCGCAATGGACTTGTGCCGAAGTAGATCCTCCTTGATTTGTACTTTGCATGGTGGAGCTTCGCAAAACTACTTCGGGGATGGTGGGTGCCAAAGCATATTTCCTTCGCAATATGGGCTCTTCACTTCTTGCTGCTTCGCTGGAGAGACGTGCCAAAACTGCTTCGACGAGGCCCTTCGCCCGAAGTAGATACTTCGCTGGTGAGTCTTCAAAATGCTTCGCCGCGATCCTTCTTCAAAACTACGGTTCGGGGTATTTCGGCCGAAGCGCATTCTTGCCTTCAAAATGCTTTGACTGCTTCTACTTCAGGTGAAAGTACTTCGCACGAAGGTTTGCCGAAGCAGATGCTTTGCAATGACTTTCGACGAAGTAGAAATGGTTCGCTGGCGGGAAGGCTCGAAGTAGGTGCTTCGACGATTTTTTGGCGAAGTATTTTTCAATGTTGCACTCCTTCGACTTCCGCTTCACAAGTTTTCTGGCTGAAGTAGCTTTTTGAAGTGCTTCGGGCCCGAAGTAGTTTTCTTACTTGCCTTAGAAAACTCGGACTGCGATCTTTCCTCGGCGAAGCTATTCTCTTGAAATGCCGCTTCACAAAACTTTCACCCGAAGTAGCTGTTGGAAATGCTTCAGGTGCGAAGCTCCTTTTTACACCTTCTTTGAATTCTTTCTTCGGCAACGTCGATTCACAAGATTTTCACCCGAAGTAACTGTTTGAGGGACTTCGGGCCCGAAGTAGTTTTCATCCTTAGGGATTTCTTTCGACGAAGCTATCTTCCTTAGTTTGTTTGGCAACGAAGCTCTTTCTTCTTCATTTTATGTACAAGGGGGTGGTAGGGAAAGCCAAATTTACCGCAACACTTGAAAATGTTGGTTCTAAAAGCAAGGGAACAAATTCATAAAATTGAAAGAAATACTTTACAAAAAATTTGATTTTTCCACCCCATTGTGCAATGTGACAAAATTGTCAACATTCTTGGCGGCTCGCGGGGCAATGAGCTCGTCTCGGTGGGAGAACCCTCATCTTTGATCCGTTGAGCCAAAGTTATCTCCAGACCCTTCTCCTTTTTATATCTCCTGGGGCATTTCCACAACTTGTTGTTCTTCTTCTTCTCCTTCTTCTGCTTCCTCTGGCGTGACTTCCTCCTATGACAATGGGGCAAGGCGATCACGGATGCACTTCATGGTTTGACGGACATGAGCCCAGGAACCCTTTGAGAAAGGCTCTTGATCTTGCAATGCCTTAACCAAAATGCGGAACCGATCAATATGCCCGATATCAGCATGTTTGGCCCTGGTGTACAGATCATTCAGGCAAGCTACAATCTTGCAGTGTCTTAGAATGAAAGCTGTGACCTGCCCTTCTATTATCGGTTTCACCCATTCGTCTATCTTCGAGATGTCACCTTAAAAATGAAGCCATGTCGGCTTAAGTTCTTCCTTGGTCAGAAGGTTCCCATCATCATCCGTAAAGCTCGGGAAACCTAAGGAAGAAAGATCTTGGAAATAGCCTAGCAATGCGCGCTGCTCATTCTCAAACACGTCCAGAAGGTCCTTCGCCATTTGTGCCTTCCTCACCTTGGAAAAGAAGGCGCGAACTATGGCTTGGGCCGTGGACCAATCCCTAGCCGTCTGACTCATTGTAGCAACTTGCAAGTCCTGATACTTAGTGCTTTGGACATCAAAGGCTAATTTGAGTCGGCCTCTAGCTTTTTGAGTGACCTCATCTATGATTGGACCTCCTTTAGTAGCGGCATGCTGTGCTTCAGTGATGTAGGTTAAAATTGATAGGGCACTGGAGGCTCGAGACCTGAAATTCCTGAGCAAGTGCGAGCGAATTTATTTGATTATGCCTCTTTCAAACAGCTCCAGGCTTTCCTTTTCATGTAACTGCTGCTGCAACCGCAAGATCTTGCTTTCAAATTCTTTGGCCCTCAGATCAGCTTCAACCTATATTTGGCTTTGGCTTTTAGTTGCATTCTGCAGTTGTCTTATTTGCCGTTTCAGAGTGTCTACTTCTTTCTTTATCTGCTCACATTGCTTTTCTGAATCCTCCAGCTTGGAGCGGATTCTAGCTAACTCTTCTTCCAACTTGATGTTGGCATTCTCTGCTTCAAACCTGCGTTGATTAGCGATGTTCGCATGCGCTCAAAAAGTTTTGATCCTGACGTGCATGGATTCAGATTCATTATCAACATTCAAATGCTCCAGGTCCTTGGATTTATCTTGGTAGTCGTAGTCCGCTGGAGTCATTTCATCCAGGGGCTTCTGGACCTTGGGAATCTTTTTTACCTTATGCAACTTCCCGGCCTTCAAATTGAAGACAGTGCATTTTTCAACTTGGGCCAGAGAGCGCCCTCTCTTCTTCCTCGCCTCCTTCAACATTTTCTCTATGTTTTTTTGGGCTTGGAGTAGCTTTTTAGCTAGAGGGCGTTCCTTTATCATGGATAGTTTCGATTCAAATAAGGTTGGATCTCCAGCCGAAGGGGTAAACAGATACAAAGAATGAATGGGGGATGCCTCACCAGAAGGTTCGGCGACAAGTGTACTAGGAGTCCCAGCGAGTGCAACAATGCCATGTGAGGCAGGGGAATGAAGAACAGGTTTCGATGTTGGGGCACTATCTTCACCCTGGATAAGGACCAAAGGATCGGTGGCGTGGGAAGGTAAAGTGGTAGCAACAGACTTGTCCCGGCCAGACAACTCGAGTGAAGTGGGGCTAACGGGATCGCGAGGCAAAGTCGGAATAGCAACGGGCAACATGTGAAGGGGCGATTGACTTTGCATGGGAGGGAGAGACTGATGGGAAGACTCGGCAGAGACCATAGTGGACGTGTGAGAGACCAAGGCAAAGGGTGGAGAGTGCGTACCTGCGTGCCCTTCTGGCAAAGCGGCCGTGGTGACTTCTTATGTAATAGGCTCCTACTCTTTTTGGACTTCGACACTCTCGACTTCCATGACTTCTACTTCGGGGTCTCCCTCTTGTTGGAGGAGTTCCTCCACATCAATGACGTCTATGTCTGGGACTATCTCGGCACTTTGTGACACCGCATCTTCAACATTTGCTTCGACCAGGCCTGATGCAGGTTGTCCGGTAGGAGCACTTGGGAGCTTTGTGCGGGGTCACTTTGGGTGGCTCGAAGGCACTTGAATTTGCTCTTGCCTCTTTCTTTTCTTCCTCTCCAATGGTTGCTCCAACTCTTTGGCACTTGTGTCGTGGCTTTTCAACGGTCCCTGTGGTAGTGCCTCTGGTGTAGCTTCGACTTCCTCTTCCTGTTTCGAGGCATTGTCAGCTCCTCTTGGGCTATCACCTGATCTTGGGGTAGCTGGAGGAACAAAGTCAGCGAAGGATATGGACTTCCAAGTCCCAGCATTGGCTTCGTAAATGATTGCGAAGTCCTTATCCATTGCCAAGAGTCCATAGGAATTCATATTTTGGCGATGGACTCTCATTATCCACCACTCCCTTAATTGTTCCTCGCCCCAATTCTTTAATTCCTCCTTCAAATCATCTCTCGCCTTTCTCCAAAAAGTGGAGTCTGGAGTTGGGAAGGGATGTTGGTCAGGGTCAAACTCGACCTCCATAGGGTAAAATTCATGCCAAGGAGGTAATGTCCTCATCCTCTCTAAATGCCACTCCAGATCCTTCCCATTGGGATTATTTCTTTTCTCCACAATTTTAGGGTGGGGGCAAATATGAAAGTTCTTGAATTTTAAGTTATCCCTCATCATTCCAAGGGATCATAGAGCCATTGTTGAGGAATATGGAGCAGGCCAAAATTGGCAAGCTTTTTATCCAGGAATACGTTCTGCTTCAAGGCAAATACTTCAATTACCCCCATCTTGAAGGGGAAGTCACAGGTATGTGCCCATTTTCGACCATGGCCGTAGACGACGTTTGTTACATCGCTCTGCCGAGCGACCTCCAATGTGAACTGGTACTTGGAGGGGAAGACAGGCAGCAAGAAGGGTTTTCCTATGAATCCGAATAGGTGAATCACCAGCCCTTGTGTCAATTGAAAGACGTCCAACTTCTTCTCCATTAATACTCTATCTCTCAAACTGAGGGGCACCCGAGGGCAAGAACCCTTCAACAAATGCATAGCAGGTCCAAAGAACTATTGATTAAAAGAATAATAAGACTCTGTCCTCAATAGGAGGGGAGTCCATTGGTACATAGGCAGAGGATTTCCATCCTTTCCGCTGGAAAAAATGGCAATGTGGGGGAATTGCTTATGTACATGGTAGAAAAACAACCAAACAAGGAAAGAACAAGGTGCGAAGTATTGGCCCGTCACTGAATTCTTCATGCTGGTGAGTCGTGTATGCAAGGTTCGGGCCACCCATTCTACCCAATCGAAGAAAATTGGGTTGGTGTTTGGTCTTGAAGCATCAAGGGCATAGAATTCCCCTCTCGAAATACATTCGGCCAAAGACACCTGCCAGGGTTGAACCGAAGCATCTGTCGACAGGCCCGCCACCCATGCAATGATAGAGAAAATATCGATTTTCTTGAAGGCCGCCAAGGGTAAGGGCATTTGGGGGAGATTTCCTGAAGGGAGCCCGCTTTTGAGGTTCTCGTGCAAAAATTTCAATATGTAGTTGTTGGAGGTGAACCTGTCCATCTGTTCGCTCAGAATGACGTTGTGAACGGAATAGCCCTTAGGTGGACCTTGCTGTGGCGCGAAGGTTGCTTGCACATCTTCCTTCAGAATTGAAAACAATTTATGGCCTGCAGTACCCAACACTTGCTTGGCGGCAGGCTGGTAGTTCTGTGCGATAGCACAGATTAATTCGAGACAGTGGTGAGCAGGCAGGGTCAAATACCAGTAAATCTGAGAATAATATGCAACAACTCTCTTGTTCTCTGGGGTGAGTCTGCTTGTCATAAATTCAATAGTGCATCGGAGGTCAGCCACACCCTTTGAGAGCTATGTGTCTCTAATTTTATCCCACCCATAAATTGGTGGTTCTTCAAGCTGTTCCTCTTCAGAGTCTTCTCTTTCTTCCATCGGCTGCTTTTCTAGGCGAGGGGTGAGATTGATCTTCTTAGGTGTATGCTTTTTCTCTTCCTTGCCCTTCTTTGTTTTTTTGGGGTCTGTTACTTCTGGTTCCTTTCCTTTCTCCTTAGAGTTTTTATTTCCCATTATGAAAAATGACGATGGCAGAGTCCTTGATACAGAGGGCTTCGACGCAAAGGTCTTTGATGCAAAGGGCAGGAGAATTACAGAGTAACCGAAGGCTCTTAGTCTTGCATGAACTGATGGATGAATAACCTTCTCTCTGCTAGGGCCTCACGTTTTATAGCCTTAAAAGGCAACCACATAAATTTATGGTACCTACCAAAATTAAATTTACACCTCAGACGAAGGAAGTTGTCGTTCCCTTTGATTGGCTCTGCGACGGCATAGTATGCGGGGCCATGCGCTTCGATGATTATGACTTGCATTGGAAACACAACCTGCTGCCACCTCATACCTGGGTGCAAGATTTTCTCCTAACCGAATCCTCTCGGGATGCACTCCGCCACCTTTGCATTAAATTCATCCGCTTTGAACTCCCCTAGGTTGCCGTCGGCGTGTCCCCCAAGACACGTTTTAAATGCTCCCGATTCGGTGAAGTTGAAATCAACATTGAAAATGCTTCGCGGTGAACCTTTGGTGTGGGCTATTTTTCAACGCTTCAGGCCCGAAGTAGTTCTTCCTTGCCGCATTGCCGCTTTGCTTCGTGAAGGCTGCACACCGAAGCTTGTCTTCTTTGGAAACTGCTTCGTAAGGCTTCTTTTGAAATCTGCTTCGCAAAACTTTAGCCTGAAGTCGCCTTTTGAAATGCTTCGGGTGCAAAGCTCTTTCGTTCCTACTTTTCCCTTTTGATAATGCCTTCGGTCTTCCGAAGACCTTTTGGAAGCCAAAGTGCTTTGCTGCGAAGCATCTCGCGTCAGTTGCTTCACACTAAAATTTGTCGAAGTTTGTTCCTCTTGGAAAACGGTTCGCTGGATTTTCTTTGAAAATTGCTTTGCTCATACTCCTTTTGCGAAGCATTTCTTGGCCTTGTTTCTATTGAGGACTCCTTCCAAGCCAAAGTGCTTCGCTACGAAGCATATTACATCAGTTACTTCACACACAAAATCCCCGAAGGAGATCCTTGCTAGGTCCAGCAAAGCTAGAATTTGTCACTACGGTGGTGTGATACTTATCCTCCCTGTAATCTTGGAACAGAGTATATACAAAGATACAATTTTACATACAAAAGTAAAACTTGATACACATTTTTTTTTTGTTTCGCCTCAGCGATGAAAAGTCTTCAGATGAAGACCATTGACAGAAATTGGTAATACCTGGCCATCTGCATCTTTGAGGATGAAAGAGTTGGCCGAGTTCACCTTCACGATTTTGAACGACCCATCCCAGAAAGCATCTAGCTTGTCGTGATTTCCAGGCTTGGCCTTCTAGGAGTCCCACTTCCATACCAGATCTCCCACTTTGAATGTGCGATCGGATGATTTTTTCTTGAACCAATCTCGGGTGACCTGAGCATGCTTAGCGAAGCTATGGTAGGTTTTTTTGTGATCTTCCTCTAGCTGTAACAACTGATCTAGTTTTGTTTTCCATAGGATTGAATCCTTCTTCTAACAGCTACAATGCAGGGATATCTATATGGTAGGTAGAATGGCCTCCTTGCCATACACCAGGGCGTAAGGCGATGTTTTGATCGACTTCTTGACAGAAATTCGATCGACCCACAAGGACCGATCTAGAAGAAGGTGCCAAGTTCTTTTGTTTGTCTCTATGAGCTTCCTTAACACCCTCAACAGAGTCTTGTTGGTAGATTCTGCCAATCCGTTGCCCTGTGGATAGTAGTTGGAGGATACTTTATGATATATCCCATATCGGTAGAATAACTCATTAATTTTGGCACCTGAAAAGCCAAGACCATTTTCCATGATGATTGCTTCTGGAATGCCGAACCGGGTGATCAATCCTTCAAGGAAGGCTATGACAGTTTCCTGATAAGCATGCTTCGTGGGAACTGCTTCGGCCCATCTGGTGAAGTAGTCGGTCGCGGTCAAGATGAACTTATGCCCGACGGAGGAGTTAGGCGATATGACCCCTATGAAATCCAGCCCCCATTGTTGAAAGGACATATCTACTTGTATCGGTTGAAGAGGAATCGAATCATTTCTGCTTCGGTCGGTGAACTTCTAACATTGCTCACATCGACGATAGACCATAAAGGCATCGACGAAGAGTGTAGGCCAATAATAACTAGCTTTGATTATCTTCAATGCCATTGTCCTTGCGAAGTGTCCTCCAGATAACCCCAAATGAAATTCTCCCAGGACTCTCTTTTTATCATCATCTTTTATGCACCTAAGAAGGACACCATCAATGTTTCTAAAAAATAGGCCTTCGGGGCGCAAGGTATATTGGGAGGACCGCATATTGAAATGCCTTTGCTGTGAAGCATTTAGATGTGAAGGACATCTGCCGGTGTTGAAGTTTCGACTATCTTACTGACCCAGTATTTCTCGTCCTCTTCCTGGTTTGCGAAGCATCCTTCTGGTGGCAAGTAGTCCCACTGAGATTCTGTAGCTTCGGCCGCCACGCTCTTCGCTAGTTCTTGACACAATGCACGACCGTGAATCAATTTTGTAGGTTTGATCTCGATGTTGAATTCTTGTATCTTGCTGACCCAACCGACTCTTTTACTACCCAATTCTCCTTGGATGATGAAATTGCGCACATCAGGGTGAATGAACTGTAACCTGACTTTGGGAGATGAATTTCTTGAATTTCCTAAGAGACTTCATTATTGCATGCACCTGCATTTCTATGAAATTATATTTTTCTTCATGAGGGTTTATCACTTGACTTAGAAAAGCGATGGGACACTCTTCGCCATATTCCCCCTTTTGTGTCAAGACCACAACATAACTCTCAGGTTCTCCTATAGCATATAGGATGAAGTCCTGATTGTAGTCAGGGTTGGTCAGGACCGGTGCTTGAGAAATTTGGGCTTTTATTTCTTTGAATGCTTCTTTCTTCTCCTTCATCCAGATGAATTCTGCACCCTTCTTCAAAAGTTTGGACATCGACTTGATGACCTGGGAAAAATCTGGAACAAAATTCCTCACGAAGTTAATCTGGCCGAAGAAAGATTGAAGTCCTTTCTTGTCTCTGGGAGTGGGAGCTTCATCAAAGCCTCAGCTCTGTCAGGATCTACAGCGAGACCCTTCTCTGATATCACATGTCCCAACAACTTCCCTTCACTGACTGCGAATATGGACTTCTTCGGATTGATTGAAATGCCAAATTCTTAGCATTTTTTAAAAATCTGTTGCAAGTGTAAAGGGTGATCCTCCCTTCTTCGGGATAAGACGGTCATGTCATCTAGATAGATAACAATAACCTTATTCAAGAGCTTGCCAAAAACTAAATCCATTGCCCTCTGAAAAGTGGCACCCGCATTTGAAAGGCCGAAGGGCATTCGTTGGTAAGCAAATGTTCCCCACTTGGTAGTGAATGCGGTTTTATGCTGGTCTTCGTCCCTAACCCAGATCTGATTGTATCCGAAGAAACCATCGAGTAAGGAGAAGCATTGAGCCCCAGCCATCGAATGCAAGATCTGATCGATCTGCGGGAGAGGGTAGTGATCTTTGAGAGAAGCCTGGTTCAGGTTGCAAAAGTCCACGCATAATCGTATATCTTCGTTCTTCTTTTTGACTGGGACTAGATTCGCTATCCAAGAAGAATGTTTGATGGGATAAATTATCTTCGTCTTGAGCATTTTTAGGAGTTCGACCTTCATCAAGACTTCGATCTTTGGATTGACAGGCCTTTGATTCTGTCGAAAAGGTTTGATCCCTTCCTGCAACTCAATTGTATGCTGGATCAGTTGCCGATCATATCCCTTTAGATCTTGATAAGACCAAGCCACTGTGTCGGGATACTTTCTGCACAAAGATCGGATCTGCTCTAGCTCTTTCAAAGTGCAATCTGTTCCAACTTTTATTGCTTTCCTAGGTTCAAGTTCTAATTCTTGATACTGCTTTGCATTAACTTTGATCCTGTGAGAAACTGCTCGATCATTCTAATCAAAGAGGCTTTCAAGAGTGATTAATCCCTTGGGAACGTGATTATTCTTCAATTGAACTAGCCCTTCATATTCTTCTTCATCAGGGCTTCTGCTTTCAACTGTGGCTGCTTCTTGAATCATGAAATTCACAATTTGCTCATCACTGTAAAAAACCTACCAATGCAGATCCTTGTTCGGGACAAAGGGTCTATAAATCATCCTCACAGCTTTAGGCTTATGCACCATGTCTTCTGCTGGAGAGTACTTGGCTGCGATGGATGCTAGAACATTAGCATGTCGATTCTTTTCTCTTGGAATAGACTACAGATTGATAGATTCGAATTGGTCAAACAAGTCCCATACCCTATTACGGTATGACTTAAGATAGTGCTTCTTTGAAGTGCACTTGTTTGTGACTTGATTGCATACCAATTCAGAATCTCCAAAGATTTGGAGATGCTTTATGCCCAACTTTTATGTTTTCTTGAGTCCTAGGCATAATGCTTCATATTCTGCTGCATTGTTGGTGCAACTCCACACCAACCGATAACAATATTCCTTCTGCTCTCCAGAAGGTGATACTAAAAGAATCCCCACCTCGATGCCATTTTTGCATCGGGCGCCATCGAAGAATAATTTCCATAATCCTTGGGCGAAGACCTTATATTTTGACTTTATGTGTTTCTCAGGCTTGGCAATTGCATAACATCCCATATCGGTTTCTATCATGGCATTAAAGTCTGCCAATGAAAACTTATCTTCACAACTTAGCTGTGCGAGGGACACCTCGACTAGGTCCACCTGCTCTATCCCTTCCACTGTCGCGTGCATGAGATTGATCTTCTTAGGTGTATGCTTTTTCTCTTCCTTGCCCTTCTTTGTTTTTTTGGGGTCTGTTACTTCTGGTTCCTTTCCTTTCTCCTTAGAGTTTTTATTTCCCATTGTGAAAAATAACGATGGCAGAGTCCTTGATACAGAGGGCTTCGATGCAAAGGTCTTTGATGCAAAGGGCAGGAGAATTGCAGAGTAACCAAAGGCTCTTAGTCTTGCATGAACTGATGGATGAATAACCTTCTCTCTGCTAGGGCCTCACGTTTTATAGCCTTAAAATGCAACCACCTAAATTTATGGTACCTACCAAAATTAAATTTACACCTCAGACGAATGAAGTTGTCGTTCCCTTTGATTGGCTCTGCGATGGCATAGTACGCGGGGCCATGCGGTTCGATGATTATGCCTTGCATTGGAAACACAACCTGCTGCCACCTCATACCTGGGCGCGAGATTTTCTCCTAACCGAATCCTCTTGGGATGCACTCCGCCACCTTTGCATTAAATTCATCCGCTTCGAACTCCCCTAAGTTGCCGTCGGTGTGTCCCCCAAGACACGTTTTAAATGCTCCCGATTCGGTGAAGTTGAAATCAACATTGAAAATGCTTCGCGGTGAACCTTTGGTGTGGGCTATTTTTCAACGCTTCAGGCCCGAAGTAGTTCTTCCTTGCCGCATTGCCGCTTTGCTTCGTGAAGGCTGCACACCGAAGCTTGTCTTCTTTGGAAACTGCTTCGTAAGGCTTCTTTTGAAATCTGCTTCGCAAAACTTTAGCCTGAAGTCGCCTTTTGAAATGCTTCGGGTGCAAAGCTCTTTCGTTCCTACTTTTCCCTTTTGTAATGCCTTCGGTCTTCCGAAGACCTTTTGGAAGCCAAAGTGCTTCGCTGCGAAGCATCTCGCGTCAGTTGCTTCACACTAAAATTTTCCGAAGTTTGTTCCTCTTGGAAAACGGTTCACTGGATTTTCTTTGAAAACTGCTTTGCTCATACTCCTTTTGCGAAGCATTTCTTGGCCTTGTTTCTTTTGAGGACTCCTTCCAAGCCAAAGTGCTTCACTGCGAAGCATATTACATCAGTTACTTCACACACAAAATCCCCGAAGGAGATCCTTGCTAGGTCCAGCAAAGCTAGAATTTGTCACTACGGTGGTGTGATACTTATCCTCCCTGTAATCTTGGAACAGAGTATATACAAAGATACAATTTTACATACAAAAGTAAAACTTGATACACATTTTTTTTTTGTTTCACCTCAGCGATGAAAAGTCTTCAGATGAAGACCATTGACAAAAATTGGTAATACCTGGCCATCTGCATCTTTGAGGATGAAAGAGTTGGCCGAGTTCACCTTCACGATTTTGAACAACCCATCCCAGAAAGCATCTAGCTTGTCGTGATTTCTAGGCTTGGCCTTCTAGGAGTCCCACTTCCATACCAGATCTCCCACTTTGAATGTGCGATCGGATGATTTTTTCTTGAACCAATCTCGGGTGACCTGAGCATGCTTAGCGAAGCTCTGGTAGGATTTTTTGTGATCTTCCTCTAGCTGTAACAAGCTGAGCCAGTTTTGTTTTCCATAGGATTGACTTCTTCTAACAGCTACAATGCAGGGATCTCTATATGGGTAGGTAGAATGGACTCCTTGCCATACACCAGGGCGTAAGGCGATGTTTTGATCGACTTCTTGACAGAAATTCGATCGGCCCACAAGGCCCGATCTAGAAGAAGGTGCCAAGTTCTTTTGTTTGTCTCTATGAGCTTCCTTAACACCCTCAATAGAGTCTTGTTGGTAGATTCTGCCAATCCGTTGCCCTGTGGATAGTAGTTGGAGGAGACTTTATGATATATCCCATATCGGTAGAAGAACTCATTAATTTTGGTTCCTGAAAAGCCAAGACCATTGTCCATGATGATTGCTTTGGAATGCCGAACCGGGTGATCAATCCTTCAAGGAAGGCTATGATAGTTTCCTGATCAGCATGCTTCGTGGGAACTGCTTCGGCCCATCTGGTGAAGTAGTCGATCGCGGTCAAGATGAACTTATGCCCGACGAAGGAGTTAGGCGATATGACCCCTATGAAATCCAGCCCCCATTGTTGAAAGGGCATCTCTACTTGTATCGGTTGAAGAGGCATCGAAGCATTTCTACTTCGATCGGTGAACTTCTAACACTGCTCACATCGATGATAGACCATAAAGGCATCGACAAAGAGTGTAGGCCAATAATAACTAGCTTTGATTATCTTCAATGCCATTGTCCTTCTTGCGAAGTGTCCTCCAGATAACCCCAAATGAAATTCTCCCAAGACTCTCTTTTTATCATCATCTTTTATGCACCTAAGAAGGACACCATCAATGTTTCTAAAAAATAGGCCTTCGGGGCGCAAGGTATATCGGGAGGACCGCATCCTGAAATGCCTTCGCTGTGAAGCATTTAGATGTGAAGGACATCTGCCGGTGTTGAAGTATTCGACTATCTCACTGACCCAGTATTTCTCGTCCTCTTCCTGGTTTGCGAAGCATCCTTCTGCTGGCGAGTAGTCCCACTGAGATTCTGTAGCTTCGACCGCCACACTCTTCGCCAGTTCTTGACACAATGCGCGACCGTGAACCAATTTTGTAGGTTTGATCTCGATGTTGAATTCTTGTATCTTGCTGACCCAACCGACTCTTTTACTACCCAATTCTCCTTGGATGATGAAATTGCGCACATCGGGGTGAATGACAAAGACTGTAACCCGACTTTGGGAGATGAATTGCTTGAATTTCCTAAGAGACTTCATTATTGCATGCACCTGCCTTTCTATGAAATTATATTTTTCTTCATGAGGGTTTATCACTTGGCTTAGAAACGCGATGGGGCGCTCTTCGCCATCTTCCCCCTTTTGTGTCAGGACCACAACATAGCTCTCAGGTTCTCCTATAGCATATAGGATGAAGTCCCGATTGTAGTCAGGGTTGGTCAGGACCGGTGCTTGAGCAATTTGGGCTTTTATTTCTTTGAATGCTTCTTTTCTCTCCTTCATCCAGATGAATTCTGCACCCTTCTTCAAAAGTTTGGACATCGACTTGATGACCTGGGAAAAATCTGGAACAAAATTCCTCACGAAGTTAATCTGGCCGAAGAAAGATTGAAGTCCTTTCTTGTCTACTGGGAGTGGGAGCTTCATTAGAGCCTCAGCTCTGTCAGGATCTATAGCGAGACCCTTCTTTGATATCGCATGTCCCAACAACTTCCCTTCATTGACTGCGAATATGGACTTCTTCGGATTGATTGAAATGCCAAATTCTCGGCATTTTTCAAAAATCTGTTGCAAGTGTAAAGGGTGATCCTCCCTTCTTCGGGAGAAGACGGTCATGTCATCTAGATAGATAACAATAACCTTATTCAAGAGCTCGCCAAAAGCTAGATCCATTGCCCTCTAAAAAGTGGCACCCGCATTTGAAAGGCCGAATGGCATTCGTTGGTAAGCAAATGTTCCCCACTTGGTAGTGAATGCGGTTTTATGCTGGTCTTCGTCCCTGACCCAGATTTGATTGTATCCGAAGAAACCATCGAGTAGGGAGAAGCATTGAGCCCCAGCCATCGAATGCAAGATCTGATCGATCTGCGGGAGAGGGTAGTGATCTCTGAGAGAAGCCTGGTTCAGGTTGCGAAAGTCCACGCATAATCGTATATCTCCGTTCTTCTTTCTGACTGGGACTAGATTCGCTACCCAAGAAGAATGTTTGATGGGATAAATTATCTTTGCCTCGAGCATTTTTAGGAGTTCGGCCTTCATCAAGACTTCGATCTTTGGATTGACAGGCCTTTGCTTCTGTCGAAAAGGTTTGATCCCTTCCTGCAACTCAATTGTATGTTGGATCGCTTGCCGATCATATCCCTTTAGATCTTGATAAGACCAAGCCACTGTGTCGGGATACTTTCTGCACAGAGATCGGATCTGCTCTAGCTCTTTCGAAGTGCAATCTGTTCCAACTTTTATTGCTTTCCTAGGTTCAAGTTCTAAATCTTGATATTGCTTTGCATTAACTTTGATCCTGTGAGAAACTGCTCGATCATTCTGATCAAAGAGGCTTTCAAGAGTGATTAATCCCTTGGGAACGTGATTATTCTTCAATTGAACTAGCCCTTCATATTCTTCTTCATCAGGGCTTCTGCTTTCAACTGTGGTTGCTTCTTGAATCATGAAATTCACAATCTGCTCATCACTGTCAAAAACCTGCCAATGCAGATCCTTGTCTGGGACAGAGGGCCTATAAATCATCCTCACAGCTTTAGGCTTATGCACCATGTCTTCTACTGGAGAGTACTTGGCTGCGATGGATGCTAGAACATCGGCATGTCGATTCTTTTCTCTTGGAATAGACTGCAGATTGAGAGATTCGAACTGGTCAAACAAGTCCCATACCCTATTTCGGTATGACTTGAGATAGTGCTTCTTTGAAGTGCACTTGTTTGTGACTTGATTGCATACCAATTTAGAATCTCCAAATATTTGGAGATGCTTTATGCCTAACTTTTCTGCTTTCTTGAGTCCTAGGCATAATGCTTCATATTCTGTTGCATTGTTGGTGCAACTCCACACCAACCGATAACAATATTCCTTCTGCTCTCCAGAAGGTGATACTAAAAGAATCCCCACCTCGATGCCATTTTTGCATCGGGCGCCATCGAAGAATAATTTCCATAATCCTTGGGCGAAGACCTTATCTTCTGACTTGATGTGTTTCTCAGGCTTGGCGATGGCATAACATCCCATCTCGGTTTCTATCATGGCATTAAAGTCTGCCAATGAAAACTCATCTTCACAACTTAACTGTGCGAGGGACTCCTCGACTAGGTCCACCTGCTCTATCCCTTCCACTATCGCATGCATGAGATCGCTGCTCTCTCCTTCGGACATCTTCTCTACGAGGAAGGTAGAAGGCTTCTCATTGTAGATTTTTATCTTCTTCCCTTTGAATGGAATCTCCAAGTGCGAGTAATCCATAGATAGATATCCGCCCAACTTTGCCGTAAATTCTCTCGACAAGCACATACTGAAGTAGGGCTCAAGGTCAACGACCACCACCTCTTGTATAACTGTGATTTGAGGCATCTTGTGTAGTCGGATAGGAATATCCTTGATCACTCCTATAGTCTTCATGGGGGTACCATCCAACTGGAGTACGCCATGACTGCTTCACGTGTATTCCATCCCTATCTCTTCACACACCGCCTTCGGCATGACTATCGTCGTGACCCCAGAGTCAATCATACAGTTATGTACAACATACCCTTCCATCTGTAGAGACATGTAGAATGGCGGTGGCCGATTCTTCCCCGTAATGGATGTGGACAGGGTCTGCACTAGGGCAAGCGGTGCTGTCTTTCTTGCTTTGGTTATCTTCAATGATTCTTGCAACAGGTCCACTTGTTCGGGTAGTTGCAATGCATCGTATAGACTAATTTTGGCTGGAATCCTCTTCAGCTCATCTACAATGTTGTACGCTAGGGAATTGGGCACCTCAGGTTCCTTTCTCGGCTCATATCTGGTGCGATACTATTCTATAGCTTCGACCCTTTGTCGCTTGGTCAGCGAAGGAAGCTTGAGCTTCTCTCTAGCTTGTTCTTTGGTTTCCACCTGAGGTGGATTTGCAGGGGCCTGTTGGGCCTTCTCTTTGACTGGTGCAGGTTGTCGAGCTTCGTTCGAGGCCGAAGGAGGTTGTTGTCCCTTCTCATGATGAGCATGCACCTTTAAAGGAGCCATTTGAGTAGCATCCACCTCTATCGACCTTTTGCCTCCTCTGGTAAGGACTGCAACTGGCTCTTCTTCACCAATCACCAAGTTATGATTCATATGTCCAATGACATTGACTTGACCGCCATGACTACTGCTCTCCAGCGTTTGTACATAGTGTTGGTGCAGCATGCAGGTATTCTCTTCGTGAGGGTCATTACACGTGGAGCACCAATGTATATAATCGAAAGTGCTCGGGGCTTCGTCTATTGCAGCATTTCTTGCCGAAGCTCTTCCTTGTTGGGCCGCTTGATCTTTAGTAAGCGCAAGTGTAGGATAAGATCTTCTTGGTAGAAACTCTTGTTGCGCTTGCTTCTTCTTCATAATGGTCATGTCATTAGACAGGGTCTGCACTGTGGAGTTCAAGGACTGAACTTCTTGCAGTATTTTGGCTTGCATGTCATCGGATTTGGGAATCGGTGACAATGGAGCCATTGTTGGTATTGGAGGTAGGGCAGGGTGTTGAAGTGGTGCTGGAAGTACAGGGAATGTCGAAGTGACCATGGGCTATGGAGTCAAAAAAGTGGGAAAATGAATTTGTGGAGCGGTGATTTGGGATACAATGGGATTCGGGTTCCAAGATGAGATCGGGAGTGCAGGGGTTGCAGAGATCTGCGAAGCGGCTGCGCTTGCATACTAGGATTGATAGAAATCGGGAAGTATGGGCATCGACATCCTTTGGGGAAGCTTACCCATAGCTATTAGATCCATCTCCGCTTTCTAGGCTAACTCATATAACTCTGGGAAGGTATTGATATTCGAATACCTCACCATCACACTGATATCGAGATTGAAAGCCCGAAGGAAATAGTATGTTGTAGCTTCATCAGATGGCCGAAGTCCAACTGGTATTCTTTGCCAGGTTTGAGCGAACCTAACATTGAAGTCTGTGATCTCTTCTTATGGATGTCTCTGGATCATTGTGAACTGATGCAGGAGAGAGGTCGGATCGACGGACTCATTGAAGCTTCGCATCAACTGTTCGGCTAACTGGTCCCATCCCGTAATGGTACCGGGTGGTAAATATCTATACCAGTAGAGGAGTTTCCCTCTAAGAGACAGAACCAGAAGCTTTACCATAACCCGCTCTTCTATGATGTCATGGATCGCCGCCAGAGAAACTATGTCCTGGATGTGCTCCAGAGCAGTCTTCCTAGTTCCATCGAACATTGGGATCTTCTTTATAGCAGCAGGCGACACTTGCCCTTGTCCCGCTAGATTTAGCGGTCCCGAAGAATTCCATGCTGGGAATAATTTGGGCGGTGGTTGCTGCTGCATTTGTTGTTGTTGTTGTTGTTGCTGTGCCATATTTACTCTTGGATTTTGAGAAACAAGAATTCCCAAAGCTCCTCCTTGATTGCTAACAGGACGACCAATAGGAATGGAGGCACTAGGATGCTTCGGTGAGTTGGGAGGATTAGGAGGAAAGCTAGCCGCTGTGCTATCAGAAGTTAGGCCTTGTTCATCAACAGTGACCTCTTGCGAGGATGTTCCACGTAACAGAGACTCGGGGGTGACCAACCTAGATCGTTCCCCAAAGGCGTCAATATCTAGCTCAAAGAACTCAGTTTCCTCTCCTCTATTCCTAACTCTCCATCTTGTTTGCATGAAGGCACAGACTTCGATACCGGTCTCTATGACTTAAATATTCTCGGTTAGACAGAGTCGCCAGATGCTAAGAGTCTTTCGGTAATGAGAGCATCGGTTCTCACTACCACTCAGAAGGTGAGACTGATCGGGTCCCACCGGGCATGCCAAAAACTGTTGGTCATCAAATCTGCCCAGGAAAGGATTTGGGTAAGTGTATGCACCCTAGACCTGGACCAACATTGAAAGGCCGAAGGGAAGAGATGCCCCTCGTGCCAATCTCCGGAGAAAGGCCGGCTCCTATACTAAACTACTTTGATGTTTAAGATAAGGGTGCAGGAAAGAGATAAATAGAGTGAGGGTGTAGGAAAGAAATAAAAGAGTAAGGGAAGAAATTTTAGTAGTTTAATGGTGGGAAAGAACCAGAAGCACGATTACTAGCCAATAACTTGAAATAGCAGCAAAGAACACCAAGAATAAATGAAATGAACACAGTATTAGCCCTCCTATGTATCCTCTGGACGAGTTCCAGGATTCTCCTTTCCCTTTCGTCGAAATTCAGAGTTCAGAGTAACGACGATTAAGAAAAGTGAATATAACAGAAACACTATCCACAGGCAACATAAAAGAAAGCCAACACAACGTTTTCCTCTCCTATGTATCCTTCGAGAAAATCTTAGGGTTCCACTCCAATCACACACCTAAATCCAGAGTTCAGAATTACAGTATGCAAATGAAGAAAAGATAAAAGAAATAATCATAGAAGGCAGCATAAAAGAGAGAAATAGAGTCCAAAGCTCTTTAGTATTAATCGTAGGAATCTAAGTTACAACAACTTTCTAGCAAAAATTTCCCCCCCTTTTTACATTACAATGCTTGGGTTTTTATAGAGGACCCGACCCTCTGAGCCATAAATGCACAAAATGGAGGAGTACACCCTCGAAACCTGAGAAGTCGGCTCCTCGCGGCCCTCGTGACTGAGCTCTCAAATCTGTTACCAAAACTGGCAACTACGACCGGGTCAGCCGTGGAAACATGCATTAATGAGCCGTCTGAGCGTCCTTGGCTTTTGGGTACAATGCTCGAGTGGCCGCCATGCTCGTCGGGCTCTTCTTCTGGGACTGATACTTCATTTCCAATTGCTAAAAATGAGCAACGAGCTTATCGGGCACGTAAAAATGCATTTATGAGGCACTTGATCGCCTCGAGAAAATACCTAGCTTGGAGCACGTGCCCTTGAAGCGCTTCGCTGAATTTTCGTCCGCAACTTCGCTTCGCAATGGACTTGTGCCGAAGCAGATCCTCCTTCTTGATTTGTACTTCGCATGGTGGAGCTTCGCAAAACTGCTTCGGGGATGGTGGGTGTCGAAGCATATTTCCTTCGCAAGATGGGCTCTTCACTTCTCGTTGCTTCGCTGGAGAGACGTGCCAAAACTGCTTCGACGAGGCCCTTCGCCCAAAGTAGATACTTTGCTGGTGAGTCTTCAAAATGCTTCGCCGCGATCCTTCTTCAAAACTATGGTTCGGGGGGATTTTGGCCGAAGCGCATTCTTGCCTTCAAAAATGCTTTGACTGCTTCTACTTCGGGTGAAAGTACTTCGCACGAAGGTTTGCCAAAGCAGATGCTTCGCAATGACTTTCAACGAAGTAGAAATGGTTCGCTGGCGGGAAGGCCCGAAGTAGGTGCTTCGGCGATTTCTTGGCGAAGTATTTTTCAATGTTGCGCTCCTTCGACTTCCGCTTCGCAAGTTTTTTGGCCGAAGTAGCTTTTTGAAGTGCTTCGGGCCCAAAGTAGTTTTCTTACTTGCCTTAGCAAACTCGGACCGCGATCTTTCTTCGACGAAGCTATTCTCTTGAAATGCCGCTTCGCAAAACTTTCGCCCGAAGTAGCTGCTGGAAATGCTTCGGGTGCGAAGCTCCTTTTACGCCTTCTTTGAATTCTTTCTTCGGCAACGCCGCTTCGCAAGATTTTCGCCCGAAGTAACTGTTTGAGGGACTTCGGGCCCGAAGTAGTTTTCATCCTTAGGGATTTCTTTCGGTGAAGCTATCTTCCTTAGTTTGTTCGACAACGAAGCTCTTTCTTCTTCATTTTATGTACAAGGGGGTGGCAGGGAAAGCCAAAATTGCTGCAACACTTGAAAATGTTGTTTCTAAAAGCAAGGGAACAAATTCATAAAATTGAAAGAAATACTTTACAAAAAATTTGATTTTTCTACCCCATTGTGCAATGTGACAAAATTGTCAACAGTACCTTGAAACTACCTTGGGATTCATCAATTTATAAGGAGTATGTAGCAGATAAATTATATAGGAGGTGCCTCATAAAATCTCCCAAAAATTGTCTATGGCATAGGTATTGATTCATTTGTAAAAGAGGTCGATTGGCTTCAAGGAGTGATCCACTAGTAAAAAGGGTTGATTAGCTCTAGGGAGCAATTCACTCAGGAACAACTAGTTATTGGAGAATATTACATTATTTGGTTAATGTACTCCCATGGTACATTTATAGTGCAAATATAAATATGTAATAGATTAGAGTTTGGGTGTATAGTTTAAGAGAGTGATTTATATTTCTCCTTTCATGTGCATGTCTATGAGCAAGATATGCACAAGTGTCATATATGTAAGAGTGCAAGTGAGTAATGAAAGAAAGTGCACAAGTATCATGTAATTAAGTATGCAAATATATAATGTGAGAATGTGCAAAAGTGTCATGTATTAGGAGTGCATGTAGGAGTGTAAGTGTCATGTAGTGTCATAGAGTTAAGTGTGCAAGTAATTAGAGATTCAAGAGTTTTATACAAGTCGCAAGATGAGAAGCCAAAGGATATGTGAGACGTGTCGTATGTAAAAAATAAGAAAGGTTGTAACTCCCGGATATGTGAGGAGTGCAATAGTCAAGTATTGAAGAGTCACCTTTCTATGTCTATATTATGGAGACAAAGCTCCATGTATTGTATAAGAAAAATGTATGAAAACATTCAAGCATGAATATTAAAGCTTGTATGCATATTTTGAGCAATTCTATTGTAAGTGTTCTTCATGTTATTGCATGAATGATTTTGATCATTTTACATTCATATTTGATATTATTTTGAATGATATTATAATTTATATTGGTCAAATTATATTTTGATTGCTTTTATATTTAATTTTGTTCTTGATCAAATATATTGGGACCTAATATAGTTTGGCTTAAAATCCAATAGCAGTATCAAAGTCACTATCATATTCGGAGCTACTACAAGTAGTCTCTATTGATACCATCAAAGGAATTCTTTGATGTGATTGTTTTAGATTTAAAATTTGTAGATTTATTGGTCCTCAATCGGAGTCTTTCCATTTTAAATAAAGTGAAGACTAGGACTCCATTTTAAGGCTTGTAGAGTAGATATTCAGGGGACAAATAAAAGTCATCCTAATTTGGATGCCGAGATCTATCCATTTAGTTCAAAAAATAGTGAAGACAAGGATTCAGCTAGAAGAAGATTAAAAGGGTCAACTCTAAAGAAAGTTGGACATGAGGGGACATTCAAAGTCACCCTAATATTGGGGGAGAGCGGGAGGACCCCGTTTCAAATTTCTTGCCTCTCCCTCCTCTAGTCGTGATGATCTCTAGCTGGGAAGATCTCCTTGGAATCTCTATGCTGCTTTTCCAAGACCCCTATGGGACCCTCTTGGACTTCCCAAGATGTGTTATCCCATTTTTACATGTTTGTTGTGGCTTGGTTGGTTAATCTCAAAGTTTATTTACCTCGTGGCCTCTGGTGGTGGTTGGTTTTCAGACAACTCAGCTTGGGAGCGGGTGATGCAAAGCCTTTCCTAGCAGACCTTTCTAGTCTTCAAGAGGGTCCTGTGCATTTTTTTTTCTACAAGGAAGGTTTTCTATGTTCTGCTATGGAGCTAGGCTTTCGAAAGGGGTCCCTGCTATCTTGTTTTCCTATCTTACTTGCAACCTGGGGTCTCCTCCACATTTTTTTTACCTTTGGGATCGGGCCATGGTTTTATCATCTACATATGGGTGGTTCTTATGGCTATTTTTGAGATGGGCTTTCTGGAGCAGGTTTGGGATATTCTAATCTATTTTCCAAAAGATTCATCTGTTGTTTGTTTCAGGTATTACCACTAAAACCATTCTCTACAACTCTTTTCTAGTCTTTGGGGTGGGGTTGTGCTTTCTCGCATAACTACAGATGATGGTGTCTTCTGGTTTCTCCTTAGATGAACATTTGGTGTGACTGGCGGTAATATGATATGGGTGACTTTCTGATGGGCGTCTTCTACAATATTTGTGGTCTTCGAGGGGGACCTTGTGCATGTCTACCTATTGTAGAAGTTAGTCTCTAATGACAGTCTCTGTATGAGATTTTATCCTCTAATCCCAAGGCATCATGGTGGATAGATGCTTCTTTAAGCTTTCCTATATTTTGGTTGTGCAATATGTATCCTTTACAACGATATCTCCTTGCTTGTGGTGATATCCCTGAGTTGTTGATATTTCTTAATGGTTGTTGGAAGACTCCCCTTGTGGGCTTTCCAATTTCCTTTTTGTGAGGGATTATAGGTTCACCTCAAGAGGAATTATATTTCATTTTGAGAGGATTTTTATTTTCAAATTGGGGCCCGAGGTCTCCCTGTTCCTTTTTTCTATTGTGGATATGCTTCAACTATGTGTTGGATTTCCTATCCTAGCAGGAAAACCTTGCTCATGTTTTTGATCATTCCCCTTATCCTGGCGGGGAAACCTTGCTCAAGTTTCAGATCAAGATTTCAGATTCATTTCGAGGGGGAATCTTGTCTCAAATTTGAGAGGATTTTTATTTTTATATTGGGGCCTAAGGTCCCCTTGTTCGCTTTCTTGTTGTAGGACCTATTTCAGCTACGTTTTGGATTTCCCTATTTCAGTAGGAAAACCTTGTTTAAGTTTCAATTCATCTTGGTTGTGTGATGGATTTCCTTGGTCTAGGCGAAAAAACCTTTTTCAAATTTTAGATCATTTTGGTTGCGTGTTGGCTTTCCTTTGTCCTAGCGAGAAAGCCCTTTTCAAATTTTAGGTCCAATGGCTGTTGGTCTTGCGAGGGGTTTCTCCTTGGCTTAGTTGATCTTTGTTTACCTCTAGAATATTGTCTTCTCGAGCTTATACCTTTGTTTCTCATTTTATAAATAAGGGTTTGAGACCCTTTCAAAACCCAATCCAATATAACAAAAGTAAAAAGTAACCTTGATATTAATTTGAATTCTCTAGAAAAGAGGAGAATCATATAAAATATTATAGTGGTTTAAAACCACCATTGAAGTGCTTTCTTTTTTTATATTGCATTGAACGAAGTGTCCAATAACTATCAATTTATTGGAGGATAAAATAATCCTCATATATATATTATTGGTTTATGATCGAGAAAACAAAGGAGACTAAAGCACCAAAAAGGTGTTGTATGAGCCAAGTATAGAGCAAACATAATATACTAGAACGTTCTAAGCAGAGAAAAGAAGGTTAAAGAAGTCAAAACAAGTTAAGTGTGCCTAAGGGAGATAGACAAAAATTTTAGAGAGCCAAGTATTTAGCGTGAGATGGCCTGAAGGTAGAGCAATTCATCTGCATGAGACAACCTAAAGGACAAAGATAAACCACCTATAAAGAGACGATCATAAGGTAGAGAAATTTGTCCATGTGAGATGACTAGAAGGACAGAGTTAAATTGCTTGCTTAGAGATGATCAAAAGACCAAAAATATCTCGATGAGAAAAAGCACTTGTGCTGGTTTCTGAGAGCCTAGGAGAGCAGAATCGTCTATAGTAGAACAAAGCATTAGAAAATATTTGAAGGAGATTTTTAGTTTGGTCAAGTTGATATCCTTCGAGAAGCTCAACTCATAAGCGCCAAAACATCTTCTTTGTTGCTACAGGCTAGAAAGTAACACAATGGAACCCTTGAAAGTCTAGGGTATTGATTCCTGCATGAGCGTTACAAAGGAGTAATGTTCAATATTCATTTTAATAATCAACAAATTGCATGAGCATGAGCATTTTCATCAAACTTCAAAGATTCTGCTCAGATTTGTCAAGTGGAGGATCAGGGATGCTTTATTACCTTAATTATTTGATAAAGTCTTAAGTTATGGATTACTAAAGTATTGAAACTTAGGTACTTTAAGATTAATATTTAAGAGGGAGATAAAAGGCATTCAACTTTATTTAAATGATATTATTTAGGTGGGAGTTATAAGGGCTTCTACCTTATTCATAAAAAAATGAAAATTTATTATTTGCAAATTAGTTTTTTGCAATTTATTTGAGTTTTGAAAATATAAATTAATATTTTGGAGAGAAGGATTTCTACTCCAAATTGAAATATTTTAAGATTTAAAGAATTAGAAAATTTGAAATTTGAAGATTTAGAGAAATTTAAAATTTGAAGAATTTAGAATTTGCAAATTTCTTAAAGTAGGGAGATGAAAGGTTTACTACTTTAAAATTTGTAAATTTATTTTTTTAAGAGTTTTGAAAAAGGGTATTTGAGATTTTTGAAATTGCAATTAAATAACTTTGGAGTAATAAGGTATACTATTCCAAAAATTCTATACTATGGATATAATAAGTATTCAAGTAGAAAATAGTACATCATCAAAAAATATGCAACTCATTTATGAAGAAAACAAAGATAGAATATCCTTAATATTGCATCAATGGTTGTATTATTTTTTCAAGAATATTAATGATCATGATTGCAACACTTAGACTTGGAGGCAAATATTGAAATATAAAGATGGTCATTATAATATTTTGAAATTTAGTTATTGCAATAGAATTGGGCATATAGAAGCAAGATGTTGAAATATTTATCCATGTAAATTTTGTGGAAGAAATAATCATTCTCTAGCATTTTGTCGATATAAGGAAAACAAATATGAAAATCTATTAAAATATTATTGATGAAATTAGACAATCTTCTTCAAAGTCATATTTTTAAAACAATTCTAAGAGTCATGAAAACTAAATCTACAAGTTACATCAAGAATGGAACATTTGCTTTAGACACAATGAGATTCTCTCAAGAATCATAGAGCATCTTTTACCTCAAGATCAGATTAATGATAAATTGCTTGATTTTTCAAAAAGACAAGAAACAAGAAAATGGATCAAGCATAGTCTAAGATTATCTTGCAAAGATTATAGATAGAGGCAATGGATGAACACAAGATCCAAGATGAAGACAAATATTGAAGACTAAAGTCTTCAATAACCAAATAATTTAATATAGGGGGGTGTTGGACAATATTACATTATTTGGTTAATGGACTCAAATATACCTTTATGGTACAAATATAAATATGTAATAGATTAGGGTTTGAGACTACATTTTAGAGGTGATTTATATTTCCCCTTTTATATAAGTTTCTACGTGAAAGATATGCACAAGTGTCATGTATGTGAGAGTCCAAGTGTGTAATAAGAGAAAGTGCACAAGTGTTATGTAATTAAGTATGCAAATATGTAATGTGAGGATGTGCACAACTGTCATGTATTAGGAGTGCATGTAGGAGTATAAGTATCTTTTAGAAGTGTGTGAGTGTCATAGAGTTAAGTGTGCAAGTAATTAGAGAGTCAAGAGTCTTGTATACAAGTGGCAAGAGTACAAACCAAAGGACATGTGAGACTTGTCTTATGTAAAGAATAGAAATGGTTGCAACTTCCAAATATGTGAGGAGTGCGATAGTCAAGTATTGAAGAGTCCTCTTTCTATGTCTACATTATGGAGACAAAGCCCCATGTATTGTATAAGAAAAATGTATGAAATTCAAGCACGAATGTTAGAGCTTGTATGAATATTTTGCGTAATTCTACTACAAGTGTTCTTCATGTTATTGCATAAATGATTTTGATCATTTTACATTCATATTTGATATTATTTTGAATGTTATTATAGTTTATATTGACCAACTTATATTTTGATTGCTCTTATATTTAATTATGCTCTCGATCAAATATATTGGGATCCGATATAGTTTGGCTTAAAATCCAACAATGGTATCAAAGGAACAGTCATATTCAGAGCTACCACAAGTAGTCTCTATTGATACCATCAAACGAAGTCTTTGATGTGATGTAAATTTTGAATTTGCAAATTGATTGGTCCTCACCTGGATTATTTTCACTTTAAATTTTAGGAAGTGGAGACTAGGACTCCATTTTAAGGCTTGTAGAGTAGATATTGAAGGGACAAATAAAAGTTACCCTGATTTGGATGCTAGGGTCTACCCATTTGGTTTAAAAACTAATTAAGACAAGGACTCAACTAGAAGAAGATTAAAAGGGCCAACTCTGAAGAAATTTGGACGTGAGGGGACATTCAAAGTCACCCTCATAGTAATTTGGATTCTCTAGAAAAGAGGAGAATCATATAAAAGATTGTAGTGGTTTAAAACCACCATTAAAGGACAACTATAGTCCTTATATATTGTGTTGGAAAAAGTGTCCAACAACTATCAATTTATTGGAGGATAAAAGAAATATCACATATATATTATTGGTTTGTGATCAGGAGAACAAAGGAGACTAAAGCACCAAAAAGATATTGTATGAGCTAAGTATAGAGTAGAAATATTATACCAAAACATGCTAAGCAAAGAAAAGCAGGTTAAAGAAGTCAAAACAATCTAAGTGAACCTAAGGGAGATAGACCAGAAGTTTAGAGAGTCGAATCATCAATGTGCGATGGCTAGAAGATTCGTCTGCATGAGACAACCTGAAGGACACAGTCAAACCACCTATGTAGAGATGACCAGAAGGCAAAGAAGTTCATCCACATGAGAAGACCTGAAGGACAAAGTCGAACCGCCTACTTAGAGACGATTAAAAGGCCAAAATTGTCTCAGTAAGCAGAAGCACCTGTGCCTGTTTTTGAGCGCCCGAGAGAGTAGAATCATCTATACCAGAACAAAGCATTAGAAAAAATTAAAAGAATTTTTTTTTTGGCAAGGTTGATATCCTTCGAGAAGCTCAACTCATAAGTGCCAAAGCATCTTATTTGCTACTATAGGCTAGAAAGTAATGCACCGAAAGCGTTGAAATTCAAGGCCATTGATTCCTACATGAGCGTTACAAAGAAGTAATGTTCAATATTGGATTTAATAATCAACAATTTGTACGAACGTGTGCATTTTTGTCAGGCTTCAAATATTTTGCTCAAATTTTCCAAGTGGAGGATAAAGTAAGCTTTATTACGTTAATTATTTGATAAAGTCCTAAGTTATGGATAATTAAAGTATTGAAACTTAGGAACTTTAATATTAACATTTAAGAGGGAGATTAAAGATATTCACCTTTATTTAAATGATATTATTTAGGTGAGAGTTATAAGGGCTTCTACCTTATTCATAAATAAATAAAAAATTTATTATTTGCAAATTAGTTTTTTTTTTAAATTTATTTGAGTTTTAAAAATATAAATTACTATTTTGGAGAGATAAGGATTTCTACTCCAAATTAAAATATTTGAATATTTAGAGAAATTTGAAAATTTTAAATTTGCAGATTTATTTTTTAAAATATTTTTGAAAAGGGGTATTTGGGATTGTTGAAGTTACAATTTAACAACTTTGGAGTAATAAGGTATACTATTCCAAAAGTTCTAGACTATGGATATAATAAGTATTCAAGTAGAAAATAGTACATCAGCAAAAAATATGCAACTCATGTATGAAGAAAACAAATATATAATGCCCTTAATATTTTTTCAATTACTTTACACAGGTTTTTATGAGTGGTCCCGACCCCCTCATACTAAGTGGGGTTTGAAACTTAGACCTCTCAAAGAGTCCAAAGCCCTTACCACTAGAGTAAACTTGTCGCTATAGAATGCCCTTATTATTGCATCAATGGTTGTATTAGTTTTTCAAGATTATTGATGATTATGATTGCAACACTATGACTTGGAGTCAAGGATTGAAATATAAATATGGATATTATAGTCATCTGAAATGTAGTCGTTGCAAAATTGCAATAGAATTGAGCATATAGAAGAAAAATTTTGGAATCTTTATCCATGTAAATTTTGTGGAAGAAATAATCATTCTCCAACATTTTGTCGATATAAGGAAAAAAATATGAAAATTTAGAAAAAAAATATTATTGATGAAAATAGGCAATCTTCTTCAAAGTCTTACTTTTGAAACAATTCTAAGAGTCATGAAAAATAAAGCTACAAGTTCCATCAAGAATTGAATAATTGATTTAGACACAATGGGATTCTCTCAAGAAATCATAGAGCATCTTTTACCTCAAGATCAGATTAAAGTTAAATTGATTGATTTTTCATAAAGATAGGAAACAAGAAAATGGGTTAGGCATAGTCCAATATTATCTTGCAAAGATTATAGATAAAGGAAACAAATGAACACAAGATCCAAGATGAAGACAAAGATTGAAGCCCAAAGTCTTCAATAACCAAATAATATAATACATAGAGGTGTTGGAGAATATTACATTATTTGGTTAATGGACTCCCATGGTACCTTTATGGTACAAATGTAAATATGTAATAAATTAGGGTTTGAGTCTATAGTTTAGGAGAGTGATTTATATTTCCTCTTTTATGTAAGTGTCTATGTGCAGCATATGCACAAGTGTCATGTATGTAAGAGTGCAAGTGTGTAATGAGAGAAAGTGCACAAGTTTCATGTAATTAAGTATGCAAATATGTAATGTGAGGATGTGCTGCAAATATGTAATGTGAGGATGTGCACAAGTGTCATGTATTAAGAGTGCATGTAGGAGTGTAAGTGTCATGTAGAAGTGTGCAAGTAATTAGAGAGTCAAGAGTCTTGTATACAAGTGGCAAGATGAGAAGCCAAAGGACATGTGAGACTTGTCTTATATAAAGAATAAGAAAGATTGCAACTCCTAGATATGTGAGGAGTGCAATAGCAAAGTATTGAAGAGTCACCTTTCTATATCTATATTATGGAGACAAAGCTCCACGCATTGTATGAGAAATATATGAAAGTATTCAAGCATGAATATTAAATATTGTATGCATATTTTGAGCAATTCGATTGTAAGTGTTCTTCATGTTATTGCATGAATGATTTTGGCCATTTTACATTCATATTTGATATTATTTTGAATGTTATTATAATTTATATTGGCCAACTTATATTTTGATTGCTCTTATATTTAATTCTACTCTTGATCAAATATATTGGGACATGATATAGTTTGGTGTAAAAGCCAACACTAGCGACTCATTTACAAAAGCAAGTGATTTGCTTGCAAAAATAAGTGATTTACTTGCTAACTAGAGTGAATCACTCAGAAGGTCATAGAGAGGTGAATTTGAAGGTGCAAAACCCCAGGTAAATATTTTGAAAAGTAATATTTTGGGTTGTAGTGGCACACTAAGTCATTTTGAAAGCCTTCTAAGCCTATTTGAGTTATAATATAGGCATGTAATATTTGGTGGTACATCATTTTGCTAAAGATGCCCCAAATATTTAGCAAAATAGGATCCTAGGACTCCATTGTATTCATCTTTCAGCCATGACAATTTAGAGCTGGACTTTGTGAAACCCATATTGTGCTTTGACCTCATGATATTGCAAGAAATTTGCATGTCCTTATGCATTCCATTCGTGGCACCACTCTCATAGTTTACTAAGTGTGTGGTGATTATGGCATTGCCCTTTTAGCCTATATTGTCATTCATTTATCAATTTCATATCTAATGAATGGGTGGACATTAATGTTACTTGACTTCTCATATGTTGATTGATCACACACTGTTCTCACTATGGTTTAAACCCATATTTATTTTAAATCACTTACAACCTTACTTTCATGCATTTTATTTGCATACTTTATTTTAATGCAAATTAGTATAGGTTAGCATAGAAGTATCCCATGAGGATAGTGAGGAGTCAATCTAAATCAAGAGGTTGGGAGAAGACATTAGCAATCCCTTCCAAATTTTTTGAAACTAGAATTAGGGTGGAAATATTAATTGAGAAGTCGAGACAATTCTCTAGTTCAACATAATTTCTAATAAGCTTGATGAGACTAACCCTCATTATCATTAAAATGCACTTAATTGCTTTATTATCATTATGGATGAAGTGATGGTTTAAAATTGAGAGAAAATTTACTAAGTCCAACTTTAGGAAGTGATCCACTTCATTTTGAACAAAGTATCTAAAATTTTTCTAAGTCAATTCCACAAATAATTTATTTGCATTTACAAGTGATTTGCTCCATTTGTTGAGTGATTCACTCTCAAATTGACTTAAAAACTTAATCATTTTTGTCAATTGTGCTCATTTTTTGCAAATACTTTGTGAATGGCATATCTAACACAAACTCCACCATTTTGAATTTTTTTGCAAGATAATAGTTTTAGAGCATCACCAAAACTCAAATATGACCTTATATGTACATCCATTATATAAAGAAGACATTTAAGGCAAATTATGAGATATTTTACCAAAAGAAAAATTGCAAGTGATTTGCTCCAACAATATTAAAATCTCTTCAACTTAGATTCAATGAGTGATTCACTCTGAATCTAAGAAATGATTCACTAGGAAATAAAATATTCCTCTTTCCTCCCTTAAAGGAAGGCAATTCAATCTAGTTTCAAGATGATTCACTCCAAGCAATTTGCTTGGGTCCTTTCTTGCTGCAATTTTTCAAAATTTCTAATTTGTGAGTGAATCACATGAAATTGTAAGCAGGTCACTTCCATTTGCAAGTGAATTTCTTTAGTTTATAGGCAAAGTTCTCCATAAGCAAAATTCTTCTATCATTTTTTACTAGAAAATTACTTGATATTACAAGCAAATCACTCCAAGTTGTGAGTGAATCACTCTATAGATAGTTTTTTTTAATTGTACAAATTTTAATCCTAAAACTTTGTCTGTATAGATTGTTATGTGTAATATAATGAATATATGATCCAAGACTCAAAAAATGAAGGAAAATCCATTGAAGAAATGCAAAGGGCAAAAGAAAAGAATAAAATTTTATGTAGGTGTGTCCAAAATACAAGTTTGAGGAGATTCTAAGGCCCAATACCATTTTGTTAAAAGGCAAAAGCCCCATGGACATCCTAAGAAGACCCCATATCTTACAAAATATCAGGTGCCTCGACAAGGTGCTAACCAAGGATCAAGTCAAACTCATAATAATATCATGAACACAAACTCAAAGGTATAGTCCCCACCCATGTCTTCCATATAATGATAGGTATGATCCTACAAAGTGTGTTGGAGAAATTAGGGATTCTTAGACTATCTAGTATAAAAAAAACTGCTAGGCTCAATAGGCCACCATCTTGGGTCAATTGGTCTCCATAACTAATAAACCTACGTACTAGTAACCCCAAATTCAATATTCAATATCTACCTTACCTAACCCTAACAATTGGAGCAGTCAAAATCTAAGTACATGGCTTCTTGAGGATTGTTTTCAATTTTATCACATGATAAGGATAAGTGACTTGGTGAAGCATATGTATTATCATTAGTATAGTTGGCTCTTCTACATTCATTTCCAGATTTAATTCTATGTTCTTTCTCAAAATACCCATACCTTTTACAATGATAACATTGGATATTTCTTTTATCAAACCTGACTCTTCCTCTTGTAGTTGAACCTCTTCCTCTTGGGAAATTTTAATTTTGGCCTCTTCCTTGGCCCTACCAATGACCTTGACTACTAGTGTTGGCACCTTTACTTTTGGAAATCCTCAACTTTGATGCAAATGTTTTTCCTCACTCTCTCCAAATGTATCTCGTAGTCTCTCCTCATAATACATAAGAGACCCAATCAAATAATCAAATTCAAGTGTAGCCAAATTTTGCTTTATTCAATTATAATTGCTACATGTTTCCACCGTGGTGTTAGTGTTCTCAATACCTTCTTCACCACAGTTTCTATTATAATAGTTTCACAAAGTGTGATCATTTTTTTTACCACATCTTTCTCTCTGACACAATAATCATTTAGTTGTGTTTCCTACATTTCTTTGATTTTCAATTCTCTTTTAAGGGTTTGCAATTTCACAATTTTAACCTAGTCACTTCCTTGGTAAGTCTCTTGTAGAGCCTTCTAAGCATATCTCTTGTTGGCTTTGCACCTACTATTCTAGTGAACAAGCTCTTATCTAGAGTTGATTGCATATGGTACAAAGCCAATGAGTTCTTCTTGGCTTCTTTCATAGTTTGCTTGTCATTATTTGGCACAAAGGTCCAATCTTCTAGCTCTTCACAACTAGCTTCAATTATTTATTATAAGACCTTCCCTGTCAACAAGGTTCTCATTTTTATACTCTAGTAATCATAATATTGTCCATTAAATTATAGAATTGGAAGAGAATTAGTGTTGGCTATGATCAATTATAAGAAAGATCTACAACAAAACTTCTTTCAACCCGGATACTAATTAACCTGCTGCTCTAACACCAAAAGAAGAATTTGAAAGAACACCCCTGTTAGCAAACAAAAAAATGCAGTCCCTTGTCTTACAAAAAAAAAAAAAAAAAAATGCAATCCCCTATTTTATAGTAACCGCAAAAAAATGCTGTCTCCTATTTACAACAACAACAAAAAATGTGATCCCCTATTTTACAACAATAGCAAATAAGATGAACACTAACTAAAACTAGCAACAACCAACACTAAGACATCCATGACAACAATATTTTTTATAATAGCTCTCATAAAACTTCTATAAATGCTTCTCTTGTCTAGTAAAATTAAAAAAATGCAACAATACATCCAATTTATGTTTTTCAAACAATGGGAACAAAGGTAGGATATGGAAGGCTAAAAGTCATGCCCCTTCTTCTTCAGCAACTTTTTAGTTTTTTTGTGTTTTTTTTTCTTCCTAGCAACTGGAAAGATCAACATTAAAAACCAACATAGACACTATGTAGCTAAGCTATTAAGAAATAGATATGTTTCATTGAACAAGTTTAATTTTTGTAATTACTTTTTCTCTATTCAATCTTACTTGCAACTTTTGAAGTCCCATTATCTAAGCATTATATATTAAGTAGTTTAAGGCATAAGGCATGCAATTCATAATGATATTGTCATACTAATCATATACACAGTAGTTAATATATTAGTTGCAACATTTTGGTCAAACAACTTCATTTTTTTAATTATACCTAACCCTTCAAATTTTACTATCGTATGCATGAAAAGCTAAGGAAATGCCCTTTTCAATGAATATTATGGATTGGCTAGGACGTAAACTTAAGACCTCCTAGCAAACATTAAATCCAAGTGTCTTACCATTGAGCTACTTGCCCTCTTTTAGCTATGCAACTTTTGGAGTGTTGTTCGACCTCTAACACCCCTCTACTAAAGCCATGCCAATGGAAGAGCCACTTAAAAATTTCAATTGGCTTGACCACACCTTGCTTGGATCTAGTGCTATATAAAAAACAATGGATTAGCTAAACTCAAACATAATACATCCTAGAAAGTACTTTCCTAATATCTCCTAGAAAGGGCTCTGAGTGTCAAATTTGGTATGAGTTTTGTTTTGCATTGTCTAACTTGAAAACAATGACTCTACTTAATGTTGTGACGTCCTTCACAACGACCCCAAAATTGGGGACCCACCTTAAATTTTGTGATTTCGGGAAATTTTTGTTTATCCAATTTTGCTCGCATCAAGGTCTTGGAAAATTTGCTTTCACTTTGGAATTGTCTGACATATTTGCATTTTGAAGGTTTGAATGTAGTTGCAATGCTTCAAAACTGAATATTTTGATTATTTGCATATTAATTGCATTATTTCAAATCAAATAATTTGATTAAAATCATTTTCAAAGGTTTAAATGAAATAATTTGATTAAAATCATTTTCAAAGGTTTAAATGATTAATTTTCATTTAAATAATTAAATTTCATTTAAATAATTAAATTTTATTTTAGGGTTAACCCTAAAATTAGTGCAAAATTGAAATGGACATATCTTGAGGCAGAGAACTCCGTTTGATCTCATTCAAAACTTGGTAAAAAGATATGGATTTTCTCTTTCTAATGATACCAAACTTGCAAGATTCCAGATGTCAATTTCACCAAAAAAAATAGCGGGTTAATTTAGCAATATGAGAACTTTGAAATACTTTTGAAAAAAAGGAAAGTTACGGGAAAGTAAAGTTTGGTTTTGTTTTGATATTATGATTATTGTTTCATTATGCAGGTAATACAAGGGCAAGGGTTTGAAGAAGATCGTTATAAAATCCGTTCCCGGTGATGAAACGGCATAACTAAACTTTTCAAATTATAAATAAATCATTGAGATTCATGGAAATGGTCGGACATTTTGTGCAGAGAAGTGGAGAAAGGAATTGGAGGAGCCAAAGCCAGGTTTTTGAAGAAGATACAGAGAGGTCCAGTTTGCAGAAAATCAAGCTTATTGTAAGATCAATAAATTTATATTAAATATTTGGATTCAAATATGTGCGCAGTCTGTATTTGAAATTTTAAAAATGTTTAATATAAATGTTCAATAGTTAATGTTCCCTGAAGATTGCATCATGTTGTTGTTCTGTTGTGTTGGTAAGCAATAATATGGTTAAAGTTTCTGTGATTGGTTTTATCTGTGTTATTTGTTCGAGATAAATAATTATTTTCTTATCGTGAAACTTTTGATTATTTATTTTATATTAAATTATTCTTATATAACCTAGTTCAATTTCATAAAGATTAAACTTTATACTAGGTTATTAATAATTTATTTAAATATTAAAATCATTTTAATATTTAAATAAATAAATCATAGAGGCTAAATAAATCTCTGGTTTCAACTTTGATTCAATAAAGTTGAGAATGAGAATTATTGTCCTTTATTGAGAGTTGTTTGGATTTCTTGCTCCAAATACTATTCATTTATTTACAGGTCCAAACATTACATTGGAAGATTATATTATTTATTAAATATTTGATTTCATGAATATTTAATAAATACATATAATAAAGAAGCCCATTTATGAACTTGATTTTAAATCATAGAACTCATAGTTCATAAATAAGTCTTTATAGCAAACCCTATGAGCAAATGATTAATAAGGTTTTAGAACCTTATAATTGTTGGGTTAAACATTTTTATGTTTTATTCATTTTCTCAGATATCTCAATGTTGATTTCATATCTGAAATGAATAAAATTTGTTTATTGATTAGACCTCAATTTTAAAAGGTGAATATTTATAAATTTGGGTTTATATCATAATGTTGTTTTTCTTATGAAATTTCACATACTTTATTTCTAAGGTAATTGAAATTTCATATTTATTAAAATGCTATGATAAATTTGTTGATTTTAAAGAAAGGCATTTTAATTAGTAGTATTGTTAAATTTGCATTAATAATCCTTCAAATCATAAGACAAATTCATTCTATCATTGGAGTAGTAGAATTTGGAGAAAATCATGTTATATATGATAAAATCTGAAATCATTTATCTAGTTTCCCAGGCCCCTTGTTAACAACATTTGCAAACCAAACGAGTTATCCAAGCACTGTTTATACGTACATATGAGACATACTGAAACTCAAAAATAAGAACCTTGGAGATATATACCATTCTTTGCAAGAGAGAACTTGAATGTTCTAAATTGTCGAGTGGTTTTGTGACCTGACAAAATCGCCCCTCAACAAATTTGCGCTAGAAGGAGGGCCTGAAAGGTAAATATTTGATTTTCATTTGAAATCATTCAAATCTCAATTTAAAAAAAAAATTACAAATTGAAGGGTGTTATTTAATGCCAAAGTTTAATTGATGCATATCTTTTATCAATTGATTAGTCATTTCATGCTTAGTTGCAAGATATATTTCTTTGACTAATAAGATTGGCATTAAATTTTGTGTTCTTTGAAGTTCACTAATGGCATCACTTTATTCAGTAAAGGAAATGATGGCTTCTTGGATAGGTGATTATTATAGCAGTTTAAACATGCCTATTCATCAAATTCTTGAAGGTGTAGAAGTTTGTTTACCCATATTTAGGCATGATGTGGATCAAGCCAAGGACCATATTCAAAGATACAAGAGTGTGTTACGTCATTTACAACTTATGCAGGGAGATGTTCCTTGCAGATTATTTTCATACCCATTGGATGAGGTTGCGCTTAAGTGGTACATACAATTACCTGTAAGGTATGCTACTTCTTGGGTTAAACTAGAGAAAGCATTTCTCGAACATTTTGGAAGGTTGGATGATTCAGTTATGATGTTAAATCAATTTGTCTCCATCCATAAAAAATTAACGAACCCATGAGATCATTTAATGATAAATTTCATAGGTTGTATACTGAGGTGGGGATGCATTATATCATTTCAGAAGAAAGAGCTACTCAAATATACATGGGAGCCTTAGATCACGTCACATCTATGTTTTTGGGGAAAGGTCTTAAAATTACATCATTGCCTAGAGCTTACAATGAGGCAGTAACATTTGAACAACAATTGATATCTCAAGGTGTTAATATGGAACAACTATACAGACTTAGACCTAAAACTCATAATCAAAGATCACAAATGAGTCAGGTTGAGATTGATAGTTTAGATGTCACAACTACCTTAGATGTTGAGAATGAGGTGCGGGTTTCAGAGTCAGTACCCATCAATGAACATTGTGATGATCAAGTTGATCAAAATGTAGAAACTGATTTAGAGCCATTATTCACAAAGGAGGATTGGGATGATTTTATGAAACAAAATGCAGAAATTGATCCCATTGAAGAAACTCTTGTCTTACCAAAGGATGAATCTAAGGAAGATGAATTCTTTGAAATTGAGGAGGATGAATCTAAAAAAGATGAATTTTTTGAAATTAAAGAAAATGAATTTGAAAGTGAATATGAAGAATATATAGAAGAAATGATAGATTTTCATCATTTGTTTCAGGAGGATAATGAGTGTGATGTTCAAACAGGTAAAGTTAAAGAATTGAATGATCATAGATGTGATTTCATTGAATATTGCAAGGGATTACAAGAAAATAATACCTCGATGATGATGGTTCAAATGACTGATTCTAAAAGCTTATTGCTTGAGGAAGATGAATTGTTTGAAATTGAATATGAATTCTTTATTGAAGAAAGTGAATCTGAAAATGAATATAAAGATGCTATGAAAGAAAATATGGAATGTCACCAAGTGCTTCAGAAAGATAATGATTTTGTTATTTCAGATCATGAAGAAGAATTATTCACTTTATTCACAATTTCCAAAGAAGTTCTTATCTCAGATGATGTGCAGGAAATTGAAAGTCTTGTGTCACTTAAGGATTCTACAATGCTCATACAACAAGAAATCAGTAGGTCTTCATCTCAGGTGATTGATAAAGGTGAATTTGAAAAGGAAATTATAGACCTATCCGAAGTTTGCACAAAAGATATGGTGGAACCTCACCCTTTAACAATAGAAGATAATTTTTATAATGGTTGGGGAGGGTATGATGAATGTTTTTCTTTTATGCCTATTGATAAGAATTTTTCTTCATCTGATATGCAGGATGCTAAAATTGATATCTTACATGAAGAGTCTACAACTCCTGTACAGTCAAAGAATCACATGTTTTCTAAAGCCACGATAAAATCTCATCCCTTAGCTTTAGAAGATAATTATTATTATGGATGGGGTATGTATAGTGAATCATTGTTTTCTCATACTTCTACTGATAAAATTTTTGTTTCACTTGATATGCAGGATGTTGAAACTTCTATTTCAAAAGAAGATTTCACAATTTCTACACAATCAGAAAATGACATGCCAATTGTAGAAATAGAGAAGGTTCCAAAATTGAATCACTTTGAAGATGAATTTATTGAACACATTTCTGAAATTGAAAATGAAGAAATGGTAAATGTTTCTTATGACTCATTTGTTAATAATGAGGAAGAGGTAAAGTCATCTCTTTTACCCATGACTAATAAAAATTTGAGTACAAATTCACATGAATGGTTTGGATTTAATGTTGGTGATGACCTAAAGGAAAATGTTGATCTATCTGAAGTAACTCAGGTGGTTGATCAAGAAAATTTGTTATTTTATGATCAGTCAGATTTGTGGTTTGAAAAGGATGGGCATACATTTAATTGGGTGCCTAATTTTGGTGTCTTTAACAAATAGGTATTTGATGAAGATGAAGAACTGCAAGGTGATCATGATGGAGACCATGAAGAAAAGGAAAAAGTGACAAATGCTCATCAAATCTTGGTAAATGCTAATAATGATGTGTTGAGTATAGATGACGAGGTAAAATCTTCACCTTTCTCATTGGTTACAAAATTTTTAGGTAATGGGATGCATGATAAGTTTTTGGATGCTAAGGCTATCAATGATGAGATGTTAAATGTTGTTAACAAAAAGTGGGAGATAACTTTTGAAATTTTTGCCATAAATGAAATGAAGGAAAATATGTTGGAGATGCTTAATCAAATTCATGAGCAATCAACTAGTGAATCTAGGGTGCAAATTTTTTATGATCTTCTTATACCAAATGTCCTAGATGCTTGTCAATTCTTGAATGATTGTGATTGCTTTAAAAACTTTGAAAGTGACTTGAATTTGAAATTTTTAGAAATAGGTTCTTACTTACAAGATTTCCCATTTCTAAAGAGGAGCCTAGTTCTAAATTATGAATCAGAATGTGAAATTTACACCTTTTTGAATAAGCAAAGGATAATCGAAGATCATATATTTGCCCATAAGGTTAATAAATCAAAACTTAAACATAGAATTTCTTATAATTTTGAATCAAATCAATGGGGTGTGAAAGGCAAAATGAATGTTGCATGGTTCGATTTAATCTTGATTTTGTTGGATTTATGTGAAGCTTGGAATGCAAATCACGAGATATGTCTTTTAAGGTGTGTCTATCATGTATGGGATCCAGGAAAATAATGGTATACATTTTGTAGTGTCTTGTATATTATATACATTTTTGTAAATAGTTTTTGGATTGTGTGTTTGTTGTGTTGTTTTGTCATGTGATGTGTTAGTGTTGTGTGTTGTTGTCATATCTCGTATGTTGTTGTTGAGCTTAAGGACATATTGACTTTGCCAAAACTTGCTAGAGTTTCATGACATTGATGTGATTCAAATTGATCAATTTTTAAGGTGGATGTGTCAGAAGTAAGGTATTTGTGGTTGAGTCCCTGGTCATTTGTTGGTGGTGTTTGGTCTTTGATCCTGGATTGAATAGGATGAAGTTACCTAGTTTGAAAACCTGTGAAACCTGGAAAAAAGAAAAGTAAGATATTGGTTTAGGTCCTCATGAATGTGAACTAAGATAAGGTGGATATGAAAAATTGGAATTGTATTGCAAAAGCTCCACAAGTACCATGAATACACTTACATACACCCGCATTTCATAACACATTTCATAACATTGTGTACATCCCCCTCGTGTTCCACATTTCATATTCCATAGAAAGATCATTTACAAAATTCAAAGATCCTAATTGGTTCATCAAAAGTCAGGTTGCTTTAATCAGGGGCACTTTCACAAAGGCATTTTGTAAAAAACTGTAAAAGACAAAGCTTCATGTTTACACACCATTGTTTCATAATTCCTAAAATATCTTCGGTCACTCAACCATTTCTAGTGTGGTAGGCAACCACCAAAAAACATGTCAGATTCTCTTAGGATCATTACAAAATATACACTAAAAGGATCTTGATATCGGGGACTGATGTTGAAATTATCTGGAACCAAACACAGTTACACATATTAAAAATATTTTGGGTAAAATGGTCAAAACCATCATTGGAAGAAAATATAGGGTGAAAAGGGGCATCCTTGTCAGTCCTATCATGCAACATAGTCCATAAAACTCATTATTACCACAAATATTTAAAAGCTCTAAACAAAATCAGAGTAGTAAGGATAGGGTTAAATTCTCATCATACTTTAGTTGAGAATCCAATTCCCCAAAGCTCTGAGTCTATTTACATCACATACCACCGACTATTGGGTCGTAAGGATTCGTACTACTCGTCCATCAGAAGGAAGGGTAGTCATCCCCAAGGTTCAAGAAATCAAAAGCCAAACACATCATTCACTATTGGATTGTAAGGATTTGTACTACTTGTCCCTCAGACGGATGGGTAGTCGTCCCCAAGATTCAAGTAATCTAAAGCCAAAATCATGGACTATGGGGTTAACCTCCACCGGGGCTATAGACGCTTGACTGGTAGTGGAGTACGCTCATGCATGGTGATATGTCTCATTGAAAAGTGAGACCTATGTTCATTTCAAATGGGCAGGCTAGCCTTGTATTTCTTTCATAACAGGTTTAACCATTTTGGTCAAAATGAGGTAATGAACTCACTTGCGCACACACTGGTTCTGGATGATAGTAAGGTCATAACTGAGCTCTTGATCTGGTAAAGGAATTCATGGCACACACATTGGTCCTAAGAGGGTTAGACCGGTTTTAGTGTGTTTGTTTATTGTACTAGAATGTTTGAGTCTCTATAAGACAGGCGGTTCATTTCAATACATTCTTTTAGCTCATATCATATTATTTTCCATATCATCTTATCGGTCATGAAAGGTCATTTTTAGGGCCCCTGATTAAAGTACGATGACAAGCATGGCCAAAGCAAATATTTATATTGAAAATGATCATTAATACATATCACATGATCCCAACCAGTAATACATCACATTCTGCATAAATCATCTATGATTCCGGTAATTCATATTTGTATTGGTCTATTCTCATTCTCTAGATGCTTATCAATGCTTGTGATTCTAATATTCATGTTTTGTGTGTTTTCAGAGTTTGGTTTTTAGTCAGAAATGTCCAGGGACATTTACCAGCAGAGTCACCAATGTTGTGACATCCTTCACAATGACCCCAAAATTGGGGACCCACCTTAAATTTTGTGATTTCGGGAAATTTTTGTTTATCTGATTTTGCTCGCATCAAGGTCTTGGAAAATTTGCTTTCACTTTGGAATTGCTGACATATTTGCATTTTGAAGGTTTGAATGTAGTTGCAATGCTTCAAAACTGAATATTTTGATTATTTGCATATTAATTGCATTATTTCAAATCAAATAATTTGATTAAAATCATTTTCAAAGGTTTAAATGAAATAATTTGATTAAAATCATTTTCAAAGGTTTAAATGATTAATTTTCATTTAAATAATTAAATTTTATTTTAGGGTTAACCCTAAAATTAGTGCAAAATTGAAATGGACATATCTTGAGGCAGAGAACTCCGTTTGATCTCATTCAAAACTTGGTAAAAAGATATGGATTTTCTCTTTCTAATGATACCAAACTTGCAAGATTCCAGATGTCAATTTCACCAAAAAAATAGTGGGTTAATTTAGAAATATGAGAACTTTGAAATACTTTTGAAAAAAAGGAAAGTTACGGGAAAGTAAAGTTTGGTTTTGTTTTGATATTATGATTATTGTTTCATTATGCAGGTAATACAAGGGCAAGGGTTTGAAGAAGATCGTTATAAAATCCGTTCCCGGTGATGAAACGGAATAACTAAACTTTTCAAATTATAAATAAATCATTGAGATTCATGGAAAGGGTCGGACATTTTGTGCAGAGAAGTGGAGAAAGGAATTGGAGGAGCCAAAGCTAGGTTTTTGAAGAAGATACAGAGAGGTCCAGTTTGCAGAAAATCAAGCTTATTGTAAGATCAATAAATTTATATTAAATATTTGGATTCAAATATGTGTGTAGTCTGTATTTGAAATTTAAAAAATGTTTAATATAAATGTTCAATAGTTAATGTTCCCTGAAGATTGCATCATGTTGTTGTTCTGCTATGTTGGTAAACAATAATATGGTTAAAGTTTATGTGATTGGTTTTATCTGTGTTATTTGTCCGAGATAAATAATTATTTTCTTATCGTAAAACTTTTGATTATTTATTTTATATTAAATTATTCTTATATAACCTAGTTCAATTTCATAAAGATTAAACTTTATACTAGGTTATTAATAATTTATTTAAATATTAAAATCATTTTAATATTTAAATAAATAAATCATAGAGGCTAAATAAATCTCTGGTTTCAACTTTGATTCAATAAAGTTGAGAATGAGAATTATTGTCCTTTATTGAGAGTTGTTTGGATTTCTTGCTCCAAATATTGTTCATTTATTTACAGGTCCAAACATTACATTGGAAGATTATATTATTTATTAAATATTTGATTTCATGAATATTTAATAAATACATATAATAAAGAAGCCCATTTATGAACTTGATTTTAAATCATAGAACTCATAGTTCATAAATAAGTCTTTATAGCAAACCCTATGAGCAAATGATTAATAAGGTTTTAGAACCTTATAATTGTTGGGTTAAACATTTTTATGTTTTATTCATTTTCTCAGATATCTCAATGTTGATTTCATATCTGAAATGAATAAAATTTGTTTATTGATTAGACCTCAATTTTAAAAGGTGAATATTTATAAATTTGGGTTTATATCATAATGTTGTTTTTCTTATGAAATTTCACATACTTTATTTCTAAGGTAATTGAAATTTCATATTTATTAAAATGCTATGATAAATTTGTTGATTTTAAAGAAAGGCATTTTAATTAGTAGTATTGTTAAATTTGCATTAATAATCCTTCAAATCATAAGACAAATTCATTCTATCATTGGAGTAGTAGAATTTGGAGAAAATCATGTTATATATGATAAAATCTGAAATCATTTATCTAGTTTCCCAGGCCCCTTGTTAACAACATTTGCAAACCAAACGAGTTATCCAAGCACTGTTTATACGTACATATGAGACATACTGAAACTCAAAAATAAGAACCTTGGAGATATATACCATTCTTTGCAAGAGAGAACTTGAATGTTCTAAATTGTCGAGTGGTTTTGTGACCTGACAAAATCGCCCCTCAACACTTACCTTGAGTAAAATTATTTACATATCAACATATTGCTATTTTTTATGGGTTATATGAGATTGAAATAGGACCCACTCGTGTTACATCAACACCACATAGTGGTATTTCAACAACTTGACAATTATGCATATATCACTTGACAAGATTCAAACCTAAGTCTCCCTAAGACTTGAGGAATTTAACTAGAGCTAATACCATTTGATAATGTTAAGGTTTACCCAAGTGATTTAAACCTTGGTTTAAGATGTAAAACTCTTTACTCCCAACCAACTATTCTAAACTCTACGAGATCTACATATTGCTACTTTTAAAATCTATAGAACACAATTATTTCTTGTAATGTCCCCTTTTCTAGGCAGTTAATGTGCAGAGTAGATTAGCCTATACATGAGCTCTCGTAGGCTAAATCAGATGTAGGGGAGCCTTTGGATATATCAGAATCTTTGACAAAACCTAGAGAGCTCTTGATTGACTGTCGTTTGGGCTTGTTCGGAGGTCGTTTGACGAAATTTATTTTTTTAGCAATGGTCGATTTTAGGGTTTCGGTCAATAGGTCAATTGCAGGATTACACTTCGGCAAATTGGGTATCCAGAACTGTTCACAATTTTTCATTCTGACAAGCGAAGGTCCACTATTTTAATGGCCGAAGTTAATTTCATTAAGTGACATTATTTTAATATTTATAAAGTTTGTACTTTATATTATTAAGGGTCACTTATAACGTTGTAAAAAGGGGCCACTTTATAAAATAACTTTCAGAGGTTGAACCTACTGCACAAGGAGGCCTGTTGAGGGAAAATAAGAGAAAATTAGAAATTAAATTATTTTGTGTGCACAACCCTAATTTTGCCCTAATTTGGGAGAACCCTAAAAGGAAATATTAAAAAGGCTTTTGGGAGATTATTTTGTATTATGCGTGGATTAATTTTTTCTTCCTTCCCTCTGGGTTTTGGAGAACTCTCTAGCAGAGACATTGTAGAGATTCTGAAGCTTGTGAGAGTCGGTAACCTCTTACAGGGACATTGAATTCGGGGTTGAAAGATTACCCTCAGGCCAATCAACGGTATTTCCATACAGGGAATACATTCAGACTTCATTATTCAGTCTTCTAGAGTTGGGGTTTCCACACAGGGACACAAAGCTTTATATAGGGGAATATCTGGAGCGAGGACACCACATAGAGTTCCAATCTGAAGGGCTGAGCCTTCATATTTATCTATACAAAGATCAGATCAGCTAGGGTTTACAGAGGTATTTATTATATTGTATTGATTTAATGTTTCCAGAATTAAAAACATTGTAATTGTTGTGCCCTAGTTCAGTATTTGAAATAAAAAACAAAATACCTCTATATTTCTGGATTGTTTGTGTTTTCACACAAATTGTATCAGCAAAATAAAAAGATTGAAAATTAGACCGGGGGAGGGTCATTACAGTGGTATCAGAGCTCAACTTATTCTGCCAGCTTGTTTGGGTTCATATCTGGTGTGTTTTCTCATAACTTCTTCAGCTGAGAGTTGGTTAGTCCGGTATGAAGATGGAGCCACTCAGTGATTGGAATAAGTTTCAACATGAGTTTTGGTAGGGTCAGAGAGAGTTGCAGAAATCCATCAATCAGTTGGCTGCTATGATGATAGCTTCTCCACCTACAATTCGTCCTTGGGTAAATATGGAGCCTACAGTCACTGAATTACTTGATCAGTTCCAGCAGGAGTGGAAGGCTCATGATGATGGTTTTTGTGTGCTAATGACTTGTGAAAATTACATTGATTTACATATGAGGCAACAACCAAATGGAGATGAAAAAATGAAACTTCTTAAGATGATGAACAAAGAATCCAAACACAATGATGATGAAGCTAAAAATTCAAAGACTATTGCTGAAGAAGAAATCAAATCAGAAGATTGTGTTGAAGAAGAATACATTTCTCATGAGATGGAGCATGTGGATAAGGGAGTTCAAGATAGTCACACCTTCCTTGATTTGAAGGACAAATGTTTTAGTAAGGTAATTCCCCATGAAGAGACACTTGAAGATCAGGGCAGCCTTATAGACACTGTTGAAAGGTATGAAACTAATTCTGATTATGATTTAAATAATATCAACAGTCCATTTATATTGCATGATCTTTCTAATTTTGATGATAACTGGAAGAACATGTTGTTGGTGTCAGCTGAAAATGAAGTGCACATGTTATCTACTTTGGATGAATCAATGAAGCTTGTTGAAACTCTCATCCAAAAGACACCTAAAACCCAATCAAACAAAAACATTTCCATTTCTGATTTACAAAAACTTGAGAGTACAATGCATGAAATGAAATCAGTCTTCTTATACATGATCAAAGACAAGGATACAACTATCAGGATTGCAGATGAGGCTTTATTTCATGATAGGGAAACTTAGGTTGAGGTGGATGAGCTCACTCTTGAGCTTAGCACAGTTAGAGATCCTTTGATAGGTGTTCAGATGGAGTTACATGAAACAAAAAGGGAACTTGCTGCTATCATAAATTTCAGAGATCAAGAGAACAAGGAAAGAGCAAAGGAGATTGAACAAGTAATTAAAGAACTGGATAGCATACGGGAGGACTTCAAATTACTTCAGTCAGAGAATACTATTGTGGATCAATAGGTTGATTGGAATGAACATAAGGATAATGACAGTTTTCAGTGGGTCGACAATCCATTATTTAAAATGGAGCATGAGACATCTTTTGATAACCCACTTTTTGAGATGCATCATGATCATGGTGGCATGGTGAGGGATCTTGTGGACACACCACAAAGAGAGGAGATTAATAATGAACCAACAACTGATGTGATGGAGAGGCCTTGTGTTGTACCAAAATATATTTCTACATCTTCCATAGTTAACATTCATATGATGCAGCTCTAGTATGACAGAGCCTTTAAGAAGATGAATTTCTACACCCAGGATCACATGCTTATGTATTTGGGCATCGAGGATGATGGAAGAATGTGTCATTGCAATCACTCTTTGTTTCTGAATGATACATCTTGTAATGATGCTCCCATGCTTGTTGCTGATTTGGGGCAATGGTTATTTCGGGGTAGCTATTTGGACAATGAAAGACTAAGTGTTTACAGAGTATTTTCAGATTTTGATTGTAGGCATTAATGGAATGGTTATCTTCAGATTTAGCATTGCTATCCACTACATTATCAACCACTTGATGGAGATTGATTTGCATCTCAATTGGGTCGTCATGGTGAGATTTGCTGAGTATCTTGATTCCCTATTGAGTAGACTGCGTTCCCACGTACACATAGTCGTGTTGGACAGTGGGATTACTGGAGTATCCCAACTTGTTTGTTGTTGTCCATTCATTTTGGTGATGATTATAGAGATGACAGGTTATGAGCAGATAGATTCTGACCCTCTCTTAGTTTGTGGGCAGCAGGGTGTAGGTAATTTTTCAAGTGACATGCAGTTTAATTTACACCCCCCTTGGTTGAGTAGCAATCACTACAATCTAGTTATGATGATGGACGCTATCTTTTCAAAGGACGCTTTGTTGGTTGTAGTTGATTTTGGGACATGGGATCACCCAATTTACGTCAGGTGGACAAGCGTTGAGTTGAGATTGTTAGATGGTGATTATGAAGGCAGTTTCAGAGTTGTTCTTGCAGTTGCCTATGATGGAGATTTCACAGATATTACTTGGCGTGATATATGTCATTCTAGCTTAGACAAACATTTTATTTTCAGGCTGGAGAATGATCATATTATGGTGTTGCAGTTTAGCCTTGAGCTAATTGTGCACAGTGGATTTCCAGATGTGATCAGAGTGGCGCAACGTCAACGTGGTGATTTCTTTTTGAGGATGTTATGGGATCTAGGGATTTGATGGACCTCAGCCAGGATGCAGACACTTGACTGGAGTATGTATGCATATTGCTTGAGGACAAGCAATCTTTGGGAAGGGCAGACTGTAATGTCCCCTTTTCTAGGCAGTCAGTGTGCAGATCATATTAACCTAAACATGAGCTCCCATAGGCTAAATCGGATGTAGGGGAGCCTTTGGAGATATCAGAATCTTGTTGAGCAAGGTGCAGCGACAATATTGTCATTGTTGTCAACACAGTCAGATAGATCGGTTGATGCAGTGGACAAGAGTTCAGAGGTTATTAGAGTATGTACAAGTGATGTTAAATGCTTATGAGGATGTTTTTGATGTTTGGGTGAAGTTGTTACAGGTTGTTTGTGCAAATTTGCAAAAGTTGAAAAAATCGTCAGAAAGTTGTCAAAGCAGCAAAATAGTCAAAAAGTTGCAAAAGTCGCCACGGGCACAGCTTGGACAGGATGGATCAGTTTGGAACATGCCAGCATGTCGGAAATAGTCCAGAACAACATTGGAGATGTCAGCACAGTGTTTGGAGTGATCGGTGGTGTTTCCGGTATCTTGGCGGATGATTTGGCAAGTGGTTGTACAAGCTGAAAAAGTGCAGGTTTTGTCAGAAGCACTGTGAACAAACCGTAAGGAGTTATGCAGCAAAATTTGAACTGGAGGTGGTCGTTATCTTCAAGAACATGTGTTCCAAATTTCAATGAAAACGGAAAAACGAGGCGAATTGTACAAGCGTTGCAAGACTGTCACAAAAACGCTCTTTTTTTTGAAAAAGTGTGTCAGTAGCAGTTTTTGTGGAAGTGGTACAGACGAACCGTAAGGAGTTAGGCAGTGAGTTTTGGTGTGGAAATAGTCAGTGTTGCAAAGATTCTACGTTTCAAATTTCAGATAAAACCGAGTTACGAGGTGAGAGTTATGATTTTTATAAAAACGTTACAGGTCTCTTTTATGTCAATTTGTGCCACTTGGGCAAAATCCTTTAGTTGGCCGTTTCGACCTTGAAGAGTCGCCAGAGTTTCAGTTTCAGTGTTGTTACACCTTCAAGGCATCAAATAGATCATATTTTGTTTTTGGTTTGAGTTGTCACGTGGCTTCGAAGTATGAGAACGAGTAAGGTGTCAATTCTTTGCATGTGACGTGTTTGACGAAATGCCTTCTCAATATAAAAAAAGGGAGTTATATTATTTTAAGTTTTTTCATTAAATAAAGATCTTTGGAGAAAGTGAAAAGTGAAAAGGAATGCAAGTGTGTGCATTTAAGTTAGAAGTGTTTTATTGAAGAGTGTGATTTTATTTTGTGCGGAGAGAAGAGTGTGTGGAGAAAAATAAAGAGTGAAAATCCGTGTTTTTGGGAAAAAGGTGAAAAACGTCACTTTAGTATTTTGGGCATAACTTTCTCATACGATATCATTTTTGGCTGAAATTTTGAGAGGAGGTCATAGACAGAGTTCTGCACAATACCCATAAAGCGTTTAGCAATTGACAGAACGAGCTAAGAGAACGGTCAATTTTTCCGTGAGAAGAGAAGATTCATATATGTCATTTTATTATCAATATCAAAATCAAGTGGGTGCTTGGTAGAGGGGTTGGTGCTCCTTTCTATTGGTGCAGATAAATCAAGGGTTGGTGCTCCTTCCAGTGGGTGCTGGTAAATTGATTGTAAAGTTGGTGCTTTGCAAAGGCTGGATTTGGATGGGAGTCGAAACAGTCATTTTGAGGATGTAGCCAAATCGGTGAACCTCGGTACATCTTGTGTTGTGTGATGTTCTCTTGTTATACTTGCTTTATTTGGTTTCAAGTTTTCATTGTTTTGGCTTTAAGAGTTGAAGATTTAAGTTTTAAAAGAGCTACACCGATTCACCCCCCCTCTCAGTGTCATTGTGAGACTAACAAATCTTTGACAGAACCTAAAGAGCTCTTGATTGACTGGCGTTTGGGCTTGTTCAGAGGTTGTTTGACGAGATTTCTTATTTTAGCAGTGGCTGTTTTTAGGGTTTCGATCAACGGGTCAATTGCAGGATTACACTTCGACGAATTGGGTATCCAAAACTGTTCACAGTTTTTCATTCTGACAAGCGGAGCTCCACTATTTTAATGGCCAAAGTTAATTTCATTAAGTGACATTATTTTAATATTTATAAAGTTTGTACTTTATATTATAAAGGGTCACTTATAACGTTGTAAAAAGGGGCCACTTTATAAAATAACTTTAAGTGGTTGAACCTAGTGCACAAGGGGGCTTGTTGAGAGAAAATAAGAGAAAATTAGAAATTAAATTATTTTGTGTGCACAACCCTAATTTTGCCCTAATTTGGGAGAACCCTAAAAGGAAAGATTAAAAAGGCTTTTGGGAGATCATTTTGTATTATGCGTGGATTATTTTTTCTTCCTTCCCTCTGGTTTTGGAGAACTCTCTAGCAGAGACATTGTCGAGATTCAAAAGCTTGTGAGAGTCGGTAACCTCTTACAGGGACATTGACTTCGGGGTTGAAAGATTACCCTCAGGCCAATCAACGGTATTTCCATATAGGGAATACATTCGAACTTCATTATTCAGTCTTCTGGAGTTGGGGTTTCCACATAGGGACAAAGCTTTATACAAGGGAATATCTGGAGCGGGGACACCACACAGAGTTCCAATATGAAGGGCTGAGCCTTCATATTTATCTATACAAAGATCAGATCAACTAGGGTTTACTGAGGTATTTATTATATTGTATTGATTTAATGTTTCCAGAATTGAAAACATTGTAATTGTTGTGCCCTAGTTCAATATTTGAAATAAAAAACAAAATACCTCTATATTTTTGGATTGTTTGTGTTTTCACACAAATTGTATCAGCAAAATAAAAAGATTGAAAATTAGACCGGGGGGAGGGTCATTACATTTCTTGATGTTAAACGACTAAATAAACAATAAACAAACCAATTATAATGTTTTAATCATATGATAAGCACTAGCATATTAGAAAAAAAGCACAATAAAAAATAGTGCATCCATAGTAGTACAAGTTGAGAAGAAACTAGCTTTACAATAATTTCAAAAACATAATTTTTATAACCCAATATATTAACCTTACAACTTGATGTCCATCATATCTTCTAAAATATTTATTTTAGAGATCACCTTTGCCTTTCTCTATTAAAGGAAAGCAAACAAATAAAAGCTATTAATCGAGCTAGTGCTCCATAGCCAACAAGAACACTAATACATAGGATCCAATCATCTAACCTATATCCTTGTTTGTATAATACACCACAACGAGTTATCAACCACACACCAGAATACCTGTCATGCCAAAAGAAATCCAATAAAGTTGGAAACAATTCATAATGTTTCTATATAGGATAAAACTTTTGACTAAACCATTAAATAATTACTAAATTCAATTATTTGTCTTGTTTAATAGCTTACAATCCTAAAGCAATTAACTATATTCTTTATAATTTAACAATAAAAAATCCTCTTGAATTCAAAGGTTATTTAAAATATACATAACTTGAAAAAAAAAATCCTTACATGAAAAAGTTCAAAACAATCATATTTTCAACTAGTTATATGTATTTTATGCTACCAATTCAGGAATCTAAGAGCTTTTATTGGTTAAAATTAAAAATGATAAACTATTGAATATGGCTTTAAAAATATATAATTCCATAGATTTTGAAGTTACAATATAAATTTAAATTTTATGATAAAAAACTCCATTTAGCTATCATAGAAGAGCTACATGTAGTACTACAGCTAGATTTTTTTTCTGTTTTATCAAAGATAACTTTTCAAAGTTTACAAATAATTGGTAAAAAAATGAGAGAGCAATATGTCGGAAGGTTTAGCAATCTTACCTATTCACTAAATACAAGTGAATGTGTAGCATTTTGTCTAATGAAACAACAAAACCTTACCAATAGTCTATGATGTGGTCTTGTAGTAGTTGACTATTACCATTGCTTACAGAACAAGTTTTGTCACACAACAAAGATGAAAATATGAAGGGACCAAGCTAGACTTCTTAGATGCTTCGCATTGGGCATTTTCTAGAACAACCCACTTTCCAAGCGACTGACATGCCCCACCCTCCTGAGCACCCTGCTCTCTATAGTGACCCGCTTTTCGAGTGACCTCACTACTTGAACAAAGGTTCATCGCATAAGCCGAGGCAAAAGATGGAGCAGGGTAGAAATAAATAATTAATCAAGTGTTTGGAGGAGGGTTCCCTACTCTCCATAGCAACCAACTCGCCAAGCACCTTGCTCTCCAAAGCAAAACTTGCTCTGAGCGACCTCGCTCCTTGAATGGAAGTCCATTACACAAGCTAAGGTAGAAGATAGAGTATGATAAGGACATCTAGCTAGGCCTAGGACTATAAGTCTTAGGATTATTATTTATTTATTTTATTGTACTCATGTAATACATGAAGCCTCTCAAAAGCCCACGTTAGTTGTAGTTTGTTAGCACTCTTCTAGAGTTAGCATATTGTTAAAACTACTAGAAATAGAGGTTTGTTAGCACTCTTCTAGAGTTAGCATCTTGTTAAAACTACTAGAAATAGAGGGTTGTTAGCACCCTTATCCTACCCTCTAGATATAGCAAATAATCTTTGTATGCTTCTTGGTGTTTATCATTGTGTACTCTTCTTCTTTGGTGCTTATTTAAGCACACATTCTAATGCAAAGCTCAGTTTTGTTTGGAACCATATCACTAGTATCAGAGTATGATCTTGCCCTATGAGGGGAATTTCCCTCTACATTTCTTTCAAATGTGTCTAGTGTGTTCCAGAGTTTGAATTTTGTCTTGGTAATGGTGGACGTATAGTCATCTAGATAAATTCTACTACATGTGAAGAGTACTCTCAAGTTGTTCCACATTCGTTGTGCGTTTGCAAGATTCTCCACCCCAACACAATGTTGAGATAGGTTGTCATTTATTAGCTCCATTTGGGGGAATACCAAAACTATTTGAGACACAAACATCCATTGTCTTGTTGATGTTCTTCTACGTTCATACAATTTGTCCACTCTTCTAAAGGATTCTCTCTCAAGCATTGTTGCTCTCATCAGATTGGGTTGACCACTGCCACAAAATGACATCGAAAAATCCAATAGTTGACGGCTATGGCCATGCCAGCCCTATAACCTTGCAGTTGTAGCAAAATGTGGTGGGTGACAGTGTGGCATCCTACTTTCCATTGCATAGTTGTTTGATAGGAGAAACGAACGTGGTTTCTATTACATCCAGTTTACGCGCAAAAAATCACCATGATCCTATTTCACGAACTAGTTTTTTGTCAAAGCATTGAGACCTTGCATCTCTATAAAATTTGATGCATGCAAAGTCGTTAATGTGGTAGACTAAAGCCAGTCGTCTGATGCTTTCAGCTTGTGTTTTTTTTGTCGACAACTAATTAAGAAGTGTGTATCTAGTCGTGAGGATCGTCTGCGCTAGGAAAATTCATATCGTTTCCATTTCCAATGACTAACGTAGTAATAATTGACGACTACCCCAATTTTCAACAAATGCCATTTCTCTCCTACCTGTTTTCAAAAGGTGATAAGCAAGTTTAGCAGCCATTTTCGTGAACAATTTGACATCCACTTTGACAAGAACAACAAATAAAAGACAAGTCGATTCCATAACAACTTACCCCACTCATCCACATGGTGGAACATGTGAGTTTGTTTAGGCATGACTTCAACTACACAACAACGGTTTGTTGCTTCCAAAATATTTTCCAAGAGTTCTCGTGAAGTGAGTGTGGTAGCTTGAGATAGTTAACTTCACATTTTTGACAACATTTTCCTGAATTTCTACATCACAAAGGAATTGGTTATTGCAGGATCAAACGATAAAAAGGTGTGAGAACTTCTCGTGTGAGGAGAAAACGACAGAATGCATTTAGTTTTCAGGTTGTTTTCGACTACTGAATGCATCGTTGACAACCACATCAGCGTGTGATATGTGGGAGTTTGACACCGTCTTGATCGGCTTCAAAAATGTATTCATATGTTCCACATTTTGAGCGACAAAAGTTCATTGCCCCTGCTTTTGGAATTTGGTTTCTATGGAGTCGAGGGAAATCGCATAACAAAATTATCCTTCGACATCCAGATAAGCAATCGATGATTGATGACGCTCATAATGGATGTGATCAAGAAATCAGCTTGGGCATCTAAAAACCAGTGACGAATGACCATAGGCGATGACGCTTGGCTTCAAATGTTGGTGACTAGTTTCTGCTAATGGCTTGCTGACGACAATTTGAAAAGTGAACGTTGACATGGAAATTCACCCGTTGGCACTTGCCAAACAAAGTGACCGTTGCATGCAAATTCTTGGCACCCAAAGACCTTAGAGAGAGTTGACCATTGGCGAAAGTCAACACTGGACGCAATTTCAAACATTAAGAAGCAATATGCAAGGTATAACATTGACAAGGCTTCATTTGATTTAATTAATTAATTAATTAGTTAACTAAATTTAAAAATATATTTCATGCAATTTTTCTCGAAGTTATGCATGACCAAGCAATTGCATACCTTTATTGTACTTGAATTTTCAAAAGATCGATTTTAATAAATTTGATTAATTTTAAACTTAATTAAATTAATTGATTAATTAATCAATTAATTAAACAAGTTCTTGTAAGGTGCATATAAGGAGCAAATACATGCCCTTCTTGCTTTTCCCAAACCATTTGGTTGAACCAAAAATCCGCTTCTTTGTAATTGCCTAGAAAAGGCCAAACATGTAAACCTTTTATAAGCCTCAAGCACATTTTTGTTGGGCACATTTGCTTCCATATCTGGTTGCCTAGAAAAGGCCAAACTTGTGAAACTTTTATAAGCATCAAGTACATTTTTGTTGGGCACATTTGCTTCCATATTTGACCTTCATTCATTCAGCCATGGCCATAAATTTGGTTGAAACAGTGGCCGAAATAGCCCATGTTGTAAGTTCCTTGGCCGACAAGGTCAATGATATAACCGTCCAAAATGGCCCAAGTGATGTAAAAATTTACAATAACGACTTCTGCTCCAAGGCCAAGTGCGAAGTTAAGATGTATAATGGCTCAAGAGATCCAGACGTCTTGAGTAGTTGGATTCTTGATATGGACACATGGTTCTCCTATACTCAAATTCTAGATGAGAGAGTTTCATTTGCTAAACTCGAGTTTTTCAGGTTAGGAAATATTTTGGTGATGGAGCATCAAGAGGGCCAAAACCCACTCCACACTTGGGATGACCTCATCAAAGCCTTGAAGGAAACTTTCTATCCTTCAAATTATGAGCAAGATCTAATTGTAAAATGGTTTTGATTGAGGCAAAGTAGCAAAATGTCTGCGTAGGATTATATTTTCCAATTCAACAAGTTGTGAATTCTCCTTGGTGTGGCATATGCGGCTCCAACGCTCATTATCAAGTTCAAGAGTGGCTTGTAGGAGCACCTGTATAGGGAGTTGAAGTACAATCCCCTTCCCAAACTAGATGTTGCCATCAATTATGCATAGTTGGCCAAAGAAAATTTTGTTTCTCAACAAAGGGGTTCACGATCTTCAAGGACTTCCAACTCACAACATCAGTCATTCAAGATGAAAAAGCCTTCTTCTTTCTCTTCTTCTCCTTCTCCTCCTTCCTCTTCTTCTTTTTCTCCTTCTCAAAAACCTTCTTATTTCAATAGTAAAATTTTTTGTACTTATTGTAATAGGAGAGGTCATGAGGAATCAGTATGCTTTAGGAAGAAAAATAATTTGATTATAAAACCTCGCAATGAGGAACCACCACAAATTGGTCCCATTGAGGTTATAAGAGAAGATACAGAGTATGATGAGCTCAAGGGTAAAATCAACAATGTCACCTTAATGTCCCATCATTTGTTTGAAGGTGACCATGACAATTTGTTCGTCACAAGAGCTCACCTCACTCACAATTTCTTTGTGGATTGTATAATCAACATCAACTTGCAAAAGAATTTGATTGTGAGATCTGTTATTGATAATTTCTAGGTGTCATTGGAACCACATCCTTGTCCGTACTCATTTGGATGGAAGGATAATGGTTCCACCTCATACATCACACAATCTTGCATAGTTTCCTTTGCCCTTGGCCCGCATTTTGTGGATTGAGTCATCTATGACTTCGATGGATAATTGTGGTCTACTTCTTGGCAAACCCTATCAATACAATAGGAAGACTCAATATGATGTTTTCACAACACTTACACCTTGCCTCATGAGCATAAGATATTTCTCATCCGTTGCCACAGGACACACCAACAACAGTTGCACCTCATCATAAAAAGTCGATCACTCCACCACCAACACCTCCTACTACTATGCTTCATCCTAGCATTGAGCAACCATTTTCCTTGCAACCTTCTTTAGCTAGGTCAGTTCCTATTTTGTAGAAGACTTGGCAACATTAGCAGTAGGCCATTGGTCCTCGTCGACTTCCTCCTTCCTAGGTTGGTGATAGAATTTTGACCAAGCATTGTCTTGCAGACAAGGTACCTCTTGGAATCCTAGACATCATCAATTCTCTTGTCCACATGGTACCTGATTGGCAGCTTCCGCCTGATTCTAATCAAGTTCTTCTACATCAGGTCAATTGTTCTTCTATTGTAAAAGCATAGGTTTCCAATGCTTCTATTCTTGGGAGGTATGATGAAGACATCTAGCTAGACCTAGGTATTAGTCTTAGGATTATTATTTATTTATTTCATTGCACTCATTTAATAAGTGAAAATTCACAAAAGCTTACGTTAGTTTGTAGTTTGTTAGAATCTACTAGAAATAAAGGATTGGTAGCACTCTTATCCTACCCTCCAGATCTAGTATATAATATTTTGTATGCTTGCTAGTGGTTATCGTTTTGTACTATTCTTCTTTGGTGCTTATTTAAGCAAATACATTCTAATGCAAAGCATAGTTTGGAACCATATCAAAGGAGGGAAAAAATCAAGAATTGGCTAAGTGTTTGGAAGAGGGAGCCACACTGTCCAAAGCAATCTGCTCTCCTAACGAAGGTTCGTCACACAAGTTGAGGCAAAAGACACAACACGGTAGAAATAAAAAATAACTGGGTAAGTGTTTGGAAGAGGTAGCCTCACTCACAAGAGCGGCTTGCTCTCTTGAGCGATCCATGGCTAAAGGGTTGGTAGCACTCTTATCCTACCCTCCATATTCTGGTAGATAATCTTTTGTATGCTTCCTAGTGGTTATCGTTTTGTACTATTCTTCTTTGGTGATTATTTAAGCAGATACATTCTAATGCAAAGCATAGTTTGGAACCATATCAAAGTAGGGAAAAAATCAAGAATTGGCTAAGTGTTTGGAAGAGGGAGCCACACTGTCCAAAGCAATCTGCTCTCCTAATGGAGGTTCGTCACACAAGTTGAGGCAAAAGACACAACACGGTAGAAATAAAAAATAACTGGGTAAGTGTTTGGAAGAGGTAGCCTCACTCACAAGAGCGGCTTGCTCTCTTGAGCGATCCATGGCTAAAGGGTTGGTAGCACTCTTATCCTACCCTCCATATTCTGGTAGATAATCTTTTGTATGCTTCCTAGTGGTTATCGTTTTGTACTATTCTTCTTTGGTGCTTATTTAAGCACACACATTCTAATGCAAATCTTAGTTTGGAACCATATCAAAGTAGGGAAAAATTCAAGAATTGACCCAAGTGTTTGGAAGAGGGAGCTACACTGTCCAAAGCAATCTGCTCTCTTAATGGAGGTTTGTCACACAAGTTGAGGTAAAAGACAACACGGTAGAAATCAGCAATAACTGGCTAAGTGTTTGCAAGAGGTAGCCTCACTCATAGAAGCGACTTTCTCTCTAGAGCGATCCATAGCTAGACCACCTCTCTTCGTGCCTACTTTAAGTAAACAAGACAAGGATGATGTATTCACCTCATAATTATCATTGAGGTACATTTTGTTCATTTCGTGGCTACAAGTTCAAGTATAAATAAGAGTTGAATGCTCATTGTAAGGGTCTTTTGGCTACCCAACATACCAAAGCTACTCTCTAGAGATCATTGTACTCAATATTTTGAAATCAATAAAACAAAGGATTGTGCTTGACATTCATGAATTATTGTGTGTTTAACCTTTAATTTATGGATGCGTGGAACTAGTAGCACTGCTCTTCTTCCTTCTATTAGTCGTTTTCCTTTGTGATATGAATGATTACTTTGGAGATCTCATCACAATGAAGTTATTCGATATCTGCTAGAACTATCAATCGTACCAACTTTAAGCCTCACTATAGCATCAATCGTATTTTGCATTTTATATCTCCCTTAAACAAAAGTAGATTAGATTTGTTTTTGCATCAGTTTGCTTATTGGTTTTTGCATGTTTTAGATCATTTTCTTTATTTATTTTCAGCATTAGATAGAAGGTAGAAGGGAATCAGCCTGATATCCAAAGGTTGGGGAAAGTAGAAACCTCCCCATCCATTTGTTGAACTGTGGTCCTGGGTGCAAATCGCACTTGCCGATTTCTATGTTCAATAGTTCTGGCATCCCGGATGGGACAGATCCAACTCGCCCCACAAAGAAACACCTGCCATGTGAATTCAACATTTTTGGTACACCGAGTGGGACCCACAAGTGCGATTTTGGTACGAAATTGATCTTACCCTACCTATGCATAATTTGATAGATCTACACAAGTGTACTTCATACACTTTGATCTACGAAAAGGGTTGTGTGTTATACTAACACATGAAACCCACAAACCTTTTTGCATTAAAATTTGAGTTGTTTTCCATTTCAAATTTCATACTTCATAATTTTTCATGCAAATGGTGACGCTATTTTTAATCTAGAATATTACCAACTTTTGATTTGTGAAATCTCACTTTTTCAAGAAAGGACTAAAGCAGTAACAAGAAAAGATAGCAGTGAGTGGGAACAAGACTATGAAAAAAAAACAAATTATCTTCGAGCAACCTGTTCCTCGAGCATGAACCTATCCACCAAATACACCCATCGTCTTTTGGTGTAAATTTTGAGGTCCTCTCTTTGGCTCCATTTATGAACACAAGATCCAAATCATGTTTAACGAGGAAAGGGAATGACCTTATAAAGCTACTCTCTTACCAAAAGGACTTGAAGATAAGTACAACTATTTGGGTACAAGACTCAGATCACCCCTCAAAGGAATCACAAATTGAGGAAGTTAATTTAGACTTAGAGGATGAACAAAAAGTATCAATATCAGACATAAAACCTACAAAAGCTATTTTACGACATCAAAACCTTGATCCTATTGTGGAGTAAGTGTAACATTACCCTCATATAGGACAAACAAGTAGGTCACACAACTCAACATCAAATATGAAGGTAATGAAACCCCCTCTTGGTCTTCTTCCCAGCCTTTTGGCTACGCATACCATAAGCAAACCACAACATCAAGTAGTACCATCGTGTTAGAAAACACCAATGTCTCAACAGGTGACACAAGGGTTGTAGGCTACACCCAATCAACCACCTAGTCCCCAAGATCTTCAATTTTAACACCATGGGAAGCAAATCACATAACAAGCATTACAACAATCCCAAAACCCTAAGTTGTTGCAGGGTCAACAAACACACATCATAATCAACAAGCCCTTGAGGAGAAGATACCACATATGCCTTAGAGCTCTCAAGGACCCATGACCCCACACTTGTAACAAGAAACTACTACATAGCATCCACAAGGTGCACAGAACCTATAGCAACAAATTGCAAAAAATGCACACAATTATGTTCAATCATGGAGCGCCTCTCCCTTGTCATATTTCCATCTTTGCAACTTAATTCTGTAGTGTAAACCGAAATTGATTTTCTTGAAACATTTTCAAAATAAGCGAGGATTTTCTATTCCAAGAGATTTTGAAAAGATGGAAAAAAAGGTAGTAAATTTGTCCTAAAATTCAAAATAAAAATCAAAGGCTCTGAAGGTTGTTCTTACATGACCAAGTGAGGCAGCTCTATACTCGCTCTGATACCATGTTGGAATTTATAATATTTTCCAAAAATGGACAAAAGCAAACTGTGCACTCAAATATTATACATAAAATGAATTGGACAAAAAAGAGAAGAATTTGGTGGGCACCCATAGGCACCATAAATAATCACTATATCCATAGATAATATTACACAACACTCCAATAAGTAAATAATAAGTGGGAAGGGGTATTTATAGCAATACCAAAACCCCAATTACATCATTAAGTTTAACTTAAGCCAACATAACAAAAGGGCTTTAGGTTAATTACAAATTATAAAGTAGGTCTATCCATAGCAAGGTAACCACGTCACATAAGGCTTACATAATAAAATATTACAAATTATTAATACATTGTACAATGAAATGCCCTAGGCATATCCAATACACCATACAATGTTGCCCTTGGCCATGAATCATATTAAAATTTCAACGTGAATCTTGATGGAGCAAGGACTCAAAATAGTGTTGGTGCAAGAATTCAATTGAAGAGTCCTCAAGGGGTTTCTCTTGGTTTTGTCTGTCGATTGTTCTTCAACTACGTTAATAAAATGGTTGAGTGAACCTTTATGTTTAGGTTTATGGAAAGAAGAAAAATTGGGGGTCAAGCATTTGAAAATCTTAAGCGACTCTGAGTTGGTGGTCAGACAGGTTGACTCTAAGTCCGCTAGTAAAAACAAGCTAATGAAAGCATACAAGCACAAAGTTTGGGACCTATTGGAGAGCTTTGACACCTATGAAATTCAAGCAGTGTCTAGAGACTAATATACAAAGGCCAATGAACTAGCATCTTTGGTTGTCTGTTTAGACCCTATGATAGATATATGTACCAAGCCCAGGGAACTAGAGATAGTATACAAGCTAGTAATGTAAGACAACTCAAATCATTGGTAGGTATTCAACAATGATGAACAAATTGTTTAGTTTTTTATTTGAGAAGCTCAACATGTAGAGAACAAGAATGAATACAATGATGATATCAAGGACAAAATCATCCAGCTAACGACCAATCAATTGCCAAAAGGTCTAATCACAGTTTGTTCAATCCAGACAACAATGTCAAGAATTCTAGTCTCAAAGTCAAGACATATGATTATCAAGTAGTTTAGATTAGTGAAGGGAAGTCTCTCTTGCTTGGGAAAGAATGCACGAACCAAGAAAGGCTCCTATTCACAAAATTGTGTGCCAAGTATAATGATGTCATAGCTTGGAGTTATGAAGACATGATAATTTATGATAGGCAATAATTGAGGACACTATCGACTTGGAACCTGAGCCAAACCATTCAGGAAAAATCAAAGACTAGTCAACCAACAGATCAGGGCAATGATGAGAAAGGAGTTGCTAAAGCTACTATAAGCACAAATCATCTTTTCAATCAAATACCCCACCTAGGTGGCAAACTTGATGCCGATTAGAAAAAGGAATGGATATATTCGGTTGTGTAGACTTACAAAAACAAAGCTTCATTAAAGGATCATTGAAGCAATCAAAAAATTAATGAAAAGAGAAAAGAGTTTATCAAGAGTAAGTGCTTCATAATCCTTCATAAACATAGGAATGACATGACACATCAATCCAAGCACTTTATATGAAAAAGACAGATTGGAAAGAGAATTTTGATAGACTCAATGCATTCTCAGTTGTGCATCCAAAAGTTAAAATATTTGTCTTCAAAGCTTTAAATCTAACAATGTTGTCCTCAATGTTATCAAAATCCCTTAATTTGAGAGAAGCAAGCTCTATCTTAAAACAACTAAATTTGCACTATTAAATGTCCCAAAAAGACTTTTGATATTCTTTCGTGCAATGAAAGTTGTGCATCCAAAAGTTAAAATATTTGCCTTCAAAGATTTAAATCTAACAATGTTGTCCTCAATGTTATCAAAATCCCTTAATTTGAGAGAAGCAAGCTCTATCTTAAAACAACTAAATTTGCACTATTAAATGTCCCAAAAAGACTTTTGATATTCTTCCATGCAATGAAAGTATTTGTATCATCTTTAAAAAGGAAAAGCATATCTAGTTCAATTAGGAAAATTTAAAACCTAGGCCTTCCCCATTATTTTCTAGGATTATGGCATAAAAGTTTTTGCTTTCTTCTCATAAAAATGCACCATAATCCCCTGCTTCAAAGTAGACCTATTATCTAGGTTGACATGATATTATAATTGCACCCATTGAAACGGGCTATATATGCATGCGTCCATCAAGTTCTTGCACCAATTCACCTAAAAAAGAATATTCATAATTGAAATGGAACGAATCTACAATATATATTTCACATTATGTATGGATAGTAATATACATTCAATTACAACAACAATAGTTCATTTTTTGCACTATGCCAAGAAGTCTTCTTCGACTTGGAACTTTATAGACAATCCTTAGCAAACAATATAACCCCTATCAAAGGATTGTATAGATCCAAAAACAAAAACTAAAGTCTTAGAAGCTACGACTACATTTGCCCATTTTATCTCTCCTCGATCTAAAGCTTTATGTCAAACATCTAGAGAAGAATATTCCCTTTTGAGCCTTGAATTGGTCGACAACAAGGATGGATGCATGAACTTCTATGATCATTTCCTTACTCCTATATCATCATTTGATGGGCTTTAGTATTTGAAGCTAGCCTCGGCTTTTATTCCCGTGAGATCAAACAACATATTATTATTTAGTAGTAGCAATCCTTGATGATGTCATTCTTCAACAAACTTGTTATTGTTCTCCATAGCATCAAATTGTTGGAATGTGGGCCCTATCTTAGCCTTACTTACCAAAATCGTGGGAAATTGCATCATTCTTAGAATTACAATCTGTTGGAGTATATTACATTATTTGGTACATGCTAATGTACCCCCATGGTACCTTCATGGTACATTTGTAAATAATAGATTAGGGTTGAGTCATAGTTTAGAGTGTGAGTTATATTTCCCTTTTATGTAAGTGTGTATGTACAGGAAATGCACAAGTGTCATGTGAGTTAGTGCGCAAGTGTAAGTTGAGTCTATGTGCACAAGTGTCTTGTATGCATGAGAACAAATATGTAATGTAAATATGTGCACAAGTGTCTTAGACTAGAGTGTGCAAGTTATAGAAGTGTAAGTCATGTATAGGTGTGCATATGTTATAGTGTCAAGTGTTCATCAAGTATGCAAGTGTCAAGTAGATAAGCCAAGAGTCATGAGACTTGGCATATGGAAAGGAATAGTCAAATATATAAAGAGTCACACTATTATGGCTATATTATGGAGGCAATACTCCATAACAAGCATATACAAAAATCACAAGGAGTAATAAAGCTTCTATACATTTTGAGCAATTAATATTGTAAGTTGTTCTACATGCTTAGTACATGTATGATTCAGGCTATTTCAATTCATATTGCAACATATTAGTGAATGTTATTTGAGTTATTATAAGCCTTTATATACATATTAATTTGCTCATATTATTCTACTCTTATTATGATCTTCACCTTATTATATTGTGGTTATATTATATTCAGATCCTGTGATACATAACTTGTGATATTTGTGGTAGTATTTTTTTTTTTTGAAAAATAATGAAAAAACTTTAATTAAAAAAGAGAACTATTACAAAGGGGGAGAAAACTCAACCCAACCAAGAGCAAGAAGAAAGAAAGCAGCAAGGCGCGATATGAAATCGCGACATGTCGCGATATCGCGACCGAAAACCAGCCGAGGCCGCGGCGGGGAAGCAAGCCGCGAAAACGCGACAGAGGCGCGAAATCGCGGCATGTCGCGATTTCGTGACAAGTCGCGAAATCGCGCCTACCGAGCCCCAACGCACCAAAGCACCCCTAACGTCGCGAAATCGCGACCGAAAACCTCCCGAGCGTCATAGCAACAAAAGTGTCGCGATATCGCGACCGAAATCCGGCAAGGCGGGCAACCTTCGAAAGTGTCGCGAAATCGCGACACTTTCACCCCATGAGCCCAGCCCGCCAAAACGGTCGCGAAATCGCGACGAAAATTCTTAGGAGCAACCATTCGACAAAAAGGTCGCGATATCGCGACCGAATTCCGGCAAGGCAGGCAACCTTCGAAAGTGTCACGAAATCGTGACACTTTCACCCCATGAGCCCAGCCCGCCAAAACAGTCGCGATATCGCGACGAAAATTCTTAGGAACAACCATTCGGCAAAAAGGTCGCGATATCGCGACCGAATTCCGGCAAGGCGGGCACCCAACGAAAGTGTCGCGAAATCGCGACACTTTCACCCCATGAGCCCAGCCCGCCAAAACGGTCGCGATATCGCGACGAAAATTCTTAGGAGCAACCATTCGGCAAAAAGGTCGCGATATCGCGACAGAATTCTCCCTTGGAGCCAAAACGCCAAAAAGGTCGCGATATCGCGACAACTCTTCCTCCTTAACTCCAAATTTGAAAAAGCGTCGCGAAATCGCTACGGCTTTCAGACGCAAGCTCCGACGACGCAAAAGGTCGCGATATCGCGACAGATTCCCACCAAGGGCCGCAGCAGCGAGAAAAGTCACGATATCGCGACAGAAACCACTCTGAGTGTTTTCCTTGCTCATAATCATAAGAAACGATCCAGGCCCTGCCGAATCACCTCAACTTCCAAGGGCATATCACTGTGAAGCTGAATCCCAACCTCCTTCTCTGCACCCATCTTTGCAAGGAAATCGGCCGCTTTATTGAGTTTTCTACTCGCATAAACAGGGATCACGTCATCCAGTTCTCTCCAAAGCTCCATAATTTGAGAAACCAAAGACCTCAACCTCCAAGCAGTCAAAGTAAAGTTCCTCATGCAGTCGAGGGCTCCAACCAAAATCTGAGAGTCAGATTCAACAATCACCTTCCGATGGCCCTGGTTAACAGCCCAAATAGAGGCAGCTCTAATAGCAATGGCTTCAGCTTCGTTGTTAGTAGTTCTGCCCAAACCCTGCAACTCCCAGTAGAGCACCGTGCCCTCGTGATTCCGGCAGACCAGACCAATGCCAGCATTGCCCGGATTACCCTTAGCAGCACCGTCAGTATTGATTTTGATCCACCCAATGGGAGGAGGTAACCAGTGAGCTCTAACCTGCTCCTCATGCACTTTCACCCCCTCCTCCACAGGCTCCGAGTTAATCAGAGAGTCCTCTTTAGCATGGACGGCAACTGTTTCAGAGACTTTGCTCCAAATAACCTGCCAAACACCATCGAGCGTGGAGAACGTTTCCCAAAAAATTTGCACATTTCTCTCTAGCCATATCTGCCACCAAATGAAATTTAATCCGAGCTCCCAACCGGTGCGAAGAGCTTTAGATTTAAATCTAACTCTCTTCCATCTGTTCAGAATATTAATCCGATTCAAGGGACCATTGAGCTGGATTCTAAAATGAGAGAACCAGCGCCTCCAAATCTGGCGCATGAAGGGGCAGTCAAACATAATATGGTCCGCTGTTTCCTCATTCTTAAGGCATAGAGTGCATTGAGAAGGACCGATGAAACCTCTGCATCTAAGGTTGTCAAAAGTGAGAATTCCATTATGCAAAACCTGCCAAGCAAAAAAATTCACTTTCGGCCAACCCTTGGACTGCCAAATCTGTCTCCAGTCCGCAACCGGGAAGACAGGGGGGGAGGCGCAGGGAGGATGTTGTCATAACCATCTTTGACAGTGTAAACCCCAAGGCTCCCGAAGCCCCAGGCTAATTCATCCTCATCATCGCTCCCTGTGAGAAATCTTTCATTCAAGATTCTGGATAAGGTTGGTGCTAGCTCCGGAGGGATTGAAATTGGCCACTCCTCCATCTTCTTAAACTTCTTAAACTGATACCCTCCCAGATGAGAAGTATTAAAATAGCTTTCAATTCGGACCCAACCCTTGGATTCAATGGCAGCTTTGATTGGGAGTAACTCAGGAAAATCAACCGTAATGGGAGGAAACTGGTCCCAGGAATCAGACCAGAAACAGGCCTTATCCCCCCTCCCCACTTTCCAAAATAGCTGGTCTTTAATAACCTGAGATCCAAGCTTAAGGGCCTGCCAAACTAAGGAACCAGCACCCTCCAAAGAGAAGCGGCCCACCTCACTGGGACTGACATGCCCCAAGTACTTGCTAGTAAGAATTCTGCTAAATAAGGAAGTTGGTTGGGAGATCCATCTCCAGTACAACTTTCCAGCCAAGGCTTTATTGTTTAACCTGGATCCTCTCAGACCCAGCCCCCCTTTTATCTTGGGCTGGGTAACCTTGTCCCAGCTCACCAAGGCCCATTTTCGCTCTCCCTTTGGACCTTCCCATAAAAACTTCCTTGCCATTCTATCCAAATCTTTCCAGATTGAAAGCGGGGCAGCCAAGATAGAGAATTTGTAGGTAGGCATGGCTTGAATGACTGATTGTAGGAAAGTTACTCTGCCACCATAGCTTAACCACTTGTGAGACCAATGATTAATTCTTTCCTGGATGCCCTCGAGCAAGTGTCTCCAAGTGTCATTTTTAAGTTTTTTAAAGTGCAAGGGAATCCCTAAGTAAACCACTGGAAGAGCAGTCCTAGTAAATCCCAGGATTTCCAGAATTCTGTTCTGGAGCCTGTGCTCAAGATTGAAGAAGACCACCTTGGACTTGCTGTCATTTATCACCTGTTGAGTAGCCCGAAGATAAACATTAAGGGTATCTCTAATCGATCTTGCTTCCCTGAGGCTGGCCACTCCCATCAAGCCCGTGTCATCCACAAACTGTAGGTGCGATAAAACTTCATTCCCCACCCTGACACCCAGTAATCTGCCCTGCTGTCTTCTTTTCAAAAAAAGTCTGCCAAGACCTTCAGCCAAAATCAGAAACAGATATGGAGAGCAAGGATCCCCCTGTCGAAGACCCCGAGAGGCTCCAAAAGGCTGCGAGGGCAGGCCCCTGATAAGAACAGAATAGGTCGGGGAAGAGACACAGCTCATGACCCAAGCAATCCATTCCTGAGAGAAACCAAAAGCAGCCATCATTTTGGCCAGAAAGCTCCATTCAACCCTGTCATAAGCCTTGGACATGTCCAATTTTATGAACATCCCTTTATTTCCAGAAGTGTGCATTGAATGAATAGCTTCCTGAGCCAGAACCACCCCATCCAAAATCTGCCGGCCTTCCACAAAACCTCCTTGCTCAGGGGAGATAATTTTGTGAAGAAGGGGTTTGAGACGCTCAGCCATAACCTTGGTGATTATTTTATACAGCACATTACATAATGCAATAGGCCTGTAGTCAGAAATCTGGCTCCCCCCCTCTCCTTTTGGGATCAAGGTGATGAAAGTGTGATTTAAGGCTTTAAGCATACGCTTGTTTTCTCTGGACTCCTCAACCACAGCTCTAACATCATCCCCTAAGCAGTCCCAGAAGGCCTGAAAAAACTCAATGGGGAAACCATCAGGCCCAGGAGATTTACCAGAACTCATTCCGAAGACAACAGCTGTCAGTTCGTCCCTATCAATAGGTTTGAGGAGAGCCTGATTTTCACCCTCAGAAATGAGAGCAGGAATGACAGAAAGAACTTCATCTTGGGCTGAAACATCTTGAACCGGACTCTCCTTAAAAAGGTTAGAGAAATAATCCATAGCATGGGATTGAATATCAGGAAGAGTGTCAAAGGAATGACCATTCCCATCATGCAGGAGCTCCATCTTGTTGATCTGTCTTCGAGCACACGCAGCCCGGTGAAAGAATTTAGTATTTCGGTCCCCTTCCACTAACCAGGTTGTTCTTGCTCTCTGCCTCCAATAAGTCTCCTCCTGGTTGTCAATGTCCTCCACCGCTCTCCGCAAGGCATCATCCTCAACCTTGAGCTGATCGGTGATAACTCCTTCTCTGAACTGTTTCTGGACCTCCTCCCAGCGAGCCACCAACGGAGCTCTTTGGGCCTGGAAGTCAGATTTATTGGACCGCCTCCACAATTTCAACTGAGCTTTGACATATTGAAGTTGTTTGTGGATTCTGAACATTGCTCTCCCATAAGCTGGACGGCCTTCTTCCCACCACTGTGGAATTTTCTCCCGAAGTTCTTCTTTCTGCAGCCAAAAATTCTCAAATCTAAAAGGTTTGTGAAAGAGTCCTCTTCCAGGCCCACCTTCCAGCAGAATAGGGCAGTGATCAGAGACCGGGCCTGCTAAGATCTGAAAGTTGATGTTCCATTTGACAAACGTCTCTTCTGAGAGCAGAAAGCGGTCAAGTTTTACCTTCCTACTGTGTGGTTCCCTCCTTTTGTTAGTCCAAGTGAAATTATTGCCTGGACATTTGATGTCAACAAGATGTAAAGCCTGAACTTGGGCAATCATAAGACGGTCCCCTGTATCTAGACAGGGTGTACCCCCTTCCTGTTCTCTGGAAGATAATTTGGCATTGAAGTCCCCCGCAACAACCCAGTCAAGCCCTTCCCTAGACACCCTCATGTCATGCACAGCCTTCCACTGTCGCCTCTGACCTTCCATGGCTTGGGATCCATAAAAGTTAGTTATTAAAATGACTTCCGCCGAGACATTATTCCGAAAGAGAGAAGTGAGAACACCCCTCCAGGCAAGGTGATCTAAAGCAGACCAAACCTGAGAGTTCCACAGAGTCACTATCCCCCCTGAGGCACCTTGGGCTGCCACATCCATGTAACCAGCACCCCTCCAGATTCTGTTAACCATTTTAGACATAAGGTCCAAAGACATCTTGGTCTCTTGTAGAAGCAAGAAATCAGTATTGCTATTTTCTAATAATCTTTGAACAACAGATTGATGGGTTCTGCTGTTTAAACCCCTCACATTCCAAGATTGTATGATCATGGGTTACCCTGAGAGCAATAAGAATCAATTGTCCTCATTGATCCTCCCATGATCAATTTGTCTCCTTGAGCTGCGAGCAACTCCTTATTAGATCTCCGACCTGCTCCCTGAGGATTGCTATTTTTTGGTCTTTTTTCCAGCTGAGTAATCCCCAAGGATGGCCTTTCTCTGCTTTTCTCTGCTATCCCCATATGGACATCCCGGGGTACTGATTGTTCTGGGTTATGGACAACTAATGCACCAGAAGACACTGGCGGTGATTCTTCACATGGATCAACTATCTGCTGAATTACAGGGGAAGGGGAGAGGGGGGGCTGTCCAGGAAGATTTGAAGTTTCATTGACACCCTCCAATCCTTCCATAGAGTGATCCTCTTCATCAACCAAAGATTTAAAAATCTCATACCTATTAGCAGGCCTGAGATTAGATTGCTCCTTTCCCTCCTTTTTCTTGGAGCGTCTTCTTCTTCTGGGTTGTTCAAAAACCTCTTTCGAAGCATTTTGGCTCGGACTAGAGCTATTAGGATCTGAGATGGGGGCGACCTTATCCTCCTTGGGCAGGTGTGTCAAATCCGAAGGGGCCTTCATTTTGGAATTCAAAGTGATAGGACAGAACCGGGCAAGATGCCCATGCTTATGGCAAACCCTACATCTGAAGGGAAGGGCCTCGTAGTCAAGCTGTTGAGTCCAGGTATGACCTGCCAGTTCAATGTCCAACTCAGCCGGAAGAGGCTGGCTGAGATCCATCTCAACACAGATTCGAGCATAGACTGCCATACTCCCTTCAATCGTTTCTCTAGCAACCCCAATATGTCTACCAATTGAATTGCCAATCATGGCCAAGACCTGCTCCCCCCAGAACTCCATAGGAAGGGCATATAATCTAATCCACACTGGTATAGCGGTGGGTTCAACACGAGGGTCGAAGCCCACCCGCCACGGTTGAACAAAAAGGCCTGTTGGGCCATGGTTCTTCTTTTCCGACTCAAAAGCCTTATTTTTGTCGGCCAGAGCCGAGAAACTAACAATAAAATAACCATTACTGATAAACCACAATGAGTACTCACCGTGGGGTTCCCAGTTTTGACGGATCCATGAATGCAGGAAGTTCAGAGTAGGGCGGATGCCCATAAACTTGCAGATTAGGTCATGGTTTGCTCTGTAAAGAACTGATTCTTCAACCATGCTAGGTTCTATGACTATTTTTGGCCTGGAGTCGGTTTGCGGCAGACAACCATTCACCCGATGAGCTGACGGTCGATTCCCAACTGCCGTGAAGATCTTCTTATAAGCCATTCTTTGCGCTTCAGTAGACTTCGGGGAGGAGTCTCCTTTGAAAAGATCAGCGTAAGAGCTAGTATTTGCAGAGTCAGGGGCCGGAGAAGACCCCATTGGGCCCTCCAGGGGCACCGAGCGGATCTTCAGATCCCTCGAAACGTGAAAGCACTTCAGATTGAATCGTAAAACCAGAAAAAATTCGCAGGTTCAGAAACGCAGGTTCAGGGGAGAGAATCGCCAGAGCTCGACTTCCCGCCCATTTTCCCAAGCTGGGTAGCACCTTCTTAAAAGCTGATTTTTTATATATTTTAGCCCATGTAATTTTTAATCGATATTTGTGGTAGTATTAAGGCTTAAAAAGCCATCACAATCTCCCTTTTCTTTAGAATGGTTCCCTCACATGAACTCTCTTGGGCTCTTGGAACTTGTAGATATATCCATACCGATTACTCAGACAAAGTTTGTATCCAAGCTAGAACTACATGTTTCATACTTTGAAGGAAAATTTGTTTCCATTTTTGCTACAGGATCTTCCTATTATAATGAAAGTGTTACACATGCCATGTACTCTACTTAAACCTTAAAATCCTCATCTCCCAAATCCTCATTGTCCACCTCAGGTTCTCTCTCCGGTTCACAAGATGTTTTGTTGATTTAGTAGTCTTTTTTTGGGATTTCTTCTTTGAGTAAGGGAAATGCTTCCACTGATGGGGACTCGTCCAATGACTCTTCCAGTCTCTCTGTTTTTCCTTCTTTTTGTATCATTTCAATAGTGCCCACTATAACTGTCTCATGTTCTAGTTGTGGATTTGCCTCCACTACTATAAATTCTCCTCTTCTATCTAGCAAGAAAAATACTTCACCCTCTTCTATCAGTTATGGCCCTTCATATTGAGATTCTTCGATTACTGTATCTAGCTCTATCACTAGTGAACACTCGATGCTCAAACAAGGAATCTCCTATAGGAATTATCAACCCAGCAACGTCGTTATTGTATGTCACAACACTTTGGGAAAATGTGCAATTTCCACCCACTATGGACGTTTTGGGTATCACAAGGCCTTTGCATTGTGTCAGCCTAAGGTACAAACACTTGAGTCATTGCTCCTTGGTTCATAATGGGTTGATAATTCATTGGTTGATTGAATACGGTGGGCTAATTCACCATATTGTTTTGTGCCTGATCAGACATCTAAATATTCTCTTGTTGAGGTACTGATCAATTCCTTTGACCAATCATCTAAAAATATCCCTGTTGAGGTATCAACATGTTCCCTTTATCAAGTTCATACTCCTGTGTGTAAAGTGACTGAAGAGTTGAAACCATATGCTTGAGTTCGTTTAGCTACATTTGCAATTCTTCGGGGCTGGTTGACATTGGGGATTTTGGAGAAACAATTGATATTTGGGCCACTGTTTTGGAGAAGGGTGTGGATCTATAGGGTGGCATTTGGGTTGTATGGGCATGGTACCCTTGCTAAGAAAATGTTGCAAGGTTTTGTTGGTGCATAAATGATATGGTTGAAGTACTTGTCCATATTGTATAGGTTAGCCATAGTATCTATGTTCATGTGACACTTGGTATATAGGTGGTCTTATAAGTACAAGCGAGTTGTTGATGGATTTGATGATTTGGTAGCAAGCCATTATTTTGGTGTTTTGATACTCATGAATGAAAGGGAAGAAACCTCTAAAATCACATTGAAGAACAGGAACAAAAAATGAGGCACATTGGTCAAAGCGAGAAACAAATGGAAAAACGAGGCACACGAGAGCAAGGCGCTCCAATAGCGGAGTGCTCTAAAGAAGCAATATTTTCTGCGAGTGGGGTGCAAGGAACTGTTGGTTACGGATCTGACATAGGAAAGGGATTTGGTCTATCTACGCACCCTAGACCCGCCCAACAGATTGAAAGGCCAGAAGGAAGGGATGCCTTCTGTGCCAATATCCAGAGAAGGCTGGCTCCTATACTACACTACACTTGGTTTCAGATCAGGGAACTAGAAAGGAATCGCGAAATTGCTGAAAGGGATGAAAATTGTTGAAAGAGGCGAGAAATATGGCTGCAGGCCAGATGGTTCCTAAGGGGAAGAACACGCAACACGATCACTAACTCCTCCTTAAACCAGTAGCAATCAATATCAAGAATATAACAGAAACTAATCGTCGAACTATTCTCTGATACGTATCCTTCAACAATTCCAGGTTTTGCTCTTTAACACACACTTAAATCTAGATTGTAGAATTACAGCATGCATGGAAAGAAACAAAATTAACAAAAATAACGATAAAAGGCGTCATACACAGAACAAGAGTTTAGAATCAGAACCAAGAGACTTAGTATTGATGCAGAATTCAAGTACAACTTTCTTAGCAAAATGTTCCCCTCTATTACATTACATTGAGCGACCTTTTATAGAAGAAAATCCCCTTGACTACATTAATGCTCAAACCCTAAAACTGGCGGAGCAGTTGAGATTTGACCTCTGCCAAATGACAGAGCATCCATGGAATGCAGCTCACCCGTGTTTAGAGCGGCGCCGGACGGGCGTTGTAGTTGGGACAACATGTCTCATTAATGTGGTTGGTGCAGCTTGCCCTTTGGAGCTTTTCCGAGACCTAACATGGCCGTCTGATGGGCTGGGCAGCAGACCCAAACTCGTGCACCATATAGGCGCATTAAATACCCACCTAACCTCTCTTTCTCAGGATGCGCGCCCTTCGGATACAATCTTAGCGTTAAAAAACGCTCGACGAAACTTCACTGGAAATCGGGCCCGAAATGCAGTTTTTTGGCCGAAGTTGAGCATTATGGCGAGGTTGGGAGCATCCTGGCCGACATAGGCATTTTGGCCGACGTTCGCACCTGGCCGACGTTCGCTCCGAACCCCGCCCGAACCTCGTTCTCGCTCCAAGTTCGGGCGAACTCTGTCTTTGCTTCAACCTCTGCCCGAATCCCGTTCTCGCTCCAAGTTCGAGCGAACTCCAGCTTCGGGAATCATGACGGCCGAACTTGCGACCTTCGCACTTGCATTTTTGGAATCTGGACTTTCTCTTGGGTCGGACCTTGTCTCGCTCGTGGCTCAACAAATTTGCACTTCGCCCCAGCTTCGAGCGAGTTCCAGCTTCGCTTTGAACATTGTCCGAAATTCATTCTCGCTTTAAGGTCGTGCGAAACCTGGCATGGTGGGGCCTTAGCGAACTTTGCTCCCCGCTCGTGGCCGAGTCTTGCCCTGAGCCTTGCCCGAACCCTCTTCTCACTCAAAATCAGAGCGAACTGCAGTTTTACTTTGAGCATCGGGCGAACTTGAGCATTGGGCGAACTTGAGCATTCTGGCTGTGCCTTAGCCAATTTTCTGGCCCGAAATTGAGCTTTCTGGTTCTGCTTACCGGGGCCGTAACTTTTGATTCGATGCCCCGATCGCCTATTATAATATATCGTCGAAAAGCTTGCGAAAAGATCTGCAATGACGAAATATCCAAAGATCATTTCATCCACTTTATCATCCCCGTTTAGGGCCTGTGAAAATTCCAACACTTCTGCACGCCCTTTGCCGCTTAAAGCTTCATACTTTGGCAAAATTTTGTCAAAAAAATTAATGTGGCAAAAATCCAAATAGGAACGAACACAACATTTTTTTCACATAATGTTGTTCTCACTCATTCCTATCTTTGCTTGTTGATGCTTTAATCCTTTCTTGAAAAAGCGAGATTCATAAATCACAAGCTAGGCAAGATTCTATATTGAAAACAAAGTTGCCATTTGCATGAAAAATTATGAACTCTAAAATCTGAAATGTAAAACAACTCAAATTTGAAGCAAAATATTTTTGGGTTTCGTGTGTTAGTGTAACACAACCCTTTTTGCAAATCTGGAAGGATATGAAGTACACTTGTGTAGATCTGCAAAATAATGTGCAGGTGGGGTAAGATTAATTTTCTAGCGAAAATCGCACTTATGTGCCCCATTAGGTGTGCTATAACTATTGAACTCACACATGGTGGGTGTTTATGTCGGGTGAATCGGACTCGTCACACTGAGTGTGCTAGAACTATTGGACATAGAAATTAGTGTGTGATTTGCATCGATGACTAATTCAAAAAATGGATAGGGAAGTTCCTAGACTCGCAACCTCTGTATCTCGGTCCAATTCCCTTTTATCTTCTATCTAAGCTGAAAAATAAAGAGATAAAGCTAATCTAAGATGTGTAGAAAACAAAAGTAGGGTTTGAGGCAAAGCGATGGCAGAATGCAAGGTTTAGGTTGGGACTTATTTGCATCAAACTGTGCTCAGAACAATTGCAGGTACTTTTTATTTGTCTATTTTTCTCTTGGTGTGAATTATTAGGGTTTTTTCAAATTTTTGTGGTTTTCAATGGCCCCCAACCCTGGTGGGCCATCAAATAGTGTTGGAAATATTGAGGAGAAGATAAGCAAAAATGGAACCCACATAGCATCCCCGAAGTTTTTACTATTGATGATTCACAAGTCAATTAGGGAGATGTGTCCTTCAACCAACGATCTTTTGCAGAAACAATTAAGGGTAACAGTAGGAGAGAGGTCCACATATAGGCACAAGCTAGAAAACAAATGCAAGAATCTAACAAACAAAAAGATACAAAACCAGAGAAAACATAGAGAAATGGGTGTTTTCCTCAAGCAAACTCAGTTCCTGTCCTTGAGATTGCAGAAGAATTAATTGTAGAAGACATCATGTACAAATCCACCCATGCTTTGATTTGTAAATTTGTGGGGTTGAGGCCATCCCATCGTTTCTTATACAACTGGGCAAGGAAACATTGGGATCCCCAAAGAGAAGTTGATATTTTGCTTCTTTCAAATGGGTACTTTGTAGCAGATTTTATATTGGTTTCAGATAGGAACAAGGCTTTTGAAGGAGGACCATACAACATTGGACCGATAGGTTTATTCATGCAACCCTGGCGACCTACATTCGATCCTCGTGTGAAGCCATCGACCACCCCAATATGGCTAAAGCTCTTTGCTCTCCCGCTTGAATTTTGGAGAGAGGATATCCTTGGGATGATTGGTAATCTCTTGGGCACATATATAGGAAGATCACGAGAATCAGTAGAGGGGGGATCAGCAGCATATGCAAGGATATGTGTGGATATGGACCTGGAAAAGCCACTCCCGACAAAAATTGAATTGCGAGTGGGAAGAAATACATGGAGACAAGAAGTGGATTATGAATCGATTCCTTTTAGGTGCAGAGCTTGCCATGAGTATGGGCATCTAGTAAGAAATTGCCCTAAAATAGAGAGAGAGGAGATGCATCAACCTAAAACTAATCCTGAAAACCCTCCCCCATAGAAAGAAAATGATGAAGGGTTTCAAACAGTAACAAGGAGAGTCCAAAGAAATAATTATCAAGCAAGAGGACGAAATCCAACTAAAGCAGGAAAAATGAACCAACGCCCAAATTGGAGGGCATCTTCTAATAAATATGAAATCCTTAAATTATATGATCCAATGGAAGGGCAAGAGGATTCAGAGGTGGAACCGGTCAATGACAAGGGCCAACACCAAGAAGGAGAACAACAGATCCATTGGGAGCACACCCCCATCCCACAGGAGACAAACCCCTCCCAAATTATAATTGCTCAAAATTTTAAAATTGGGGAGAGTCAAGAAAATCAGAATATTATGACACAACAACAAGAATCAGATACATCTAGGCCCCAACAAATTGACTTGTTAGGGGCTTGGGAAGAGCAACAACAAACACCAGAGATATCTATGTTTCAACAAAATGATATGGTAGGGGCAATGATAGTGCATGTACAAGATCAAAATCCATCAAAAGACATCATTATGGGAGTGGTAGAGAAAAATAGAGAGAAGCCAACACTAGAAATCAGCCAGATAGAGAAGCAACCAAAGAATGCAAGTTCACAAAGGATGGGAAGAAAAACAAATAAGGACAAAATACAACAACAAGGAGAACAAATGAGAGAATTTGGATTGGTGAAGTCCATTGCCAACTTCTACAATATAGACCCTCAATGATTATAAACACATGGAATGTAAGGGGTTTAAACAACCACCCTAAACAATTGGCTATTAAGAAAATGATTTTAGAAAACAACCCAGATGTGGTTTTTCTACAGGAAACTCGTACTTCCTTAGAAGCTATGGAAAATATTGCCAAGAAATGTTGGGGGCAAGCAGATTTTATGGCCCAGGCCTCTCAAGAATTTTTAGGAGGAATTACCTCTTTATGGAATAAAATTTGCTTCCAATTGATGGACTCAGCTTCTTCAGCCAAAGGAATCCTCATGACTAGACTTAGGGAGAGGGACTCTGGGCTGGTTTGGATGATAATTAATTTTTATGGCATGATAAGAGGTACAAGCTCAAAAAATCCAATGGAAAGAAATACAACATTTAAGGGAAACCCATCCGGAAGACTTTTGGATAGTGGGAGGGGATTTCAATGCTAAAATGTCAGTGTAAGATCAAGAAGGAGGTTTGACCCAGCTCAATGAGAAGGATAGGTTGTTGCTGGCTCAATCAGAGTACCTAGATTTGACATACCCCCACCAGGATGCAGCAACACATGGACTACTAAGATAAAAGGAGCATTCACAATCAAATCTAGATTAGATAGGTTTCTTGTGGGGGAGAAAGTCTCCACCCTTTGGCACTTTAAATCACAAATTTTGAACTGGTTAGCATCTGACCATTTTCCAGGATCTATCTACATAGGAAAAAGACCTCGGGTCAAGAATTGTCCTTTTAGATTTGAGACCTTTTGGCTCCAAAATAATGACTTACCAGAGCTAATGAAACAGTGGCAGGAACAAGGAAAACCAGAACATGGGACAACACAATTTCAGCTTCACTCCAGATTAAAGTTTATCAAAGGTAAATTTAAAAAATGGAGTAAATCTCATCGGACAGATTCCCAGCAACAGAGAGCAAATATTTCAGTTCGAGTGCAAGAAATAGCAAAAAGAATCCGCTCAGAACCTATCTCTGAAGAGCTTCTCCACAAAGAAAGACTTTTGATGTAAGATGAAGAAGAGTTGACAAGAAAGAGGAAGCCTACTGGAGACAATGAGCAAGAATAATATGGCTGCAAGAGGGAGAGAGGAATACAAAGTTTTTCCATCACTCAGTCACAGCACGTAATCACTATAATCAGATTGATTCCTTATCCACAGGGGATGGAAACAGGGAAACTACTACCCTAGGTATGCAAGAAACTGCAAATAAATAATTTTCAACTTTATTTACTGCAAATCCACACCTTTCCACTCAGCACCAAGAGGAAATTTTAGAAAGCATACCAATGTTAATTTCACAGAAACAAAATGAGGAGCTCTTAAGAGAGATTAGAGAGGAAGAAGTTAAAGAAACAATTTTTGATATGCAGACAGGGAAGGCCCCAAGTCCAGATGGATTTCCAGTAGAGTTCTATAGAGCCTATTGGGATATAATTGCAAAGGATGTAACCCAAGCAATATGTAATGCCCCCTCTCTAATCAGTTAGTAATTGTTGCTTGGGTTAGCCTACTCTTGAGTTCCCGTAAGCTAATGGTTGTGTGGGAGCCTTTTGGGGATGAGTTCGATGCTTGGACGTGTTGTTTGTTTCCGGTTGCCAGTTTCTGGAGTGGTTTGGGGTGTTTTGGGCTTCACTTACTATTTTTAGTAAGTCAATTCATGGTGGGTCTTGTGAAACGGAGAGATGGGTTTGATGCATTTTCCAATCGGGTATTCGTTTCCACCATTGGTTGGTGGTTTCGAACGGCATGGACCAAAATATTAAATATTTTGTCGTTGAAATAACTTAAAGTTAAATTAAAGATTTAACTTTATATTTCCTAATGTATTTTGTGAATGGGGCCAAAAGGGGACATAAGGATTAAATTTAAAAAGTGTCTAATATTATAACTTAAAATTGGGCACCCCATTTGGGAGACATAAGGGGATGAAATGAAATTAAATTAAAATTAAGTTTATTTGCCCAAGAGGGGCGTAGCCTTCTAGAGGAGATATAAAAAGTGAAATTTCTTCATTTCCTTCTCATTCTTGTTTGCTCATTTCATGAAATTGGAGACTTTGGCCTGTGCAAGTTTTTCAAGCTTTGTGAGGACGAAATCCCTCTCAGAGAACATAATCTTTGAGTGTGAGAGATCACTCCTGGGTGATTCGGAGGCAGCTTCATACAGAGGTTGCAATTGTGCTTCAACGGAGAGTCGTTTAGAGATTATTGCAGATCTTTTGGCAACATTTTTGGAGATTATTCAAGGAGAAATCAGTGGAGATTATTCAAGGAGAAATCAGTGGAGATTATTTGCAGATCATTTGTTTTCATTTACAACATATTTTTGCAGTATTGGTTGTACCACACTAGGGTTTCCAACCCTACCTTTTTGCTCACAGCTCTCAACGAAGACATCAAATCATTCTGGGTATTTTGGCGTTGGAGATGGCATGCCTGGGCGACTCTTTGTGGTGATTTCGAGCATTTTTTGAGGTGTGCACATTTTCTATGTTGGCCATACCATTTCAAGGGGGTCGTCCAGTTTGGGGTTGCATTTTCAGCAGTGGCGCTAGGGTTTGAATTTTCCAGGTTTGGCTTCGGAGGGGATTTCAGCATCTGGGTTAGCATTATTATTTGCATCTTCAGTCTATATGACCATTCCATGTACCTCTGAATCCCTCTTGTTAATAATATATGATATTTCATTTCAGTTCAACCTTTAGTTTATGTTCGTTTCATTTCATTTTCTGCATTCTCATTTCTTGCAAGCAAAAAACACAAAAAAATCATAAAACAGAAAAAAGCAACAAAAAGCAGAAAAAGCAGAAAAAGCAGAAAGGCAAAACAACAAACAGGGGTGGGTTATTACACAATAGAAGTCAGGACTAGTGGAAGAATCCTTAAAGCCTTAAATCACACCTTTTTGGCTCTCATCTCGAAAGGTGGAGGATATGGAAAATTCACTAACTATAGACCAATTGCTCTATGCAATGTGGTTTATAAGATCATAAGCAAATTGATGGTAAATAGGTTGAAACAAATCTTACCAGGGTTAATCTCTCCAGAATAAGGAGGATTTGTGCAGGGTAGACAGATTATGGATGGAGTTGTGATAGCACAAGAAACTATTTACGAGCTTTTCCAAAAGGGAAACAAAGGTATGTTCCTTAAGCTAGATTTATCCAAGGCATATGACAGAGTAAGTTGGGAATTTTTAGCCCAAATACTGCAAAAAATTGGTTTTAGTGAAGAATGGATAAAATGGATTATGGAATGCATCTCTATAGTTTCTTTCTCAGTGCTCATCAATGGTAATCCATCCCAACTATTCAAAGCTTCCAGAGGAATCCGACAAGGGGATCCACTTTCACCATTTTTGTTCATCATTTTTGCGGAGGGCTTGGGAAGACTTACAAAAGAGAAAAACAGAGAATACCATTTCAGGGGTAAGGATAAGCAAGAACATAAATATTACTCACCTCCAATTTGTGGATGACATAGGAATGTGGGGGGAAGCAACAATAAGAGAAGCAACCAATATCAGAAAAATGCTGGAGTGCTACATAACAGCTACTGGATAACTACTAAATGAAGAAAAATCAATAGTGGTTTTTTTTAATGTGATAAAAAAATTAAGAGAACAGATAACCCACATCCTCAGATTCTTAGAGGCATCACTGCCCTTAGAATATTTGGGTATCCCCTTAACAGAGAAGAGCCTCAAAAATAAAGATTGGAAATCAATAAGAGACAAAATCCACTCAAAAAATTTGCATTGGACCTACAAGTGGTCAAGTTTTGGAGGAAGGGTAACATTGCTTAAATCAATTTTACAAGAAATTCAAGTGTATAAATTCTCCATTTTGGCTGCCCCAAAGAGCATCCTAAAATATTTGGACAAGATGATGAGACACTTTCTTTGGTCTGGAGTGCAGGGTAACCACACAAGGGCACTAGTCAGTTGGGACAAAGTTTGCAGGCCTAAGGAAGTTGGAGGTTTGGGAATTAGAACAACAATGACAAACAACCACGCTCTAACAACCAGGATGTATTGGAGAAGGCTAACTCATCATGACCAACTCTGGAACAAAGTATTGAAAATTAAATACTATCCCTCACAAAATACAAAAGATCTTCCTCATCTTCCAGTTTCAAGAGAGGGATCAGAGACCTGGAAAGCTCTAAAGAAAGGAGCATCACTTATCAAAGAAGGGTTATACTAGAAAGTGGGAGATGGCAAAACTGCTAGACTGTGGGAAGATTCTTGGGAACATTTCCCCCCATAATTGATCAGTACCCCCACTTAATAGGACTCAAGGAAAACTTTCAGAGGAAAGGGTGGAATCTCATAAGCCACTATTTTAAAATGCCAGATCAATTGCAGGACAATCTTAGTCAGTGGCCAATCCCAGAGGAGTTGAGGGAAGAATGGGCTGAGGAGAAAAGAGAACTAAAAGAAATATTTGATAGACGAAAGTGGCCAAGGAGTAACGGACCTGATCAACTTGGTTGGGGACATATCCAATTAGGAATTTATACTTTCAAAGAAGGTTATAGAAATATTATCCAAAGCACTCAAATTGGTCCAAAGCCCCCTTGGTTGCAATTATGGCAACCTAAAGGATGGCCAAAGATAAATTGCTTTATGTGGTTGGTTGCACATAACAATATTATGACTCAGGATAACATGAGGAGACGTGGATTTATTGGACCCAACTTGTGTGTAATGTGTCACCAAGAGGAGGAAACAATGGGCCACCTCCTTTTTTTGTGTCCCTATGCCCAAACAGTCTAGAGTTTGTGGTACAGTATTTTTTTTTCAATAAGAAAGATCCATTCTCACTAAGAACAACTTTTGGGACTATTGGAAGACCAATATATTCAAATCAAAGACCTTGAAGATAGCTTGGGATTTGGGTTTGGGTTCCATATGTTGGCAACTTTGGTTGGAACGTAATAACAGGATTTTCAACGAGGAATTTAGACCAGAGGAAAGAATCTGGGGCACTCTAATTAGGAAACTTTTAGAGACAGTGCAGGCTAAAACCCAAGAGGACTCTTAGATGGTATAGGATGAAGCAGATATATGGACACAACTCCAAAAGCAACTGCAATATGGGAACTAAGAAAGGAAGGATAAGAATAGAAAGAGGGCTTTATAACTCGGGATGAAGTCTATGGATTCAAAAGGAAAGGGTAAATGGAACACCTTTAAGGGTCAATCAGGAGGGACCAAAACTTCTAAAAGTTGGATAGTCAAAGGAACAGAGTTGTGCCGCATTTTGAGCCTTGCCAAGAAAGGCAGATTATCAACAGTAAATGTATAATTTGAGTTTTTTTCAATTTTTTTTTTACCTTTTTCTCAAAAAAAAGATATGCAGAAAACAAATAAAAAAAGAACAAGGAAAGCAAATTGATCTTAAGTGCAAAAAATAATTCTAATCTACTTTTGTTTTGGGAGGAAAAGAGTTGAAGAGAAAGAAAATGATAAAATGGCCAATGCCATAGCAAGGTTCAAGGTTTTGGTGCAAATGCCTTCTTTAGCAAAAACCGAATAACTACAACTTGTAAGATTCTTTGAAAAACCTGCAATATCAAGCAAAGAGGACTAATAAGGGAAAGGAGGGCAAAGCCACTAATTTCCCACACTCATCAAGCAAAAGGTCAAAGACACAACCACGCATAAATGCCACACACAACTCTTTATTGATTTTGCAATATGAGTGTTTTACAATTCTTACTCCACAGAGTAGCTCTAATATTGCTTCAAAGGCCAAAAGACCATTACAATGAGCATTCAACTCTTATTTATACTTGAACCTGTAGCCATGAAATGGACTACATACAATGTACCTTGGTGATAATTACGAGGTGATTACATCATCCTTATCCTGTCACTAAAAATAGACATGGAGTGACTACAAACGAGGCATTCTAGGAGTAGGGCACTTGGCAAGCAAGGCACTCTTGTAGTAGGTCACTCCAATGAGCAAATCACTCTATGAGCGGGGTGCTCTGGTAGCAAATCGTCCGTGAACAGGGCGCTTCAGCAACGACATGCTCCAATAAGTGGGCCATTCTAGTAGCGGGGTGCTCAATCAATGAATCACTAGAGAAGCAAGTCACTCAATGCGCAGGGCACTCTAGTAGTGGGAAGCTCAAGGAGCAAGGCACTCTGGCAGAGTGGAAAATGCTCAAAGTGAAGTGTCTATGAAGTCTTAACTTGGTCCCTTCACATATTTCATACTGTTTGCCTAACCCTTAGGCCTAAACAAAATCCCATACAATATCAGCCTTGGCCATGAGTTAGATTAGATTTTCAACACCACCTCATAATTTGAACTGAGGGGCCAAGGAGAGAAGACATCAACAACAATAATATCTTAATTAATTACAATTGTACAATGATTTCCCCTAGGCCTATACAACATTCCATCATACAATGTCGACCTTGGTCATAAATCAGATTCAACAAAAAAAGGGCTAAGGTATTGGGGCACACTACTTTGGAACAAAGCGCACTGGAATGGATCGGGTCGCATTTTTGGTGAACAAAGCACACTATTTCCAAATGGGGCTCGCTTGCACCAAATGGGGCACATTGTTTCCGAATAGGGCTCACTTGTACCAAATGGGGCACATTGTTTTCGAATAGGGCTCACTTGTACCAAATGGGGCACACTATTATAAAATTAGAACAATCACCAAAAAGGGGATAAGAAGGTATCAAGGCATAGTGCTTCAAAATTGAGCACACTTTTAGCAAATAGGGGGTACTATTTTTGAATTGGGCACAATTGCACCAAAGAAGACGCATTGTTTCCAAAAGAGGTGCACTGTTTTCGAAAGGGTTCACTAGCATTGAATGGGATGCATTGTTTCCTAATGAGTGCATTGTTTCCAAACTTAAAAAAATCAGCAAAAAAAGGGCTAAGGTATCAAGGCACACTAGACTAGATCAAGGCGCATTTTTGGTGAACAGGGCACATTGTTTCCAAACAAGCCATAGTTGCAACAAAGGGGGTGCATTGTTTCCATAAGGGGCACACTAGTTCTAAACAAGGCGCACTTGCATTGAATAGGACATTGTTTCCAAAATTAGAAAAAGAAAAAAAAAGCAAAAAAGGGCTAAGAAGGTATCTAGGTTCACTACTTTGGAGCGGGGCACATTGGACTAGATCAAGGCACATTTCTGGTGAACGAGGCACATTTGTGGCAAATAGGACACACTTTTCAAACAAAGCACACTTGCACCGAACGAAGTGCATTGTTGCCAAATAGGGCACAATATTTCCGAACAAGTTGCACTATTTATGAACATAGAAAAATATAATAAAAAAGGGCTAAGAAAGTATTAGGGCGCACTGCTTCGGAACAAGGCACACTAGACTACATCAGAGCACATTTTTTGGCAAACAAAATGCATTGTTTCAAAACGGGGTGATGTTGGCATTCCTGCAACATTGATGTCCTCTGTACATATTTTACTGTTCAGTAATTTCTCCTTCCCTGAAGCTCTGTTATTTGTTCGGGATGTATTCTTTCTTTCCTGCTTTTGCTATCAAAATTTGTTGGCTATGCCCAAGGGCTGGTGCAGTTTTTCTATTCATTCATCATGCAGGTTCCTTATCTTGTCAAGGGCGAAGGTAGTTTCGCACCATGTCTCCAGGCGCGAGTAAGTTTTGGGACAGAGGCAGAGCACAGGCCCGTTTTGGGCCAGAGAGCAACGCAATCCAGCTTTGGAGAAGGAAGTGTAAGCACGCCCAAGCTTTTTCGCCTTTTGTGAGAGCGTAAAGCAATTTCGGGCCAAGGAGGAGAGAAAAGGCCTTTGTCTTTTCCTGGAGCAGCAACAATTTTAATGAAAAAATGCTAAGTATGGCCAGAGGCGTTTCGCTCCAGTTTTAGAGCGCAAGGCAGTTTCGCTCCTGCTAAGGGAGAAATAACCTTTGACTTTTCCACGGGGCGCAGCAACAGTTTTTCAAGGAAAAATGCTAAGTATGGCCTGCCAAAAGCGCAAGCGCTTTTGACTTTTCAACTCCAGCGCTGCTCCCGATGCTCCAAGGCATTTTCGCTCCGATCTACAAGCGCAAATCATTTTCGGAGTAAGTGGGAGCGCTTAGGCTTTTGAATTTTCAACTCTGGCACTGCTCCCAATGCAGCAAGGTGTTTTCACACCAATCTACCAACGCAAGGCCATTTCACTCCTTTGACTGTTCCACTTTGGCATTGCTCCCAATGTAGCAAGGTGTTTCACTCCTCTTTTCAAGCACAAGGCAGTTTCAAGCCAAGTAAGGGGTGCAATAACATTTGAATTTTCAACGCCAGCACACCGCTCGAGGCTCCAAGTTGCTTCGCTTCTTTTTCCTAGCGCAAGGCATTTTTGCTCCAATCTACAGCGCAAGCCCCTTTGACTTTTCAACTCTGGCGCCCCTCCCGATGCAGCAGGGTGTTTCGCCCCAACTTCCAAGCGCAATTCATTTTTGGGGTTATAAGGAGAGAAACAGACTTTAACTTTTCCACAGCGCAGCCCATCAAGCAGAAATAATGCTAAGTGTGGATCAAAGTGTTTCGCTCTATTTTCCAGGCGCAAGGCAGTTTCGGGAGTAAGTAGCAGCGCAATGACCTTTGACTTTTCAACGCCTGCGCTGCTCTCAAGATGGCAACTCGTTTCGCTGCAGTTTTGGAGTGCAAGCCCATTTCGGGCCAGGAAACAGTGAAACGTGGGTGAGGCTTGCATCTGGCGCGCCTGTTTCAGTCCAACCCTCCCTACCTCAGCCATAACTCCTCATAAATGCTTCTCATCGACAAAACAAGGTGCATCCTTATCCATTCAAACGTAGTCGGTCTGAGAAGCTTCCAGACTTGATGTTCCCGGATTTTAGAATCCGATCTTTCGTTAAGGCGGTTCCGGCAAGCAAGGAGATGGCGCCAGCAAGCTAAACCTATCAGCACATTGAAGAGGTGCAACTGCATTTCAGTGAGTCATCAGTTTCAGGCCATGCCTCATTACTGTTTGATGAGTGCTTATTTTCCAAATCTTATCTTTGCTGCCACCACGATGTTTTGTGGGTGTGCATTAAATGTTTCAAGCGGCATAATTCTCTATAAAAGCCGACAATTCTAATGTAATATGATGGACGTTTTGCTAGAAGCTTGTTGTAACTTGAATTTTGCTATCAATACAGAGAATATTTGGCTCTAACTCTGGACTTCTATTTATGTGTATGTCTTCTATCTTATATTTCTATTAAATTCTCTGCTTTATCTATGGGTTATAATTCTATGTCTGGATTTGACTCCCGATAGAGGGTGAACGTTGGAATAATTCTGGAGATTGCACATGTTAGATGCCTGGTTTTAATTTTTGTTAGTTTTCTGTGTTGAGTGCTATTTGATTCAACGTGCAATTAAGTTATCATGTTGCTTGTCCATCACCCCTGTTCTATCTTGGCCTGAGGCCATATTTCCCATCCCTTTCAGTCATTTACAATCTCTTTCCTATTCCTTAATCTCAAACCCCAAGTTAGAATAGAAAGGGAACCAACCCATCTCTGGAGATTGGCACGGGAGGCATTTCTTCCTCTCGGCCTTTCAATGTTGGTCGGGTCTAGGGCGCATGAATGAAACATTTCATACCTAAGGCGGATTCTTGACCAACAGTTTCTGGCACGCCCGATGGGACGCAAACGTTCCACGTCAAAAGCAGTATTAAGAGTTGATGTTCATCTTGTTACTGTCAAATCCGAACATCTGGCGACTCAGCTGAACTCAGAAGCCTCCGAATCTTGAAGCCAGTTTAAAAGCCCACACCTTCATGTACACAAGACGAAAGGCTAAAAATCCAGAAGAAGCAGTTGAGTTCTTCGAGCTTGACATCGATGCTTTGGGAGAGCATCCTAGAATAGTCCCCTCGACTATCCCATTGGTTCAAGCACCCTCGCAAGTAGTTGTTATAGTTGCACAGACTCCAAGTCCTGCCAGCACAGCGACTAGCTTGCCCCCTCAACCGAACGTTCCAAATGTTCCGGTCCAACAAAATCCACATCCACCAAATCCTCCGGTCCAGATGGCGCAACCTCCACCCAGGCAGTTCCCGCATGGAATCATTCAGGACCTCTAGCTTTGCAGGCTCAGAACCAAGTACCGCCCGCAACATTGAAGGCTTTGCCCACATACGATGGTACAGGAAAGATGACTTATGAGCACGTCCAAGATGTCATTGCGCTGGCAACCATTCACCACATCACCGAAGAAGATATCATGGTGAGACTGCTAGTTCTCTCACTCAGAGGTAAGCTCCTCTACTAGTACCGATCGCTATCGACCGACACCATCACTACATGGGACCAATTGGCAGAACAATTGATAAGGGGTTTCAATGAACAGGTGGACCCCTTCTCCTTGTTGCACCAGTTCACCACCATCCAGAGGCATCCCCAAGAGGAGGTAGCAGATTTTAACGTCAAGTTCGCTCGAACCTGGCAGAGAGTCACTACCGGCCTTCGGCCCACTCCAGAGCAAGCGACATTCTATTACTTGAGAGCTTTCCATTCCGATATAAGCATGAGCATCCGACATGCTAATATCAACACATTCCCTACCTTGTATGAGCAGGCGCAGAAGGCTGAGGCTGACCTAGTAGCTATCGAAAAGTTGCCTCCAAAGGTGACTATGCCGATTTATCCAGACTTTCCTCAGAATATGTATCCTAGTGCATCTTCTCAGTCTATGCCTACACCCTCGATGTACCCCAATCAATCATGGAATCCCAACCCTCAGAATCAAGTGGTACCCACTCCATAGTATCAAGCACCCGCTGTTCCTCAACTCCCAACTCCTATTCCATATCCAACATTACCTGCACCATTGGTGCCATTGCCATTACCCGCGCCTCAGGCAGCCTTAAATGCGGACCAGGCCAGAGAATTGCAGGATTTGCGAGCATCAATGAAGACGATGGCGAATGAGATGACCATCATGAGGAGGAGGCAAAATGATCAAAGCTTCCAGCCAAGGAGATTTCCTCCTCCAATCACTAGGGAGCAAGCCGCTTCCACCAGCAGGGCTCCCGAAAGAAATGCGTTGTTGGAAAGTGAAGAAGTCGGTTCATCCGGCAGAGCTTATTGGTGCTCCACCTGCAACGACCCTCACGGTGAAGAGACTTGCATGGTTCATCTGAACTATGTACAGACCCTTGCAGACAACGCTCCTGGTGGGCAGGTAAATATGATAAGGGAAACTGACCGTAATTTTATGATTCCCCCTGTCGAGCAGGTCTCCGTCCTCATGAGGACGGGTAAGAAGCCCATTGAGGTCGATCCGGTTCAGATGGAACCATTGAAGGTGCCTGCCAATTCCAAGCCATCAAGTGAGAAGGCGTTGCCACCAGAAAAGGAGCCTGTTCAAGTGTCAGAGCCGACAGATTCCGCCCGATTAAAAGACTTCCTGCCTCCAAGAGCAAAAGGGAGAATTCCCCAACCGCAAGCTTCAACCTCTCAACCCCAAACCGAAGCGAGGGACCAGGCGAGAGAAAAACTCAGATACCCCTCGCTGACCAAGCGCCAGAGAGTAGAAGCGACGCAGCAGTACCGGACCCGGTACGAGACTGCTAAGGAGGGAGGCGAGTCCGGTACAGGAGCGTACAACATCGTCGAAGAGCTAAGGAAGACTCCAGCAAAGGTAAGCCTCTTCGATGCACTTCAACTACCTGGTCAGGTCGACCTATTGCAGGAATCCCTGAAGTCTGCCAAAGGCAAGGGAAAGCCGACTCAGACCGTCTTGACACAGACGTTGACTACCTCCGCCACCGGAAAGAACAGGTCGTCGCCATTTTATCTGTCCCTCAGGATGGAGGGGTGGGTCGTGCATAACTGCATGGTCGATTATGGTGCTGCTACTACTGTGATGCCCAAGGTTGTTTGTGAGATTATGGGCATGGAGTACACTAGGAGTAGTCCTGGAGTGCTTCAACTGGATGGGACTCCAGTCAAAATAGTGGGGGTCATCAAGGATATCCCGATCGTGTTGCACAAGATGCCGCAGATCACCGTAATTCAAGAAGTTGTGGTAGTAGATTTAGAGCCCTATTTTAGCATGTGCTTATCAAGGGAATTCACTGCCAAACTTGGAGGCTATCTGTCTCTAGACTATTCGCACCTGGAAATCCCCTTCAAAGGAAGGAGGATTAAATTTTTTAATGAAAAGCCCTCTACCTTTCACATTGAAAGGATCCAGGATGCGGAAAAACAATTGGACTCGATCAATATGATCGAAGAAGTGGAGGAAGAAGAGAAGGTAGAGCTGATGGAAGAAGCTCTGGACGAGCTCCGCATAGAGGATGAGTTTTCTATGCATGACTTTAATGCCATGATCGAATCTGACATAGGGTGTTACTCAATTACCAAGCCCGAAAAGGCTAAGGTACCAAGTGATCAAGACCCCATGGCCGATCAACTGTGGAAGCTCTTCTTCGATGGTGCCCGATGCAAGAATGGCGTTGGAGCAGGAGTTGTCCTTGTCTCTCCTTCTGGAAACCAAAAAACGTACTCGTACAGACTCGCATGGAGTTGTACAAATAATGTTGCCGAGTATGAAGCCCTATGTTTGGGGTTACGAAAGGCAGAGAAACTTGGAATAAAACAGTTGCAGATCTTCGGAGACTCGGAGTTGATCTGCAACCAAGTAACTAATAAGTGTGTTGCCAAGCAACACTATCTAAAAGCATACCGTAATAAGGTATGGGATCTGCTAGAGTCCTTCTCGGCTCTGAACATTCAATCTATTTTGTGAGAGCGGAATAAGCATGCTGACGTCTTAGCGTCTATTGGAGCCAGATGCTCCCCTGTCGAGAACATAATGCAAAAGCCGAAGGCAGTGAGGGTGATCTACAGGCCTTCGATACCAGACAAAAATATTCATTGGCAGGTCTTTGACAGTGATGAGCAGATCATCAATTTTTTGATCGATGAAGCAGGCAATATTGAAGACAAGGCCCTCAACGATGAAGAATATGAGGGGTTGATTCAGCTGAAGAACAACCACGTCCCGAAGGGTTTAATCACCCTTGAAAGTTTGTTTGACCAGGATGACAGGTCCCTCGCCCACAAGATCAAGGTGGATGCAAGAGAGTACGAGGAGCTGGAGTTGGAATCCGGGAAATCTATCAAGGTGGGAACTGATTGCACGACATTGGAAATTGAGCAAATCAGAACCCTATGCAAAGAATACCTGGATATCATCGCCTGGAGCTATCGGGACCTGAAGGGGTATGATAAGAGTGTCTTCCAACACACTATTGAACTGCAGGAAGGGGTCAAACCTTTCAAGCAGAAGCAAAGGTCGGTTAACCCAAAAATAGAAGTGTTGATGAAGGTCGAGCTCCTGAAGATGTTGGAGGCGAAGATCATTTATCCCATCAAGCACTCTTCCTGGGTGGCAAACCTGGTCCCAGTCCGAAAGAAGAATGGGGACATCCGCCTATGCGTTGACTTTCGGAACCTTAACCAAGCATCGTTGAAGGACCACTACCCGCTGCCCCAAATCGATCAAATCCTTCACGTAGTGGCGGGAGCACAGAGATTTCTCTCTACTGGACGGCTTCTCAAGGTACAATCAGATATGGGTAAAGGATGAAGACCAGTACAAGACCGCCTTCACCACCAAGTGGGGCACTTTCGCCTACCAGCGCATGTCATTCGGCCTCTCAAATGCCGGAGCAACTTTCCAGAGAGTGATGGACTTAGCCTTTGGTGAGTTACTCAATCACATCATTGTGATTTATCTTGATGACATGACTATTTTTTCCCACAAAAGGGAGGAACACGGTCTACATTTGCGACAGGTGTTTGAGAAGTGTCGGGAGTTCGGAATCTCCATAAACCCGAAAAAGTCCATTTTCGCGGTAAAAGAAGGCAAGCTCCTGGGTCATGTGATATCCGAGAAGGGACTAGTTGTTGATCCTGCCAGGGCGGAAGCCCTCCTCAAGCTACCTCTACCAGCGAACAAGAAGGGCCTCCAATCCTTCTTCGGGCAGATTAATTTTGTTCGGAAATTCATTTTCGACTTCGCCCAGGTAGTAAAGTCGATGACCGAACTCCTCAAGAAGGATGTTGAGTTTCAATGGACCGAGGAGAGGAAGCGGGCATTCAAAGAGATAAAAGAAAGAATCGCTCAGGCCCCCGTTCTGGTGAACCCCGACTACTCCAAGGATTTTATCCTTTACGCCGTCGGAGAACCGGAGAGCTACGCAATTGTCCTGACTCAGAAGAACGAGGATGGGGATGAGCGCCCGATAGCATTCCTGAGCCAAGTCATCCACCCGCATGAAGAAAAGTACAACTTCATTGAGAGACAAGTGCATGCGATGATGCGATCACTGAAGAAGTTTCACCATTTCGTCTCCCAGAGCAAGACGATAGTGTACGTGGTGCACCCTGACGTTAGAAACTTCATCATTCAAGGTGAGCTTGGCAACAAAAGGGCAGGTTGGGTCTCCAAGATCCAAGAGTTCGATATAGAGGTCCGGCCCACTAAATTGGTCCGTGGTCGAGCCTTATGCCAAGAACTTGCCCGGAGTGCCGCATCAGAGGTGACAGCTTGCCAATGGGATGATCCAGTGTAGGAGAGCAATCTTGCAAATCGGTCTGTACTCGACAGAGATTGGACAGAAGACCTGGTGGAATACTTCAGTATTGGACGGTGCCCTTCTGACCTCAACGCTTCGTAGAGGAGAAGGTTCAGGCTGCAGGCCTGCAAATATGTGTTGTTACCAAGTGGGTTGTTTTACAAAAATATTGACGGAGTCCTCCTGAGATGTGTCAGGGGGACAGAAAAACAGAAAATCCTGGACGAGTTCCATTCTGGAATGTTCGGGGGCCATTTTATCGGAAGGCCTATGGCCTTAAAGATAATAAAAGTAGGCTATTATTGGCCTACAATTTTTGCTGATACCTTCGAGGTTAGCCAGAAGTGCGATAAATGCCAAAGGTATGTCGGTCGCACTAGGAATGCTTCTCTGCCCTTGCACCCAATTCAGGTCGAGGCTCCATTTCAGCAGTGGGGCTTAGACTTCATTGGGGTGATAGATCCCAATTCATCCATGGGGCATAAGTACATCTTGATGGCCACATACTACTTTACCCGATGGGCAGAAGCAGTGCCCACCAAGCAAGCTAACCAAGATGTAGTCATCACCTTTCTGGAAGGGTTGATAACCCATTTCGGGATACCGGATGCAATAGTAACTGACAATGGCACCCATTTCACCGGTGCCAAAATCTGTGCATTCGCAAGTATGGTATTTACCTAAAAACTTCGTCTAATTATTACCCGCAGGGCAATGGTTTGGCGGAGTCCACAAATAAGAACTTACTCAGGATCCTGAAGAGGACATTGGAAGGCAACAAGCGGAGTTGGCATCTGCTTCTGGACTTTGCTTTATGGGCTGACCGCATTTCTATTAAGAAATCAATCAAGACGTCCCCATATTCCCTGGTATACGGGAAGGAAGTAGTGCTCCCCACGCACATTGAGTTGCCCGCGTTGCAGTCTCTCCGATCGTTGGACGGTGAGGATGAAGAGTTTGACCCTATAAGCGTCAGGATAGCCCAACTGTTGCAGTTGGAAGAGGAAAGAGAAAAAGCCTACGAGGCTTTCATGAAGCATGCCGAGACCACAAAAAATTGGTTCGGCAAGAGGACCTCCGACCGGACCTTCCAGATTGGCGACTTAGTCCTGAAATGGAATGAGAAAAAGTCCAAGCCCGGAAATCATGATAAATTTGATGCATTCTAGGAGGGTCCATTTCGAATTTCCGAGGTCCATCAAGTGAACTCTTTCACTCTTCAAGATTTGAATGGGTTTACTCTTCCATTATCAGTTAATGGCCTTCATCTGAAGGCGTACTACCAGTGAGAGGTAGTATGAAAAATTTAGTCAAGCTGTGTACATATTTTTTATTTCCTTGTTTGCTTGTACATATTTGTTTTTCCGGAGTATAAGTCTCTTTGCCCCCTTTCGCGCTATCAGTAGCGCAGTTTTGGGCCAGAGGTCTAGCTGGTAGAGAAATGGTGTTGAAGAGCCTAAGTAAGTTGTTTTTTTAGTTTAGTTTGTGCGTTTTTTAGTGCGCCAAGTAAAAGAGGATAGCAGTTTCAAGCGCCCAAATTCAGCTAAGGTATTTAGCAGTTTGCAAAGATGTATCAGTCCATCATTTTTAGCATCACCGGAAAGAATAATTCAACAGTATGGAAGGCGCCCACCATCAGCAAGGAGGGAGTTTCGCTCTCTTTTGAGGAGCGAAACCCTGTTTCGATGCTCTAGAAGGAAAGTGAAAAACAAGTCGAAGCTAAGTTAGAACTCAAATGCCAAGACAAGTCAAATTCAAAATTTCTTCTTCCCCTTTTCACAGCGCAATACCATTTTGGCCTTATCGGCGAAACCCCTTTTGTTTCAAAATTACAACTACTATACCCAATATAAAGGAGAAATGCTCGGTGGGGCCCAAGGCCGTTTCACCCCAGTTTTACAGCGCAAGTCCTTTTCGGAGGTTTGATAAGGCGAAATAGCCGTTGAATTTTTCAAAGGCGCACCCAAGAAGGAGAAATGTGTGTGGGCCCCATTTCCTTTTTCGCCCTAGTTGGCGAGCGCAAGGCGATTTCGGGCCTACTAAGAGAGAAAGCCCCTTTGACTTTTCTCACCCCGGCATCACTCCCGAGGTAGCCATTTCGCTCCAGTTTAAGGGCGCAACTCCACTTCTTAGGCGAAAGCCATTTTTGGCTCCTAGGAAATGATGAAAATGTGTTTAAAGCAAGGGGGAGTTTCGCTTTCTCCAATAGCATGGGCCCGCAGTCCAAGATAACGCCCAACAAGCACACGCCCCGAGGAAGGTCGTTGGAGCCGAAAATCGCATATGGAGATTTAAAAAAGGGTAGTGCATCACGCCTTCCAAGGAAGATTTTGGCCCCATGCAGTAATTCATCATTGGGAGGTGCGCTCCACCACTAGTTAGCGCGTAGAAGATCTTCCACCTTGCCCACAATCGCTCCAGGCATTTACTCATCCTCAACGCCATTAATACGGTGGGTAAATTGAAGGGCTATAAAAAGGGCCATCATTGCACCTCAATTTAACTCAAAGAAATTACTAGAGGTTTTGCTGCAACACTATTTTCCTGAATTAGAGTGAGAGAATTATTGATAAAACACACTACGTCAAGCAGCAGTGAGGCATCGTTTCTTCCATAGTAAGCATTTGGGCAAGTGCTAGGTCAGAATGGGAAAGAAGAGCACCGAGCCTAAGAAAGAGAAGGCCCCAAAGAAGGAGAGGGCCCCAAAGAAGGCGGAGGGCGAGAAGAAAGAGAAGAAAGAGAAAGTACCGCCACCCCCACCCGAAGATAGATTAAGCAGAATCCGTGACTGTGTGCTCACCAGAACAAGTGTGGAGAAATTGCGCCACACCGTTGAACTCATGCTCACAAAAGTATCTACCAAAAGTGGGCGAACGACCGCCTATCATTCCCACCTATACTGGTACCTGTGCACACCTGTGCACCACTGCCCGGAGTTGGTACGCGCCATCGCCAAGTTCTATGACCCTATGACTAGAACGGTCCGAAATGCCGAAAAGAAGAAGTTGTTCGCCATCTCTACCGAGGATATCCAGGAGGCTTTCGCCTGTGGGGAAAAGCCCCCTGAGGACTTCATAGTCAGAAGAATTAGCTGTACCGAGCAGACTGAAAGGTACACCAACACGGTACAAATGCGCCAGTTCATGGAGACGCAACTGAAGGAAAAGCCGAAGTTGCCCGGAGTATTGCCAGACCTGCCTAAATCCTTGAAGGTATTTAAACACCCTGACTTATACTCAATGCTGGCATGGGTTATGGGGCTGTCCACAGATACGACAGTATATAAGTGGCAGGTTTCGCTTGCCGAGTGCATTTCGCATGGCGAGTTCTACTCGCCCGCCACTATGAAGCCGGGTACCAAGCCCATATTTTTTGACTGGGCGGAATGGGTGGCACGACAAATGCACTTCCAGCTAACCGATGTGCAGAGTGGGAAAGACATGACATTTCGGCCCTGCTCTTTTCTTGCGTGGTATTTCTTCTACCACATGCACAACCGCTTTGCTTTCATCGACACAACCCGCACGAATGGAGAAGGCAAGGCGCTCCCTGTTTATCAGTGGACTCAGAGTCTGTCAAGACGCGAGTCCTATTATAATTTCAACAGGATGTTCCTCGGTCCGGCCCTGGAGCTTATTTACGACATCTACGAGCGGGTGCCGAGACAGATGAGAGATGAAGTAGTGCAGGGGGATCTCGGCGATGTTTTCCAGCTCACTCAGGGCCTCGTTGTCAGAATCTACGGGTTTACTGGAAAACCCTTCCTATTGCCATACTACACGACGGAATACTTGTTTGCCCTCGAAGTCGCCCGGCAGTGCGACTTCGCTGATGACACGTATGGGCATGGGAGGAGGAAGCCACACACCTACCCTTGGCCTTTCCACCTCAGTGATATCAAGGTCACAATAAACAGGTAAAATACTTTTCTAGCAAAAATATTGTATGATTTTTGCTTAGTTGAGCTTCCCTAGTGCTGGAAGTACGATTCGCGGGACGTCTTTAGGCTAAATATTGGGGTGAAGAGCTTTAATAACTGTTCACACCCAAATATTGTGGTTCAGTGCAACAATCCTTCAGGGCACGATTTGGAGTGGCACGTGGAGAGGATGATGTCATTTCCCCCATGGCACGACTTCTATACAATAGAAGCAGAGTATGACCCCTCGTCAAATCCAACGCATGACCCTGATGATGAGTTGTTCAAAGTGGTGAAGGACAAACGACCCGATTGGTCGAACGAAAAAATTGCCAACTGGTGGATCATGAGGGTCCACAACAAAAAAGAGTCGTTTGATCTAGGTCTTGTGATAGACGAGAACTTCTCCCAGGCATACGATGCAAATTGCAACACTTATCGACCTATCCTATTCGCTGACATCGTGCCTAGGAGTACACAAAGCCCTAGCAGGGTGGAAGACGCGACGAAAGTACAGGAGCAGCACACTGAGCAAGACCCACTTGTCAAAGGGAAGGGCAAGCAGCTGCTCCCTGAAGAAGAGGTCACTCCAAAAAAGAGGAGTGTTGCTGCAACGCTTTTGCCCACCAACGTCGCAAAGAAGCCTCGGACTGGTACAACCCGCCCCTTTGGTGCAAACCTTCCTACAGCATCAGCAACTATGGGAGGAAGCGCTACAGAAGTTCTCGATTTTGGTGCAACAAGTCCAGCAGGCGCAGGAGGCACGACGAGAGATAGAGTTTATTGATCTGGAAACGGAAGCATCGGACAAAGGAGGAATGAGTCCAATCACGCAGCAGTTCGCCACTTCGGCTCTGGCAGCGTCCGAGCCCGTAGGTGCGTTCTCTCTCTCTCTCTCTCTCTTCTGTTCCTCTGGCGACTTTCCCTTTCAACGTCGAAACCCTAGTTTCCACCCAAGTTGCATTCAGCGTCCCCATCTCAGTCGCTCCTCACCCGACATCCCAGTCGTTTTCCCCTTCATCCTTGCCCCTTGTTTCTCAGACGTTTGACGCTTTTGCGTCTGTGTCCAACGCATTTGTGTTCCCTGTATCTTCCGCCCCTGCCCCTCAGGATTTTGTCCACCCAGTTGTTGTGTATACTGTTGTTGTCAATCCTAGCCTATTCTCGCCCCCGTGCACCTCCTCAGTAGCAGCAACGATGCCTCTTGATGTCCCAGCCTCGGCCCCTAGTACTTCAATCATCGCTGTGCAAACCCCGACGTCCCCCAAGGTCGCCACAGTCGCTTCCCCGGCTGTCCCTGAGTCCTCTACTGAAGCTAATCCACAACGAGCTTTGTTCCCTTTCGCGCCACTCTTTGGCATAGAGGAACCAATGGAGATGGAGTTGGAGGTCATTCAGGAGGGTCCGATTGCAGAAAGCATACGCCTGGCGCAGCAGAGTTCCTCACGCTGGCTCAAGGGTCAGAAAAGAAGAAATGCGCAGGCTCCAGCCTAGATGGAAAGGAGGGCCATATTCGATCCAGAGAAGATGCAACTCCACAAAATGGAGAAGGTGCCCAAGGTCCAAAAGCCCCTGGAGGAAATGACGCCAGCGGACTATTCCTTTCGGCATACAGTCGAAGACATGAAAACGATCAATGTAGCAGACAAGATGGAGAACATCGGGGTTGAAATGGGCACCATCTATTTTCATAGTGAGCATTACAAGACTCGCTTCTACGAGGCTGAGTCTAAAAACGTAGAGCTGGAGGAGACCTTGGCGCACACAAGAGCGCAACTAGAAGAGGCTCAGGCTAAATCCGAGCAGTTGCAACAACGCGTGACCAGCCTGGAGCAGGAGGTGGAGAATTATAGAAAAGAATCTGAGCAGCGCCTCAAAGCGCATGCAGAAACAGAAAGCCAGTTGCAGGCTTCGAATGCTCAGGTCCAGGAGCTGCAGGCCCAGTTGACGGAAAGAACAGTACAAACAGAGGTCTTCACAAAAGACCGCATCAAAGAGATTCGTCGTCACTTCCTGGAAAACTTCAGAGCAAGGGCGCGCAAGGCGATAGCAGTCCTCACATTCATTTGGGAGGCCAAGCAGAAGGTTTCTAACGATGGACCCATCATGGAGGATGCCGAGAGGCACATTGAGCGATGGTTGGAGTTGGCGATGAAGGCACAATCCCTAAAAACACGGACTTCCAGCTTGCTCCTATGTGCCTGCTTGCTCGATCATGGGCAACTGCGAAGATGACATTACGGGCTTTCTTCACGAAACAGAAAAGAGCCCGAGAAGCGAGAAAGTTGTTAGATGCGTTCGAACAGGAAAGGCGCATCTCTCTGATGTATTTCGATGCTCTCGCACAACTTGGTTTCCCTAGCTTCACTGGCGAGGATGAGACTATTTTGACAAAGGAAGATCTTAGCCCAGTATGGGATGCCTTTGAGGGTGATACTTCAGAGATCGACAGTTGGAGTGAGCCTATTACAGAAGCTCAGGTAATCCAGTTGATGGTAAAGTTCGTGCGGATCGAGTCCTATTTGGTGGACCTTAGCCAGAGGGCTAACTTCGCTGATGCGGACCAGCTTGAAACTTTCGAATACCTGGTTAAAGAGCTCCAAGACCGCGCTCCGTTCCAAGAAGAAGCCTAGGCCCTGGTCGAAGCCACCTATGAATCAATCCACGAGCGTCTCCCATCCCCAGCAGCATGAGGACCAAGAAGAGGAAGGAGGCCAAGGAGAAGAAGAGGGTCGTGAGCCCCAAAAAGAAGAGGAAGAAGCAGAAAGGGAGAGGTTGGAGGAAGAGTCTACTGCCAGCAGTGAGCACTCAGAAGAGGACAACGATAATGACTCTGAGCCCAATGTGTAAGATTCTCTGAATAACCTGCAATATCAAGCAAAGAGAACAAGGGAAAGGAAGGCAGAGCCAGTAATTTCACACATTCATTAAGCAAAAGGTCAAAGACACAACCACGTATAAATGCCACACACAACTCTTTATTGATTTTGCAATATGGGTGTTTTATAATTCTTACTCCACAAAGTAGCTCTAATATTGCATCAAAGGCCAAAAGACCATTACAATGAGCATTCAACTCTTATTTATACTTGAACCTGTAGCCATGAAATGGACTACATACAATGTACCTTGGCAATAATTACGAGGTGATTACATCATCCTTACCCTGTCACTAAAAATAGACATGGAGTGAGGCACTCTACAAACGAGGCACTCTAGGAGCAGGGCACTTGGCAAGCAAGGCACTCTTGTAGTAGGACACTCCAATGAGCAGATCACTCTATGAGCGAGGTGCCCTGGTAGCAAATCATCCGTGAACAGGGCGCTTCAGTAGCGACATGCTCCAATAAGTGGGTCATTCTAGTAGCGAGGTGCTCAATCAGTGAATCACTAGAGGAGCAAGTCACTCAATGCGCATGGCACTCTAGTAGTGGGAAGCTCAAGGAGCAAGGCACTCTGGCAGAGTGGAAAATGCTCAAAGTGAAGTGTCTATGAAGTCTTAACCTGGTCCCTTCACATCTTTCATATTGTTTGCCTAACCCTTAGGCCTAAACAAAATCCCATACAATATCAGCCTTGGCCATGAGTTAGATTAGACTTTCAACACCACCTCATAATTTGAACTGAGGGGCAAAGGAGAGAAGACATCAACAACAATAATATCTTACATAATAAAATATTACAATAAATCAATTACAATTGTACAATGATTGCCCATAGGCTTATACAACATTCCATCATACAATGTCGACCTTGGTCATAAATCAGATTCAACAAAAAAAGGCTAAGGTATTGGGGCACACTACTTTGGAACAAAGCGCACTGGAATGGATCGAGTCGCATTTTTGGTGAACAAAGCACACTATTTCCAAATGGGGCTCGCTTGCACCAAATGGGGCACATTGTTTTCGAATAGGGCTCACTTGTACTAAATGGGGCACACTATTATAAAATTAGAACAATCACCAAAAAGGGGATAAGAAGGTATCAAGGCATAGTGCTTCAAAATTGAGCACACTTTTAGCAAATAGGGGGTACTATTTTTTAATTGGGCACAATTGCACCAAAGAAGACGCATTGTTTCAAAAAGAGGTGCACTGTTTTCGAAAGGGTTCACTAGCATTGAATGGGATGTATTGTTTCCTAATGAATGCATTGTTTCCAAACTTAGAAAAATCAGCAAAAAAGGGCTAAGGTATCAGGGCACACTAGACTAGATCAAGGCGCATTTTTGGTGAACAGGGCACACTGTTTCCAAACAAGCCATAGTTGCAACAAAGGGGGTGCATTGTTTCCAAAAGGGGCACACTAGTTCTAAACAAGGCACACTTGCACTGAACAGGACATTGTTTCCAAACTTAGAAAAAAAAGAAGCAAAAAAGGGCTAAGAAGGTATCTATGTTCACTACTTTGGAGCGGGGCACATTGGACTAGATCAAGGCACATTTCTGGTGAACGAGGCACATATGTGGCAAATAGGACACACTATTTTCAAACAAGGCACACTTGCACCAAATGGAGTACATTGTTGCCAAATAGGGCACAAATTTCCGAACAAGTTGCACTATTTCTGAACATAAAAAAATAAAATAAAAAAGGGCTAAGAAAGTATTAGGGCGCACTGCTTCAGAACAAGGCGCACTAGACTACATCAAAGCGCATTTTTTGGCAAAGAACATGCATTTTTTCAAAACGGGGTGCTGTTGGCATTCCTGCAACATTGATGTCCTCTGTACATATCTTACTGTTCAGTAATTTCTCCTTCCCTAAAGCTTTGTTCTTTGTTCGGGATGTATTCTTTCTTTCCTGCTTTTGCTGTCAAAATTTGTTGGCTATGCCCAAGGGCTGGTGCAGTTTTTCTATTCATTCATCATGCAGGGTCCTTATCTTGTCAAGGGCGAAGGTAGTTTCGCACCATGTCTCCAGGCACGAGTAAGTTTTGGGACAGAGGCAGAGCGCAGGCCCGTTTCGGGCCAGAGAGCAACACAATCCAACTTTGGAGAAGGAAGCGTAAGCGCGCCTAGGATTTTTCGCCTTATGTGAGAGCGTAAAGCAATTTCGGGCCAAGGAGGAGAGAAAAGGCCTTTGTCTTTTCTTGGAGCAGCAACAGTTTTAATGAAAAAAAGCTAAGTATGGATAGAGGTGTTTCGCTCCAGTTTTAGAGCGCAAGGCAGTTTTGCTCCTGCTAAGGGATAAATTACCTTTGACTTTTCCACAGGGTGCAACAATAGTTTTTCAAGGAAAAATGCTAAGTATGGCCTGCCAAAAGCACAAGCACTTTTGACGTTTCAACTCCAGTGTTGCTCCCGATGCTCCAAGGCGTTTTCGCTCCAATATACAAGCACAAATCATTTTCGAAGTGGAAGCGGTTAGGCTTTTGACTTTTCAACTCTGGCGCTGCTCCCAATGCAACAAGGCGTTTTCGGTCTAATCTACCAACACAAGGCCATTTCGGGCCAAGTAAGGGAGAAACGACCTTTGACTCTTCCACTTTGGCACTACTCCCAATGTAGCAAGGTGTTTCGCTCATATTTTCAGGCGCAAGGCACTTTCAAGTCAAGTAAGGGGCGCAATAACATTTGACTTTTCAACACCAGCACACCGCTCAAGGCTCCAAGGTGCTTCGCTTCTTTTTCCTAGCGCAAGGAATTTTTGCTCCAATTTACAATGCAATCCCCTTTGAATTTTCAACTCTGGCGCCCCTCCTGATGCAGTAGGGCGTTTCACCCCAGCTTCCAAGCGCAATTCATTTTCGGGGTTATAAGGAGAGAAACAGACTTTGAATTTTCCATGGTGCAGCCCATCAAGCAGAAATAATGCTAAGTGTGGATCAAAGTGTTTCGCTCTATTTTCCAGGCGCAAGGCAGTTTCGGGAGTAAGTAGCAACGCAATGAACTTTGACTTTTCAACGCCTACACTGCTCTCAAGATGGCAACTCGTTTCGCTGCAGTTTTGGAGCACAAGCCCATTTTGGGCCAGGAAACATCGAAATGTGGGTGAGGCTTGCATCTGGCGCGCTTGTTTCAGTCCAACCCTCCCTGCCTCAGCCAAAACTCCTCAGAAGTGCCTCTCATCGACGAAACAAGGTGCATCCTTATCCATTTAAATGCAGTCGGTCTGGGAAGCTTCCAGATTTGACATTTTCGGATTTCAGGATCCGATCTCCATTAAGGCAGTTCCAGCAAGCAAGGAGACAACGCCAACAAGCTAACCCTGTCAACACATTGAAGAGGTGCAACTGCATTTCAGCGAGTCATCGGTTCCAGGCCATGCCTCATTACTGTTTGGTGGGCGCTGAAATCTTATCTTTGCTGCCACCACGATGTTTTGTGGGTGTGCATTAATGTTTCAAGCGGCAGAATTCTCTATAAAAGCCAACAATTCTAATGTAATATGATGGACATTTTGCTAGAGACTTGTTGTAACTTGAATTCTGCTATCAATACAAAGAATATTTGGCTCTAATTCTGGACTTCTCTTTATGTGTATGTCTTCTATCTTATATTTCTATTAAATTCTCTGCTTTGTTTGTGGGTTATAATTCTATGTTTGGATTTGACTCCCGATAGAGGGTGAACGCTGGAATAATTCTGGAGATTGCACATGTTAGATGCATGGTTTTAATTTTTGTTAGTTTTCTGTGTTGAGTGCTATTGATTCAACGTGCAATTAAGTTATTGTGTTGCTTGTCCATCACCCTTGTTCTACTTGGCCTGAGGCCATATTTCCCATCCCTTTCAGTCATTTCCATTTCTTTCATGTCCTTTGAGTATAATAGGATGGCCTTCAAAGACTAGAAGCATAAACAATGAACAAGGAGAATCAACCAAGTAAGGAACTCCCTTCAAGCATGCCAACATTTCGTCATTCAATTCCCTTGATAGATTTCCCATTTCCTAAATCATGAATTTTCACTAATCATGGCATCCGCATACTATAGATGTTTTTCATGCAAAATTCTTTTTGCCAAATCTAATCCCTACAAATAGTAATTTGTAATTCTTTTTGAAAAGTTATAGTAACATTTGGTGCAATACTATGAAGTATGATCTGCTATTATTTTTTGAGAAGAACACCACCCTAGACAGTGAGACACTACATTTGTGCCTACTCACATAAGAACTAGAAATTGAATTGAATATCTGCATGATACCAATAAAGCCTCATTAATGTTGATGTCTCACTTGTCTACTTAGATCCCTTGGCTACAGTCTTTATGCATACTACATTTGGAACTGTTGCCACATTTTGCACGGGGTGCCATGTTTTCAAATTTTGCAAGTATGCTGCTCTCCCTTCCCTCCATCTCCTTTCCCTTTCTCCCCTTCTATCAGTTGCATTCCTCCCCTTTTCCCCTTATTCTTTCTTCGGCCAGAACAGAGCAAACATTCCCTGAAAAATTCTAAGTCTGAGAGCGCAACCCGACTTCGCAGCGAAGTCGGGGTGCGCCCTCAAGTTCGAGCGCACTAGGGAATGCGAAGTGCGGAAGCAGACCGAGAGAGCAGAATTTGGCTAAGTATGGGAGCGCAACCCGACTTCGCAGCGAAGTCGGGGTGCGCTCCCCGTCCTGTGCGCAGTTGGGAAGCAGTATTCAGAAAATCAGCTAAGTGTCGGAGCGCAACCCGACTTCGCAGCGAAGTCGGGGTGCGCTCCCCTTCTTGTGCGCAGTCCGAACAGCGGCCAAATTGACTAAGTGTTGGAGTGCGCAACCCGACTTCGCAGCGAAGTCGGGCTGCGCCCTCTAGCTTGTGCGCAGTTGGGCAAATGTCTATCAAGCAGCCCAGAAATTATCTAAGGCACGGAGGCCTCCCCGACTGCGATGTTCCCCACTTGCGCTACCCAATTGCGCTCCGATTCCAAGCGAAGTAGGACACGAAGGAGATACTGTCTTCCAAGGCAGATGCACCCCTCATCAGAATCTGACAAGTGTCCAGCCTCGGGATCCGAGCCGAGATGTGATGGGAAAAAGGACAAGCATGGGCCGAATTTCCTACTCCAGCCACCTCCATTCATGCTGACGCAAAGTTCCATCTACCGCAGCTACCCGCATTCATGCTGACTCGAAGTTTCATCAACCGCACTGCCACGTAGCTGCCCAGTTTTCAGGTGGACCTTGCTGCCAGTACAGTCCCTGTCTGCAGGAGTCAACATCAGCAGCTCTTTCGCCGCTTTTGTCAGCTTTTGTCAGCCATTGTCGGGTCTGGGATTTTGTGCCCAGGATTGTAATGGGGGGGAATTGCGCTATAAATAGCCACACTACATCATTGTAAAGGGGTGGAAGGGGGATATCCTGCTAGGGAACCATTGTAGCTATACGTTTGCTTCTGAATGCAAGACACACACTTGGCTCTATTTTGTTGTTGTCATTCTTTTATGCTGCCTGTACTTGTCATTTCTGCCTCATGTTTCTTATTTCATTGCTTACTGTTATTCTGAATTCTGGATTCCGGTATTTGGTGATTAAGTATTCCTGGAATGCATAGATAGAGGATACATAGGATATATGACAGTGGTAGTTTCTATTGTGTGTTCTGTATTGGATTGTTGTTAGTAGTGGTGATTGATCGTTGTCGTGCTGCTCATCCCCCCCACCCAACACCAATCCTATTTCAATCTCTTTTCGCATTTTTATCTCTTTCCTGCACTCTTAGCTTAAACACTTGAGAAAACCCATAGGAAGCCGGCCTTCTCCGGAGATTGGCACGGAAGGCATTCCTTCCTTCCGGCCTTTCAATCTGGTGGGCGAATCTGGGGCGCATTATACCAAATCCTTTCCTAATGGCAGATTCGTAACCAACAGTTTCTCGGCACGCCCGGTGGGACATGGAAGTTTCCCACCCCAAAACAGAATCGAAGCACCGGTGTTCGCTTCATTGCTTTGTTAGAATCGAGAACACTGGCGACTACGCAAGTACCTGAATATTCTCTGAGTCCGTGAAGACCGGTCCGAGCGCCTTCATGCATACAAGAAGGTGGAGAGCAAGGAATCCGGGAAACCAGCCTGATCTTTACGAAATCGACATTGCCGCTCCAGGAGAGCGCGTCAGGCTGGCTGACCACCAAGCTCGCATAGAAGAATCCGAGCCCGAAATCGAAGAGGCCGAGGCTGAAGAGCAATCTACATCCTCGGACGGTACCGATACCGAGTACACTACCGGAGGAGAGGAAGAAATGGCTGCTCAGCAGAATGATGACGATCTCTTCCCGACGGTAGACTCCACGGGGCCCTTGGCCCTAGTCGGACAACAAGTTGTGCCCCCCGCTGCCCTAAAGTCCATCCCTACTTACGATGGCTACGGCAAGACGGCGTACGAGCACATCCAGGACATTCTGGCCTTGGCTGCGCTACACTCTATTACTGACGAGAGCGTCAAGACCCGTCTGCTGGCACTTTCCCTAAGGGGAAAACTTCTCTACTGGTGGAGATCTCTGCCAGAGGGATCTATCACGGGGTGGCGCCAGCTGGCTGGCAGGCTTGTAAAAGGATGCAACGAGTCTGCTGATCCCTCTTCGTTGTTGCATCAGTTCCAAAGCATCCAGCGACACCCCCAAGAGGAGGTGTCGGACTTCAACATAAGGTTTGCGAGGTCTTGGAAACGAGTACCTCGTGAACTGCGACCTTCAGCGGGTCAGGCTGCGCACTACTACTTGAGGTCATTCAACTCTGACATCTGCCTACTGCTGAAGATAGCCCGAGTCGATTCATTCCCTGCCTGTACGAAGCTGCCCAACAAGCCGAAATGGATATAATCTCCATAGGCAGGCTCCCGCATAGGGTACAGCCACCCATTTACCCTGACTTTCCTCAGTCCCAGTACCCATCGGCCTCTGGTGTGATGCCGTCATCTTCAAGTCAGCACCCCCAGCAGCCATGGAATCCGGCGCCGATCGTAAACCCTTACGGCCCGCCACAAATTCATTATCCTAACCCGCCGCCTCCTCCTCCGTAGTATCCCGCACTCCCAGCTCCCCCTCAGTATGCGCAGTATTCTGCACCCCCGCCATTGGCTGCATTACCTCCGCCAGCTCAGTTGCCACCTGCAGACAATGATATTCAGAACAAAATCCTCCAAGAGGTACGGGCTCTAGCATCTGGATACCATACCATGTCAAATGACATGACTATATTGAAGAAGCAGGCCCAGATGGAGTTTGTTCCAAGGAGGCCATATCCTCCTCTAGCACTGACAAAAGATCAAGCCGCAGAACGGCAAGTTCAAAGGCACCCCCCTGCAAGAAATGCGGCCATTGAGGATCAACCTGGCACTTCTGACCAGGTTAACTGGTGCTCCACGTGCAACGACCCGCATTCAGAAGAAGATTGCACGCTGCATCAGCATTACCTCCAGACCCTGGCGGGCAGCGCCATAGAGGATGAAGAATTATACATGATCCTGGGCGATGAAGACAACTTTGCCGTCCAAAAGGATGATCCGGCATTGCTCCCCGCCAAGGAGGACAGAAAGCCTGTTGAAGCTGCTGCGGCCCAAGCAAAGCCATTGAAGGTATACGCCAGAAGAGAAAAGGCGCAACCTGCTGGGCTACCACCAGACAAAAGGCTATGGCATCCCGCAGCCAAAGAAAAATTTCCTGCGCTCAAGCCTCCCGCGGCGAAAGCTCCCGCAGCTCCGTCTCCAGCTGAAACAAAAGAACAAGCTCAGGAGAAGCTGAGATATCCGTCTCTGACAAAGCGGCAAAGAGTCGAAGCCACGCAGCAATACCGGACTAAGTATGAGCCTGCGAAAGAAACGGAGGGAGCTAGCACTTCAGGCTACAGCATAGTGGATGAGCTAAAGAGGACTCCCGCAAGGATAAGTATGTATGATGCTCTTCTGCTCCCAGGTCAAGTTGATCTGCTGCAGGAATCTTTGAAGAGCATAAAACATGGCAAGCAGACGCAGCCTGCTGTTTTGGTTCAACCCCTGACAGTCTCCGCCACTGGAAAGAACAGACCACCTCCCTTCTATCTGTCATTGCGGATGCAAGGGTATATAGTACACAACTGTATGGTGGATTCTGGTGCCTCCACGACTGTTATGCCGAGAGCCGTCTGCGACGAGATCGGAATGGAGTATACAAGGAGCAGCCAAGGTGTGCTGCAACTAGACGGCACCCCTGTCAAGACAGTTGGTGTCATCAAAGATATCCCGATCCGGTTGCACAAAGCTCTTGACATAGTGGTCATTCAAGAAGTCGTGGTTGTCGACTTGGAACCCTACTTCGGCATGTGTCTCTCCGGGGAGTTCACTGCGAAGCTGGGCGGGTATCTGTCTCTGGATTACTCACATATGGAAGTGCCCTTCAAAGGAAGGAGGCTGAAGATCTACAACGAAAAGCCTTCCACATTTCTAGTAGAGAAGATACCCGGAGAAGAGTCACAAAACTGCATGGTTTAGTTGACGACTGAGGAACTGGTGGTGGTAGACATGACGAGACAAGCTCTTGAGCTGTTGCAAGTGGAGGATGAGTTCTCCTTGCTTGGACTTCAACGCCATGATCGAGGCTGAGCAATGCTGCTACACGATCACTCAGCCTGAGAGAATTGACCAGTCAGCCAAGAAAGAGGTAGGACCTGCACCAGAAAAGCTATGGAAGCTTTTCTTTGATGGCGCCCGATGCAAAAATGGCGCCGGTGCAGGTGTACTCTTGGTTTCTCCATCCGGGATCCAGAAGGACTACACCTACAGGCTGGCTTGGAGCTGTACCAACAACGCGGCGGAGTATGAAGCCCTGTGCTTGGGTTTGAGAAAAGCGGAGAGGCTGGGGATAAAGCATCTGCAGATCTTTGGCGACTCAGAGCTGGTGTGCAACCAGATTACGAATAAATGCGCCTCCAAGAAGCATTATCTCAAGGCGTACCGTAATCGTGTCTGGGACCTGATGGAGTCTTTCGACTCGTTGAATGTCAAAGCCATATCACGTGAGAAGAACAAGCACGCTGACATTCTGGCGTCTGTTGGAGCCAGGTACGTTCCGGCTGATGACATTGTCCAGAAGCCGAAGCCGGTTCGTACCATCTACAAGCCTTATGTGCTTGATAAGGACACCCACTGGCAGGTGTTTGACTGTGACGAGGAAATCGTCACTTTTTTGGTTACCGAAGCATGTACAATCGAAGGTAGAGACCCTGATGACGAGCAATACGAGGGGTTGATACGATTGAAGAATAATCATGTCCCAAAAGGACTGATTACATTAGAGAGTCTCTTTGATCAAAATGATAGAGCAATATCCCACAGGATCAAAGTAGACCCCAAGCAGTACGTCGACACGGAGCTTGAACCTGGAAAAACAATCAAGGTCGGGACGGACTGCATCGAAGAGGAACTCGGGCAGATCAGATCATTATGCGAGAGAGTTCCCCGATATTGTAGCCTGGTGCTACCAGGACTTGAAGGGGTATGATAGACAGATGATCCAACATACCATAGAGCTAGAAGATGGTGCGAAACCTTTCCGACAGAAGCAGAGGGCTGTAAACCCGAAGATTGAAGCCATGATGAAAGCCGAGCTCCTGAAAATGCTGGAAGCCAAGATCATCTACCCCATCAAGCATTCATCTTGGGTTGCGAATCTGGTTCCTGTGAGGAAGAAGAACGGAGACATTCGTCTCTGCGTGGATTTCAGAAATCTGAATCAGGCCTCGCTGAAGGACCATTACCCGCTTCCCCAAATCGATCAGATCCTCCACATAGTTGTTGGAGCGCAGAGATTCTCCCTCTTAGACGGATTCTCTGGGTACAACCAGATATGGGTGAAAGACGAAGACCAGCATAAGACAGCGTTCACCACCAAATGGGGAACGTTTGCATATCAGCGCATGCCCTTCGGTTTGTCTAATGCCGGCGCTACATTTCAGAGAGCCATGGACCTGGCCTTCCGAGAGCTGCTTAACAAGATCATTGTCATCTACTTGGATGACATGACTGTATTCTCTCACAGGAGAGAGGACCATGCTTCCCACCTGCGGCAGATATTTGAGAGATGTCGTGAATTCGGCATTTCCATTAACCCGAAGAAGTCAGTCTTCGCGGTAAAAGAAGGTAAGCTGCTGGGACATGTCATCTCCGAGAAAGGCCTTGCAGTGGATCCTGACAGAGCAGAAGCCCTCCTCCGCTTGCCCATCCCAGTCGACAAGAAGGGGCTACAGTCCTTCTTCGGCCAAATCAACTTCGTGAGGAAGTTCATACCGGACTTCGCACAAGTGATTAAGCCCATGGCCGAACTGTTGAAAAAGAATGCCGAATTCTTATGGGTGACGAAAGAAGGCAGGCCTTTGAGGAGATCAAGGCCAGAATTGCACAAGCTCCGGTGTTGATAAACCCGGATTATTCCAAGGACTTCATCCTGTACGCGGTGGGAGAACCCGAGAGTTACGCCGCAGTCCTGACACAGAAGGGAGACGATGGCGAAGAGCGCCCCATAGCGTTCTTAAGCCAGGTAATCCAGCCGCATGAAGAGAAGTACAATTTTATTGAGCGGCAGGTTCACGCAGTCATGAAATCTCTCCGAAAGTTCAGGCACTTCGTCTCCCAGAGCCGGATCACTGTCTTCGTGATACATCCGGACGTCAGGAACTTCATCATACAAGGAGAGCCTGGTCACAAGAGAGCAGGATGGATTGCCAAGATCCAAGAGTTTGACATCGAGGTACGGCCAACAAAGCTGATCAGAGGCCGAGCCTTGTGCCAAGAGCTGGCCCGAAGCGCTGCAGCTGAAGTCTCCGCCTGCAAGTGGGAAGATCCGATAGCAACCACCAACCTAGCCAACTCCTTATCAGAGGAAAATGACTGGACAAATGACCTGGTGCAGTATTTCAGCACCGGGAGATGCCCAGATCACCTGAATGCCTCACAAAGAAGGAGGTTTCGGCTAAACGCCTTGAAATACACACTTCGCCCCGAGGGGCTTTATTTCAAAAACATTGACGGCATCCTGTTGCGGTGCGTCAAAGAAACTGACCAACCCAGGGTCCTCGGAGAGTTTCACTCCGGGATGCCTGGGGGACATCATTCTGGAAGGCCTACGGCCTTGAAAATCATCAGAGTTGGGTACTATTGGCCCACTCTCTTCACAGACGCACATGCGGTCTGTGTCAAATGTGATAAATGCCAGAGATTTCTTTGGCGAGAAACAGAAAAGCACCCCTGCCCCTCCAGCCAATTCAAGCTGAGACTCCGTTTCAGCAGTGGGGTCTGGACTTCATCGGAGTCATCACGCCTAACTCTGCAGCGGGGCACAAGTTTATTCTTACCGCCACCGATTACTTCACCCGGTGGGCAGAGGCGATCCCCACTAAGAATGCGGACCAGGAGACGGTCATTAGGTTCCTCGAGAGCCTCATCACCCGTTTCGGGGTCCCGGAGTCAATAGTGACAGACAATGGTCCGGGGTTCGCAGGCGCTGTACTCACGGAGTACACCAGCAAATATGGCATCTATCACAAGATGTCTTCTAACTACTACCCGCAAGGGAATGGCCTAGCTGAGTCCACCAACAAGAATCTACTGAAGATTGTCAGAAGGACAGTAGAGAGAAACAAGAGGACATGGCACCTACTCCTGAACCGGGCGTTGTGGGCGGATCGCATATCATTCAAGAAGTCTATCAAGACATCCCCCTACGCGCTCGTGTACGGCAAGGAGGCAATTCTGCCTACCCATGTGGAGATACCCGCACTCTGGATGTTGGATGAAGAAAGAGGCAACGGGGATCCAGTGGACACCAGACTGTGCCAACTGTTGCGGTTAGAGGAAGAAAGAGAAAAAGCATACCAGGCCTTTACTAAGCATGCTGAAGCGACCCAAGGCTGGTTTGCAAAAGGCACCACCGCCCGAGTTTTCAAAATCGGGGACCTAGTGCTGAAGTGGGACTCACTGAAGGCAAAGCCGGGCAACCATGGTAAATTTGATGCCCTATGGGAGGGTCCCTATCAGATTGCTCGGGTGAACCAATTTAATGCATTCGTGCTCCGGGACATGGAGGGACAACTTCTCCCCATTCCCGTCAACGGGTTCCACCTAAAGATTTACCACCGTTGAAGGCACCCCAGGCGGGTCCTTCCTTGTATATATTTCTTTTCTGCATTTTTTATCAGTTTGTATATATTTATTTCAGCATTCAGCTTTTAGTTTTCAAGAGCCTAAGTGAAGCCTAGAGCGAACCCCGACTTCGCAGCGAAGTCGGGCATCGCTCCGGAACAGTGCGACATTGGGAGTTTGAAAGAAAGAGCTGACAAAAAAGCCAAAATTTGACTAAGTCTGGGTGCGCAACCCGACTTCGCAGCGAAGTCGGGCTGCGCACCGTCTTTGGAGCGCAGTTGGGGAGAGCAGAGCTAAAACGGCTAAGTGTCAAAATCATACTGCGCAATCATTTCTGGGCGAAGTCCGACTGCGCAGCAAAATCTGGCCGAAGTCGGAGTGCGCCCGTTTTTTGGGCGAAGTCCGAGTGCGCCCTCAATTTCGGGCGCACCTTGGGTGACCTGTCGCGGGAAACAAGAAAAAATGATAAAATGTTTCTAAGTGTGGGCCCGGACAGCGCAGTTTGGCATAGTGCGAAGTTGGGTTGCGTCCCTCTTTAAAACCCTGGGCCCAAAGTTCTCCCTCGAAAGGTGTGCCCAGGCGGCGGCTATGACGTCATTGGAAGCACGAGGTCCAAAAAATGTTTAAATTAATGATTGCGCGACTTTCAAAAAGGATGTCATTAAGAAAGCAAGGCGCATAAGGACCAACCCCGACCAGGGTACGCTTTTCAAGATTAAACCCACGCACAGCCGCCAAAATATTATAACGCTTCCACCAACTTCCGGCAAATCACCTTAACCCCTGCCCTTGCGCCATTAATGCTGAATTCCTTGCCTAGAAAAGGAGGCCCTGGCATACTCAGAACATCCAAATTGTCTAGCCGACTCTGAGCTGCAAAGTCCAGAATTGAGCAATCAGTAGCCAGAATCCCTGTCTCTGCCACTTCGAGCAAAAAGAAGCGATGGACAAGGGAAAAGCGCCAATGCCGGCGCAGTCCAGTGACGCAGAACATGAAGCTGAAGAGCAGACGGAATCCAGCGCTCATGAGAGCGAAGCGCCGCAAGAGCAAACAAGGAGGACCAGGTCAAAGAAAAGCCGAGGGCAAGCTCCACCGCCGCCCGTCAATCGCCTGGCCGGGTACAAAGATGGCGAATTTTCTATCAGCCTCACCAAGCTGCGGCCGAATATTGCGAAGTGGGCTGACAAGGTTTCGCCCTCACACCATGTCGGGGCTGCCTACAAATCGAACCTGTACTGGTTCTTGTGCCCTCCTGTCCACCAATGCCCGGAGCTGGTCGAATCCATTGCGACATATTACAAGCCAGCTGCCCGGCAAGTCTGCGACAACAAGGGAAGAGTTTTGTTCACACTCTTCAGGGAGAGCGTCCAGCCAGCTTTCGCCCCGGGGCTCCAGTACGACCCCAGCGCAATTGTCAGGAGGATCAACCTGGACGAACAGACGGGCAGATTCACCCAGACCAAGCGGATGAGAGAATTCCTCGACTCAGAGCTGAAGACTCCGCTGGCAGCCGGACAGTGGCCAACGGGCCCTATACCCCTGGACAGGTTCGAAAACAAGTACATATACATCATCCTGGCATGGGTACTCGGCTGCGATTACGACAGAGTGGTACGCCCGTACCAGCTGGCGCTAGCGAGAATGTATCCTGCATGGGGAGTTTTACGACTCCACGACGCAAAAGAGTGGGAAGCGCCCTATTTTCTTTGACTGGGCAGACTGGCTGGCGTACGCCATTCATTCAAACCTAGTCGAGCTGTAGCAGAAGCAGACAACGGAATTCCGGTTCTGCTCCTTCCTCACATGGTTGTGCCTGTACCACACGCACTACCGGATCAGAGTTCCTAACTTGAAGAAGGTAAATGAAAAAGGAGAGCCGCTGCCCGTGTACGAATGGACCGAGATCCTGTACAGAAAAGGGTCATTCTATGAGTTCAATTTCAAATTTCTAAGTATGGTCCTGGGGCTGTTCAATGGTGAGGCGTCCCGCCCGCCAGAGGTCATGACAAGCTATCTGAGGAAGCACAAGTACGGGGACACCTTCCGGCTGACGCAGGGCATTGTAGTCAGAATCTACGGATTCAAGGGGAAGCCGTTCCTGCTGCCCTATTTCTGCACTGACCATCAGTTCGGAATGGAGATTTCGCGCCAGATGGATTATGTCGAGGAAGAGTTCGGCCAGGGAAAGAAAAAGGGCCATATTTTCCAATATCCTATTACCTGGGCGAATATTCAAGTACGCGAGATTGGACAGCATGTCTACCTCGAACGGGAGCTCATCGACATGGGCCTAATACTGCTGCCGCAGCGCTGGAAGTACGACCCAATTGGGGTCAGGGGAAAGTTTGCGCATATCTGCCCCTGAGCAGAGATCATGCAAGAAAGGTGCAACAGAACGAGCGCGGACACTGGAATGGCACATTGAGCGGATGCAATCATGGCCGCCATGGCATGATTTTTATTGCGAAGAGGTGGCGTATGATCCAGAGCGAAACCCGGATCACCGGTTGGACTCGGCGGGCTTCAAGAAATTCCTCTCCAAGGTGGCGCCCCTCAACTGGCAACAGGACAAAATCATTGAATGCTGGAAGATGAGGTGCCGCACGCAGCACGATAAGTCCAACCGGAAGACGTTGGCCGTTGATGATGAGTTTTCGGCCTTATATGATCAATACGCTGACACCTGGCGGCCTTTCGCATTTCGAGATTGCGTTCCCCGAGGCGCGAGGAAAAGATATACAAGGGAGTCCCCGTCTCCGCAATTGTCTACTCCCGGGACTTCTAGCGCAACGCCAACGAGCAGTCAAGTGGGCCCAATGTTGCCTCCAGCTTCTGAAGTCTTACCTGAAAGGGTACAGCGGCCAGAAAGGTCAACTCCCGAGGTGGCCCCCCAAGAGGAAAAAGCGCCAGAACGGCCGCGGCAAACATTCTCCCATCTAGACCCCGGTACAAGTTCACCGTGGGCACATCGCAGCCTGCCGCCCCAACCTCCTCTCCCTCCTTTGAACCAGCCGCAGCGCCAGAAGAAAAGAAAAGGAAGAGGAGCGAAAAGGCCAAGCGGCCTAGGGAGCCTGCACAGCAAACGGCCACAGCACGGACAGGGACAGCCGCGCCGAAAATCGTCTCGTTGGACAGCCCTGAAGCAGAAGCAGAAACTTGGGCTGCAGACGTCCTCCAAACAGCGGCTCAGGCGGAGCCCGCAGGTACGTCCACTTCCCCGCTTCCCCAAATCCCAGTCGGCCCTGCCATAACGCCATCCCCCATTGTATCAGGGCAAGCCGTAGTTGCATCTTCTTCGTCTCAGACCACCCAACCCTCTCACAGCCCCCATTCATTCGACCAGTTCGCCCAGGACCCAAACGCTTTCCAGTCCCACAAAAGACAAAGACCCAAACCTCAGCCCTCAGCCAAACCCTAGACCCTTCACTCGCGGCCAGTGCCGAAGCTGTGCATACATCGCCGCGCCGCTCACCTCCATTGTTTAAAACCCCACCTACGCCCTCCACTCAGCCGCTCGCTTCCCCTAGGACCCGGTCGCCCTCAAAAGCGACCACGGCTTCTGGAATACCTCCTGCTTCGCTGTTTGCAGGAAAAATGCCGCAACAAGATCAGATGCTGGAAGACCTTGACTTCATGCAGATCACAGACGATCAGCCCCTCGCAGCAAAGGCCGTAGGGTGTTCCGCCTCTTTCCTTCAGGGCGTCAAACGCAGAAGGGCCGAGGAAATAGCTGCCCCGGTGAAGCGCACCAAGTACGACTTGGACAGGAGAGTGCTCAGAACTGAGAAGTTGGTTCCAAAAGTGAAGAAGCCTCTCCGGGAAATGACCGAGGCAGACTATGAGCACCAAGTCAAGGAGAAGAGCTTCGATGATATAAACGAGGAGTATGAAATCAACGGCATTCGTCGTAGAACCCATAATCTCCTTGTCAAGCGACTTGAGAGTCAGGAGGCGGCTGTTCCGGATGCAAAATACTTCAAGGCGGCTGGAGGAAGATGCGCTAGGGCCACCGCGCGGTTGGAGTCTGCACGACGAAGAGATCGATGACACAGAAAGCCCGGCTCGCCGCCTCTCGGCGAGGAGGCCGCAGCGCAAAGACAGACAGCCGAACAACTGTCAAAGGAGAAAAGGGCAGCGCTGGAGCAGGTCTCCCAGCTCCAGGATTCGTTAAGGCAGGCTAAGTCTCAGCTCGAGGAGAAAACATCCCAGACGGCGGCCTTTTCGAAGAATAAGATCAAGATAATGCGGGCTGGTTTGCTGCAGGGTTGTAGGGCCAACGTTGTCAGGTCCATATCGGTCCTGGATTTCACGTCCAGGATCCAAGAAGTATCTGCCGAGGGAAAGCCTGTGGTAGAGGAGGCCGAACGCCAAGCGAAGCAGTGGCTGGACTTGGCAATGAAACTTGAGGAGTACGAGCGCAAGGGCCTCCGATTTCCCCCTATGTCCCGAATTACCCTAGAATGGGCAGATGCAAGGGTAACCTTGCATAATTATTTTGAAAAAGTAGAGAAAATAAGGGCCGCCAGGAAAATGCTGGACGCATTAGACCACGAGATGAACATTTTCCTGGCCCCCTTCAACGCTCTTTCTGAGCACGGTTGCCCGAGCTTCATCAAGGATGGAGAATTTCTGACCCTTGAGCAGGTGAAGATGAATTGGCTGTCTTTTGAGGCAGACACGTCAGAAATTGACAGTTGGGCCGAGCCAGTCCAGGAAGCTCAAGTCACCCAGATGGTGTCGCGATACTGCAAGATCAACGCCTCCCTTAAGGAGTTGGGAGAAAGATACAACACCATCGACATGCATGCGGTCGCAACATTCAGGGCAGCGCTGAAAGATGTGAGCGACTTAGGGCCATTTCAGGCAACAGCCTGGGACCAAGCCAGGACCGCATACAACCTTGTCCGTGAGCGGGAGCAGCCGGCCGAGCAAGAGGGTGACAGTGGCGACCATTCAGACTCGGAAAGAGAAACAGAAGAAGCAAGCTGCCGAAAGCGGATCTGGAGAGGAGCCGTTGCCAAAGAAGAAGCCGTCGGAGCGGCGGAAAGCGGGGGAAGGGAGTTCCTCTGCGCCCAAAGGATGAAGGCCTGGTTCTTTGCGTCGAGGCGAGCTCGACACCCCGCGAGCCGCCAGGAATGTTGCCACATTTTGCACGGGGTGCCATGTTTTCAAATTTTGTAAGTATGTTGCTCTCCCTTCCCTCCATCTCCTTTCCCTTCCCTCCATCTCCTTTCCCTTTCTCCCCTTCTATCAGTTGCATTCCTCCCTTTTCCCCTTATTCTTTCTTCGGCCAGAACAGAGCAAACATTCCCTGAAAAATTCTAAGTCTGAGAGCGCAACCCGACTTCGCAGCGAAGTCGGGGTGCGCCCTCAAGTTCGAGCGCACTCGGGAATGCGAAGTGCGGAAGCAGACCGAGAGGAGCGGGAATTTGGCTAAGTATGGGAGCGCAACCCGACATCGCAGCGAAGTCGGGGTGCGCTCCACGTCCTACGCGCAGTTGGGAAGCAGTATTCAAAAAATCAGCTAAGTGTCAGAGCGCAGCCCGACTTCGCAGCGAAGTCGGGCTGCGCCCTGATTCTTGTGCGCAGTCCGAACAGCGGCCAAATTGACTAAGTGTCGGAGTGCGCAACCCGACTTCGCAGCGAAGTCGGGCTGCGCCCTCTAGCTTGTGCGCAGTTGGGCAAGATCTTTCAAGCAGCCCAAAAATTACCTAAGGCACGGAGGCCTCCCCGACTGCGTTGTTCCCCACTTGCGCTACCCAATTGCGCTCTGATTCCAGGCGAAGTAGGACACGAAGGAGAGACTGCCTTTCAAGGCAGATGCACCCCTCATCAGAATCTGACAAGTGTCCAGCCTCGGGATCCGAGCCGAGATGTGATGGGAAAAAGGACAAGCATGGGCCGAATTACCTACTCCAGCCACCTCCATTCATGCTGACGCAAAGTTCTATCTACCGCAGCTACCCGCATTCATGCTGACTCGAAGTTTCATCAACCGCATTGCCACGTAGCTGCCCAGTTTTCAGGTGGACCTTGCTGCCAGTACAGTCCCTGTCTGCAGGAGTCAACATCAGCAGCTCTTTCGCCGCTTTTGTCAGCTTTTGTCAGCCATTGTCGGGTCTGGGATTTTGTGCCCAGGATTGTAATGGGGGGAATTGCGCTATAAATAGCCGCACTACATCATTGTAAAGGGGTGGAAGGGGGATATCCTGCTAGGGAACCATTGTAGCTATACGTTTGCTTCTGAATGCAAGACACACACTTGGCTCTATTTTGCTGTTGTCATTCTTTTATGCTACCTGTACTTGTCATTTCTGCCTCATGTTTCTTATTTCATTGCTTACTGTTATTCTGAATTCTGGATTCCGGTATTTGGTGATTAAGTATTCCTGGAATGCATAGATAGAGGATACATAGGATGTATGACAGTGGTAGTTTCTATTGTGTGTTACGTATTGGATTGCTTGTTAGTAGTGGTGATTGATCGTTGTCGTGCTGCTCATCCCCCCACCCAACACCAATCCTATTTCAATCTCTTTTCGCATTTTTATCTCTTTCCTGCACTCTTAGCTTAAACACTGAAAAAACCCATAGGAAGCCGGCCTTCTCCGGAGATTGGCACGGAAGGCATTCCTTCCTTCCGGCCTTTCAATCTGGTGGGCGAATCTGGGGCGCATTATACCAAATCCTTTCCTAATGGCAGATTCGTAACCAACAGGAACTCCCTTGCCAAATATGGAACACTAATGCACCTTATAGAGGATCATATGGGAATGATAGCCTATCTAGGAAATAGCCTTCAATTAAACCATAATTAAAATACAATATTTATTTACATCAGTGCTGCCTTTTGTCTCCAAATTTATAAATCCATGACTTACAAAGTGCCCTATTTCTTCTTTGGGGATGTTATAAGACCTATTTCAGCTATGATATAATTATTCGTTATGAATTGCATGAGATCATCTACACTCAAATACTCAGGAATTCTAGTATTGAAGCCTAAAATAGTTTCATCTGGATGTCATGTATCATCTACACCTAAGCACATTGAAAGAATCTTCAATAGAACTGCACCAAATCACCGTGCTTTTGATGGATAAAAAGTCACATTATATTCAAGTACAAAAGATGATATCGCTTTGCACTGGAACGTGAGATGTTGACCATTCACAAGAAATACTTTTGCTTGAAGTGAAATAATGAGTAAGATGCACCTCACCTTTTCATATTTGCTATCATATAAGCCTCAAGAGCCCAACGTGTAAAGGTTATGTCCATAAGATGCTTCATAATGCCATCATTGTTTTTCTGAGTTGCTACCAAAGTACAGATAACAGGGAAAAGCACAGAACACTGTTGAATAACAGAAAAGATTTGTTAGATCATCTGAAAAAAAAATTGTGAAATCTAAAGAAACTATTACACAGTATTATAGCTCACCAGTTGAGCAGACCCTGGATTAAGAGTTACGGCAAAAATGTATGCAATTCCTTCCACACAATAAACCATCACAAGTGTCACAATATAATTTTCTACAAATGTCGATCGTGGATTGTTGAAAAAGTAGAACATGGAGAGGTAAACAAGTGGCTTAATAACTGTATTGAAGTGATCAACACTATCTTTGGCAATAAAATATGCTACTCTGTTCATGCCAGAAGCACTCTCCCTCCAATAATGCAGTTTGTCCTGAGAAAATGTTCTTAATGCTGCTATCATGCAGAGTAGAGCTGCAAATAAACAAGCAATAACTAAAGCAGTTAAAACACATTACTCCAGAAAGTTATACAAATTCAGACAATCTTTCATTATGCAAAGTTGAAGAAAACAGTTTGAGTAGCACCATACAGATGATAATAACATCGAATAGCACTTTCAAAATGATGCAAAGAACATTTCTTTCAGCACTAAACTTATTAGTATGGTCTGGCACTTACACATTGCTATTATTGTAAATGTGTACCCAGGAACTCCAAAGTTATCATCTGTTACTGTAGCTAAAAATCCCATAAATGTTCCAGCAAGCAATAAAATAAGGTAATCTTGAGCTTGTATCCTGGATTCCCTGAAACGCTGCTTAGCAATTCTGATGACAACCACCCATAAATAGACAATAAAGAAATTAGCTAAAGACAAGATATAACAGAATGAGATTTTGGCCATCAAAGTTTTTCCATGGATATTATAAAGGAAAGCATTACCTTCGGAAGAAGAACATAAATTGTTTAAAGAAACCTGGAGTCTGGCGATTGGAAAGATCTTTGACCCTTAAGAAGCTATGCCTAATGCTATCCCACTTCAACTCAATGCTACACCACATCTCTTCCCATAGATCCTGTCCAAAAGATTTTTTGCTTCCAATGTCAGAAATTCTGCTATTTGTTCTATTCCCTTCTCCATAAGTTTCCTGTAAATCAGATGGGATCTCGTAACCATTACGACTCATCCAATTAATAGGAAGGTCATTGCAATCAAAATTTGGATTTCCATTTGGCTTTATAATCCCCTCTAAGATATCCATAAAATGATCGGGTGGGTTGACACGGTCAGGGACAATAATGCCAAGGCTTGAAAAGTATTCTTCAACTTCATCCACTGGTCCAAGATATACAGTGCGTCCACCCTTAGCCAGAAGCATTAAGTCATCAAACATCCTGAACAATCCATAGCTGAGAAAATAACAAACTTTATCTGTTACATAAATCGTAAATAAAAGGGACTTAAATTCCAAAACTGTAATACATTGGCTTCCTAAAAGATGTAAGGAAAACATGAGGATATGTCATCTATGAGTAAACCAAAAACTGTAAAAGGCATTTGTAAGAGTTTCCTCGCTATGCTTCGTTGTGTGAGTAAAATTTTGAGACTCTTTTAGTTTTCAGATTTTCTCTTTAATAAAGAACTCATACAATTTAAGCAAATGTACATTCCATCTGTTAATATTCTGAAAGCTACCTTGGTTGATGTAATACCATACAAATGTTTACTCCAGTTGAAGCTTCACGTCGAAGAGCTTTTAGCAGCAACTGTGAAGAAGTACTGTCTAAACCCGATGTGGGTTCATCTAAGATCAAAAGAGAAGGCTCCATCACCATCTCAAGCCCAACATTCACTCGTTTTCTCTGTCCTCCAGAGATTCCTCGGCTTTCAACTGTACCAACTAAAGAACCACGCACAGCTTGCAACCCCAAAGCTTCAATGACACGTTCAACAATGAAAACTTTGTGTGCTTTTGGCATGCTAAAAGGAAGCCTACAACCATCATATCGCATACCATTTCAGTTAGAATACCTACCATAAAACAAATATTTTCAGTTCTTGAAAATCAAGCCATCGCAACTCTAAAGGCCAAACTATTTGCATCAAACAAAATGTCCCTAACAATTTCTTTATATAGCATTCCCACAAGACCTAGTAAAAGTTGCTGAAAACATGGATCATAATATATTTTGCTTCCATGCAAGATCATTTTAAAATACAGTAGCAAATGCTTAAAATCTGCTCAAGAATCATACAAACCATTTGGTTTATCAGCATTTCTCATAAAATATAGTACTAATCAGAAATATATCTATGACAGAACCATCATTTATAATTTATAATGTGATATAAATGAAGTGTTCATGGGAAAGCACCTGCTACTGAAACAAATAAGAAATGAGAAAATAAACATATAGGAAAAAAGGGAGATGTCTGAAGCAGCATAAACAGTCTGAAGACCAACCTAATGCATAATTATACCAGAAAAATGCACAAGCAGAAAACAGGAGAATCAACAATAGAGGGAGAGAGAACCTGCATTTAGCACTAAACCAAATGTTCTCCTCTACTGTCAAGTTTCCATGTACGATATCATCCTGTGGCACAAAGCCAATGATTTTTTTGTATGAATATATCGACTCTGGCTTTCCATTAATAAACACAGAACCACCCACAATACAGCCTGTTGCCTTGCCAGCCAAAGCATTCAAAAAGGTAGTCTTTCCAGCACCAGATGGACCCATAATAGCAGCAATACGTCCTGGCATCAGTTTGCCAGTGACATTCCTTAATATTTTCTTCCCATTGCCCTTTAGCGTAAGGCTGAGATCTTTGAAAGAAACTTCAACTTTAGGTCGAGTTTGAAACCCATGTACTCCAGCCATCGCAGTAGCATCTGTCAGAGTCAGGTGATTCGTCTGTGTCATCTTTTCCTTTTCTATTTCACCATAAGCATACTCAAAATGACGAGTACGGCTGCCACCAATACGATACTTATGATTTTTGTATTTTTTAATATTCTGATCACTAGAAGCCAAAATAGGAGCCTTCTTAGGATCTTCCAGGTCATCAATAGGAGCAGGTTGTACCTCATATAGATCATTTAATTCTACAGACATGGGTGCTGATCCTACTGATGATACTTGTTGCCTATTATCTTCAATAGCTGATAGACGAAGAAATGAAACATCATCAGAAAAAAACACTCCAGTAGGCGCCAATATCTCCTCTTCTTGAAGAGTCTGGCGAGCTTGGATGCATGAGAATGTACTACTCAGCTTTCTTTGGTGTTTATCTGCCCAGCGCTTTGCAGATTCTCCTGCTAATTTCCATCGTTCACGTGCCTGCACGCTCTCTCTTGCATTCTTGGCTGCTGCTTCCCTGGATTTGGCTCTTCTTCTCTCGCGAATGATAAGCACTTGGTCAGAACAGTTGTAGATTAGCAAAAGCAAGGTGATTATTGTAACCTGAATGATTTCCCAGCAAACGTATTAGGGACATCATTAGTTAACATGCAAGCACTTACTATTAGCAATCACTTGCTTATAAGGTCATTCAAAAAGCATGTAAAATATCGAATACAGCAATGTTCTCATTTCTTGTTGCCTTTACTACTATGTTATAAACCTAAGACTGAAAGAGCTTTTAGATGGTTTCTGAATAAATGATACATGACTTACAATAAGCATTATTCCATAAGCTCGAATGTTTTGATTAGCTGTATTTGGCTTGCAAAATGATAATGCGTAGCATCCTGTTAAATATCAGATGATAATTTGCGCTTAGTCAATACTCAAAGCCTAGTACCCATGGTCATAAAAATTTGAAAAACAAGATTTTTGAAAAGCATAAAAAACAGTCAAATGGAAAAATGGGAGGAGGAGATGACATGTAATAAATTTTTTATTATGAATTCTATATGATTATAACATATTAATGTTCGGGATCTTGCATCTATTACCTGCACAAATGAGAGCAGTGCAAGCTCGGCAAGCAGATGGCAAACTCTGTTCTCAAAAAAGAATTAATTGAAGGCAAGAAAAGTCAAAAATAGAGGTCAGCTAATGTTTTGGAGAGTATCACAGAAAAGGACATGTTACTTCTCTATCCAAAAATTGGGAATTTTTTTCCCAGTCTGGAGACTTTTACAGTGTCTGAAAATTTATATATTATGCTTCAAAGTTCCTTATTTATCTCATTCTGGGTTTGTATTTTCACATTGCATTGTAAAAGAATCGTCCCCAGCAATCTAACAACAGCTAGTATATGTTGCATTGGAGGCAACTTAGCTACTTCTGTGTTGTTAAAGGCTTCTTGAAGTGCTTGCAGAGGCTTGATCTAATTTCAGTGTTCATAAATAATGTCCATTTTGGCAATATTGACAACCTATATGAGTGTTTGTTTCAGAGACTCATATGGCATCGGTATCTTGAATTATGCCAAACTCAGGATTCAAAATATTTTAAAAACAGAACAACAAATTCTAAATAATCAGACACACAGCTAACATACGATACACTATATGCACAAATATGCAATCGACATTGCAGAGATAATGAGCACAGCGCAAACCAATGGGCATGTCAATTAAGGGACACACCCTTTCAAATACTTTAGGTTCATAACATCTCCCACTGCCTTGGATCATATGTATATGAATATTAAAGTCAAACAAATATACAATGTTGCAAAATGCATTATACTACAATGTAACTATCATACACATGTAAGCATGCAACAGAATAGATCAAGGCATGAAATATGCAGTACACTCAGCGAGAATGGCCATGTTTGAACCTCACACACACAAGACCAAGACAACTGGGTACATATAGTCCCAGAAGCAAAGAGTGGCAGATGACAACCCTCACACTTATCCAAATAAAACCAAACAACTATGACAACTATATAAAAATATGCCATTATTGCATTCTTTATTCAATTACATAAAAAATAACAATGTAACCAAAATATTGTAACAAAGCTCAACCTTCAAGACTCCTGACTTCGGTCAATGTAACTGTTGGTCAGAGATCTGCCTTAGGTATGAAATGGTCTATTCATGCACCCTAGACCCGACCAACATTGAAAGGCCGAGAGGAAGAAATGCCTCCGGTGCCAATCTCCAGAGATGGGCTGGTTCCTGTTGTCACATTTTGCACGGGGTGCAATGTTTTCAATTTTTGTAAGAGAGCTGCTCTTCCTTCTCCCCCCTTTCTCTCTGTTCCCTACATTCTCATTCTTCTCAAAATTGACAGCAGTTGCCCTGAAAAATGGCTAAGTGTCAGGGCATGCTGAGGTGTTCGGGTTTTTTCGGGCCATAAACAGGGGCGATAAAATGGACAAAATGAGCCCTGGATATTTTATTATTGCAGATCTTCTCGCAAGCTTTCCAACGATATATTATAATAGGCGATCGGGTCAGCGGATCAAAAGTTATGGCCCCGGAAAGCTGAACCAGGAAACCCAGTTTTTGGTGCGAAGTGCGCACTTCGCCCAGTTTTGGTGCGAAGTCCGACTTCGCCCCTCTTTCTGGGCGCACCTTGTAACTGGCAGGCTGACAAAGAAGAATGATAACTGCCGGAGCAGGTCCGTACAGCGGCAGACACCAGTGTTCACCTGTGCGCAGCCCGAATTTTCAGCAGAGCCGGAATGCGCCCTTGACAGGTGTACAGTAGGGGAACAAACCCGAAATTTGACCAAGGCTTGAAGGCCTTCCCCGACTGCACTGATTTCTGCATGCATCCCAAGGAGCCCCGATCCCAAGCAAAGATGGATAGATTGCCCTCTAAGGCAGGCATGTGTCACACAGCATAGCCCATCATCAGACAAGTGTCCAGCTTCGGGATTTGAACCAAGACTGCCGACCAAAAGGGATAAGTATGCCTGCACCGCCTGCGTTAATAGCCTCATTCAAAGCTGATCTGAGGTTTCACCTGCTCCAGCTACTAGCAAGCCTGCCGACTTGAAGATTTACCCAACACTCCGCCACGTAGCTGTCCGACTTCCAGGAAGACCATGCTCGCGGGTACGACCCGATCCGACAAAAGGTCAGCATTTGCGGTTCTTTCGCCGCTTCGTCGGCTCATGTTTGGTCGGGACTCGTGCCCATTAATGTAACGAGGTGGGACTCGGGCTATAAAAGCCCATCTGAAATTCATTGTAAAGTGTGGAAGGGGAATGTTTGTTAGGGAACTACTGTGCTTACTGTAACCGTGCTTACGCTTATGAATACAATCGTATGCACGGTTCGCATTCTCTTGTCTTTATTCTTTTATGCTGTCTTTCATTATATGCCTTAGGCCCACCTGTGTCGCGGCTCGTTGATTCACTTCGGCATTTGGCGATCAGGTTCCTCTAGCATTGCTTGTTTAAAGCACCTTCTGTACTTCATTAATTTAAAGCATTCATAATAAATTTGGTAGCAGTTCCATCAGTTATGTGTGACGTTGCTGGCCCGTATCTTGTGATTGATGCGATCCCCTGCTGTTAGTTCCTTGTAGGGAATGTTTGCTAGGGAGCCATTGAAGCTGTGCGGTTAAACTCTCTGCCTAACACATATACCTGGCTCTGACATCTCTAGGTTTACTTTCTACCCCTGTCAGTGTACGTATCTGGTGATTGATACGATCCCCTGCTGTTAGTTCCTTGTAGGGAATGTTTGCTAGGGAGCTATTGAAGGTGTGCATACGCTGCTGGTGTATCGGAAGTACGCCTAGGTTTTGCAGTTCCTTGTCATGCTCTGTGTTTGTATGCAGTAAGTAGCGGTGATTGGTGTGTTCCCGTACTGTTAGTTCCCCCCCACCAACCTTTGGACATATTTGTAATCTCTTTCTGTACATTTATCTCTTTCCGTTCATTTATTTCTTTCCTGTTCCCTTTGGCTTAAATCCCCCCCCCCAAAAGGAGCCGGCCTTCTCCGGAGATTGGCCCGGAAGGCATCTCTTCCTTCCGGCCTTTCAATGTTGGTTCGCGGGTCCAGGGCGCAATAACGACAAAGTCCTTTCCTCGTGGCGGATTCGTGACCAACAGTTCCCTTACTATTCTAACTGGGGGGATTTAGATTAGAGAACGAGAAAGAAATTAACAAATGACTGAAAGGGATGGGAAATATGGCCACAGGCCAGATAGAGCAGGGGTGATGAACTAACAACATGATAACTTAACTATACGTTGAATCAAATAGCACTCAATACAAACAACTAACAGAAATTAAAACCAGGCATCTAACAAGCATAATCTCCAGGGCTATTCCAACGTTCAACCTCTATCGGGAGTTAAATCCAGGTATTAGAATAATAACTCACATACAGAGAGGAGAATTTAATAGAAAATAAGCAATAGAAGACATACACACAAATAGAAGCCCAGAGTTAGAGCCAGACATTCTCTGTATTGATAGCAGAATTCGAGTTACAGCAAGCTTCTAGCAAATGTCCATCCTTAGTTATAGAAAAGAAACAGGCTTTTATAGAGGATTCTACCTCCTAAAATATTAATGCCCAACCACTTTTGCGACGGTGACAGCCAGATTTGATCCGAAACTTACTCAACAACACAAATTTGATTATGCAGATAACTTAGCATTGAATGTAGAAGCTTCCGGTGATCCACCATGATCGAACGGCTAGCAGCGCAACTTTCGGGTTGGTTGAGCACTTAATGAAGGTTCTGGGCAGTCCCTGGCGGTTCTGGGCGGTTTGCACTATGTTTGGGGCCCGCCAAGAGTTTCGCTCCATGATTGGAGCGACAACACTTTCACTCCAAAAGTGGAGCGAAAGTGTCTTTTTCCTGCCTTAGAAACTTTTCTGCACTATGGCCAGCAACGGAAGCACTCTTGGCCTTGCACTTAGGCGAATTATGCTTTCATTTTGGGTGTCACTCCCTGGGTGGAGCGACGGAGTCTTTCGCTCCACTGGTGGAGCGACTGGATGATTCGCTCCACTGGTGGAGCAACTGGAAGACTCGCTCCACTGGTGGAGCAACTGGAACTTTGACTGCGTTGACTTTCCCTTGAGCTCGTCACTCCCTGGGCAAAGCGACAAAGGCTTTCACTCCACTGGTGGAGCGCCTGGGACTTTCGCTCCACTGGTGGAGCGCCTGGGACTTTCGCTCCACTGGTGGAGCGCCTGGGACTTTCGCTCCACTAGTGGAGTGAAAGAGCCTTTGACCACATCTTTGACTTTTCCTTCATTTTCTTTGACAAATGCCTAACTTCACGCCTTTCCGAACTTTCGCTCCACAAGTGGAGCGAATGGGACTTACGCTCCCAATGGAGCGACAGCCCTTTTGACCAAGATGTTGACCTCTTTTGCGCCTTTAGCTCTCATGTTTTTCAAGGATGAGCTTTCGCTCCATCAGTGGAGCGAAAGCCTTGCTAGTGCACACTTAGTCATATTTGCTTATCCTTCCATTTGATAGGGACTTTCGCTCCACAACTGGGAGCGAAAGTGTCCCTGCTTTGCATTTAAAGGAAACACGCTCTGAAGACGGTCAAAGTTGCCTAAGTGTTGGAAACCATTATCAAGTGCGCAAAGTGAAATGAACTACAGAAACCAGATTTTAAGCAGAAAATTTGTCCACAACATCGCCCACGCTAAAACGTTTTACAATTTTGCATGCAACGACAGGGAAAGTGCAGAAAAACAGAGAAACTACAGAGTCTGAAAGAAGACGATTTTGAGTAAAGAGAGAGAGAGCTGGTGAAAACACAGCAACATAACAACATCTTAACCATTTTTCATGGAAAAAGAGAAGTTTTACAATGATTAACTCTCAAAAACTGCATACAACATGAATTTTAACAAAATGTGCCTAGAAGGGCAACATCTCTGGCGGCTTGCGGGGAATTGAGCCTACCTCAATGCAAAGATCCCAGGCCCTATCCTTGGGTTGTAGAGTCATCTTTGCTCTCAACATCCTCTGACTGCTCCTGCTCATCGCTGTTGTATGAAAGCTCTTGAAGTCAGTCCTCTTCCTCTTCTTTCTCTGATTCGCCTTCTGCCTTTTCCTTGGAATCTGGATCGCTTTCTGTCTCTTTCTTTTTCTTGCTCGCGCGGATGGGGAAGAAACCTGTCCAGGGAGCTCTTAAACACATGCTTGTACACCGCGGAAGCATTGATCCAGCGATCAAGGGAAAAAGTTGGCTATTTCTGGAGCTCCTAGATTAGGTAACTGTAGGTCTCGATGTGCTCAATGTCAGCAATATCCAATCTTCGGTCGAACTCCTGCAAGAAAGACTCGATTTGGGCGTACTTAGCCATGAAAGGCATCACCTGTGCATTAGAAATCGGGTCTTCCCAAGCGTCAATGTCTGCGGCGCTGTCAACGAATGTCGCCCATATCGGCTCTAACTCCTCAAGCGATGGAATAGGTCCTTCAGGGTCTGTGAAGCCGGGGATGCCGATTTGAGCGAGGGTGTTGAAGTATCGCAGCGAAACATCTCTTTCTTGCTTGAGGGTGTTTGAAAGCTTACGAGCTTTTTTGGCCAGCTCGAGCTTCGCGAAGAAAGAGCACAGAGTAATCTTTGTTGTTGCCCAGGATCGAGCCAGAGGGCTCATAGGAGTAAGGTGGGAACCCACATCTTCGATTTTCCGGAGCTGCGTGGCTAAGTCTAGCCAATGATTAATGTCTGCTTGGGCAGATTCCAAAATCGAGTTGCTAGCAGCAACTACCTCCTGCGCCTCCCTGAAAAATGTTAAAATTGTAACTCCCTGCGCAGCTCTCTCCGGGAAATCTGTCAGGAACTGCAGGTGTATCTCCTTGATGCGCTCCCTGCGACGTCTTCTTCTCTAACTCAGCTTGCAACTACTGGACCTGAATGGTCAGCGCCTGTATTTGCTGATTTGCCTGGGCGCGCGCCTTGATCTGTTGATCGCGCGCCTTGGAATGCTCATCGTTCTCTGCCTCTAGGGAAAGCACGCGTTGTCTCAGCTGCGCGGTTTCAGATTCAAGTGCCTCAATTTGCCTCTTCGCCCTTGCCAAGGCCTCCTCAAGTTCGAAATTCTTGGCTTGCGCTTCAAAGAAGTGCTCCTTGTAGTATTCGCCATGAACATAGATGGAGCCCATGTCAACTTGAATGTCACCCATCTTGCGTGTTGTATCCATTTTGGTGACATCCTCCATAGTATGGCGGTAAGCATAATCAATCAGAGTCATCTCCCCCAAGGGCTTTTGGACAACTGGTATTTTCTCCACCGTGTGAAGCTCCATCTTCTCTGGATCGATGATAGAGGCTTTCTCATATTGCGCCAGAGCCTGCGCCTCCTTCTTGTGGTCCCTCAGCCAGCGCGCTGAACTGTGGCACGCCTTGTGGATGCTTTGCGCAACAGCAAGTTGGTGTGTCATTTCTAACTTCAACTCAAGCGGCTCCTGAACACCCACTCCAAGCTCTTGAGTTATAAGAGAGGAGGAAACAACCAAAGGATGGAACAGTTGGCTGAACAAAAAACTAATACTGTGGAGAAGCTAATAACGCAAGGGAAGAGCAAATGTAGGCACTAGTTCTAGACCTCACAAGAAGAAATAGTGTCAAAAGTAGGAATAAGTGCAATATGCACTAAGTGTAAATAAATTGTAATGAAATGTAAATGCAAATGTGAGTCAAATGCATGTAAAATGAAATGTAAATGCAAGTGAGATGTCAATGTAATGCAATTTAATCATGAGTTTGATAAATTGCAATAGACTATAGTATGCATTAAGGGTAGCATGTCAACATCCAAATGGGGAGACAGTTGGGTGGTGAGATGTCTTGGAAGCTGTTGTTGGCAACGGCCAAGACTCAAGAATAAAAGGGCCCCCCCTCCTTCATTCAAGACTATCAATCAACCATAGGTAATACAACTATGATCATGATAGGAACTATAAGCCTGCAAGGAGAATGACCGTCTCTTAGCAAACCATATGTATGTGCAGACAATGTAGCATGTATGCAGATGTACGAGAAATTGTAATGTGGTACAATTAAGTAATGCAAATGATTCATCTCTATCCATGATGTGTGTATGATATGTGTATAGTATCATTGTCATTGGTAAATGGTAGTTGTGTGTTGGGTTTTGTGTGCATGTATCATTGTTGCAGTCAAAGTGTGGAACAGGGGAGTTGTAGTCCAAAACGTCATACAAGTACAAGTGGAACTGTTGAGGTTGTTGTTCTAGTGGTGTTGAGTACACCATTCTAGTGGATTGACTATGGTCGTTCCAATGGAGATGTCGTGCAATTAGCATAGAAGGAGTTGAATCTAAAATTGCCAACAAAGTGCACATTGTGTGTTGTTCAAGTCAAAGTGTCGTTCTAGTGCTTGTCATTCTGATGCTTGTCGTTCAAGCAAGTGCCATTCAAGCACTTTGTTGTTCAAGCTGAAGCGTTGTTCAAATCATATTGCCATACAATTGATCAAGGACAGTCTCGTTCAAGTGCAAAATGGTTAGCAGAACTGCATTGACTGCAATCTTTTTTGGCCTCTAAACCTGTCATTCTATTCCTCCAATGTTAGGAAACTCACGACTGTGCTACAAATGGGACTCACTGAAAAGAGTTGTAACAAATTATAATGCATTGTAGTAACCAAAAAGTACTCATTGAAACTATGAACCTGATGTCAACTTTTCTTCAAGCCCGAATACTAGAGTAATTTGTTTGAAGTTTTGCCAAACAACTTCTAAAACACCATTATGATCCTTTCCTGTCCAACATTGCCTTCAAACCTTCAAATACCAAAACCCCCATCCTAGTAAACATTTTGCTTTGAAGCAAGAGTGAAGGAAGTAAAAAATCCAAAGGTTTTAATAGAAACCTAAAAGATGTCAATCTGAAATGCTTGTTTCACAAGAGCAACTTCTGAGATGATTTCTTAACATCAGTGATTACAAGAAAGCAATGAACTAGTCTTTTGAAGCTTTAATACCATGAAGAATTTCACAATAACCAAAAGAGAATAAAAGGGAATTAATGCATTGCCCCAAATTGCAAAAGAAATTAATGTAAATATGAATATTCATTATTGAAAAGAGAACACAAAAGCTACGATGTTATTCCTTAGACGCCAAAATTCTCCACTAGCAATGAAAAGAATTCCAATTGTACAAATAATGGGCAAGTGCAAGTATAATTGCACTTCACAATACATGAGCACAAATACAGATAACTGTCAAACAGATAAATTATCAATCTATTGAATAATACATTGATCAACTTACAAGGTGGATGTGGGCTTGAAGGCCATTACAAGTGTACGACACAATATTACAACATCAATCGTCATCAAAGTGAATGATTATACATTTCGACCAGTGTTCCATAGCGACGCGTCCTGTTGTCCCCAAAATGGGCGCATGGCATCAAGAATGTTTCCTCGCCCTCCCCCTTTGGGGGGCAACAGGAGGGCCATCCTCGAGATACCAAGGGCTCATAGGGGGTTGTCCCCGAGACATCTCTTGTGAGGGGACGTCCCCGGGGACACCTAGGCGTCCCTCAACCGTCCCCAAGACACCCAACCATCCCCAAGGACTCTTTGGGGGACGCCTAGGGGTCCCTCGACCGTCCCCAAAGATGCCCGACCGTCCCCCACGACTGGGCATCTCACACCTATTTTTTATTTTTTTTTAAAGGTTGCTTTTTTTAAATTAAAAAAAAAAAAATGGGGGTGGGACCCATGAAAGTCTCCACCCCCAAACCCTAAAAACTTAAAAGAGACTCTATAACTTAAAAAGAAAAACTTAAAACACATTTGTCATTCATTCAAAAGCAGCAGTGAAGAGAAAGAGCAGCAATGAAGAAAAAGAGCAGCAGCAACAACAGTGATGAAGAGCAGCAACAACAGTGACGAAGAGCAGCAACAACAGCAAAACAACAGGGAAGAAGAGCAGCAGCAACAGCAGTGAAAACAACAGCAGGAGAGCAGCAGCAACAGCAGTGAAGACAACAGCAGGATAGCAGCAAAAGATCCAAGTTTGTTTTCCTATTTTGAATTTTTTTTTTTTTTGATTGGTTGAAAGGGTGTTGAAAGGTCCCTAAACCTTGTACAAGACTTCCGCGGGCCTCTGAAGAGGGAGGCAAAGGGGAAGAACGACGGCAGCAGAACGAGATAGCCTGAAGACAGCAGGGGCCACCTAAGGAAAAGGCGCCCAGAGGAACCAACTAGAAGAACTAACTAAAGGGAAACATGACCAAAGGCAAATCAGAAAAGGGGAAGCAAAACTTAAACAGAGAAATTCACCATTTGGAAGTGTTGTTGCTGCTCCACAACGTACCCCAAAATTGGGGACCCACCTTTTTGCATGTTTTCCAAGAAGACCGAAGAGGCCCATATGCTAAAGATCAAAGAAAAAGCAAACACAAGAGTGTCGCGATATCGCGACATGCTGCATTTTCGCGGTCCAAAGCAAAGGGAGAAAGCAAGGAGGAAGAAGTGTTGCAATATCGCGACAAGTTGCATCGTCGCGGACAAAGGAGGAAAAGGTGTCACGATATCGCGACATGTTGCATCGTCGCGGCCAAAAGAGAAAGAGTGTCGCGATATCGCGACATGTTGCATCGTCGCGGCCAAAGGAGAAAAAGTGTCGCGATATCGCGACATGTTGCATCGTCGAGGCCAAAGATAAAAAGTGTCGCGATATCGCGACATGTTGCATCGTCGCTGCCAAAGGAGAAAAAGTGTCGCGATATCGCGACATGTTGCATCGTCGCGGCCAAAGGAGAAAAAGTGTCGCGATATCGTGACATGTTGCATCGTCGCGGCCAAAAGAGAAAAAGTGTCACGATATCGCGACATGTTGCATCGTCGCGGCCAAAAGAGAAAAGTGTCGCGATATCCTGTTTTGAATTTTTCATTACCTCATCCAAGTCTATTTTCATATTTTTCTTTCAAGTTTCAACATAAGCAGCAGTGAGGGATATGAATCAGACCCATTTGACATTCAAATGGAGGGGGAAACCAAAATGAAAATGAAAATATTCATATTATTAAGGATTCTGCCTCTACTATCCAACCTCAAACTTCCAAAGGGGACAACACTACTTCTAGTTTTGATTGTCCATCACCACTGTCACAAGAATATGCCAAGGGTCCATTTAATATTAAAAAACCTCTGTTGCAATATGTAACCAACCGTGAACAAGGGAAAAAAATTTCTAGGGGCTCAAGAACATGGCTATGCAATTTTTGTGAAACTGAGTTTAAGGGCAGCTATACTAGATTTGAATCTCATCTTACTGATAAAACAGAAACAGGGGTGAGGACTTGCAAAAAAATGAACCGGCTACAAGTGGTTGAAGCAAATAGGCTTGTGCAAGAGGCCAAACTTAAAGGTTTAGACACATCTTTCCCTAAACTTGGCCAATCATCTAGAAGTGACTTTGGAGCCTCCTCAAGACAGCCACAAGAATCAACCCAAACCTCTAGAATGCCACCATTGCCCTCAAAGAAAAAAAGAACTGTAAATGAGATGCTTAATGTGAAAACAAGAGAGGAAGCAGATGATGCTATAGCACAATTATTTTTTGCACATGGGCTTCCTTTCCATATTGCACGTTCCCCCTATTTCAAGGAAGCATTAAAAAAAATAGCCAAGGCAGGGCCTCACCTGGAGAAACTAAGTTTTGTACCTTTCTCTTGGACAAACAATATTCTAGATGCAGTTTGGTTATGGTGCAGATGAGAGACACATGGTTGACAAGTGGATGTTCTATCATCATGGATGGGTGGATTGACATTCATCAACGTCCACTCATCAATATTATTGTCACATATTCAGTAGGTCCCTATTGTCTTCAAGCCATTGATTGCATGGGGAAAAGAAAGGATGTTGAGCACCAATACCTCCTGTTGAAGGAGGCTATTGAGGAGGTTGGACCCTCCAATGTTGTACAGGTAATCAATTTTCGTTTTTCTTATGAAATTCTATATGATTGTGTAAATGAGATTAATATTGTTGTGTAAAATATTCTAGAATCTAAATATTTTTGTTGTACACTACATATAATTATAGTTGCAGCCCCTATTTGCCAATGTGTGGGGCAAATGATAGAGCAGTCATATAGACATTTTTTGGACCCCATGTTGTGTTCATGCATTGAAGGACATTGGGAAGATAGATTGGGTGAGGGCTATGGTTGCAGAAGCCAGAGACTTGCAAATGTTCATTTGCAACCATCACACTTCCTTAGCCCTCTTTCGGTCCTTCTCAAAGGAGTTCATAAACCAGTTAATACTAGATATGCCACCTACTTCATTTAATTGGAGAAAATGATCGAGGTGCAAGATGTTTTACAGTCCATGGTAGTATGCATGGAGTGGAAGAGGTGGCCGGAATCAAGGACAGAGGAGGGAAAGAAAATCAGAGATAAAGTATTGGATGATAGTTAGTGGACTCAAGCCAAGTAAGAAATGTTGAAGTTAAGATTTGGTTCATGTTTAATTTTTTTGTCTATGATTCATTGATTTAGGATTTATGATTTATGATTTTTAGTTTCAAATTGGATTGCTCATATAGTCTAAGTTTTTTAATTTTTTTTAATTTCTTGTAGGTACATTGTGTCTTTTGTTGCCCCAATTGTTGCAGTCATCAGATATGCTGATACAAATGCTCCTAATCTAGGAGAGATCTATGAGACTTTTGATAGCATGTTAGGGGAGATTAAAAAATTCATTTCTGCTAAAGATCCATCATTATTATTCTATGAGGCCAACATTAGACCTATTATACAGAGGAGGTGGGATAGGATGAACACCCCCTTCATATGGCAGCATATGCAATAAACCCAAAGTGGTATGAGCCTAGGCTTGGGAGAGTGGCTCCCTATAAATATCCAGAGGTGAGACAAGGGTTTTTGAGTGCCCTTAAAAAGATATATACAAAGGAGGAGGGCTCAAAACTTAGAGATGAGTGGCTCCAATTTGTGAATCTTATGGGCCCTTGCTTCAGCCAACCAGAGTGTATAGAGGATAGGGCTACCATTGCCCAGAAAAATCCCATTGGATGGTGGCAGCTATATAGGGATGACACACCTAACTTGCAACATTTTGCAATTAGCCTTCTTCCACAGGTTGCTAGTTCCTCTGCTGCTGAGAGGAACTGGTCCACATACAACTTTATCCACAATGTGAGGAGGAACAGGCTTACCTCTCGTAGAGTGGAGAAGCTAGTTGCAATGCATAGCTCTCTTCGCATTCGTGAGAGAGTTAAGCCAAAGTACAGGCAATCTCCAGCTACACGATGTGATGGGATGTTGATCCAGAGGATGCAGGACAAATTGATGAGGATGAGGGTCAGGAGGGTTGGTTGGAGTTCCATTGGAGGCTCTTCACTCAGATGATGAAGGCAGCTCATCAAATACAGATTCTAATAGTGATAGCCCAACAGAAGTTCCATAGGAATGAGACTATTTTTGTTGTACAACTTAAACTCTTTTTGTTGTAATGAGACTATTAGTATTTTTAATTTTTGACATTTGTTGTAAAATTTAAATTATTCTAATGGCTTCTAAGTTCTAAATATTTTTGTTGTAAACTATTAGTATTTTTCATTTTTGTTATGTAAATTATTCTAAATTTTTAAAAAATTTAATACTATTATACTTGTCGTCCCCCAGCCGTCCCCCAGCTGTCCCCTAGCCATTTCCTAAAATCGGCTTGTCGTCCCCCGCCGTCCCCAAAACCCATCCCCCAGCCTTGTGGAAGCTTGATTTCAACACTATTATGCCATGCAATTTGTAATGAAGATTTCACTTGTTGTTGTCTTCTTATATCACTATATTTGTAACAGCAAGAACAAGAATTGAACTCAGGACAAAAAGGGAGAGAGATGATTATCCAACATTTAGGCTTGTAGTTAAATGCAAATGGTTATCAAATACTGAGAGTAATTCTATAAAAGGATAAATAAGGTATAAATGTAAAGGTAAAGGTGATTTTTTAGGTCATGAACAAGCCAGCATTCCTCTTGGGCATCTGAGACCTCCTTGTGTGAGGAAAGAAAAGATTTTCCTTTACCTTATATTGTTTGTTCAATTGTGTACCTCTTTGGTTTCAACTCTGACAAAACTCATGGTAAATCGAATCTTGCCAATCTGTCCAAACTTGAGGTACTTTAGCTTATGTTATAAAGTTGCCCAAGGATGTTCATTGTTTTTACTTTACCTTAGATTATTTGTTCAATTGTGTGCCTCTTTGGTTTCAACTCTTTGACAAAGCTCATGGTAAATTGAATCTCGCCAATCTATCCAAGCCTGAGGTACTTTACCTTATGTTATAGAGTTGCCCAGGGATATTCGCTGTAGTAGGGTAATGGAATGACTCCTCATGGAACAAGTGTAAAAAATAGATATAAAACATATCCAATGGAAGTTAACTAGATGTATCTACCTTGTCTTATTGATGCAAAAAATAAATTTCACTTACTTTTCTGTGAAGTAGAGCCTAATCTGCAAAAGTGTCTGCAAAATCCATGTACAATGCTGACACTCATCAGAAATTTGTATAGAATAATTACACAATTTCAGTTTAAATCTAAAAATTCATATTGTAATGTTAAGTCAAACAAATAGGACAGTAAGAATTTAATAGAAAGTATACAACTGTCCAGTTTAGACCACAAAAAGCACTCTTCTTTTCCTTTTGCACTGCATATTTGGTGAAGATATCCAATTGATAATATGATTAAGAAATCAAATGTAGATAAAAGAAAGAATAAATACCCATTGCTGCAATTTATTTTTTCTGTGGTAGTTGGACAATAAGATCCAGCAGAACAGAAAACTTCAGGTGTGCTCTTAGAATCAACCCATTGATCTGCACCTCCACAAGTGTGATTCTCCTTGCCAGGTGGCAATTGATAGTGATATCTTCATCAATACAAGCAGACTGTAAGAGATGAATTTATTATATAAACAAATGAAAATAGGAACACAAAACTAGTAAGGCTGTCAACTTACGGGTCACAAAAGCCTGTAGAATAATTCAGCTTGGCTGTTGGACAGTATGCACCTAAAGGGCATGCTTTTTTCCAGAAACAAATGCAGAATCATTATTAGATTAAAAAGGAAAAATAAGTAATAATGTCTTCGAATTTTCAAAAATAAATACACCTAATCCAATATGATATACCCAACGAATTAAGACTTTTAAATTCCCCTTGTTTCTCAGTTCAACCTTTATCCATGCAGTCAGAAGAACTCAATTTATTGGTAAATAAATAATACGATTGTTTGTTGAAATGATAATGCCTTTGATTATTCTATCTTAACACTGTTTTTAATTGTAGTATAAAAAGCAAAGAAGTAAATGTAGAGAAGGTTAAAGTAGCCACAAGGAATAATCTATAACCCAAAACTCAATGTTGATCAAAGTAATTTATGCAAGTATTGGATTGTTTATCACTCAAATTATGTCATATGAAAGAAGCAAAAATAATTGCAGATTGCAACCCCGCCCCATAGGGTGTGCGTGTGTGTGCAATTTTTTTTCTTTAATATATATATATATATATATATATATATATATATATATATATATATGTTTTAAAGGGTGGTGAGAAGCTACCAAATCCCTTCAGCTAAATAGCCGTGCTATAAGGGGCACATTTATAGGATCCGTTCATCAAGGACCTGCACCTGACATCATCAACATTAATTGAGAGAGTTTGATCCTATATCTCCATATTAAGAGAGTCCAGTGACCTCATAACTTGATGCTAGACTACATGCCCATGGGCTAAGTCAAATATGTTACAAAAGATTAACAAGAACATGGACAGAGAAGTATCTTTCCAATCTGTTCCTCAGCCTTAAAATACTATATACTGAAAACACTGTCAATGTTATATTTAGCAAAGATCTAGAGCGCATGCATGTTACTAACGCTCATCGCTACAATACATCAGAAGCTTCATTGCCTGGCAACGAAAATCTGCAGACAATCATAAAAGTAAAACATGGAAGCTGACAAATGGAGGAAAGCATTATGTCTTTTTATTTGAAATTCGTCCCATTTCAAATTATGTAAAAAGGATGGTTAAGTAAATAGTATGAATTTAGAATTACGACTTTTCAAAGAAAACCTGTTATATTGCCTTTGATGGGTATTGTTGGTCACAAATCTGCCACAGGAAAGGATTTTATACGTATACGCGCCCTAGACCTGGACCAACATTGAAAGGCCGGAGGGAAGAGATGCCCTCCGTGCCAATCTCCGGAGAAAGGCCGGCTCCTTTACTAAACTACTGATTTTTTAAAGATGAGAGTGCAGGAAAGAGATAAAAAGAGTAGGGTGCAGGAAAGAAATAAAAAGAGTAAGGGAAGAAATGTAAATGGTTGATTTAAAAGGGAAGGACCAGCAGCACGATCACTAACAAATAGCTTGAAGAAGCAGCAATAAATACAAAGGATAAAACATAAATGAATGCCACACTAGCTTTCCTATGTATCCTCTGGAAGAGTTCCAGGATCCACCTATCTCCCTACGCCTAAATCCAGATTTCAGAATTACAGCGGTTAGAAAATATGTGAATATAGCAGAAACACTATCCACAGGCAGCATACAAGAATACTAACACAGCGTTTTCTCCCCTATGTATCCTTCAGGAGAATTCCAGGGTTCTGTCCCCAACCACAAACCTAAATCCAGGATTCAGAATTACAGTATGCAAATGGAGAAACAGAATAGCAGAAATAATCACAGAAGGCAGCATACAAGAGAGAAATTAGGCCCAAAATTCTTAATATCAATTGCAGAAATCAAGTTACAGCAGCTTTCTAGCAAAAGTCCCCCCTTTCTCATTACAATTCATGGGTTTTTATAGAGGACCCGACCCTCTGAGCCATCAATGCACAAAATCTGGAAGTACGCCCTCGAAAACCTGAGAAATCTGCTCTCGCTCCTCCCGTGACCGAGCTCTCACATCCTTTTCTACAATTAGCAGCTACGGCCGCATTAGCCGGGGAAATTTGCATTTATGGGCCGCCTGACTCGTCCTGAATTTCTCCGGGTGCGGAGCTCGAGTGGCTGCTAGGTCCGTCGGGCTCTCCTCCTGCGACTGATATCTCTTTTCTGATTGCCAAAAATGAGCCCCGGGTCTTTCGGGCAAGTAAAAATTCATTTATGAAACACTCGATTGCCTCGAAAAGATACCCAGCCTTGGTGTGTGTGCCCTTGAAGAGCTTCGCCGAATTCCAGTTCGGGACCTTACTTCGCAACGGATGTGAGCCGAAGCGGGTCTGACTTCCTTGGATGGGTACTTCGCGCGAAGGGACTTCCAAAAACAGCTTCGCGAGGACTTAGTGCCGAAGCAGATATTCCTTCTCAAAACATGGCTCTCAATCTTTCATTGCTTCGCTGGAAAAATGGGTTGAAGGCTGCTTCGCAAGAGTCCTTGCCCGAAGTGGATGCTTCGCTGATGGGCTGCCAAAAATGCTTCGCTGCGAACCTTCTTCAAAATGGCCGTTCGGAAGGAATTTGGGCGAAGCTCATCCATGCCTTAGAAAATTTTCGGGGGTAATCAACCTTCGGATGGGGGAGCTTCGCACTGAAATCGCCCGAAGCAGGTGCTTCGCAAAAGTTTTGAGCGAAGTAGATTTTTCTTGGGGGCGGTTCGCCAAAAAGGAAGGCCGAAGCGGGTGCTTCGCTGGAATTTTTGCGAAGTGTTTCTCCACACTTTAGAAACTTTCGCATTTCACATTTTACGCTTCGCAGAATTTCGGCCCGAAGCAGGTCTTGCGGGGGCTTCGCTTGCGAAGCTCTTTCTATGCCTTAGGAGATTTCAGGCCTGCGCCTATGTTTTCCCTATTTCCTGTTTGCGAAGCTGCCTGTTCTTGCTAGTGCTGTAAGCGAAGCTTTCTCTTACACGGTTATCTACAAAGGGGATTCAAAAATGACAACCAAACTTGTTGCAATACCACTATCAACAAAAATAAAGAAAACAAGAAAATCCTTTACACGACATTAATTTTCACCACCCCTCCAATGTGACGAAATTGTCAACATTCCTGGCGGCTCGCGGGGCAACGAGCTCGCCTCGGTGTGAGGACCCTCAGCCTTCATCCATTGGGCCAGAGTTGCCTCCAGACCCTTCTCCTATCTGCTCTTCTTCTTCCGAGGGGGCCTCCGTAGCTACTTCTTTTCCTTTTTCTTCGTCTTCTGGTGCCTGATCAAGTGGTGGCGGCGGGGGAAGGCGGTCACGGATGCGTTCCATAGTTCGGCGAACGTGGGCCCAGGCACCCTTCTGAAATGGTTCTCGATCTTGCAGTGCTTTAACCAGAACATGGAACCGATCAATCTGCCCTATATCAACACATTTGGCTCTTACACTTAGATCGTTCAAACAGGCCGCGATCCTACAATATCTGAAAATGAAATCCGTGACCTGCCCTTCCATGACTGGCTCCTTCCATTCATCGATTTCTGAAACATCGCTCTCAAAGCTGAGCCACGTTGGTTTCAGTTCTTCCTTGGTCAAAAGGTTCCCATCGTCATCAGTGAAACTTGGGAAGCCCAATGTTGAGAGATCCTGGAAATATCCCAGGGAAGCATGCTGCTCTTGCTCAAACACGTCCATAAGTTGTTTTGCCTTCTGAGCTTTCCTCACTTTGGAGAAGAAGGCACGGACCGTGGCTTGAACGGTGGACCAATCTCTTGCTGTCCGACTCATAGCAGTGACTTGCAAATCCTGGTACTTGATGCTTTGTACCTCAAAAGCTAGGTCAAGTCGGCTTCTTATTTTTTGAATTATCTCGTCCACTATAGGCCCCTTTTGTGTAGCGGCATTTTGGGCTTCTGTTATATAAGACAATATAGAAAGGGCGTTGGAGGCCCGGGATCTGAAGTTCTTGAGCAAGTGGGAACGGATGTCTTTAATTCTGCCTTTGTCAAACAGCTCCAAGTTTGCCTTCTCATACAACTGCTGTTGCATCTGCAGGATCCGGCTCTCAAATTCTCTGGCTCTTACCTCGGCCTCAGCCTGTGTTTTGCTTTGATCTTTTGCTGCGACCTGCAGCTGATCTACCTGTTGTTTTAAGGCATCCATTTCTTTCCTCATTTGCTCACATTGCTTTTGAGCATCTTCCAATTGGGAGCGTGTTCTGGCTAGGTCCTCCTCTAGCTTGACGTTGGCATTTTCTGCTTCATATCTGCGCTGGTCGGCGATCCTCGCGTGTGTGCGGAATGCTTCTATCCTCACATGCATAGACTCAGATTCATTGTCTATGTCAAGATGCTCTAGGTCCTTAATTTTCTCTTGGTATTCATAGTCAGCCGGGGTCATTTCATCTAGGGGCTTCTGGACCTTAGGTATCTTTTTCACCTTATGAAGCTTCCCATTCTTCAAATCGAACACCGCGCATTTTTCAGCCTTTGCCAGAGATCGCCCTCTTCTTCTCCGTGCTTCTTTGAGCATTTTATCGGTATTTTGACGGGCCTGGATCAACCTTTCTGCTAAAGGACGCTCCTGGATCATAGCCAATTCATTTTCGAATGCGGCTGGGCTACCAGCCAAGGGTGTAAACAGATACATGGACTGCATAGACGACACGTCACCGGTGGGCTCAGCGACAGGTGTGGTGGGTGTTCGGGCGGGTGAAGTGACAACTCGTGGGACTAGGGAGCAGGGGCCAGGGTGTGGAAGTGAAGCATCGCTCCCGAATGATCCAAGTGTTGCGGGGTTAATGGCGTGGGCGAGTGATGTGGTACGGGTGTGTGTGTCCCGTCCTGGTGACTCGGATGAAATGGAAACATTAAAGGGGGCGGCGAGGTCGTGAGACAAGTCGGATGACCGTTTAACGTGGATGATATTATGGGGAGATTTATCTAAGACGGAGGATCCAGGGGAACCTTCGGTCGGGACGGCTATCGACGTGACTAGGGGAGTAGAGGATAAGGGGTGCGTACCTGCGTGCTCCAGTGATAGAGCAGAAGTGTCGAAGCCTTGCGTTTCAGGTCTGGGTCCGCCTCCAGCTTCTGTTTCCTCGATATTTTCGGTCTCCTGGAAGTATTCCTCCACATCGATGGTCCCCATCTCGGTACTTCCTTCCGTCCCCTGCAGCGGTGGTTCGAGCACTACTTCTCCAACACCTGCACCAATTGAGCCTGCCGCAACTGATTCGCTAGGAACACTTGAAGTTCTGCTGCGAGGTCGTTTCGGGTGAGGAAGGGGCATGTGGACTGGTTCGAGCCTTTTCCTTTTCCCTTTCTCCTGCTGTTGCAGCGACTTCTCAACCTTTGTCTCAACATCCTCAACTGGCTTATCTAGTATCTCTTGTTGTGTCGCCGCTATCTCTTCTTCTTCCTCCTGTTCAGAAACTTCCTCGATTCGTCTTGGGCTTTCGCCCGAACCCGGGGCGCTAGGGGGGATGAAGTCAGCGAATGAGATGGGTTGCCAGGACCCGACATGGGCTTCGTAGTAAATGTCGAAGTCTTTATCCATCTCTAAGAGACCATACGATCTTTGTTTTCGGCGGTGGACTCTCATCACCCACCATTCTTTCAGCTGATCTTCGCGCCATTTTTTAATTTCTTCCCTCAGATCATCTTTCATCCTTTTCCAGAAGGGGGAATCCGCCTCTGGGAAGGGATACCGAATGGGATCATATTCAGCTTCAATAGCGTAAAATTCATGCCATGGAGGCATTGTCTTCATTCTCTCCAGGTGCCATTCCAAATCTCTCCCCGTAGGGTTGTTCCGCTGTTCTACGATCTCCGGGCGGGGGCAAATATGGAAGTTTTTGAACCTGAGATGATCTCTCCTTATCCCCAAGGGATCATAATACCATCGCTGCGGGATCTGCAGCAAACCGAAGTCAGCAAGCTTTTCCTCCAGATAAATATTTTGTTTAAGGGCGAAAACCTCAATGACTCCCATTTTGAAAGGGAAATCACAGGTTGGTGCCCACTTCCGGCCATGGCCGTAGACAACATTCGTCACATCGCTCTGACGAGCAACCTCCAAAGCGAATTGATACTCAGAAGGATACAATGGCAGCAGGAAGGGTTTTCCCGTAAATCCAAACAGGCGAACAACAAGCCCCTGCGTAAGTTGAAAAACATCACCCATTTTCTCATTAACAACCTTATCTCTGAGAGCCACGGGCACCCGAGGGCAGGAACCCTGTACAAGCTGCATAGCAGGTCCTGAGAACTGCTGGTTGAAAACATAGTATGACCCCGTCCTTGCCAGGAGAGGAGTCCACTGATATACTGGCAAAGGAGCTCCATCCTTGCCGCTCGGAGTAATGGCAATGTGGGGAAAACGCTTATAAGTATGGTAGAAAAAGAGCCACACTAGGAAGGAGCAAGGCCCAAAATACTGACCTGTTCCAGAATTCTTCACGCTGACCAACCGCGTATGCAGGGTCCGGGCCACCCATTCTGCCCAGTCGAAAAAGACCGGGTTAATGCCTGGCCTCGATGAGTCGGGGGCATAAAACTCCCCTCGTGAGATACATTCAGCCAGCGATACTTGCCAGGGATATACAGAAACATCCGTAGACAATCCCGCAACCCATGCTATGATAGAGAAGATGTCAGTATTCTTAAAATCGGTGAGAGGGCGAGGCATCTGTGGTCGCTTGCCCGAAGGAAGCCCATCTTTCATATTCTCTTTTAAGAACTTGATGATATACTCGGATGTGGAGAACCTATCCACTTGTTCACTCAGAACCACGTTGCGGACAGTATACCCCTTGGGTGGCCCTTGCTGAGGAGCGAAAGCCTCCTGCACATCTTCTTTAAAAATTGCAAATAATTTGTTTCCTGCCGCGTCCAGAACCTGCCTGGTGGAGGGTTGGTAATTTTGTGCAATGGCATGGATTAACTCGGGACAGGGGTGCGTTGGTGGAGTCAGGTACCAATATATCTGGGAGTAGTATGCGGCAGCCCTCTTGTTTTCCGCAGACAGCCGACTCTTCATGTAATCAATGGTGTACCGGAGCTCGGCTATGCTCTTTGTGAGCTTAGTGTCCCTTATGTTCTCCCACCCGTCGATGGGCGGTTCTCCAAGCTGTTCTTCTTCGGAATCTTCCCCTTCCTCCACAACCTGTTTGTCAGGGCGAAGATTGAGGTTTACCCTCTTGGTCTTATGCTTTTTCTCTTCCTTACCCCTTTTGGTTTTCTCTGGACCGGCTGACTCAGGCTCTTTCTTCTTCTCCTTCGAATTCTTCTTTCCCATCTTGGTTTCTAGAAGGCGGCAGAATTTTGACGTAGAATGATGAGGGTGCAGCAGAGTAACGTAATGGCCAGGGCTCCTTGCGTTTGAATTTATCAGCGGACGAACAACTTTTCGCCTCTGAAGCTCGGCTTTTATAGTTGTGGATTGATACTGCCACCATTTATGGCACCTGCCAAAATTAAATTTAGAAATCGGGCCGAAGAGATCACATTGCACTCGGATTGGTTTTGCGGCGCGGGCGTACGCGGGCCTATGTACTTCGAAATCCTGACCATGCTTTGAAAATCTAACTCCCCTGCCACCTCGTACCTGGGCACAACTTTTAATCATAACGACATTCTCTTGGGATGCGCCCCGCCACCTTTGCATTAAACCCGCACGTCCTGAGCACTTTCCTAGATTGTCGTTGGCACACACCTCAAGGCACATTTTAAACGCTTCTCATTTTGCGTTCTACGGCTTGGTGAAGCTGATTTTGGCGCAAAGTGCTTCGCGGCGAACCTCAAATTTTCCTTGGTCTTCTATGCTTCGGACCCGAAGCTGCCTTTTCGCAGGATCCAGGCTACATTGCTGTCTTACCGGGCGCTTCGCGCAAGATTAGCCCCGAAGCGGAGCTTAGGATACCTTAGAAGCGAAGCGCGTTCTTTTGTCTCAAAGAGTGGTTCGCAAAGTTTTCCTTTTGAAGTTGCTTCGCACAGTTTCCTTTTGCGAAGCATTTTCCATACCTTCATACTCCAGAGAAGTATTTCTTTTGCTTCTTCAGTGAAGCCTGCTGCTGAGCGGAGCAGGTTGCATCTGCTTTCTCCTTTAGGATCTGGGCGCTATGGGTCGCTCCTCGTTGTCGATTTGAAAGTGCTTCGCAGCGAACCGTCCTACGCCGGCTACTTCGCGTAGAAGAATTCCGAAGTAGATTTTATTCTTGATTCGGCCAAGCTGAACCTTAGTCACGAGGCAAAACTTCATTTTCACAATGGCATGAGGATGCAATCTATATCTAGCTACATGCTTAATTCTAGAGACTCTTAAAACAAAGTTTGTACAAGTATAAACAACAGTATATACAAGGATTAAGATTTTCCAGAAAACTTTTAATGATGGAAGGCCTTCAAGTGAAGACCGTTTACGGGAAGTGGTAGAGCCTGACCAGTCGCGTCCTTGAGGACAAAGGAGTTAGCTGAATTTACTTTGGCAATTTCGAATGGTCCTTCCCAAAACGCGTCCAGTTTATCATGATTACCTGGTTTAACCTTCCATGAATTCCATTTCCAGACCAAGTCTCCTACCTTGAATGTGCGAACAGAGGACTTCTTCTCGAACCAGTTTCGAGTGATCTGTGCATGCTTTGCGAAGTTCTGGTAAGCCTTGTCTCGATCTTCCTCTAGTTGTAGCAACCGAGTTAGCCTAACTTCCATAGGTCCGAATTCTCCTTCTTCATCATTTAGCATCTGCAAAGCAGGAATTTCTACATGAGTTGGTAAAACAGCTTCCTTGCCGTACACCAGGGTGTAAGGTGAGGTCTTGATCGACTTCTTGATAGAAATTCGATCAGCCCACAGGGCTTGATCCAGGAGGAGATGCCAAGTCCTCTTGTTCCTTTCTACAAGCTTTCTTAGCAATCTCAACAGAGTCTTATTTGTAGATTCTGCTAACCCGTTACCTTGCGGATAATAATTGGAGGTGACCTTGCGGTATATCCCATACTTGTAGGTGAATTCGCTGATCTTAGCACCTGTGAACCCAGGACCATTGTCCGTGACTATTGCTTCAGGGACACCGAATCGAGTGATCAAACTTTCCAGGAACGCAATGACCGTATCTTGGTCAGCGTGCTTCGTGGGTATCGCTTCGGCCCACCTGGTAAAATAATCGGTTGCAGTCAGGATGAATTTATGTCCTGCAGAGGAATTGGGCGATATGGCTCCCACGAAATCCAATCCCCACTGCTGGAATGGTGCTTCTACTTGTATCGGTTGAAGGGGCATGGAAGCGTTCCTGCTTCGGCCGGCGAACTTCTGACATTTCTCGCATCTTCGGCAAACTGCAAAGGCATCAGCAAAGAGAGTCGGCCAATAGTAACCTGCTTTGATTATTTTCAACGTTGTTGTTCTTCCAGCGAAGTGGCCCCCTGATAACCCGGAGTGGAATTCACCAAGGACTCTTCTCTTATCATCTTCCTTTATGCATCTTAGAAGAACACCATCGATGTTTCTGAAGAATAGGCCTTCGGGGCGTAGCACGTAGCGAAGGGATCGCATCCTGAAGTGCCTTCGCTGTGAAGCGTTCAGGTGTCGCGGACATCTTCCAGTGTTGAAATATTCGATTATTTCTCTGGTCCAATCCTCTTCGTCTGTTCCCAGATTCGCGGAGCTATTTTCCATTAACGGGTCATCCCATTGACAAGTTGTCACCTCAGCGGCGACGCTTCTTGCAAGCTCTTGACATAGGGCGCAACCGCGAACTAACTTTGTGGGTCGGATTTCGATATCAAACTCTTGTATCTTGTTGACCCATCCGGCCCTTTTGCCGCCCAACTCCCCTTGAATGATGAAATTCCGCACGTCTGAATGGATGACAAACACAGTAACCCGACTTTGGGAAATAAAGTGCTTGAATTTCCTCAGGGATTTCATAATTGCATGCACTTGGCGTTCTATGAAGGTATATTTCTCTTCATGGGATGGGATTACCTGACTTAAGAAGGCGATAGGGCGTTCTTCGCCGTCTTCTCCCTTCTGCGTTAGGACTGCGGCATAACTTTCAGGTTCGCCCACAACATACAAAATGAAGTCTTTGCTGTAATCAGGATTAGTTAGCACAAGAGCCTGAGCGATGCGAGTTTTAATTTCCTCAAACGCTCTTCTTCTATTATCGATCCGGATGAATTCGGCATCCTTCTTTAAGAGTTCGGACATTGGCTTGATGACTTGAGCGAAGTCTGGGACGAACTTTCTTACAAAATTAATCTGGCCGAAAAAGGACTGCAGGCCTTTTTTGTTCATCGGGAGTGGGAGCTTCAGGAGTGCCTCGGCTCTATCAGGGTCTACAAGAAGGCCTTTTTCTGATATAACATGTCCTAGCAATTTCCCTTCATTTACCGCAAATATGGACTTCTTCGGGTTGATTGAAATACCAAATTCTCGACATTTTTCAAATATCTGTTGTAAGTGTAAAGGGTGATCTTCTCTTTTCCGAGAAAAGACAGTCATATCATCTAGATATATGACAATGACCCTATTTAACAACTCACCAAATGCCAGATCCATAGCCCTCTGGAAGGTGGCTCCTGCGTTTGAAAGGCCAAACGGCATCCGCTGGTAAGCGAATGTTCCCCATTTGGTAGTAAAGGCTGTTTTGTGCTGATCTTCATCTCTAACCCAAATCTGGTTATACCCTGAAAATCCATCAAGCAAAGAAAAACGCTGGGCTCCAGCCACCGAATGCAGGATTTGGTCAATCTGAGGGAGAGGGTAGTGATCCTTTAATGAAGCTTGGTTCAAATTGCGGAAATCTACACATAGGCGGATGTCCCCATTTTTCTTCCTGACCGGTACTAGATTCGCTACCCAAGAAGAATGCTTTATGGGATAGATGATCTTGGCCTCAAGCATTTTTAAGAGTTCGGTTTTCATCAGAGTTTCGATCTTCGGGTTGATAGGTCTTTGCTTCTGTCTGAAAGGTTTGACCCCTTCTTGCAGCTCGATTGTATGTTGAATCAATCGTCGGTCGTAGCCTTTCAGATCTTGATAAGACCATGCCACTATATCGGGGTACCTTCTGCACAAAGATCGGATTTGTTCTAATTCAACCGTGGTACAATCTGTCCCAACTTTTATCACTTTCCCGGATTCAAGCTCTAGATCTTGATATTGCCTAGCGTCGACTTTGATTCTGCGAGAAACTACTCTGTCGTTCTGATCGAACAGGCTCTCTAGAGTGATCAATCCTCTTGGAACATGGTTATTTTTTAACTGGACCAGTCCTTCATACTCCTCGCCCTTCGTACTCCTTTCTTCAACAGTGGCTGCTTCTTGGACCAAGAAATTGATGATCTGTTCATCATTGTCGAAAACTTGCCAATGCATGTCTCTATCTGGCACAGAGGGCCTATAAATCATCCTCACGGCCTTGGGCTTGTGTACCATGTCGTCATCTAGAGAATATCTAGCTGCGATGGAAGCCAAGACATCGGCGTGTCTATTCTTCTCTCGTGGGATGGACTGCAGATTGAGTGACTCAAACTGTTCAAACAAGTCCCATACTCTGTTGCGGTATGCTTTAAGATAATGCTTTTTTGAGATGCACTTGTTGGTGACCTGATTACATACCAATTCTGAATCTTCGAAGACTTGGAGATGTTTTATGCCTAATTTCTCTGCTTTCTTCAGTCCTAGGCATAAGGCTTCATACTCGCTGCGTTGTTGGTGCAGCTCCAAACCAACCGGTAGCAGTATTCTTTCTGCTCTCCAGATGGTGATACTAATAGTATCCCTGCCTCGACGCCATTTTTGCATCGGGCGCCATCAAAGAATAGTTTCCATAATTCCCCTTGGGCGGATACCTTATTCTCTGGCTTGACGTGTTTCTCTGGTTCTGTGATGGTATAGCATCCCATTTCTGTCTCTATCATGGCATTGAAATCTGTTAATGAAAATTCATCTTCAGAATTCAGCTGTGTAAGCGTTTCTTCCGCTAAGTCCACTTGTTCTATTCCTTCGGCGATAGCGTGTACAGGACTATTGTTTTCTTCTTCGGACATCTTTTCTACGAGAAACGTAGAAGGTTTCTCGTTATGAATTTTGACCTTCTTTCCCTTGAACGGGACCTCTAAATGTGAATAGTCCATGGACAGATATCCACCTAGCTTTGCTGTGAACTCCCTCGAAAGGCACATGCTAAAATAGGGCTCTAGATCTACAACTACCACCTCCTGTATTACCACGATCTGAGGCGCTTTGTGCAGTCGAATAGGTATATCCTTGATTACACCGACCGTTTTCACAGGAGTACCGTCCAGTTGGAGTACGCCGTGACTGCTTCGCGTGTATTCCATTCCTATTTCCTCGCAGACAGCCTTAGGCATTACCGTTGTTGCAGCACCAGAGTCAATCATACAGTTGTGAACAATATGTCCTTCCATTTGTAAGGATAGATAGAATGGGGGAGGCCTGTTTTTTCCTGTTATTGACGTGGATAGGGTTTGCACTAGGGCAAGCGGAGCTGATTTCCTAGCTTTTGCGGACTTCAAGGACTCCTGCAACAGGTCCACTTGTCCTGGCAACTGTAAAGCGTCATATAGACTAATCTTAGCAGGGGTTCTCTTCAGTTCGTCCACGATGTTATACCCTACGAGGGCATGTACTTCGGGCTCCCTTTTTGCTTCGTACTTTGTGCGATATTGCTCCGTGGCTTCGACTCTCTGCCGCTTAGTCAATGAAGGGAACTTAAGCTTTTCCCTAGCCTGTTCTTTGGTTTCGGCCTGAGGCGGGGCTGCGGAGGCCTGCTGGGTCTTCTCCTTTGCTAGCATAGGATGCGAAACTTTGTCTGGGGCCTTAACAGGTTGCTGCTCTTTTTCGCGGCGAGTATATACCTTTAAGGGAACCATTTGGGCTGCATCCACCTCCATTGGTCTTTTTCCCTCTCTAGTAAGAACTGAAACTTGTTCTTCTTCGTTAGCGACCGGGTCCTGATCCGCTTGTCTTATTATATTGACTTGACCGCTATGGCTGCTCCCTGACAGTGTCTGCACATAATGCTGATGCAGCATACAGGTATTTTCCTCATGTGGGTCATTACATGTGGAACACCAATGCACATGATCCGAAGTGCTTGTCCCTTCGTCAATCACGACATTCCTTGCTGAGGCCTTCCCTGGTTGAACCACTTGATCTTTGGTGAGCGCTGGTGGGGGATAAGGCCTTCTGGGAAGAAATTCCTGCTGTGCTTGCTTCTTTTTTACGATAATCATGTCATTGGACAAGGTCTGCACAGTAGAATTCAGAGATTGAACTTCCTGTAGTATTTTTGCCTGCATATCTTCAACTTTGGGGGTTGGTGGCAATGGAGCCATCGTAGGTATCGGAGGCAAGGCAGGGTATTGAGGCGGAGCCGGTAACGCGGGGAATGCCAAAGGGACGGTGGGCTGTGGTGCTGAGAATGTCGGAAAATGCACTTGTGGTGTAACGATCTGGGTTACGACGGGGTTAGGGTTCCATGATGAGATGGGATATACAGGGGTTGTGGAAGTTTGCGAAGTAGCTGCACCTAGGTATTGCGTCTGCGGAAATTCCGGAAATATAGGCATCGGCATTCTTTGGGGAAGCTTCCCCACGGCTATCAAATCCATTTCCGCTTTTTGGGCCAGTTCATATAGTTCAGGGAAAGTATTCACATTCGAATACCTTACCATTACACTGATGTCAGGGTTGAGAGCCCTAAGGTAATAGTATGCTGCAGCTTCGTTGGCTGGCCGAAGTCCGGCGGGTACTCTTTGCCAGGTCCGAGCGAACCTCACATTGAAATCCGCAATCTCCTCCTGCGGGTGTCTCTGAATTGTTGTGAAGTGGTGCAAGAGGGAGGACGGGTTGGCAGACTCATTGAAACCTCTCATCAGTTGTCCAGCTAATTGGTCCCAACTTGTTATAGTGCCAGGTGGTAGCGATCTATACCAATAGAGGAGTTTTCCTCGGAGAGACAAAACCAGGAGCTTCACCATGACTCTTTCTTCCGTAATGTCATGAATCGCTGCCAGAGAAACTATATCTTGAATGTGTTCCAAAGTTGTTTTCCCCGTGCCGTCGAATGTGGGGATTTTCTTCATAGCAGCAGGTGGAACCTGCCCTTGCCCCGCTAGATTTAATGGTCCGGAAGAATTCCATGCCGGGAACAATCTGGGCGGCGGTTGTTGCTGCTGCTGCTGCATTTGTTGTTGATGTTGTTGGTGCGCCATGCTTGCGCCTAGATTCGGAAAAACAGGAATTCCCGAAGTTCCTTGTTGATTGCTAGTTGGATTACTAACTGGAACAGAGGCACTTGGATGATCTGGTGAGTTAGGAGGGTTAGGAGGAAGACTAGCCGCCGTGCTATCCGAAGTTGGACCTTGTCCGTCAAAGGCAGCCTCTTGCGAGGACGTTCCACGTAACAGTGATTCAGGGGTGACCAACCTGGAGCGTTCCCCGAAGGCGTCAATATCGAGTTCAAAGAACTCAGTCTCTTCTCCACTATTCCTAACTCTCCATCTTGTTTGCATGAAGGCACGGATACTTTAGTACCGGTCTCTACGACTTTAAGATTCTCAGGTTGAACAGAGTCGCCAGATGCTAGAGTCCTCCGGCAATGAGATAAGCATCGGTTCTCACTACCACTCACAAGGTGAGACTGACCGGGTCCCACCGGGCGTGCCAGAAACTGTTGGTCACAAATCTGCCACAGGAAAGGATTTTATACGTATACGCGCCCTAGACCTGGACCAACATTGAAAGGCCGGAGGGAAGAGATGCCCTCCGTGCCAATCTCCGGAGAAAGGCCGGCTCCTTTACTAAACTACTGATTTTTTAAAGATGAGAGTGCAAGAAAGAGATAAAAAGAGTAGGGTGCAGGAAAGAGATAAAAAGAGTAGGGTGCAGGAAAGAAATAAAAAGAGTAAGGGAAGAAATGTAAATGGTTGATTTAAAAGGGAAGGACCAGCAACACGATCACTAACTAATAGCTTGAAGAAGCAACAATAAATACAAAGGATAAAACATAAATGAATGCCACACTAGCTTTCCTATGTATCCTCTGGAAGAGTTCCAGGATCCACCTATCTCCCTACGCCTAAATCCAGATTTCAGAATTACAGCGGTTAGAAAATATGTGAATATAGCAGAAACACTATCCACAGGCAGCATACAAGAAAACTAACACAACGTTTTCTCCCCTATGTATCCTTCAAGAGAATTCCAGGGTTCTGTCCCCAACCACAAACCTAAATCCAGGATTCAGAATTACAGTATGCAAATGAAGAAACAGAATAGCAGAAATAATCACAGAAGGCAGCATACAAGAGAGAAATTAGGCCCAAAATTCTTAATATCAATTGCAGAAATCAAGTTACAGCAGCTTTCTAGCAAAAGTCCCCCCCTTTCTCATTACAATTCATGGGTTTTTATAGAGGACCCGACCCTCTGAGCCATCAATGCACAAAATCTGGAAGTACGCCCTCGAAAACCTTGAGAAATCTGCTCTCGCTCCTCCCGTGACCGAGCTCTCACATCCTTTTCTACAATTAGCAGCTACGACCACATTAGTCGGGGAAATTTGCATTTATGGGCCGCCCGACTCGTCCTGAATTTCTCCGGGTGCGGAGCTCGAGTGGCTGCTAGGTCCGTCGGGCTCTCCTCCTGCGACTGATATCTCTTTTCGGATTGCCAAAAATGAGCCCCGGGTCTTTCGGGCAAGTAAAAATTCATTTATGAAACACTCGATTGCCTCGAAAAGATACCCAACCTTGGTGTGTGTGCCCTTGAAGAGCTTCGCCGAATTCCAGTTCGGGACCTTACTTCGCAACGGATGTGAGCCGAAGCGGGTCTGACTTCCTTGGATGGGTACTTCGCGCGAAGGGACTTCCAAAAACAGCTTCGCGAGGACTTAGTGCCGAAGCAGATATTCCTTCTCAAAACATGGCTCTCAATCTTTCATTGCTTCGCTGGAAAAATGGGTTGAAGGTTGCTTCGCAAGAGTCCTTGCCCAAAGTGGATGCTTCGATCATGGGCTGCCAAAAATGCTTCGCTGCGAACCTTCTTCAAAATGGCCGTTCGGAAGGAATTTGGGCGAAGCTCATCCATGCCTTAGAAAATTTTTGGGGGTAATCAACCTTCGGATGGGGGAGCTTCGCACTAAAATCGCCCGAAGCAAGTGCTTCGCAAAAGTTTTGAGCGAAGTAGATTTTTCTTGGGGGCGGTTCGCCAAAAAGGAAGGCCGAAGCGGGTGCTTCGCTGGAATTTTTGCGAAGTGTTTCTCCACACTTTAGAAACTTTCGCATTTCACATTTTACGCTTCGCAGAATTTCGGCCCGAAGCAGGTCTTGCGGGGGCTTCGCTTGCGAAGCTCTTTCTATGCCTTAGGAGATTTCAGGCCTGCGCCTATGTTTTCCCTATTTCCTGTTTGCGAAGCTGCTTGTTCCTGCTAGTGCTGTAAGCGAAGCTTTCTCTTACACGGTTATCTACAAAGGGGATTCAAAAATGACAACCAAACTTGCTGCAATACCACTATCAACAAAAATAAAGAAAACAAGAAAATCCTTTACACGACATTAATTTTCACCACCCCTCCAATGTGACGAAATTGTCAACAGGTATTATGTGTATCACAATTTGCAAGATGCATAGGATATGGGCTTATTAATTAGCTAGCAGTACATCTTGAGAAATCCGACACGTTCACCAGCATACAATTTTATCCCATACACGGACTCTAAGCGTATGTTCAAATAGAAGAATCACTATATTGAGGTGTTTTTGGCCCGGTTGTCAGAGATGTCATGGAGGTCATTCTTGAGGTTTCTCATCACTACCTCATCAAAGTGCTTAAGGATTTCAAAGAGATTCGGAATATCAAAATCTCCTCAGGAATTTCAAAGAGATTCAATATATCAGAATTGAGTTGTTAGGATTAGACATGCTATTCATTGTAATAATTAAACTTTGCTAAAAATAAAAATATCAAAATATCTTATTTATGTTCTTTGGATGGAATTTTAAAGCTTACAATGTCTATATCTTTCTTTCTCGTAAATTATAAAAATGAATAAATGATGGCTAGTCTTTTGCAGAGAAAGGGGTAGAACATGAGAAATAAATATTTACACCATTTGATTCATGATATGGTGTCAGTCCGCCCTTCCTCCAACTTAATAGCATTAAGTTCCTTATGTTTTCTAAGGATCACTTCTTCATCTCATGTGCACAGCCTTATGATCAATTAACTGATGGTGGTTTCAGGGTTACAGTCTCAATTTTCACCGAGCAAATACTTTTGGTTCTATACAGTTTTGTTTTTCTATTTGACAATGGTATAAACTGGAATCTGGTTCTATACAGTTTTGTTTTTCTATTTGACAATGGTATAAACTGGAATCTGAGCAGAGCTGCTATTCTAGAAGAAACGAGGTCTGAAACTATGCAGTGTTGCTTTGATCGGTAAGGATTTCCTAAAATTGTTTTTTATTTTGATGGTTAATCTATAAAAATCTATACAAAATAACTTTGAATGTGCTTGGAGAAAGTTAAGGTTCCTAAAATCCTTTTTAACCTTGATAGTTAATCTATAAAAATCCATACAAAATAAGCTTTGAATGTGCTTTGGGAAACAGGAAAAATGTGAAGCGAGGCACATTGTCAGTGCAAAAGGTCTCGGTGATTGTTTCAGTTGTGGTTCATGCCTTTTAAGTCATTCTAGAAATGGAAGGTGGAATACCTGGAAAGCCTTATAAATCAGGACGATAGGTGGGTCAGTGCTGACAAGGTTCCATTTCCTCTATGAAATTTTTCACCTTGGATTTGAGCTCTTATATCTTGATTGTGTATCTCTTGATAATGGTTTGGGTGCCTGCATTTATCATCAGTCAAAAAAGGAAGAAGAATGTGTATCTGCCACTTGGACAGCAAGGGTAGACACTTGTTGGCAATCTTCTCCACCTAAAACTCTCCAACGACAATACAATGGAACGCTATGTTCAGAAACTCTGTGAAAAGTGCAGTCCCATCTTCACCATCAGACTGGGCTCACTTTCCCTAATTATGAACCACAAGCTCGCCCATGGAGCTCTAGTTGAGAAAGACACCTTCTTCGTGCCTGCATAGGGACTCCAGAGACTTTATAGAACCCCTAACAGCAATTTCCAGGTGCCCAGGTCACGTTCCAACAGCCATCTTGTCTTCTTCTTTGGGAGTTGAGAAGAGCCAAAACCCTTGTATTATATAATTTTGAGGTGTTTTTCTCATTTCTTTTGGGGCATAGATCTACGGTTTAAGGATAATCTCAGTTGGGGGGTGGGAATGGAGTGTTATATATCTGATAGCAGACAGCGGTAGGCAGGCTTTTGTTAAGTATTTGGATTTTGTTCCCCATCATTACCAGTAAAAGGGTGGAAAACATGGGCAGTTTCTTCTGGGTTCTGATGGCATCAAGGCCCTCTACAGTTGTTACTCATTTCTGAGAGGTTCAACAGGTAGTGTCCCAGGGGGGAGAACATCATGGTGAAGGTGGACAGCATCATTTTGAGAGAAGACAGCAGATTGAACCTCAAAGGCAAGGAGATTTCCAGCTAACTGGTGAGTGTTGGTTACGAATCTGCCATGAGGAAAGGATTTGGTATAATGCGCCCCAGATTCGCCCACCAGATTGAAAGGCCGGAAGGAAGGAATGCCTTCCGTGCCAATCTCCGGAGAAGGCCGGCTTCCTGTGGGGTTTTAGTGTTTTAAGCTAAGAGTGCAGGGAAAGAGATAAAAATGCGGAAAGAGAATCCAAATGTGATTGGAGTTGGGTGGGGGGAATAAGCAGCACGGCAACGATCAATCACCACTACTAACAACATTCCTATACAAAACACACATTGAAACTACAGCTATCATGCATCCTATGTATCCTCTATCTATGCATTCCAGGAATACTTAATCATCAAATACTGGAGTCCAGAGTTCAGTACAACAGTAAGCAATGAAATAAGAAACATGAGGCAGAAATGACAAGGAGAGGCAGCATACAAAATGAAGACAGTAAGCAGAGCCAAGTATGTATCTTGTATTAGAGGCAAACGCACAGCTACAATGGTTCCCTAGCAGTATATTCCCCTTCCACCCCTTACAATGAAAATGTGGTGGCTATTTATAGCCCCAGTTCCCCCCGATTACAATCACGGGCACAAAGTCCCAGACTAGACATTAGCTGACACAAGCGGCAGAGGAGCTGCTGATGCTGACTTCTGTCGGCGAGGACTGTACCTGCAGCATGGTCTCCCTGAAAGCTGTACAGCTACGTGGCAGCGCGTTGGGTGGAACTTCAAATCAGCGGGAATGCGGGTAGTTGTGGCAGATGGCACTTCACATCAGCTTTAATGGTGGCGGTTGGCGTAGATAGTGCGGTCCATGCTTGTCCTTTTCTCGGTCATGTCTTGGCTCGAATCCCGAGGTTGGACACTTGTCGGATGTTGATGAGTGACACATGGCTGCCTTGAAAGGCAGTTTATCCAACTTCGCCCAGGATCAGAGCGCTGTCGGGTTGCGCAGGTGGAAAACAACGCAGTTGGGGAGGCCTCCGTGCCTTAGTCAATTTATGGGTTTACTTGCCCAACTACGCACCGGTCAGAGGGCGCACCCCGACTTCGCTGCGAAGTCGGGTTGCGCACCGGTACTTTGTTGTCTTCTCCGCTGTTCGGACTGCGCACCAAAAGGGGGGCGCACCCCGACTTCGCTGCGAAGTCGGGTTGCGCCCCAACACTTAGCTGATTTTCTGCCATACTGCTTCCCAAGTGCGCCCAGGAAGAAGGGCGCACCCCGACTTCGCTGCGAAGTCGGGTTGCGCCCTGACACTTAGTCAAATTTCGCCTGTTCCTGTCTGCTTGCGCACTTCGCATTCCCTACTGCGCTCCAACTGGAGGGCGCACTCCGACTTCGCTGCGAAGTCGGGTTGCGCCCTGACACTTAGAAATTTTCAGGGAACACTTGCTGGAAACTTTACTGGGGGAAGTTCAAGGGGAAGAGGGAGGAATGAAACTGCAAGGAAGAGGGAGAAAGGGAGAAAGGGAAAAAAAGGAGGAGGGAAGGAAAAGAGCAGCTCACTTACAGAAACTGAAAACATGGCACCCCGTGCAAAATGTGGCAACATTCCTGGCGGCTCGCGGGGTGTCGAGCTCGCCTCGACGCAAAGAACCATGCCTTCATCCTTTGGGCGCAGAGGAACTTCCTTCCCCTGCTTTCTGCTGCTCTGACCGCTTCCTTCCGGGCAACTGTTCTTCTTCAGGATCACTTCCGGCAGTTGCCTCTTCGGTTTCTCCTTTTGAATCTGAATGCTCTCCACTGTCAGCCTCCCACTCGCGGATGCGTTCGTATGCAGCCTTGGCTTGGTCCCAGACTGCTGCTTGGAAGGGCTCGAGGTCGCTGACCTCTTTTAATGCTGCGTGGAATGCAGCAATTGCGTGCAGGTCGATGGTGTTATATCTTTTTCCCAACTCCTTTAGGGAGGAGTTGATTTTGCAGTATTTCGACACCATCTGGGTGACCTGAGCTTCCTGAATTGGCTCTGCCCAGCTATCAATTTCTGTTGTGTCTGCCTCAAAAGACAACCAATTCTGCTTTACCTGCTCAAGGGTCAGAAATTCGCCATCCTTGACGAAGCTCGGGCACCCGTGTTCGGACAGAGTGTGAAAGGGGGCCAGGAAAATGTTCCTTTCATGTTCTAGTGCGTCCAGCGTCTTCCTGGCAGCCCTTATCTTCTCTGTCTTATTGAAGTAAATATGCAAGGTTACCCTTGCATCTGCCCATTCTGAGGCAAGTTGGGACATAGGAGGAAATTGGAGGCCCTTGCGCTCAAACTGCTCAAGTCTCATAGCCAGGTCCAGCCATTGCCTCGCCTGGTGTTCGGCCTCCTCTACCACAGGCTTTCCCTGGGCAGATACTTCTTCGATCCTGGACACGAAATCCAGGACTGATAAGGACTTAACAAGGTTGGGCTTGCAACCCTGCAGCAGACTAGCCCGCATCTCCTTAACTTTGCTCTTTGAAAAGGCCGTCGCTTGTGATGTTTTCTCCGCAAGCTGCGACTGCGCCTGTTTCAGCGAATCCTGAAGCTGTGAAACCTGCTCCAGCGCCGCTCTTTTCTCCTCTGACAGCTGCTCGGCTGTCTGTTTCTGCGCTGCGGCCTCCTGCTGAGAGGCGGCCAGCTGGGCCTTAAGCTCATCTATCTCCTGTTGCGCAGACCCCAGCTGCGCGGTGGCCCTAGCCAAGTCCTCCTCAAGCTGCCTTGTGTTATTTTGCAGCTGAAATAGCGCCTCCTGGGTCTCAAGATGCTTGACAAGGAGATTGTCTGTCCTACGACGAATACCATGGATTTCGTATTCCTCGTTGATATCATCAAAGCTTTTCTCCTTCCTTTGATGCTCGTAGTCTGCCTCGGTCATCTCCCGGAGAGGCTTCTTTACTTTCGGGATTAATTTCTCAGTTGTCAGCACTCTCCTGTCTAGGTCGAACTTGGTGCGTTTTACCGGGGCAGCTATCTCTTCGGCTCTCCTTCGTTTCACGCCCTGGAGAAAGGAGGCGGAGCATCCTGAGGCCTTTGCTGCCAAAGGCTGGTCATCAGCGCTCTGCAGTTCGCCCATGAAGTCCAGGTCCTCCAGCATTGGATCTTGTTGCGGCATTTTCCCTGCAAACAGCGACGCGGGAGGTATTCCAGAAGGAGTGGCCGCTTTTGAGGGCGACCGGGTCCTAGGGGAAGCGGGCGGCTGAGTGGATGGTGCTGGTAGGGTTTTAAACGGCTGGGGTGAGGAGCGCGGCGGTGAAGGAGCAGCTTCAACACTGGCTGCGGGTGAGGGTTCTAGGGTTTGGCTCAGTGACTGGAAGGCGTTAGGATCCTGAGCAAACTGGTCAAAGGAATGTGGGCCGCTAGATGGCTGGGTAGCTTGGGAAGAGGAAGACGCGGCTACGGCTTGCCCTGATGAAATGGGAGATGGAGCTTTGGCAGGGCCGACTGGGACTTGGGGAAGAGGTGCGGTGGACGTACCTGCGGGCTCCGCCTGAGCCGCTGTTGGAGGGACGCTTGCAGCCCGAGTGTCTGCTCCGATTCGGGGCTGTCCAAGGAGACAATTTCTGGTGCTGCTGCCCCCGTTTGTGCCGCGGTTGTCTGCTGTACCGGCTCCTTAGGCCGATTGGCCCTTTCAACTCGCTTCCTTTTCTTCTCTTCTGGCACTGTGGCTGTTCCGGAGGAAGGAGATAAGGTCGGGGCGGCAGGCGTTGACGTCCCCACGGTAAACTTGTACCTGGGTCTGGCTGGAAGGATGCCCGCCGCAGCCGGTCTGCTAGCTGGCAGCGCGGGAGCCTTTTCTGCTGGAGGGGCCACCTCAGGGGTTGACTTCTCTGAACCTTGCGCCCTTTCGGGCACTGCCTCAGAAGCTACAGGCTGCATCGGGCCCACTTGACTGCTCGTCGGAGTCGCGCTGGAAGTTGCCGGAGTTGACGATTGTTGGGACGGGGGCCTCCTTGTATACCTTTTCCTAGCGCCTCGGGGGACGCAATTTCGAAATTCGAAAGGTTGCCACGTGTCAGCGTACTGGTCATATAGAGCCGAAAATTCATCATCAACGGCCAGCGTCTTCCGGTTGGATTTGTCGTGTTGCGTGCGACACCTCATCTTCCAGCATTCAATGATTTTGTCTTTATGCCAGTTGAGGGGCGTCACCTTGGCGAGGAATTTCTTGAAGCCCGCAGATTCCAACCGGTGATCCGGGTTTCGCTCCGGATCGTACGCTACCTCCTCGCAGTAGAACTCATGCCATGGAGGCCACGATTGCATTTGTTCGATGTGCCATTCCAGGTCTGCGCCTGTCCTATTGCCTCTTTCCTGCATGATCTCGGCTCGGGGACAGATGTGCGTGAATTTTCCCCTGACCCCAATTGGGTCGTACTTCCAGCGCTGCGGCAGCATTATTAGACCCATGTCAATGAGTTCCCGCTCGAGGTAGACGTGCTGTCCGATTTCGTACACTTGGGTATTCGCCCAGGTAATGGGATACTGAAATATATGGCCTTTCTTTTTGCCTTGGCCGAACTCTTCTTCAACATAGTCCATCTGCCGCGCAATTTCCATCCCGAACTGGTGGTCAGTGCAGAAGTAGGGCAGCAAGAATGGCTTCCCCTTGAATCCGTAGATTCTGACCATGATGCCCTGCGTCAGCCGGAAGGTATCCCCATACTCGTTCTTCCTCAGGTATCTCGTCATGACTTCTGGCGGGCGGGATGCCTTACGGTTGAACAGCCCCAAGACCATGCACAGAAATTTAAGATTAAAATCATAGGACCCTTTTCTGTACAGGACCTCGGTCCATTCGTACACGGGCAGCGGCTCTCCTTTTTCGTTTACTTTCTTCAAGTCAGGGACGTTCATCCGGTAGTGCATGTGATATAGGCACAGCCATGCGAGGAAGGAGCAAAACCGGAAATCCGTTGACTGCTTTTGTTGCAGCCTAACCAGACTTGAATGTATTGCATACGCCGACGATCCGCCCAGTCGAAGAAAATAGGGCGCTTTCCACTCTTCTGCGCTGTAGAGTCGTAAAATTCTCCGTGCAGGAGACATTCTGCCAACGCCAGCTGGTACGGCCGTACCACTTTGTCAGAGTCGCAGCCGAGGACCCACGCCAGGATGATGTAGATATATTTATTTTCAAATCTGTCCAGGGGTATGGGGCCAGTCGGCCACTGTCCGGCTGCCAGTGGGGTCTTCAGCTCCGAATCGAGAAATTCTCTCATCCGCTTTGTCTGCGTAAATCTGCCGGTCTGCTCATCCAGATTCACCCTTCTGACAATTGCGCCGGGTTCGTACTGAAGCCCCGGGGCGAACGCTGGCTGGACGCTCTCCCTGAAGAGTGTGAACAGCACCTTCCCCTTGTTGTCGCAGACTTGCCGGGCAGCTGGTTTGTAATATTCTACAATTGCTTCAATCAGCTCCGGGCACTGGTGGGTAGGAGGGCACAAGAACCAATATAGGTTTGATTTATATGCAGCCCCGACATGGTGCGAGGGCGAAACCTTGTCTGCCCACTTTGCGATATTCGGCCGCAGCTTGGTGAGGCTGATGGAGAAAGAGCCGTCCTTGTACCCGGCCAGGTGATTAACTGGTGGTGGCGGAATTTGCCCAACTACGCGCCTCTTCGTCCGGGTCTTTCTTTTCTCTGCGGCGCTTCGCTCTCATGAGCGCTTGACTCTGGTGATTCCTCAGCTTCGCGCCGCTCTTCGCTGGATTGCGCCTGTACGGGCGCTTTCCCCTTGTCCATCCTTTCTGAAACAGCAGAGGCGGGAATTACGGCTTCTGAATTGTCAGCTCTGCGTTTTGCAGTCTCGGAAGCAGTTCGATACTCTGAATTCTCTGAGTATGCCAGGGCCTTTTTCTAGGCAAAGACTGCAGCATTAATGGCGCGAGGGAGGGAGTTAGAGCGGTTAACTCGAAGTTGGTGGAGGCGTTATGATTTTTTGGCGGCTGTGCATGGGTTTATTTTTGAAAAGTGCACCCTAGTAGCCGTTGGTCCAAACACACCTTGCTTTTTTAATGCATCGTTCTTGAAAGCTGTGCAATCATTAAACCCTCCTTGGACGTCGTGCCATTGCTGACGTCATCGCCGCCGTCTGGGCACACTTTACAAGGGAGAATTTCTGGCCCATTGACCCAACTTCGCCCTGTGCCGTACTGCGCCCTGGGCCCGCACTTAGAATTTTTTCGCGTTTTCCGTGGTGGGTTATTCGGGCTGCGTCCAAAATTCAGGGCGCACTCGGACTTCGCCCGAAAAATGGGCGCACTCCGACTTCGCCCAGATTTGCTTGCGGTCTGACACTTAGCCGTTTTCTTCTCCCTGACGATTACCGGTGCGCCAAAATGGGAGCGCACTCGGACTTCGCCCCAAAAATGGGCGCAATCCGACTTCGCTCAGATTTGCTTGCGCAGTCTGATTTTGCACTTAGCTGTTTTTTCTTGCTTTTCCAAACTGCGCTCTCCAGATGGTGCGCAGCCCGACTTCGCTGCGAAGTCGGGTTGCGCACCCAGACTTAGTCATTTTTGCTCCTTTTTTCAGCTGCCTTCTTCCGAACTTCGCACTGTTCAAGGAGCGCTACCCGACTTCGCTGCGAAGTCGGGGTTTGCCTTAAGTCTTACTTGGGCTCTTTGAAAAAAATAAAAACTGAATGCTGAAATATATACATTCTGAAAACTAAAAATGCAGAAGGGAAATCTGTACAAGGAAGGACCCATTTGGGTGCCTTCAGTGGCGGTAAATTTTTAGGTGGAACCCATTGACGGGAATGGGGAGAAGCTGTCCCTCCATATCCCGGAGTACGAATGCATTAAACTGATTTACCCGGGCAATCTGATAAGGGCCCTCCCAGAGGGCATCAAACTTGCCGTGGTTGCCCGGCTTTGCCTTCAGCGAGTCCCACTTCAGCACCGGGTCCCCGATTTTGAAAACTCGGGCGGTGGCGCCTTTTGCAAACCAGCCTTGGGTTGCTTCAGCATGTTTGGTGAAGGCCTGGTATGCTTTCTCTCTGTCTTCCTCTAACTGCAGCAATTGACACAGTCTGGCGTCCACCGGATCCCCGTTGCCTCTCTCTTCGTCCAACATCCAGAGAGCGGGAATTTCTATGTGGGTTGGCAGGACTGCCTCCTTGCCGTAGACGAGCGCATAAGGGGATGTCTTAATGGACTTTTTGAATGATATTCTGTCCGCCCACAGCGCCCGATTCAGGAGTAGGTGCCAAGTCCTCTTGTTCTTTTCTACTGTCTTTCTGATGATCTTCAGTAGGTTCTTGTTGGTGGACTCGGCAAGACCGTTCCCCTGCGGGTAGTAATTGGAAGACATTTTGTGATAAATGCCGTATTTGCCGGTGTACTCCGTGAGTACCGCGCCTGTGAACCCCGGACCATTGTCCGTCACTATTGACTCGGGGACCCCGAAACGGGTGATCAGGCTCTCGAGGAACCTAATGACCGTCTCCTGGTCCGCATTCTTTGTGGGGATCGCCTCTGCCCACCGGGTGAAGTAGTCGGTGGCGGTAAGAATGAACTTGTGCCCTGCTGCAGAGTTCGGCGTAATAACCCCAATGAAGTCCAGACCCCATTGCTGAAACGGAGTCTCGGCTTGGATCGGTTGAAGGGGCGGGGGTGCTTTCCTATTTCTGCCGACAAATCTCTGACATTGATCACATTTTGTACAGACTGCGTGCGCGTCTGTAAAGAGAGTGGGCCAGTAGTACCCAGCCCTGATTATTTTCAAGGCCGTAGGCCTTGCAGAATGGTGACCCCCAGGCATCCCGGAGTGGAATTCTCCGAGGACCCTGGGCTGGTCGGTTTTCTTGACGCACCGCAACAGGATGCCGTCAATGTTTTTGAAGTAAAGCCCCTCGGGGCGAAGAGTGTATTTCAGTGCACCTAGCCGAAACCTCCTTCTTTGTGAGGCGTTCAGGTGGTCTGGACATCTCCCGGTGCAGAAATACTTCACCAGGTCATCTGTCCAATCACTCTCCTCGGGTAAGGAGTTGGCTAGGTTGGTGGTTGTTGTCGGATCCTCCCACTTACAGGCAGAAATCTCGGCTGCTGCGCTTCGGGCCAGCTCCTGGCACAAGGCTCGGCCTCTGATAAGCTTGGTTGGCCGCACTTCGATGTCGAACTCCTGGATTTTAGCAATCCATCCTGCTCTCTTGTGACCCGGCTCCCCTTGTATGATGAAGCTTCGGACGTCCGGGTGTATCACAAAGACGGTTGTCCGGCTCGCGGGAGACGAAGTGCACGAACTTTCGGAGAGACTTCATGACCGCGTGAACCTGCCGCTCTATAAAGTTGTACTTTTCTTCGTGCGGCTGAATCACTTGGCTCAAGAACGCTATGGGGCGCTCTTCGCCATCGTCTCCCTTCTGGGTCAGGACTGCGGCGTAACTCTCGGGTTCTCCCACCGCGTACAGGATGAAGTCCTTGGAGTAGTCCGGGTTTATCAACACCGGAGCTTGTGCAATGCGGGCCTTGATCTCCTCGAAGGCCTGCCTCCTCTCATCAGTCCATAAGAATTCAGCGTTCTTTTTCAACAGTTCGGCCATGGGCTTGATTACCTGTGCGAAGTCCGGTATGAACTTCCGCACGAAGTTGATTTGGCCGAAGGACTGTAGCCCCTTCTTGTCAACTGGAGCGGGCAAACGGAGGAGGGCTTCTGCTCTATCAGGGTCCACGGCTAGGCCTTTCTCGGAGATGACATGCCCCGACAACTTACCTTCTTTTACCGCGAAGACAGATTTCTTCGGGTTTATGGAAATGCCGAATTCACGACATCTCTCAAATATTTGCCGCAAGTGGGGAACATGGTCCTCTCTCTTGTGAGAGAATACAGTCATGTCATCCAAGTAGATGACAATGATCTTGTTGAGCTGCTCTCGGAAGGCCGGGTCCATGGCTCTCCGGAATGTGGCGCCGGCATTGGATAGGCCGAAAGGCATGCGGCGATAGGCGAACGTTCCCCATTTGGTGGTGAACGCTGTCTTATGCTGGTCCTCGTCCTTGACCCAGATCTGGTTGTACCCAGAAAAGCCATCTAGGAGGGAGAATCTTTGCGCTCCAGCAACTATGTGGAGGATCTGGTCAATCTGGGGAAGCGGATAATGGTCCTTGAGGGAGGCTTGATTCAGATTTCTGAAGTCTACACAGAGACGAATGTCTCCGTTCTTCTTCCTCACGGGAACCAAGTTCGCAACCCAGGATGAATGCTTGATGGGGTAGATGATCTTGGCTTCCGGCATCTTCAGGAGCTCGGCCTTCATCATGGCTTCGATCTTCGGATTTACAGCCCTACGCTTCTGCCGGAATGGCTTGGCACCATCTTCTAGCTCAATGGTATGCTGGATTATATTTTTGTCATACCCCTTCAAGTCCTGGTAGCACCAGGCTACTATGTCAGGGAACTCTCGGCACAATGTTCTGATTTGCTCGAGTTCCTCTGTGGTGCAGTCTGTCCCGACCTTAATTGATTTTCCAGGTTCAAGCTCCAGGTCGGCGTACTGCTTCGGGTCTACTTTGATCCGGTGTGATATTGCTCTGTCATTCTGATCAAATAGACTCTCAAGTGTAATCAGTCCTTTTGGGACATGATTATTTTTTAGCTGTATCAACCCCTCATATTGCTCGTCATCAGGGTCTCTACCTTCGATTGAACACGCTTCGTTAACCAAAAATGTGACGATCTCCTCGTCACAGTCAAACACCTGCCAGTGGGTGTCTTTATCAGGCACGAAAGGCACGTAGATGGTACGAACCGGCTTCGGCTTCTGGACAGTGTCATCAGCCGGAACGTACCTGGCTCCAACAGACGCCAGAATGTCAGCATGCTTGTTTTTCTCACGTGATATAGCCTTGACATTCAATGAGTCGAACGACTCCATCAGGTCCCAGACCCGATTACGGTACGCCTTGAGGTAGTGCTTCTTGGAGGCGCACTTGTTCGTAATCTGGTTGCACACCAGCTCTGAATCGCCAAAGATCTGCAGGTGTTTAATCCCCAACCTCTCCGCTTTTCGCAAACCCAAGCACAGGGCTTCGTACTCCGCCGCGTTGTTGGTACAGCTCCAAGCCAGCCTGTAGGTGTAGTCCTTCTGGATCCCGGTCGGAGAAACCAAAAGTACACCTGCACCGGCGCCATTTTTGCATCGTGCGCCGTCAAAGAAAAGCTTCCACGACTTTTACTGGTGCAGGTCCCACTTCTCTTTTGGCCGACTTGTCAAGCCTCTCAGGCTGGATGACAGTGTAGCAGCCTTGCTCGGTCTCGATCACGGCGTTGAAGTCCCGCAAGGAGAATTCATCTTCTACTTGCAGCAGCTCGAGAGCTTGCTCCGTCATATCCACCACCACCAGTTCTTCCTCCGTCAGCTGAACCATGCAGTCCTGCGACTCTTCTCCGGGTATCTTCTCTACTAAGAAAGTGGAAGGCTTCTCGTTGTAGATCTTCAGTCTCCTTCCTTTGAAGGGCACTTCCATGTGTGAGTAGTCTAGAGACAGATACCCACCCAACTTTGCAGTGAACTCCCTGGAGAGACACATGCCGAAGTAGGGTTCCAAGTCGACAACCACGACCTCTTGAATGACCACGATGTCGAGAGCTTTGTGCAGCCGAATAGGGATGTCTTTAATGACACCGACTGTCTTGACAGGGGTGCCGTCCGAGTTGCGGCACGCCTTGGCTGCTCCTTGTATACTCCATCCCGATCTCGTCGCGGGACGGCTCTCGGCATTACGGTCGTGGAAGCACCAGAATCCACCATACGAGTTGTGCACTATGTACCCTTGCATCCGTAATGATAGATAGAAGGGAGGTGGTCTGTTCTTCCCGGTGGTTGAGACTGTCAGGGGTTGCACCAGAACAGCAGGTTGTATCTGCTTGCCATTCTTCATGCTTTTCAGAGATTCCTGCAGCAGATCAACTTGGCCTGGGAGCAGAAGAGCATCATACATGCTGATCCTTGCGGGGGTCCTCTTCAGCTCGTCTACTATGCTGTAGCCCGAGGTGCTAGCTCCTTCCGCTTCTTTTGCCGGCTCGTACTTCGTCCGGTACTGTTGAGTGGCCTCAACTCTCTGTCTCTTGGTCAGAGACGGATATCTCAGCTTCTCCTGAGCTTGTTCTTTGGTTTCAGCTGGAGGCTGAGCAGCGGGAGCTTTAGCCGGGGGAGCTTTCGCTACGGGAGGCTTGACTGCGGGAGTCTTCTCTTTGGCTGTGTAGGGCCACAGCCTCTTGTCAAGTGGTAGCCCAGCAGGTTGCGCCTTATCTCTTCGGGCGTATACCTTCAAGGGCTTTGCGGCGGCTTCAGCAGACTTTCTGTCTTCCTTGGCAGGAGGCGGCAACAGATCTTCCTCTAGGACGGCAAAGTTGCCTTCGTCGTCCAGGATCATATAGAGTTCTTCGTCCTCTATGGCGCTGCCGGCCAAGGTCTGGAGGTAGTGTTGATGCAGTGTACAGTCATCCTCTGAATGCGGGTCATTGCACGTAGTGCACCAGTTGACCTGGTCAGAAGTACCAGGTTGGTCTTCGATGGCAGCATTTCTCGGAGGGGGCGCCTTTGCATCTTGTTGCTCCGGGGCTCGGTCTTTTGTCAGTGTCGGGGGCGGATATGGCCTCCTTGGAACAAGGTCCATCTGGGCCTGTTTCTTCTTTAGAATGGTCATGTCGTTGGACATGGTGTGATATCCAGAGGCCGGAGCCCGTACCTCCTGGAGGATTTTATTTCGAATATCATTGTCGGGAGGCGGCAAGCCGAGGCTGGAGGAGGTAATGCAGCCAATGGAGGAGGTGTAGAATATTGTGCATACTGCGGGGGAGCTGGGAGTGTTGGATAATGCGGAGGAGGAGGAGGCGGATAGTGAATTTGTGGTGGGCCGTAAGGGTTTACGACCGGCGCCGGGTTCCATTGCTGCTGGGGTTGCTGTCCTGAAGTGGACGGCATTGTACCAGAAGCTGATGGGTACTGGGACTGTGGAAAGTCTGGGTAAATGGGTGGCTGTACCCTGTGCGGGAGTCTGCCTATGGAAATGATATCCATTTCAGCTTGCTGGGCAGCCTCATACAGAGCAGGGAATGAGTCTATTTTGGCTATCTTTAGCAGCAGGCAAATATCTGAGTTGAAGGACCTCAGGTAGTAGTGTGCAGCCTGACCTGCTGAAGGTCGGAGTTCGCGAGGTACTCGTTTCCAAGACCTCGCAAACCTGATGTTGAAGTCCGACACCTCCTCTTGGGGGTGTCGTTGGATGCTTTGGAATTGATGCAACAAAGAAGAGGGATCAGCAGACTCGTTGCATCCTTTCACGAGCCTACCGGCCAATTGTCGCCACCCCGTGATAGATCCCTCTGGCAGTGATCTCCACCAGTAGAGAAGCTTTCCCCTTAGGGAAAGGGCCAGCAGACGGGTCTTCACACCTTCGTCAGTGATGGAATGTAGCGCAGCCAGGGCCAGAATGTCCTGGATGTGTTCATACGCCGTCTTGCCGTAGCCGTCATACGTAGGGATGGACTTTAAGGCAGCAGGGGGCACAGCTTGCTGTCCGGCTAGGGCCAAGGGCCCCGTAGAGTCCACCGCCGGGAAGAGGTCATCATCATTCTGCTGGGCAGCCATGTCTTCTTCTGATCCGGTAGTGTACTCGGTATCGGAACTGTCCGAGGATGTAGATTGCTCTTCAACCTCGGCCTCTTCAATTTCAGTTTCAGGCTCTTCTTCGCGAGCTTGGTGATCAGCCAGCCTGACGCGCTCGCCTGGAGCGTCAATGTCAATTTCGTAAAAGTCAGGCGGGTTTCCCGGATTCCTTGCTCGCCACCTTCTTGTTTGCATGAAGGCGTTAGGACCGGTCTTTACGGACTCAGAGAGTATTCAGGTACGTGCAGAGTCGCCAGGTGCTCTGATTTTTAACAGCAATGAAGCGAACACCCGTGCTTCGATTCTGTTTGGGGGTGGGAAACTACCATGTCCCACCGGGCGTGCCAGAGAAACTGTTGGTTACGAATCTGCCATGAGGAAAGGATTTGGTATAATGCGCCCCAGATTCGCCCACCAGATTGAAAGGCCGGAAGGAAGGAATGCCTTCCGTGCCAATCTCCGGAGAAGGCCGGCTTCCTGTGGGGTTTTAGTGTTTTAAGCTAAGAGTGCAGGGAAAGAGATAAAAATGCGGAAAGAGAATCCAAATGTGATTGGAGTTGGGTGGGGGGAATAAGCAGCACGACAACGATCAATCACCACTACTAACAACATTCCTATACAAAACACACATTGAAACTACAGCTATCATGCATCCTATGTATCCTCTATCTATGCATTCCAGGGATACTTAATCATCAAATACTGGAGTCCAGAGTTCGAGTACAACGATAGGCAATGAAATAAGAAACATGAGGCAGAAATGACAAGGAGAGGCAGCATACAAAATGAAGACAGTAAGCAGAGCCAAGTATGTATCTTGTATTTAGAGGCAAACGCACAGCTACAATGGTTCCCTAGCAGTATATTCCCCTTCCACCCTTACAATGAAAATGTGGTGGCTATTTATAGCCCCAGTTCCCCCCGATTACAATCACGGGCACAAAGTCCCAGACTAGACATTAGCTGACAAAAGCGGCAGAGGAGCTGCTGATGCTGACTTCTGTCGGCGAGGACTGTACCTGCGGCATGGTCTCCCTGAAAGCTGTACAGCTACGTGGCAGCGCGTTGGGTGGAACTTCAAATCGGCGGGAATGCGGGTAGTTGTGGCAGATGGCACTTCACATCGGCTTTAATGGTGGCAGTTGGCGTAGATAGTGCGGTCCATGCTTGTCCTTTTCCCGGTCATGTCTTGGCTCGAATCCCGAGGTTGGACACTTGTCGGATGCTGATGAGTGACACATGGCTGCCTTGAAAGGCAGTTTATCCAACTTCGCCCAGGATCAGAGCGCTGTCGGGTTGCGCAGGTGGAAAACAGCGCAGTTGGGGAGGCCTCCGTGCCTTAGTCAATTTCTGGGTTTACTTGCCCAACTGCGCACCGGTCAGAGGGCGCAGCCCGACTTCGCTGCGAAGTCGGGTTGCGCACCGGTACTTTGCTGTCTTCTCTGCTGTTCGGACTGCGCACCAGGAGGGGGGCGCACCCCGACTTCGCTGCGAAGTCGGGTTGCGCCCCAGCACTTAGCTGATTTTCTGCCATACTGCTTCCCAAGTGCGCCCAGGAAGAAGGGCGCACCCCGACTTCGCTGCGAAGTCGGGTTGCGCCCTGACACTTAGTCAAATTTCGCTCGTTCTGTCTGCTTGCGCACTTCGCATTCCCTACTGCGCTCCAACTGGAGGGCGCACTCCGACTTCGCTGCGAAGTCGGGTTGCGCCCTGACACTTAGAAATTTTCAGGGAACACTTGCTGGAAACTTTACTGGGGGAAGTTCAAGGGGAAGAGGGAGGAATGAAACTGCAAGGAAGAGGGAGAAAGGGAGAAATGAAGAAAGGGAAAAAAGGAGGAGGGAAGGAAAAGAGCAGCTCACTTACAGAAACTGAAAACATGGCACCCCGTGCAAAATGTGGCAACGAGTGAGATTCGTGTCGAAAAGCATTGTCAAGCCTCTAGGGGCACTCCAATAGTTCCGGGAAAAGGCCATTCTCACTGAGGTTTCTCATCTTTTCTAGACAAGGTGCTCAAGAATTTTGAGACCTGAAACCTCAAAATTGTGAACTAAGTTGCCTGGGGGAGGAGAACTGGCATTGAAGATGATGTTATCTTGAAATGGAAAGTCAAGTATGGGACCCCCCTTGAAAGTTGCATGATTATGGGGCATCTTTGATCATGGAGGGGAGACGTGACACTGGAAATTTGGGTTCACTCTACACAAACGGTCATACATGTTTGAAAAGCCTTGCACCAGGTATGAAGCTGTGACAGCCTACTAACCCCCCATCACCTCTGTTGGTTCCACAGCCGTCTTTTTCATTTCCAACCTGCCTGATTCTTGCATTTTTTTTATTTGGCTTTTGCAGTATCCTTGCATTTATCCTGTCTCTTCAGACATCTATACGGTCTGGCACGTTCTGGAACATCCTGAACATGCCATGATGAGATATGTAGGTGAAACACTGGTATGAGCACATGCCATCATGACAATTGTTGAAAATTACAAAGTAAGTAAGGAAATTAAAAACAAAGCTCGAAAACATATGTTTGGAGCTGCTGTAGAACGAATCCGGGAGACATGTCTCCTACTTAACATCACCTACTGGTAAAATAAAGTTTAAATTTTTTTTCAACAGGCAAAATAAAGAGGAACACACGCATACACAACATCAGAAGGAAGTATGTAAGCAATCTCATGTCTGGGGACATTAATAGTATTAAAAATTTTCGAAATTTTCATCCAATAACATGCCTTCTGTTAGGCTATCAGTATCTATCAGTATATTTTCTTAAAATACATTAGTTTGTCTATGTGAGAGACTTATTTGCCAACTATTTATCCCACTTATATATTCCCTTTAAACTATTCCTTAAGATTGCCTATTTACATGTTCCAAGCCTTCTATTTTTTTTTTTTAAGGAGAACGTTTACAAATTACATCAACAATCACCCTCAAGGGGTTTGAACACAAGACCACTTAAGAAACAACCATCATCTTAGCCACTAGGGCAACTGCCTGTTGGCTTCTCTATTTTTATTTATTTAAGACAATTTTGTCTAATATGAACTTTAGAACTCTGGTAATCTTGATTTCAGTCAAGGATTTAAATTTTAATGACTTTATAAATTTATTTAAATTTATACATATATATAATTTAGAATGAATATAAAACAATAAGTTAATAAATTAATTAAAATCAAATAACAATTAATTTTCTCTTTATTATATTATCATACAATTTTTAATTAATGTTAAAGTAGCATTTCATTCCTTATATTTATAATTTATGACACTTGCCACCACCTTCTATCTCTATATTAAACATAAATAACCAGGCCATTGCTTCACTTATACACATACAATTTTTAATTAATGTTAAAGTAGCATTTCATTCAACTTATATTTATAATTTATACAACACTTGACACCACCTTCTATCTGTATATTAAACAAAAATAACCAGGCCAATGCTTCACTTATACACATTACGCTTAAAAGTTTAAATGATAAAAAAAACAAAACAATGAAATTTGAATGAGATAAGAAAAGTTTAAATGATGAAAATAACAAAACAATGAAATTTGAATGAGATAAGAGACTACAAAGAAAAAGAAAAATAAGGTTATCAAAATGGAATTGAAAGCCTAAAAATACTTAACAATGTAACTGAATCTAAATATAAGGTTTTTATAACCTTGTTTTTATCTTTATTAATTATTTCCTAAAGACACCCAGGTGTTGTTGGTGAGTTGGAGAGGAGAGGGCAATCCTCCAAGGAAGGTCCCAGGTTCGAATCTCCACCCTACCAAAAAAAGCTGAATTGGGTACCCAAAATCCAATTGATAATGTTGGTACGGGCAGGGCTGGGTGCGACCCCTGGGTGACTTTGACAGTGTAGAACCCCCTGTTCGTGGTCTCTTAGACCAAGACGGCCCCACAAGGGGTTTTTCGCTTAAAAAAAAAAAAAAAATTATTTCCTAAAGATAGGAAAAATAAAATTTCTAACTTATTAGATATTTGGTGAATGCCCCCAATTGGCTCAGATTTACCAAACCTGACAGCGTGAAAATTATCCATTCCAAACAACATTAGCGTAGAGATTAAATGGATGCATCAGTGAAGAGTTTCCACTCCATATCTCCTTTGCAAATATGGCATATACATGTTGTGTGGGATGAATCCCATCCCAAAACACGTACGCGTCCGGATTCTCGCAATATAGAACAGGCGGACTTGTCTTTCCACAAGGCACGTCTGCGTTAAAATTCCCTGATCCGCAGCACGCATTCTTTGCTTCGGAAAATCCTGCATCCCAAACATCAGTTATTTCATTTGATTTAGTCACTGCAACCGTTTAACTTACATTAATTTCACCTACTTGGGAGCTTTGTATATTGGCTGGCCGTCCCCCCCATATTTAGTTTTTTAAATTTAGAAAAAAAAAAATGACTTTTCTTTTTGAAGTTAAGTGACGCCCAGCCATGGGGATGGCTGAGCGTCTCCAGTCGAGGTCCCTGGGAGTCCTCGAGGACGGCTGGAAGTTCCAGGGACGGTCAAGGGACGCCTAGACATCCCCTCACAGCAGGGGTACTGAGGATGGCCCCCTGCTGCCTGGCGGCGTCCCAGGGACACCTCGCCCATCCCTCCCAAAAGGGGGACGATGGGGAAACGTTCCCTTTGCCATCCCCTGTTCTGGGGATGGTGGGGACGCATCCCCCACCTGTGTAACCTTGTGTCTAACTAATAATATAGCTTGAATCAAAAACATGTATATCTAAATTAATATAGTCATGCCTTAATGCAATACACAGTAGTCATCCCCCACATTATAAACTCTCCAAGGACCTAAAAGAGAGTGTCACTTGGAAACATAGGACTCTCCTGACTCCTGTTTAATCCAAAATACGGGGATGCTAAGATATCCTGAGAAAGAAATTACCAAAAGCCAATAACTTTGAAGTTCATATTATGAACAAGCTGCAGTTCAAACAAGAGCAGAGCCAAGAGGTAATAACATAGGCCAATATTGGTCCGCTAGTGCTTTTCATTTTGTTTATCTTTGGAATTACAAGCACTGTTACTATCAGGTCCTTATCTGGCATCTTGAAGTAATTCAGATGTTTACTCTTTTACTAGTTCCTTTCATCAATTTTAAGGGTGGCAAGAGGAGAACTGATCATTTTCAGTTATCTCCTGGCGGGCTTGAAATGAAAGCTCTTCAAACCATACCTTAACCATGCTCTGTTAAATTGCCTTGCAACTGTGAAATGACTACAAGAAATTGCTGAAAACATGGCCCTATATAGGTCAAGTGCACAAATGACCATAATGAAATATCTTCTCCCTTGACCTATTCATAGATCAAGAACATAAATGACCTTAATAAATGCCCTCTCCCTTGACCTATTGATAGATTAAACACATTAATGACCTTAATCCAGACGTCTAGAGTCAGAACCCAGACGTATGACCACCTAAGCCGTCTAGCCCTTGACGTCTAAACTGTGCATTCAGACGTCTGATCCGTCTGACGTCTAAACCCAGTTTCATGTAGCATGAATTGCATATGATCCACTATAAGTCCATCCTGATCATCATCATTCCCTCGTCCCGGGAATATCCTCACCCCTGTCTACAACTTGTGGACACTAATATGATTTCATACCATTTAATCCTTGCTTCTATTGAAGTTCTATCTGCTTTAGGAGGAAATATCATGAAATTTAATGGCTAGTCAGTTTCTCTGCTTTTCCATGCTTGTCCTATTATCTTTTCTTTGCTTGACCCATAGTTGAGAAAATCTGCAAAAAAAATCCTGATTTTTGCTAATTCCTGCCCTTGCCAATAAAATCCCAATTTTTTGCCGAAAAAATCTGTCGCGGCAGCATGGGTAAAGGAAATGGCATAAATAGCTTGTTTTTTCATTTTGCCTCATTTTTTGCCACTTTCATGTGTAGTTTAAGCTTGTATCACTTACATTATTAATATTTGATTTGCATAATGTTAATTCATTGTGATATGCATTAAAAAATCTTTTTGTCAATGAAAAATTGCATTTTCTTCATTTTTTTTTTTCGCTGATTTTTTACCAATTTTTTGCCAATTTTCTATTTTTTCCAATTCTTTTGCCTTGCCTATTTTTGCCAATTCCGATTTTCTCAGCTATGTCTTGACCAAACCCATCAACAATTTGTGTGGGGAAGATGCTCCTTCTATCACCTCTAAAAACACCATGGTTTCAAGGGGTTGGCATCTCGCATGATGTCCTTGCCCAACTCTCATTAAGACTCTCTACAAGTTGTACAACACCACTGCTATCAAATGCAATTTGAAGTGCCTTTGCTAATCTCAAGATCATAAGTCCCGGTCCAAGTGACACCACCTCTCCATCTTTGCCCCAAGGACTTATTACTTGGTTCATCCAACATTAATCAAAAAATATGAAATCAGATATTCTGTAGAAATGATAAAAACTACACAGAAACATTAAAAAGAAATATCATACTGTAGCACATTTTGTTAACCCTGTGAATATCCAATAAATGCTGAATAGATTTTCAAATCTCAAAAGCACTAAATTTTGTTCTATTTTGCCTATACATCAAAAGCCACATGATGCATAGATTTTAGATTCCCTCATAGTGTTGCCCAATTTTGCAGAACTCTACTTGCCAAAATGCCAATTGATGGTGGAAAATTGAGTCTATAAAATGTGTCAAATTGATAGATATAAAAAATGACAAACATACAATCAAGATAGACATCTATCAGTGCTAGTAAGTAATATCACCCTGCTGAATTCAAGGTAAACATCTATCAATGCCAGTAACTAATATAACCATCCTGAATTCACAAAAGACATCTATCAATGCTAGTAAGTAATATTACCATGCTGAATTCTCAATAAACATCTAGCAATGCTAGTAAGTAATATCACCATGCTGAATTCACAATAGACATCTAGCAATGCTAGTAAGTAATATGACCATGCTGAATTCACAATAGACATATATCAATGTTAGTAAGTAATATCACCTTGCTGAATTCATATAAGTCTGCATAATATGTTCAGGTCATATTTACCAAACTATAGTAGAAAGCTCAAACCTAAGCAAGAGTGGATATGAAAAACATCACATAAGGAAAGAGCATAAAAAGACCTATAAAGGTTTTGTAACTTACGAATCATGCATGTCAAACCACGTGGACAGAAAAATCCAGCACAGCATGGCTTAGAATTTTCAGTTCGAGAAGGTATTTCTTTGGAATCACGAAAATCAGGTATTTCAGATTCTGGAAGACTACTTGACCATCCTGGTTCACATCCTGGCACCCATAATGTAGAATTGCAGTTTCTATTCGTGTTTGCATTGCTAGCACTACCCCCAACACTTCCTACATAACTATTAAAGTAGAATTTGATTTCTGCCATGGTGCAGAGTCGATTCAACATGTCTCCTGTTACCAAATTCAAAGGTCAGATACAATTTATAATATCATATTGGTAACATAAAACAGTAGATCTGACCATTATCTATGTAAAATGTTATATCTGCCACATAATAGAGTTATTGTAACAAGTCACCTTTAACAGACTCTAAATGTCAGTTATGATATACTGTTTGAGTTGGATAAATTGTAAACAATAGATGACACCAAAATGACTTTCATTTTGCAAAATTTAGAACACAGGTAATACATATCACTTAAGGCCAAAAGATTTACTAACAAGTTATTAGTTTCATCAGACTTCAAACAATTGTCATATGTCAAGATTATTTGTGTATAAATGGAATACAACACACCACAATACAAATACATTACCACTTAGATAAACAAAATATATAATGGGAATAACTTTAAAATACAAATGGATACACTACATACATAGCATGTATCCTGCACAGCAATTATCTGTGATACATCATACTTCGGCAAAAAATCTACCAACAATATACATAGGACAACAACAACATGCACACTCTCTTCGTTGCATCTCCCACATAGATGTGTACTTATAGACATAACGAGGTTGGTAAGTGGTTGGCAACTACCTAACTAGCTCTAAACTGTCCATTTACATAAAACATTAAAAATACCCCATTACTTTACATTATTACAATACTTTGCTATGTGCTTATTATTAAAAACACTTTGCACGCGCACATTATTACAAACACTTGTCACTTAACACAATATGGCAATCCTCCGCCATTTAACACAATATGGTGACATAATGACAAACACTTTGTGTGCACACATTTGCACATATAGATTCTTTCTTTCTGTCTATAATCGTGTCAATTCACCTACCTACATCTATCCCCTCCTCTAGACTTGTCGGTGTCCTCATCGACATATGAACACTGGGGATAGAAGCATTGAACATTGTACTAGAATCTCTTGTCATGCTCCTTCTGCTTTCTCCTATTCCAGACATCTTTTGCAACTGGCTTTACTTCAAATTGCTGCCAACAAAACATTATTATCCGATTGCTTATTCCTCTTCCTAAAATTCGTCACATCACCAACATGACGGTTGCCCTGAAAACTCCATGGCGAAACCATTGAAATCCTCATTGTCTGAACTAACTTTTCCTCCTCGTCTGCATTTTGGTGGCCTTCACTCAACCCTCACAAACAACTTCTCCTCCACTCTAGATGACCTCTTTCTAGCTCCAAACGACCTCTTATTGGCCTCAAATGGCCCTTACCTTCGTCCCTAACGGACATCCCATGGCCTTAAATGACCTTATCTTGGTCTTTGACGGGCATCCCTTGGCCTCAATCTACCCTGTCTTGGTCTCTAACAAACCACCTCTTGGGCTAGACAACCCTGTTCTTGGGCCAGATGGACCACTTCTTGGCCCAAATGGCCCAACTCCTAGGCCATAGTAGCCCTCGGCCTAACGGCCCACTTTTTGGCTATCCAAACAACCTCTTTGGTCATCCCAACGGTCTCCTTTCAAGTCTAGATGGATTAGGTCGGGGCCCAAATGGCCCCCTTCTCAGGCCAGGGCCTCTTGCCCCTTCCAAACGACCAAGGGTAGCATTGACAACCCTCTTTCTTAGCTAGACTACCTTTGGGCGATCTGGGGTTGAGTCCTCTCCCCCAAACGACTTGGGAGAAGCCCTGAAAACCTTCCTCCTTGGTTGAGATGTCCCAAACAACTTGGGTCCCACTTAAACAGCCTAGGCCTAGATATCCTAAGTCTTGACAATTAGGGCTTGGATCAAGACGGCCAAAGTCAAGATGGCCAAATGGCCCTAGCAGATAGTCAAACAATGAACAACCTCCCTCTTTGTCTACTTCATTCACTTCTTTGTCTGCATCACTCACTTTGTTGTCTACATCATCAACTTGTGCAACCTTTGGAGCACGTTGATGAGTATTGCAAGAATTGGAGGAACAATTTGATATGACAAATTCAAGAGCCAACCAAGGCTTCAATCAACACTATCTCACACTGGTTCAACATCCCAATTGTACGGCAAGTCAAGTGATACTCCACTTGTACAACAACCCAATTGTATGGCAAGTCAAGTGATAATCCACTTGTACAACAGACCAATTGTATGGCAATTCAAGTGATACTCCACTTGTACAACAAGTTGAATGTCTCCACTTGTACAACAATAGTCCAATTAACAACACTCCTTGCCTACACCTCCTTATACAGCAACTCCCTCGTACAATACTTTTGGGCTACAACTCCTTGTTACAACTTACAAACAGAACTTGGCAAACACAATCTACAAATTTACTTGCAGCAATAATATCACACAGAACACATACAACACACAAATGAAGGATGAATCATCATTGTATTTCTTCTACCTCTACGACATTGACATTACAGACCATCTACACTAGCAATATACAATGCTACAATGGATATACAAGCACAAACTCTACATGCATAGACGCCCTCCTGGTACTCCATCCCCAAACAAATGAATGGGGGGTCTTTTTTTATCCTTAAGGGCTGGAAATTAACGACTTCCACCCAAGACACTTCACTCCTAACTACCGCCATATATTACAATTTCAATTTATCAACGATGATGTCATCACCCTTGACATCAAACTACAAAATTGAATTTCAATTTCATTTACATTTATGTATATTTTCATTTTACTTACATGTGTGAACGTTTGAACTTATGTCACTTATTTACAGTATTTTTCAAAGGCTGGTCAAAACTAGCTCCTACATCTGCCCTCCCCTTTAGATTGGTCAGCATCCTTGTCGATGACTGCCTCTGCTCCTGGGAACTCGGGTTCTGCTGGTGTTGAGGCATGGGAACAGGTATACCTCCTAACTCCTAGATTTGCAACTTCAATGCCTCTATCTCTCCTTTCAATATTTTGGCATAGGCCTAATATCCCATAGTGATTTGTCCTTTGCTCAACTTCTACCAACTTTGTCATCAATTCAGCCTCTCTTTTTGTAGCTTCAACTTCTACTTCCTTCCTTGTTTCAATAGCTTTCCTCACTACTTTTGCGTCCCGTCTCGCTATAATTTATAGTTGCTCATCCCTTTCTATTATCAGTTGATCACGGTGAGTGACAACCTTATTCTTTACTTCCAACAACTGCTCCCTCACCGTGCATTCAAATTTCAACTCTCCAATCAACTGATCTTATTCCTCTTGAGCTTTCGTCTTCTCCTCAACCTCCTTCAACTTTACTAGTTCTACTTCAGCATCCTCATATAACTACCGAAGTCGTCCCCCCGTTACCTACAATTGGTTAGCCTACTCAACATTCATCTGTTGAAACTTTTTCAAACCCTTGGCTAACCATTAAATCAAATATGTCGAGAAATTCATTCTGGCATATCATTTCACCAACTCAAGTGTAAGTTTAACATACTTGACACCTACTTCATCCTCCGAACAGGCTACCAAATTCCCTTTATTTAAATACACACATGCTAGATGCCAGTAGAGTCCCTGAGTTCCTTCTAGTATGTTCTTCATTATACTGCCAGTTTCCAACTCCCATGGCTGCGTTTGATGAATTTTTACAAACTTCATGCGCTCATTGTCACGATCCCAATGCACTAGTTTTCCCAATTCATTCTCCATTCCTAGCTGCCACAGTCCCCAGTCTCCCATACATCTAACTTTGAACTCGCTAAAAACTCTATCAAACAAACCTTCTCGAAGAACATTTCAACATGCTCATTGATGTTTCCTCCCATAACTAGTGGTCTCCTTATATTTAGCACTTCGATGATGAAATGCTCACTTGTGTCTTCCGCCAATTCCATATCAGTGTCATCTTCGGTGGTAGTTTCCTTCACATCCTCCCCATTGTGACATGTCAGGTTGATAGGTTGTTTGACCTCCTTGCCCTCCTGAATCGTCTGCCCTGCATCATTAGTAGTTACATTTGCCACCGTTTCGTATCCTTTTTGTGGTTCCTTCTCCAATGGTTGGTCTCTTTCACCTTTCTACCACCAACTAAATTCTGACGCATTATGTTTTCCTTTCTCCTTCCTTTCATCCGGCACAACTGGACTTGGTGCCATCACCTATGCTGTAAATGTGATTTCAATATGTGCGTCCTCATGTAGTGGAGGTGATCCACATGGATTAACCTGCTGCACAAATTGCAATGGCATACTATCAAAGTTGTTGGGTGAGTTAACATTATCTACCCGCACATTCTTTCTCTTGTACTGCATTCTCTGTAGTCTGAATTTCCTCATCCACATCTACAACAATGACCAGTTCTTGGGCCTGCTACATAGTCCTCTCCTCCAACTGTTGTGTTGTCCTCTCCATTTCATATAGTGCCTGCACAACAAAGTCCCTTAGTTGTTGTTCACACAATGCAACCCTCTCCAAAGTCATTTGGTTTGTACCTACAGTGCCTTCTTGCACTACTTGACTCTCGAGTTGTGTAGGAACTTCCTCTTGCACTACCACCTGTGACATTCCACATTCTTTGCTCCAACCCTCCTTCGTGCGCTACCACCTACTCCTGCTATGGCCTCTTGTGGTGGTTCTTCCTGTGATTGTTGTCGTTCCTCCTGTTGATGCTAATGTTGAGGTTGAGCTACCGTCCACTGTTGCTCCAACCTCCTACACCACTTCTCCCTTTGCACTAGCTCCTTTGTCCTTGAATGTTCCAAAGCTTCCTCTAAATCCTCATCTCCCAAGGGTTCCTGAATATTTTTCTTTAGGGTACTCTTCTTCACCAGGGTACTCAGCTTTGTTAGTGGCATCCTATGGATCTACCTATATATGGTTGGTGCATACTCCGATATTACTTTAGGAGGATTCAATCCTGGAAACCGCAGCTTCTCCTGCATCACAACATTCATCATTAATGCAATGGCATGGAAAGACATCAAAAAAAAATTGGTCTACTGCATTAGAAAATTCTTGATGCGTATGACAAGTATGAAGCCCAATCATACGCTATGCCAACTATTACTCCTTCCATGTAAGGTATGGACCAAGTGGGCATCTCAAAGGCTCTTTGTTCTCCTAAGAGTTTTGACATGATTATGTTCATGGCGCATTGCAGTTTCAATGTCTTCAGTTGTTGCATTTTCAGTCCGCAACTCCTATGCTTCAACAATTTCGTCGTCTTTTCCAGACTGAAATCGGTATCCTCATCCATCAATTCCTTCCACCAATGTAGATCAAATGCTTCCTTCCTCACCAGTATCCCAAAACTTGGCAACCCAAAGGGTCTTCAAAAATCGCTTGGTGAAAACACTCCTTGCACCTCCTAGTCACCAATCATGACTCTACTCATGTGTTGTTGTTGATCATACATTTGCAGCAAATGTAGTAAATACTCCTTGAAAAATTCCTTGTCAAAATTCGGAATCTGCAAAATATAATGCACACCTATGTTTTTCAACACAATCTTCAATGGTTTTTCTGTTGTATGCTCCTGCCACCAATTTCTTCATAACTTTCCTATTGGCTACTGCTATGTCATATCCTACAAGGAAACTAGTATTCTTTCTTTTCCCTTGCTTTTCTCCTTCCCCTGAGGCAAAGTATCCACTTCTCTCTCCTTTGGAGTGTTGGTTCTTAGCCTTTGCCTTGTTGTCTACCATGTTGCCTACTACTATCTCGCTCGGCATCCGAACCACATTCTCTCTCCCTACCATGCTCATGTTCTACAAGGCCTCTCCCTGCACCTACTTCAACGCCTTCTCTTGAGCGAAACTCCAACTGCAACATGAGGTTAGGTGGAACCCTTCTCTATTGTTTCTCCACCCACTAGATTCTCTCCACGATCCTTGGTCGTTTTTGCATTCTATCAACTTCTAGCAACTCCGACTACAACTAATGTTTGCACTTGTACGGCCCTTGCCGTACACGTCCTTTGCTTGTGTGGCAAACACTTTACACTCGATTTCTACGGCACTGTCGTCAAGCTCTTGGTTTGTATGGCAATGTTGTCAGGCTTCTACTTGTACAATGTTGTTGTACAATCCTTCCACTTGTACGATGGTGGGGTTCTCCTTTGTCTTATATGATACAGCCATTCAACCCTTCCTGCTTGTATGATTGTATACCATGGCTTGTACAACAACCCCTTTGCACTTCACCCTCTGCATAGCTTCTATATCACCCTGTCATCTGGCCCAAACACTTTGTTTGTACAATGCTTCTCTGTAATTCTGCAACCCTCATGTGCATCTTCAACTACAATCTTTGTTTTAGCAACCGTTCATACAAATGTACGGCCCATACATTTGCAAATCAAGCCACTTGCAATTCCTCCCTTCTATTTGCAATGTCATACTTCAATGTCTTCATTGACAATATGGCTTCCTCCTCGAGGTCCATCCATTCAGTTTGCACTTCCTTCAGTAGTTTCTTCCACTTGTGTTGGCAACTCCGTACACCTCACTCAATCACTTCACAGCAATGTGTCCTCTCCTTGCTTGCCATACACGTTGATCTTCTTCTCCTTACTCTCCTTTAGGCGTTGAGCAATGGAATGCTCAAGCCTCCTTGGTGCATGTATTTATAAGATGGTGGAGACGAAAAAAATGGCACCCATCTGCTAACTGCCTCCTAACTATTAGTTCGCCACCTCGGCACCTTTGAATGCTAACTGAACATTGCGCTTTTCTTTTCTCCTTTTTTCATGTGTTTGAGTTTATCTACGCCATCTTATTCATATGGCCACACAGATGTCCACTTCATCTCTTGTTGACAAATCTTCCTCTTCATCCTGACAACGTACTTCCTCCACCTATCCAAGCCTTGTACAGCATCTTGTTGTGCAACATTGCGCACTTGTATGACATCGTGCCATATATGTTGCATTTGTCTAACGGTCTATCATACAAGCCCCATCACTTGTATGACAACTTGAACTTGTACAACCTCGATGATTTGTATTGCAACTTAGACGTATACAAGTATCATTTGTACGGCCTATTCTCCCATTTGTATGGCAATTTGTCATACTAGCCTCACCTGTACAACAGTGCCCTTCATTTGTACAGTAGTCTACCATACAAGTGTCATACGACAATTTGTCGTCTACCTTCCACTTATACGTGATTCTTCGTCGTCACCTATTTCGTCATCGTCGTGTGATTTTTCGTCATCACATGATTCGTCGCAATCATGGGTTTCGTTGTCGTCTTGTGTTTCATATATGACCTTTGTGCATCTCCTTCGTGCATGTCTGCTTGCACACCTAGTTGTGCATCCACTTTCAGGTCTGCTTCGTGCATCAACACTTCGTCAGCATCAACAAACAAGTTTGTATCTTCTTCAGCATCAACAAACAAGTTTGTCACTTCGTCAGCATCAACAAACAAGTTTGTATCTTCTTCTATTGCAACCTCCAATCTTCCCTCCCCTGAGGGGAACTACGTCATTCATCGGTTGCATCGTAATCATCCCATTGTTGTCGTTGCATACTTTCCCAAATGATTTGCTCATCACAACTCCATGTCAACAAACTCGACCCAACTTTGAATAGGCAATGATGCTAGAATATAGAAATGGAATACAACACATTGCAAAACAATGCCATTACCGCTTAGATAAATAAAATATACAATGGGAATAACTTACAAATACAAATGGATGTATTACAAACACAACATATTTCATTCTAACAATTATCTATTATACATCATACTCTGACAAACAATCTACCAACTTTAGAAATGAAATTTAACATGCTACACACAATCCCATTTCCACTTAAATAATTCTACAGATCTGCAATTATTGTAGTATAGCAATAATAATACACAGAAACCTGCAACAGCAATAATAACAACAGCAATAACAGCAATAGCAGCAGCAATGGTAGATACCAGTAAATACAGGCAGTTTATTCTTACGTAACTTAGCCAACTCACATGACTTAACATGACTTTATTCTTACGTAAAATATTAAATTGCACTGTTGCCACATTGGGGGAAGAAGAGGGAGGAAGGAGGAGGAATGAAACTGCTCTTTTCCTTTCCTTCTCCTCATTTTCCCTTTCTTCATTTCTCCCGTTCTCCCTCTTCCTTGCAGTTTCATTCCTCCTTCTTCCTCCCTCTTCTTCCCCCAGTGGAGTTTCCAGCAAGTGTTCCCTGAAAAATGACTAAGTCTGGGGCGCAACCCGACTTCGCAGCGAAGTCGGAGTGCGCCCCCCAGTTGGAGCGCAGTAGGGAACACGAAGTGCGCAAGCAGACAAGAAACAAGCAAAATCCGTCTAAGTGTCAGGGCGCAACCCGACTTCGCTGCGAAGTCGGGGAGCGCCCTTCTTCCTAGGCGCACTTGGGAAGCAGTCTGGCAGAAAATCAGCTAAGTGTTGGGGCGCCACCCGACTTTGCAGCGAAGTTGGGGTGCGCCCCCTCTCCAGTGCGCAGTCCGAACGGCAATAGAGAGAGCAGAATACCGGTGCGCAACCCGACTTCGCAGCGAAGTCGGGGTGCGCCCTCTGACCGGTGCGCAGTCGGGTAAAGTGAACTCAGAGATTGACTAAGGCACGGAGGCCTCCCCAACTGCGTTGTTTTCAGCCTGCGCAACCCGACAGCGCTCTAATCCTGGGCGAAGTTGGATAAACTGCCTTTCAAAGTAGACACGTGTCATCCATCAGCATCCGACAAATGTCCAACTTCGGGATTCGAGCCAGGATATGACCGGGAAAAGGACAAAGCATGGGCTGCACTATCTATGCCAGCTGCTATCATTTAAGGATGATAAGAAGTTCCATCCGCCTCAACTACCCGCATTCCTGCTGACCAAAGGTTTGACCCGACACATCGCCACGTAGTTGTACATCTTTCAGGGAGACCATGCCGCAGGTGCAGTCCTTATCAACAGGAGTCAACATCAGCAGCTCCTCAGCCGCTTGTGTCAGCTATTGTCTTGTCTGGGACTTTGGGCCCATGAATGTAATCGGGGGGAAACTGAGGCTATAAATAGCCCACTCATTTTCATTGTAAAGGGTGGAAGGGGAATATACTGCTAGGGAACCATTGTAGCTGTGCGTTTGCCTCTAATACAAGCATATACTTGGCTCTGCTTACTGTCTTTTATCTTGTATGCTGCCTCTCCTTGTCATTTCTACCTCATGTTTCTTGTATCATTGCTTACTGTTGTACTGAACTCTGGACTCTGGTATTTGATGATCAAATATTCCTGGAATGCATAGATAGAGGATACATAGGATTAATTATAGCTATAGTTTCAACGTGTGCTTTGTAAAGGAATGTTGTTAGTAGCGGTGATTGATCGTTGTCGTGCTGCTTATTCCCCCCACCCAACTCCAATCACATTTGGATTCTCTTTCCCTGCACTCTTATCTTAACACTAAAAACCCCACAGGAAGTCGGCCTCCTTCGGAGATTGGCACGGAAGGCATTCCTTCCTCCCGGCCTTTCAATCTAGTGGGCGAATCTGGGCGCAATAACAACAAATCCTTTCCTCATGGCAGATTCGTAACCAACATGCACTTTACAACATAATAAAATACATTTACGCTCATTTCGTCAAACAATTTGCGTACAATTACAAAATAACATATAATAGCAAAACTGATTCAGCAAATAAGGACATATCAATTTTCCTGTCTACAACAACAATATACATCTGACAACAGCATCATGCACACGCACACTCTCTCCCTTGCATCTCCCACATAGATGTATACTTAAGACATAAAGAGGTCGGTAGGCAGTTGGCAACTATCTCCAAACTATTTGTTTACATAAAACATTAAAAATACCCCATTACTTTACATTCTTACACCACTTTGCCACATGCACATTGTATGCGTTTTATTATAAACACTTGTCACTTAACACAATATGGCAATCCTTCGCCATTTAACACAATATGGCAACATAATGACAAACACTTTGTGTGCACACATTCGCACATATACATTATTCTCAAACATACATTCATTCATTCATTCGTTATGTAGACATGTCAGTTCACCTGGCTATAATTTGTTATCAACAACATATACAATGTCAAGCCTGGAATCTGCATCCACAGATTTAGACAAAAATCTCAATACTTAATGTAATTTCCTGCATCCTGGGAGATACCACATGATCTTGAAAGGCATATGTCAGATCATACAAACAAATATCAATGCTCATAAAAGTCAATCATGTGAAACTTGCCAGCTATACTTTGGATGGAAAGGAAAAATAGGCATGTGGATCTCTTGCATCACATGTGAGGACTACCATGTTAGTTGGCAAATGCAAAGGAATACGAGTTATAACATTTCATTTACTGTACATAATAAGTTTAAACACAATCAAAATTGACTGATGGCCTATGGAATCCATGATTCACCAAAGAATTATTACAAATGTTACTAGCAAGAAAAAAAAAAAAGACAACTTGGGATTCATGAATCGAAATTTTGCCACTAAACAATCTTCCCAGTAATATAAGTAAAATCACTGTAAAATGAGATGCTGCAAGTAATCAATGTCATGAGAAACAAACTGGAAAGCTGAATCTACTAGAATGTCAGATTTATCTAAAGGATTTCCTTGAATGATAAAATTATTAAATCACCATCAATTTTCCAAAAAGCCCAACAATGCACCAAAATGTCAATCATATTTGTTAGTAAATAAAGAATAGAAATGACATACAACTGGTATAGTCATTGTATAGCATATTCTTACATAATTTGTTACAAAAATAAAATCACATAAGGAGCAAACCCTATTAATTTTAATGACACCTCTTCCACATTGATCAACATGGTTTCTCCCTATTGCACATCTCCTTATTCATCTTCTTAAGTCATTGTTACACATGCAAGACATAATAGCAATCTAATGTCTTGCTAAGGGAGTTTTCTTTTATTTTAGCAGTTCACATTTTTCCTCTCCCTTCCAAAAATATCTCTTTTCATGAAAGTGACTTAAAGACTGCCTCATGCTTTAGTTTATAGGAGCTTCCTGCTTATTAACCTAAATAGGGAAGCACACAAGAAGTATGGTAATTGTTGCCACATTTTGTTAAGGGGTAAAATTTTGAAAAATTGCTGCACTTTTTATGTTCAGATCCTCTCCTTTTCCTCCTTTCTCGGTGACCAGTTAAGTCAAGTCCTCAGGTATCCATCCAGAACAGTGAACCCCAGGTTCGCCCCCCCAGCTTCGGGAGATGGCGCGGCGGACTCCGGCGAAATCCAAGGGAAGGTTTAAAAAATTTTCTAAGGCATGAGCCACACCCGGGTCGCTCCCCCTTTTGAGCGATTCTGGGAATCACTCCTCTTCATCAGCGACTCCCAGCCTCGTCGAAGTCCCGAGCGATTTGTAGCGCGGGGTATAAAACGGCTAAGTCAAAACTCTCAGGTTCGCACTCCTTTCAAGTGATCCCCGGTCTCGCCCTTTTCCCTCGACGATTCTCAACCTCGCCTGCTTCCCCAGCAAACCCCGGCGTCGCACCATTTTCAGGAATCGGGAGCAGGGTTTAAAAATTGGCTAAGTTATAGAGCATTCCCAGGATCGCCCTCTCCCCAAGCGACTCCTGTCATCGCTCTCTAAGGGCAACGACCCTCGGTCTCGCTCGAGCAAGACGGCGAACGACAACATGAGAATAGTGAAAAAATCCTAAGGCAGAAAGGCCCAGGATCGCTCCATTTCGAAGCGACTCCCGGTCTCGCGGCAGCTTCCCAACGACCACCAGCTTCGCCTCAAACTCTAGCGATCGCCAGCAGGTTCAATAATACAAAAATGACTAAGGCATGATGAGGTGTCCAGGGTTCGCTCCGCTCATGCGCGACTCCCGAGATCGCTCCTCCCCGTGGGCGATTCCCGAGTTCGCCCCTCTGATAAGCGACTCTCGTCATCACCCCTCCATTGCAACGAACTTCGGCATAGAGGTCTTCCCAAGTTCGCTTCTTCTCCAAGCGATTCCCAGCATCGCTCTTATTCTGCGGCAAACCTTAGACTTGAGCTAAAGCGAGCGATATTCAGATTTTGGTCTCAGGTTAACTTCAGGAGGCAGGGTAGGTGAGTGTTTTAAAGGGCATTGATGGCATATGAACCCAGGACGCCACGACAGGTCCCTTAAGCGAGTAAACTGCACCTACCACATTGATGAGGTATGATCCGGAGCCATACCAGATGCATGTGAGCCCTTTTTTAGGTACGCTGACAGCCGATAGAGGTCAAATCTCAACTGCTTTGGCATTTTTGGGGATCTGAACATCAATGTAATGGGGGGAAAACTTTGCTATAAGAGGGATTTCATTTCAATGTAAAAGGGGGGAACATATTGCTAAAAAGTCGTTGTATCTAAACTCTTTGCATCAAAACTTGGAATCTTTGGCTCTAATTCTGTCTCTTCTTTTTATGCTGCCTTCTGTGATTATTTCTGCTAATATCATTTATTTTTCTGATTGCTGTAATTCTGATATCTGGATTTTAGCATTAGAGGATAAGTGATCCTGGAATCTTCCTGAAGGATACATAGGGAAGTAAATGCAGTGTTAGTTTCTGTTACATTCTCCGTGTTGATAGCTGCTGGTTAAAATATAGATGGGTGATTGTGCTGCTTGTTCTTCCCCACTGTTACTGCTATGCATTTTACATTTCTTTCTGTAATTTCCCAATTTCTTTCCAGTTCCCTTATCTAAACCCCCAAGTAGTGTAGCATAGGAGCCGGCCTTCTCCGGAGATTGGCACGGAAGGCATCTCTTCCTTCCGGCCTTTCAAGGTTGGTCCAGGTCTAGGGCGCGTATGAAAACCAAATCCTTACCTAGGGCAGATTTGTGACCAACAGTAATAGATCTTTTTGTTGTCATAGGTCGAATCATATACAAAGCATAAGAGTTGCAGTAATCAAGATAAATAGAGTAATGGTTCTCCAAAAGATGCACTGTTAGGAAAGGTTTTATAATGATCATCAATACCTCATATAGGAATAACTTGCTTTATGAATCCACACACCATCCTACCACCATAGCACATGAGGACTATCCTTAGTTCTCTAAATCCTTCCTATTACTTTAATATTTACTTTAAGGACCTGTTGCCACATTTTGCACGGAGTGCTAAATTTTGAAAAACTGTAAGGTTGTTGATTCGCCTCCCTCCTTTCTTCTTTCCCATTCTTCTTCTTTCCATTACTGCTCCCTATTCTTCCATTTCACATCTTTCATCTTTTAAATTCATGTTTGCAAATGTTTCTGTCAAGTGGGCAAAATTGGCCCGAAATTACTCTAAGTGTTGGTTTCCGCCCGATTGCGCTACGCAGTCGGGCTGCGCACACCACCTCTTGCGCACATGGGCAGACAAGCAAGGGAGACGCCCAAAAATTGACCAAGTGTTGAGCCGCCCGACTGCGCTGCGCAGCCGGGCGACGCACATGTTCTAGTGCGAACTCGGGCGGCAGGTGGCGAACTCGCGCGAAGTCGGACGACGCCTAGAAGCAATGCGCACTCGGGCGACATTGTTGTGAAAACATACAAAAATTGCTAGGTGTTGGGGCCGACCAACTTCGCTGCGAAGTCGGGCGGCGCTGACCCATTTGTGCGCCATCGAGAGACCAAGGAGAAGAGAGTGCCGAAAAGTTTCTAAGGCACGGGCCCGTCCAAGTGCGTCGCGTCGTCTGACTACGCTCTCATTCTTATGCGCCTTCGGACGGAAAGAACAAGGGAAAACAAAAAGTGCTAAGGCAAGGTCCGCCCGACTGTGCCATTTCCAAGCTGCGTCGTCCGACCGCGCTTCATTTTTGTGCGCTGCCGGGCGGGATCAGAATCCAAGAAAATGACTAAGTGTCTTCCCTCCCCCATCATTCACCAGCAGGCTTCAAGTGCTGACAGGTGTCCTACCTCGAGATTCGGACCAAGGTGTGACAGAAGTTGTGCTACTCAAGTGCTATTTGGATGGGTATGAATTGACAAGTTCTATTTCACCTACTCCCATTCAAACCAGATTTGGCTTCTCACCCACCATATCATCACAGAGCTGACACGTTGTCAAGAGGACCTTACTGCCATTACTTTCTTACCTGCAGGGGTCAAGCATCAGCCCCTTTTGTCAGCTTTTGTATGTTTTGTCAGGTCTAGGACACTGGTATCATAATGTAATCGGAGGTGATTTTGCACTATATATAGCAGTCTCTTTTCATTGTATAAGGGTGGAAGGAAGGTATACTGCTAAGAAAATTCTGTAGCTATGCATTTGTCTCCAAAATATAAAGTATACTTGGCTCTATTGGTTGTCTTTGTCTTGTATGTTGCCTTTGCTAAGTGTTTCTGCTTTATGTCGCTTATATTTTTGGTTATTGTTATTTTGCATCTGGATATCAATATTGGTAATTAAGTAACTCTGGAGCACTAAAGTAAAGGATACATAAGATAGAACAACACCATTAGTTTCTGCTGTACCCATTAATTTGGTTGCTGCTAGTAGTAGTTATTGGTTCATTACTATGCTGCTTATCTTCCCTACCCGAAACAAGCATGTTTATCTCTTTTCGTATTTGCTAATCTCTTTCCTGCACTCTAAGATAAACCACCCAAGTTGAGAAACCAAAGGTGTTGGCCTTCTCCGGAGATTGGCGCGGAAGGCATTCCTTCCTTCCGACCTTTCAATCTGCTGGGCGAATCTAGGGCGCAATTAGATTAAAATCCTATCCTAGTGGCAGATTCGTAACCAACAGTTTCTCTGGCACGCCCGGTGGGACACGGAGGTTTCCCACCCCAAAACAGAATCGAAGCATCGATGTTCGCTTCATTGCTGTCAAATCATAACACCTGGCGACTCTGCAGTACCTGAATATTCTCTGAGTCCGTGAAGACTGGTCCAATATCAAAAGCGCCTTCATGCATACAAGAAGGTGGAGAGCAAGGAACCCAAGACAACAGCCCAATCTCTACGAAATCGACATCAACGCTCCCGGGAGAGCGAGTAAGGCTGGCTGACTACCAAGCTCACCGAGACGAACCCGAAGCTAAAGCTGAAATAGAAGAAGCTGAGGTTGAAGAAGCTGAAGAAGTTGGAGAGGCCGAAGTTGAAGAACAACCTACAACTTCGGACAACACTGATACTGATTATACCACTGATCAGCTTGAAGAAGAGGAAGAAGACATGGCTGCCCAACAAAATGATGATGACCTCTTCCCAGCAGTTGACTCCACAGGGCCCTTGGCTCTAGTGGGACAAGAAGTTGTTCCTCCTGCTGCCTTGAAATCCATTCCCACGTATGATGGCTCCGGGAAAACAGCATACGAGCACATCCAAGACATCCTGGCCTTGGCTGCACTGCACTCTATCACTAGTGAGTGTTAAAACCCGGCTGTTAGCTCTTTCTCTGAGAGGGAAGCTTCTCTACTGGTGGAGATCTTTGCCAGAAGGAGCTATCACAGGATGGCCCCAGCTAGCCGGCAGACTAGTGAAGGGATGCAATGAGTCCGCTGATCCCTCCTCACTGCTGCACCAGTTTCAAAGTATCCAACGCCACCCGCAAGAGGAGATATCGGACTTCAACGTGAGGTTCGCGAGGTCCTGGAAAAGAGTACCTCCTGAGCTGCGTCCTCCTGCGGGACAAGCTGCTCACTATTACTTGAGATCTTTTAATTCAGACATTTGTCTACTTCTCAAGATAGCCCGGGTCAACACTTTTCCCGCCTTATATGAGGCTGCCCAGCAAGCAGAATTAGACATAATTTCTATAGGCAGACTTCCTCATAGAATGCAGCCTCCCATCTATCCTGATTTCCCTCAGTCACAGTATCCGCCCGCGTCTGGTGGAACGTCATCATCATCCAATCAGTCCCCCCAGCAGCCATGGAACCCGGCGCCGGCCATAAACCCGTACGGTCAGCCTCAGATCCATTACCCTAATCCGCCACCTCCACAATATCCAGCTCCCCCTCAGTACGCAGCGTTGCTTGCTCCTCCACCATTAGCCGCACTTCCTCCGCCAGCCCGGCCTGCGCAGGCGGATAATGATATTCAGAATAAAATCCTCCAAGAAGTACGGGCCCTTGCGTCCGGTTATCATACAATTTCCAATGACATGACGATCATGAAAAAGAAGCAAGCTCAGATGGAGTTTCTTCCTAGGAGGCTATATCCTCCTCCTGCATTGACAAAAGATCAAGTTGCTCAAGCACCAAGGCCTCCGGCAAGGAATGCGGCCAACAATGCTCAACCGAGCACTTCTGACCATGTTAACTGGTGTTCTACATGCAACGACCCACATGGAGAGGAGGGTTGCATGTTGCATCGGCATTATATTCAGACCCTTGCGGGCAGCGCCGTGGAAGATGAAGCATACATGATCCTTGACGATGAAGGTAACTTTGCAGTCCCAGAAGAAGATCCCGTGTCTCTCTTGACCAAGGAGGGAAAAAGGCCGATTGAGGCCACCCCGGCCCAAATGAAGCCATTGAAAGTATATGCAAGAAGGGAGAAGACGCAGCCTGTTGTGCCAGCTCCTGATAAGCCGCCGTTACCTCCTACTGCCAAAGGAAAGCTCCCAGCGCTCAAGGCTCCCGTGGTCAGGGCTCCGGTGGTCCAACCTCTAGCTGAAACAAAAGAACAAGCTCAAGAAAAGCTGAGGTACCCATCCCTGACGAAGAGATAGAGGGTTGAAGCCACGCAACAGTACCGAACCAGGTATGAACCAGCAAAGGAAGCAGAGGGGGCCGACACTCCGACTTACAATATAGTCGATGAGCTCAAGAAGACTCCGGCAAAAATAAGCATGTATGATGCTCTTCTGCTCCTAGGACAAGTAGACCTATTGCAGGAATCCTTGAAGAGTGTGAAATATGGAAAGCCAACGCAGCCCGCTGTGTTAGCTCAGCCCTTGACAGTTTCTGCTACCGGGAAAAACAGGCCGCCACCTTTCTATCTGTCTTTGCGAATGGAGGGCCATATAGTACATAATTGCATGGTGGACTCTGGTGCCTCCACTACTGTCATGCCGAGGGCTGTTTGCGAAGAGATTGGTATGGAATACACAAGGAGTAGCCAAGGTGTGCTACAGTTGGACGACACTCCTGTCAAGACAATTGGTGTCATCAAGGACATCCCAATCCGACTGCATAAGGCGCTTGACATAGTGGTCATACAAGAGGTCGTGGTGGTTGACTTGGAACCCTACTTTGGCATGTGTCTCTCTAGGGAGTTCACTGCGAACCTTGGCGGATATCTGTCATTGGATTATTCGCATATGGAGGTGCCCTTCAAGGGAAGGAGATTGAAAATCTATAATGAGAAACCTTCCACTTTCCTGGTTGAAAAGATACCAGGGGAAGAGCAAAATGACATGGTCCAACTGACGACTGAAGAACTAATAGAGGTGGACTTAGCAGAGGAAACCCTGGAGCAATTACGGATGGAGGACGAGTTCTCCTTGTTGGATTTCAATGCCATGGTTGAAACAAAACTCGGCTGCTACATCGTCACTCAGCCAGAGAGACACGACCAGACTGCTAAAAGGGACACAGGACCTACCCCCGATAAACTTTGGAAGCTCTATTTTGATGGCGCCCGATGCAAGAACGGCGCCGGGGCAGGTGTCCTCCTGGTCTCGCCATTTGGCATTCAGAAGGACTACTGTTATAGGCTGGCCTGGAGTTGTACCAATAATGCGGCGGAGTACGAAGCCCTATGCTTAGGTTTGAAGAAGGCAGAAAGGCTCGGGATCAAGCATTTACAGATTTTTGGTGACTCAGAGTTGGTGTGCCACCAGATTACCAACAAGTGCGCCTCCAAGAAGCACTATCTTAAGGCATATCGCAACCGTGTCTGGGATCTAATGGAGTCATTCGACTCATTGAATGTCAAGCCTATCTCTCGTGAGAAAAATATGCACGTTGACATTCTGGCGTCTGTTGGAGCCAGGTACGTCCCGGCTGATGACACTATGCAGAAGCCGAAGCCGGTTCGTACTATCTACAGGCCTTCTATGCCTGATAAGGACACCCACCGGCAGGTGTTCGATTGTGACGAGGATATCGTCACCTTTATGATACATGAAGCTAGTTCAATCGAAAGTAGAGACCCCGATGACGAGCGGTATGAGGGGTTGATACAGCTGAAGAATAATCACGTCCCAAAAGGACTGATTACCTTGGAAAGTCTCTTTGATCAAAATGACAGGGCCATATCCCACAGGATCAAAGTAGACCCTAAGCAGTACACTGACCTAGAGTTAGAACCTGGAAAGGTGATCAAGGTCGGGAGAGACCTGCACCGATGAAGAGTTAAGGCAGATACGAGCTCTGTGTGAAGAGTACCCAGATATTGTAGCCTGGTGCTACCAAGACTTGAAGGGGTATGACAGGGAGATGATTCAACACACCATAGAGCTGGAAGATAACGCTAAGCCCTTCAGGCAGAAGCAGAGGGCTGTAAATCCTAAGATTGAAGCCATGATGAAGACAGAGCTCTTGAAAATGCTGGAGGCAAAGATCATCTACCCCATCAAGCATTCTTCTTGGGTCGCAAATCTGGTCCCCGTGAGAAAAAAGAATGGAGACATCCGTCTCTGCGTTGATTTCAGAAACCTTAACCAGGCCTCATTGAAGGATCATTACCCACTCCCTCAAATTGATCAGATCCTGCACGTGGTTGCGGGAGCTCAGAGATTTTCTCTGTTAGATGGGTTTTCCGGCTACAACCAGATTTGGGTAAAGAATGAAGACCAGCACAAGACGGCGTTCACTACCAAATGGGGGACTTTCGCCTACCAGCGCATGCCCTTCGGTCTTTCAAATTCCGGGGCTACATTCCAGAGAGCCATGGACTTGGCGTTCCGTGAATTGCTGAATAAGATCATTGTCATTTATCTGGATGACATGACTGTGTTTTCACACAAGAGAGAAGACCACGCCTCCCATTTGAGGCAAATATTCGAGAGATGTCGCGAGTTTGGCATATCCATCAACCCAAAGAAATCAGTCTTTGCGGTGAAAGAGGGCAAACTGCTTGGCCATGTTATTTCCGAAAAGGGCCTTGTAGTTGATCCAGATAGAGCAGAAGCTCTCCTTCGTTTACCCATCCCAGTCAACAAGAAAGGGCTGCAGTCATTTTTCGGCCAGATTAACTTCGTAAGGAAGTTTGTACCTGACTTTGCCCAAGTGATCAAGCCTATGGCCGAACTCCTAAAGAAAGATGCAGAATTCGTCTGGACCGATGAAAGGAAGAAAGCCTTTGAAGAGATCAAGGCCAGAATTGCTCAAGCGCCGGTATTGATAAATCCAGACTACTCGAAAGACTTCATACTTTATGCAGTAGGAGAGCCCGAAAGCTACGCTGCAGTTCTAACCCAGAAGGGAGACGATGGAGAAGAGCGTCCAATAGCATTCCTAAGTCAGGTAATCCAGCCGCACGAAGAAAGGTATAATTTTATTGAGAGACAAGTCCATGCAGTTATGAGATCCCTTCAAAAATTCAAGCATTTCGTCTCTCAGAGCCGGACCACTGTCTTCGTGATACACCCGGATGTTAGAAATTTCATGATCCAGGGTGAGCCCGATCACAGGAGGGCAGGATGGATTGCCAAGATCCAGGAATTTGACATAGAAGTACGACCCACGAAGTTGGTCCGAGGGCGGGCTCTATGCCAAGAATTGGCCCGAAGTGCTGCAGCCGAAGTCTCTGCTTGTCAGTGGGAGAATCCAGTGACAGAAATTAACCTTGCTAACTCCTTATCAGAGGAGAGTGATTGGACAAATGATCTAGTGTGGTATTTCAACACAGGGAGATGTCCAGATCATCTCAATGCCTCACAAAGAAGGAGGTTCAGGCTTAACGCCTTGAAGTACGTTCTACGCCCCGAGGGGCTATATTTCAGAAATATTGACGGCATCCTGTTGCGGTGCGTCAGAGAATCAGACCAGCCGAAGGTCCTCGGCGAATTCCATTCTGGGATGCCAGGAGGACATCATTCGGGAAGGCCGACGACCTTGAAAATTATTAAAGCGGGCTACTATTGGCCCACCCTCTTTGCAGATACGCATGCACTCTGCCAGAAGTGTGAGAAATGTCAAAAGTTCGCTGGCAGAAATCGTAAGGCTCCCATGCCCCTCCACCCGATTCAAGCTGAGACTCCATTTCAGCAGTGGGGCCTTGACTTTGTCGAGGTAATCACACCCAACTCTTCGGCAAGACATAAGTTTATCTTGACGGCCCAAAGCATGCAAATCAGGAAACAGTCATTGAATTTCTAGAGGGCCTTATTACCCATTTCGGGATACCAGAGGCAATCGTCACGGACAATGGTCCAGGGTTTGCAGGTGCCGTGCTCACAGAATTCACTAGTAAGTATGGCATTTATCACAAAATGTCTTCGAACTACTATCCACAGGGAAACGGCCTAGCTGAGTCTACTAACAAGAATCTGTTGAAGATTATAAAGAAGACTGTGGAAAGGAATAAAAGGACATGGCATCTACTGTTGGACCGTGCGCTTTGGGCAGACCGTATCTCTTTCAAGAAGTCTGTCAAAATGTCCCCATATGCACTTGTATACAGCAAGGAGGCTGTCCTGCCCACACACATAGAGATGCCTGCACTCTGGCTGTTAGAAGATGAGAAAGGTCTCGGAGACCCCATTGATGCCCGATTGGCTCAGCTACTGCAATTGGAGGAAGAAAGAGAGAAGGCGTATCAGGCTTTCACCAAGCACGCCGAGACAACGCAAAACTGGTTTTCAAAAGGAACCACCGCCCGAGTCTTCAAGATCGGGGATTTAGTGCTGAAATGGGACTCCCACAAAGCCAAACCAGGCAATCATGACAAACTAGATGCCTTCTGGGGTGGTCCCTTCCAAATTGTTCGGGTGAATCAGTTCAATGCGTTTGTACTGAAGGACATGGAGGGCCAGGTCCTCCCAATTCCCGTCAATGGCTTTCACCTGAAAGCATACTACAACTGAAGATACCCAAGGTTTTCCCCTTGTACATATGTTTCTTTTCTGCAGTCAGTTTTATTTCTGCATGTAAATATTGTTTTCAGTCCATAGTTTCCTGCTTTAAATTCAAAAAGGAGAGCCAACGTTTTGGAAAAAAAAAAGAAAATGCACGAGAGCCCAAAATTCTGACTAAGGCACAAGGTCTCCTCCCAAGGGCGCAGAAAATAGTCCCAAAGCCGGGCTTCGCCCATTGGTTTTAGCGCTTCCGGGAGGAATGAGCCGTGGTGAGCAAAAGGAAAATCTCCAAAATTTGTCTAAGTGTTGGTGCGCCGCCCGACTTCGCTGCGAAGTCGGACTGCGCACCCTCTTTTGCGCGCCACCGGGCGGGACGAAGCAAGAAGTTTTGAAAAGTGGCCAAGTACTCCGCCCGACTGCGCGGATTTCTCGTGCGCCGTCCGACGGCGCGCACCAAATCTAGCGCACTCCGACGGGCGCGTCCGGAAGGCGATGTCATGTCGGATATTTTCTAAGATTAAGACCGCCCGTCCACGCGGATTTCATGGCCCGAGGTCCGACGGCGCTTACTTTTTGAGCGCACTTGGTCGAAAAGAAGGAAGCTACGGCAAGGTCTCGCCAAGGGTTAAAAAACTTTGAAATGTGTGCCCAGTTGGCGTCCATGGCGTCATTAATGGCACGAGCTTCTAAAAATCCTTGAGGATGATTGCGCGATCTTCTAGGCGGATTTCATAAATGAAAAGCGCACTTGGGGCCCAATCGAGTACGATGTGCGACTTCCAAGGAGGGATCCCACGCACATCTACCAAAAAATAGCGACGCTAGCCACCCACTTCGGGCAATAAAAATTTAAATCCTCAAGATGCCATTAATGTTGTCCGCTCCCGCACTAGAAAAGGAGGTTTTACCACTCCAAATTACCAGCATTGTTAAGGTAAATCAAAGTTGCGCCGTGTCGAAGGAGAAAGGAGCGAATTCTTACCAAGTTACAGCTGCATATTCTAGCAAAATTCGACGCCATGAGTGAAAGGTCGGGCGCTGCGAAAGGAAAGGCGCCTATGCAGGCGGAATCCAGCGCCTCAGAGCAGCAATCCGAAGAGCAGACTGTTTCAGCTACTCAGGGCAGTGAAGCGTCGAAGGAAAAAACAGAAAAACCCAGGGCGCGACGCAGGAGACAGGGTCCTCTTCCGCCGCCCATAAACCTCCTGGCCGAATACAGGGACGGCGACTACTCCCTCAGCATCACCAAGCTGCGCCCTAATATTTTGCAATGGGCGGGTAAAATCCCGTCTACACATCATGTCGGGGCCGCTTACACCTCGAACCTTCACTGGTTCTTGTGCCCTCCCGTTCACCAGTGACATTCTACAAACCGGCCACCCGACAGGTTTGTGACTGGCAGGGCAGGCAACTATTCTCTCTCTTCGGAGAAGTGGTGCATCCCGCATTCGCACCAGGGGTCGAGCCAGACAAGGACGCTATCATCAAAAAGGTTATTTTAGAGGAGCATATGGGTAGGTTTGATGAGTCTCAAAAAAATAGGGATTTTCTCAATTCGGAGCTGAAGCATCCAATTCCAGCTTCAAGATGGCCGTCGGGCCCTATTCCCTTAAAAATTTTTAAGAACACGCACCTTTACACGGTACTCGCATGGGTACTGGGCTGCGGCACCGACGAGATGGTCCACCCTTACCAGTTGGCACTCGCCGAATGCATTATGTATGGGGGAACCTACCAAAGTGGGAGGCGCCAGATTTACTTTGACTGGGCCGACTACGTGGCATACGCCATTCACTCTGCCCTTGTCAAGTTGCAGCAGAGGCAGTCGACAGAGTTCAGGCACTGCTCTTTTCTGGCGTGGTTATGCCTGTACTGCTTGCAATTCCGAATGCCGAGCATCGAAGTCAAGAAGGTGGACGAGAAGGGTGCGCCACTGCCAGTGTATGAGTGGACCGAATTGCTGTATAGAAAGGGGTCTTTCTACGATTTTAATCTGAAATTTCAAGGCCTGATCCTGGCTCTAATTAATGGCCCAGCAAGTCGCCCTCCCCTTGCCATGACGAAGCACTTGGCGAGAAATAAAATTGGCGATACTTTTCGGTTAACTCAGGGCGTTGTCATCAGAGTCTACGGATTCAAAGGGAAGCCCTTCTTGCTGCCATACTTTTGTACAGAAAACCATTTTGGCCTTGAAGCGGCACGACAAATGGACAACGTCGAGGAGGAATATGGCCAAGGAAAAAAGAAAAGCCCCATCTTCACATATCCTTTTAGCTGGAGAAACATCACGATCAATTAAGTCGGGCAACATATATATTTAGAGCAAACCCTCCTCAATCTTGGCCTAATACAGCTGCCGCAGCGTTGGAAATATGATCCACTTGGAGAAATGAGAAAATTCGTGCACAGTTGCCCGCGGGAGCAGATCATGGAGGAAAGGTGCAACAAAACAGGAGCGGATTTGGAATGGCATATTGAACGGATGCAGTCATGGTCGTCGTGGCATGACTTCTACTGTGTAGAAGCAGAATACGATCCTAAGCGCAATAAAGATGATAGATTGGATGCGCCTGGATTCAGGAGAGTGCTTGCAAAGGGGAAGCTGCTTGGCTGGACAGAAGACAAAATCCTAGAATGTTGGAAGATGAGGTGCCGCACAAAGCACGAGAAATCAGAAAAAAAGAACCTGTCAGTTGATGATGACTTTTCTGTCCTATATGACCGCTACTTCGGCAAGAAGACATCTTGAGGAGAGGTACACCATCATAATTTAGAGCTTGTGTGCAGCCCATTACATTGTTCTCATGCTTGAGGACATTGGCAAATTGTTATGGATGAAAAATGTGTTGGAGATATTACATTATATGGTCCCCCTTGCAATATTAGTTTGGTAGATGATTTATATTTTATATAATGTATGTGGCAATATGAGAAAGAGTGCAAAGTGTCAAAAGAGTATGAAGAGTCACATGATATGTGGCAAGTTGAGAGCTTTGTCTTTATTAGAGGAATATGAAAGGTTGCATCTCCCGGATGAAAGAGGAGAGCAATAGTTAGAGAACTGAAAAGTCATGAAAAAGGATATATTGGAGGCAAAGCTCCATGCATTGTAACCAAGTTGTATCATTAATGTAATCTCTGTATATTGTGTTCATTTGTGTTATATTTTGTGAGATATTATCTGTAAGATTTTGTTGTTATTAAGTTTCATTGTTAGTAGCATTAGTTTGATTTATCTTTAGATCCTGGTTGAAGCTTTCTATGAGTTAACCTATTCAGAAAGCTAACAGAATGTGGTTGCTGAGGCAAAAAGCATCACCAGATTCATCTACTACAACAACACATGGGTGCTCAGCTTAATGAGAGAGTGTACTGACGGGAAGGAGATTATTTTTCCAAGTCACCCACTTTAAGACTCACGTTATCACGTTGTAGAGCCTTGTAGTTGCACAAGCTCCCCTTAAGAGGATGTTCATGGATGAATGATGGTTAGGGTCATCATTTCATGGGAAGGAGGAAAGAAGGTTACCAAGATAGTTTTAAAAGACATTTTTTGAAAGACCACACAAGAGATACTAAAGGTAATTTACAAAATTAACAAAGTAATAAGCTTACTACTTTGTAAGTTTGTAAAAGTTACAATTTTTAAAATCCTTTGGCTTTCTGAATTTTCAGTTTTTAATTCTAAAATTCAATAAAGATTTGTAATTTCTAGATAATTTTATTTTGATACTTTTTAGGTGATGCAACCTTCAGTCAAGATGATTTTCCACCTTGTAGATGGTGAAAAATACCAATGCGTTATCTATATTAGGCTATGGATATGTGCAAGGAAGCTATCCAAAATTACAATGAAAAAGGCAAGCGCAAATTTGAACTCAATTGGCATATTATTGATAGGATATGGGATAAGCAACTCCATCCACTCATACATGTAGGGGCACACTACTTGAACCCCAAATTATTTTTCACCAAGACATTTGAGGCTAATAGGAGGTTATGGGTAGCCTTTACACTTGCATAAAGAGGATGACACCTGACATAAACATAAGAGACCTAATCATGTGCTACTTCAAACCAAAACTATTTTTATACTAATACATTTGAGGCTAATAGGAGGTTATGGATGGCCTCTACACTTGCATAAAGAGGATAACACCTGAAAAACGTAAAAAAACTAAATGATAGTGAGTTGCACCCATAAAGAAGAGCTAAGGGGAGACTCTATTCATCATTCTTTTAATCCAATTGAGGTCGACCTTGTGGCCAGCTAAAACTTTTTAATAAAAGATTTTTTAATTTCTTAGAAGTTAAAATTATAGTCTTACTTTACTTATAAAATTATATATAAGTTATAAATGTCCTTTTTCAATAATTGTGGTGGGATGACTATAGTATTTGAACACCAACCTTCTTATACTGGCCATCCACATTTTGAGTCAGCCTTGTAGCGCTGTTGGGTATGAACGTATTAGCCATTATTTAAGAGCATACACATTAAGAAGTGCAAAAATTGATCCAAAAGCACCTCAATGACATCTGGTTTGTGCAATACAATCTCTGACTTCATGTCCAACTAGTGGAGAGCACTCAATCACATCAATCACATGATGCAATTGAGTGTTAGTAATTTGATGCAATTGTTCACAGGTTAATCAATCCTAGGAATAATAAATAAATCAATATATCATCAATCAATCAATCTCAATATCAAATATCATATCAAATCATCAATATCAATATAAATTCATCCATCAAATGAACATCAATATTTCATGAAAATTATACTAAAAATCATATTGCAAAACTCAAGCAAAGCTTATACGAGTTTCAAATTACATTGTTTTGTCTCAATATAAAGATGCATGAGACCTTTTACATTACATGACTCTTGGATTTCTCTCTCCTCAAACTCTCGAGAAAACTTGACTCTTTATATGCCTTCCTTAGAATAAGTCCCACATATTACATAAATACAAAGTATCTCATGATTGCACATAACTCCTTACTTCTAAACAAGACACATCACTCAAAGACTCTTCACTTCCTAACTAGAAACCTCACACACTTAAATACATGATACTTGCACACTCCTACAAACTTGACACATACTTTAAACATAAAATCAAACTCACATCCTAAACTAAATATTTACAATGGGACCAAATAATGTAATACCTCAAACATTGAGTTGGATAATTTAAATTCATTTTTTGAATGGATTGCCAAGGATGTGGATGTAGAAATGGAATATTACATATTGTAACACAATTCCATTTCTACTTAAATGAATAAAATATAAAATGTGAATAACTTTCTATTACAATGCATACACTATGTACACAAAATAAATCAGATAGCCTGAAACAGCAGTTTGGACGGCTCAACAATTCAGACAACCCAGTCTGCACATAGGATGGCCTGTCCTTTTCCAGACTGCTAACATTCACTATACAGCCTAAATTCTCCATTGTATGGCATAGCAATTTCATTGTACGGAATGTGGCAAGCATTAGACAACTCACTATACGACACTCATTGTACGATGTACACTATATTGCAATTCATTGTACAATGTTCACTATATGACAACTTAGTTGTCTGGCCTATACAACCCTGTCTAATAGAACTTGAAAGAGTACAACCAACATATCGAATCTAACCTACTACAGCAATCATCAATAACAATATACACAATGACAATAACATATAATGAACGAATATGAGTAGATCTTTCATTAACAATAGCCTGTACCGCAAAATGCATACGACATTCTTGTTACATACACAATACCAGATCCTCTGCAAAATATCTCCCTCAATGCAATGTCTATGCAAATGTATCTACTCTCTTATATGTGTGTCTGTACCTAATACCATGCCAACCACAAACTTCGGCCAACCATACAAATGAAAGAGGGAAGTGTCTTATTTATACTAAGGAGGTAGTTGCATTCTCCAACTTACTAACCATCCAACACCTGATCATTTTCTTAAATTACATTTGAAATCCATGTGACTTACATTTACATTTAATTTCATGACTCACTTCATAACTAATGACTTATCCGTTCATAACTAATCATACACAGTCACATACAATATTACATCACGACTTTAAAACTTTATTAATTATACATATGCACATTTCATCAAACACTATATGTATGAACTATAAAATAACAAAACTTAAGCATCCTCGACGACACATAAGCTGAACATTAGGGATAGAAGTACTAAACACCATTCTCGAATCTCTTGTCACGCCCCTTCCACTTTATTTCATTCCAAACATCTTCTACAACTGGCATCACTTCAAATTGCTGCCAACAACACAGTTCTCCAATTGCTCACTCCAGTTTCTACAATCAGTCGTATCATCAACATGCCCAACATGATCAACATGACTAACATGACGAGCAATGCCTGTCGCCACCTTTGTCGAGGGTCAAGGGGCAACGCTTTCGAATGGCCCAACTCCATATGGCCTACTTCTGGATGGGCCTACCTCAAACTAGACGGTCTTGGACGGCCTACTGCTAGACAAAGAAGTCCCCATTTGCCCAACTTCAGACAAGCTACTACCGTACAACCTCCTACTATATGGCCTTTTGATGTATGGCATCTTGCTATATGGATTCTTGTCATACAACCAAAAGAGGGTCCAAACAACCCAAGGGTTGCCTAGGGACCTGTTGTCCCCGCTAGACAACTAGGGTCCCAACGTAGACAGCCTAGGCTCAAATAGCCTAAGCTCTAATAATCAAGACTTGGGTCCAAACGACCCTAGTAAACGATTAGAAGCCAAATAATCTCTCTTCGTAGTTTGTATCATTGACTCTATCATCTGCATCACTCACTTCGTCGTCTGCATCAACCTCTTTGACAATTTCTTCCTACGTAGCTTCAACTATCTTTTGAATTCTACCTCTTCGATTGAAATCAAGTTCACATCCTCAATTGCAATCAGGTTCATCAAGTTCACCTTCTCTGCTTCCTAGCTAGGATTGTGACGCTTCTCTAATGCTTCGAACTCTATATGCACTCTTGCACTTTGACATTCACAAGCAAAGCACCCCCACGAATGGCATCACCAACATAACACAATGGATCTACCCTCAGTATCATACTCAATTCGACGTCTTCTAGTTTTTTGGCAATTGTCACAGACCGCATCACCAGTAGCATCCCCCTTGGTACAATCTCCCTTTGTGTTGCATATACCTATAGCAATGATCTTGCATTCTTCAAGTCGCACTCATCCTTGAAGTCATTATTCTTCTCTTCAAATTCACGTCCTTCCTTGACTTCTCGACCCCAACAATTGAATAATGAACTACTCATCATCACTCTCACTATCAGATTCACTCTCAACATCAGAATCACTTTCATCTTCAAGGTCACTCTCATCCACATGACCCCAACACTTTAATGATGTTTTTGCATCACTTTCCAAGTTCAAGGCCTACTCCAAGGCCTCTTGGTATGATGTCGGAGGGACCACCTTGATCTTCTTCCTGTACATAGGAAGAAGTCCCTCCACAAACCACCTTTTCTTCAATGCATCTAATGGATCTTCCTCCAGATGGGTAAACAACCCACTCAACCTCCAATTATACAAAAGAACGGACTCATTCTCACCTTGTTCCATTCTATAAATTTCAACAATGACTTCATTGTCATTGTGGAACAATCAAAATTCCTTCACAAATGCCTTGCAAAACTCATCCCAAGTCTGGTACTCGCCCTTTGGCAATCTCATGTACCAAACCATTGCGATTCCACGAAATATTGTTGGGAATAACCTCCTCCAACTTATGTCATTATTTTGCCTATTTGCTTTCCACATCATGAGGTAGATTTTCCAATGCCTAACTGGGTCCTTTGTTTCCCCTCCATGAAACATTGGACACTTACACGATATGCCAAAATTGGTCTTTGTTTTGATAGGTTGACTTGACATTGGCAGTGGTTGTTTGCATATCTCTCCTTCATGCACATCATCACGCAATATCTTTCCTTCACACACATCATCACACAACATCTTTCCTTCTCATGCACATCACCACGTAGTATATTTTCTTCTTCATGCACATCATTAGGCACACCCCAACGCAATTGCTCTCATGTCGACCTCCCATCTTATGCACCGTGAAACGTGCTAACCTGTAGTTGCTCCGATGTCAAACTCTCGTCCTGCTCACAATCGAACACGCCAAGCTGCAGTTGTTCTGGTGTTGGACTCCCATCTCGCACACGAGCATATACGTCATCTTGCATTTGCACCAATGTCAAACTCCCGTTCCACTCACCATCGAACACATCAACTTGCAATTGCTCTAGCACCATATGTACTTCGCCATCATGCAATTCCTCACCATCGCGTAACTTGCTAACGCATACTTTTCTATCGCTATCAAGTAACTCTATCGTCATCATGTGATTCACCACTACCAACATGCAATTCTCAACTGCCGACATGCAACTCTTCGTAGTCGACATGCAACTCTCTGCAACCATCACGCAACTCTTCGCAACCGACATGCAACTCATTACAGCCATCACGCAACTCTTCGCGCACAAACCCCTTATGCATCTCCTCTGTGGGTGTCCACTTGCATGTCTAGTTGTGCATCCACTTGCACATTTGCTTCATGCGTCGACCCTTCATCAATGTCAACAAACAAGTTTGTGTGTTCATCTACTTCGTTGGACACATTGTAATCATTCCATCACTGTCACTGTGCACCTTCTTAAGTGATTTGCTTCTCACAACTCAATGTCACCAGGCTTGACCCAACTTTGAATAGGCAATGGCGCCAGAATGTAGAAATGGAATATAACATACTGCAACACAATTTCATTTCTACTTAAATGAATAAAATATACAATGTGAATAACTATCAATTACAATGCATACACTATGTACACAACATAACACAACAATTTGGATGGGTCGACACAGTATTTAGACAACCCAGTGTGCAAATAGGAAGGCTTGCCTTTTTCTAATCAGCTAACATGCACTATACAGCCTGAATTCTCCACTGTACAATATAGTGACTTCGCTATATGGCATTTGGAAATGCACTATACAACATTAGACAACTCACAGTTTGGCATTCATTGTACTGCAATTCACTATACAACGTTCATTGTACAATAACTTCGTTGTATGGCCTGTACAACCCTATGTAACAAAACTTGAAAGAGTACAACCAACAGATCGAATCTAAACTACTACAATGATCATCAATGACAATATACACAATGACAATAGGGGATGATGAATGAATATGAGTAGATCTTGTATTAACAATAGCATGTACGGTGAAATGCGTATGGCATTTTTGTTACATACACAATACCAGATCCTGTGCAGAATATCTTCCTCAATGCAATGTTTGTGCGTGTAAATGTATTTACTCTCTCATACGTGTGTTTGTATCCAAGGGTCAGTACCATGCCAACCACACACTTCGGCTAACCATACAAATGAATGAGGGAAGGGACTTATTTATTCTAAGGAGGTAGTTGCATCGTCCAACTTACTAACTACCTAACACCTCATCATTTTCTTAAATTACATTTGACATGCGTGTGACTTACATTTACATCATTTCATGACTAATGACTTATCCATACATAACTAATCGTTACACATTGTCACATACAATATTACATCACAACTTTATAACTTTATTAATTATACGTATCATGGTTGAGAAAATTGGAATCGGATCGGAATCGATATGGAAAAGAATCGGGAAAAATTAGGAATCGGCAAAAAATCGGGAGAAGAATCGGCGAAAAATCCGCATATTTTCATTGAAAAAACCAAAGAAAATGCAGTTTTCATTGAAAAAAGCTTTTTTATGCATATCAGAATTTTTCAGGAAAAAATCAACAAAAATCGGCAAAAAAATCCGGCTAGCCTATGAATCGGGAGAAATAGGATTGAAACGTTATTTTTTGCAGATTTTCTCAACTATGATACGTGTGCACATTTCATCAAACATTTTGCGTACGAACTACAAAATAACAAAACTTAGTCACTTATTAAGTAACATGTCAATTCACCTGCCTCTAGTAGAGCCCACATTCACCAAGGCAGATATTGAGAAGTTGGAAAAGGAAACAGCAAAGGGTTTACCATTGAAGCGGGACATATATGAAGATCATGTACCATCTAGTTTAAGGTTTAAAAGGAAAATAAAGCAAAAGGCAGTTTAAGACTGTTTAAATATGTTGTAATTTTGTTAATTTTTAATGATCATTGATGATTATTTTACTTTCATCAATTTGAATTGTATTTTGTCTACTGAAAATCTAATAAAAAATGATTTTAAAGCTCTCTAATTTAAATTTTAAGGATCTTTTAGTAAAATTATACTTTTTAGATTTATTTCTTTCCTTTAGTGAGTCTACATATGGAGATCGAACTTCCAACCATGGTTGAAAATAGACAGCCATTGCCTAAAAGTTTTAAATTGAACAGGTTTTTCGAAAATGCCTGCTATGCTAGGATATTTCTAAAAGTTTATACTCAGGAATGTTGAAAAAAGTTTCTTTAAACCAACTTTCCTGCTGACCTGCTTAAAAAGTTTAGCTAAATGGCTGCATCAACGTGGCTCGTGGGATACCAAAATATGTGTCCGATGACTTTACATTGAATATTCTTAACTGTGCTACCAAAATATATATATATATATATATATATATTCTTAACTGTGCCGACTTAAAAAGTTTAGCTAATCGGATGCATAATCGTGATTCGTGAGACACCGAAGTCCCAGTATCCCATAACTTCACATTGGATCCTTTAGTTTGTTATTAGGGATATTTAACTCATCTTCGTCTATACTCCTAAGCTGGCAAACGGATTAGAACTTCTTTAACTTGTGATCCTTCCCAATCCTCCTTTTCTTTCATTTAATCATCAAAGGTGCGTCCCCCCAAAAGTTCTCTCCTTCTAATGATATATATATATGAATATATAATAATTTTGTAAAATAATAAAATGATTTTAATTATATCTAGAAAAATTATATAGTTTGACCAGGACAGGTCACTGTTTATTACATAATAAAGGCTGACACGTCACAGATAAGTGCAGCCAGAAGGACCTTGACGATGATGTTAATATACACGAATAAATTTCAATAATCTACTTACCATAGGTTATTTGCAACACGAATTTCAATCAGCACAAGTTATATTGGTTTAAATTTTGCAACAATCCTTTGTTTGATTGCAATAGCAATACTTAAATTCATGGATCTACCGCCAATTTTAACTCGGTCCAGTGGATGCTTTATTTCCATTCCTTCTACGCCCCACTTCCTTAGAAAACAGTAAAGGAGTCAAAATTCTGAGAGGGAAAAAAATACAATCATACCTTGAGTTATTATCATACAATTGGTTATGAAGTCCGGATCAGAAGTGAAATTAAATGCATCGTTCCGTTCCTTTTCTCTGAACCATTTCATCATAACACAAAATAAAAGCTAAGACGGTCACACGGCCGAGCAACGCTGAAATTCACAAAATAAATACGGCTTACTTACACGTCTGTTACACAGAAAGAGAACTGAGTGGCAACTTCTCTGGTGAAATTTTCCGTCATTGACAGAATTCCTTCATATACACGATTTATGACCGGTGACAAGCCTTTTTCTGTTGGTGACAAGCTCTCGTTAAACTGAGCCCTCACACCAACTAAAAGAAACAGCACGCAGATTACATACAAACATCGCTTTAAGTCATCCATTGCCCTGCTTTGATACGACAGGTCGAATGTCACCGGTTCGAATCGCAGAGCGAGCTATTTAACATTTCCCATGAACCTCGTTTCCTCATACAATAGATCTCTAGATTCGCTGAAAACTTCATGGAAATAATAATAATAAAATTTGTAACAGAAGAGATATTATTGTGGAACGAGGACAAAAATAATAATAAAATTTGTAGCCGAAACTCGCCAAAAGAGATCAAAATTGACGTAGTCGCCATCTCTGCATCCACATTCATACCGGTACCTTGTCTACCTGGTTTTCTACTTCATATAATATAAAACTTTGAATGGGTCTTGTACAATGAGTGAATGTCGTGGCCCTCGGCTTCTCTCTGATTCGTAGATGGTATTTTATACATAACAAGTTGTATAGTTTTTTTTATTTTGAATCCACGTCCAGGGCGATTTTCAGTCCGGAGGGTTTATACCGTCCTCGTCGTGCTAGGGTTAGACGTGCACGCTTCCCGAGGTGGTTTTCATGTGCATAATTTATTGTGGCTTACATAATAAAATAAATATCTTTATAAATTTGTCTAAGCGTTTGGAATTTGGATTAACTTACATGGATGATACTTAGTCTATGCGTTAACTCTAGGGATCAAGACATGGAATCAAACAACAATTTTACCCCGTACACTCAACTATGGGTTAATTCTAGGGTTTCAGCCAAGGAATCAAACAATTTTGCAGCTGACACTAAACTGACACTAAACGTTGACTTATAGTTCCCACATTCTTTACATTATTTTGTTGTGCTATACTCGGACATGCAATACTTATACAAAACAGTGAGGTTGGGGTATGAAATGAGGATTGTGATCTCAATAATAGAGACTTCTTTGTCGAGACTCGTTTGCCTTTGTTTGAAAAGAAGAGGTGGACACGAAAAGATGAAGTGAAACCTTTAAATAATGTAGATATACCTTATCTATCTTAAATATTTAAGATAGATAAGATGGCATAAGTTAAAAGTTTTAATGAAAACAAAACAATTTAGACATTACACTAGTCAATATCGAAGGAACTATGAATACCATACAATTTAGATGTAAAAATTTATTGACACATTCTATGAACTGGTTTGTGATATAGCAAATTGGATAATATAATAATATATTTTTTATTAAATATATTTTTTAACTTTCGAATATAGACTATTCTATTTTTTATCTGGGAAGGTATTTCCTCGAAGTACTAAAAAAAAATAAACTAGTCGATTTGTTATCTAGGCAGGTTGCCTAAAGAGTTTACAAAATTAGCGGGTCAACTTTTTATATGTTCAAGCAAAGAAATCTAAATGTAGCGACGCTATTGTCGCTCCCGGTAATCTTCCATGAAAAATGCAAAGAGAGAACGAGTTTGGCACTTTTTAATTGACTTGTCTTGCCACGTGAAGTCGACAAGTTTGCGTTCCTTTTTTTTTAAAAGTGCCGGCGAAATGGAAAAGTCAAAATGAATAAATAAAAACGTGTCCATTCGAGATGCGTTGGAGATGTGTTTTGTTTTTCATCTTTAAATTTTAAACACGTGACAAGTATTATATTCAATATCGTGGACCCAGCGACCTTGCAACGTAAGGTTCAAGTTTACACCTGCAGTCCATCTACCAAATTACATGCGCATTCTACCTTCTCACAATATTATAATATAAATGGGTCTCGTTTAAATATGATAATGGTTGTATTATTTTAGGTCTCATACTCTAAGGAGAGACTGTTGGGTTAGGTTAGGAAAAATATATATATATAAATATTAGGTTGGACAGTCTTCAAAATAAATTTGTTTTATATATGCAATATAATATTTTATTTATAATAAAAAATTTAATTAAAACGAAAATAAATATTAATTTTTTCAATAGTTTTTTTTTTTAATGATTAGGATAAATAGTTGATATAACTTATATCAAAATTTAAATTTTGACCATACTAAAATTCAATATAACGGAATTATATAAAAACCCTTTCAATACTTTATTTATTTATTTATTATTATTACTTTTTTTTAATATTAAGAATCCTCAGGTTTTGACTAAGAATCCCCGGGTTTTGACTAAGAATCCTTCAACCTGTTACAACAATTTCACCAGGGAGACACACACCCACCCCCTCACACACTCACCCACGCCACGATTTGAACCTTGGACCTCCCAAAGAAACCCAAAGCCCAAACCGTGTGCTCCAATACTCTACTTTTAATATATTATTATAAATTTAATTATTAATTTTTAAATGTTTCTAATTTAATTTTTAAAATAATTTAAATTTAAAATATAAATTTTAATTTTGATTTAAGAAAATTAAAGTGGAAGACTTATAACTCACTGTATATGTAACATAACGGAGCTTAAAATCTTAATTCATTATTTTATTATTAATTTTAAATAAATTTAAATTTTTTAAATAATTTTAATTTTAAAAAGTTTTAATTTTAATTTAAAGTGATAGAAAATTAAAGTGTATGACTTAAAACTCATTGTATATGGCACCTGGGGTGCAACACAAGGTTGGGGTTTTGGCTCTTCTTCGAGAGGTGAGTGTGTGAGGGGGTGGGTGTGGTGGCTTTGTGTTAATTCTCTATTGATAAGTATAGCTCTCGGCTCTACGAAGGGTCATGGTTGGGAGGAGACTGCTCAGCCTTGTATGTCGGTCATAGAGATTTCTCACAATAACCTAACAAAAAAAAAGTCATTGTATATGTAATATAATGGGGCTTAAATTTTTAATTTATATTATCTTTGCATATGGGATTTGAATTTGGAAAGTTATAATTATAGTGTTTGCTTTACTTTGGTAAGATTTTTATTTCAAATTAAAGGGATCTTAGGCTAGCAAACACTCAATAAAAACTGAATGGATAGTTTACTACATTCGCTTCATTTTCTTGACCCACAAAGATATATCAAATCTATATGTTAATGAACATTAAAAGCTTTTATAAATATGTGTGTCAAGGATTAATTTACAAATAATATTATTATCAAATATTTTTAAAAAAAATAGGAGATAAATAAAACTTAATTAAAGCTTAAGAGATAAATATTTATTAAAAAAAAAAAAAATTGCTTTGTTTTTCATTTTCGTTTCTTATATCTTAGACATAATTTTAACTTATATTTTAATAAAGTATGTTTTTTATTGAATAAATACTTCATATATAAAAATGGATAAAAAATACATCAGGAAACAAAGAGTTATTATATTAACTTGTAAAATAAAAGCAAGCAATCAGATCTAGCACTTTTATGTTAAGGTAGTTTTTCAAAATTTCATCCCTAAAAACTTTAATTAGTTGCTCTACTAATAATAGCACCAATAGGGGCCTTCTCGTTTCTGAAAACCAAGATGCATCTATCCTTCCAAATTCTAAAAAGAATAACATGCCAAAAAACCCTCCTATGCACAATCAAGTATCACCTGAGAAACAACACTGCCATAAATGGTAGATGGGGTCTGAATTATACATGCAAGAAATGGAATTTAGGGTCTTAATGCAACTAAAGGTTTTTGCTTGATTGGTGATGATGCAATGTCTGCAAAGTAAAGTTTGGTTAGTCAAATGGATGCATATTTCTGATGCTTGTGCTAGATGTGATCAAAGTGAAACTATTAAGCTTTTAATAAAATATGTTACCACTAACTATATATATATATATATATATATATATATATATATATATATATATAATTTTTTATTTGTTTTTTATTTTTTTGAAAAGTTTGCTTTTTGTGTGATAGTTTGCGCGTTAGCTTCATAAATGTGGGATCTCCATCATAGAAACATTCTTTTTTTTAAAGGTGCTTTAATGATTTAAACATTATTTAAAAAAAAATTAAATTTTTTAATTTTTAAAATATTATAAATAGTTTAAATAAATATTTATGTATTATGAGAGTAAATTATAAAAAATATTTAATAATATATATTAATGCTTGTTATGATCGTATGAAATAATATAGTTTAATCTTGTCACGTGATACATATATAATTTCCAAACTATTGTAATACCACCTTATGGCCATGTTGTAATATGGTGGGACCCGTTTTAATCTCATATATCTCATTAAAAATGTTTGTTATGCTTGGAGTAGCCAACTAAATAACTTTCAAGTAGGTAAATTGTTTTTAATTTCTTTGCAATGAATTAATAAATCAAGATATAAGATGTAACTTAGAATTGACATTCTTGCTAGTACGTCTTTGGTTCAACGGTTGGGACAAATAGTTGATGTAACCCATACCAAGATTCAAACCTACGCAACACCAAATAGTTCAATATAACTTTGAATTAACATTTAATGTTATATTTTCTAAATTTTATAATTCTTTTTTTTTTTGGATTTGGTTACTGTGAGAAACCCTTTATGACCAACTTAAGGGCTGAGCAGTCTTCTTCCAACCATAACCCCTCCTAAAGTTGAGAGCTATGCTTATCAATAAAAAATTTAACACAAAGCCACCACACACCCATTCCTCACACACTCATCCACGCCGAGGTTTGAACCTTGGACCTTTCGAAAAAGAGCCAAAGCCCGAATCTTTACGCTACACCTCATTTTTTAAATACTAGATTAAAATTTTCATATTAAATTTATTTCGCTTAAGTCAACAACTTGGACACAGATATGGTTTTATATAATAATACATTTTTTTATTTATGTTAAGGGTGTCACCATGATGTACTTTGAAGATAAATTTTTAAAGGAGAATAAAAGCTCTTACATCCATTACGGTTGAAATTTTTTTTTTTTTTTTTGTTACATAAGAGAGTTAGCTACAACCACTATTTTTAGTAACCACAGCGTAAAATTCAAACTACAAAAACTATCACAATTGTAAAATATTATATGCATTTGTATACTATGTGGAATATCATTATTTAGTGCCTTCTCATTCACCTAGAACTTAGCTTATGTGAATAAAAAAGCATTCACATATGCTCCAAACCAATCTCACATAGTAGGCATAAACATGAAAAATACATAACTTAATATCATGGCCTGCAAAATCATTTCATAAAATATTATTAAAAAATATTTTGTTTACAAGTTCATAGGTTAAATTAACTCTTTTCTTTCGCAATTAAGGGTTGTTTTTATCTAAATGCATAATATTTTCTCTACAAGTTGACATGTTAGAGGAAGTTCTTTATAAGTAGTTGTCTTTGGCAATTAAAGATTTTTTTAAAAGCATAAGACTAAATGTTATTCAACTTTTAAAAATTAAAGTATGTACAAGGATATAATATGAGGACAGTGAGCACATGAATATAGTCTTAGAAAATTAAATATGAAACTATTCTTACACTTCATTGTTAATATAAAGTATGTGTTAATATATTTCATCCATAAAGTTAAAACTTAGTTGAATTAGCTTAAAATAAGTTATATTTTGAATTTTATTTTTGGTGAATATTGAAATGATAGTTTTGAAGTTTATGGGACACCCATAATTTAAGAGGTTATATTTGCTTAACTTATACAAGATCAAGTATTTATTTATTAAATTATCCATTAGTAATGAGGTCTAATCTCTTTGGATAGGATAAAAATGATGAAGCATTTAAAGATAAATTTATATAATTATTTTCGAAGTATGACTACCATAATTATAAAAATGACTATCTTGGATGTTCTTGGTATATAATCACAAGGTAATTTATTGAAACAAATGGTGTAGCATCTACATGGAGGGGGACCTTTTGTTAAGCGAGTATCATGATTATTGGGACTTTGTGCATTATCCCATAAAGGTTGGGATATCTATAAACTAGACCATATCAAATGATCATTTTGCTATTTGCATTAGTTTTTCGATGTTATATACTAGTAGATGATAAGAAAACCTATCTCTTATGACATGCATAGACACGACATGAAACTTGTTTTAAAATGGAGTTGGACAAGTTACTTAAAAAATCAAATATTCAAACCAAAAAAGAAGTGAACCTAGCTTATGTATCACCAAAATATTTATTTTAAGATGCTTATCATAGCATAGGATATCTTAAAAGAGATTTTTCTTTTATATATATCAAAATATCCTATTTAAACCCCATCCCTCTTCAAATAAAAAATATATCAATAGACTTAACATATTCCATGGGTTTGAAAATCATAAGAAGTCGTGGTAGTTTAAAAAATGGATGCACACAAAATTGAGGAATTAATCCATGAAGATGTTTGACATGATAAAGGAAGTGATGCAAAAAGTAAAAAAAATCTTAAAGAATTTCAAAGATGAAATTCTTTAATGTATATTTTCAATGGAAAATAATCCATATTCAGAGAATTTTTATAGATGATATGTTGATGTTTACCTTCCTTGATAGATAAGATCTAAAAATCCTAAAATCCAAATCACCTTGAGAAAGATGACGACAATGGAAGTGCACTATAAACCAAACATTTTTAATGGTATGGAAAATAAAACTGGCTCTAAAAAAAATGCTTACAATAAATATTACCTTTAACAATCTTCAAAGTAAAAATAAAGAAGATTAAAAAGGATAAGACTTACTCCTAGTCACATTTGTTGGTGTACATTACACCCCTATTTGCATGCACTTAATCTTTCAGATAAATTTTGTCTCTTAAGTGGGTAGTCTTTTAAGATAAGCAAACAAAAATTACTTTCAACAAACATTTTTAAAATCTATTTAATATGCATCTTCTAACAACTCCATCTCTTGTCTCCACCTTATTCAATAGTGAGAAAAAGGGGTCTAGATTCCTTGGATATGATAAGAAAATGAGAGTGATATAGTGAAGAAGGATTTATCAAGGGATATCCCTTCCATTACTATCAGCATATGGATATCTAAAAGAATTGTACTTTGTTTTTTAATGTTATGAATCCTCAATTTTCTTTGGTTCCTTGAAAAAATGAAAAAACACCTAGCTAACAAAATAATTTAATCCCTCCAATAAAACTTGAAAAGTGTGCATCAAAAAGTAGATTACATTCTAATAAGATAATTAGTGTGATTTTTCCCTTTTATTGTTGTTCTATTCAAAATATATTCTAGAGTGTCCATTACAATCATATCTAAATATAGAGTTATAGACCTTTAAAGGTGAATAGATATTGAAAGGTTATAATTTATATTAAACCCTTGAAGAGACTTATAAAAAGAGATGTGTTAAAAATTCAATAGAAAAGAGATCCAAATCCTACTCAATCCAACATGAATAAAATAAAAACTCATTCTAACTTGTCATAGTTTTGATCAAAATTCATCTCTAACAAGAGAGACTTTTGACCAATTTGTCATTTCAATTAAACACTTCTTTGATATCTTATAAATTTAGGGATGTATTTATCTTTTTTTTTTAAAGTGAAAAACCCCTTGTGGGGCCTCTTTGGTATAAGAGACCATGAACAGGGGGTTCTACACCGTCAAAGTCACTCGGGAGTCACACCCGACCTTGCCCGCACCAATATTATCAATTGGATTTTGGGTACTCAATTCAACTTTTTGGTAGGGTGGAGATTCGAACCTAAGACCTCCCTTGGAGGATTGCCCTTTCCTCTCCAACTCACCTACAACACCTTTAAGCAAAAAACCCCTTGTGGGGCCGCTTTGGTCTAAGAGACCATGAACAGGGGGTTCTACACCATCAAAGTCACCCGAGAGTCACACCCGGCCTTGCCCGCACCAATATTATCAATTGGATTTTGGGTACCCAATTCAACTTTTTGGTAGGGTGGAGATTCGAACCCGAGACCTCCCTTGGAGGATTGCCCTCTCCTCTCCAACTCACCTACAACACCGGGTAGGATATATTTATCTTTTATAAAAAATAATCTATCTCTATTAATCGATAGCACAAACAACTTAATGTTACTGCCAATAGTTTTGTATAAAATCTTGTGGAATGCATTGAGGAGTTTAAGAATTTATTTTTTAATTTGATTATTTGTAATATACCTATTTTTTAGATCAATAGTTAATCAAACATAGAGAATACAAATCTTACATTAAATTCTTCGTAAAATTCATTATGGGAAAGAGACTTAATTGGAAACAAGAAAGACTGTAATTCTTTAAAATATTATAGGTATTTCTACTTTTGATTGTCGGTAATAAAAATATTTAAGTTACATAAGAATATTTTAAAATTTATAGTAATAAGCAATCCCTAGCTTTAGTAAATGACATCCTAAATAGTATATACAAAACTGCCAACATGAATACTAAAATTTATGTGATAACTAGCATTGTTTATTTCTATTTTTCAATTTTTATTGTTTTACTATTTTTAAATTATTATGTTGGATGTTGGAAATAAAGATGATAATTACAAGATAGGAAAATTTTGGACTAGAAAAATAATGGCATTATTGAAATTTTTTTACTATTTTAATAGAAGCTCGTTATAGAAACATTTAACTAAAAAAAAAATTAGAATATAATATTTATATTCATCAAACTTACTTTACAATGGAAACTAAGTTTCAAAAAATTCTAATTCATCAAACTTACTTTATAATGGAAACTAAGTTTCAAAAAATTCTAACTAGTTGTGGTTTAATTAAAAGGAAGGCGAACCACTATTAACTTAGTCTCATAATATAGATAGATAGTATCTTGTAATTATTTTAAAGCTTTCAAGTTAGATAATTTGAAATTTTCACAAATAACCCTGTAATCATTCTTCAACTTCATTTTTGTTCAACTAATTATTAGAGGTCCATTATTTTGGAAGTTGTATCCATTTAAATTTAGTAATATTACATAAAAATATAATAATCTTTCTTACAAAATTTAAGGTTGTAAGGATGTATTGATCTAAGAATTTATATAAGGTAAAGATACAAATTACATGATGTTGATCCTCAAAAATTAGATTGGATGGATGTGAACATGTAGAGATATGCACAATATAAGGGGATAAAGGTACAAAAGGGTGAATAAGGTGAAGGAAACAAATTTCATACATGCACATTACCTAAAAACCTTATGTATGTACTGTGAAAAAAAAAGTTATATATATATAACATAAGAATATTTATAAATTTTAGTTAGCTTAATAAAAATAAACTCCAACCATCCAAAAAATAAAACTAGAACAATCCATGGAGGCAAACACTCAATCACTATCAACTATCAACTGACCTATCCTTTTAAGTTAATGGTTTATACTTAATATGTACTTAAATAAGGAGGAACATTTATGGAATACATGCCCCTAAAGAACATAAATAAAACTCTTAGTTTTTTAATAATTATTTTACATAAGGGAATTGATAACACCTTGGTTCGATACAAGGTAAGACATCAGATCAAACTTCAACATCGACACTATAAACCTTAGCCCATTGGATAAGACAAAGTCCACCGCCAACACTATAAAACCTATTCATTTTAAGTTAATGCTATATACTTAATATGTACTAAAATATGAAGTAACATCTATGGAATACATGCCCCTAAAGAAAATAAATAAAACTTTATTTTAATTTTTTTTAATAATTTGTTTTACATAGGAAAACAGACAGGTATTAACATGGAATGAAATTCCAATCATGGAATTGATAATACCTTTTTATAACACCTTTGTTTGATACAATATCATTGAATAAGATGAAGTCACATTCGACGCCACCACTATAAACCCTAATCCATTGGGTAAGACGAATTTAATAAGACTCTGATTCTTCAAGTCACATTCGACGCCACCACTATAAACCCTAACCCATTGGATAAGACGAAGTTAATGAGACTTTGATTCTTTAGGAAATAGAAGCAGGGCAATCAATTGGCAAACACTTGGTCACTATCAACTAGCCTATCCTCTTCTGGATACGACATATTTTGAACTTGGTCGCCAACACTATAAACCTTAATCCATTGGGTAAGACGAAGTCAATGAGACTCCCATCCTTCAGGAAATTGAACCAGGACAACCAATTAGCAAATACTATCGCTATCAACTAGCCTATCCCCTTTTGGATAGGACATAGTTTGAACTTGGGTCTCCTTAAAGGAAACCCAAAGTATGAACTCAAACTATGATACTATAAACCCTTGTTAGTTGGGTAGGACAAAGTCAATATAAACCTTAGTCTGTTGGGTAATATGAAGTCAATGGGACCCCAACCTTCTAGGGAATTGAACTAAGGCAACCAACTAACAAGCATTACCACTACCAACCGGCCTATCCCTTTATGGACATGCCATAGTTTGAACCTCAGTCTCCTGAAAGAGAGCCCAAAGCCCAAACCATTGTGTTGTCCTTGTCGACCAAAAAAATTATTAAAACATGGGTTTTATGAGGGATTCCAATCCCTTTGTACTGAAGTTTGAAATAGGATCTGCTAATGAAAACAAATTACTGGTATTTTTCCTAAGACTTAAAAATGTTAGGATAAAATACAAGTTTTTATACTTGGATCTAAATGAAAACCCAAAAACTTACTACTACGGTATTAATAATTAAAAACATATTCAATTGAACGCTATTGATGCGACCAATAATTGTTAGGCAAGGATGCCACTTGCATTATCGGTGATGTGACCCGGGTTCAATCCCCATGGTAGATGTTTATAAGAAGTATTACTCAAAAAAAAATTGTTAGGCAAGGAGAAGTCAATGTTTAATGCATAAATCAAGTGGTATTATCTCAACTGGTTAGATTCCTTAACATTTCAAAGAAGAAACCTAGGTTCAAATCTTGCCAAACCATACATGGATAATATCTGAAGCTTGTTGTAATACCACTATGTAATGATGATGTAATACAGGTGAGGCATGTTTCAATCCCATATAACCCATTAAAAATATGTTTAATAAAGAAATAAAGAAAAATGCACCATGGTTTAATGCATGGTTTAAGGCCTCTCATACCGCTATGTAATGATGATGTAATACAGGTGAGGCATGTTTCAATCCCATATAACCCATTAAAAATATGTTTAATAAAGAAATAAAGAAAAATGCACCATGGTTTAATGCATGGTTTAAGGCCTCTCATGATGATTGCATAACAACTAAGATGTATAAAATAAAGAAACAAATTCAATAATGTATTTATCATATATTGTTTGTGAGACGTGGATAATATCAAGCTTTATTGTAATATCAGTGATGATGATGATATACAAGTGGAACTTGTTTCAATCCTATATAACCCATTAAAAAAAAAGTTTAATAAAGAGATAAAAAAGATGCAACATGCTTTAATGCATGGTTTAAGGCCTCTCATGAGGATCGTCTCATGAGGATCCCATAACAGCTAAGATTTATGATAAAGAATCAAATTCAATAATGTACTTATCATACATTGTTTGCAAAGCAAATTTCAACCAGCACAATTTAGAATAGTTTAAATTTTGCAAAAATCCCTTCAACCAGCACAATTTAGAATAGTTTAAATTTTGCAAAAGTCCCTTATTCGATTGGAGTAGTATTAGTTAAATTCATGGACCTCCTAAATTTTTTTCTGTCTTGATCAAGCAACTAAATTTTTAGGGAAAAAAATACATAAATTACCACCATACCTTGTCCTACGATACAACTGGTTATGAAGTCCGTATTCGAAGAGAAATTAAATGCATCGTTGCGTTCCTTTTGTCTGACAATTTCATTAAACCACAAAATTAAAGCTAATTCCGAAATAAGGCCAGGCAATCTGAAATCTACGAAATAATCACGGGTTACTTACGCGTCCGTTAAACAGAAACTGAACTTAGTGGCAACATGGTTGGTGAGATTGTTCGTCATTAATAGAAGTCTGTTGTATACACGATCTGTGAGCAATGACCAACTTTGTTCCATCGGTGACAAGCTCTCAAACTGAGCCTCGACGCCAATTAAAAGAAAAAATGCACACGTTACAAATAAAGTTCTCCTTAGGCCATCCATTTTCCTGCTTCGATTCATTCGCTGCCAAACTTACAGGTCGACGCGACCAGTCGAAGGTCTCCGTTTAGAATCACAGGACGAGTTATTTTACATTTGCCTGAACCTCGTCTCCTGAGATCCTAAATCTCCAGAGTGGGAGAAAAGTTTTGTAGGGAAATATTTGACTCTGTGAGTGAAATAGAATCTTGGAAAACTTCAACAGCGCTGCCCAAATGTGCGATCTTCGCCTATCTCAGCAGCCATGTTCACAAAAACTTTGAACGCGTCTTGTGGGATATGTGTTATGCTCTAACGTGGTCCTTTGACTTACCTCCTAATAATATTCAGTATTGGTATTTAAGAATTGTGGATCTTTCACATTTCTTCATTAAATTGAAGTATTCGTAGTTTGGTATTGTTGATATTTCAAAACTCTGTAAAATTTTATTCTGAATCCTGCCCAGTCGTCGTCATTTCCCATGCCTGGGTAAATTCGACTCGTCATTTCCCATGCCTGGGTAAATTGAACTCGCCATATACAGGGCTTAGACCTGCACCTACGGCGTTTTCTCACCAGTTGCAAATGGATACTTTGCATCATAATAATAGAATTCTAGAAGAAGAGTTTTTTAAGATTCGTTCATGTTTTTTTAAATTGAAATGTCATTTAATACCTAACAACGTGTAAGCATAATAGATACGTTTTCAATAGCTCTAGAAGAATTTATTAGTTTAAAGAATATTTTTTAATTTTAATATTTATGTTTTACTTTAATTCTCGTAAATATTTAATTTTATATGTCATTAATTTTAATTAGTTAATATTTTTAAATAGGTATATGAAATTTAAATCAGTTATATTAAAATAATATAATAATTATTTTCAATTGGTTATATAAAATTGAAATAGGTTTTACTTGTAATTATATGTATTATTTTATAAAATCTTATTTTCTTTAAAATTTATAAAATTTAATAAATTAAACTAATAAAATTTAATAATATTAATTAATTTTAAAAAATTCAAAAATTTTAAGAGTTGAATTCACATCCATTCACAAAAGGTTAAACTCTACTAAATAAGTTTTTGTTTTAAATTCCAACTAATTCCATTAAACTTAATTGACAAATAATTATTTATTATTTATTTAATATAAATATTAAAATATTAAATTTAAATAAATTTAATTATTTTAATATAAAGGAAGTGACAAATTATATCGGGATGCTAAAGAGACTCGGACAATTTTAACGCTTAAACTGAAAGCTGACTCGACACATATATCACGGTATTGAAACGCTAATTGTGTTGTTTATGTTGCCGTCTAGGCCTCTCTTTAATTTACAAAAGAAGTGGATTCGATATATCTAATGTTTACTTATGATATTTTTTGGAACATTACGTCAAGAGGAATCTATTGTCAGGAGTTGACTCAACACAAGACGAAGTAGATCTTGAAACAGTCTAAGACAAGACTATTTAATGAAAATAAAAATTTCAGATTGATATGAGTTTACGCTTCTACGAACTTGTTTTCCAAGGGAAAATCATAATTTTTTAGGGTAGCGCATAGTTCCATCTAAAGAGACATTTGCAGATCAAATTTTTATATTGTTGAGCATAGGAATCTGAGTTAGAGATGGCATTGTAGAGGCCATGTTCAATGGAAAAATCCAAGTAGCACATTCCAAAAGATTGAACAGGCCTTTGGCTATATTTTAATCAAATTTGTTTTTGGTTGTCACGTGGAGTGGAGATGTTTGAGGGTACACTCATTGAATGATTTTGTTTATTAGAAAATAAATCAAATGAGTAAATACAAATGGTGTTTTAAATGTTCAAGTTCGAGATGATCAGCTTGTGGATATCAAATAATATTATAGAAATATATATTTGTTTCTTCTAAATTAAAAGTCATGATAAGCACCAAGTTATAATAAAAATATATATTTGTTTCTTCTAAATTAAAAGTCATGATAAGTACCAAGTTAAGTTTGATGACATTGCTCGTTATATAGAAAAATCAAGTTTGGATGTTTATTTTTTTTAATGGTGTGCATAGGTATCCCGTGAATGTGGTTTATGGTAAGGATGCCACTTGCATTATCGGGTGATGTGAACAATCGGGGTCAATCCCCATGATGAATATGTATAAGAAGTATTACTCAAACAAAAAAATGTTATGCATAGGAAGGGCCTTTAATCTTTAAAAACTTTATAATAAATATAAAATAATTATAATTATACCGTGGATCAAAACATTAATGTATTTAATGTATTTTTTTAATTTAACAAGTATAATAGGATCTTGACTAATCTCTAAAATGGCTTTCAAACTAAATATCAAACATAAAAAATATAGAATATATTAAGGTAAAGATAAAGTATTTTTAACATTTACTAGGTCATATTTTATAAGCGATGATCTTTATGCATTATATTGTTTATCTAAAATATAGTTATTTAATTATATTTTGGTTATCAAAGGATGATGTATAACCTTCCTTCTCCAATATTTGAACCTTTATTTTAAGTTCCAATATCTCCACCCTCAAGCCCAATCAAAGGTTGGATAAATGGCTTTAATGGATGTAAAGTAAACTAAACAGTGATCTAAGCATTTATATAATTTAATTTTACTTCAAATTTTTAATTAATTTAAAATTCTTGAATGTTTTTTTGGGTTTAAATTGCAAAGGCTTGTAAAGACTAAGATTGAGTAATTTCAAGTGTGCATTAAGACTGACTTCAAAATTAATTTTAAAATTAGAATCTCACTCCTCATGTCTATAAATTATTGTTTCAAATTTTATTTTTAAATATTAAAATAAATAAAAATTAATAAAATTAATTTAAAGTATGTATTATTAGTTTTAAAAAATTGTAAAGGTTTTTTCAATTTAATGTTTGTTGTATTTTTTATATTTTTTTCTGTGTGATTTATTTCTTCAATTTTTTCTCTTGAGAAATCATTCTTACTTGGTCTTCGGTAACTTTTCTTCTAACAAATCATATGCTTCTTATCATCTCTTCTTCTTGGCAGGATTTGGATACTTCTCAACTTTTTTTGACTAAGCCCTCATCACAGTTATCATATGTTTCTTTTTACTCTATTGGTCCATTAGAGGCTCCTTTATGTCACTAAGATTAGCATTTTGTGTGTTACTAAAATTTGTTTTCTTTAGGCAATTAGCCTCCTTATGATTGTCCATTCCACACCATTCTACATGTGTCCATTGTTATTATTTTCAAAACTTCCTCTGTTCGTGGGTTTTGGTAATTTCTTGTAAAATATCCCCTTTGGTTATTGGCATCTACTACATTCATTATCGGTCTTTCATTTAAATCATATTATAATCGACTTTGTCCTTCTTGTTGTCAATTACTCTAGTGTGGTTGTCTTCCTCCATGACAATTATTCTGATATCCTTTGCTCGCAGCCCCTTGTTCGCTCTCTAAAGTGCTTCATTTCTCTTCTTTTTTTATGCCCACTCAAGTTGTATCTCATTGATAGATACCAAAATTTTAATATCCCTTTACTTTCAAAAACTTCATAAATTCTTAATAATAAGTTAAGCAAACAATTTTATGAGATCTCATTCAAAGATAACAAAACTTGTGAATATTTAATTTTCTTATTAATAATATAATTTTTCTTCCATCCTAACTCCAAATATTGCATATAGATTTGAGTTTTCCTAACCTGTAATCATCCTTCAACTTCATTTTTGTTCAAATAATTATTAGAGGTCCATTATTTTGGAAGTTGTATCCATTTAAATTTAGTAATATTACATACAAATATAATAATATTTCTTACAAAATTTTAGGTTGTAGGGGATGTATTGATCTAAGATCTTATATAAGATAAAGATACAAATTACATGATGTTGATCCTCAAAAATTTGATTGGATGGATATGAACATGTATGATGTATGCAAAATATAAAGGGATAAAGGTACAAAAGGATGCATAAGGCCAAGGAAAAAAATTGCATAAGTGCACATTACCTAAACAAAGGTATTGTGAAAAAAGTGTTTCATATATACATATATTTCAAATTACGGTTATATATATATATATATATATATATATATATATATATATATATATATATATATATATATATATATAAACATACACATATATATTTGAAATTAAAAAAATAACAATAATAAAATATAATTATTTATATATATAATGTTTTAATATGTTATATATATATATATATATACCATAGAGGAATTTTTTAAATATTTTTTTTACATAGAGGAATTGATAACACCTTTGTTGGATACGAGGTAGGGCATCGAATCAAACTCCACCATCTACGTGATAAACCCTAGACCGTTGGGTAAGATGAAGTCCCACTTTGGCATGGACACTATAAAACCTATCCCTTTTAAGTTAATGCTATATACTTAATATGTATTAAAATATAAAGGAAAATCTATGGAATACATACCCCTAAAGAAAATAAATAAAACTTTATTTTAAATTTTATTAATATTTTTTTTACATAGGAGATATATAGGTATTAACGTGGAACGAAATTCCAATCATGAAATTGATAACACCTTTGTTTGATACGAGGTAGGACATCATTGGATAAGATGAAGTCCCAACACCAACACTATAAACCCTAATCCATTGGGTAAGACAAAATCAATGGGACTCTGATCCTTTAGGAAATAGAACCAAGGAAACCAACTAGCAAACACTTGGCCGCTATCAAGTAGCCTATTCCATTTTGGATACGATGTAGTTTGAACTTGGACACCAACACTATAAACCCTAACCCATTGGGTAAGACAAAGTCAATGAAACTCTCATCCTTCAAGAAATTGAACCAGGGCAACCATCTAGCAAATACTTGGCTGCTATCAACTAGCCTATCCCCTTCTGGATACGACATAGTTTGAACTTGAGTCTTCTGAAAGAAAGCTCAAAGCATGAACTCGAACGTCGATACTATAAACCCTTACCCGCTAGGTAAGATAAAGTCAATATAAACCCTAGCCTTTTGGTAAGATAAAGTTAATGGGACCCCAAACCTCTAAGGAATTGAACTAAGGCAACCAACTAACAAGTGTTGTCACTACCATACGCCATAGTTTGAACCTCATTCTCCCAAAAAAATATCCCAATACCCAAACCATTGTGTTGTCCTTATTGACCAAAAAATGATAAAGCACAAGTTTTATGAGGGATCCCAATCCCTTTGTACCGAAGTTGAAACTAGGTTCTCCTAATGAAAACCAAGAACTTAGGGTAAAATGCAAGTTTTTATGCTCGGATCTAAAAGAAAACCCAAAAACTTATTACTACAATATTAATAATAAAAATCATATTCAATTGAAGGATATCAACGAGGTTGATAATTGTTAGGCAAAGAGAAGTCAATGTTTAATGCAAAGATTAATGCAGAGATCAAGTGACATTATTTCAACAGGTTAGATTTTTCAACATTTCAAAGAAGAGACCTAAGTGAAGTCTGTTTCAATTCCATATAACCCATTTTAAAAAATAATAATAATAAAAATAAAAAATTCATATAACTTATTTAAAAAAAAAAAATTAATAAAAAAATAAAGAGAAGATAGCATGGTTTAATGAATGGTTTAAAGCTTGTGATGACGATCCCATAACATAACAGCTAAGATGTATAATAAAGAAACAAATTCAATGATGTACTTATCATAGATTGTTTGCAAAGCAAATTTCAACCAGCACGATTTAAAATAGTTAAAATTTTGCAAGAATCCCTTATTCGATTGTAGTATTATCACTTAAATTCATGGACCTCCTAAATTTTTTTTTGTCTCGTAGATGCTTTATTTGCTTTATTTCTGATCAAACAACTATTTGTTTAGGGAAAAAAAAATATAAATTACCACCATACCTTGTCCTGCAATACAGCTGGTTATGAAGTCCGTATTCGAAGAGAAATTAAATGCATCGTTGCGTTCCTTTTGTCTGACAATTTCATTAAACCACAAAATTAAAGCTAATTCCGAAATAGGGCCAGGCAATACTGAAATCTACGAAATAATCACGGGTTACTTACACGTCCGTTAAACAGAAACTGAACTTAGTGGCAAAATGGTTGGTGAGATTGTTCGTCATTAATAGAAGTCTGTTGTATACACGATCTGTGAGCAATGACCAGCTTTGTTCATTCGGTGACAAGCTCTCAAACTGAGCCCCTACGCCACTTAAAAGAAAAAGCGCAAACGTTACATACAAAGTTCTCCTTAAGCCATCCATTTTCCTGCTTCGATTTATTCGCTGCCAAGCTTACAGGTCGACGCGACCAGTCGAAGGTCTCCGGTTCGAATCGCAGGACGAGTTATTTTACATTTGCCTGAACCTCGTCTCCTGAGATCCTAAATCTCCAGGGTGGGATAAAAGTTTTGTATGGAAATATTTGACTCGGTGCGTGAGAGAGGATCTTGGAAAACTTTAAGAGCGCCCAAATGTGCCATATTCGCCTATCTCTGCAGCCATGTTCACAAAAATTTTGAACGCGTCCTATGGGATATTTGTTATGCTCTGACGTGGTCCTTTGACTTACCTCCTACTAATATTCAGTATTGGTATTTAAGTATTGTTGATCTTTCACATTTCTTCATTAAATTGAAGTATTCGTAGTTTGGTATTGTTTGATATTTCAGATCTTTGTTTGATATTTCAGATCTCTGTAAAATTTTATTCTGAATCCAGCCCAGTCGTCGTCATTTCCCATGCCTGGGTAAATTCGACTCGTCATTTCCCATGCCTGGGTAAATTCAACTCGTCATATACAGGGCTTAGACCTGCACCTAAGGCTTTTTCTCACCAGTTGAAAATGGGTTCTTTGCATCATAATAATAAAATTCTAGAAGAAGAGTTTTTTAAGATTCTTTCATGGTTTAAATTTAAAGCGTTATTTAATATCTGACAACGTGTAAGCATAATACACACGTTTTTAATATAATTTAATAATTGCAGAAGAATTTATTAGTTTAAAGAATTTTTTTTTAATTTTAATATATTTGTTTTACTTTAATTCTGGTGAATATTTTATTTCATATGTAATTAATTTTAATTAGTTAATATTTTTTAAATAGTATATGCAATTTAAAACTATGTTAAAATAATATAATGATATTATAACAGTTATGTTTAAATAGGTTATATAAAATTGAAATTAATTTTATTATTTTTGAATTACATAATGATATTGATGATATTATAATAAATTTTACATGTATCTCTTTCTTAAAAATTACAAAATTTAATCAATTAAATGAATACTATCTAATATTAATATTAATTAATTTTGAAAGATTTAAATTTTTTTAAAAGTTTAAGAGTTGAATTCAGGTTAAATTTTTCCTATAAACTCCAATTAAAATAATTATTTATTATTTATTTAATATAATATTAAAATATTTAATTTAAATAAATTTAATTATTTTAATATAAAGGAAGTGACAAACACGTCAAGAAATCATATCGGGATGCTAAAGGGACTCGTATCAACACATATACCACGGTATAGAAACGCTAACTGTGTTGTTTATGTTCCTGTATAGGCCTCTCTTTAATTTACAAAAGAAGTGGATTCGATCTATCTAAAGTTTACTTACGATTTTTATCCGAACATAACGTCAAGAGAAATCTATTGTCAAGAGTTGACTCAACGTGTTAATTTCAAAAGGACATACCCTTAAGACAAGACGAAGTAGATCTTGAAACAGTCTAAGACGACTATTTTATGAAAATAAGATTTTCAGATAGATAAGAGTTGTTTAAGCATTCGGGAAAATCATAATTGTTTTAGGGTAGCGCATATTTCCATCTAAAGAGACATTTGCAGGCTCAAATTTTTATATAGTTGAGCATTGGAATCTGAGTTAGAGATGTCATTGTAGAGGCCATGTTCAATGGAAAAATCCAAGTAATACATTCAAATGAGGGAACGACATTTGGGTGTATTTTAATCAAATTGTCTTTGGTTGTCACGTGGAGTTGAGATGTTTGAGGGTACACTCATTGGATGATTTTGTTTGTTAGAAAAGACAAATAAGTAAATACAGATGGTGCTTTAAATGTTAAAATTCGAGATGATCACCTTGTCGATATCATATAATATAATAAAAATATATATTTGTTTCTTCTAAATTTAAAGACGTGATAAGCACCGAGTTAAATTTGATGACATTGCTCGTTATATAGAAAGATCAAGTTTGGATGCGTATTTTTTTAATGTTATGCATAGGCCTAAGGGCCTTTAATTTTTAACAACTTTATATTAAATATAATTTAATTATAATTATACATTAATGTATTTTTTAAAATTTAATTTTAAAGAGTATAATAGTATCTTGACTCTTTATTAAAATTTTAATCTTTAAAATGGGTTTCAAACTAAATATCAAATATAAAAAAATAGAGTATATTAAGGAAAAGATAAAGGTATTTTTAAGGCCATACGAGATAATCCTTATGCATTATGTTGTTTATTTAAAATACAGTTATTCAATTATATTTTTTTTTGTTGTCAAAACATAATGTATAACCTTGCTTCTCGAGGATTTGAATCTTGAACCTTTATTTTAAGTTCCAATATCTCCACCCTTAAGCCCAATGAAGTTATTTATATCTTGTAATTAAAGGTTGGATAAATGACTTTAATGAATGTGAAGTAAACTAAACATTGATCTAAGCATTTATATAATCTAATTTTAGTTGTCCTCGAGGGTTAGGTGGATTGGTAAGTGTTTGTCTGGTCAGGCACTTACCAAGAAAACATCCAAGTTCAAACATAGGGGCAGTATGTTTGTATCAGGGTTTGAAGAGAGATGAGAGATGAATATTATTGTATTGAAGATGTTTAAGTTTATACAATAAGGAGATATTACTGTGTTGGGCTTTTTCCGTAAAGGATTCCTAGGTGAAACATTGTGTTATGTGTGTATATGTTATTTTCTTCTTATTTCCTTTGATTATATATTTACTGTTTTTCTAGATTTAGTTTATCGAGGCATTTTACTCTTCATTTGGTATCAGAACTAAGTTTTTTAGCTTTGTTCGAGGAGTAAAGGTTTAAACCCTATGATAAATTAATTCTTGAGTGGGAGCCTTACGTAGAAGAATTTGGACGAAGAAAAATTATGGGAAGCACACAAGTAGAGATTGAAAATTTTAATGGATAATTTTTTTAATTATGAAAACTCAAGATGGAGGATTTGTTGGTTGATAGAGATCAGTGGATTGCGGTCTCGAGAATAAAACCAACATCAACGACAGATGAGGATTGGTTGAAGATCGATAGGAAGGCAAGGATTTCTATCAGATTATGCTTATCTAATTTGGTATTGTTGAATGTATCGATAGAAACCATGACAAAGTCATTATGGGATAAGCTGAGAACTTTGTATCAGATAAAGTCATTGGTAAATAAATTTTTTCTTCAAAAGAAGTTGTATTCGCTTCAAATGAATGATGGTGACTATGGTTGAACATCTAAATGCTTTTAACATTGTGGTAAGTCAATTAAACTCTATTGAAGTAAAAATAGATGAAGAGAAAAAGTGTATTACTTTACTTTATTCATTACCTAATTCGTGGGATAACCTAGTTATGGCTATCACCAATACTACTTCTACATTGAAAGTAGATGATATAGTAGAAATATTGCTATATGAAGAAATAAGATGAAAATATTTTGAGGATTATCATTAGAAGGATGTTTTGGTTGTGAGAGGTTGTTCTCAAGAAAGAAGCAAAAAGAAATCAAGAGAAAGGAAATCGAGATCTAGGGTAAATTTATTGCTCCAAAAAAGATAAAATGCTATAAGTGTGGTAAAATAGGGCATTATAAAAGAGTTTGTAGATCTAAAAAGGCTAATAATAGTCGATTATATGATGAAGAAATTTATGTAAAAATGAAGACCACAAATGAAGATTCAGGGGACTTATCTTATCTGTAGCATGCTAAAGTGAATGACATGACTCATAGTTTATTGACTCAGGTGCTTCCTTTCACATGACTCCTCATAGGGAGGGGTTCTATGAATATGAAAAGGTAAATGGAGGTGAAGTATTCTTGGAAGACAATTTGACATATAATATAACAGGTCGATGAAGAGTCAAGTTGAGGTTAAAATATGGAAGAATTAAAACCCTTCCTGGTGTGTTCCATATTCTAGGTTTGACAAGGAATATGATATCCGTGAGTAAGATAAATGATATGGGTGTGACTATGGTATTCAATAAGGATAGCTACAAGATGGTTCATGGAGTCTTGGTGTTGGTAAGAGAATTTCATACAGGAACTCTATTCAAACTTGAAACTAGAATTGTAGGTATTGATTGCAATAACTCTTCAGTTGTAAAGGAGAATAATACAATAGAAGTGGCTTTGAGTATTCCTGTAGCAAAGATAATGTTATGGCATCAATGCATGGAATATATTGGTAAGAAAGACCTTCAAACATTAAAAATAAAGGTATGGCTAAAGGAATTTTTTATTGCCCTTTAAATTTTGATTTTTGTGAGCATTTTTTTTTTTGGATAACAAACTCAAGTCAAGCTTCCTAGTAGTGCTACAAGATCTGAAGGAATTTTACATCTAGTTCACTATGATGTGTTTGGACCTGCAAAAGTACCATCATTAGGTAAATCTATCTATTTTGTTAAATTTATAGATGATTTTTCAAGAAATACTCGCGTATATTTTTACAAAATAAATATGATGTTTTCAATAAATTTAAAGAGTTTAAGGCTCTTGTAGAAAATCAGATAGAGAAAAAGATAAAGGTTTTGAGAAGTGACAATGGTGGTGAGTATTTCTCTAACGAATTTGAGCAGTTTTGCAAGGATTGTGGAATAGAAAGGTAGAAACAACTCCGTATACTCAACAATAGAATGGAGTTACAAAGCGGATGAACAAAATATTGATGGATAAATACAGAAGAATGTTAAGTGGTGCAAGGTTATGAAGGAAATTCTGACTAGAAGTTGTGTTAACTACTTGTTACCTCATCAAAAGATCACCTACCTCAACTTTGGTAGATAAGACTCCAAAAGATATGTGGACTAGTAAGAAACCCTCTATGAGTCATATAAGAGTTTTGGTTGTGATGCTTATAGGTATGTCCCAAAAGAGAAAAGGACTAAGCTAGACTATAAATCTAAAAAATACATATTTGTGGGTTATAGTATAGTGTTAAAGGATATAAGTTGTGAAACCCAAAAACACAAAAGATTGTTTATAGTTGATGTGATCTTTAGAGAACAAAAAGGGTTCTAAAACTAGAAAATGCAACCAAGCAAAGAACCTGAAATAATTCAAATAAAATTGGAACAAGAGGAAAAACTTGTGATAGAACTTGATACTACAGAAGAAGATGAACTATAGAGTGAGTCTAAAGAGAAAAATTCAAAGGAAGAAGGTGAAGAGGAAGCTGAAGATGCAAAACCTAGAACTCCAATTTTGAGGAAATCGAGTGAGAAGGCTCCTAGAAAGGTATTGAAGAACACAAGCTTATACTAAGAGGGAAGGTGAACAGTATAAGACCACTTTTTACTTTTATTTCCCAAACAATATTATTCAATATAATCAATGGCAATATCAATAGCAGTAACCAAAACAATGCACAAATCATCACACACAATAGAGACACCAATTTAATGTGGTTCACCCAATGTGGGCTACTCCACGAAGAAAATATTTCACTAATATTTTCTCAATAAATCTCTTGGGAATCCTTTCCCTATTACAATGTTTATGGACCTCTATCCAAAGGAGACACCAATCCCCTAATCAAGTTCATGGATATCTATCCATAGGAGAACTCCTTTCTCCTTAGCTCTGACTAGTAATCTTCTAGAAGAACCACTGCCCCCATTGCTCTGGCTAATGGATATCTATCCACTGAAGACACTTGTCCTCACTGCCCTGGCTAATGGATCTCTATCCACTAAAGACTGTCATCCTCTATACTCTATCACCTCCAAAGCTATCTCTTAGTACTAAACACGGTCCTTCGTTCTAGCACTAATCTACTCAATATTTGTCCTATGATCTGCACTACACATAGTCCTTTGATCTAGCACAAATATGCTCAATATCTGTCTCTGGTATGGCATAAACCTATCCTCAAATCTGCACCAAAATTTGTCCTCAAGCCTTAACACAAAGCTTGACTTAATAACAAATCAACTCTGCTAGATCTACCATGAACCTTAAATCAAGGTTTGAGCAAATCAATCAAACTCTGCTCTCAAGTCTTCTCAAATACTTGTCTCAAATCTGCATTGTAAGCTTCCACAAAATCTCACACTAATCTATCCACAAATCCTCTCTAAAACTTGTCCAAATCTTCTCAACAAGTTCTCACTAGAACTTGTCCAAATCTTCTCAACAAGTCCTCACTAGAACTTGTCCAAATCTACACAAGTCCTCATTAGAACTTGTCCAAATCTGCTCTACAAGTCCTCAGTAGAACTTGTCCAGATCTGCTCTTAATCTCCGTCCTCAAACTGTATTGTAAGCTTCCATAAAACCTCACACAAATCTGTCCACAAGTATTCTCTAAGACTTGCGTCAAATATACTCAACAAGTCCACATTAGAACTTGTTCAATCTCATAGAAACATAAATAGAATTGTTAGAGACTCAATATGCTTCACATTCATCACAATGCTCAATTACTTTTAATCACTCTTTTTACCATAGAAACATATAGAGAAATGTTAGAGACTCAATATGTTTCAAACTCACAAATACTCAACATATTCCTTAAATCAATTTAGAATGTAGAATAATTTGTTTCACAAAACTTGAACTATCACATCAACACATCCACTTGACTATGCTCAACCAACTTTACTCATCCAATCACTCAATGAATTAATCCTTGCTTACAAACCCTAGTACAAGTATATGAACACTCACTCAAATTTTTCCAACAATGCTTATCAATCAATCTCACATAACAATGATACTCATGATCTTTGCAAACCCTAGTTCAAGTTCTTCACTCAACCAATCATTTCAACAACAATGCTTATAAAACAATCTTCACATAACAATGATAGTCATGATCTTTGCAAACCCTTGTTCAAGTTCACTCAACTAATCACTTCAATAATAATGCTTATCAAACAAGGTTTTATCAACAACTCTTTATTCCAGAAAACCTTGAAGCATTAATCCAAAACACACTCAACAACAAGGGTTCTCAATCATACAACAATGAAGCATGCATTCACTTCCATTTCAGAAAACTCATCCACTCAACAAGGAAAACTTAACAAAGTCCTTTTCACTTCAATCTTGTTTTAGAAAACCTCAATCAGTCACTTCAACCAAAGAAGAATATGCCCATACATTTTGGCTTGATGAAGAGTAGACCTCAAAAACCTGTCTCAATCATAATCAAATTTTCTTTACCAACACTAGGGTTAGGTTACCACAACTTATCTCAAGATCTTCACAAAAATAATTTTCTCAAAGATTATTTTTCATACAAAATAATAAATCCTTTTGTACACCTTATAATCTCCAAACTTACAATATTCAACTCAATAATTTCACCATACCAATATATCAAGTATTCAATTATTCCTTATTCCTCCTAATTTCCTTTTCATTAGAGGATATCTCAAACCTCTTAATAATTCTAACTTTCTTTTTCATAACATAATACTTCAACTTTATTTTCCCCTTTTAATTTCCACCAAAATTATAATGACCTATATCTCCTCACACCTTAATACCAAAGGCATAAAATCCTTATAACTCCTGACACTTTAGTATAGAGCCCAACCAATTTTATAGATAACCTTATAGCTCCTCAAAACTTAGACCAAAGTATTTTTAATTTAAATTTCAACAAAAGAACTTACCTGTGTTTGCTACCATCACCGCAAGGAATTGGACCTGCGTCTCACGCTAGCCTGCACCCTATCATGAGAGTGTCAACCACATGGGCTAGCACCCAACTTGACTCTAACGGAGAACGTGCTCCCACTTCACTCTCCAATCGACGCTCAACAAAACTTAAAAAACTTTGTTGCTACCAAGTCTCGAACCTGAGACCTCTATATCGTTATTCGAACTCGTAGCCAACTCTACTGCCATGGCGGATGTAATCAATTGAGCGGAGAAGATACTTTCGTATTTCAAAGTGTGCTCTATCACATATCGATATTCGTGCCAATGAACGCACACCTCTTCGCATCTATTTGGTAAACAAATCACAGCGCGTTTTCAATCTTCAAAGATCGTGCAATGTATCAAGGAGGTACGTTTGCATTTTAATGTTTCTACCTTTTTCGTAGATCAAATTTAAATCATTCACATTACAAGCGATATCTTTCAAAACTTTTAAGGCTCCTAGTATAATCTTTTAATTGACAAAACATCGGCCAAATCAATAGTATAATCTTTTGGATGAAAACCATCGGCCCTTGAGGATGAATAGTGGCTGGTCCACTTAAAATATTTTAAAATTAAGTTTTCTAAATAAGCCATTGGTACCTTTAATAATTTGGCGCCCAACCTTTAGACCTTTAAAAGAAAACTTAATATTTAAATATTTAAATTTAAATTATTTAAATCTTTAATTTAAATATTAAATAGAAAGTTGTGTTTAAATCAAATGAAATATGTTGATTTAATACTACAAAGGTTTAGGATGCATGATTGTAAACCAGTATGTACTCCATATCCTGTTGGTCAAAAGTTATTTGTTGAATAGTGTCCTAAAACAAATGAGGAAATTGAATAAATGCATCATGTTATTAATGCTAGCATAGTTGGTAGTCTAATGTATGCAATGGTTTGTACTAGACCTGATATTGCAGATGTAGTGGGAGTAGTTAGTAGATGCATGTCCAATCTAGAAAAAGGAACATTGGATTGTTGTGAAGAAGATCTTAAGATATCTGCATGGAACTTTAGACTATGATATTTGTTACCAAGAAAATTTTGAATATAGTAATATTACAAATTTACAAGGTTTTATGGATGCTGACTGGGCTAGAGATCTGGGCAAGAGAAGATCCACAAGTTCTTATGTATTTAGACTATTTGGAGGGGTAGTAAGTTGGATGAGTAGAAAGTAATTAGTGGTTGCTTTGTACACAACAAAGGCAAAGTACATCGAAACAACTCATACCTATAAAGAAGCAGTGTGGCTACAAAGGTTGTGTTCAACATTGATTTTAAGCAGAAGGTTATGAGAATTGATGGTGATAGTCAAAGTGCAATATTTTTGGCCAACAATCCTGGTTTTTATGATCAATAAAAACATATTGATATTAAGTATCATTTTGTGAGAGATATGGTTGAAGGGAATCAGGTGATGCTGGAGAAAGTTGATACGAAGAATAATATTGATGATTCATTAAAAAAGGTTGTACCTACTCAATAAATTTCTTGGTGTAGAATATCTCCAGGTATGGTTGCCCTTAACAATTGCCAATGACGATTTTTGATCCCTATGGAAAGTATTCAACAAGTGGGAGAAATTTGGAAATAGGTTGAATATTTTCCATGTTATTTTGGTAGGTTAACTCTAAAAGGTACTAGACACTCTCCATGTATCTCGTTGGGGTTTAAGGGCAGTAGTCCTCGATGAAATTTTTATGGTTTCTTAAGCTATTTTTAGACCCATATGGGTTGTTTAGGATTACATAATTGAACCCATGGTTTTTTGCCGATGGTATTGTAAAAAAAATTATTCTTGTGTTGTTATTATTTAATTGCACTTCCAAAAGTGTTTGGAGAGAGATGAGAGATGAACATTATTATATTGGAGACGATTAAGTTTATACAATAAGGAGATATTATTGTGCTTGTTTTTTCCCCGCGAGGGTTTCCTAGGTGAAATATCGTGTTATTTGTGTATGTGTTATATTATTATTTGTTTCTTTGATTCTATATTTACTATTTTTCTATATTTATTTTATTGGGGGGTTTGCTCTTCATATCCAATAAACTAAAATGACAACGGAAGAAGTTTTGTAAACTATGAAAGCAGTGTGGGCAACGTGTGAATGAGATGTTGTGGATTCAGAAGGTGTGATAAGGGGAATTCTAACATGTTAGAATCCATTGATATGGGGAATTCTAGCATGTTAGAATCTAATTAGAACCTCTTATGAAACCATTCACAAAATGAGGCATTGAATAACCTCATTTGTCACATGCTACTTTGTAGATATTCATTTTATTCTTATCAATATCGATGGACTTACAACTCAGTTAGGTAGATAAAAATCATGGAGTGGGATTGAAGCCTTTATGAGAAGTAAAGAGCAAGAAACTTGATTCATGATCATAGGGTATTTTAATGCCATAACCAAGCTAGATAAAAAAAATTGGGGGAATTAGGAAGATAACTCAAAGTATGAAATATTTCTCAGTTTTATTTCAAAAAAATAATCTATGGAAGGTTGAGTTTGAAGAGGATAAAAATATATGGACCAATAACATGATAGGCTAAAATCTGATAGCAAAAAATTTGGACAAATGCATACTCTCATATAATTGGTTGGATGAAGGGACTTATGCTAAAATTAATACCTTGACAAGGATTGGTTTAGATCATTGCCTAATAAAAGTTAAAATTATGGTAAATAAATTAAAAACAGATCATATTTTAAATATGAGCAGACGCAGGAAGACCATCCTCAATTTTTTGAAATGATAACACAAAAATGGAATTGTTGAGGAAATGATAGGTTGAATACACTTCCAAAACAAATGAAATCAATGAAATCTAGATTAAAAGAATGGAATAAGTATGCCAGGAATTGTTGCTAGGAGGCAGTTGAGCAAAATTATAACAACAATGATTATTTCTATGGGAGCTAAGAATAAGTTGATTTGGAAGTTGAATAGCTCAGGAGAATACATAACAAGAAGAAAATATAATGTAAAGCACCAACAAAATAGAAATACCGCAAGAATATAGAGAGATATTTGGGATAGCTTGATCATTCCAAAAGTCAAAATGTTTGTATGGTAGTAGAACACCATAAAATTTTATCCTAGGATAACCTAATGAAAAGAGGTTTTCATGGCCCCTTACAATGTGTTCTGTGTAAAAAGGAGGAGGAGAGTATAGACCATATCTTGGGACATTGCTCAATAGTATGAGAACTATGGCAATGAATTATTAATATGTTTGGTAAATGTATGGTGATGAATGGGAGAGTTGGAGAATGGTTAAAGCAATGGCAAGACACTTATAAAAGTGATGTGTTATAGATAATTTGACATATATTAAAAGATACAATACTTTGGACTATATGTCTAGAAAGGAACAAAAGAGTATTTAAAGGAAAGGAAAGTAGTTTAGAGGTAATGAAAAGAAAGATTTGTTTAGCCATAGAAGAGTCTAAACCAACTCTATCAACTCACCCAATCCCTAATCTTGAAGCAGAGCCTTGATAGATGGATTCAAGTCATCAATTGGAATTATGATGGTGGATATAGGAGAAACAAAAGGAAGGCAAAAAATATAAAGTGGAAACCACTAGAAGTAGAGTTGGTCAAATTGAATTTTGATGGAGCATCTAAAGGAAATCTAGGACTAGCAAGAGGAGGAGGAATAATTAGAAATAATAGGGATGAGCTTTTGTCACATTATGCCTTTAGTATTGGATTTAAGACAAATAATGAATCTAGGGCTTGGGAAGCTTTGGAAGGATTAAAAATATTCAAACAAATGAAATGGAAAATAGTATGGATGAAAGGTGATTCACTAATAGTAACAAACACATTTTTAAGGAATGCAAATTCTCCATAAAACATACAAGAGATTATTGTAGAAATACAATATCTTGCTACAAAGTTTGAAAAAATCAGGTTTACACATACGTTAATGGAAAGGAACGAATGTGCATATATGCTAGCTAATAAAGAGGTTTTAATAGAGGATCATGAAGTTAAATTATAATTTCCCTGGTTATAGGAAGTAGTAAGTTTAGTTGAAGCTAACAAGAAAATTTTGAAAGGAACAAATTCAAAATAATGTTCTAGAGGATTACAAAATATTTTAGGGGATCCATTTATAGATCAATGCATTGGAGGAAACTAATAGTCCAGATTTGGTAAAGCGGACTATGATTTCATGAAGCGAGTAGAAGTTTTATATGCTTAAGCAAAAGAAGATGATATCAAATGGACTTCATGGCTGGATGAATTTTTTGAGTTGTTGGTTGGATTATGGAAGAAAGTATGGATTATAACTTTCAAATTTTTGAGATTGCTAAAATATTTATTAAATTAATACCATTTTGATTTGTTAAAATGTCAGGATATAATATTTTTTAATTGGTTATTTGATATTTAAATGAATTCCACTTGTATTATATAATGGCCCATAGTTTAGTAATAATACATATATCCATTGATAAGATTTAAACATGAACTTTCAACGATTGTTAAAATTTTTATTACATTTTTTGCAGTTGCACTTATGCTTCCAGAAGAGAACTATTAGTCTAGAGCTGGTAAAGCAGATTATGATAATGCACCATTTTGGAAATATCACTCTACTAAGATGCAATGCATAGGCAGTAGAGTTGGATTTTTGGTATTTTGAAGGATGTTGCAAGAAAATATCAAGAAGAAGGATGTTCAATTTTGAAATATTTGTATTTACAAAGAAATTTGAAGATCCAGAAAATGAAAATCAAGAATTCATATTTTTATAAAAAAATGATGTAGGTATCTAGCTAGAGCAACTTGATTGATATGAGAATTGAATCTATTTGTAAAATCTCAATCTCTAAAGGAGAGAGTTATGATTATTCAAGGGTGGAGGACCCAAGTACAACCATTTTTCTCAAAAAAAATTGTTATGGTCATATCAAATGACAGTAGCTTAACCTACTAGATTCCTTGACTTTTAAGGAGGAGATCCAAGTTTCAATATTGTCGAGTGAGACATGTATAATTTCTAAACTATTATAGTACCAACCTGTGGTCATGGTGTAATATGGTGGGGCATGTTTCAATCCCATATATCTCATTAACAAAATGTTTGTTATGCTTACAGTAGCAAGATAAATAAATTTCAAGTAGACAAATGTTTTCAATTTTTTTACAATGAATTAATGAATCAAGTTATAAGACGTGACTTTGAATTAACATTTAATCTTATATTTTCTAATTCTAATTTGAAAAACCAGGTTAAAATTTCATATCAAATTTATTTCTTACTCTACTTGAGAGGACAACTTGCACATAGACATGATTTTAATATAATAATGCATTTTTTGTTTGCGTTAAGGGTCTCGCCATGAGGTACTTTGAAGATAAATTTTAGATGAGGATAAAATCTCTTACACCCATCATAGTTGTAAAATATTATATGCATATTTCTACTCTATATAATACCTTTATCTAGTGCCTTCCCATTCACCTAGACCCTAGCTTAGTTTTTGTGAATGAAAAAGCATTATCCTACCAACCAATCCCACAGGGTATGCGTAAACATGAAAGAAAGGATAACACATAAGCTAATATCATGTCTTGCAAGAGCATGTCATAAAATATTATTAAAAAATATTTTCTCTACAAGTTGATATGTTAGATTAAATCCTTTTCAAGTAGTTGCCTTTGGCAATTAAGGTTTGTTCCCATATAAATGCATAGTATTTTCTCTACAAGTCCTATTCAAGTAGTCATATTTAGCAATTAAGGATTGTTCTTATCTAAATGCATAGGATAAAATGGTATTTGATATTTAGAACTTAAAGTATATACAAAGACACAACACGAGGACAATGAGAACATGAATAAAGTCTTAGAAAAGTAAATATGAAACTATCTCTACACTTGTCAATATAAAGTATTTATGTTAATATTTTAATTTCATCCATAGTGTTAAAACTTAGTAGAATTAGCCTAAAATAGGTTATATTTTAAAATTTACTTTTGGTGAATATTGAGAGGATAGTTTTGAAGGACATGAGAATCCATATTTTAAGAGGTTACCTTTGTTTAACATATACAAGATCAAATACCCACCTATTCAGTTTTCCATCATTAATGATGCGTAGTCTCTTTGGATAGGATTAGAATGATGAAGAGTTTAAACATTATTTATATACTTGCTTTTGAAGTATGAAAACAATAAAATCTTATCTTTGATTATGAAATGACTATCTTGAACATTCTTGGTATATAATTGCAAGGCAATCTATTGAGACAAAATGGTGGAGTAGTCACATGGAGGAGGATCTCTTTTTGAGAGAGAATCATGGTTCATGGGACTCTGTGCATCATCCCATAGAAATTGGGATGTCTATAAGTTATACCATCTCAAATGTTTAGTTTACTATTTGGATTAGTTTTTCAAGGTTATGTACCAGTATACTAGATAATAAGTAAACCTCTCTTACAATAGGCACATATACAACATGAACTTGTTTTAGAATGGAGTTGGACAAGTTCCTTAAGAAAACAAATATTCAAAACAAAAACGAAGTGAACCTAGATTTGTGCATAACCAAAATAATTATTTTAATATGCTTATCATAGCACAAAATATCTTAAAAGAAATTATCCTTTTAAATATATCAAAATAACCTATTTAAACCCCATCCCTCTTCAAATAAAAAACATGTAAGTAGACTTAAACATATCCCATGGGTTTGACAAACATAAGAAGTCATAATAGTTTTAAAAAATGGAGGTACAAAAATCCATGAAGATGTTTGACAAGCTAAAGAAAATGATGAAACAAAGTAAGAAAACTCTCAAATAATTTCATCTTTGAAATTATTTAATGTTTTTTAAATTGAAAATAATCCATCCTCAAAGAGAATTTTTATGGATGAGATGTTCATATTTACCTTCCTTCATAGATAAGATCTAAAAATCCTAAAATCCAATAACCTTAAGAGAGATGAATACAAGGAAAGTGGACTTTAAATCTAAACTTTTAATGGTGTAGAAAATAAAACGGACTATAAAGAGGGTGCTTACAATAAATATTACCTTTAGGAATTCTGAAAGTAAAAAATAAAGAAGATTAAAAATGCCAAGCCTTACTCATAGTAACATATGTTGATGTGCATTACACCCTCCATTTGCATGCACTTAATATTCCATGTAAAATTTATCTCTTAAGTGAGTACCCTTTTAATTAGATAAGAATAAAATTTACTTTCAACAAATATTTTCAAAATCTATTTAATATACATCTCCTAACAACTCCATCTCTTGTCTCCACTTTATTCAATAGTGAGAGAACAATGTGCTTGTCCTAACACATTGAAAAAGGGGTCCCGATTCCTTGGATATGATACGAAAAAAGAGTTATATAGTGAAGAAGGTTTTATCAAGGGATCTCCATTTCCATTACTATCAATATATGGTTCTTTGAAAGAATTGTACTTTCCATGTTAATGTCAAGAATCCTCAATTTTCCTTGGTCCCTTTAAAAAGTGGAAAAAAACCTAGCTAGCAAAAGAATTTTTTTTATTCCTCCTCGTGAACAAAACTTGCAAAGTATGCATTAAAATGTATATTACATTCTAAGAATATAATTATTGTAATTCTCCCCTATATTCTTGTTATGTTCAACAAATATTCGAGAGTGTTGATCTAAATATAGAGTTATAGACTTTTTTTGGTGAATAGATCTTGAAATATTATAATTTTTATTAACCCTTAAAGAGACTTATAAAAAGAGATGCTAAAAATTTAGTAGAAATGAGATTCAAGCCCTACTCAATCCAACATGATCACCATAAAAACCCATTCTTTTTTTATTTGTGGAAAACATCCCAGAAGGGATGCCACTTTTGGGTAAGACCCAAGGAGGCAGGGGTATCTATTCCGCCAAAAACGCCCAAGGCTTGCACCTGGCCTACCACCTTTGACACATGCAAGGAGCATGCCTGAAACAACACACAACAAGAACAAACAAACACAAACACACAAAAAGCTAAAACAAATAAAGCATACTCCTTGAGTGTGTCGGCAAGAAAAGGCACAAGAAAAAAAAACGAACCACACAAAACAAACACACAAACAATAGAGGAAAACACATATAAAAATAAATAAATAAAATTAAAAAAAATGACAAAAATAAACAACACCAAAACACGAAATACACAAAAAAACCACCAACGCAGCATAACAAACACTACCATAACAAAAACAACAAAAAGAAACAAAAAACCACAGAACACAAAACACACAAAAAACCCCAAAAACAACATAACAAAACAAAACCAAAACAGAAACAACAAAAAGAATAAAAAACACCACAAACAAAATCAGGAAAAACAAATACAACAAAAACTAAGCCAAAGGAGCAATTGACAAATCAAACAAAATACGGTAACACTAAGAAAAAAAACCAAATCTTAACAAATTACCAAAAATATCAAAAATTGCTTAGCAAAATAGCCAAAGCTTCCAACATTGCCATAAAGAGACTGACTATAAACCTTAGGATTATGGCATCCTTATCCTTTTATTCATATCTTGCTTCATTCCAGTTGGGACTATAGGCTGGTTACTTGGTACCATGACACTACTATTGGAATTTGTATGGTCTTTTTGAGGATCCGTTTTGTTTGTAGTTTGAACCTGCCCTTTTGTTTTGCACTTGGGTTGGTTTTCTACATTGTACTTTTTTTCCCTTTACTGTTATTTCTCAGCATCAAGGCAAGCTCTTTTAATGATTTCTCATCATGCAATCCTTCTTGTTCCCTCTCTTCATCAAACTGTGTCTCCATAATAATTGTTTCCATTTGACCATCCTCATCATCTGCTTGCTCATCCGTGGAGAGAATTTCAAAGGTGTTAGGAGAAATAATTGTTTTCTCTTTTGTTGCTATTTTTTTTGTGTTTTTTTGTTTAGGGATTTGAAACCCTACCAAGTCCCCATCCTCTTTCTCTTTGTTAGGGACCTTATGTGGACAATCCTTGGCTAGATGACCATATTCATGACAAATTCTGCATCTAAATGGAATATTTTCATAATCTACTACTTGGTCCCATATTTCTTCCCCATATTGTAAAGTAATCTTCTCTAGAAGTGGTTTGTCAAAATCAATAAAAACACAAATCCTTGCATAAATCATATGCTCTAAGTGTTGGGTACAATCAGAAGTCATCATGTAAACTCCTAAATAATTTCCAATTGTTTCAAATATCTTTGGATGCCAGTATTCTATCGAAAGACCAAATAAACGGACCCAAACAGGGGCAATTGATGGCATCTCTTCCTCAGCTTTGAACTTGGTATGTCAGGGCTTCATGAAGAGCCCTACCCTACCAAAAAACCATGGTCCCCCTTGAAAAATGTTCTCCCTATCTTCTTCATTTTCAAAAAAATAATAAAGTAGCCATTAGGGTATGTAAAAATTTGGAACTTACCTTTAGTGCTCCAATTATTGGCAACCCATTGCTTGAAGGTAGCAATAGTCGATCAAAATCCCATGAATCGACAAATTAGGCTTTTCCTCTCAATCGCATATATTCCTTTCTAAACATCTATTATTTCCAACTTCACTACTAGGGATCCATTAGTTGCTTTCATGCAACCCATCTCTGTTTTCCTTGGATCAACCTTTGGCATCCTCAATGGTTTCCTTGGCAATCGTTGATTGTGTTCCCCTCCTATTTGAGGTGGTCCTCCATGGATTGCTTCTCTAAAATTCATTTTTGACTTAATGCATGCATCTCTGTTGAAACCCTCCATCCCAATATCCAAAAGATGAAATTGCAGGAAATCCTAAATTTTCACTGTAAACCCTAATGCAGCCACTTTCACCCTCAAACCGTTCTGCTATAAGAAGAATTATAAATCCATAATCTGCATCTTCGATTCCTTGGCCTTCAGCAAAATATGATATCCACCATTTCATCATCGTTGAGTAGTATTCTTGGCCGCACCGTTTGTGTGCAATTGTTCGCTACAGTGAACAGCGCTTGGGAGCCGAGTAATAATTTTATTTACGATAATTTTCAATAAAAAAAAAAAACAAAAATCCATTCTAACTTGTCATAGTTTTGATCAAAATCCATCTCTAACAAGAGAGATGTTTGACCACTTTGTCATGTCACTTCAACACTTCCTTAAGATCTAATAAATTTAGGGATATATTTATCTTTTTATAAAAGATAATTTATCTCTTTTAAACATAGCACAAACTACTTAATGTATGTACCAAGACTTTTGTATAAAATCTTATGGAATGCATTGAGTAGTTGAAAATTTTACTTCTTAATTTGATTATTTGTAGTAGACCTATTTTTGAGGTTATTAAATAATCAAACATAGAGAATGAAAAGCTAATGCATTATTTTCTTTGTAAAATTCATTATGGAAAAGAAACTTAATTGGAAACATGGAAGAGCTTTAAAAAAACATCATAGGCATTTCTAATTAAATTGTTGGTAATAAAAAAATAAGCTTTATAAGAAAATATTAAAATTTATAATCAAGCGACATTAGCTCAACTAGTTAGATTCCTCAACATTTAACGAGGAAACCAAGGTTCAAATCTTGCCAATGTATACATGGATAATATCCAAGCTTTGTTGTAATACCACTATGTGGTGATGATGTAATATCTGGTTGGGTTTATTTCAATCCCATATAACCAATTGAAAAAAAAGAAAAGATTTAAATTTATAGTAATAAGTGATCCATTGCTTCAATAAAATGACATCCTAAGTAGTATATAGAAAATTGCCAACATGAATACTAAAATTTATGTGATAACTAACATTGTTTACTTTAATTATTAAATTGTTATGTTGAATGTTGGTAATAAAGATGATATCCACAAGAGAGGAAAACAATTGGAATAGAAAAATAATGACTTTTATTTTAAAAGTTTTACTATTTTAATATAAGCTAATTATATAAACAATTGACTAACAATTTTGTGTAGAATATAATATTTATATTCACTTTGTAATCAAAACTATGTTTCAAGAAATTCTAACTAATTGTGGTTTACTTATAAAGTCCCATAAAAGGACTACATTATATATATAGTTGGTAGATGGTATCCTCTAATCATTTTAAAACAAGTTAAATAATTTGAAATTTTAAAATTGAATGAATTTTTTTGTATAGGTTTCCAAAAACTTTAACCTACTTAAAATGTTTAACTAAGTAAAATAGATTTGGTGTGTAGCCTTACACCTTGTTGTTGAACCTTCTATTTGGAGTTTAAAAGTCTTCACCATTAAACCCACTCAAATTGTACCCCAGTGATAGATACTAAATTTTAATATCCCTTTACTTTCAAAAACTTCATAAATTCCTAATAAAAAGTTTAAATAAGCAATTCTATAAGACCAGGGTGCAAGGACAACTAAACTTGTTAATATTTAAATACCTTATTAACGATATGATTTTCCTACATCCCAAACTCCATAGATTGTATATAGGTTTGAACTTCTTTAACTTGTAATCATTCTTCAACTTTATTTTTTCAATTAATTATTAGAGGTCCATACTTTTGAAAGTTGTATCCATTCAAATTTAGCAATATTGCATGGAAATATATTGAATGGCTTTTGGTGTAATGGAAGTTGCCTAGTTATTATCATCCATGTGGTTGTGAGGTCGATTCCTCTTGTGTTTGCTCAAAGGAGCGTTGATATTTGTAAATGATGTTTAATATAAAAAAAAAAAAAATTCTTAAAAAATTTAATTTAAGGTTGTATAGATTTGTTCGTATAAGAATATATAAGGTGAAGGTACAAATTACATGATATTAATCCTCAAAATTAAATTATATGGGTGTGAAGATATGGAGGTATTCACAATATAAGACTATAAAAGTTTAAATGGTTAGAGGGTGCATAAGGTTCAAATCTAAAAAAAGGAAAAATTGAAAATGGACCCATAAAATTGAGTCACCTAATCATTGTCAATGTCAATTGATAATTAGCAATGGATCATTCAAGCTTAAATATGAAAAGCCTCTAAAAATTAATAGAAGCAAAAACTATATATATATATATATATATATATATATATATATATATATATATATATATATATATATATAATGAAATGATTTTTAATTACATCCACTAGACCAAAACACTTTATGTATTAAGAGCTTTAATACAAGATGGGGTATGACAACCCTATAATAAAAATGTAAGGTTTAACTCACTAAATACTTTAATAATAGTCCTTGTGAATATTTATTTATTTATTTTTATTTTTTTATTTGATATATAGGGGAGTTGGTTACATCCACATTTTTTTTAGTAGCTACCAAGTGCAGGGTTCAAAGAAAAATTTCGAACTCGTTTCAGCCATATCTCACTCATCCGGACTCGGATTGAGCTAAAATTTTGAGGGTAGATGCCTGAAAAACCCTAGAACGTCTCCACCAATTTTCATATCATTTGGAGCAACACAGATCCTAGCGCATCCCTATGTGTGAACGAGATATTTGGCAAGCGGCTATGCGAGGGTTTCATCTGGGTTGAGTGCAAGCAGCTCCAGAGGTTGGTTTTTAGGGCCTCCGGGCCCTAGCGACCAATATTTTTGTGGTTTATGCTCAATATTTTAGCAGGAAATGTTGTAGGGGATCCAAGATGGGTTAGAAATTTGTCTTTCAACAGATCATACTCGTGAACTTGAGTGACAACGACTTCCAATTTTCTGCACAAAAGAAAAGTGAAAACCATACCTTTCCACGATGTCTAGGGCAAGGATTAAAGAGATCACGAAACAAGTTTCAAGCAGTTGATCAAAAAATGGCTCATATCTCAAGTGAATCTGGTGCTAAGGTGCACCCACAAAATAATTCTACTATGAAAACCCCTATCAAGGGTAAGAATTTCGAAGACTCAGTCCCAAAAATGAATTTTAGGGATGCCCTTCATGGTGGACAGCCTCAACCTAATGCTAATATCAATCTTAGGGCTTCCCATAAACCTCTAAGAATGCCTAAGATTGATCCCAGGAAAATGGAGTCAGGATGTCTTAAAGCAGTTGATGGAACTCCTATTGTTAAGCTTGATATGGGTAACATTCAGACCGGCATTGAAGATTTGGAAAAAAGAGGACTAATTTGTCGGTTCGTGGGTTTTCGTCCGAGTCTATCTCCTTTCAAAGTCTGGGCTGCAAAAAGCTGGAAAACTAAAGGTGAGTTACAAATCTCTATTTATCCAAATGGTTATTTTCTTGTTTTATTTGCTAATAATGAAGATAGAGAGAAAAATTTTCAAGGGGGTCCTTGGTTTTTTGGAAGGGCAAGGCTTTTCATGAAGCCCCGGCATACTAAATTTAAAGCCGAAGAAGAGATGCCTTCTATAGCTCCCGTGTGGGTTAGACTCTTTGGCCTCCCTATTGAATTTTGGAATCCTACTATTTTTTCTTCAATTGGAAACTCTTTAGGAACTTTTATGATGATCGTCGATTGTACTCAAAATTTTGAACATATTATTTATGCTCGGATTTGTGTTTTAATGGATTTTGACAAACCCCTACCTAAAAATATCACATTACAATTTGGGGAAGACACTTGGGAGCAAGTAGTGGACTATGAGAACATTCCTTTTCGTTGTAGAATTTGCCATGAATATGGTCATTTGGCCGGTGCTTGCCCAAATAAAATTCCCGATCAAAAGAAAGAAGATATAAACTCAAAAGGTTTCCAAATACCTAAGAAGAAGAACACTAAAAAAAAACTAGTTATGAAGGATCAATCAAAGTCATCTGCTAATATGTTTGAAATCCTTTCCACAAATGATGTCCCAAGTGAGGAAGAGGAAATAATGGAAACTGAAATCTTAGAAACACAATTTAAATATGAAGGGAAGAACTCGGAGACAAACCAACAAATCAAAGGTTTTCAACAAAAAAAAAGGAGAAAATTTACACAAGAAAAACAATCTTTCAAATGTCAAAACTTCAAATAATGCAAGTCCCAATATAGACTCCGTTGAACCATCTAGTAAAATTTTGGCTGTGTACGAGCATTCTTCAAGGTTAGAAGCCATCTCAGATTCAATTGGAATAAGTCAAGAAATAGGGAAAAAAAAATTGAAGATGGATTCTAATCAAAAAGCAGGTCGCAAGACCAATCAATATCATATGGTAAAAGAAGGTGAAAAGCTTGTAGAGGAAGGTAAGATTAATGCCCTTCCCAACTTTTTTAGCCCCGGTATTAATGAAGATCATCACTTGGAATATTAGAGGACTCAAAGGGAGTCTTTCAAAACAAAATGAAATTAGAAGAATGATTCAGATAAATCATCCACATCTTGTTTTCCTTCAAGAAACAAAGATGTCAATGGAGGATATGGACTCAATTGCCAGTAAAATTTGGCCAGCTGGAAAAGTGGTTTCCCTCGGCTCCCAAGGGACTTCGGGTGGCATTGCTTGTCTTTGGGACCCAAAAGAGGTAGTTATTCACCATATGGTTGGCAGTTGGGGTTTGTTGGCTATAGCTATTCAAAGTAGACATTCCAACCAGATTATGCTCTGCATTATTGTTTATGCTCCGACTTCTTTGGAGGAAAAAAGAAGATAATGGAAGGATATTACTCATATTATCTCTCATTTTCCTAAAGCTTGGATCTTGATCGGAGGAGATTTCAATACCATCCTCTCTCTGGATGAGAAAAGGGGGGAAATAGAAATTTGGACAAAAGCACTGACCTCATGAGCGAATATATTGCAAACCTCCATCTTGTGGATATCCAACCGGATAATGGCCTTATGACTTGGTCTAACATAAGGCAAGGCTTAGCTTGTATAATGGAGAGATTGGATAGGTTTTTGCTCTCTAAAAATTTCTTAATCCATGGTCACATTCCTAAAGTGAAGACTCTTAATAATGTTGGTTCGGATCATTGGCCACCATGGTGGAAATGTGGAAAACCAATGTGAGTTTCTCTCCTTTTCATTTTCAATTAATGTGGCTTAGAGACATTTCCTTCAGACCTCGTGTGCAACAATGGTGGAAGGAAGGTAAACCTAGGCATGGGACTAAGATGTTCTATTTTGCCAAAATACCGCAATACATTAAATCCAAAATCAAGACTTGGAACTGGAAAGAGTTTGGGGATGTTCATAAAAAAAACATGAAGTTATTGCTCATCTTGAAAATTTGAATAAGAAAATCCGTTTAGATGGCCTCACAGAGAAGAGAAGTGCAGATGAAATTAAACTCACAACTCACTTAGAGGAATGGGAAAAAAGAGAAGAAATCTTATGGAAGCAAAAATCTAGAATTCAATGGCTCAAAGAAGGAGATCGAAACACAAATTTCTTCCACAAATCTCTTCTAGCTCGAAGATCTCACAACTTTATTTCTTCCTTAAAATCAGATTCTGGAGATGTTGTTTATACTTGGGATGGCATGAACTCTATTGTTGTTGATTACTTTTCCAATATTTTTGCTGCTACTCCTCTTGACTCAACTTCACAACAAAATGTTCTTCAAGCAATCCCTTCTCTTATCACTTCGAGGAGAACTCTATTTTGACTGCTCCTGTTACTATCAATGAGCTTCAACAAGTAGTTTTTAAAATGCAAAAAGGGAAAACCCCAGGTCCCGATGGTTTTCCCATTGAGTTCTACCAAGAGTTCTGGGATATCCTTCATGTTGATTTATTAGAGGTGGTGGAAGAAGCCAGGAAAGCCAAAGAAATTTTGAAGGTTATCAATAAAACTTATATTACTCTTGTTCCAAAAGCTCAAGAGGTTGATCATATCTCAGCTTTTAGACCTATTGCTTTATGTAATGTTCTTCTCAAAATCATTACTAAAATCATGGCAGAAAGGTTGAAGCCTCTTTTGCATAAGATTATTTCCCCGGAGCAAGGGGGTTATGTGGAAGGACGTCAAATAGTAGATGAGATAGTTCTTGCTCAGGAAGCCATCCATTCCATGGATATGCAAAATTCTCCTTCCATGTTCATTCGGTTAGACTTATCCAAAGCTTATGACAGAGTGGATTGGCACTTCCTTATCAAAGTTTTGAGGCAATTTGGTTTCTCTAAGGATTGGATGGATTGGATTATGGGATGTATCTCTTCAGTTTCCTACTTAGTTCTTATCAATGGCAGGCCTTCTCATTCATTCCCAGCTTCCAGAGGTATTAGGCAAGGTGACCCGCTATCCCCTTATTTATTCATCATTCTTGCTGAATGCTTGGGTAGGACTATAACCAAAAAGAGGGAAAAAAAAAACCCTTGAGGGAGTTACCATTGCTCATGGAGCTAGACCTATCTCTCATCTTCAATTTGTGGATGACTCTACTCTTTTAGGTAAAGCTACAGTTAAGGAAGCTTCTAATATTAAGCAAATCATTAGCTATTTTTCTAAGGCTACTGGGTAGTTGATCAATGAAGACAAATCTAAAGTTATTTTCTTTCACTCGCTTCGCTAGACAGAATCCATGGTCTTGGATAAATTAAGATATAAGAAGACCTCTCTTCCAATCACTTATTTAGGTATTCCCATAAATATTCAAAGGCAAAAAAATAAATATTGGAATTGGTTGTTGGACAAAGTCAAGAAGAAAATTGGAAAGTGGACCAACAAGTGGCTTTCTTCTGGGGGTAGAATCACCTTGGTAAAATCAGTCCTTCAAGCTATTCCTATTTATGTTTCTTCCGTTTTGAATATCCCAAAGGTTGTTCTTCGAGAATTGGATCAAATCAGTCATCGTTTCCTTTGGAGTGGTACTAAGGAGAAAAGAAAATGGGCCTTGGTGAAATGGGATACTTTATGTCTTCCTAAGAGTGAAGGGGGGTTAGGATTCTAGTCTTCAATTAATAACAACAAAGCTTTAGCTGCTAAATTATATTGGAGGATGTTGCATAACCCCAATGCTCTTTGGGCCAATAATCTTCGTGCTAAATATGCTGAGAACAAAAGTCCTGAAGACCTTGTTCGCTATCAACTTCCTACCAAAGGTTCTCCCATTTTAGCAGTTCTTAAGACTCGGTGAGGATTTGATAAAGAAAAAATTATTTTGGATCATTCATAATGGTCAACATGCAAATTTTTGGACAGATTCTTGGGATGGTCACAAGCCTTTGATAACTCGGTTTCCCGATTGGAGGCCTTGGATGGAGGAGCTTCACCGAGCTAATTGGATAAAGGTGGCTAATTACTATCGATACCATACCGGTAATTCAAAGGTTGGTAGATATTGGATCCCTATTGAGGACTGGCCTATTCAAATCCCAGAAAGGCAAAGACAAGATATCCAAGGCATCCTTCATATGAGATCCCTCTCTTGGTCCCATGAAAAAGATTGTTTTGGATGGAACAACACTACTAAGGGTGAGTATTTAGTTGCTCAAGGTTATTTGACCTTATGCCATAATAATCCCAACCATTCTTCTGACATATTTTCTCGATTGTGGGCTCAAAAGCTCTGGCCTAAGGTGAGGTTCTTTAATTGGCTTTTATTGCATCGTAGGGTGCTTACTGGGTGAGCAACTTATGAAGCGTGGTTTTCATGGCCCTTTTAGATGTGAAATGTGTGAAGAGAATGTAGAAAATCTCAACCATATTTTTATTGAGTGTACTTTAGCCTCCGAGCTATGGATGAGAATGGCCACTTTACTTGGCTTACAAGTGGTCCAATTTTTTTACTTTTGAACAACTTTGGAGGGATTGGCCTAATCAAGAGGGTGTTGATCATTTTATTAGGCAGCTATTTTGGATGGGTTCTACCATTCTTCTTTGGAATATTTGGAATGAAAGGAACAACCAAATTTTTAATCAAGATAGGAAGGATATTCACTATATTTGGCAAAAGACCATAGCCAACTTAGTTGAATCAGTCCATCAACTCCTTAATCACCCCCAAAACTCCCACCAAAGATGGGATCAAGTGATGCAAAGATTGAAGATTAAATCTTCTAAGGGCAACCAACTTAAAGGGAATGTGAGTATTAGTAAGATGGATAGGACTAGAAATTGGCAACCTCCTCCTAAGGATTTTGGAAAAGTCAATACCGATGGAGCCTCTAGAGGGAACCCTGGAAAAGCCAGTGTGGGAGGAATTGGTAGACTTTCGGATGGCTCCCTGGTTTTTACTTTTGCTGAGAATTTGGGTATTCTTTCCAATAACCTTGCTGAGGGGTATGGTATCCTCAGAGGCCTTCAGGAGGCTACTAAGGTTGGATGGGAAAAGGTGTTAGTTGAGTCCGACTCTCAACTTATGATTAATCTCTTGAAGACTCCTTCTAAGAATCATAAGGTGGATTGGAGAATAAAAAGAATTATTGAGAAGATTCAATTAATCCAGATGGGATTTTTGAAAGTTGATTACAATCATGTGGTCAGAGATCAAAACAAGAGTGTTGATGCTTTAGCTAATTGGGCTTTGGACAAAGGTGATCTTACTTGTTATGGCCACCCTCCTATATGGTGGGCTTCTCAAATTAGGGAAGCTCTTCTTTCTATCATTTCTTTGGATGGCTCCAGTTCTGAAGGTACCTAGTTTCTTCTTGTTTTTTTTTTTTTTGCTTCTCTTTGGTTCATTCAGCTTTTTTTAGTTCCCTAGCTCATTCTATTCTTTATTTTGTTTCCTCTGTTGATTCTTGCCTTAATAGTCTTCTCGGTCTAGATAGGTCATTGTTATGTTCAATTTTTTTTCTTTTTTCTTTTTGTTTTTTTTGTTTAGTTTTTTAAGGTGGGTGGGTTCTTTTGTTTTGTTTTGTTTTTGTGTTCTTTGTGTTGTTTTTTGTTGTTCATGTGTTTTTGTTGTTTTGTTTTTTTTTTTTTTTTATGTTTTTTGTTATTGTTCTTGTGTTTTTTTCGTTCTTGTTCTTGGGTTTCTCTTTGTTTGTGTTATTTCGTGTTTTTATGTGTGAGTGTTTTCTATGTTTTTTGTTTTTGTTTATTGTCTTGTTGTTGGTTGTTTTTTATTTTTATTTTTATTTTATTATTTTTTAAATTTTTTAGGTTTTGGTTGTGTTTATTTTTCATGTTTTTTTTGGGTTATGTCTTTGTAGTGTTCTCTTGTTTTTGTCTTGTTTGTGTTTTGTTATGTGGTTCTTGTGTTTTTCTATGTGGTTTGTGTTGTGGTTTCTTTTATCTTATTGTGCGTGTTTGGTTGTGCTTTTGTTTTTGACACACTCAAGGAGCATGTTTTTTATTTTATTTTATTATTTTTGTTGTTATTTACTTATTTTTAAATTGGTTTTGTGTGTTTGTTTGCTCCTTGAGTATGTCAAAGGTGGTAGGCCAGGTCCGAGTCCTGGGCGTTTTTGGCGGAATGGATACCCTTGCCTCCTTGGGTCTTACCCGAAAGTGGCATCCCTTTTGGGATGTTTTCCACAAATAAAAAATAAAAGTGCAGGGTTCAAACCACATGGATTGCTCCCAACAAGCCTATACTACCTCATTGTTGATGACCCAATGTAAAGTAGCTGCCAAGTGCAGGGTTCAAACCACAGGGGTTGCTCCCAACAAGCCTATACAACCTTATTGTTGATGACCCGATGTGAAGTAGTTGCAAAGTGCAAGGTTCAAACCATAGGGGTTGCTCCCAACAAGCTTATACTACCTTATTATTGATGATCCGATATGAAGGGGACCACCGGTCACTCAAGATTTAGGATTCATATCATCATCGGTCTAGCGCGCACTCAAAAAATTCAAATCAGACTACTACCTTTGCAACAAGCAAGCCTCCAAGGTTTAAAACTAAATCTCTTCTTAATATATACCTAACCAAACAAACAATTACCAATCTAACCCTATGCACTATTCCCCTACTACTACCTTTGCAACAAGCATGCCCCAAGGTTTAAAACTAAGGTTTAAAACTAAAGCTCTTCTTAATATATACCTAACCAAACAAACAATTACCAATCCAACTAACCCTATGCACTATTCCCCTATTCAAAATTTAGGTGCTTATTCTAAAGAAAACAAATTCATAAACCCTTAAGCCTCTACGTTCCCATACAAAGGTCATACCTCCAAAGCAAATAAAATGTTCACTAACTGCTTTTGCACATATACCAAAATAGCTAACATATGTGTTGCGAAGGAAAAAAGTTTCATACGTGTACATTACCTAAAACAGGTTATATAAGTGCTTTGGAGAAAACCGGTTTCATATATGAATATATCCCAAAATACTGGTATGTACTTAATACGTACAAAATACCTAGGAACATCTCTGCGATACATGCGCCTAAATAAAATAAATAAAACTCTATTTTTCCAATAATAAAATTATTTTAATAATTAAAAATATATTCAGTTGAACGATATCGACACAATTCACTACACCAGTAATTGTTAGGCAAGGAGACGCCAATGTTTAATGTACCAATAAACAGACACAGCATGGTTTCATGCATGAATCCCATAACAACTATTAAGAAATAAATAAATAAAGAAACAAATTCAATAATGTACTGATCATAGATTGTTTGCAAAGCAAATTTCAACCAGTTTAAATTTTGCATAAATTCTTATTCGATTGTAGTAGTATTAGTTAAATTCATGGAACTCATACAATTTTTTTTTCTGTCTCGCAGATGCTATATTTGCATTATTTCTATGCCTGCTTGATCAAACAACTAAATTTTTAGGGAAAAAAATAAATAAATTACAACCATACCTTCCGTTTCTACCAAACAATCGGTTATAAAATTCGCATCCGCAGAGAAATTAAATGAATCATTGCGTTCCTTTTGTGTGACAATTTCATTAACCCACAAAATTAAAGCTAATCCCAAAATAGGGCCAGACAATACTGAAATCTACAAAATAATCACGGGTTACTTACACGTCCGTTATACAGAAACTGAACATAGTGGCAACTTCGTTGGTGAGATTTGTCGTCATTAATAGAAGTCTATTGTATACAAGATCTGTGAGCAATGACCAGCTTTGTTCAACCGATGACAAGCTCTCAAACTGAGCCCCTACGCCACTTAAAAGAAAAAGCGCACACGTTACATACAAAGTTCTCCTTAATACATCCATTTCCCTGCTTCGATTCGTTCGCTGCCAAGCTTACAGGTCGACTCGATCAGTCGAAGGTCTCGGGTTCGAATCACAGGACGAGTTATTTTACGTTCGACTGAACCTCGTTTCCTGAGATCCTAAATCTCTGGATTTTACTACTCTAAATATATAAAAATTTATTTTAATTTTTTTTTCGAATTTAGCTAAAACCTTATTGGTCAGTTGGTCTGACAACAAGAACATTATCAACTGGATTTTGAGGTACCAATGTATGTTTAATAAGATGAAGATTCGAACCAAAATCTTTTTAAAAGATTGCTCTACTCTATAAATCACCTATGGATTTATTTTAATCGTATTTTAATATTATTGTTTTAAATTCAAAAGGACATGGCGAAGTAGATGTTGAAACAGTCTAAGACAGGCCTATTTTATGAAATAGAAGTTTCAGATTGATAAGAGTTCGTTGACGTATTCTCTGAACTTGTTTGCCAAGGGAAAAGAATAATTTTTGGAGGCAACGCGTAATTCCTTCTAGAGAGACATTTGGAGGCTCAAATATGATTTAGCGATGGCATTGTAGAGGCCATGTTCAATCGAAAAATCCAAGTAGCGCATTCCAAAAGAGGGAACGGCCTTTGGGTATATTTTAATCAATTTGTCTAATTTTTTGTTGCCACTTGGAGTAGAGATGTTTGAGAATGCACTCATGGATTGATTATGTTTGTGAGAGTCTTAGGAAAAAAAATCAAATGAGTAAATACAAATGGTGCTTTAAATGTTCATATTCGAAATGATCTGCTTGTCGATACGATACAATATTATAAAAATATATGTATGTTCCTTCTAAATTTAAATTTAAAGATGTGATAGGCACCAAGTTAAATTGGATGACATTGCTCATTATATATAAAGATCAGGTTTGGATGCGCATTTTTTTTATTTTATGCACAGACGTAAGATTATAAAAAGATTACAAGGTCCTTTAACTTCTTTATAATAATTATAATTCATATACAATTACACCGTCGATTAATTTAACGCGTTTCCTAGGGATTTTTTAATGTAAAAGTATTATATTAAACAACAAATATACATTTAAAAAAAATATAAACAACATTGCCGAATGACATTTGGTGTAATGGCAGTTGCTTAGTTATTATCATTCACGTGGTTGTGAGGTCGATTCCTCTTGTGTTTGCTCGAAGGAGCGCTGATATTTGTAAATATTTGTAAACGATGTTCAATATAAAAAAATATAAATGATAAACATGTTAGGTGGTTAACGTCATCACCAAAAAAAACATCCCATCAATAAATTGGGAGAACGAAACCAACCCTAAAAGGGTAAATACACAACATAATTAGGCATAGCAAAATAAACTAGAAATCTAAAATGTAGAACTGAAAGGTAGACTTACGTTTGTACAGCGCAAAACTATTAAAACCTTTGGGTCAGATGGGTGAAACTGTTTTTCAAGTAAATGTCTTCATCTTCTTTCCCTTGTCGAGGACTACGAGAACGTCGAAACCACACAAGGGAAGGGAACTTTAGATTTTGCTTCTTTTGGAGGAATTGTCAATTTTATCGATGATGGCTCTGCATCCAAAGACATATCCTCACTGTCGTTAATATACTCCAACACACTGTAGTTGTTGTCTAACTGAACATTGGTCATATGAAGTGGCTTCTCTTGAACATCTTCTTCTGCAAATCCCTTTCTTGGGCTACGGTAGTGCCTACCGTTAGCTTGGGAGAAACGTATTAGAGGACTCTGAAGCACTACTGCAACCCTCTATTGAGACTGAGGAACCTCATTGTTGGTAGTTTGCAAGATCAACTTTTTCTTTTTCAAATTTTTAAGAATTTTGACTCTAATAAAATCCTAATTTTTAAGATAGTTTCAAACTAAACAACATCAAAGATTAAAAATAGAGTATATGAAAGTAAAGAAAAATATATTTTTAATATTCACGAAGACAACCTCTTTTGATTAATTTAACGTGTTTCTTAGGGATTTTCACTCTCCATTAAAATCCTAAATCTCTAAATTAGGTTTCAAAGTGAGGCACTTGATCTCACTTCCACGAGGAGCCCTCGCCTCGATTAATTTAACGTGTTTCTTAGGGATTTTCACTCTCCATTAAAATCCTAAATCTCTAAAATAGGTTTCAAAGTGAGGCACTTGATCTCACTTCCACGAGGAGCCCTCGTCTTGCCTTGCTCTTAGGGGTAACTACGCGAAAACCTCTTTCTAAGGTAGGGGCTCCTCGTGGAAGTATGACATCAAACATTTAAAAATAGAGTATAAAAGTAAAGATAAATATGTTTTTAATATTCACAATGTTATTGGTTATATGATGGGTCTGTACAATGCAAAACTATTAAAACCTTTGGATTAGATGGGTGAAACTGTTTTTCAGGTAAATGTTTTCATCTTCTTTCCCTTGTCGAGGACTACGAGAACGTTGAAATCGCACAACGAAAGGAAACTGTTGGTCATCAAATCTTCCCAGGAAAAGATTTGGGTAAGTGTATGCGCCTTAGACCTGGACCAACATTGAAAGGCCGAAGGGAAGATATGCCCCTCGTACCAATCTTCGAAGAAAGGCCAGCTCCTATACTAAACTACTTTGATGTTTAAGATAAGGGTGCAGGAAAGAGATAAATAGAGTAAGGGTGCAGGAAAGAAATAAAAGAGTAAGGGAAGAAATTTTAGTAGTTTAATGATGGGAAAGAACTAGAAGCATGATTACTAGTCAATAACTTAAAACAGCAGCAAAGAACACCAAGAATAAATGAAATAAATGCAGTATTAGCCCTCCTATGTATCCTCTGGACGAGTTACAGGATTCTACTTTCCCTTTCGCCGAAATTCAGAGTTCAGAGTAACGATAATTAAGGAAAGTGAATATAATAGAAACACTATCCATAGGCAGCATAAAATAAAGCTAACGCAACATTTTCCTCTCCTATGTATCCTTTGGAAAATCTCAGGGTTCCACTCCAATCACACACCTAAATCCAGAGTTCAGAATTACAGTATGCAAATGAAGAAAAGATAAAATAAATAATCACAGAAGGCAGCATAAAAGAGAGAAATAGAGTCCAGAGCTCTTTAGTATTAATCACAGGAATCTAAGTTACAACAACTTTCTAGCAGAAAGTTCCCCCCCCTTTTACATTACAATGCCTGGGTTTTTATAGAGGACCCGACCCTCTGAGCCATAAATGCACAAAATGGAGGAGTACACCCTTGAAACCTGAGAAGTCGGCTCTTCGCAGCCCTCATGACTGAGCTCTCAAATCTGTTACCAAAACTGGCAACTACGATCGGGTCAGTCGTGGAAACAAGAATTAATGAGCCGTCTAAGCATCCTTGGCTCCTGGGTACAGTGCTCGAGTGGTCGCCATGCTCGTCGGGCTCTTCTTCTGGGTCTGATACTTCATTTCCAATTGCTAAAAATGAGCAGTGAGCTTATCGGGCATGTAAAAATGCATTTATGAGGCACTTGATCGCCTCGAGAAAATACCTGGCTTGGAGCACGTGCCCTTGAAGTGCTTCACTGAATTTTGTTCGCAACTCTGCTTCGTAATGGACTTGTGTCGAAGAAGATCCTCCTTGATTTGTACTTCGCATGGTGGAGCTTCGCAAAACTGCTTTGGGGATGGTGGGTGCCAAAGCATATTTCCTTCGCAAGATGGGCTCTTCAATTCTCGCTGCTTCGCTGGAGAGACGTGTCAAAACTGCTTCGCTGATGAACTTTTAAAATGCTTCACCGTGATCTTCCTTCAAAATTGTGGTTCGGGAGGATTTTGGCCGAAGCACATTCTTGCCTTCAAAAATGCTTTGACTGCTTCCACTTCGGGTGAAAGTACTTCGCACGAAGGTTTGCCGAAGCAGATGCTTCGCAACAACTTTCGACGAAGTAGAAATGGTTCGCTGGCGGGGAGGCCCGAAGTGGGTGCTTCGACGGTTTTTCGACGAAGTATTTTCAACGTTGCGCTCCTTCAAATCCCGCTTCGCAAGTTTCTTGCCCGAAGTAGCCTTTTGAAATGCTTCGGGTGCGAAGTAGTTTTCATTCTTCTTCCCTTGTATTTTTTCTTCGGCAACACCGCTTCACAAAATTCTCATCCAAAGTAGTTGTTTGAAGTGCTTCGGGCCCGAAGTAGTTTTCTCTGCCTTAGCAAATTTGGACCGTGATTTTCTTCGACGAAGCTATTCTTTTGAAATGCTGCTTCGCAAAACTTTCACCCGAAGTAGCTGCTGGAATTGCTTTAGGTGCGAAGCTCTTTTTTACGCCTTCTTTGAATTCCTTCTTCGGCAACGCCGCTTCGCAAGATTTTTTCCCAAAGTAGCAATTTGAGGGACTTCAGGTGCGAAGATCTTTTCATCTTTCATTTCTTCCCTTGAGGCTATCTCCCTTAGCTTGTTTGTCAGCGAAGCTCTTTCATCTTCATTTTATGTACAAGGGGAATAGCAGGGAAAGCCAAAATTGCTACAACACTTGAAAATGTTGTTTCTGAAAGCAAGGGAACAAATTCATGAAATTGAAAGAAATACTTTACAAAAAATTTGATTTTTCTACCCCATTGTGCAATGTGACAAAATTGTCAACATTCTTGGTGCTCGTAGGGCAACGAGTTTGTATCGGTGGGAAAACCCTCAACCTTGATCCGTTGGGCCAGAGTTACCTCCAGACCCTTCTCCTTTTTCTATTTTTGGGGGTGCTTCCATGACTTGTTCTTCTTCTTCTGCTTCCTCTGGCACGGCTTCCTGCTGCGGCGATGGGGTAAGGCGATCGCGGATGCACTTCATGGTTCGACGAACATGAGCCCAGGCACCCTTCGAGAAAGGCTCTTGATATTGCAATGCCTTAACAAAAATGTGGAACCGATCAATCTGCTCGATATCAGCATGTTTGGCTTTGATGTACAGATCGTTTAGGCAGGCTACAATATTGCAGTGTCTCAGAATGAAATCTGTGACCTGCCCTTCTGTTATCGGCTCTGCCCATTCATCTATCTCCGAGACATCACCTTCAAAATGAAGCCATGTCAGCTTAAGCTCTTCCTTGGTTAGAAGGTTCCCATCATCATCCGTGAAGCTCGAGAAACCTAAGGAAGAGAGATCCTAGAAATAGCCTAGTGATGCGCGCTGCTCATTCTCAAACACGTCTAGGAGGTCCTTCACATTTTGTGCCTTCCTCACCTTGGAAAAGAAGGTGCGAACTGTGGCTTGGGCCGTGGACCAATCCCTAGTCATCAGACTCATTGCAGCAACTTGCAAGTCCTGATACTTAGTGCTTTGGACATCAAAGGCTAATTTGAGTCGGCCTCTAGCTTTCTGAGTGACCTCATCTATGATTGGCCCTCCTTCGGTAGTGGCACGTTGTGCTTCAGTGATGTAAGTTAAAATTGATAGGGCACTAGAAGCCCGAGACCTAAAATTCTTAAGCAAGTGCGAGCGAATTTCTTTGATTATGCCTCTATCAAACAGTTCCAGGATTTCTTTTTCGTGCAACTACTGCTGCAACTGCAAGATATTGCTTTCAACTTCCTTGGCCTTCAGATCATTTTTGGCCTGTCTCTGTGCTTGGTGCTCAGCTGTGCACTGCAGTTGTAGTATTTGTTGTTTCAGGGCGTGTGCTTCCCTTTTCATCAACTTACACTGCTCCTCTGAATCCTCCAGCTTGGAGCGGATTCTAGCTAGCTCTTCTTCCAACTTAATGTTGGCATTTTCTACTTCAAATATGTGCTGATTGGCGATGTTTGCATGTGCTCGAAAATTTTTGATTCTGATGTGCATAGATGCAAATTCATTATCTACATTTAGATGCTCCAGGTCCTTGGATTTATCTTGGTAGTCGTAGTCCGCTGGAGTCATTTCATCCAGGGGCTTCTAGACCTTGGGGATATTTTTTACCTTATGCAACTTCCCGGCCTTCAAATCGAAGACAACACATTTTTCAACTTGAGCCAGAGAGTGCCCTCTCTTCTTCCTCGTTTCCTTCAGTATTTTTTCAATGTTTTGTCGAGCTAGGAGTAGCTTCTCGGCTAGAGGGCGTTCCTTAATTAAGGACATCTCTGATTCAAATGAGGCTGGATCTCTAGCCAAAGGGGTGAACAAGTATAAAGAATGAATAGGGGATGCCTCACCAGTAGGTTCGGCGATGGGTGTAGCAGGATCTTTGGTGAGAGGAACTATGTTGTGTGTGACAGGGGAGCAAGGAATGGGGCTCGACTTTGGGGTACTACCTTCCCCCTGCCTAGGAACTGAGAGAATGGTGGCATAGGTGGGTGAAGTAGTGTCAACAAACTTGTCCCGACCTGATGACTCGAGTGGAGTGGGGCTAACAGGATCATGGGGCAGATTCGAGGTGGCAAGGGGCAATGCGCGAAGAGGTGATTGACTTTGTGAGGGAGGGAGAGACTAATGAGAATATTTGGCCGAGACCATAGTGGACATGTGAGAGACCAAGGCAAAGGGTGGAGAGTGTGTACCTACGTGCCCTTCTGGCAGAGCGACCGTGGTGACTTCTTGTGTAATAGGATCATGCTCTTTTTGGACTTCGGCACTCTCGACTTCCACGACTTCTACTTCAGGGTCTCCCTCTTGTTGGAGGAGTTCCTCCACATCAATGATGTCTATACCTGGGACTATCTCGACACTTGGTGGCACCGCATCTTCAACATTTGCTTCGGTCGGGCCAAATGCAGGTTGTCCGATAGGAGCACTTGGGAGCTTCGTGCGAGGTCACTTTGGGTGGCTCGAAGGCACTTGAATTTGCTCTTGCCTCTTCCTTTTCTTCCTCTCCAATGGTTGCTTCGACTCTTTGGCACTTGTGTCATGGCTTTTCGATGGTCCCTGTGGTAGTGCCTCTGGTGTAGCTTCGGCTTCTTCCTCTTCTTCCTGCTTTGAGGCATCGTCAGTTCTTCCTAGGCTTTCACCCGATCCTGGGGTAGCTGGAGGAACAAAGTCGATGAAGGATATGGGCTTCCAAGTCCCAACATTGGCTTCGTAAACAATTGCGAAGTCCTTATCCATTGTCAAGAGTCCGTAGGAATTCATATTTTGGCGATGGACTCTCATTATCCACCATTCCCTTAATTGTTCCTCGCCCCAATTCTTCAATTCCTCCTTCAAATCGTCTTTCACCTTTCTCCAAAACATGGAGTCTAGAGTTGGGAAGGGATGCTGGTCAGGGTCAAACTCGACCTCCATAGGGTAAAATTTGTGCCAGGGAGGCAATGTCCTCATCCTCTCTAAATGCCACTCCAGATCCTTCCCATTGGGATTATTTCTTTGCTCCACAATTTTAGGGTGGGGGCAGATATGAAAGTTCTTGAATTTTAAGTGATCCCTCATCACTCCCAAGGGATCATAGAGCCATTGTTGAGGAATCTGGAGTAGGCCAAAATTGGTAAGCTTTTCCTCCAGGAATATGTTCTGCTTCAAGGCAAATACTTCAATTACCCCCATCTTGAAGGGGAAGTCACATGTATGTGCCCATTTTCGATCGTGGTCGTAGACGGCGTTTGTTACATCGCTCTGTCAAGCGACTTCTAATGTGAATTGGTACTCGAAGGGGAAAATAGGCAGCAGGAAGGGCTTTCCTATGAAGCCAAACAGGCGAATCACCAGCCCTTGTGTCAATTGAAAGACGTCCCCCTTCTTCTCCATTACCACTCTATCTCTCAAACTGAGGGGCACCCGAGGGCAAGAGCCCTTCAACAAATGCATAGCAGGTCCCAAGAACTGTTGATTAAAAGAATAATAAGACTCTATCCTCAATAGGAGGGGAGTCCACTGGTACACAGGCAGAGTATTTACATCCTTGCCGCTCGGATAAATGGTAATGTGGAGGAATTGCTTATGTACATGGTAGAAAAACAACCAAACAAGGAAAGAATAGGGTGCTAAGTACTGGCCTGTCGTCGAATTCTTCATGCTAGTAAGGCATGTGTGCAAGGTTTGGGCCACCCATTCTGCCCAATCAAAGAAAACTAGGTTTATGTTTGGTATTGAAGCATCAGGGGCGTAGAATTCCCCTCTCGAAATACATTTGGCCAAAGACACCTGCCAGGGTTGCACCGAAGCATCTATCAACAGGCCCGCCACCCATGCAATGATAGAGAAAATATCGGTGTTCTTGAAGGCCGCCAAGGATAAGGGCATTTGGGGTAGCTTGCCTGAAGGGAGCTCACTTTTGAGGTTTTTGCATAGGAATTTCAATATGTAGTTGTTGGAGGTGAACCTCTCCATCTGTTCGCTCAGAATGACGTTGTGAACCGAATAGCCCTTGGGCGGCCCTTGCTGCGGCGCGAAGGCTGCTTGCACATCTTCCTTCAGAATTGAAAACAACTTATGGCCCACAACATCCAACACTTGCCTGGAGGCGGGCTGGTAGTTCTGCGTGATAACACAGATTAATTTAGGACAGTGGTGAGCGGGCGGGGTCAAATACCAGTAAATTTGAGAGTAATATGCAGTAGCTCTCTTGTTATCTGGGGTGAGTCTACTTGTCATAAATTCAATAGTGCATCAGAGGTCAGTCACACCCTTTGAAAGCTCTGTGTATCTAATTTTCTCCCACCCATCAATTGGGGGTTCTTCAAGCTGTTCGTCCTCAGAATCTTCTCTCTCTTCTATGACTTGCTTTTTTGGGCGGAGGTTCAGGTTAACCTTCTTCGGTTTCTGCTTTTTCTCCTCCTTGCCCTTCTTTGTTTTTTTGGGGCCGGCTACTTCTGGTTCCTTTCCTTTCTCTTTGGAGTTTTTCTTCCCCATGTTGGATGTCTTACGGTAGAAGCAGGGCTTACAGTGCAGAGGACTTTGGCACCAAGAATTTCAACGCAAAGGGCGTAAGACTTGCAGATTAACAGCGAAGGCTCTTAGTCTTGCATGAACTGATGAATGAATAACCTTCTCACTGCTAGGGTCTTGCATTTTATAGCCCTAAAAGGCAACTACCTGAATTTATGGCACCTGCCCTAATTAAATTTTCAACTCGGATGAGGAAGGTTGTCGTGCCCTCTGATTGGTTTCACGACGGCGTAGTATGCGGGTCCATGCGCTTTTATGATTATGTTTCGCATCGGGAATGCGACCTGCTACCACCTCGTACCTTAGAGCGGGCTTTTCTCCTAACCGAATCCTCTCGGGATGTGTTTTGCCACCTTTGCATTAAAATCACTTGCCCCTAACAATCCCCTAGGTTGTCGTCGACGTGTCCCCCAAGACACGTTTTAAATGCTCCTTGTCCATTGGGTGGGCGAAATGATGTTGGTGCTAAAACTACTTCGTAGCGAACCTCCGGCATGGATAGATCTTCTATGCTTTGGGCCCGAAGTAATTCTCCCTCGCTGCATAGCTACTTTGCTTCGTAGAAGGCTAGCCTCCCCGAAGCTTGTCTTCTTTGGAAAATGCTTTGCTAAGCTTCTTTTGAAATCTGCTTCGCAAGACTCCTGCCCAAAGTATCTACTTGAAATGCTTCGGGTGCAAAGCTCTTTTCGTTCCTACTTTTCCCTTTTGATAACGCCTTCGGTCTTCCGAAGACCTTTTGGAAGCCAAAGTGCTTCGCTGCGAAGCATCTTGCGTTAGTTGCTTCGCACACAAAATCCCCGAAGGAGATCCTTGCTAGGTCTAGCGAAGCTAGAATTTGTCACTGCGATGGTGTGATACTTAACCTCCCTGTAATATTGGAACAGAGTATATACAAAGATACAATTTTACATACAAAAGTAAAACTTGAAACACAATTTTTTTTTTTTTTTGTTTCACCTCAACGATGAAAAGTCTTCAGATGAAGACCATTGACAGAAATTGGTAATACCTAGCCATCTGCATCCTTGAGGATGAAAGAGTTGGCCGAGTTCACCTTTACGATTTCGAACGACCTATCCTAGAAAGCATCCAGCTTGTCATGATTCCCAGGCTTGGCCTTCCAAGAGTCCCACTTCCATACCAAATCTCCCACTTTGAATGTGCGATCGGATGATTTCTTCTTGAACCAATCTCGGGTGACCTGAGTATGCTTAGCGAAGCTCTGATAGGCTTTCTTGTGATCTTCCTCTAGCTGTAACAACTAAGTCAGTCTGTTTTCCATAGGATTGACTCCTTCTCCTTCTAATAGCTGTAATGCAGGGATCTCTACGTGGGTAGGTAAGATGGCCTCCTTGTCGTAGACCAGGGCATAAGGTAAAGTCTTGATTGACTTCTTGATAGAAATTAGATCAGCCCACAAGGCACAATCTAGAAGGAGATACCAAGTCCTTTTGTTCATATCTATGAGCTTTCTTAGCACCCTTAACAAGGTCTTGTTGGTGGATTCTGCCAATCCGTTGCCCTATGGATAGTAGTTGGAGGATACTTTATGATATATCCCATATTTGTAAAGGAATCCATTGATTTTGGCACCTACGAAGCCAGGACCATTGTCCATGATGATCGCTTCTGGAATGTTGAACTGGGTGATCAATCCCTCTAGGAAAGCGATGACAGTCTCCTGATCTGCATTCTTCGTGGGAACTGCTTCGGTCCATCTGGTAAAGTAATCAGTTGCGGTCAGGATGAACTTATGCCCAACGGAGGAGTTTGGCGATATGACTCCTATGAAATCCAGCCCCCATTGTTGAAAGGGCTTCTCTAATTGTATCAGTTGGAGAGGCATTAAAGAATTTATGCTTCGATCGACAAACTTCTGACACTGCTCGCATTTGCGACAAACTACGAAGGCATCAGCGAAGAGTGTAGGCCAGTAATAACCCGCCTTGATGATCTTTAATGTCGTTGTTCTCCCTACGAATTGACCTCCAGATAATCTTGAATGAAATTCTCCCAGGAATCTCCTTTTATCATCATCTTTTATACACCTGAGAAGGATGCCATCAATGTTTCTAAAAAATAGGCCTTCGGGGCGCAAGGTATATCGGGAGGACCACATCCTGAAATGCCTTCGCTATGAAGCATTTAGATGTGAAGGACATCTGCCAATGTTGAAGTATTCGACTATTTCACTGACCCAGTATTTCTCGTCCTCTTCCTGGTTTGCGAAGCATTCTTCTGCTGGCGATTCATCCCACTGAGATTTTGTAGCTTTAGCCGCTACACTCTTTGCCAGTTCTTGACACAATGCAAGACCGCGAACCAGTTTTGTAGGTTTGATCTCGATGTCGAACTCTTGTATCTTGCTGACCCAACCGGCTCTTTTACTACCCAATTCTCCTTAGATGATGAAATTGTGCACATCAGGGTGAATGACAAAGACTGTAACCCGAATTTGGGAGATGAACTGCTTGAATTTCCTAAGAGACTTCATTACTGCATGCACCTGCCTTTCTATGAAATTATATTTTTCTTCATGAGGGTTTATCACTTAGCTTAGAAACGCGAGGGGGCGCTCTTTATCATCTTCCCCCTTTTGTGTTAGGACTGTAGCATAGCTCTCAGGTTCTCCTATGGCATATAGGATGAAGTCTCGATTATAATTAGGGTTGGTCAGGATCGGTGCTTGAGCAATTTGAGCTTTTATTTCTTCGAATGCTTCTTTTCTCTCCTTCGTCCAGATGAATTCTGCACCTTTCTTCAAAAGTTCGGACATCGGTTTGATGACCTGGGCAAAATCTAGGACAAACTTCCTCATGAAGTTAATCTGTCTGAAGAAATACTAAAGTCCTTTCTTGTCTACCAGGAGTGGGAGCTTCATCAGAGCCTCAGCTCTGTCAAGATCTACAACGAGACCCTTCTCTGATATCGCATGTCCCAACAACTTCCCTTCGCTGACTGCGAATATGGATTTCTTCTGATTGATTGAAATGCCAAATTATCAGCATTTTTCAAAAATCTGTTGTAAGTGTAAAGGGTGATCCTCCCTTCTTTGGGAGAAGATGGTCATGCCATCTAGATAGATAACAATAACCTTATTTAAGATTTTGCCAAAAGCTAGATCCATGGCCCCGCTGGAAAGTGGCCCTCGCATTTGAAAGGCCGAATGGCATTCGCTGGTAAGCAAATGTTCCCCACTTGGTAGTGAATGCGGTTTTGTGCTGGTCTTCATCCCTAACCCAGATTTGATTATATCTAGAGAAACCATCGAGTAGGGAGAAGCGTTGAGCCCCAGCCATCGAATGCAAGATCTGATTGATCTGCGGGAGAGGATAGTGATCTCTGAGAGAAGCCTGGTTCAGGTTGTGAAAGTCCATGCACAATCGTATATCTCTGTTCTTCTTCCTAACTGGGACTAGATTCGCTACCCAAGAAGAATGTTTGATGGGATAAATTATCTTTGCCTCGAGCATCTTCAGGAGTTCGGCCTTCATCAGGACCTCGATCTTTGGATTAACATGCCTTTGCTTCTATCGGAAAGGTTTGATCCCTTCTTGCAACTCAATTGTATGCTGGATCAGTTGTCGATCATATCCCTTTAGATCTTGATAAGACTAAGCCACTGTGTCAAAATACTTTCTGCACAGAGATCAGATCTGTTCTATCTCTTTCGAAGTGCAATCTGTCCCAACTTTTATTGCTTTCCTAGGTTCAAGTTTTAAATCTTGATACTACTTTGCATTAACTTTGATCTTGTGAGAAACTGCTCGATCATTCTGATCAAAGAGGCTTTCAAGAGTAATTAATCCCTTAGGCACATGATTATTCTTTAATTGAACTAGACCTTCATATTCTTCTTCATCAGGGCTTCTGCTCTTAACTATGGCTACTTCCTGAATCATGAAATTCACAATCTGCTCATCACTGTCAAAAAATTGCCAATGCAGATCTCTGTTTGAGACAGAGGGCCTGTAAATCATCCTCACAGCTTTGGGCTTATGCACCATGTCTTTTGTTGGAGAGTACCTGGTTGCGATGGATGCTAAAACATTGGCGTGTCGGTTCTTTTCTCTTGGAATAGACTGCAGATTGAGAGATTTGAACTGGTCAAACAAGTCCCATACCTTGTTTCAGTATGACTTAAGATAGTGCTTCTTTGAAGTGCACTTGTTTGTGACCTGATTGCATACCAATTCAGAATCTCCAAATATTTGGAGATGCTTTATGCCTAACTTTTCTGCTTTCTTGAGTCCTAGGCATAATGCTTCATATTCTACTGCATTGTTGGTGCAAATCCACACCAACTGGTAGCAATATTCCTTCTGCTCTCCAGAAGGTGATACTAACAAAATCCCTGCCCCGACGTCATTTTTGCATCGGGTGCCATCGAAGAATAATTTCTATAATCCTTGGGCAAAGACCTTATCTTTTGACTTGATGTGTTTCTTAGGCTTGGCAATGACATAACATCCCATCTCAGTTTCTATCATGGCATTAAAGTCTGCTAATGAAAACTCATCTTCACAACTTAATTGTGCGAGGGACTCCTCAACCAGGTCCACTTGCTCTATCCCTTCCACTATCGCATGCACAGGATCGCTGCTTTCCCCTTCGAACATTTTTTCTATGAGGAAGGTAGAAGGCTTCTCGTTGTAGATTTTTATCTTCTTCCTGAAAACACGAGATTTCGAAAACAAAAAGGATAAACTAAAATTGCAATGTAAATGAAACTAAAATAACGCTTAAACCCTATGTTATTGAAAATTGCATAAAAAGGAAGAACATGAACACAAGATATTAAAGCAATATAAAAATCGGCCCTTTTATTGATATGCTTTGCGAATTCGTGTTACAATGCGTCTCCTTCCTTTTTATGGGATAGGAGCGTTAAATATTGCTCTTTTACAACTTGTTTCAGAATTCCTTCTTCCGCGTGCCCACATATAAGATGGGCGAACCAAAACGTCGTCGTCGCTTGCGTTGGTAAAGGTCGATTCCTCGCTGCTCCTCCAATGCTGCAAATCTGCGTTCAAAGAAACAAACAAAGAATCAGTAGCACCTGTGTATGAAAAATAAAAGATAAATCTAACTATGATTAAAATGAATCTAAATGAAATGAAGACTTGACAAAAGCATAAACATGAAACTAGCTAAATACTATAAAAGAAATAAAGCGGGGGGTGCCCGAAGGCAAACCACCCGCGGGTGAAACTTTGCTTCGACACCAATCCGCTTAGGATGGGTCCGAAACCTGATGTGATGTGTTGTCGGCAAATTGGTAGAATATTGTGGTCAGAAAATCGGTGTTGGTTCTTGATTCGTGCTTTCAAAAGTCACCCAATAACCTCTCTTTCGATTAAGAGATTATGGATGTTGAAAACACAAATCGCAAGTAAATGAATTAGCAGCACTTCGTCGCTCAAAATGCTCCTGCTCGGTATATCTTTTGGGTGAGGAAACTCACCATTTTATAGACCCAAGGGGTCTCTTTGAATTAACATGCAAAAGTGTTTCTTTGCATGAATGCTTTTTGCCTGAAAGAAAGACTTCTTCTTGATCAAGGGATTCTTAACTGTCTCTGTGCATGTCTTTGTGTGTTTTAGAAAAGCTCACTTGCACTCCCATGCAATGAAGGGATAGCTAAGTGGCAAATCTGAGTTGTCTTAAAAAAGCTTACTCTTATTCCCATGCAGTGAAGGGAACGTCAATTGGCAGATATGAGTTGTCAAAAGAACTCACTCGCACTCCTATGTCATGCAGGAAAAGCTAAGTGGCAGTTCTGAGTTGTTACATGCCGAGATTTGACTTTTTGCCGGTCAAACTTGACATTCGTCCCACCCCGAAGCGAGCGCTGGTAATCGTCCCTGGGTGAGACGAGTATAAGTCCGCACTCGTCCCTGGGTAGGACGAGTATAAACCGCACTCGTCCCTGGGTGGGACGAATAAGAAGCTGAGTGTCTAAAAGATGCCAAACTGATTTCTGACTTGCAAAACTGCTGTGTGAGTGGTTAGAACCACTGTTTAACCTCTGAGGGCTGCCCTGGGGGCTGTGTGTTAGTTTGATCAGTGCTCGTTGTCACATAATCGGATTGGTGCTGTTTTGGTGTCTACAGATGCCCCTTTTTGGGAAGCGTTGCACAAGGTGCAGTGCTGAGCAAAAATATAACCAAAGCACTAATGATTAGGGTTTCTCAGTAACCTAACCAACTCTTGATGCCCCAAGTATGGAAAGGGCACGCATTCTTGAATCCTTGCTTCTGACGAGCTAAGGAACTCAAATCAAGTATTAACCCGGTTCGGTGAGGTATTACTTGAACTTAGACATTGATCAGTCATGAATAGGCAAAGGGCGCAACCTTTTGTTGTGGGAACCTTGAGTTCATGATTCACGAATGCCAAGTATATGATCAGTTTATGATGATTGCTTGTTTGCTGCCCCAAGCAGGGGCGCGATTGTCTTTTGCAATGATCCTTTGAATGCATGTCATTTCCAAGACTGGATATATTGGTGTTGATTGGCAACTAAGTGTGACTACCCCCTCAAGCGACGAATCGATGAGGGAATGACCGACATGAGAAAAGCGACGAGTCGCTTGACCCAAGATGACTTGTGCAAGGGTGCCTTTAGATGGTTTACCGCTAAGCATGCTCGAGCAGTTTCTCGACTGTTTTGACCTATTTTTGGTGAGTGTGAACCCATTTTGAGATGCCATTTGGGGTTAATATTGGCGAAAATCCGTCTTCCCATGGGGCGGTCCGGCTATGATAGCCTTCTTAGGGAGTAGGATAACGACAAGGTATACCCCGACATCAGTTTTCTTATGCCAAGAGGTTAAGTGCAAGAGCACTTCTGTCCGGCAATTTTTAGTGGTTTTGTTGGCATTTGTCATTTTTATGTGTTGGTTATTTTTGATTGATTTTTTTTTTTTTTTAATTCGTCCCGGGGTGGGACGAGTTCCGTGATGATACTCGTCCTGGGGTGAGACGAGTACGCCACCGTGGTGCTCGTCCCGGGGTGGGACGAGCGCGCCGAAAAGCGCTCGTCCCGGTCAAGGACGATTACCAGCTGGCAAAAATTATAAATATGCGAAAATGACGGATTTGGCTCATTTGCACTGTTCATCGATTGCGATTTGGAGCTCTGGAGAGGAGGAGGTAGATTTTCTGACGCGAAGCGCTGCCAGATTTTTCAGCCATCATGAGTGGACAAACCGGGTCATCGAGCGGCGGAGCCGAGGCGAGACCAGTAAGTACACTATCTCCTCAATTGTGAATTTAAAAAAATGCAAATGTGGTTTTATTGTTTGTTGTTTGTTTAAAACACGCAACCCTAATTAATTAAATTAAAAGGTAAATGAATGAAACCGAATAAAACGTGGATGCAAACCGATGGAAACTTAGATGGAAAACCATAGGATAAACCCAAAATGAAACTTAGAGTAACACTTTTTAGGGTAACCATGGTTAAAAATGTTTTTCTAAGTGAATGGTAACTTAGGTCGAAACCGTAGGTAAACCATGCTCATATTTTATATATTTTTTTGTAATTTTTATGAAATTAAAAATGGATGACGTGTTTTATTGAAATGGTAAACTTAGGTTGAAACCATAGGGAAACCATGTCAAATTTTTGTTGTTTTTTGATGAAATGCAAAATTGATGAATTTTTTTGTTTTGAAATGGTAAACTTAGGTAAAACCGTAGGTAAACCATGTCAAATTTTTGTCTTTTTTATGAAATTAAAGATGCAAAATTGATGAATTTTTTTTTTTGAAATGGTAAACTTAGGTAAAACCGTAGGTAAACCATGTCAAATTTTTGTCATTTTTTATGAAATTAAAGATGCAAAATTGATGAATTTTTTTGTTTTGAAATGGTAAACTTAGGTAAAACCGTAGGTAAACCATGTCAAATTTTTGTCATTTTTTATGAAATTAAAGATGCAAAATTGATGAATTTTTTGTTTTGAAATGGTAAACTTAGGTAAAACCGTAGGTAAACCATGTCAAAATGTTTGTTGTTTTTTTTTTTAGATGTATATGTTAGAAAAGATGTTACTGTACAGTTATGCATTTTTGTACATATGATGGTAATTTGATGCATGTTTTTGATGTTTGTTATTTTTTGTGATGTGCAGGTGGTGAAGAGTCGACATCGAGTACCGACTATTTTTTCTAATGCCCGCGAGGCATTGACAGCTGAGGACTGGGATTGGCTTGATGCCCTAGGGCTCAAGCATGTGGCTCGGTTGGATGCAGTTGTGGCAGATCGGGCTTACATTACAGCTTTGATCGGCCTGTGGGATGTTCGTACGAACACCTTCCATCTTTCGACAGGGGAGATGACTGTCACCTTAGAGGACGTATATCGGATTCTCCGGATTCCGATAGACGGGGTTCCCATTCGGACGACACCACGGGGCCAGAGGACGGCGATACTGACGCGGTACTTTGGACATGGAGAGGATGAGGATGGGATGACCTCGCTGGAGAGGGCGGAGTTGGATTGCCACATTGGGGGGATTCTGGTGCGGTATTGGTATGCGAGGGGAATGTTGGGAGTGAGGCATGCGGTACTCATGAGCCTCATTTCCAACATGCTCCTGCCAGACTCGTCAGGAGCGAGGTTCCCATGGAACCTATTGGAGGTAGTATGGCAGTTGGTGGATTGTCCGGTGATAGAGCCGGTGATTATGAGATGGGGTCAGACACTTTTGGCGCAGCTGTACGATGAGTTGTATGAGGTCCGCTGTCGGAGGCAGAAGGGGATTGGGTGCAGTTTCTTGTTGCAGTGCTGGGCCTGGCAGCACATAGCCGTAGAGCGACCACGAGGGTTGCCTTGGACTACCCGGGTTGACATGATTGACAGAGATATTGGGTATGGTGCGCTATGGTATCGGTCGGAGGAGCGGGGGCAGAGTCGACGGTTCGTGGGAGACGTGGACCATTACAGAGATGCCTTGGCCCGACTGACTCCCGAAGATGTGATATGGAGGCCATATCGGGATTGTCCCGCATGGCCAGAGGCTGATGAGTGGCTTCGGCGGGTTCGGAGGGGGAGATGGGTGATTGGACGACATGGGACAGAGCAGGAGTACTTCCATTACCTCCGAGTGACGCGACAGTTTGGGGTACGCCAGGGGTTGCCTGGGGAGCCCGTAGTCTACCGACGTCGGAGTGATGAGAGGACCCTAGCTGCGTCGATCCTCGAGCCATTGGGGGAGGAGTCTGATACAATTTTGGACATTTCGGACGTAGATGACGTCGGAGTGACGGCCGAGTATCAGGAGTGGTGGACGCTACGGCAGTGGCGAGGTGAGGGACCATTGGGAGGGGAGGAGGCAGCGGGAGGCGGAGAGGGTGCAGAGGCACCAGGAGAGGGTTGGGGAGCTCCTACGGATGTGGAGATGGTGGAGGTGGCAGGTGCGGGAGATGACTTTGAGGAGGAGGAGCAGCCGGAGATGCAGGATGTTCCAGAGCAGGCTGGGTCAGGGGAGACAGAGGCGGGGTTGCGCGCTGAGGTAGCGCGTCTGACGGGGTTACTGCAGAGGCGGGATGTAGAGCTTGCGAAGATGACGCAGGAGAGGGATCTTCTGTGGACCCAGTTGGTAGGGCGAGGGAGCGTAGGGGCTGCGTCGTAGCAGCAGGCGGGGGATACGGATGCTGCACGGGAGAGGGATCTCCTATGGGTGCAGCTAGCACAGCGTGATGATGCCATCTCGTACTACCGATGGTGAGAGGCAGAGTTGAGGCTACGGGAGGCAGATTGGGGGCGGCATCGGTCGAAGATGGAGGCTGAGATTATCCACCTGGGTGGGCGTATACCAGAGCCTCCGGTCAGTGGCTCGTCGCACAGGACGAGAGATAGCGGGACGGAGCAGTCGGCATCATCCCGACGCAGGCGGCGAGAGGAGGGCGGTGCGAGTGGTCGGGATGTAGGGGCGAGCAGTCGCCCTGAGAGATCTCAGAGGACTGATACCGTAGGGGGTAGCTCTCGTCGCACCGATCCTGCGTGATCATGGTGGCCGACGCCCTAGGCTGGGGGTTTTGGGATTTTGGATGATGGGAGGGAGGTCTGAGGACCAGTTTTGTAGCCTACGGGCAATTTTGTTGTGATATATATACAGATGATTCTTTTTGGTGTTTATCATTCTTCGTAATTTATTTTTATGTGCATGTTTTTACATTGATGTATGCATATGCAATGTATGAATGCGATGGTTCTAATTTGTATGATGTATGCATATGGAATGAATGCAATGATTTGTTGATGATTTGTCGATGCACCATAGACTAAACAAAATTTGGATTGGACTTGCTAATAATGGGATAACTTTGTGGAATGCTTGTGCATGTGGAAACTTTGTTTTTGTATTTTGTTTATTTGCGGATGATGATGTATGGAATGAAATGTATCGGTTGTTTGAAAATGTAGTTAAGCTTTTCTGAGATGCAGATATTTTAACTAACTAGCCAAGACTGTACATTTATCTCGCAAGACTTTTTGAACAAGGTATAAATCCGACTTGAATTTAACCAAGTTATTTCACATCCCTGTGTGTGCAATTGAGTTCGTTTATGTGTTATTCATCAGGATACCGCCAGTGCCAGATGGGCTTTCAACCGAACCTGTACTGAGGATCACCTAATTAGCTCCACTAACTCCTTTATTGTATTTAGTCAGATTTGTCTGCGATGTTATCTAGGATACCATAAGCTAGCTCATCCACATGCAAACATTGATCTGCACACAAGTTAATGTGACAGATATATCGTCATGCGGGAGGTTTACCGCCAGTGACCAATAGGCTATCAACCAAACCGGTACTGAAGCTTGCCTCATGACCTGTCGAAATACTGAGAGTTCCAGGGATTCAAGTTCGACTCCCTTCTTTTCTTCAAGGGTATGGGGATACTTGCTCTTTTGTAGTGATAAAATCACTGTTTATTTTATTTTTTTTTTTTTTTTTTGAGCAAGGGATTTGAATATGGAGTGACGAGAATCACTATTGTTTGTGCCTTTTGATGTGTGCACTGTAGGATGTCAAATTTTAGTGTTTTGACGTTTTGCAAATTTTTGATGTTTTTGCAACTTTTGAGAACTTGGGATTCATGGGGAATTGGGTAGGGAGGATGCTTGTCCTTTTGCCAACTCTCCAGCATTTCTAGGGTCAATTGCACAGGGGGATAAGCAAGATAGCCGTTTCGCTTATGGTAACCGGGATTACGGTGCAGGTTTCATCTTTCGTTCACACAACTTAGGAATTATTTTATGTGTGTTAATTTGTGTTGGGATGCTACGTACCAAGGTGGGATCCAAGTAAAACTTTCCCGTGTAAAATCTGCTTAACTGTGTACAGTTATTGGCTAGAAATTTAAAGACATCTGAATGACGAAAACCCTATATACATTAGACTACAACTGACGATGCTAAAATAAAAGGGTGATATGCGGGATGTATGCGTTTATGAAAATGGATCTGAGGTGGAAATGATGGAATTGCCAAATAATGACAGCCTATGGTGCTTTTGACTTGTATGACCTAGCGAAATATGCAATGTATGGATGCAATGCTTAATGCAACCTATATTTTTGTATTTTGATTTTTATGAGAATGCATGGAATGGAAATGCAAATGTTTTTGTGATTTTTTTTTTTTTTTGAGTTTTTTTTTTTTTTTTTTTTGATTTTATTGTTTTTGAATTTTTTATTGAAATGCAATTGTTTTTGTGATTTTGTTTTTTTTTATGAGAATGCATGGAATTGAAATGCAATTGTTTTTGGGATTTTGATTTTTTTGTGTTGTTTTTGTTGATTTTTGAATATTTATGTTGACCAAGCAGTTGTGGTAATGCTTGGAGCTTTTGGTGTTGACCAAAGGGTTTATAGATACCTTTGGGGCTTTTAGGGTTGACCAAGCGATTGTGGTAATCCTTGGAGCATTTGGGTTGACCAAGCGATTGTGATAATCCTTGGAGCTTTTGGGTTACAAGCGATTATGGTAATCCTTGGAGCTTTTTGGGTTGACCAAGCGATTGTGGTAATCCTTGGAGCTTTTTGTTGGACTATGGCTCTCTAGCTGTGGAATGACCTCAAATGAATGATGTTCAAGGGTTCTGTTTCCTTGATTCCTTCAAGAGAGGCAAGCCGGTATGTTCTGGGTCCTATTTTACTGTCAATGATGTAAGGACCTAACCAGTTTGCTGCGAACTTGTCCCGTAGATGGGACGACAAATTAGAATTCTGTTGGTTCTCTTTTAAGACCAAGTCACCAACCTAAAATTCCCTAAGATGGACTTTCATGTTGTATGCTTTCTTAAGTCGCTCTTGATAGATACGTAAATGCTCGAGAGCATTAACGCGTCGTTCATCGAGCAACATCAGTTGATCTAACCGGGCCTGCCGCGCAGTGTCATCATCGATGAACTCTTGCATTGAAATGCGCAGGGAAGGAATTTCCAACTCAAAAGGCATGACTGCCTCGGAGCCATACACCAACGAAAATGGAGTTGCCCCAGTGGGCGTCCGAATGCTGGTGCGATAAGCCCATAGGGCAAGCGGGATCTGAATGTGCCAGTCTTTATGATTGTCTGCAACTATCTTTTTGAGAATGGCGACTAGCATTTTGTTTGACGCCTCTGCTTGCCCATTTGCCTACGGATAATAGGGTGTTGAAAAGCTATGCTGAATCTTGTACTTTGTGGTCAAAGCACGCACATCTTTATTCTTGAATGGTGTCCCATTATCCGAGACTATTTTGGATGGAATACCAAAACGACATATGATGTTATGCAAAATAAATTCCGCAATGCGGGCTCCAGTCGTAGTGGTCAGCGGAATTGCTTCCACCCATTTGGTAAAGTACTCTGTGGCCGTTAAAATAAACGTGTGACGACCAGACGACGCAGGGGAGATCTTTCCAATTAGATCAAAGCCCCACTGCAAAAAAGGCCAAACCGATTGAATCGGCTGCAAGGCCTGAGAAGGTACGTGTGTCAAATTAGCATGGTGCTGACACTTCACGCACTTCTTCACATATGCGCAACAATCTCGCTCTAAAGATGGCCAATAATAACCCATGCGAAGAATGCGCTTTGCGATGGCCATACCGCTGAAGTGGCCACCACATGTACCATCGTGAGCTTGGGTGATCGCCCAAGCGGACTCTTGTTGGTCCAAACAACGAAGAAGAATTCCTTCATAATTTCGACGATACAAAATGTCTCCTAACAAGACATGCTTTGCCGCTTTCTGTTTGAATGATCTTTTCACGGCGTGTGTCAATCCAAGTGGGAGATTACCTAGCTTGAGGTAATCCCGAATGGGTGTGTACCAATCTTGCTGATCAGAAACCTCGATAGTATGAACGGCCAATCCCTCTTGAAGTCTATCCCGAACAAAAGCTGAGCAGGAAAGAACTTGTAAAAACAACGTGGTGTTGCTAGTAAGAGGGGTCGGGGAGAACAAGGACCCCCAGTTGGCTTGAATCAAACAATCTCGAATTCGAGAGAACTTATCCGGAGATGGTTCAATCTGGATCATGTGGATTCCTGGCGTCAGATCAGAGCTTGCACGCTCCATCGTAGATTGCGATAATGTTGTAACCTGAATGGTTGTCATTTCACCGGAAGGGTCTTGCGGGATGAGTGACCCCAAGGAGGCCATAGTATCCGCAAAATGATTTGATGATCGAGGGAGTGCCTCGATGTCATACCATTCAAGTTGTGCCAGGAATTTGTCCACAAGGACTTTATAAGACCGCAAAACTGGACATTTACATTGGTATATCCCCTTTACTTGATTGACAATTAACAGCGAATCACCAAAGATGTTCAATCGTTTAATGTTCATGGTGATTGTTGTCTGAAGACCTATGAGCAAGGCTTCGTATTCTGCATTGTTGTTGGTGCATGGGAAGTCTAATTTAAATGACAAGGGCATTGGAGCACCTTGTGGAGTGAAGAATACAATTCCCGCACCACCCCCTTGCTCACATTTAGAACCATCGAAGAATAGGGTTATGTCAGCCTGTGACTCAAGCTCATCGAAATCTGGCGACTCTGAAACATGGAAGACCCCATCATCAGGTAGTTCAAAAGTCAGAGGCTGATCGTCTTCAAGAGGAGCCTCAGCTAGTTGATCGGCGATGACTTGACCTTTTATAGATTTCTGTCCAATGAACTCTATGTCAAACTCCGTCAACAACATGATCCATTTCGCCGTGCGGCTACTATGATAAGTACGACTCATCATGTATCGCAATGGATTCTCCTTAGACACAACATACGTCTTATTACTAAGCATGTAGTGGCGTAGCTTTTTGGTAGCAAACACCACCGCCAAGAGAGCTTTTCAACATATGCATAGTTAAGTTCATAACTGACCAAGGTGCGGCTAAGATAGTATGTAGCCTGTTCTCTGTGAAGTTCATTTTTCTGGGACAGCATGGCGCCCAGTGCCACCTCAGTGGCTGAGATGTATAAATAGAACGACACTCCTGGTCTGGGTGGTGCCAATACTAGCGGTGAAGCCAAGTACTATTTAATGTCGTCAAAGGCTGACTGGCACTCGTCATCCCAATGAAATGTGACCCCCTTATGCAATAATTTATTCATGGGTCGGCATTTGTCAGATAACTGCGCTATGAAGCGCTTGATCGACGCAACCTTTCCCTGCAGACTCTCGAGCTGCTTGATGGTGGTTGGGGGACGCATTTCAAGGATTGCCTTGACTTTGTTTGGATCAACCTCAATTCCTCGTTTGGAGACTATGAAACCCAAGAGCTTTCCGGAGGTGACGCCAAAGACGCACTTCTTGGGGTTTAGTCCGACTTTATGCTCAATGAGGCGATCAAGGACCTTGCTCAAGTCACCGATATGATCTGGGCGCAAAAGAGATTTGGCCAACAAATCATCCATGTAATCTTCCAAAGTTTTGTGCATGTAATCGTGAAAGATGTACGTCATGGCACGTTGGTAGGTGGCTCCGGCATTTTTAAGGCCAAAAGGCATGACCTTATAGCAAAATGTCCCCCAAGGCGTTGTGAATGCCATTTTTAGTTGGTCCTCAGGATTGATACGAATCTGATTGTATCCTGAGAAACCATCCATAAGGGAAAGCATTTCGTGGCCCGTTGTAGCGTCTACCAACGCGTCGATGCTCGGCAAGGGAAAATCATCCTTAGGACTCGCTTTGTTAAGATCTCAAAAATCGGTGCATATGCGAATCCTCCCGTCGGGCTTCTTGACAGGAACCATGTTAGACAACCATGGCGGATAATCCACACAGATGACAAACTGGGCATCCAACAACTTTTGTAACTCATATTTTACCATTAAGGCCACTGTTGGATGCATCTTGCGTAGTTTTTGCTTGACTGGCTTGATTGTCGGATCAAGCGTTAAATTGTGCGTGACTAGCTGTGGGTCTAGTCCCGGCATATCCTTGTATGACCATGCAAAAACCTCCTTCTTTTCCTTAAGAAGGGCAACATAATCGGCTCGCTCTTCGGGGGAAAGACTTACCCCCAACTTGAGAATCCATGGATTCATTGGATCTGTGCCGATGTCTACATCAGTCGTTGCTTCAATTGACATATGGGATCCGTCTTCCAACTGGTGTGGAATTGGGATTAGATGGATATCGTTTGCTGAATTAAGATCGTCATTAGGAACGTCAAGTTCCTCTTCAGCATGAAAGACATCCTGAGTCTGTCCTGGAGTGAAATGAAACATCCCACCGCAAGGCCAATACTCTGATGGAGATGGTGGTGTGTCAGCGCGATCCCAATCGATAGCTTCTATGTCTAGATGCAATAATCATGTTGGATTGGCTGGATCATGGATGGGGGCGGTCAAGTCAATGGAGACCATGTTGATGAAATGATTGTAATCTCCATTACCGCAAATGTGACAACTCTGACATTCTAGATGTTCTTGGTGTTTTGGATCTGGCTCTGTAGGCACTGGTACAAAGGGATCAGCCCTATGCGCGGACCTGCAAACAGGGTCTGCCCTAGGTACTGATGGTTTGATAGGGTCTCCAGGCGAAAGATGCTCGCTGTATGCCTGGAGTGGCGGGTGCAGTAATTGCTATAACTGCGCCAGGTTGAAATGCCTCCTAGGTCTTGGATCTATGTGTAAGTGTTCAAACATGTCATCTATGTCCAAAGGATTTTGTTGTTGTTGAGGTAGCCTATGCTCACTGGGATCATTCAATGGGAACATCATCAAGAAGTCCTCCTGATCGTCATTCATTGGATATTCATGCGAATGATCGTACTCCGACTCATCTTCAGAAGACCCTTCGTGGTCTTGTCCATCTTCCCCTTGTGGGTGAGTCCATGAGGTTTCTCCTTGTTCAGCCGTAGGGAAAGGGTTGTTGAGGTCAACAAGGTTATTTGTTTGTAATGGGAAATAATCCCCCAATGTATAAGTTGTATTTGGATTGACATATGGATCTGATGCCAACCCATCCTTGTTGCCTATCCCTAGGCCTTGCATGTTTTCGACCAAGATGTCGAGGGGCAAAGGGTGATTAAACCCGACTCCTGATTTATCATAAGGCATTTGGTATCTTGGTTGACACAAAACACGCATTCCTTGTTCATACCGGCCTAACCCGTATCCATGCCAATTGCATTGGCTAAGATATCGTAATGCGAAGTCTGGGTTAGCCAGATAGTTGACATCTTCCACAAATGGATCTTCATCTTCCTCTTCTTTTTGGGAAGGTTCAACACCATGATCCAGGCCCCCAAAAATAAAGTTTGTCTGATTAGGTGGGTAGCCTAAAGGAACCACGGAGCCTATGGGGAGTCGAGGTCGTCCCATGTCTTGCATAGATTGAAGTGTGGGCGTTGCAACAACATTGCGCACTATGTACTCCCCCATGCCCGTGTTAGACATCTCAACAATAATCGTTGGCGATTGAGGAGAAGCGAATGGGAGTTCTCCTTGAGTCCACTCCATGTGGGGTGAACTAGGCGTCTCAACTTCCATTCTATTAGGCGTCTCTTCTGTAGAGATGTTGGAGACTAAAGGTGGTTCCGCTTCCAGGGGCTTCTTTCCTTTGTCCGTTGGTGTGGCCACCGTAGGTGGCGTCGTTGTTGGAGGACTGGATGAAGAAGATGATCCCGCCTGAGAATTTTATTGACTTGGTGATGGAGATTCTTGCTTAGTCGGACCCCGTTTAGATGGATTTAACTGGAAATCCACATGCGTTGAAGGGAGGGTCGACTGCGGCATGATTTGCACTGAGTTGCAATACTTAAAAGGTTCTAAATCTATAGGGACCACATGCACTTGTCCTTCAAATGTATACTTCAAACATTGATGAGCAATTGAAGGGACACACTTCATATCTCGGATCCAAGGCCGCCCAAGCAAGATATTGTAAGCCATCTCACCTTCTAAAATGTGGCACAATGTATGAATGGTCTTTTGTCCCACTTGGATGGGCAGGACAATTGTGCCAACTGTCGAGCATATCGCATCATTAAATGCTCGAAGGGTATAAGTGGAAGGTGCAATGTGAGAGGTTGGTAGTTTCAAATGTTTCAGTGCAGCGGTTGTAATAAGGTTACTGGACGAACCAGGTGTCTATCAACACCCGTTTGTATGGAGTCCCATTGACCCGCGCAATAACGTGCAGGGGTGGATCCGCTACATCTCTAGTCACCATTTTTAGCTCATCTTCCCTGAAGGTAATGACTGGTTCAAGTACACTCGTTTGACATGCCCCACAAAATTGTTGAACGAATCCGCTTCGTGGGGTTGCAATTCAATTGCCTTTAATATCTCCATAAGAGCTTCCCGATGGGGCGCCGATTGTTGAATAAGCTCATAAATGGAGAGCCTAGCCGATGTGGTCCGTAGACTTTGAGTAAGTCTAGTTCGAATCATGGCCACTGGTCTAGGTGGGGGCAACTGTGTAGGATTTGGTTGATGTTGTGACGTGGATGAAGCTTCCCTAGTGGCTGTTACGGGGACAACTCCTGGGTGTCTCTTGTTTCTTGTCACAATGCTAATCATTCCAACATACCCCTCCATGGGGCAACTCTGTTGCACTTCGTTGACATGCAAAGGTTTTGTTTGTGCATCATGTGTGGGTAAAGGATCTTTGAAAACACCCATTTGTTGGTTGTTGGGTGCGATGGGGTTATCCACTACCAATGTGTGATTATCAATGAGATCTTGCACTAAACCTTTAAACGTCCAACAGACATTAAGGTCATGCCCTTTCCTTCTATGGAATCTACAGAAAAGATCCTCTCTGTAGCCCTTAGGCTTTGGCGCATTAGGATCAATTGTTGGAATATCTGGCAGATTAATCAAGTTTGCCGCTGACAAACGGTCAAACAAGGAATCCCTAGACTCAGTGTATGGTGTAAATTGTCGCTTAGGGCGACGCTGCTGATTTTGATCCTGCTTCTTGTTATCTTTCTCATAATTATTGTGAGGCACCGCCTGATAATTAGCCTTTGAAGGCTGTGTTGCTTGGGCAGGCGTAGGGGCATTAATAGCAACTTGATTGACCGCGGCGGGTTTCGTTGCGTATTCCCTGTTTTGGTGCTCTTGTTCCACTCTTTTTTCTTAGGCTTGGCAATTTTGCCATCCTGTATCTTGATCTCTTCGATACGTCTGGCTTGTGCCAGAGCTTCTTCTAAAGTGGCGTATTGCTGCAGCTGCAATAGCATAGAGATCGATCGCAAACAGCTCTTTGCGAACATTTGAGTTAGGTCGGACATAGGAGGGAGGTAGGACAACTTTGAAAGTACCGTCCTCCACCGATTCCCATATGCCACCATAGACTCCTCCTCATACTGTTTGAGGCTAGCTAGATCACTGAGTGACGCCTTTTTCTTTGTATTGAAAGCAAAACGTTCTAGGAACGCGTCCACTAGTTGATCCAAGTTGTAGATGCTATGCTTCGGTAGATGGGTAAACCAATCCGAGGCAGATCCTGCGAATGTGGTTATGAATGTTCTCAATAGCAATGCATCATTGTCTTGTATACCAAAGCATTGGCTCAAAAATCGCGTCACATGCTCTTGAGCATCCTCATCCCCTTTAAAGAGTGCCAACTGGGGCAACTTGAAATGTTCGGGGTATGGAGGTGTTGGCACTGATGGATGTATCGGATGACTACGAAGTTGGCGTAAGGTAGGCTTTTGAGGCCCACCAGTCTTAAGTTCCATATTCTCCAAGCGTTCTAACAACACTTTGTAGGCATCGGAGGATATAATTTCCTCCTCCTTAGTTTGTTCCCGCTGTGGGTTGCGGGGAACTTGAGGCCTTTGAATGGATAAATGGGTAGCATCCCTTCTGCCTTGATAGGGCATTTCAGCCCGCTCTTCTTCTTGGTAATAATCCTCATAATCTTCTTGAGGAGTGTTTGGCCTAGGCCTCGTAAACATGGACGGGTGCCCGCGGAGGATGCCCATCATGGTTGCGGGGAATGGCCTCCCGCTCAGGTCTAAGAGGTCTTGGAGGTAGTGCTTGCTGAAGTCGCGGAGACCTGTCTCGCACTAAGGGGTTGTGCCTCACATACATCTCAGATTGTTGTGCGCGAGGGACTGGGGCCCTCTCAGGCGCATGGTTGTGAAATATTTCAGCAGTCTGACGCTGAATGCGCTCTTGATCAAGGCGACACAAATGTTCTAATTCCTGTTGTTCTTGCCTAAGCCGCGTGATTTGTGCTTGGCGGGCGGCTAGTTGTGTAAATGCCAAATCATTTTGTTCTGTTGTCTCTTGTTTTATAGGCCTAGATGTCTCTCCTACATATCTGTTTCGATTATGGTGCTCTGAGACCCCTATATGTTGCTTCCCTCTGTCGAGGTTGGCCGCATTAACTTGAAACTCTGGTCTCAATAAGCGATCTGGATATAAAGCAGGTGCAGACGTGCATCGTTTCGACACTGGATACTATTCTGTAGGAATGTAGTGATCTTCCTCTCTCTCTCTATGATATGCATAAAAAGTGCGGGCAGAATTGTCTTGCCCTGTAGGGAGAACCTGCTGTTCTGGATATGGTCTACTATGTCTGACATTAATTGGGGGTAAATTAGGAACCACAAAATCATATGGTTCTTCCTTTTGGACCCTTTGTTGTTCCATAGCAGTACACAATGCTTCATCACTAGGCCATCCAAAATGAACTTCCAAAGGAGGCCTCGTGTTTAGACCAGGTGGTATATATATGTTATTGTCTTGAAAAGATTCTTGTTGCTCATGAGTTTCCCTTAGGGAAGGGGTTCTAAATTCTCGTCTATTGAAGGCCTGACTTGGAGAGCCCCTCAAGGAGGGGCCTCTAGAACCATGTTCTATAACTGTATGGGTTGGAGTGCCCCTCAAGGAGGGGCCTCTAGAGCCATGTTCTGCATGGTGTGAACTAACTGGTGTACCCCGCCGTCGAGGCGGGATGACTAAGTCTTCAAGGCTATATCGGAGACGATTTGTCTCTCTTGGTGCATTTTCTGCAGCTTCTGCCCGTGATTGGGCTTGGCTACGAGTATTCACCATGGTAATGCTAACCTAAAAATGCAAAAATTCTTTTTGTGATTTTCTTTTTATGATTTTTTTTGTCTAAACAGAAAATAGCATACACACACACAAGCAATGATTATCTCTTTTAAAGATTAATAGTGTGCCCTAAATCTGGTTTAGTGTGTTTTTGTTGTTTGTTTTTGTGTTTTTGAAAATTTTGTGAAACGTTTAAATGCAATTATGAAGGCTCTTATAACTCCCAAAATGGTCGCCCCTTCAATATACCATTGTCGGACCGATATACCAACCTCTCTATATACCCGCCCTTACGTGAGGGAGACTATAGGTACGTGAGAGCAGATGATACGTGGAACATAGGCGGTACGAAAGGGGAATCGCTCTGTTTATGACACCTACCATAGAAGACTTATCCTCGCGTGCTGGGAATCACCCCAAGCTACACTCGGTCAGCTTTCGTCAGGATTTACGTCTAGCAACAGTCGCGATCGAGGTAATGGATGCAATATCTCAAGCCAAAGTGATAATGGAATCCACCTTTGGTCTTGCTCAAGGGTTGGGGTCTTACGACCAACGCCTTGGTTTAAAATACCACGTGATGTGTGGGGTTCGTTTTAATTTTGCAAAATTGAAACAGGCAAACGAAAAGAAATCTTTCCCTAAGCCATACAAAACCGAAAACCAGAAAATAGAAAAACAAAAATTTGACAGAAGCTGTAAAAAACCCCTACCTCTTCTCTGCCTAATCGGATGTTTCTGATTTGCTCTGAAAATTGCACAGATCTATACTCGTCCCTGGGTGAGGCGAATATCAGAACCGTAATCGTCACAGGGTGGAACGAATAGTTTATTCGTCCCGGGTGAAACGAATACCAATTCTGTAATCGTCACTTGCAGAGACGAATAACAGTATGATGTTGAAAAATAGGTACCTGTAAAAAAAACAAGCAATTTTAGATCAGTAATTTAACCTAAAAAAAAATAGAGGACAGAGGTCCCACCGTGATCGCCATTGAAAACACGAGATTTCGGAAACAAAAAGGATAAACTAAAATTGCAATGTAAATGAAACTAAAATAACGCTTAAACCCTATGTTATTGAAAATTGCATAAAAAGGAAGAACATGAACACAAGATATTAAAGCAATATAAAAATCGGCCCTTTTATTGATATGCTTTGCGAATTCGTGTTACAATGCGTCTCCTTCCTTTTTAGGGGATAGGAGCGTTAAATATTGCTCTTTTACAACTTGTTTCAGAATTCCTTCTTCCGCGTGCCCACATATAAGATGGGCGAACCAAAACGTCGTCGTCGCTTGCGTTGGTAAAGGTAGATTCCTCGTTGCTCCTCCAATGCCGCAAATCTGCGTTCAAAGAAACAAACAAAGAATCAGTAGCACCTGTGTATGAAAAATAAAAGATAAATCTAACTATGATTAAAATGAATCTAAATGAAATGAAGACTTGACAAAAGCATAAACATGAAACTAGCTAAATACTATAAAAGAAATAAAGCGGGGGGTGCCCGAAGGCAAACCACCCGCGGGTGAAACTTTGCTTCGACACCAATCCGCTTAGGATGGGTCCGAAACCTGATGTGATGTGTTGTCGGCAAATTGGTAGAATATTGTGGTCAGAAAATCGGTGTTGGTTCTTGATTCGTGCTTTCAAAAGTCACCCAATAACCTCTCTTTCGATTAAGAGATTATGGATGTTGAAAACACAAATCGCAAGTAAATGAATTAGCAGCACTTCGTCGCTCAAAATGCTCCTGCTCGGTATATCTTTTGGGTGAGGAAACTCACCATTTTATAGACCCAAGGGGTCTCTTTGAATTAACATGCAAAAGTGTTTCTTTGCATGAATGCTTTTTGCCTGAAAGAAAGACTTCTTCTTGATCAAGGGATTCTTAACTGTCTCTGTGCATGTCTTTGTGTGTTTTAGAAAAGCTCACTTGCACTCCCATGCAATGAAGGGATAGCTAAGTGGCAAATCTGAGTTGTCTTAAAAAGCTCACTCTTATTCCCATGCAGTGAAGGGAACGTCAATTGGCAGATATGAGTTGTCAAAAGAACTCACTCGCACTCCTATGTCATGCAGGAAAAGCTAAGTGGCAGTTCTGAGTTGTTACATGCCGAGATTTGACTTTTTGCCGGTCAAACTTGACATTCGTCCCACCCCGAAGCGAGCGCCGGTAATCGTCCCTGGGTGAGACGAGTATAAGTCCGCACTCGTCCCTGGGTAGGACGAGTATAAACCGCACTCGTCCCTGGGTGGGACGAATAAGAAGCTGAGTGTCTAAAAGATGCCAAACTGATTTTTGACTTGCAAAACTGCTGTGTGAGTGGTTAGAACCACTGTTTAACCTCTGAGGGCTGCCCTGGGGGCTGTGTGTTAGTTTGATCAGTGCTCGTTGTCACATAATCGGATTGGTGCTGTTTTGGTGTCTACACTTCCCTTTGAATAGAATCTCCAAGTGCAAGTAATCCATAGATAGATATCCTCCCAGCTTTGCCGTAAATTCTCTTGACAAGCACATACTGAAGTAGGGCTCAAGGTCAACAACTACCACCTCTTGTATGACTATGATCTGAGGCATTTTGTGTAGTTGGATAGGAATATCTTTGATCACTCCTACAGTATTCATAGAAGTACCATCCAACTGTAGCACACCATGGTTGCTTCACGTATATTCCATCCCTATATCTTCGCACATTGCCTTGGGCATGACTGTTGTCGTGGCCCCAGAGTCAATCATACAATTATGTACAACATACCCTTCCATCTGTAGAGACATGTAGAACGATGGTGGCCTATTATTCCCCGTAATAGATGTGGACAGGGTCTACACTAGGGCAAGCGGTGCTACATTTCTTGCTTTGGTTATCTTTAATGATTCTTGCAACAGGTCCACCTGATCGGGTAGTTGTAGTGCATCGTATAGATTGATTTTAGTTGGAATCCTCTTCAACTCATCTACAATGTTGTACACTAGGGAATTGGGCACCTCAGGTCCCTTTCTTGGTTCATATCTGGTGCGATACTATTCCATAGCTTCGACCCTTTGTCGCTTAGTCAACGAAGGAAGCTTGAGCTTCTCTCTAGCCTGTTCCTTAGTTTCCACCTGCGGTGGATTTGCAGGGACCTGTTGGGCCTTCTCTTTGACTGGTGTAGGCTGTCGAGCTTTGTTCGGCGCCAGAGGAGGTTGCTATCCTTTCTCATGATGAGCATGCACCTTTAAGGGAGCCATTTGAGTAGCATCCACCTCTATCGACCTCTTTCCTCCTCTGGTAAGGACTGCAACTGGCTCTTCTTCACCAATTACTAGGTTCTGATCCAATTGCCTGATGACGTTGACCTGACCGCCATGACCACTGCTCGCCAACGTTTGTACATAGTTTTGATGTAGCATGCAGGTATTCTCTTCATGAGGATCATTACATGTGGAGCACCAATGTATATAATAAAAAGTACTTGGGGCTTCATCTATTGTAGCATTTCTTGTCGAAGCTCTTCCTTGCCAGACCGCTTGATCTTTAGTAAGTGCAGGTGTAGGATAAGATCTTCTTGGTAGAAAATATTGTTGCACTTGCTTCTTCTTTATAATGGTCATGTCATTAAATAGGGTCTGCACAATGGAGTTCAGGGACTGAACTTCTTGTAGTATTTTGGCTTGCATGTCATCGGTTTTTGGAATAGGTGGCAATGGAGCCATTGTTGGTATTGGAGGTAAGGCGGGGTGTTGAAGTGGTGTTGGTAGTACAGGGAATTTCGAGGTGACCGTGGGCTATGGAGTCGACAAAGTGGGAAAATGAATTTGTGGAGCGATGATTTGGGATACAATGGGATTCGAGTTCCAAGATGATATCAGGTATACAGGGGTTGCAGAGATCTACGAAGCGACTGCGCTCACATACTAGGATTGATGGAAATTAAGAAGTATGGGCATCGACATCCTTTAGGGAAGCTTACCCACAACTATTAGATCCATATCTGCTTTTTGGGCTAACTCATATAACTTTGAGAAGGTATTGATATTCGAATACCTCACCATGATGCTGATATCGAGACTGAAAGCCTGAACAAAATAGTACACTACAACTTCGTCAGTTGGCCGAAGTCCAACTGGTATTCTTTGCCAAGTTCAAGCGAACCTAACATTGAATTCAATGATCTCTTCTTGTGGATGTCTCTGGATCATTGTGAACTGATGCAAGAGAGAGATCGGATCGACAGACTCATTGAAGCTTCGCATCAACTGTCCGGCTAACTGGTCCCATCCCATAATGGTACTGAGTGGTAAAGATCTATACCAATAGAGGAGTTTTCCTTTAAGAGACATAACCAACAACTTTACCATAATGCGCTCTTCTATGATGTCATGGATCCCTTCCATAGAAACTATGTCCTGGATGTTCTCCAGAGCAGTCTTCCCGATTCCATCGAACGTTGGGATTTTCTTTATAGCAGCAGGCCACACTTGCCCTCGTCCTGCTAGATTTAGCGGTCCCAAAGAATTCCATGCTGGGAATAATCTGGGAGATGGTTGCTGCTGCATTTGTTGTTGTTGTGCCATATTTACTCTTGGATTTTGAGAAATAGGAATTCTCAAAGCTCCTCCTTGATTACTAACAGGACGACCAATAGGAATGGAGGCACTAGGATGCTTCGGTGATTTGGGAGGATTAGGAGGAAAGCTAGCCGCTACGCTATCAAAAATTAGGCCTTGTTCGTCAATAGTGGCCTCTTGCAAGGATGTTCCATGTAACAGAGATTCGGGGGTAACTAACCTAGATCGTTCCCCAAAGGCATCAATATCTAGCTCAAAGAACTCAGTTTCCTCTCCTCTATTCCTAACTCTCCATCTTGTTTGCATGAAGACACAGACTTTGGTACCGGTCTTTATGACTTAAAGATTCTTGGGTAAGACAGAGTCGCCAGATGCTAAGAGTATTTCGATAATGAGAGCATCGGTTCTCACTACTACTCACAAGGTGAGACTGATCGGGTCCCACCGAGCGTGCCAAAAACTATTGGTCATCAAATCTGCCCAGGAAAGGATTTGGGCAAGTGTATGTGCCCTAGACCTGGATCAACATTGAAAGGCCGAAGGGAAGAGATGCCCCTCGTACCAATCTTCGAAGAAAGGTCGGCTCCTATACTAAACTACTTTTATGTTTAAGATAAGGGTGCAGGAAAGAGATAAATAGAGTAAGGGTGCAGGAAAGAAATAAAAGAGTAAGGGAAGAAATTTTAGTAGTTTAATGATGGGAAAGAACTAGAAGCATGATTACTAGTCAATAACTTAAAACAGCAGCAAAGAACACCAAGAATAAATGAAATAAATGCAGTATTAGCCCTCCTATGTATCCTCTGGACGAGTTACAGGATTCTACTTTCCCTTTCGCCGAAATTCAGAGTTCAGAGTAACGATAATTAAGGAAAGTGAATATAATAGAAACACTATCCATAGGCAGCATAAAATAAAGCTAACGCAACATTTTCCTCTCCTATGTATCCTTTGGAAAATCTCAGGGTTCCACTCCAATCACACACCTAAATCCAGAGTTCAGAATTACAGTATGCAAATGAAGAAAAGATAAAATAAATAATCACAGAAGGCAGCTTAAAAGAGAGAAATAGAGTCCAGAGCTCTTTAGTATTAATCACAGGAATCTAAGTTACAGTAGCTTTCTAGCAGAAAGTTCCCCCCCCTTTACATTACAATGCCTAGGTTTTTATAGAGGACACGACCCTCTGAGGCATAAATGCACAAAATGGAGGAGTACACCCTCAAAACATGAGAAGTCAGCTCTTCGCAGCCCTCGTGACTGAGCTCTCAAATCTGTTACCAAAAATGGCAACTACGATCGGGTCAACCATGGAAACAACCATTAATGAGCCGTCTGAGCATCCTTGGCTCCTGGGTACAGTGCTCGAGTGGCCGCCATGCTCGTCGAGCTCTTCTTATGGAACTGATACTTCATTTCCAATTGCTAAAAATGAGCAGTGAGCTTACTGGGCACGTAAAAATGCATTTATGAGGCACTTGATCGCCTCAAGAAAATACCCGGCTTGGAGCATGTGCCCTTGAAGCGCTTCACTAAATTTTCATCCGCAACTCCGCTTCGCAATGGACTTGTGCCAAAGCGGATCCTCCTTCTTGATTTGTACTTCACATGGTGGAGCTTCGCAAAACTACTTCGGGGATGGTGGGTGCTGAAGCATATTTCCTTCACAAGATGGGCTCTTCACTTCTCACTACTTCGTTGGAGAGACGTGCCAAAACTGCTTCACTGATGAACTGTTAAAATGCTTCCCCGCGATCTTCCTTCAAAATTATGGTCGGGAGGATTTTGATCGAAGCGCATTCTTACCTTCAAAAATGCTTTGACTGCTTCCACTTCAGGTGAAAGTACTTTGCACGAAGGTTTGCCGAAGCAGATGCTTCGCAATGACTTTCGACGAAGTAGAAATGGTTCGCTGGTGGGGAGGCCCGAAGTGGGTGCTTTGGCGGTTTTTCGACGAAGTATTTTCAACGTTGCGCTCCTTCAAATCCTGCTTCGCAAGTTCCTTTCCGAAGTAGCCTTTTGAAATGCTTCGGGTGTGAAGTAGTTTTCATTCTTCTTCCCTTGTATTTTTTCTTCGGCAACACTACACAAAATTCTCATCTGAAGTAGTTGTTTGAAGTGCTTCGGGCCCGAAGTAGTTTTCTCTGCCTTAGCAAATTTGGACCGCGATTTTCTTCGATGAAGCTGTTCTTTTGAAATGCCGCTTCACAAAACTTTCGCTCGAAGTAGCTATTGGAATTGCTTCGGGTGCGAAGCTCTTTTTTACGCCTTCTTTGAATTCCTTCTTCGGCAACGCCGCTTCGCAAGATTTTTGCCCGAAGTAGCTGTTTGAGGGACTTCGGGTGCGAAGCTCTTTTCATATTTCATTTCTTCCCTTGAGGCTATCTCCCTTAGCTTGTTTGTCAACGAAGCTCTTTCATCTTCATTTTATGTACAATGGGAATAGCAGGGAAAGCCAAAATTGTTGCAACACTTGAAAATGTTGTTTCTGAAAGCAAGGGAACAAATTCCTGAAATTGAAAGAAATACTTTACAAAAAATTTGATTTTTCTACCCCATTGTGCAATGTGACAAAATTGTCAACAGGAACTTTAGATTTTTCTTCTTTTGGAGGAATTGTCAATTTCATCGATGATGGCTCTGCATCCAAAGACATATCCTCATCGTCGTTAAGATACTCCAATACACTGTAGTTGTTGTCTAACTAAACATTGATCATATGAAGTGGCTTCTCTCGAACATCTTCTTTTGCAAATCCCTTTCTCGGGCTGCGGTAGTGCCTGCCGTTAGCTTGGGGGAAACGTACTGGAGGACTCTAAAGCACTACTGCAACCCTCTATTGAGATTGAGGAACCTCATTGTTGGTAGTTTGCAAGATCAAATTTTTCTTTTTCAAATTTTTAAGAATTTTGACTCTCTAATAAAATCCTAATTTTTAAGATAGTTTCAAACTAAACAACATCAAAGATTAAAAATAGAGTATATGAAAGTAAAGAAAAATATATTTTTAATATTCATGAAGACAACCTTTTTTGATTAATTTAACGTGTTTCTTAGGTATTTTCACTCTCCATTAAAATCCTAAATCTCTAAAATAGGTTTCAAAGTGAGGCACTTGATCTCACTTCCACGAGGAGCCCCCGCCTCGCCTTGCTCTTAGGGATAACTGCGCGGAAACCTCTTTCTAAGGTAGGGGCTCCTCGTGGAAGTATGACATCAAACATTTAAAAATAGAGTATAAAAGTAAAGGTAAAGATGTTTTTAATATTCACAATGTTATTGGTTATATGAGAAAATTTCTTTTTGTTTACTCAATATATTGTTATTTAGCTATATTTTAGTTATAACCATATTTTAGTTATCAAATATGATGTGCAATCTTTTTTTTTCTTTTGAATAATACTTCTTATAAACATCCATAGTGGGGATTGAAACTGGGTCACATCATCGATAATGCAAATGACGTCCTTGCCAGTAAACCACACTCACGCCGATTTGAATTTTAATGTTTCTAGCCTTAAGTTCATGATATTATTTCTTGCCAGTAATCGAAGGTCAAATAAATGTCTTTAGTAAATATTAATTTAAATTTTTATATAATATAATTTAAGTTAATTTTTTATTTTTAATTAATATTATCTTTTCAAAAGTTTGGGATTAGATTGCAAAGTTTTGTAAACACTAAGATTGAGTGATTTTTTTAATATATCAAAAAAAAAAAGTGATTTCTTTGGAGTAACTAATATTCATGTTTTTTCTTACTTTATGCATTTTCTTGCTCCTTTATTAATGTTTGCTTAGGTTATAATAATATTATATTAAGTTAGGTTAAGACAAACCTTTAGTCAAGTCAAATAGGTAAAGATAACAAAGTCTCCAGACTAAAGTCAACCAACTACTTTACTTATTGTGGGCATTTAATGCTTGACTTACCTCCACCTCCTCTATTCTATAAAAATAAGGTGTACAGTACTATAATTCAAAAGATATATTGAGTTTTTCTCTGAATAATAACATTGTTATGGATATTTGATTTTAATGTCATTAAAGTAGTTATGTTTATGTGATTAAATTTTAGGCATGTAAGTCTTGATTGATTTTGTTCCTCATAAAATCTGATGTGGTATTAGAGCTATTATAGGGTTTAATTTTAGTCCATTTCAATTGTTTAAGGGTTTAGTTTTTTTCATTCGCAATCTGACATTAGGAAACAAATTGAAATTGGGGTTTTCAAGTGTATGTTTTGTATCAATTTTACAGGTAACACATCTCTCGAAGCATCATGGCACAATTTTGAGCTCACCATCACGTCTAGAAGGGTCAATAACCCTAGGAACGCTTGTCCAAATATTGAGATACGATAACTTTGCCTAGGGTCCCTGAAAATTTTGTCCTCTTTGCCCAAATTCCATTTATCATGGCAACCACAAATAATTCAGTACAATCCATACTTATTGACATCATTCATACGTTATGCTAACGTTGGCAGTACGACCTAAGCAGTAAGCATCCTAGGACCTTGCTCTCTTACATGCACAAGGTGATTTTTTGAAAGCCCATAAATTTCAAACGAGAGCTTGGATTTGAGCATTGTTTTTTCTTAAGTTGTGTAATTTTTTGAGATGTACATAGTGGTGAACTTAGTTTTTTACTAGGAGTTGAATTTTTTCCCAAAAATTGGTAAAATCATAGAGGCATTTAGGCACATGGTTCAATTTTGTAAATGCACTAAACATAAAGTGCCAAATTTACATTTACTTTGAAGGGTTCTTGCATCAAGTAATAACGAGGGGTGTATTGTGCACTTGCACTTGTGATTGCACTCTTTCTCTTGCTTTCGATTATGCACTAATGGATCAACAATATACTTTGATCCTCACACCCTAAAATTATTTTGCATGAAATACTAAAATGATAATTTTGCTAAGGTCAAAAGGATTGTTTCGTATCATTCAAGGTACTGAGGTTGAACCTACTATAGATGCTGAAAAAATCAAGTGGTTAAAAAAAATTGATCGAAGCTTATATGTTTCTTTATCTGATTGTGTCTCTTGATTTGTTATTTCATGTTGAGTCATTGAACACACCCAAGGAAATATAAGAAACCATGGAAAGAATGTTTTGTAAAACTGATAAAATCAAGCCATCAATTGAAAAATGACCTCATTAGTCTCAACCCTTGGAACTTTGACAGCATCTAAGACTTCCTCACTAAATTTAAATCTCTTAGAAAGTATTTGAAATATTATCAAATTAACAAAAAGGACTCACAATTGGTATTGAGTGTATTTTGAGAGCTAGGACTTGACTAATATGTGTTTGTTTCTACCTTTCATGCCACCAAGGTTGTCATAGGATCAACCTTCACCATGCCTTATTTTGATATTTCTGCTGAGGTACTCATAAGAGAGTAGGACAAACTAATTCATATGGGTACCCTAAAGTCCTCAAAGTCTCGTGCTTTGGTTACCAACAAGAATACTAAATATCGGAAGGCTTCTTACAAGGACAAGAAATAGAACAAGTCTAGAAATGGAAAGAATGACACCCAAAAGCCACAAAAGTCCTTCACTGCTCCCAAAGCAGATTTTCAAACCTCCTCTTCAAAGGGTGATGCTTAGAAGAAATAAAAGGTCATATGTGCATACTGTAAGAAGGTTGGTCATGATGAACATAAATGCATGAAGAAACAAATAGATATATAGACTAATATTCTCCATAAGAACAACATTAGCATCTCAAATTCCTTCTCCAAATGTTCATCAACATCTACAAAGTCTTCTAAATCATATAAGTGCAAGGGTAAGGCTCTTGTAGCAGTTGCAACTTCATCATCTAGATTGTGGATACTAGACTTTGGTGCTTCTCACCACATGGCTTCATTACCGGATGATTTCTCATCTCTAGAGCCATGCACTATGCATGAGATTCTGATGAGTGACAACACTCTAGTGGATGTATATGGAAAAAGGTTTGTTGACATGAGTGATGGAACATTTCATGATGTTCTATGTGTTTCCTTATTGACAACTAATCTCCTATCAGTTTACTAGATCACTCACACATGCATGGGTAAAAATATGGAGTTCTATCTAGATTTAGTGGTAATTTGAAAGTTATAGAATGATGCCATCATTGTAGTTAGGAAGGAAGACCCTCAGTATCGACTATATGCCTTTTCCCACTTTGCTCCAGATTCCCCATCTAGAACACCACTCATACCGACAATGTGAATAGACTATGGCACAAGCAGTTTGATCACTTGAAATACCACTACTTATAACATATGGCTTAGTAGGACATGGTCACCGAATTGCCTAGAGTCCATTATGGAGTTTACCATGGTTTTGCCTTAGGTAAATATCCTAAGGAAAATTTTGACAAGAGCAAAACATTGTGGGTCACTCAATCTCTTGAGTTAGTTCACAATGATCTATTAAGACCCTTTCTAACTCTATCATTTAGTAAGGCTCAATATGTACTCACCTTCATTGATGATTTCTCACGTTTCACTTGGGTCTATTTACTTCATCAGAAGAGTGAAGTATTTGACCACTTCATCGACTTCAAGGCACTTGCCAAGAAACAATCTGGAAAATCCATCAAGTTTCTTCAAACTAATAATGGAGGTGAATATGTTAACTATAAATTTGAGTAGTTTTTGCATTTAAGAGGGCATTGACCTCCAACACATAATTTTCACACTCTACAGTAGAATGGAGTTTCTGAGTAGAAGAATAGGTCATTGGAATAAATGGCCAACTACATGATGCATTCTAGGTCACTTGCACCACAATATTGGATGAAGGCAATCAATTGTACCAACTACATCTAGAACCACACACCTCACAAATTCTTGGGTCACTCATTTTGAATATTTGAGCAGTCAAAAACCTACATTGAAGCACTTCCAAGATTTTGGCTCCCCTACATGGGCCCATGTTCCTATAGAGAAATGCAAGGTTTTGGATCCATAGAGTCATCCTTGTGTATTCGTGGGTTATCTTGATCATGTTAAGGGATATAGACTTCTACATCCTACGACACATGAGTTAATCATTGTGAAGAGTGTTCACTTTGATGAGACCCTTCTCACTCTCACATAGTGGATCACATCATTGTTGATCATGCTACATAGGATTTACCTCCTTCTTCTCTAAGTCATAGGGATGACATAGAAGACTCGTCATATTTGATTGATGAGTCTAATATCTATGAGGCTCCTCTATCTACACAGAGACACCATTACGAGGATGAGGACCCTCCTCCCAATTAATTTCTACTTTAGACCTATCATACTCTTAATGTTGTTGGTTCTTTAGAAGGGGATCCTATAGATACTTGATGGACACAATCATATAATTAGGATCTTTCACATGTCTTCATTTCTACTACTTTTGATCCATAATCCTTTTGGTGAGTGAGACTCAGCTATGGAGGATGAATACCATTCATTGATCAAGAACCACACTTGGGATCTTGTTCCTCTTTCTAAGGGAATAAATATGGTTCATTGTAAGTGGATCTACTAAACCAAATATGCAATGGATAGAACAATTGATAAGTTCAAAGTATTCTTGGTTGTAAAAGGTTTTCATAAGTTCACGGTATCAACTATACAAAGACTTTTGAACTTGTTGCAAAGATGAACTTCATCCACCTTATACTTGCCATTGTCACTACATATTGTTGGGAGGTTCACCAGATAGATGTGAAGAGTGCTTTTCTTTAGAGGGATATTGAGAAGGATATTTACATGGATTAGCCTCAAGGATTTATTTAGGATTCATCTTGCAGACTTAGGAAATCCATCTATGGCCTCAAACAATCCCCTTGGGCTTGGTATGCTAAGATGGATTCCTTCCTTATTTTAGCAGGATTCTATCGGTATCACTCTAACTCGAATGTCTATATTTTACGACATGATGATGATCTCTTATTTCTAGTTTTATATGATGATGATATCATCATAATTGGTAGTACTCCATCCATCACAAGCTCAGTGAAGACTGCTCTGCATGACCAATTTGCCATGCCAAACTTGGGCATGTTACATTACTTTATTAGGATAGTACTTAGTTTGATTCTAGGATTAGTCTTGCTCAGCCTAAGTATGCACTTGATTTGATCTCTTGGTTCTACATGGCTCATTGTAAGCCTACATCAACTCTCTTTATTTATGAATTCAATCTTGAGGCTCATTGTTATACACCCCTTGTTGATACCACATTATATCAACAACTAGTTGGAAACCTTATATACATGACCCACACTCTCTCGTATATTTTGTATGTCGTTGCTATGGTTTATTGCTTAATGCAAGAACCATATGAGCTTCACTGGAAAAATTTCAAATGGATACTTCACTATATTCAAGGCACTCACAACTATGAGATTCATTACAATACAAACATAGATCTAGACTTGGTTGATTTTATGGATTCAGATTGGGAAGGTGATTTAAAGGATCACAAGTCTACTTCAGGCTATGAATTTAATATTGGTTTAGGCCCTATATGTAGGTCAAGAAATAAGTAGCATGCCATTGCTTTATCATCTACTAAGGCTGAGTATCAAGGAGCTATGAATGCCTCCACTGAGACCATTTGACTTCACCATATTCTCACTAAGTTTGGTATTTCCTTTCATTGGCCATTTGTCATCTTTTGTGACAACCAGAGTGCCATACATATATGATAAAATTCAACCCAGCATCATAGGACCAAGCACATTGAGGTCCACATGCACTACATTAGGGAGTTGATTTAGGGGGACATCATCAACCTACAATACTGTCCCACTTTCGAGCAAGTTGCAAACATCTTCACCAAACCCTTCATCAAAATAAAGTATGTGCATCTATGAGCTTTGTTGGGGGTAAGGGAGGCTTTTTCTATGAGGGGCTTCCTAGTCCTCTCTTTATTATCTCTCTACTTCTTGGGGGAACCTTTGTACATGGGTACCTAACATGGCTTCACATTTGCCAGGACCCATTCCACTCACCTAATTTGAACTTAAGGGGGGGTGTTGTAGTAATTAACATTCATGCATTTCCTATTTTATGCATTTTCTTACTCCTTTATTAATGCTTGCTTAGGTTAGAATAATATTGTCTTCTATTAGATTAAGCTAGTCAAGTCAAATAGGTGGTTGGAAGTTGCAACTTCTAACCACCCTTCTTATTGTAAAGACAACAAAGTCTCCAAGCCAAAGTCAAGAAGTGGTTGGAAGTTGAAACTTCCAACCACTTTGCTTATTGTGGTCATTTAATGCTTAAATTACCTCCACTATAAATAGGTGTATTGTAATTCAATAGATATATGAATATTTGCTCTAAAAATCTAAATAATAGCATTGGTATGCATATATTTTTTGGTAGTTTGAATTGATACATGGGTTTTGAAAGGGGCCCCAAAACATTTTTACAAGAGAAAATAGAAGACACCAGGTTAATAGACCAACCAAAAAGATAAAATGTGGGCCTAGTAGGGGGATCCTAGCCAAAGAAAACTAAACATGCCAAAAAAGGAGGGGAGATCTTGAAATACAACAGGAACCTTCAAGAGGTTCAGACAAAACTAAAAGAGAAATTTGTAGCATTATCCTTCAGTGTTGATATCCGTAGTTTCTTCGTCGTTCTTGAAGAGGAGCTTGAGCTGACCATGGAGCTCATCCAAAAATTTGATTTCTTGATGGTAGATGATCCATGATGCCTTGGACACATTTACAGTTATAGAAAGGTTGGCCACAGTACTGATGATATGGCTAAGCATAGAGTTCTGAATAAAACCTATAGATGACTCGCCTTTAGGCTTAGTCATCTTTTCACTATGGGATTCTCCTCAAAGGACACCTTTGGGGAGGGTCCCTCGGTCTTCAATTTTTAATATGGGGGATGTCCATATAGAAGCAAGGCTACTATCACGCTTGTTCTTGGACATAGAACTTCTTAGGGAATGTCGTCTGAATTCGTACTAAGAATAAGAGAAGTCTTGCGACCCTGAGCTAGGGGTTTAATTTTTAGGAATAGGGGAGGTGAATTTGGGATCATAATCACTGGGAACATCTTGGATAGGGGTGTCCATGCTAGAGCTTTCATTGGATTCATGAGGGGCTAGATTGTTGGTAACTGTAGCTTTGTTGTTGAAATCCTCAAGGGCATTCTTATACAAAATAAGGTGCAAGTCTTGATGGATGGGGTGGGAGGAGTTCTTTTTCCTTACACTATTAATGGAGAGCTCAATGGATCTATATAGGTAGTCCAAAATATTGACTCTCTTGATGTCCCTAAGGTGGTTTAAAAAGGCTAAGTGGAAACTATGAAGGGGAAGGTCAATTTTATCCATAGTTAGGTATTGCATGACTAGGATCATGATGCGATCCCAGGGACCAGACATAGAATTTCTAATAACACCATCATTTTAAATAATGAGACTTATATTTTTTTCCACAAAGTTATCCGTCTCCAGCACCATAGAATGTTTGTCTCACCTTATGACTCAACCATCGATCGAAAAACCGGTCACTTCAGTTGGTATTTGAACATTGATCTAAAACTTCGAACCCCACACGAAAACATGTCCTTTATTCCATGTCTTAACAATGTTCTTACACACCTCTACATCGCTGCTAATAAATTTCTTCAAAAATGGCAGGAAACCATGGATTCCCAAAATATCTTTGACCACAGGGTCGAGCTGAAGGGACTTAGGTCAAGCAGGGCCATGGTTAAGCAAGGAAAGGGTTTGAGAAACCTAAATCGAGGTCAAAGGGAGAAATGAGGGTAGTAGATTAAGCCCTTGCTATGGTTTGAAATATAAGGACGCTTGGTCCGTAAGTCGAAGGATCTTGAAGGAGATTTTTCCAAGGACCGTTGCTACCTTCGATATTTGGTATGCATATTTGATTTTAATGTCATTAGTGTAGTTATGTTGTTCATGTGATTAGATTCTAGGCATCTAGGTCTTGGTTGATTTTGTTCCTCACAAAATCTTATAGTTGCAAGTGTGCATTAGAATTGACTTCAAAATTAGAATCCCACTCACTTTTATAAACTATTGTTTAAATTTTATTTTTAAATATTAAAATAAATAAATAATAATAAAATCATTTTAAAATATGTATTATTAATTTATCTATAAAAGTAAAAAAGTCAAATAATTTTTAACTTTTATTAGATTATAAGCTATATGAGATGACCCTCATAAAGAATGTTATTTATTGAATATATCTTTAGTCAAGAAAACTTTGATTGCTAAAGTATAGTGTACAACTCTACTCTGTCCTCATTGAATTTAAACCTTAAATTTATTATTTGAAGTTCCAAAGTCTTGTCAATTATAACAATGGAAGAGTTGCTTTAAACATATAATATTATGCACTATTGTCCAAGTTGAGGTGGAGGTGATTAATGTGTTTTATTTTAAAAATGTTTCACATAATGCATTTTTGAAAAATATTCTCTTTTATCTATGCTTTTCTAGATTTTTGAGTATCTATTTGTTATATTTTATTTTTCTTTTTAACTTATGTATTATTTATTTTTTAATCATTTTAGATATGATATTAGTCCTTGTTAGGACTATGGATTTTAATCCAATGTATTATTAATGAAGTAGTTTAAGATTTTAATTTATAAATTTTGTAGTATTTATGACATGGTAATTGTTTTGTTGTTATTTTAAATTCAACATGGTTGATCTTTTGAAATGTTATGAACCCATATTAATAATTATTTGGTAGATCATCAAATGATTAGGAAACCTTATCTTTCATACAAAAACTATATTGAATTCTCAAATTTCTTGCTTCCTACCATGTTTCTACTGAAATTCAATATGACAACTTCTAACAATGTAAATATTGATTAACAAACAATTTGAAATTGCTAGTGTAGAAGAGAAAAGGAATCTATCATTATGTGCTAATATTGTTGAAATAGACCAATGAGAATGAATTTCAAGCAAGGCAACATTTGCAATATTATATGATGGAAGGTTGCTTCACCTTCACCAAAGCCTTTGACACTAACCACAAAAAGTATTCCACCATGAACCACCAAGAAAACAAGATATTTAATGATGGTATGGAATGTGACAATTGTGTCATGGATTTTTTTATCAAGATTCACCAACATGTATTTAGGAACATAAGTATGTTGGTAGATCATGGAAGAGTCTTAAGCTCTACCTTCTCTACCATTTTTAAGCACAATCCCCACATTTAGAGCATTAATTTTGAATTACCTCATATCATTATCAATTATTGTGTTTATCCCCAACAATCCATTAATTTTTATTTTAAAAATACAAAGTGTAATGATTCTACTTGCATGAATTAATTTAAACCATAAATAAACTCTCAAGGAAACATAATTTTGTAGACTAAAAAAAAATAACAATGATTTTATAAATAACACTAAAGAATTTATATTGTATCGTAGGTTGCTTAAGGAGATATCGTCCTTTATGATCAAGTCTCAATACAACATAATTCTTCAAGGTAGATTCACCTCTCTTACAATGCAATATATAAAGATAAATCAACCTACCTTAATGCTCTAGGATTAGCCAAAAATAGATTAAACCAGAATATCTATCCAAGCTTTCTAGCCCTAGCTCTAATGATCTAAAGTCACCCTTACATTCAATAGGGGTACCCATTCATTACTAGCTAAACTATTACAATAAAGTAAAATGGGTTAGGACATTAGGTACTAACACTGCAAAGAGTAAATGCCATATAATTATGTGTGTAATGAGAAGTAGAGGTGACACCTAATATTCATTGTAGGGGTGGAGTAAGTGAGTGGTTAGATGCTCAATAACACATCTATAGCATATGCAATATTTATGAATGTATGTATGCTTACTTATTTATTATTATTTTTGCGCGTATACTAGAGGAATCGATAACTCATTACATTTTTCATCGCCTCTTTGTGGATTTGAACCCTGCTCCTTATTGCCACTATAATTTCTAGTTGTGTTGGGTAAAATATTTAACGTAGCTGATGGTGTTCGCGTGACACGCACTCCGGTTCTACAAGGCCTAAATGATTCTAACCATGGTCTCCACCCTCCCAAGGGAGCACTTTGACCAATGGGTTGGACCCTCCAACCTATGCATGCTTATTTATTTGTTATATTATTAATTAGTGAATTATTTTTAAAGTTTCTTACAAGTGGGTTCTACATGGATGGGATGATGAGAATTGCGTAAGGGTGTTGAGAATGTGCTATGAGGCAATATCTAAGATAGGAAAATTATAGTCATGGATGATCTCATTATCAAGGATGATGAATATAAAGATAAATAAGAACAATAATGTGTAAGGAATATAGGTGTGGATTGGAATACGAATGCAATAACATTGAACAAAGGAGAAAAGGAGAGAGAGGATAAATTTAAATGATTATTCATGTAAGTTGGTTTTAATGATTAAACTGTCTTTAAAATACCTTACCTTTGAGCACTAAAAAAAGTGTCCAATTCCTCAAGCACTTAGCTAATATTAAATTTATCTATATTTAAATACATTCTCTTGCAAAGACATCCTCAACTTGTACAACTATGTTTATGTTCTATTCTCTTTTTTTTGTGAGAATTTTATCCCACTTAGGTATGAGAAGCACAACCTTTCATTGCAAACTATAACTATATGCATGTATACCTCAATGTATAACAAAATATACTCTCACATCTTAAAATACCTTTAAAGATCTTGTACATTATCCTTTGTTTGCTACTTTTTAAAAGGTAGAAAAGCTTTTCAACAGAGTTATTTTCTCTCAACTTTTTAAGTTTTTCCTATTCCCTTTGCACCAATCACTATAAAAACCACTTCAATGCATTTTATCGATGTCAAATTTTTTTTAATTGAGGAATAGGAAAAAATTATTTTCCAATAAAGTCATCAAAGAGAGCAAAATTATGTAGTTTTTTTTGTAAAAGTATTAGATTTCACAATACTTTCTAAAAAAATATAATCAATACATTACCCAAAAAAGTTGAAATAAATAATAGATAGAATACACATGACATAAAGGGTGTTCATAGACACCAAAATAATTTCACTAATGAAATATATTACTCTTCATTCGATAAAGAGATGGTTGGTAGGAAGGGGTATACATATCCAATTACAAGAGACCTCTAGATCAATGTAACAAAACAACTTCTCAAAATACAACAACAATAGTAACAATTCAATAATGCACAAAAGAAAACATTCACTAGAACAATAAATCAATTTCAATACCAAAAAACCAATAATGTAAGTACCAGATTTATAGATTCCAAATCAATGCAAATCCTGGCCATTTAGAGAGGGAAAAGTCTAATAGCCACTTCGAGAGGTTGAAGTATCATATACACAATAGAGATGACTTAAAATTATAAGTATAAAATATTATCCCCACTACAACATGACATATCTATTTATAGACTAAATCAAACAATAATCCTAACCTAAATGCTTAAGGGTTAACAAACCTAATCCTAGGACCCAAGCTAAAATTAATAAAGATAGCTAGTGTAGCTATACTAAATTCGTTACATGAACCCCCCTTAGCAAGATTTGTCCTCAAATCTAGAAATTATTATAAAATACTCTTAGGATCCTATGCCACATCTTCTTCTAGAAGATCTTGCCATTTAATGAGAAACTCTTAAATCTAGCAAGATTATAGATTACAAATTTGGGACTACAAAATAACATTTGGCTAGAGAGTGATTTTCCCTTCTTTGTTAAGAATTGGAAGCTTTATTTGCAGACTCACCTTTTGGCCAATAATATTTTAAGACAAGAAACATGAAAAATGAGGTGAATGCAGGAAGTTGGTGAAAGCTATGATTGATATGCCATTTCTCCAATGCAATAGACCACCTTATAGGGTGCATAAAATCAAAGGGTTAGCTTTTAAATAGACTTAGTCTTCAAGAGTAATTGCTTATAAGGCTGAAATAAAAAAAGACCATATATCCCACTACCAATTACCACTCGGAGTAATACATGTCTTGCTACTACTTCATGCAATTTTAGAACTAGGAAAAATTATCTTTAAGGAGCTAGAGCACTAGTTAATGCTACTACAAAAAATCATCCACCTTGTTTATACTGGAGGATCCTAGAATATAGTTTACCATTGATGGAAGTTCTTGGCCATACACTTCCTCAAATGAGGACATCTTGAGGGTAAGATGATAATATTTTTTATACCACCATTTGGCTAAGAAAAACCAATGAACCAAGTGATACTTTTTATCTTAGGAAAAACAATGAAGGTAAGTACCCAAACATTTATCCAAAATATTCATTTAGCTATTTGATTGAGGGAGATAAGAAGAGGACATATTCATATGAGTACGAATGATAGAGAACGATTAATTCCAAAAAAAATTGATGAAAACAAGGTCACAATCAATGACAATGGACTTGGGCATAGTGATGCAGTTTAAAAATAATCGAGAAACACCTTGGCAACCTCACTAGTTGTGAAGGGATGCTATAGGGTATAAAATGAGCATACTTCAAAAGGAAATCCACCACACAAATATAATTATTTTTCCCTCATGTTTGGAAATATCCTCATTGAAATCCATGGAGATGTGATCCCATTGGTGACCAGGAATAGATAATATTGTAACAAACTAGGAGATTTACCAAGTTTTTACTTGTTTCACTGACATACCTCATATTTGGCGACAATATATTAACATCTAATTTTAATCATTTCCAAGAAAATGACTGCTTCACATGTGTAGGAATCCAAAATGTCTAGTCAAAGGAGGTGCATGTAAGTCCTATAGAACACTTGTGTTGACATTTGAAGATAGAGGAAGATAAATGTGATCCTTCTTGGAGAGAATCCCATCAACATATGAGAATAAGGAAGGTGGTGAAGAGCTAGCCTCCACATCATGAATGATGTGAGTGGCCTTTGTGTTAGAATGTCGTTCCTCCTAGAGCTATGAAAGCCATTGTAGAAGCAGATTCAAGACAACACTAACAACAACAATATCCTCATTTTTATAAGAGAAAGCATTAGCCACCACATTCTCCTTTTCCTTATTGTACTAAATGGTAAAATCATAACCTAAGAGCTTGGTTAACTATTTATTCTACTCAAGACGAAATATGCTATTCTAGAAAATGCTTAAGGATACTATGATCAGTCTAGATAATAAAACATCATCCCAACAAATAAGACCTTTGTTTCTCTATGGCATGTGAAATGACTAAATTTTATTTATCATAAGTGGATTGACCTAGATTCTTTTTGAAGAATTACTTTCTTTCAAAGGCTAAGAGTTTCCATCATGTATCAAAATAACTCCAATATATTTGCTTAAAGTATCATATTCAACGACAAAATATTTGCTAAAATTAGGAGTCAAAATAAATGTGGTACATATAACCTCCTTTAGGGAATTAAAGGTTTGGAAAGCTACTTTAGACCATACAAAAACATCCTTCTTAGTAAGAGAGGTGAGTGGGATTGCAATCTTCTCATAGTTGAGGAATTTTTTTGGACAATAATTGTAAATGTTTTTATTAGTTTAAAGAATATTTTAATAATTTTAATATTCTTATTTTACATTCATTCTCCTAACTATTTTATTTTGCATGTAATTAACTTTAGTTAATTAACTATTATATTTTAAATGGTAATATAGAATTTAAAACAAATATATTTATATTATACTAAAATAATATAAAAATATTATTTCGAAGGAAACAACACAATAGTTCAAGCCTTAGCTCTTCTTCAGGAGGTTCAAGGTTCAAACCACGACATGTGTATGGTTGTATGTTAAATTCACTACTGATAATGGGGATGCCCAACCCTGGGCATGGGACATAGAAGTTTCTCACACTAAACAAATCCCACGCACAATATATATATATATATATATATATATATATATATATATATATATAGAGAGAGAGAGTATCACAACAATTTTTAAGTTGATTATATAAAATTAAAATTCCACTTGTATTAGAAATTACATGATCATATGGTGGTACTAAAACAAGCTTCATAACTATAAACAAATCCCACCCACAAAATATATATATAGAAAGAGAGAGTATCACAACAATTTTTAAGTTGATTATATAAAATTAAAATTCCACTTGTATTAGAAATTACATGATCATATGGTGGTACTAAAACAAGCTTCATAACTATTCATGTATAACTTAACAAGATCTTAGTCTTATTTTTAAAAATTAAAAATTGAAGAATACAACTAAATAAACTAATATTATAATAATTAATAATTATATGTATTAAGTTTAACAATATATATTTTTGAAATGAATGAAAAATCCTTTGCGGGTTCGCCTTGTGTGAGAAACCACGATCAAGGGGTTCTACACCGTCAAAATCACGTCGCGCCCGATCCTGACCGCGCCAACATTATCAATTGAATTTTGAGTACCCAATGTACGTTTGGTAGGGTGGAGATTCTAATAAAGAACCTCCTTGAAAGATTGCCTACCCTTTCCAACTCACTTATAACACGTAGGTAGTTTAACAATATTTAAATTAGGTTAAAGTTTACCTATCAAACTAATATTTTAGTTAATGGTAAGTTTTATTTTTTCTTTTAGACTTAATAAACAATTAATTATTTATTCTTATTTTATTTTATTTAATATAAATATTTAAAATATTTAATTTAAATATATTTTATTATTATTTTAATATAAAGGAATTGACCATGAAATCATATAGGGATGCTAAAGGGATTCACACAATTTTAGCGCGTAAACTGAAAGCTGACTCGACACATATACCACGGTATTGAAACGCTCTCTGTTTTGTTTATGTTCCGGTCTACCTATCTTTAATTTACAAAAGAAGAGTAGATTCGATATATCTATCCAAGGTTTACTTATAAATTTTATCGGAACAGCATATGAAGAGGAATCTATCTATCCGAGGTTTACTTATAAATTTTATCGGGACAGCATATGAAGAGGAATCTATTGTCGAGAGTTGATTCCGCGTGTTAATTTCAAAAGGACATACTCTTAAGACAAGACGAAGTAGATCTTGAAACAGTATAAGACAGGACTATTTTATGAAAAGAAAATTTAGTTGTTGATTCGAACTTGTTTGCCAAGGGAAAAGCATAATTTTTGAATGTAACGCATAACTCCATCTAAAGAGACATTTGGAGGCTCAATTTTTTATATGGTTGAGCATAGGAATCTGATTTAGAGATGTCGTTGTAGAGCCATGTTCAATGTAAAAATCCAATTAACACATTCTAAAATAGAGAACGGCCTTTGGGTATATTTTAATCAATTTGTCTATTTTGGCTCCCACGTGGAATTAAGATGTTTGAGAGTGCTGTCATTGAATGATTTTGTTTGTTAGAGCCCCAGAAAAAAATCAAATGAGTAAATACAAATGGTGCTTTAAATGTTCACATTAGCCATGATTGGCTTGTGATCAATATAATATTATAAAAATATATATTTCTTCCTTCTAAATTTAAAGATAATATGATAAGCACCAAGTTAAATTGGATGGCATTGCTCATTGTATATAAAGATAAAGTTTGGATGTGCAATTTTTTTTTTTTTTATATTATGCACAGGCCTAAGATTATAAGGGTCTTTAACTTTTAATTTTTTTTATTAGGTCATAGATTATATAGCTATCCAACCATATTTTAGTTATTATACAACCATATCATATAAGATTCAAACCTTATACTTCTATTTAAAGTTTAAATGTCTTTACCCTTAATTTTAATTGGAGTTATTTACATCCTTTACTTTAATCCTTATTCTTTTTTATTTAAAAAAAAAAACTAGATTATATTAATTCATTAACCGGAACATTACAATATTATGGAGTTGTTGGTCATCAAATCTGCCTAGGAAAGAATTTGGGTAAATGTATGCGCCCTAGACCTGGACCAACATTGAAAGGCCGAAGGGAAGAGATGCCCCTCGTGCCAATCTCCGGAGAAAGGCCGGCTCCTATGCTAAACTACTTTGGTGTTTTGAGATAAGGGATGCAGGAAAGAGATAAACAAAGTAAGGGTGCAGGAAAGAGATAAAAAGAGTTAGGGTTAGAGAAAGAAATAAAAAAGGGGTAAGGGAAGAGAGATCAATAATTTAAAGTGGGAGAGAACAGGAAGCACGATCACTAACTAACAACTTGAATAGCAGCAAAGAACACCAAGAATAAACGAAAGAAACGCCACATTAACCTTCCTATGTATCCTCGGGAGAGCTCCAGGATTCGTCGAAATTCAGGGTTCAGAGTAACAACGATTAGGACAAACGAATATAACAGAAACCACAACCCACCAGGCAGCATAAAAGAAAACCAATATAGCATTTTTCCTCTCCTATGTATCCTTCGGGCAAATTTTAGGGTACAGTCCCCAATCGCACACCGAATTCAGGATTCAGAGTCATAGTATGCAAATGAAGAAAGACAAAAGAAATAAACACAGAAGGCAACATAAAAGAGAGAAATTGAGCCCAAAGCTCTTTAGTATTAATCGCAGGACATCAAGTTACAGCAGCTTTCTAGCAGAAAGTTCCCCCCCTTTTTCATTACAATGCCTGGGTTTTTATAGAGGACCCGACCCTTTGAGTCATAATTACACAGAATGGAGAAGTACACCCTCGAGCCCTGAGAAGTCGGCTCCCCTCGGCTCTCGTGATCGAGCTCTCAAATCTATTACCAAAACTGGCAACTATGACCGGGTCAACCATGGAAAGATGCATTAATGAGTCGGCTAGAGTGTCCTTGGTCTTCGGGTGCGGTGCTCGAGTGGCCACCATGCTCGTCGGGCTCTCCATCATGGACTGATACTTCATTTCCAATTGCTAAAAATGAACAAGTGAGCTTTTCGGGCACGAAAAAATGTATTTATGAGGCACTTGATCACCTCGAGAAAATACCCGGCTTGGAGCACGTGCCTTTTGAAGTGCTTCGCTGAATTTTCATTCACACTTCGCTTCGCAATGGACTCGAGCCGAAGCAGATTCTCCTTGATTTGCACTTCGCATGATGGAGCTTCGCAAAACAGCTTCAGGGGTGGTGAGAGCCGAAGTAGATTTCTTCCTTAAAATGGGGTCTTCACTTCTCGCTACTTCGTTGTGCCAAAACTGCTTCGGTGAGGCCTTCGCCCGAAGTAGATACTTCGCTGATGAGCTTAAAAATGCTTCGCGGCGATCCTTCTTCAAAACTGCGGTTTGGGGGTATTTTGGTCGAAGCTCATTCTTGCCTTCTAAATGTTTCAACTGCTTCTACTTCGGGTGAAAGTACTTCGCACGAAGGTTTGCCGAAGCAGATGCTTCGCAACGACTTTTGGTGAAGTAGAAATGGTTCACTGGCGGGAAGGCCCAAAGTGAGTGCTTCGGCGGCCTTTTGGCGAAGTATTTTCAATGTTTGCCCTTTTCAATTTCCGCTTCGCAAGTTTCTTGCCCGAAGTATCATTTTGAAGTGCTTCGGACCCGAAGTAGTTTTCATCCCTCTACCTTTGCATTTTGCTTCAACAACATCGCTTCGCAAAACTTTCGCCCGAAGTAACCATTTGAGGGACTTCGGGGCCGAAGTAGTTTTCTTGCCTTAGCCAATTCGGACCGCGATTTTCCTTCGGCGAAGCTGCCGCTTGAATGTCGCTTCGCAAAACTTCTGCCCGAAGTAGCTTTTGGAAATGCTTTGGGTGCGAAGCTCTTTTTCTGAATTCTTCTTCGGCAACGCCACTTCGCAAGATTTTCGCCCGAAGTAGCTTCTTGAAGTGCTTCGGGGCCGAAGTAGATCCAATCCTTAGTGATTTCCTTTGCGAAGCTATCTTCCTTAGCTTATTCGGCAGCGAAGCTCTTTCTTCTTCCTTTTTATGTACAAGGGGGGTGGCAAGGAAAGCCAAAATTGCTGCAACACTTGAAAATGTTGTTTCTAAAAGCAAGGGAACAAATGCATGAATTTAAAGAAATACTTTACAAAAGAGAGACTGTACAAAATTTTGATTTCTTTTTTCTACCCCTTGTGCAATGTGACAAAATTGTCAACATTCTTGGTGGCTCGCGGGGCAACGAGCTCGTCTCGATGAGAGAACCCTCAACTTTGATCCATTGGGCCAGAGTCACCTCCAGACCCTTCTCCTTTTTCCACCTCTAGGGGTGCTTCCACAGCTTGTTCTCCCTCCTCTTCTTCTTTGCCTTCTTCTGCTTCTTCTGCTAGCGCGGCTTCATGTTGTGGCGATGGGGCAAGGCGATCATGGATTTTTCTCATGGTTCGACGGACATGAGCCCAGGCACCCTTCGAAAAAGGTTCTTGATCCTGTAGTGCCTTGACTAAAATGCGAAACCGATCGATCTGCCCGATATCAGCATGTTGGGCCCTGGTATACAGATCGTTCAGGCAGGCCGTGATCTTGTAGTATTTCAGAATGAAATCTATGACCTATTTTTTTGTTATAGGCTCTGCCCATTCATCTATTTCTGAGACGTCGCCTTCAAAATGGAGCCATGCCGGCTTAATCTCTTCCTTGGTCAGAAGGTTCCCATCATCATCCGTGAAGCTCGGGAAACCCAAGGAAGAGAGGTCTTGGAAATAGCCCATCGATGCACGCTGCTCATCCTCAAACACATCCAGGAGGACCTTCGCCTTCTGCGCTTTCCTCACCTTGGAGAAGAAGGCACGAACTGTGGCCTTAGCTGTAGACCAATCTCTAGCTATCCGACTCATTGCAGGGACCTGCAAGTCCTGATATTTACCGCTTTGGACATCGAAAGCTAATTTGAGTCGGCCTCTAGCTTTCTGAGTAATTTCATCGATGATTGGCCTTCCTTCGAGCAGTGATGTGCTGTGCTTCGGTGGTGTAGATCAAAATTGATAGGGCACTGGAGGCCCGAGACCTAAAATTTTTGAGCAAGTGCGAGCGAATCTCCTTGATTTTGCCTCTATCAAACAGCTCCAGGTTTGCCTTTTCGAACAACTGCTACTGTGTCTGCAAGATTTTGCTTTCAAGGTCCTTGGCCTTCAACTCATTTTTGGCCTGCCTCTGCGCTTGGTGCTCAGCTGAACTCTGTAGTTGTAGTATTTGTTGTTTGAGGGCGTGCGTTTCCTTTTTCATCAGCTTACACTACTCCTCTGAATCTTCCAGCTTGGAGCAGATTCTAGCTAGCTCCTCTTCCAACTTGATGTTGGCGCTCTCTGCTTCGAACCTACGCTGATTAGCGATGTTTGCGTGTGCTCGAAAAGTCTCAATCCCGACATGCATAGACATAGACTCATTGTCTATGTTCAGGTGCTCCAGGTCTTTTGTCTTCTCCTGATAGTCGTAATCTGCTGGAGTCATTTCATCCAGAGGCTTCTGGACCTTAGGGACCTTCTTCACCTTATGCAGCTTTCCAGCCTTCAAATCGAAGACAACGCATTTTTCAACCTGGTCCAGAGAGCGCCCTCTCTTCTTCCTCGCCTCCTTCAGCATTTTTTTTGTATTTTGCCGAGCTAGGAGTAGCTTCTCGACAAGGGGGCGTTCCTTTATCATGGAGAGTTCCGACTCAAATAAGGCTGGATCTCCAACCGAAGGGGTAAACAAATACAAAGAATGAATGGGGGATGCCTCACCAACAGGTTCGGCGATAGGTGTACTAGGAGTCCCAATGAGTGCAACAATGCCATGTGAGGTAGGTGAATGAGGAACAGGGTTCGATGAAGTGGTGGCAACGGACTTGTCCCGGCCTGGTGACTCGAGTGGAGTGGGGCTAATGGGATCGGTGACAAGAGGCAATGCATGAGGAGGCGACTAACTTTGTGAGGGAAGGGGAGACTGATGGGGAGACTTGGCCGAGACCACGGTAGACACGTGAGAGACTAAGGCAAAGGGTGGAGAATGCTTACCTGCGTGCCCTTCAAGTAGAGCGGCCATAGTGACTTCTTGCATGATAGGCTCTTGCTCCTTTTGGGCTTCGGCACTCCCAACCTCCACAACTTCTACCTCGGGGTCTCCCTCTTGTTGGAGGAGTTCCTCCACATCAATGACGTCTATATCTGGGACCGTCTCGGCACTTGGTGGCCCCGCATCTTCAACATTTGCTTTGGTCGGGCTTGATATAGGTGGTTCGGCAAGAGCACTTGCGAGCTTTGTGCGGGGTCACTTTGGGTGGCTCGGAGGCACTTGAATTTGTTCTTGCCTCTTTCTTTTCCTCCTTTCCAATGGTTGCTCTGCCTCTTTGGTGCTTGTGTCATGGCTTTTCGATGGTCCTTGTGGTAGTGTTGCTGGTGTAGCTTCGGTTTCCTCCTCTTCTCCTTGCTTCGAAGCATCGTCAGCTCCTCTTGGGCTTTCGCCCGATCCTGGGGTAGCTGGAGGAACAAAGTCAACGAAGGATATGGACTTCCAAGTTTCAACATTGGCTTCATAAAGAATTGCGAAGTCTTTATCTGTTGCCAAGAGTCCATAAGAATTCATCTTTTGGCGATGGACTCTCATTATCCACCATTCCCTTAATTTTTCCTCACTCCAATTCTTCAATTCCTCCTTTAAATCATCCTTTGCCTTTCTCCAAAATGTGGAGCTTGGAGTTGGGAGGGGGTACTGGTCAGGGTCAAACTCGACCTCCATGGGGTAGAACTCATGCCAGGGAGGCAATGTCCTCATTCTCTCCAAATGCCACTCCAGATCTTTCCCATTGGGATTATTCCTTTGTTCCACAATTTTAGGGTGGGGGCAGATGTGGAAATTCTTAAATTTTAAGTGATCCCTCATTACTCCCAAGGGATCATAGAGCCATTGCTGAGGAATCTGGAGTAGGCCAAAATTGGCAAGCTTTTCCTCCAGGAAGACGTTCTATTTTAAGGCAAAGACTTTGATTACTCCCATCCTGAAGGGGAAGTCACAGGTATGTGCCCATTTTTGACCATGGTCGTAGACGACGTTGGTTGTGTCGCTCTGCCGAGCGACCTCCAGTGCGAACTGGTACTCGGAGGGGTAGACTGGTAGCAGGAAGGGTTTCCCTATGAAGCCAAAAAGGCGAATCACCAGTCCCTGTGTCAATTGGAAAACATCTCCTTTCTTCTCCTGCACCACTCTATCTCTCAAACTGAGGGGCACCCAAGGGCAAGAACCCTTCAACAAATGCATAGCGGGTCCCAAAAATTGTTGATTAAAAGAATAATAGGACTCTGTCCTCAATAGGAGGGGAGTCCACTGGTACATCGGCAGAGGATTTCCATCCTCATCGCTTGGAGAAATGGCGATATGGGGGAATCCCTTATGTACTTGGTAGAAAAACAACCAGACAAGGAAAGAACAGGGTGCGAAGTACTGGCCCGTCGTTGAATTCTTCATACTGGTGAGTCGTGTATGCAAGGTTCGGGCCACCCATTCTGCCCAATCGAAGAAAATTGGGTTTGTACTTGGTCTTGAAGCATCAAGGGCATAGAATTCCCCTCTTGAAATACATTCGACCAAAGACACCTACCAGGGCTGCACCGAAGCATCTGTCGACAGGCCCGCCACCCATGCAATGATGGAGAAAATATCGGTGTTCTTGAAGGCCGCCAAGGGTAAAGGCATCTGGGGCAGCTTGTTTGAAGGGAGCCCACTTTTGAGGTTCTCACGTAGGAATTTCAATATGTGGTTGTTGGATGTGAACCTCTCCATCTGTTCGCTCAGAATGACGTTGCGAACGGAATAGCCCTTGGGCGGACCCTGCAGTGGCACGAAGGCTGCTTGTACATCTTCCTTTAGAATGGAAAACAATTTATGACCTGAAGCGTCCAACACTTGCCTGGATGTAGGCTGGTAGTTCTGCATGATAGCACAGATTAACTCTGGACAGTGGTGAGCAGGCGGGGTCAAATACCAGTAAATTTGAGAATAATAGGCAGCAACCCTCTTATTCTCTGGGGTGAGTCTGCTCACCATAAACTCAATAGTGCGTCGGAGGTCGGACACACCCTTAGAGAGCTCCGTGTCTCTAATTTTCTCCCACCCATCGATTGGTGGTTCTACAAGCTGCTCCTCCTCAGAGTCATCTCCTTCTTCTATCGGTTTCTTTTCAGGGCGAGGGGTGAGATTTATCTTCTTTGGAGTATGCTTTTTCTCTTCTTTGCCCTTCTTTGTTTTTTTAGGGCCTGCAACCTCGGGCTCTTTCCCATTTTCTTTGGAGTTTTTCTTCCCCATGTTGAAAATGATGGCGGCAGAGTCCTAGATACAGAGGGCTTTGATGTGAAGGGTTTAGATGCAAAGGGCAGGAGAATTGTAGAGTAACCGAAGGCTCTTAGTCTAGCGCGAGATGATGGATAAATAACCTCCTTGCTAGAGCTTCGCGTTTTATAGCCTTAAAAGGCAACCACCTGAATTTATGGCACCTACTAAAATTAAATTTACACCTCGGACGGAGGAGGTCGCCGTGTCCTTTGATTGGCTCTGCAGTGACGTGGTACGTAGGGCCACATGCTTTGATGATTATGCCTTGTATTGGAGAAGCAACCTGTTGCCACCTCATACCTGGGCGCGAGCTTTTCTCCTAACCGAATCGCCTCGGGATGTGCTCCACCACTTTTTGCCTTAAATTCACCCGCTTTGAACTCTTTTCACGATTGTTGTCTGCACATTCTTCGAGGCACATTTTAAATTCTCCCGTCTCGCGCGTTATTGGTTCGACGAAGTCGAAATCAGCAATGAAAATGCTTCGCGATGAACCTTTGGTGTGGGCTGCTTTTCCACACTTCGGGCCCGAAGTACTTTTCCTTTGCCACGCTGCCACTTTGCTTTGTGAATATCACCTATCGAAGCTTGTTTTCTTTGGAAACAGCTTCACCAAACTTTGCTTCGAAACTGCTTCGCGAGGGCTCTTTTAAAATCTACTTCGCAAAACCTCTTCCTAAAGTAGCCTCTTGAAATGCTTTGGGCGCGAAGCTCTTTTCGTTCCTTTGTTTAAATTTTGGTTCGGCCCCTTTTGAGGGTAAAGTGCTTTGCTGCGAACCTCCTTGCAACCGTTACTTCGCATTGAAAGTCCCCAAAGGAGATTTTGTACCACTTAGCTTTTGCAATCTCGAAACAAGATGTATATACACAAATGAAAAATGATATATACAAGAGTACATACACACTTTTTTTTTTTTTTGCATGAGTTTTACCTCAGCAATGAAAAGTCTTCAGATGAAGACCATTGACAGAGATCGGCAAGACCTGGCCATCTACATCTTTGAGGATGAAAGAGTTGGCCGAGTTCACCTTCACAATTTCGAACGGCCCATCCCAGAAGGCATCCAACTTGTCATGATTTCCAGGCTTGGCTTTCCAGGAGTCCCACTTCCATACCAGATCTCCCACCTTGAATGTGCGATTGGATGATTTTTTCTTGAACCAATCTTGGGTGACCTGAGCATGCTTAGCAAAGTTCTGGTAGGCTTCCTCACGATCTTCCTCTAGCTGCAACAACTGAGCTAATCTGTTTTCCATTGGACTAACTCCATCTTCTTCTAGCAGCTGCAATGCAGGGATCTCTATATGGGTAGGTAAGATGGCCTCCTTACCGTAGACCAGGGCATAGGGTGAAGTCTTGATTGACTTCTTGACTGAAATTCGATCGGCCCACAAGGCCCGATCTAGCAGAAGATGCCAAGTCCTTTTGTTTGTCTCTATAAGCTTTCTCAGCACCCTCAACAAGGTCTTGTTGGTGGATTCTGCCAATCCATTGCCCTGTGGATAGTAGTTGGAGGAGACTTTATGATATATCCCATGTTTGTAGAAGAAATCGTTGATTTTGGCGCCTAAAAAACTGGGACCATTGTCCGTAATAATTGCTTTGGGAATGCCAAACCTGGTGATCAAACCCTCTAGGAAGGCGATTACAGTCTCTTGGTCCGCATGCTTCGTAGGGATCGCTTCGGCCCACCTGGTGAAGTAGTCAGTTGCAGTCAAGATGAACTTATGTCCCACGGAGGAGTTCGACGATATGACCCCTATGAAATCCAACCCCCATTGTTGAAAGGGCGATTCAACTTGTATCGGTCGGAGAGGCATCGAAGCATTTCTGCTTTGGTCGGTGAACTTCTGACACTGCTCACATCGGCGACAGACCACGAAGGCATCAACGAAGAGTGTGGGCCAATAATAACCCGCCTTGATTATCTTTAGTGTCATTGTTCTTCCCACGAAGTGACCTCCAGATAATCCCGAATGGAATTCTCCCGAGACCCTTCTTTTATCATCATCTTTTATGCACTTGAGAAGGACGCCATCAATGTTTCTAAAAAATAGGCCTTCGGGGTACAAAGTATATCGGGAGGACCGCATCCTAAAATGCCTTCGCTATGAAGCGTTCAGATGTGAAGGACATCTGTCGGTGTTGAAGTACTTGATTATCTCACTGACCCAGTCCTGCTCATCCTCTTCCTGGTTTACGAGGCATCCTTCGGTTGGCGAGTCATCCCATTGAGATTCTGTCGCTTTGGCCGTTGCGCTCTTCGCTAGTTCTTGACACAATGCGCGATCGCGAACCAGTTTTGTGGGCTTGATCTCAATGTCAAATTCTTGTATCTTGTTCACCCAATCGGCTCTCTTGCTTCCCAATTCTCCTTGGATGATGAAATTGCGCACGTCGGGGTGAATGACAAAGACCGTAACCCAACTTTGGGAGATGAACTGCTTGAACTTCCTGAGAGACTTCATTACTGCATGCACCTGACGTTCTATGAAATTGTATTTCTCTTCATGGGGATTGATCACCTAGCTCAGAAACATGATGGGACGCTCTTCATCATCTTCTCCCTTTTGTGTCAGGACCGCAACATAGCTCTCGGGTTCCCCTATGGCATACAGGATAAAATCCTGACTGTAGTCAGGGTTGATCAAGACCGGCGCCTGAGCGATTTGGGCCTTAATCTCTTTGAATGCCTCCTTTCTTTCTTCCATCCAGATGAATTCGGCGCCCTTCTTCAAAAGTTTGGACATCGGCTTGATGACTTGGGCGAAATCGAGGACAAACTTCCTCACGAAGTTGATCTGGCCAAAGAAATATTGAAGTCCTTTCTTGTCTACTTGGAGTGGGAGCTTCGTTAGAGCCTCGGCTCTGTCGGGATCTACAGCGAGGCCCTTTTCTGATATCGCATGTCCCAACAACTTTCCTTCGTTGATTACGAATATGGACTTCTTCGGATTGATTGAGATGCCAAACTCTCGACATTTTTCAAAAATTTGTTGCAGGTGTACAGGGTGATCCTCCCTTCTTCGGGAGAAAATGGTCATGTCATCTAGATAGATGACGATAACCTTATTCAGAAGCTCGCCAAAAGCTAGATCCATCGCCCTCTAGAAAGTGGCACCAACATTCGAAAGGCCAAATGGCATTCGCTGGTAAGCAAATGTCCCCCACTTGGTGGTGAACGTTGTTTTATGTTGGTCTTCGTTCCTGACCCAGATCTGATTGTACCCGAAGAAACCATCGAGCAGGGAGAAGCGTTGAGCCCCAGCCATCAAGTGCAAGATCTGATCGATTTGTGAAAGAGGATAGTGGTCTTTGAGAGAAGCTTGGTTCAGGTTGTGAAAGTCCACGCATAACCGTATATCTCCATTCTTTTTTTCTGACAGGGACTAGGTTCGCTACCCAAGAAGAATGCTTGATGGGATAAATTATCTTCGCCTCGAGCATTTTTAGGAGTTCGACCTTCATCAGGACCTCGATCTTCGGGTTAACCGACCTTTGCTTTTGTCGAAAGGGTTTGACCCCCTCCTATAATTCAATTGTATGCTGGATTAGCTGCTGATCGTATCCCCTGAGGTCTTGATAAGACCAAGCAATTATGTCGGGATACTTCCTGCACAAAGTCTGGATCTGTTCTATCTCTTCTGAAGTGCAATCGGTTCCAACTTTTATTGTTTTTCCAAGTTCAAGCTCTAAATATTAATACTGATTTTCATTGACTTTAATCATGTGAGAGAGTGCTCGATCACTCTGATCAAAGAGGCTTTCAAGAGTGATCAGTCCCTTGGGAACGCGGTTATTCTTCAATTGAACCAACCCTTCATATTCTTCTTCGTCAAGGCTTCTGTCTTCGATTGTGGCGGCTTCTTGAATCATGAAATTTACAATCTGCTCGTCATTGTCAAAGACTTGCCAATGTAGGTCTCTGTCCGGGATAGAGGGTCTGTAGATCATCCTCACAACTTTGGGCTTGTACACCATGTCTTCTGTTGGAGAGTACTTGGCTGCGATGGATGCCAGAACATCAACATGTCGATTCTTTTATCATGGGATAAACTGCAAATTGAGAGACTCAAACTAGTCACACAGGTCCCATACCCTATTACGATATGACTTTAGATAATGCTTCTTTGAAGTGCACCTGTTTGTGACTTGGTTGTGTATCGCTCCAAATTTTTCACACCCTTACCTTAAGGCTAAAGGATCTACACCCGAAAGGGGGATGCGAGAAGGATGGGACAATACCTCGGACTGAGAGGCCCTTTGAAGGTCCCACCTCTCGGGGGAGGGGTATTAAGGTGATTTTTTGATGGATGGTGGGGTTCACCAGGAAACGTTTAGTGGCAGTCTCCATGCCTAGGTTGAGAATGTGTTTGATGTGTTCAATTTTATATTTAATCATCCAAATCCTAGGTTTGGCCAAATGAATCTAAACTGTTCTACATGAAATGTAGGTTTAAATGAATACAAAAAATAGATTTAAATAGAAAATACAAAGAACAAGCTAGATGAGAAAAACCATACCTGATTTCGGATGTCTAATGGAGTTTTTGAAACTTGAAGCAGTCCAGATCGTCTGAAATTTGACAAGATCGTCCCTGATCTACTGATCTGACAAGATTGTCTCTAATCTGACAAGATCGTCTCTAATATAACGAAATCATCTCTAATATGACAAGATCATCTCTAATCTGACGATTTCATCAGAGACCTGCAACTATAGAAATGGATACCAAGAACAAAAAATACAATTGCAAAAGCAAGGGAAAATGATAGAAATGAAAGTATGAATGTTAGAATGACAACTTTAGATAACAAATTAAGTAAAATGCATTGTTTTAATGATTAACTTTGACTCTATCATGCATCTATGCTACGTGAGGTGAACTCCAAGATGCAAAATAGTAATAATTCTAACTAATGCAAAGCAAAACAGTAGATAATGGACAGAGAACGCAAACTCAGGGCATGGATTTGCCCCCAACATTGGCTGCAGTCGAAATCGTCTACAAAATACATAATCGTCTTGAATTGTGGCGTGATCGTCCGAGATCATATAGGATCGTCTGCGATGATCTAAGCTTGCTCCGACTGAAAAATGACAAAGTTCCTGCAAGAAAATTCAAAATGGGGCAAAGACAAACAATAGTCTAAGACATTCTAATGCATGTAAAACTTGAAGTGCAGTAAAATTCAGCTAGGGGAATGTCAAGGGGAGGGCCTAAGATTAAAATAGGCTTAGGAGGGAGGTTAGGAGGTTGGGGATCATCCCAATTTGGGAGATCTCCAACGGGGGAGACTCTAACGGTGCAGACGCGTCTCTGCCCGAGTTAGAGAAGTTGTTGGAACAGAAGCTAATTTTGAAAAATCAGTTTTGGGACAAAATCGTCTGGACATTCTGCTCGAGACAAATTCATCCGATCTGAGGCGATATCGTCTGATCGACGACGATATCGTCCAACGGTCACAACAAATCCTAAAAATGGTGCGAAAAACAAGGGGAGCGGTTTAACAGGCGGTTTAGGGGCGATTTGGGGTTAAAATTCAAATTTGAATTATTTACTAAGGTAATTTTAATTATTTAAGGTTTTACTGTGCCAATTTTAGGGTGCTACATTTTGCCCCCTCTTTAGCGAATTTTTTGAAGAAAATGCGTTAAAGATGAGTTCTTCTCGATCTACGAGAAAACAAAAATTATTCCCATTTTTAGGCGACGATTCTAGGTCGAATCGTACGACAACTTACTATGGTGCCCCCTCCGTGTTTTTACCCCAAATCGAACGTTTGAGGTAAAAACGTGGAAAAGCAAAATTAAAATGTTGTTAATTTGTTTTTGAATTTAAGAAAAGAGGGTAAAGACCCTAATTCATTTTTATTATTTTTTTGATTTTAGAGCTCTGCAGTCGAGGCTAGCTGCTGACTGACTACAGACTGCACTATATTGCCATTATTATTTTGAGAGGATTGAGTATGCCGAGGTACAGATTGTGGCATACCAATCCAGTTTTGAGATAATGTATATAATTGTTGAGATATATATATATATATATATATATATATATATATATATGATATTTTTTTTGTGATATGACTTGTGTATATGTTTGTATGATGCTTTGATGTTTTGATTTGTTTGTTTGATGATTCATGTAATTATGCCATTTGGAAATATTAAAATTTTATGTCATGCTTTAAAATTTTAAATAAAATAATCTGATGTAAACAATTGGTGGTTGTGGTGTGATTTGATAAAAATAAAAGGGACTTCTAACAATAATTTCAAAGGACATTGTCGCTATTATAGACCATTTCATGGAGTCGCCGCTCACTCGATCGTCAAGCTAATCATAGTATAGAAATATTGTTAAAAGTAAAAGAGTGCTTAAGAGATTGTCTTAAGACTTGGTGTTGTAATGATAGAGATAATGATGGAGATAATGATGGTTTGATTATTTGTTTTCAGATTTCCATGAAAATATTATGCATGAAATATATATGATGTTTGCTAGGCATGAATTCCTAGGTGTGATAAAATGTTGAATAATTCCTTAGAATTTATACCATGGTTGCAAAAACTGAATTTGAACATAATGACATAAATAGAATAGATATTTGTTTGTTTGTAAAGCATAATTGTGTAACATGATGATGCAAGTCACATGTTTTGATGAATTTTGTTTTTAAAATAAATGGAAAAGAAAATTAGAACGATGGTTTGCGCTAGGCATAGAATAATAGGTATAGACTTATACCATCATCGCGAAATCCAAAGAAGAAAATAGATTGTTGGTTTTATTGCAAGATGCATTTTTGATCTTTGATAAACAGAAAAATAATAATATGAAAATGTTGTTTGACATTATTTTTGAGATTTTTGTGAGAAGATGTATGTAATTGCTTTTATACAAAACAAGAATTCTGAAATAAAAGGAGAAAATTATTCCGAAAAGAGTTACAAAAATATTTTTAAATTATCTCAAAGAGAAATGTAGATTTATAAGGAATCTGCATGTGCAAATGTGAGTTCATTACCAATCTTTATTTATCATAATGATACAAAATCTCTCAAATACAAATGTGTGTGCGATTGTATTGTTCATTTACCAATTTTGAGCAAGATAATTTGATACAAGTAATTTGCCTTGACCAAATAAATGTTCGTTGACCATGATTTATATGCATGTAACCGTACCAAACTACTATGTAAGTTAGGTTATCAAGAGCTAGCTAATCCATAAGTCGACATAGGTCTGTACAAAAGAAGGTCGCTAATGTGACAGACACATCACCATGCTAGGGATTACCCAAGGCCAAGTGGGTTGGGCACAAACCACCTGTTATAGGGCTTACCTCATAGTTTTCGAATAATTGAGAATTCCAGGGATTCAAGCTCATTCACCCTTCTTTTATTTTCAAGGGGTACGGAAAAGAGTTTATTGTATTTTGCTTTTGCTTTTCACTTTTGCTTCTCTTTTTTTTTTTTTTTGTACTTTTGTATTTTTGCTTGATATTTGAGATAATGTTGAAATAACATTTTTTTTCTTTTTATCTTTTTATTGAACTTTTCTTTTCTTCCTATGCTAGGGATACTTGCTCGGATTAGCTGTAGAGCAAGGGAGTTTTATTCTGGGTAGGGGTGAGCTTGTCCTTTTGTCAATTCTCAAAGATTCTAGACCGTGTGCATGATAGGATAGCAAGAAAAACGTTTCGCTCAGGAAACCATTTATGTTGTGGAGCATCATATCGAATGTGCAATGAAATCATTTTAATGTGGGGAGATATACTTGGCTCAAGTAAATAACAAGATCAGTTCTCTATGCTCAAAACTTTATTTAATTCCAATGTGGACTTTGATATAAGAGAGATTAATAATCATAACAAATAAAAGCAAGAGATTTATTCATGTGAATGTGAAAGTGCGGGATTCCAAATAAATACTAATTTATCCAAAATAATTGAAAATATAACTGCAATACTTCACAAATTGAGAGGTACAAAAATAAAATATGTTTTTGAAGATTTTGATGATTTTAATTTTTTTATATTTTGATTTTTATTGATGAATTGAGAAGATACACAATGTGATTGTTTTTGAAATTTTTATTATTATTATTATTATTATTATTATTATTATTTTTTCTTTTTGATGATGGAATTGGTGGTATATACAAGATGATCTATATACATTATACAAGGTTATTTGAGTATAGCATGTCTAAGGTTGCTTCAAAATAAAAGGAGGTTTTGAAGGATAATTTGGTTGTGTTGAAGGTAAGAACAAAAGGTGATGAGCAAAAGGTAGCGATAACAAAAGCTTTGTTATAATGTAGAATAATGTAGCAAAAGATTTGACTTTTATATATATAAAATTGATCATATTACAAAATAAAATGTCAGAAGGATAAGAAGGTTCTTCATTCTTATCACTATCTTCCAAGTCTTGATAAGATGGAGAAAATATATGTGAAAGATATGCATGAGTGTTATTTGGTAAACAAGGATGATCATATATGAAAAAGTGATGGATAGAAGATAATTGTGACAATAGAGAATGTATAGAACTTGATGTTTCAACCGTTAAATATTCTTCAAATGGTGTTGGGTCACCATGTATGGTAACAATTTTATTTGCAAGTTCAAACTTCAAACATTGGTGAAGAGTGGAAGGGACAACCCTCATCATATGAATCCAAGGACTTCTAAGAAGTAGGTTGTAAGGTGAAGGACAATATGCTACAAAAAACAAAGTATCCAGGATCTTGGATCCAATATTGAGGGGAAAAATTATAGTACCTTGAGCTTCTTGAATTTCATTGTTAAAAGATTTTATAATAACATTTGATTCATTAAGATCTTCTTCCTTTGATTTGAGTTTTTGGAATAGTTGATAAGTGCATAAATTAAGAGAGGAGCCATTATCTACCATGATAGTTTTAACAGACGTTTCTTTACTAGATCCTGTAATATAAAGAAAGGAGTCTTCTTGTGGAGAAGGAATCTCCTCATCATAAAATGAAATATGGTTAACCTCAAGAGGGCTTACACCATTAATTATATTCTTAGGGAAAATATCATGAGGAACAAATTGTTGGCTAAGTATCTTGAACAAAGTTTCCTTATGAGAACTTTGTAATACTTCTAAAAGGGATATCTTTGCTTGAGGATTAATCACTTGTTGTTGGTTATCAAAGTGGACTTCAAATTGAGATTTTGATTTTAAATATAAGCTTTCTATGCTTACATTCCATTTTGGATCATTCTCTAGAGCCAAAGATAGTTTTGAAGGTTGGTCAAATGAGGAATCCATATCTTGAATATCAGATTGAGTTGATTGAACTTGAGGTTGCTCATTTGTAGTTTTTGTTACAATATTAATAATATCATCATGATGGGACACATTAACATGCAATATTTGATTGGTTTCTTGTTGTTGATAATTGAATAGGGGTTCTTGGGAGATCCCCATGTCTTGATTGATTATTGGTATTTGTTGTGTAGGAGTTTGATTGTTTATCGGAGATTTATAATCGGTTGTAGATTGTAATTCCTTTATATTAAAAAGACCTTCATCAATCAAATATTGAATCGAACATCTTAAATCTTTACATTTTTGTGTCATATGTCCATCCACTCTATGATATTCACAATGTAGCTCAGGTGTAAACCAATCTGTTGTGGTATCAGGTTGTCTTATGGAAGGGAGTTCAATCCTATTTGTGTCAATTAAATACTTGAGAATTATATCCATTGGTTGATTGAGCTTAGTAAATTTACGTGATGAAGGTTTTCGAGAGGTTTTTGATATGTGCCTTAGGAATTCAGTCATAAAAGGGCCTAATGGTTTCTCACCTCTACTTTCTTTATTATGGGTAGAATGATGACAGGAAGATTGCGAAGTAGGAGGTGAGTACATGGTAGAATTGGAAGAATAAGTATTTTCTTGTTGAAATGGATGTGTTGTATTGAAAGAAGAATATTGAAAGGGTGGAGGAGGATTATATGTGGATTGATAGAAATAATATGGATATATGGGAGAGTTATGAAGAGGATTGGAAAAGGGATTGTCCTATTGGGGTAAGGATGAAAAATGAGAAAAGTGTGATGGAGGTGGTGTTGAATAGGGATGATGTTGGTCATAATCAACAAGTGTATTTGGCTGAATTCTTCCAACATTATTGATGGGCTCATATTGATTTGAGTAAAAAATTATGGTTTCTTTAGTACTTCTAAAAGTAATATTTAGTATTTATTATTTAGAATTGAATCTAAAACATACAAACTTGAAATGATGATTTTGTTTTTGTTTTTCTTGTATACATATATATATTTTTTTGTTTTTTTATATTTTTGAATCAGAAAGATGCCTATGTTATTCATGTCGGGTTCACCAAAATGTATCGCTCCAATTTTTTCACACCCTTACCTTCAGGCTAAAGGATCCGCACCCGGAAGGGGGATGCGAGAAGGATGGGACAATACCTCGGACTGAGAGGCCCTTTGAAGGTCCCGCCTCTCGGGGGAGGGGTATTAAGGTGATTTTTCGACGGATGGTGGGGTTCACTAGGAAACGTTTAGTGGCAGTCTCCACACCTAGGTTGGGAATGTGTTTGATGTGTTCAATTTTACATTTAATCATTCAAATCCTAGGTTTTGCCAAATGAATCTAAACTTTTCTACATGAAATGCAGGTTTAAATGAATACAAAAAATAGATTTAAACAAAAAATACAAAGAACAAGCTAGATGAGAAAAACCATACCTGATTTCGGATGTCTGATGGAGATTTTGAAACTTGAAGCAGTCCAGATCATCTGGAATTTGACAGGATCGTCTCTGATCTGACAGGATCATCCCTGATCTACTGATCTGACAAGATCGTCTCTAATCTGACAAGATCGTCTCTAATCTGACGAAATCGTCTCTAATATGACAAGATCATCTCTAATCTAAAGAAATCATCTAACGATTTTGTTAGAGACCTGCAACTACAAAAATGGATACCAAGAACAAAAAATACAATTGCAAAAGCAAGGGAAAATGATAGAAATGAAAGTATGAATGACAACTTTAGATAACAAATTAAGTAAAATGCATTGTTTTAATGATTAAATTTGACTCTATCATGCATCTATGCTACGTGAGGTGAACTCCAAGATGCAAAATAGTAATAAGTCTAACTAATGCAAAGCAAAATAGTAGATAATGGACAAAGAACGCAAACTCAGGGTATGGATTTGCCCCCAACGTTGGCTGTAGTTGAAATCGTCTACAAAATACATAATCGTCTTGAATCGTGGCATGATCGTCCGAGATCATACAAGATCGTCTATGATGATCTGAGCTTGCTCCGATTGAACAATGACAAAGTTCCTGTAAGAAAATTCAAAAGGGGGCAAAGGCAAACAGTAGTCTAAGACATTCTAATGCATGTAAAACTCGAAGTGTAGTAAAATTCAGCCAGGGGAATGTCAAGGGGAGGGCCTAAGATTAAAATAGGCTTAGGAGGGAGGTTAGGAGGTTGGAGATCATCCCAATTTGGGAGATCTCCAACGGGGGAGACTCTAATGGTGCAGACACGTCTCTGCCCGAGTTAGAGAAGTTGTTGGAATAGAAGCTAATTTTGAAAAATTAGTTTTGGGACGAAATCGTCTAGACGTTCTGCTCCAAACAAATTCATCCGATCTGAGGTGATATCATCTGATTGGTGACGATATCTTCCAACGGTCACAACAAATCCTAAAAATGGTGCAGAAAACAAGGGGAGCGGTTTAACAGGCGGTTCGAGGGCGATTTGGGGTTAAAATTCAAATTTGAATTATTTACTAAGGTAATTTTAATTATTTAAGGTTTTACTGTGCCAATTTTAGGGTGCTACAGGTTGCATACCAGTTCAAAATCTTTGAAGATTTGGAGGTGCTTTATGCCTAACTTGTCAGCTTTCTTGAGTCCTGGGCATAATGCTTCATATTCTGCTGCATTGTTGGTGCAGCTCCATATCAACCGGTAGCAATACTCCTTTTTCTCTTCGAATGGCGAAACTAGAAGAATCCCTGCCCCAACACCATTTTTACATCGGGAACCATCGAAGAACAACTTCCATAGTCCTTCTTGGGCATTTGTTCTATTCTCTGGTTGTGTCTGTTTCTCAGGCTTGGTGATCGCATAACATCCTATCTCGATCTCTACCATGGCATTAAAGTCTGCTAAGGAGAACTCATCTTCATAACTTAGTTGCACAAGAGACTCTTTGACCAGGTCCACCTGCTCTACTTCCTCCAATATTGCATTCATTGGATCGCTGATCTCTTCTTTGGACATCTTCTGTACAAGAAAGGAAGAAGGGTTTTCATTGTAGATCTTCACCTTATTTCCTTTGAATGGAATCTCCAGATGAGAGTAATCCATAGACAGATATCTACCTAGCTTTGCTATGAACTACCTTGACAAGCACATACTGAAGTATGGCTCCAGGTCGACGACCACTACCTCTTGTATGACCATGATTTGAGGCATCTTATGTAGTCGAATAGGAATGTCTTTGATTACTCCTATAGTCTTCACTGGGGTACCATCCAACTGGAGTATGCCTTGGCTGCTTCACGTATATTTCATCCCTATTTCTTCGTAGACTGCTCTCGACATGACTATTGTCATGGCCCTAGAGTCGATCATACAGTTATGTACAATATACCCTTCCATCTGTAGAGATAGGTAGAACGGAGGTGGTATGTTTTTCCCCATAATAGATGTGGATATGGTTTGCATAAGAGTAAGTGGTGCTGCCTTTTGTGCTTTAGTCATCTTCAATGATTCTTGCAGCAGGTCCACTTGTCCAGGTAGTTGCAGTGCATCGTACAAGCTGATCTTGGTTGGAATCCTCTTTAACTCCTCCACAATGTTGTACGCCAAGGAACTGAACTCCTCAGGTTCCTTTCTTGGCTCATATCTGTTATGATACTGCTTCGTAGCTTCAACTCTTTGTTGTTTAGTTAGTGAAGGAAACTTGATATTTTCCCTAGCCTGCTCTTTGGTTTCTGCTTGAGATGGTTCGGCAGAGGCCTTTTGAGATTTTTCTTTGTTCGATGCAGGCGGAGGAGCTTCGTTTGGGGCCGAAGAAGATGATTGTCCCTTCTCGGGTCGAGTGTGCACTTTCAAGGGAGCCATATGAGTAGTATCCACTTCTATCACCTTATTTCCTCCTCTGGTAAGCACTGCAACCGACTCTTCTTCACCAATCGCCAGGTTCTGACTCATTTGCCTGATGACGTTGACTTGACCGCCATGACTACTGCTCGCCATAAATTGTACATAGTGTTGGTGCAGCATGCAAGTATTCTCTTCATGTGGATCATTGCACGTAGAGCACCAATATACATAATCATAAGTGCTCGAAGCTTCATTAATCGCAACATTTCTCGTCGAAGCCTTCCCTTGCTGGACTGCATGGTCTTTGGTAAGCGTAAGCATAGGATAAAAATTTCTTGGTAGAAATTCTTGTTGTGCTTGCTTCTTCTTCATAATTGTCATGTCGTTGGACAACATTTGAACTGTGGAGTTCAGAGACTGCATCTCTTGCAGAATTTTAGCTTGCATATCATCGACTTTTGGAACAAGTGGCAATGAAGCCATCGTCGGTATTGGAGGCAGGGCGGGGAATGTCAAAGTGATAGTGGGCTACAGAGTTGAAAATGTGGGAAAATGAATTTGTGGAGCGGTGATTTGAGACACAATAGGATTCGGGTTCCAAGATGAGATCGGGTATGTAGGGGTTACAGAGATCTGCGAAGCAACCATACTCGCATACTGGGATTGAGGGAATTCAAGAAGTATGGGCATCGACATCCTTTGGAGGAGCTTGCCCACAACTATCAAATCTATTTTTGCCCTCTTTGCTAACTCATACAACTCAGGAATAGTATTGATGTTAGAATATCTTACCATGATACTGATATCAGGGTTGAAAGCCTGAAGGAAATAGTATGCTGTAGCTTTGTCGGTTGGCCGAAGTCCAACTGGTACCCTCTGCTAGGTTCGAGCGAACCTAACATTGAAGTCTGTGATCTCATCTTATGGATGTCTTTAGATTGAAGTGAACTGATGCAGGAGAGAGGTAGGATCAGAGGACTCATTGAAGATTTGCATCAACTACCTGGCTAACTGGTCCCATCTCGTAATAGTACTAGGTGGTAAAGATCTATACTAGTAGAGGAGTTTTCCTCTAAGGGAAAGAACTAGAAGCTTTACCATAACTCGCTCCTTTGTGATGTCATGGATTACCGCCAGAGATATTATGTCCTGGATGTTCTCCAGAGTAGTCTTCCCAATTCCATCGAACGTTGGGATCTTCTTTATAGCAACAGGCGACACTTGCCCTTGTCTCGCTAGATTTATCGACGATAAAGAATCCCATGCTAGGAACAACTTGGGCGACGGTTGCTGCTGAATTTGTTGTTGTTGTTGTTGTTGTTGCTGTGCCATACTTGCTCCTAGATTTTGAGAAACAGGAATCCTCGAAGCTCCTCCTTGATTGCTAATAGGACAACTAATAGGAATGGAGGCACTAGGATGATTCAGTGAGTTGGGAGGATTGGGAGGAAAACTAGATGTTGTGCTATCAGAATTTAGGCCTTGTTCGTCAATAGCAGCCTCTTGCAAGGATGTTCCTCGTAACAGTGACTCAGGGGTGACCAACCTTGATCGCTCCCCAAAGGTGTCAATATCTAGCTCAAAGAACTTAATTTTGTCTCCTCTATTCCTAACTCTCCATCTCGTTTGCATGAAGGCATAGACTTCGGTACCAATCTTTTTGACTTAAATATTCTCAGGTAAACAGAGTCGCCAGATGCTAAGAGTCTTTCGGTAATGAGAGCATCGATTCTCACTACCACTAGTCAGGTGAGACTGACCAGGTCACATCGGGAACTGGTTAGAACTATTGGCCCCGATGAAGATGAGTTTGAGATTACATTCTTAAAATATGGGACCTTGGTCCCACCGGGCGTGCCAAAAACTGTTGGTCATCAAATCTACCTAGGAAAGGATTTGGGTAAATGTATGCAACCTAGACCTAGACCAACATTGAAAGGCCGAAGGGAAGAGATGCCCCTTCTGCCAATCTCCGAAGAAAGGCCAGCTCCTATGCTAAACTACTTTGGTGTTTTGAGATAAGGGTGCAGGAAAGGGATAAACAGAGTAAGGGTGCAGGAAAGAGATACAAAGAGTAAGGGTTAGAGAAAGAAATAAAAAGGGGTAAGGGAAGAGAGATCAATGATTTAAAGTGGGAGAGAACAAGAAGCATGATCACTAACTAACAACTTGAATAGCAGCAAAGAACACCAAGAATAAACGAAAGAAATGCCACATTAACCTTCCTATGTATCCTTTGGGAGAGCTCCAGGATTCTCCTTCTCCCTTTCATCAAAATTCAGGGTTCAGAGTAACAACGATTAGGACAAGCAAATATAACAGAAACCACAACCCACCAGGCAGCATAAAAGAAAACCAATATAACGTTTTTCCTCTCCTATGTATCCTTTGGGCAAGTTTCAAGGTACAGTCCCCAATCGCACATTGGATTCAGGATTCAGAGTAACAGTATGCAAATGAAGGAAGACAAAAGAATCAAACACAGAAGGCAGCATAAAAGAGAGAAATTGAGCCCAAAGCTCTTTAGTATTAATTGCAAGACATCAAGTTACAGCAGCTTTCGAGCAAAAAGTTCTCCCCTTTTTCTTTACAATGCCTGGGATTTTATAGAGGACCCGACCCTTTGAGTCATAATTACACAGAATGGAGAAATACACCCTCAAGCCCTAAGAAGTCGGCTCCCCATGGATCTCGTGATCGAGCTCTCAAATCTGTTACCAAAATTGGCAACTGTGACTGGGTCAACCATGGAAAGATGCATTGATGAGCCAGTTGAGCATCCTTAGCTTTTGGGGTTTGGTGCTCGAGTGGCCGCCATGCTCATCGGGCTCTCCATCACGGACTGATACTTCATTTCCAATTGCTAAAAATGAACAGCAGGCTTTTCGGGCATGGAAAAATGTATTTATGAGGCACTGGATCACCTTGGGAAAATACCTGGCTTGGAGCACGTGCCATTTGAAGCGCTTCACTAATTTTTCAATTGTACTTCGCTTCGCAATGGACTCGAGCCGAAGCAGATTTTTCTTGATTTGCACTTCGCATGGTGGAGCTTCGCAAAACAGCTTTGGGGGTGGTGAGAGCCAATGTAGATTTCTTCCTTAAAATAGGGTCTTCACTTCTCGCTACTTTGCTGTACCAAAACTGCTTTGGTGAGGCCTTTGCCCGAAGTAGATACTTCGCTGATGAGCTTAAAAAAGCTTCGCGGTGATCCTTCTTCAAAACTACGGTTTGGGGGTATTTGGGCCGAAGCTCATTCTTGCCTTCAAAATGTTTCAACTGCTTCTACTTTGGGTGAAAGTACTTTGCACGAAGGTTTGCCGAAGCAGATGCTTCGCAATGAATTTTGGCGAAGTAGAAATGGTTCGCTGGTGGGAAGGCCCGAAGTGAGTGCTTCGACGGTCTTTTGGCGAAGTATTTTCAATGTTTGCCCTTTTCAATTTCCGCTTCGCAAGTTTCTTGCCCGAAGTATCATTTTGAAGTGCTTCGGACCTGAAGTAGTTTTCATCCCTCTACCTTTGCATTTTGCTTCGGTGACATCGCTTCGCAAAACTTTCACTCGAAGTAACCATTTGAGGGACTTCGGGGCCGAAGTAGTTTTCTTGCCTTAGCCAATTCGGACCGCATTTTTCCTTCGGCAAAGCTACCGCTTGAATGCCGCTTCGCAAAACTTCTACCCGAAGTAGTTTTTGGAAATGCTTTGGGTGCGAAGCTTTTTGAAGTGCTTCGGGGCCGAAGTAGATCCAATCCTTAGTGATTTCCTTTGCGAAGCTATCTTCCTTAGCTTATTCGACAGTGAAGCTCTTTCTTCTTCCTTTTTATGTACAAGGGGGGTGGTAGGGAAAGCCAAAATTGCTGCAACACTTGAAAATGTTGTTTCTAAAAACAAGGGAACAAATGCATGAATTTAATGAAATATTTTACAAAAGAGAGACTGTACAAAATTTTGATTTCTTTTTTTCTACCCCTCGTGCAATGTGACAAAATTTTCAACAGAAGCTAGCACTATCCACTTGCTAAAAAACACAATGAAGTGGATAAGGATTAAAACGTCCATAATTATATATACATAAGAATAGAAGCTAATAGCAATAAAAATACTATAACTATATCTTGCTGCAATACACCATAAATCATCACTCATTTGTGGGAGAGCCTGTTATATGGAGAAATTATGTGTGTGTCTTCCATGATATCTTTTGAAGTATTCAAAGAAGAAATAGAAGTAATCATAATCTGAACTTGCTCATCATTGTTAACTACCTTATTTTTAGTTTTCTATTGGACCTTCTGAAGATCTCGAAGCATATTAAAAAGTTGAAGTATGTCAATAACATCTCAAGATGTGCTGGAAGTCCCATAGACTTGGGAATGAATGTGTCCCACACGTAACAAAATATCAAAGTTCAAGTCTACTATAACTATATCCCATTGAGGAGTAGATCCTGTAAACAACTTTTTGCATCTGCACTTCCAAATGTGCTTGAGAAGGATGAGTCTACAAACATCCCAGAGTTTGGGGTATTGATCTAGCTAAGAAAAACCAAGCAGAGAAAGCTTCCAAGATCTAGTAAAATAGGGAAAAATAAAAGTGTAGAAGATATCCCAAAATTGTGTAGCCATACCACAAAACTAAAACAAGTTAATAAGAGTTTCTAAATCATTACAAAAATTGCATTGAGGTGAAATGTCTAAAATCAAGGCCAGACTTTTAGAAGTTGGAATTTTTTGATGCAAAATCCGCCATCCAAGAAGTTGACTTTTGGATTCAACAAGAACTTTCCAAATTTGAGTAGCAAGAGATTGCCATTGGGTATTGGTAAAATTCACTTGCCACTTGACATTGAGCTTAGAGTCTAAAGAAGGAGGACATAAAATATTTTTGTATATCCAATTAGAAGTAATGGAAGAGATTCTATGACCATTAAGCCATTTCTAGTCATTCCATATATTATGGGTAGTTTTTCCCAACTTTATAAGGACCTCACAAGGAATGGAAGCCAAACCTAAGCCATAAGACTCCTTGAACCTAGAGGGAAGGGAGCAATAATTTGTAATATCCCCTTTCCTAACTAGCCACTATGTACAGTATGGACTTGCCTATACAATGGTTCCCGTAGGCAATGTCGTGTGTTTGGGAGCCTCCAGGTGTTGTGGAGTTACTGTTGGACGTTCAGTTTTCAGTGTGGTCAGCTTTCAGGACCGTTTCTAGCAGGTTTCAGGGGGACTTACTATTTTTAGTAAGTCGATCAGAGGCAGTATCTTGGGAAGCGGACGTTACGGATGGATTTTTCGGCGAAATGGGTGTCCGTTTCCAGTATTTTTTCTTGGGTCCGGCCTTAGGAGGATTATTATTTTAATGCCCGAAAGTTATTAATGTAATATTTAAATGTAATGTTTAAATATTCTAATGTTGGGCTTATATTTTATTATTAAGGGGTTATAAGGGGGATTTTTGGGAGTCATAAGGTAAGTTATAAATTAAAATTAAGATGTTATCTCCCTAGGAGTTTGGGACGACCCCTCATGGGGCTCTTTAAAAATAAATTTAAATGCAAATGAAATTAAAGGAAAAAAAACAAACTTGGCCGACCCAATTGTGAGAGGGAAATAAAAGAATGAAGTTGAATTCATTTTCACATCTTTGGCATTCTATTTTCACAGTCATTTTGGAGAAGCACTTGCAGATTGGATTTGCAGGGGTTTGTAGCTTGTTTGGAGATGAAAACCTCCGGCAGGAGCACCATTCTTGAGGTTGAAAGATATCTTCAGAGTGGTTTGGGGGCATTCGCACACAGTGGGTGCAATTGTGCTTGCATTGAAGACATTTACAGCATTGGAAGAGCAGATTTGGAAGGGTTTTGAAGAAGTTATCAGTTGCAAATTAATTATTCTTCATTACACAGCCAGGCCGTACCATCTAGAGCTTATTGGAGAGGATTGTGATGTAATTACCAGCTAGGGTTTGAGGATTTGAGGGTGAACTATTGCATACACTCCAGCCGTACACCTTTGAGGGGTTTGTGAAGACTATTTTGCAGATTCTAGCTAATTCCAAGGCAGCCGTACTCCTCCTTGAGCAGGCCGTACATCCTCCATAAGGGATGTGTTGCTGCAACTCACTCAAACGCCTCCCTTGGACAGATTTCTATGCTTGGGAAGGGGTCGCCTCAATAGAGGGTGCTCAAATATGCTCTTTGTTTGATGGAGACTTGTAATTTCTTGATCATTTGATGAATATAAGTGATTTACCCATTGTTGGTGTACATTTCCAGAAATATTCAGACTTCATTATTACCCGGGTACTTCATTATTCTCATATTTGCTCAAAAGGGTTTCATTATTTATATTAGTAGAAGATTGTGCTTAAATTTCAATTCAATCGGAGTGATAGTTTGGAAGATAGAGATAGTTCTTTATTGCTGCATTTCATTTCCAGTATTTCCTTATTGTTGCAAAAATACAAAAAAAATCAAATATTGCACAAAAACACAAAAAACAATACAAAACTCAAACCAAAAAACAAGGGCAGAAATTTTGGTGTTCATATTGGGGTTGGACACTACATTGGTATCAGAGCCAGCTCATCCTGCCATCCTGTTGGGGTTTCATTAGATGAGTGGTCACCACTATTACACTAGAAGGAACAGGGCATTCAATGACGGTGAACAGGTTAATCAGCCAGAGTTAGAGGAAAATATGGGTGACAACAGGGAAGGTAACAGGGGTAATGGACAGCAGCCAGTAGACCCAGATAGGCAGATGTTTGAGATGTTCCTGCAGGGCCAACAACAAATACAACAGACTATGGCACAACTCCTAGGTCTTATGACACAACAAATGCACCTTAATGCACAAATCAATAATGGACAGAATCACAGGAACAATGGTGATGGAGAAGGTTCAGTTAATAATAACACTAGGGGAGTTAATCAGGTGAACAGGGATAGGACACAGAGTTCCAGGCCATTGATGCCTACTTTCATTCCTAGAGCAGCTCCACAGGAGGATAGAGAGCCTACTATACAGGAGATGCAGGAGTCATTTACGCAGGAGTGGAACCAGGCTAGTGAGGAGTTCAGAGCAGGGATGTCCTTCCGAGACTATGTTGACATGAGGATGCGACAGCAGCCTATTAGGAGAGGCAGACAACAGCATACACAGGGTCATGATTTGCAGAGGAAGGTGGGAAAATTAACTATTCCCAACTTCGATGGTTCCGGGAAGACCACAGCTCGTGCTTGGGTGCATAAAATGGATACCTATTTCCAGCTTAATCCGACGACAGAGGATGAGGCAATAAAATATGCAGCACTGCATCTAGACGGAGTGGCACATGAGTGGTGGCACCATGGGTTAGTAACCCTTGGTCATGATCAGATTCATACCTATGCAGAATTCACTAACAGATTGATTGATAGGTTTGATAAGAAGGATCCGGAACTAGAGTTTAAGGAATTGGCCCAACTTAAGCAGTGGGGATCAGTAGATAGTTACATTGCTGATTTCCAGAAGCTCTCTGTTCTAGTGACTGACATTTCTGAGAGGAGATTGATTGTACTGTTTATTGATGGATTGGCTGATCCTTTACGAGGGCTTGTCAAAGCCTTCAATCCTCCTACTTTGCATGATGCTATTAGGAAGGCACGAGACATGGAGACCACCTCTTCTAAGGGTAAATTCATTCCCAAAGGAGGTGACTATAAGAAATTTAAGGACAAAAAACCTTTTGCAAAAGGGAGTGACCAGCAAAGAGATAATTTCAAAAAGAAGGACAACGATACTACTAATGATTTGAGGAAGAAGAATCTTTGTTTCTGATGCAAAGAACCTTGGAACCCAACACATAAATGTGGTGACAAGGCTAAAATGAAGCAAATGGAGCAATTTTCTAGTGAGGAATCAGAGTATGAGGATGTTGACCAGCAGGGTGTTAGTGATAGTAGCAGCTCGGAGAGTGAGGAGGAATCACATTCAGCACCTGAGCCTGATGAGCCAGTAGCACAGTTGTACAGTTTTCAGAGGGTGGCATCTTTTAAGGTTCGGGGAGTACTTAAGGGGCAGCGCATAACCACTCTCATTGATACAGGGGCTACGCATAACTTTATTGATGAGAGCCTTGTTGTTAAGCGAGGGCTACCTGTTGAGTCATTTGATGGATTTCGGGTGATGGTTGCTAGTGGGACTACCATTAGCTGCACTAAGAGGATTCCTAGCTTGCGCATAATGTTGGGAGAATATGAGTTGCAGGATGATTTCTATTGTGTGAATATAGGCGATACAGATGTTGTTTTAGGTATGCATTGGATGAGCTCCTTGGGAGAATTTACTATGAACCTGAAAAGTATGGAGATGAAATTTGAAACAGGTGGCAGGAAGGTTGTACTCAGGGGAATTTCGGATGGTAGCCTCAGGACAGTCTCATTTAGGAGAATGGAGAGGTTGTTTAGACATGGGCAGATTGAGTGGGCAGCAGAGTGTATTTTGATGCCTACAACAGAGGAGCAGCCAGGGAAGACATATCATCCAGATATACAGGTTCTCATTAACAAACATCATAAGGTATTCGAGAGTATTCCACCTGGGAGACCACCTGAGAGGGGTACAGAGCACATCATAGAGCTGGAGGAGGGAACTAAACCAGTCATCACTACCCCATACAGACATCCCAAGAGGATGAAGGATGAAATTGAAAAGACCATCAAAGAACTTTTGGAGATGGGACACATTCGGCCAAGTAAGAGCCCATTTGCATCTTCGGTGGTGTTGGTTAAGAAGAAGGATGGGACCATGCGCATGTGCGTGGATTACAGGGCTCTGAACAAGAAAACAATAAAGAACAAGTATCCCATTCCTAGAATAGATGAATTGATTGATGAGCTGCACGGTGCTACATATTTCACCAAGATTGATCTTAGATCTGGTTATCACCAGATAAGGATGCGGGAGAGTGACATAGAGAAAACAGCCTTCAGATGTCACTATGGACACTTCGAGTTTCTGGTTATGCCGTTTGGTCTCACCAATGCTCCAACCACCTTCCAGTCATTAATGAACAGGGTTTTTAGAGGGCAGCTACGCAGATTTGTACTTATATTTTTTGATGATATTTTGGTTTATAGTAGGACATGGGAGGAGCATCTTCAACATGTGGATGAGGTATTGGGTATCCTTGAGCGTGAGTCTCTATATGCCAAGGAATCCAAATGCGAGTTTGGCATGACAAAATTGTTGTACTTGGGTCACATAATCAGTGCAGAGGGAGTTAGGATGGACCCAGATAAGGTGAAGGCAATTATGGAATGGCCCACTCCTACAAATTTATCACATCTCAAAGGGTTTTTTGGTTTATGTGGGTTCTACAGAAGGTTTGTTAAGGGCTTCTCACAGGTAGCAGCACCACTCACTGATCTAACGAAGAAGGGAGCCTTTATTTGGACAGATGCAGCACAGGAGTGTTTTGACAAATTCAAGCAGTTGGTTTGCTCTAGTCCAGTACTTGCCATACCAGATTTTAGTAGACCTTTCGAGTTAGAGTGTGATGCCTCTGGGGAAGGCATTGGGGCCGTTCTAATGCAAGATAAGCACCCTATCACGTTTGAGAGCAAAAAACTTAGAGGAGCAGAGAGAGCTTACTCTATATATGACAAGGAGATGCTTGCTATAATGCATGCCTTAGTCAAATTTCGGCAATACTTGGTGGGAGGTAAGTTCACAGTGAAAACCGACCACAATAGCTTGAAGTATTTCATGAGCCAAAGGGATTTGAATGAACGCCAACAAAAATGGGTGAGCAAACTTCAGGCGTTTGATTTTGATATTGTTTATGTAAAAGGGAAGAAGAATGTAGTTGTTGATGCTCTCTCGAGAAGGCCGCATTTGTGCTCTTTGGGTGCGATTTCAGAGGATTGGAAGGAGCATATTATAGCAGATTATGCAAAGGATGAGTGGGCAACCAACATTATTGAGGGTACTAGACAGGATGATAGGTACTCGATGGTGAATGGTTTGATCATGCACAAGGACAGAATATTTTTGGTACCAAATTCACAGTTTAAGGGGACAGTTTTGAGGGCTCTTCATGACTCACCATTAGCAGGGCATCCAGGATTCTTCAAAACATACAGGCAGGTGAGAGAGAGGTTCACATGGAGAGGACTCAAGGATGATGTCCTAAGGTATGTACGGGAGTGTGCAGTGTGTCAACAAAACAAGGATGAGCACACTAAGCCCGCTGGTTTACTTCAGCCCCTGCCCATTCCTGATAGGAAGTGGGAAAGTATATCAATGGATTTTATAACAGGACTACCCACAGTTCAGGGGAGAGATTGTATTTACGTCGTGGTTGACAGATTAACAAAGTTTGCACACTTTTATGCCATTTCAGCCACTTATTCAGCAGTGCAGGTAGCAGAATTATTTTTCAGGGAGGTATTCAGACTACACGGTTTGCCCAAGTTTATAGTCAGTGATAGGGACAGCCGCTTTATGAGCCATTTTTGGCAGGAGTTGTTTAGATTGAGTGGGACACAACTTACTCCGAGCACCAGTTATCACCCACAGACAGATGGGCAGACGAAAATTGTAAACAAATGGGTGGAAGGCTACTTGCGTAATTACATCTCTGGGCAGCAGAAGGCGTGGATAAAATGGTTGCACTTATGTGAGTATTGTTATAACACCACATATCACATGTCTATCAGGATGACTCCATTTATGGCTCTGTATGGATACGATGCACCGGACTTCATTGATTTACTGATTCAGGATTGCAGAGTGCCTAAGGCACAGGAGTTGCTACAGGATAGCCAGGACATCTTGAGAACCTTGAAAGATAACATTCAGCAAGCGCAGAACCAACAAAAATAGTATGCGGATCAGCATAGGTCGGAGCGCACTTTCGAGGTTGATGATATGGTGTACCTTCGTTTGCAGCCATACAGGCAATCCACTCTCAAGAAGAGTGGGAAGGGGAAGTTGAAGCCTCGATTTTATGGTCCCTTCAGAATAACAAGGAAGATTGGGGAGGTAGCCTACGAATTGGATCTTCCAGCAGATAGTAAGGTCCATAATGTTTTCCATGTCTCTCGCCTTAAAAAGGCGTTAGGACATAACATCACTCCATCTGCAGTTCTACCACCATTGGATGAGGAGGGGCGGCTAATATTGGTTCCAGAGGCTATACTTGACACCAGGGAAAGGAAGCTCAGAAACAGAACTATTAAGGAGTACCTGGTCAAATGGAAGGACCTGCCAGTAGAAGATGCCACTTGGGAAGATGAGCAGGTGTTGACAATTGCTTGGGGACAAGCAATTTTGGGGAGGGAGGACTGTAATGTCCCCTTTCCTAACTAGCCACTATGTACAGTATGGACTTGCCTATACAATGGTTCCCGTAGGCAATGTCGTGTGTTTGGGAGCCTCCAGGTGTTGTGGAGTTACTATTGGACGTTCAGTTTTCAGTGTGGTCAGCTTTCAGGACCGTTTCCAGCAGGTTTCAGGGGGACTTACTATTTTTAGTAAGTCGATCAGAGGCAGTATCTTGGGAAGCGGACGTTACGGATGGATTGTTCGGTGAAATGGGTGTCCGTTTCCAGTATTTTTTCTTGGGTCCGGCCTTAGGAGGATTATTATTTTAATGCCCGAAAGTTATTAATGTAATATTTAAATGTAATGTTTAAATATTCTAATGTTGGGCTTATATTTTATTATTAAGGGGTTATAAGGGGGATTTTTGGGAGTCATAAGGTAAGTTATAAATTAAAATTAAGATGTTATCTCCCTAGGAGTTTGGGACGACCCCTCATGGGGCTCTTTAAAAATAAATTTAAATGCAAATGAAATTAAAGGAAAAAAAGCAAACTTGGCCGACCCAATTGTGAGAGGGAAATAAAAGAATGAAGTTGAATTCATTTTCACATCTTTGGCATTCTATTTTCACAGTCATTCTGGAGAAGCACTTGCAGATTGGATTTGCAGGGGTTTGTAGCTTGTTTGGAGACGAAAACCTCCGGCAGGAGCACCATTCTTGAGGTTGAAAGATATCTTCAGAGTGGTTTGGGGGCATTCGCACACAGTGGGTGCAATTGTGCTTGCATTGAAGACATTTACAACATTGGAAGAGCAGATTTGGAAGGGTTTTGAAGAAGTTATCAGTTGCAAATTAATTATTCTTCATTACACAGCCAGGCCGTACCATCTAGAGCTTATTGGAGAGGATTGTGATGTAATTACCAGCTAGGGTTTGAGGATTTGAGGGCGAACTATTGCATACACTCCAGCCGTACACCTTTGAGGGGTTTGTGAAGACTATTTTGCAGATTCTAGCTAATTCCAAGGCAGCCGTACTCCTCCTTGAGCAGGCCGTACATCCTCCATAAGGGATGTGTTGCTGCAACTCACTCAAACGCCTCCCTTGGACAGATTTCTATGCTTGGGAAGGGGTCGCCTCAATAGAGGGTGCTCAAATATGCTCTTTGTTTGATGGAGACTTGTAATTTCTTGATCATTTGATGAATATAAGTGATTTACCCATTGCTGGTGTACATTTCCAGAAATATTCAGACTTCATTATTACCCGGGTACTTCATTATTCTCATATTTGCTCAAAAGGGTTTCATTATTTATATTAGTAGAAGATTGTGCTTAAATTTCAATTCAATCGGAGTGATAGTTTGGAAGATAGAGATAGTTCTTTATTGCTGCATTTCATTTCCAGTATTTCCTTATTGTTGCAAAAATACAAAAAAAATCAAATATTGCACAAAAACACAAAAAACAATACAAAACTCAAACCAAAAAAACAAGGGCAGAAATTTTGGTGTTCATATTGGGGTTGGACACTACATAATTATAGATTTGGTTTCAGTTAAGAATTGAGTATCTACTTGGATCCTAGATATCTCTAATTCTATTAATTCCTTTCTTTAAAAAATATAGACCATGAATAGCACCACATAAAGCTAAAGGTTTATCATTATGGAGGATAAGTTTATTCCACCAAAGACTATTTAGATCGATGCTCAGACCATGTCTCAAGGAGTCAGACTTCCAAGACAATAAATGAGAAATTGATTGCCAAGCTTTCCTATTTTGGGTAACTGGAATAAATTCTTTAACTGTAAAGTAAGGTACATTAAGGACCTTATCCTCCCAATGGGTTTCTTTCCATTTGCCTTTGTGAGTAGCTAGAGAGATTCTATAACGAAATAGGTGTTTCTAGTTTTCATCACCAATGATGGCTCTAGCAACCCATTTTGCAGCTAAAATTTTACTCTAGGTAAGAGGATCAATGATGCATAGACCTCCTGAAGTCTGGGATTGAGTACAAATTTTCCATGAGATGGGTGTCATTCCCACCTCCCCATCCTATTTTGTCCATAAACATTTACGAATGACCTGAGTTAATTTGTTATAGGCTACTTGGGGGTCATCCAACAAGAGGAGTAATAAACATGGGAGGCTACTATAATTTTATTCACAACTTGAATTATTCCCACCAAGGAAAGAAACTGAGCTCACCAGGCATTAATTTTTTTTGAAGTATTCCCATAACCCAGTTCCACATATCGTTAGGAGAGATATTAATCCCAAATGGAATTCTCAAATAAAGCACAATCATACCATGAGGGATGATCTTCCACTCAATTGAGGAGTTGCATCCATGAGGAGAGGAAGAGGTATAGAAGACTTTAGTTTTCATTGATATGAGAGCTAGAGATAGCACAAAATAGTTGAACAATCTCTTTAGCCATTTCCACCTCTTGTTGGGTATTTTGAAGAAAAATAAGAGAATCATCAGCAAAATGTGAGTTGAGAGCATGCTTATCCCCAAGAAGCTTAATACCCTGAATGAGGCCATCAAGATGAGCCTTATGAATAATATAATCAAGAGCATCGACAACCAAAACATACAAAAAATGAGCAAGGGGACAACCTTATCTGATAGACCATTGAAGAGGAAAGGAGGGGAAAGAGCTCCATTAACCTGAACACAAGCTAAAGCATCACCAAAGAGCATACCAATTTGATTATACAAGTTAGGACCGAAACCAATCCAAGAAAGCATACTAAGAATGAAATCCCATCTGATTCTATCATAAGCTTTGTCAAAATATAACTTAACCAATAAGGCATCTTAATTGGAGTCGATAGCCCATTGCGAAGTTTTCTAGGCCATCATAATATTATCTAAAATATAACGACCTTTAAGAAAATAAAATTGTTCAGGGAGAACAATCGCTTGAGAAACATTTTTTATTTTTAAAGCTATAACTTTAGCTATGATCTTGTACGAAACATTGAGAAGGGTAATAGGTCTCCAATTGGAGATTTGGTCACGAGTCATACCTTTAGGAATAAGCTTGATAAGCCTTGCATTGATATAAGCTCTAAGAGAACTATTATGGAGATCTTCTAGGTGAATATGATGAAGATCAAAAGAAAGAACATACCAATTTTTTTATAAAACTCCACTGGAATAGCATCCAAGCCAGGAGCTTTATCATTCTTCATAGAAAAAAGAGCAGTTTGCAGATCATTCATAGAAAGAGGATATTCAAGTTGATCTCAAATAATGGGGTCTACTAGGGAGGAAATATATTCCTGCACATATTTCATTAAGATGCATTGGATGTCATCCCTTGGCTCCTTTGCAAAAATTTAAGAGAAATGGGCTACAAAAAGATTCATGATCTCTTTAGAGTCAAAAAGAGAATGACTTGAAGGGTCCTCCAACCTAGTGATCCTTTATAAAATATTTTTATGTTTGATTTAGTTAAAAAAAATTAGTTCCCTTATTTCCTTGGGAGATCCAATTGAGGCGATATCTAACATGCACCCCTCTAGCATGGTAAGACTCATAAACTCTGGACTGATTTTCAACATGAGCTAGATCGCATTGAACAACAGTGTTAGTAGGGTTTTTCATAAGTATGGAACAAATATGAGAGATCTCCTTATGAAGGAGACTCTCTTGAATCTTCTTCCTCCTGGAAATAGAGTGCCAATACCATAAAAGGGATGAAACCATATTGGAAATAGTTGTTTCAAACCATTTGATCTAGCTAGTATTATCAGTTGGTCTAGAAAATCTATTCTAGATATGCTCTATGAGGTAGAAGCAGGAAAGACTATTGAGGTGGGACACATTTAATTTGAAAGGAAACAACATAGAATTAAGAGAGAGAAGTTTGGATAGAAGATAAGATAAGAAGGTGATTAGACAAAGTTGTGTGAGAAAGAACACAAAATTTCTCATGGATGGAAAATTTATCCAGGAAATAATTATTGAAATAAAATCTATCCAGACGAACAAGCTTCCTAGCAGAACCTTGATGATAGTTGGACCACATAAACCAATTATCTCTATGAGAGGAGGCTTTACCAAAGAGAGGTTCATGCACACCTAAATTATTACGACAAAATAACCAACTGCAAAATTCAACATTAGAAAGGGGTCTACTACTAGTCCAACTTTTATCACTAGGATTCTCAATCTTATTAAAGTCACCTCCAAGGATCCATTATGGAGGATAGAGAAAAATAACTAACCATTACCAGAGGTCTATATGACTAGGAGGGTCATTGAGAGCATAGATAGAATAAAATCCAATAACTCGTGTTCTCTCTTCTCAATACCATAAATCATTCACAAATATGTAAAAATATCCAACATGCATCCACAAATAAATTAATTGCACAATAAATTGCTCAATAAAATAGAGATTTATTATACCCTTGAGGTAGGGAAACACCATACAATGCTCCTTTTGGAAGGAATCCACTCCACAAGATCTCTAGCTCCATGAGCCAAGAATTCTCCAAGAATACATCATAGATATCTTTTACAATGGGGGTACATCTCTCTTTATACAAGAGTGTGATGGTTCACCTTCCATGAGTTACAAGATCACCCATGTGGTGGTTCACCTTCCATGAGTTACAAAGTGCATAATAATATGACAATATTCCTTACGGTTACATATGATAATATTCCCCAATGGTTACATATATGATTCTATGACATACCTATTTCTAATTTGACATGTGGTCTTCCTTACTCAATAATTAATTTATGGCTCATACCATTATATAATATAATATTAAATTATTAAATATTAAGTACCTATCTTGGGTACCTAACATTCCATCCCCCTTAAAAAATGTTTCATCCTTGAAACATTAGAAGAGGCTAAATAATATGATCTTTTGAGCCATGCTAAATACTGGTACCAATCTCAATCATCCATCCATCCTAGTGAAACTATGATTGGTGGTGGTCTTCGTTGATGCCAATACCATGTGTTGGAAGCATAAATTTCATATTTTTTCATCCATACCTGCTTGTATTCATGACCAAAGTGTGGAATCCTCTGGTTTCTTGTATGTCCCTCATAGCTCATTTGTTGTGCTATGCCTTGTCTCCATGAATGTTGCCTCTCATGGTGGTGTGGATGGCGATAGACTCCAACCTTAGCCTGTTGTTCTACCTATTTTTGCCCTTCTCTCTTGCTCCCTTCCATTGATTCTTCCTTTACTTTAGCTTCCTTGATTTATGCCTTCATATGAGATTCTATTTCAGGTTATTTTGATTGTTCTTCACTTTGTTCCTTTGCAATAGCTACATGTTTTTCCTTACACTAAGAAATATCTTGTAATGTTATCTTCTTCTTTCGGTACCATAACTTCATAATTTTTTTTTGCACATTAATGTTAATAGTACCCAAAGAATGCAATCAAGGATAACCAAGAACATAATATACATCCCCCATCTCAATAGTATGGAAATATGAATGTAAAACATATATATCCATGGTGATTTTCAAATCTTCAAAAATTTAAACATTTTGACCCTTAAGATGCATGTCTTTTATTTTCTTTGCTTGGACTTGCAACTTTTAGTCAAAGACATTGATAAAATTATATTTGCTACTAGGGTTAATGGAAACAATAATATTTTTTTTATGAATGCAACCATGAATTTGCAAAGTAGAATTTTGACATTCAAAACAATCTTTTTTACCATTGTTTGGCCATGACACACCAAGTGTAGTTTCCCTAGCTTGCATAGTTTTATCCTTGTTTTTGATGCCCAATTACTTAAAAATGCAACTTCAAAGTCTTCCCATGTGTATATATTGTTATGGGCATAAATAAATTCTGAAAACCAAGGAGAAGCTACCTTTTGCAAACAACAACAAAAAGGTTGAATTTCCATAGTGAATTAGGAGAATCTAAATTTTTTTTTGAAGGAGAATCTAAAGATTTTTTTTTTAACTTCTTCAACCATTCTTGAGCATCACTATCATCCCCACCATTGAATATTGACATCTCCATATTTTTTTTTTAAATAACTAGGGTTTAAAATAATTGGAAAATTAAATTTTTTGAAATCTCACTTATTGCCATCTTCAAAAATTAAATCCTCAATTTTTCTTCAAAACAAAACAAACAACAACTGATTTGCTTACTTGGATTGAAAGTTATGAATTTTTTTCCTTTTTTCATGCAACCCAAAAACAACACCAAAAACCCAACTTGCAACAACTGTAACTCCCTCAATACTTATCAAAATTTAACAAGTGAATAATAATTTGTTTTGTACTTAAAATAACATGTATTTTGATGCAAAAAGATTCTGCAAATGACTGCTAAATTTTTTAATACAAACTTTTTCCTTTTGAAAAAAAATCACGTAGCTAAAAACAACCTCGATAACCCAACTTCAAACAGTTGTAACTATTTCAATATGTATCAAAATTTTACAAGTGAGTCATAATTTTTATAGTACTTAGAATAATCTACATGTTGGTGTAAAAATATTCTGAAAATGACTAATAAAAAATTTAATACGGACTGTTTCTTTTTGAAAAAAATTAACGTAGCCTAAAATAGCCTCAACAACCCAACTTCAAACAACTGAAAATCTTTCAATATGTATTATAATCTCATAAGTGAGTAGTAATTTATATAGTACTCAAACTAATCTATATGTTGGTGCAAAAATATTTTGAAAATGAGTGCTAAACAATTTAATACGAATTTCTCTATTTTGAAAAAAAAATCGTACAATAAAAAAATAGCACAAATAATCTCAAATGGCCATAAATTTCTCAATATTGATCATAATTTAACAAAAAAGTAGTTATTTTTGTAGTACTCAAAAGGATCTAGACAATGGTGCAAACACCTTCTGAAAGTAACTGTTAAAATAAAAAATATGGCCTCCGCAAAATGTGACATTGTTTTTAAATAAACGTGCCTTAGCTCTACAAAAACAAACCCACTTTGCCCAAAACGTTGCTATGATATCAAATGTTGTGAGCCTCTATTATCATTACCATAAATCATTCACCAATAAGTAAAGATATCCAACATTCGTCCACAAATAAATTAAATGCACAATAAATAGCTTAATAAAATAAATATTGATTATACCCTTGAGGTAGGGGAACACCATACAATGCTCCTTTTGGAAGGAAGCCACTCCACAAGATCTCTAGCTCCATGAGCCAAGACTTCTCCAAGAATACATCATAGATATATTTTACAATGGGGTACATCTCTCTTTATACAAGAGTGTGATGGTTCACCTTCCATGAGTTACAAGATCACCCATGTGGTGGTTCACCTTCCATGAGTTACAAAGTGCATAATAATATGACAATATTCCCCCAACGGTTACATATATGATTCTATGACATACCTATTTCTAATTTGACATGTGGCGTTTCTTACTCGATAATTAATTTATGGCTCATACCATTATACAATACAATACTAAATTATTAAATATTAAGTACCTATCTTGGGTACTTAACAACCTGAGAGTTGAGAGCCAATATAACCCATACACAACAGTGAGCGGGGTCTTCACCATGGTCTAGAATAGAATTAACAAAGAGACTTGGCTATGGAAAGGGCAACACCTCATTTACCATTAACATGAGAAGTAGTAAATGCAGATGCATATCCACCACCAATGATGTTCATACAATGGGTGAGAGTGTGACCGGTGACTTTAAGTTCTTGAAGGAGAAGAATAAAAATATGATTTTTAGCAACTACTTTTCGAACTTGAAACTTACGATAAGGGAGGGAGAGTCCCTTAACATTCCAAGATAGAAGATTTAAATTCATGAGGGATGATTTAGAGGTTGCTTGACCTCATGAATTAGATCCTGGAATATATTTTCATTGATTGGCAACAATTGTGTGTTGTCCAAATGGGTTTGTTGAGCAAAAACCTTATTTTGAGCAACTTGAGAGAAGGATCTAGCAAGATCTTTGATAGAGGGTTTTTTTCCTCTATATGGATGGAATGATTTTGGGGGGGTTGATGAACATTGTAGCTTACCTACTATTCTCCACCCATATATCATAAGACTATCTTTCAAGAGTTGTGGTGAAGGAATGAGAGCTAACTCAAGACTCATGGTTGAATTTGGTGGGGTTTATGGATTAACAAAAGTATCTATGGATTTAGTATGAGCTATGGAAGAGGCAAGAGGGTTCTTGGGGAGAACGACCTAAGAAGGAAAAGGTTTTTTGGAAATAGGAGGGTGTTGAGGGCCATTGGTAGGGAATTTATCGGTTAAATTTATAGTTGTAGCTTCCATATGAGGGCCATTAATTGGTTTTTTTTGCATTTTTTTAGCGGTCGCTTCCATTTGTTCCTTTTTAGCTAGTTTTTTTAGATAATTTTTAATAGCATCCAACTTCTCTACAGTAAAAACATGCATTATGTAAATTTAGGTAGATAAGAGGTTGAATGACATCGAAACCTGACCCATTGAGGTCAAGAGAGGGGGGGACAGGCTTGGATATGTCCATTTCTACACAAATACGAGGATACACTTTATAATTAGATAGTTTTTTTGACATAGAGTGAGACCACAAAACCTTACCAAGAAGAGTAGCAATTTTATTGAGAAAGGGGTGACATGAAAGAGATAAAAAGGGCAACTCTATCCAAAGAGGGTATTTTATCCTAGAGGGACCCTCTAGATGAAAATCCAAAGACCAACCTTACAAATAACAAGTTTACCCGAAGATAACCCAAGTTTTGTATTGGAGGGCTTTTTTGGCATGTTCAGTATTTGCAAAGGAGACTACTATGTACCCCCTTCCCAACCCTTGAATAGCCTCAACTATCCAACCTATAGTATTTTCCCAAACCCTCCTAACCCATTTGAGAAATTCAGCCTCAGGTGGTATCCCTCATAAAAAAATAAAATGATAGTATGTTCAGACAAGTCATTAGCTACTTCAATAAAGGAATCAAGAAGAAAAATAGAAAGTGGCTTACCTTGCTCTGCATGTGGTTGAGGTGTTACCAGATTAAGTTTTGACGAGTCAATAGTGTAGCCCTTTTGTAAGCTCCTCTCACTCTTTGAATTTGTAGGCTTCTCCATGGATTTGTTTTCAAGGTTCCTAAGGGGATTCAAGGAAACTTGAGATTCAATATCATTAAGGGATGGAGTTTCATCCATCATAGAAACCTCATATCCCGTGCAAACTATTTATCTTTACCCAAATGCTTCTCCATTGCAAAGTTGGGCTTGTCGTCGAATGATGACGATTGTTCTAATTCTTCACTCTAAGCCCTAAAAGACGCACAACTTTTAAAAAACTCTAAAGATGGGCAAAAACCCTAAAAATAGTATATAAGTACCCTAATTTATTTCACAAATCTTTGAAATGTTTGGATGTTCACCAATGGAAGGAAAATGCCCTCGAAATGTTGAAAGTTGAAACTGCGAGCACTCTTGAAAGCAAAAGTGGTTGCATTAGGGCTCTGCGAAACACTGTTCATAAAGCAAAAGCGATCGCAAAAGGGCTCTTTAGAACCTTATTCAGAATATGCATTGTTATTTAAAAAATCTCAACTCCTAGGGTAAAAACCCTAAAATTAGCACAATAGTGCCCTATTTGTTTCACAAATATTTGAAATATTCATCGATGGAAGGAAAATGCCCTCGATATGTTGAAGCTAAAACCGTGAGCACTCTTAAAAGAAAACACTACCACAAAAGGCTCTTTGAAACCCTATTCAAAATATTCATTCTCCAAAGATATCAACATGTTGTTGAAGCTTGCCATGATATCCAACAATTACTTTTCCATGAGCATTATGTTAATGCACTTGTAACCCAGGCATGATTTCCTCTTTATTCCTTGTAAATTATTCTAAATCGATTTGAACTTTGGTTGATGGTATACACCCTTTACCTTAATAATCAAAGGCTGGATAAATAAATTTAGTAGATATAAAGTAAACATTAATCTAAGCATTTAGATAATTTAATTTAATTTTTAATTAATTCAACCATTTGAAATGTTTTTGGATTGAATCGCAAAGGTGTGTAAAGACAAATATTGAGTGGATAAGTATGCTTTAGGATTGAATTCAAAATTAACTTTAAAACTAGAATCTCACCCCTCATTTCTATAAGCTTTTGTTTAAATATAATTGCTAAATATTGAAATAAATAAAAATTAATAAAATCAATTTAAAGTAAGTATTGTTAATTTAAAAAGAAAATCATTTATAAAAAGTTAAAAATAAAGAAATTTTTAACTTTTATTAGATTAAAAGTTATAAGAGAACTTTTATAAAAGGATGTTATTTATAGAATATATGTTTATCAAAGCAAAAATCTGAGATGACTTTTATAAATGATGTTATTTATTGAATATATGTTTATCAAAACAAACTTTAATTACTGAAGTATAGTGTATAATTTTACCCTTATTGAATTTAAACCTTAAACCTTCTATTTGGAGTTTCAAAGTCTTATTTGTTAGATTAACTATAAAACAACTCCATCCTGATTGAATTTAACCTTAAACCTCCACTTTGGAGTTCCAAAGTCTTGTTGTTAGATTCATTGTAAAAATCAAGTCATATAGCAACGAACGAGTTGCTCCAAACATCTAATATTATGCATGGTTATCTAGCAGGTGGAGGTCATTAATGTGTTTGATTTTAAAATTGTTCCACACAATGTATTTTTGAAAACAAATCCTCTTTTATGTGTTTTACTAGATTTGGAGTACCTATTTGTATTATTTAATTTTTCTTTTTAACTTATGTATTATTTATTTTTTAAATTATTTTAGATATCTTATTAGTCCTTGTTAGAGTTGTGGGTTTTAATCTAATATATTAATGAGGTAAAGATTTTAATTTATAACTTTTGTAGTATTTTTGACATATGGTGGTTATTTTTTATTATTATTGTTATTGTTATTTTAACTTCAATAGAGGATAAGAGGACAAAAATCAACTTTTGAAAGGTTATGAATATATGTTAATACATATTTGGTAGATCATCCAATGATTAAAAAACCTTAGATTTCTTATAAAATCTATATTGGACTCTCAAATTTCTTGCTTCCTACCATATTTTTATTGAACTTCAATATGATAATTTTAAACAATGTAAATATTGTTTAAAAAGTGATTTTAAGTTGTTAGCATGGAAGAGAAAAGGAATCTATTATTGTGTCCTAGTCTTGCTCAATGTATCGCTCCAAATTTTTCGCATCCCTACCTTCAGGCTATAGGATCCGCACCCGAAAGGAGGATGGGAAAAGGATGATGCGGTACCTCGGACGAGAGGACTTTGCGAAGGTCCCGCCTCTCAAGGGAGGTGTATTTTGGTGATTTTTCGATGGATGGTGGGTTCACCAGGAAACATTTAATGGCGGTTTCCACGCCTAGGTTTTGGAATGTGTTTAATGAGTTCGTTTTAACCTTAAACATTCATCCTAGGTTTGGCCGAATGAAACTAAATTAAACTATATGAAAATGCAATTTTTCATGAATACAACAGACAGATTTGAAAGCAGAGAACAAAGAATTTACAGGAGGAAAACGGAGAATACCTGATCCGGATGTCTGAAGAAGATTCTGATTTTGAAGCAGTCCCGATCGTCTGAGATTCGACAGAATCGTCTGCAATCAGACGAGATCGTCTGAGATCTGACGAATTCGTCAGAAACCTGCAAAATAGAGAATAGATGCAAAATGCAAGAAATAACACTATGCTAACAGAGGCAAATTACACCAAATGATAATATGAATGCTGAACACTATTCAAGAACAGAAATTAATGCAAATTATTGTACTTAAATGGCAGATCATAAACTTAGCATGCAATCTAAGCTAAATGGGTGAACTCCGGATGCAAAATAGGATAAAAACTGAATATATTATCTAATTTGCAAAACAAAATAACAGAGACAAAGTTGAGAAAAGCAAACTCCAGGCCCGATTGCCTCGATGTGGGCTGCAGTCGAGATCGTCTCGCATCAGTACGAAATCGTCTCGAATTCGACAGGATCGCCTCCGATCTGGACAGGTTCGTCGACGACGATGGGTGCTGGCTCCGGTTGAAAATCAATGATATACCTGCATCAAAATTGCTATGGGACTAATGCAAAAATAAGATTATGATGTTTTAGCGCAGAAGGGTTCAATTTGCAGATAAATTCAGCCAGGGGTTGGGGAGGGAAAATCCTAGAAGTTAAATAGGCTTAGGGGGAGTTGTTGGGAGGTTGGAGATCATCCCAATTTGGGAGATCTCCAACGGGGGAGGGTCCCAACGGCGCGGACACGCTTCCGCCCGGATTGGAGACCCGTTGGAACGGATTCCAACTATGCAAATTCAGTTTTGCGACAAGATCGTCTGGACGACCTAGTCCAGACGAAATCGTCAAATGCGGGGCGATATCGTCTGATCGGCGACGATATCGTCAAACGGTCAAAACAACCTCTAAAAATGGCACGAAAAAGGGGGAAACGGATTTCCCGACGGTTAACGGGCGGTTTGGGAGGTTAAATTTGATTTTTAAATTATTTACTAAGGTGAATGTAATTATTATAATTTTGACTGCGCCAATTTTAGGGTGCTACATTTTGCCCCCTCTTTAGCGAATTTTTCGAAGAAAATGCGTTAAAGATGAGTTCTTCTCGATCTACGAGAAAGCAAAAAATTATACCCATTTTTAGGCGACGATTCTTGGTCGAATCGTACGACGGCTTACTATGGTGCCCCCTCCGTGTTTTTACCCAAATCGAACGTTTGAGGTAAAAACGCGAAAAAGCAAAAAATTATTGTTGAATAAAATTAAGAAAAATAGGGTAAAACCCTAATTCATTGTTACTGTTCATTTTTCTTGTTTTAGAGCTCTGAAGCAAAAATGGTCGAGACAGCGCACAGATCTGCAGAGGTCCGACGCGGTCTACGGGTAAGGGTCTAAACTTAGTTTAGAACTGATTTAATTTGAATTTACATGCTTTTTAGATAGTTTTTAGGTGAATTTTGAGCATCGCGGCCGTTTTTGGGCCGTCGACGTCGTCGGGACGAAATCGTCCCGATTTCGACGAAATCGTCTCAATTTCGGCAATTTCGCCCGAGGGCGAAATCGTCGAAAGGGGGACGATTTCGTCAAATTAGGGACGATTTCGAACTACGAAATCGGAGACGATTATGCTCAGATTTGGGACGATATCGTCCAATAGTGGGCGATATCATCAATTGCAAAAAAATTGAATTTTTAACTTGCATTATTGATTATGTGAATTATTGATTAATGATTATTTGTTGTTTATTGTTTATGTTGTTTATGTTTGCAGAGAGGATTGCTAAAGAGCAGGGAGTGGAAATATGGAGGATTGAGAGATGACTTGGCCGCGCTCACACAGGCAGAGCGGGATCTGTTGGCACAGGCCGGCTTGCAGCATGTGGCGGAGATGCCACAAATATCCACAGATATGGGGCTACTGACAGCCCTAGCAGAGAGATGGTATCCGGGGTCTTCCTATTTTTGGCTACCGACAGGGGAGATGACTCCCACACTGGAGGATGTATGGAGGATTCTGAGAATCCCCATACAAGGACGGATGATCACTCCTGCGGCCAACCAGGGCCACGCTATGGGACGGCTGTGCGGTGACCCGAGCTTCGCCCTAGAGAAGGGCGGAGTTAACATCGAGGCACTACGCCAGATGCCTGGGGCATCTACACTCACACGGGTACTATCTGGGGTGGTTGGTGGACTTCTGCTGTGCCACCAGAGCGGGTGTAGGGTACCATGGATGCTCGCAGATGTGATCTACGATATGCGGGACCATGGGTATAGGTTTGCTTGGGGCAGCTTTGTTCTATGCCGGTTGTACAGGATCCTGTATGGGGTCGTGTACAAGGGCGGCCGATGTCTGGTGATGACATCGCTACTACAGGTTTGGTGTTGGGAGCACATTGCGGTGCGGAGGCCGGTAGGGCTTCCACTGATAGGGGTAGACGGGGAGAGGCCCCGAGTCTTCTACTGGTGGCTCCGGAGAGGGGCACAACGACGGATCGACCTGCCTATGTCCCGGAGACTACTTGATGAGTTGATCCCGGATCAGATCACCTGGAGGCCATGGCGAGGGCACCCAGGGTGGGCCGAGGATGGACAGGAGCTGGCTCGCATCAGGCGAGTCTGCTGGCTGAGGATGGAGAGGGGAGAGGTGGAGCTCCACCGCTACGACCGAGTTTTGAGGCAGTTCGGTCTACAAGAGGGGATCCCATCTCTCAGGGATTATGAGTTTTCTTGGACTGTCCGGGATAACACCATGGTTAGCGGGGCTCCAGACATGCAGCGATTTTGGAGTCAAGATGCGGATGATGCCCCCATCCAGCCATTGGATGGAGACGATGCAGGGGTAGCTGACGGCTACGATGCCTGGTACGTAGGCATCCACCCTCCTCGGATGACGAGGGCTCAGTGTCCGATCCATGCGGTCGTGCGTCGGATAGGGAGGCGGTGCCGAGCGATGATAGAGGCGGCCCAGGGTCACGGCGGGAGAGAGCAGAGGAGGCCACGGGCACAGGAGCGGCCACGACAGTGGGAGAGGAGGGAGGAGAGACCCCCATCTCCATAGAGGCCACCATCGCCCGATAAGGGCAAGGGTGTGGACATAGGAGAGAGTAGCGAGATGGCTACTCTTCGGGCGGAGAGAGATCGTCTGCAGGCTCAGGTGCAGACGCTACAGGATGCGGCTGCACGACACCATGCTGAGGTGTCACAGCTGCGGGATGAGATTGCATGCCTCAGGGCACGGGGCGGAGGGGCGAGCTCAGGAGAGTTGACACGGGCTATCGCCCAGTTGACATTCTATCAGACACTGTACTACCAGCTGGTGCCAGAGGCAGATAGACTACCCCTGCCAGCTAACATCGCAGATCCGATCAAGATCGGGTCATCGAGGACCACGTCCCGGTCGAGGACTAGGACGACACAGACTGCGATGGGGCCACCTCGTCCACCTCAGGGCGGGGGAGGAGATGAGGCAGAGAGCTCGAGGGGCTCTCGAGGCTAGAGGGCTGCACATTGATGTTGTATTATATATATTTTTTGTTTGATAGAGGATTGAGTATGCCGAGGTACAGATTGTGGCATACCAATCCGGTTTTGATGATGTACATATATTTGTGACATATATAGATGAGATATTTTTGATCATATGACTTGTGTCTTATGTATTTTTATGATGCTTTTAATGTTTTGATTGATTGATTCGATGACTCATGTAATTATGTCATTTTGAAACATTATAATTTTGATGTCATGCTGTAAGATTTTAAATGAAATAATCTGATGTAACAAATTGGTTGTTTGTAATGAAATGTGATAAAAATAAAAAGAGACTTCTAACAATAATTTCAAAGGACATTGTCGCTATTATAGACCATTTCATGGAGTCGCTGCTCACTCGGTCGTCAAGCTAATCCCAGGATAGAAATATTGCGAAAAGTAAAAGAGTGCTTAAGAGACTGTCTTAAGACTTTGGTGCAATGATGAAAAATGATGGTGATGATAATGATTTGTTTTCAGATTTTCATGAAAAATATTATGCATGAAATATTTTAAAATGATTTTTGCTAGGCATAAATTCCTAAGTGTGATAAAATTTGTGAATAATTCCTTAGGAATTATACCATCATTGCAAAGTTAAAGGTTGACATAATGATATGAAATAATGAAAAGGGGTTTGATTTTGAAAAGCATAATTTGTGTAACATAATGAAGTCATATGGTTTTTATGATTTTTGATAAATGGGGAATAAAAATTGTTACAATGGTTTGCGCTAGGCATAGAATATGTAGGTATAGACTTATACCATCATCGCGAAAATCAAAAAAAGGTTATTTTTATTGCATGATTGATTTTTGATGAACAGGAAATATGAAAATGAGGACTTGCGCTAGGCATACAATTCCAATTTTGGTTGTGGAACTATACCATCGTCGCGAAAGTCAACCAGATATATATGATTTGATTTGTGTATTTTGAAAGAAATTTTTGATTTTTCTATGATATAGTTGTCTTTGTGTAAACAACTGTACTTGATTTATTCCCAAACAAGTTGCAAAAATAATATTTCAAAGTATTTTGAAGACAAAAGTTAGATTTATAAGGAATCCCATGTGCATATGTGAATTCATTTCCGATCTTGATTTATCATAATGATAGACAAAATCTCTCAAATACAAATGTGTGTGCAATTGCATTGTTCATTTACCAGATTTGAGCAAGATACTATGATACAAGTGATTTGAAGAAACCAAATAAGTGTTCATTAACCATGATGTAGATGCATATAACCATATTAGACCACTATGTAGATCGGATTATCAAGAGCTAGCTAATCCATAAGCGAGACATAGGTCTGTACAAAAGAAGGTCGCTAATGTGACGGACATATCGCCACGCTAGGAGTTACCCAAGGCCAAGCGGGTTGGGCACAAACCACCTGTTATGGGGCTTACCTCACGGTTTTCGAATAATTGAGAATTCCAGGGATTCAAGCTCATCAACCCTTCTTTTCTTTTCAAAGGGTAGGGAAAGGGATTTTATTGCTTTTGCTTTCTGCTTTCTTTTGAACTTTGCTTATTTTTCTTTTTGTATTTCTTTTGCTTGATAATGCTTGGAACATTGCTGTAATGATATAAAAGAACATTTCTCTTTCTTTTCTCTTTTTTCTTGAATTTTTTCTTTTTCTTTTTCTTTGCTAGGGATACTTGCTCGGATTAGCTGTAGAGCAAGGGATTTTTATTCTGGGTAGGGGTGAGCTTGTCCTTTTGCCAATTCTCAAAGATTCTAGACCATGTGCATGATAGGATAGCAGGGGAAACTTTTCACTCAAGAAATCAGTTCTACTATGTAGCAAAACATGGAAATTACAAATATAATCATTTTATTGTGAAAAGATGTGCTTGGTTTAAGTAAATAACAAGATCAATTCTCTATGCTCAAACTTTATTTAATTGAATTTTGTGAACTTTGATATAAGAGAGATTAGTAATCATGCCAGATAAAATCAAGATATTTATTTGTTGTGAGTGTGCAAGTGAGGGATTCAAAATAAATGCTAATTTATCCAAAATAAGTTGAAACATATAACTGCAATAATTGTAAGAAAATATATATAAACACTTTTGAGAAGTTTTGAGAATGTTGACTCTCTCTTTCTTCTGTATATTGTTTTGGTTTCGAAAGAGTCAAGCATATAGCTGTTTTTAGATTTTGATTTTTGATTTTAGTTTTTGAGCAAACAATTTAACAAGTGCTTTAAATAAATGCAATAGATAGTTTTTGAAGATTTTTGGAGATTTATGAATGTTTTTGGGTGTTTTTGAATAAATTGAAAGAAATACAAGATAGTAATTTTGAACAAATATATACATGGATGAAATGACCAAATTTATGCATAGTAACGTTTGAGATGTAAAATATTCATAGGTTCTTTAAGTTCTTTACCATCTAAGGTAGATAATTTATATGCTCCTGATTCAAATTTTGCAGTAATGATGTATGGTCCGAGCCAGTTGGGCTCAAATTTACCTTTAAGTTCTTTGGTTGCATTTGTATTTTTTTGATTTTCTTTTAAAACAAGGTCGCCAATCTCAAAGGATCGATGACGAACTCTCTTAGCATATGATCTTTTAAGCTTGTTTTGGTAAGCACGGAGATGCTCCAAAGCATTGATGCATTTTTCATCTAGGAGTTCCAGTTGAATGAGTCTGCCGACACGATATTCATCTCCTACTTCGGTATCTTGAAGTAGCAGAGCCAAAGAAGGAACTTCCAATTCAAATGGAAAAACTGCTTCAGCACCATATACCAAAACAAATGGTGAAGTGCCCGTGGGGGTTCGAACACTAGTTCGATAAGCCCACAAGGCTGGATATAATTGAATATGCCAGTCACGGCCAGTTTTATTGACCAATATTTTGAGAATTTTGATTAAAGTTTTGTTAGATGCTTACGCTTGACCATTACCCTGAGGATAATAAGGGGTGGACCAACGATGTTGAATCTTATATTTTTGACATAATTTTTTAACATCTTTATTTTTGAAAGGAGTTCCATTGTCAGAGATGAGGTTGGCAGGAATTCCGAACCTGCAAATGATTTGATTAAAAATGAATTTAGAAACTTGTGAGCCAGTGCAAGAAGCTAAAGGCATAGCTTCAACCCACTTCGTGAAATACTCAGTGGCAGTTATGATGAACTTGTGTCCATCAGAAGACACAGGATTGATTTTGCCAATAATATCCAAGCCCCATTTAGAAAAGGGCCAAGGAGATGAAATAGCCTGCAGCTCTTGTGCAAGCGCATGGACAAGGTCAGCATGTTTTTGACACTTGTCGCAATGGCGCACATACTCATGTGCATCCGTTTCCATGGTAGGCCAAAAGTATCCTATCCGAAGGAGCTTTTTAGCAATGGCACTACCACTAAAGTGTCCTCCACAAGATCCATCGTGGGCTTCACTCAAGGCTGATTTAGACTCTTCTGAATTTAAACATCTTAATAGGATACCTTCAAAAGATCTCCTATATAAAGTATTGCCAATTATTACAAAATGACTTGCTCGTCGACGTAATAACCGACGCTGGTTTCTATTAGAATTAATAGGGAAAGTCCCATTTTGGAGGAAATCATATATGTCTGTATACCAAGGTTTAGGAGTAGTTTCATTGATTAGAAACACATCCAAAGGCTCTAAGCATGACTTATTTGAAGCGGGTTCCTGGAGTCGACGAATAGTGATAGTCGCATATTCGTCATCTAACTCCAAGGGCAGGAGAGATGCAGCGGCGGCCATAGCGTCAGCTGCACGGTTGCTAGTTCGAGGAATGGCTTCCAAGGTAACTTGATCAAACAAGGACATTAATTGTAAAACATAGGCCTTATATGGGCGCAGTTTATCATCTCTGGTTTGATAAACTTCATTAATTTGGTTTATAACCAATTGGGAATCCCCAAAAACTAAGAGGTTTTTAATTTTTAGCGCTAAAGCGGCTCGTAATCCAAGGATTAGAGCTTCATACTCAACGAGTATTGTTGGTGCAAGCAAAGGTCGGTTTGAAGGACGAGAGGAATAAGATGTTTTTGCGGAGATATTAAAATAATACCCGCACCAGCCCCACTCATGCATCGGGCTCCATCAAAGTATAAGGACCATTGTTCAACAAGGTCTGCCTCTAATTGAAGGCATTCATCAGAAACTCGATAATGAGGGGATGAGTAGACTCTAAGGGTGCAGCAGCTAATTGATCTGCTATGATTTGACCCTTAACAGACTTCTGTCCTATGAATGTGAGATCAAACTCACTTAGAGCAAGAACCCACTTGGCTGTGCGACCCGATAAATAAGGTCGACTCATGAGATACCTTAAGGGATCGTATTTGGCAATGACATACATTTTTTGGCTAAGCATATAATGTCGTAATTTTTGCGTAGCAAACACGACTGCGAGACATAGTTTCTCTAATGTTGTATAACGGGTTTCATAACTGATGAAGGTTCGGCTAATATAATAATTAGCACGTTCTCGCTTTTCATCATCGAGTTGAGCTAACATAGCTCCTAAGGCAGAATCTGAAGCGAAAATATATAGAAGAAATGGGCGATCAGATTTAGGCGGTGAAAGCACCGGGGGATTAAGGAGGTATTGTTTGAGAAGTTCAAAAGCTTCTCTACATTCTGTGTCCCAATTGAAAGGGACATCCTTCTTAAGAAGTTTGAGAAAGGGACCAGTTTTGTCCGCCAACTTATCAATGAAGCGACGGATAGCTTGAAGTTTACCTTGTAAGCTTCGTAATTCAGATATATTAGTAGGTGCGGGCATATCAGTGATAGCCGCAATTTTGAGGGGGTCGATTTCAATACCACGTAAAGAAACTAAAACCCCTAATAATTTGCCGGATTTAACTCCGAATATACATTTTTTTGGATTTAATCGAATGAGATATTCTCGTAATCGATTAAAAACTTTTCGCAAATCATCTAAATGATTATTTTCAATAAGAGAGCGAGCTATAATATCATCTACATAATCATGTAGGATATCATGCATCATATCATGAAAAATGTAGGTCATAGCTCGTTGGTAAGTTGCACCGGCGTTCTTTAAGCCAAATGGCATCACTTTCCAGCAAAAGGTACCCCAGGGGGTAATAAAGGTTGTTTTAGCCTGGTCTTCAGGAGCTATCCGAATTTGATTATAACCGGAGAATCCGTCCATTAAGGACATCATCCCACTTCCAGCAGTAAAGTCAATAATTTGATCCATATTTGGAAGAGGAAAGTCATCTTTAGGGCATGCAGCGTTAATATCTCTAAAATCAGTGCAAACCCTAACTTTGGTAGCTTCTTTCTTGGTGACTGGAACTACGTTTGAGATCCATTCAAGCATAATCAATAGCTCTGTATAAAGATAACATTCAAGAGTTTTTCTAACTCCCCTTTGACTAGCAGAGCCACTTTGGGATGCATTTTTCTAAGTTTTTGTTTAACAGGTTTAGCATCCGGATGGACCACTAGATGGTGCATGACGACAGAAGGGTCTAGACCTGGCATATCTTCATATGTCCAAGCGAAGACATCTTCATACTCTTTGAGGAATGCGATGTATTGTTCTTGTTTGTCTGGGCTTAATTCTGATCCAATATTGATTATGTGAGGATTGTCCTCAGTTCCAATATTAATTTTAATGACATTTTCTACCTCCATGTGTAGATCTCTTTCAAAGTTAGGTGGGGCGGGTGAAACGCCCAATTCTTGTAATTCTTGTAAGGTTAATTTAGATAATTCATCTTGAGGATCAGTGGCCTCAAGTTGGGCTATAGTTGGTATCGAACCATCAAAATAAAACCCATTATGCAACATCTCTTCAACAGAGACATCATGGAAGATATCTCCTTCCAACTCTTCATCGGGGTCAACAATCATTTCAGGGTATGCTATGGATAGCATGTTGCATGAAAATGACTGATTTTGGAGAGGCAAATCAACATGTCTATCCAAATAATCTTGATAGGATATGAGGTGATCATCCTCTTCAAAAGGAAAGGGTTGTCCCTTACTAGGAAATAGGCCCACACCACAGCGGGCAGGCCACGGTTCTACCTCGAAAGGTTCTTTCATGCCATTTTGGAAAGGTCCTAAGCCTTTCCCTTGATATCCCATTTTAAGCATCATGGGTTTAGCTTTAATATAATCATTGGTAAAATAGCACCGAGCGTATCCTTCATGATGAGTTTTGATATTCCGAGGGATTCTTCCCCAGTCATATCCTTTATAAATGAAGGCACAACTCCCGACTTGGTAGGTGCTTCCCATAGGTTGTGGGAGGCCTGAAGTGCGAGGAGATGGCGGCAATTTATTTAAGAGGTTTGAATCGTGCATGAAAGCATTCATTTTTTCTGATATTAAAGTTGTAGATAAATCTGGTAAGAGGTCATCAGAAAGGGCATAAGATGTAGAAGGTTTATTACCTATGTCTTGAGATGTGGAAGGGATGATAGATGTGTCTAGAGGTTTTGAATTTATAGGAATAGAACTTGAAGGATTGGTTGTAGTTTTAAAATCTTTTTGAGGTTCTAAAATAATTTGTTTAGAGGGTTGTTGATCTTTATGGGAGGATGAAGTTAATGGAGGGGAACTCGGTGAAGTTATGGGTTTATGTTTCACAGTTTTAGATGAAGAAGAAGAACTAGAATGTGTGGATGACAGAGCTGGGCAAAATTGCACTCCAACCGGGTTCTCGCCAAAGCACACATATCAAAAGGTCTAGGGTCACCATGAATAGTGACCAACTGATTTTTAAACTCAAACTTAACACATTGGTGTAAAGTTGATGGGACCGCTCGCATGGCGTTGATCCAAGGGCGACCCAAAAGTATATTGTACGATGTTGGACAATGTACAATAAACACAGTTGTCTCAAGGGTTCTAGGACCAACTTGCAATGGGAGGGTAATAACTCCACATGTTTCTTGTGTTTCGTCATTAAAAGCTTTGATAATCATATCAGTTTTCTTCATTTCATCACTTCTAAAACCAAATCGTTGGTAGAAGTCAAAGGTGCAAATGTTTAGAGATGAGCCATTATCAATCAAGACTCGTTTGACGACCACATCCCTAATTAAAGCAGTAATATACAAGGGATTATCCTTGTGTAAACTGTGTTGTGGGATATCTCTATCCCGAAAGTCAATACAATCAATCTCTCGAGTGATGATAGTATTGGCCATAGCTTCAGGTTGAATGTTTTGAGGTACCATCATTTGGCTCAGTGTAAGCATCAACTCATCCCTATGGGTGGGAGAGGATCTTAATAAATCTAAGAGGGAAATTCTGGCCGTGGTATTAGACAATTGCTCATTAATGTTGTAAGGGGGTTTAGGTTGAACAATAGGAGCATGATTCCCTTTATTGGGATTTTTCAGAACGAATGGAGCTGATCCATCATTCTGGTTTGGTTCTTGTTGGGAATTTTGAGCTTGTTGTCGGGTGACGACTCCGATGGTACCTACAATGTTATAGTGACGACGTTGAAACGGTCTTGGTTGAGAATTTATGGCTTGTTCATAAGGAAGGACTATATTAGAAGAAGGTCGAGTAGTGACTCTTCTAGGAAATGGTTCTTCTGGAACATTAGCATCTGTGACAGGTTGAATAGGATCTGATTCATTTTCAGAACTATTCGATTGAATAGTGTCTACTTCACTTTCACTATCTGATTCTATATCACTAGAATCAGAAGTTTGAAAATTATGTAAGGTCCTGGTCGTAACCAGGGATAAGGTTGTGTCAAATATTTGAGAATCCTGAACAGGTAATTGTCCGCTAATGGTTCCTACATATCGAGTAGGAGGGGGAACATTATGATGTTCGATTTGATTGGCCACCTCTTTACCATGTCTTGGTAAAGGGTGTTGAAATATGTCTAAAGTTTGATTGGCATTTTGATTTTGATTTTGGGGAACAGTATTTTGAGTATTATTAGGAGGGTTTTGTTTGGGTTGGAAGGCTTGCACTTCCATTTCATTATTGTCAATCAAATCTTGTATTTTATGCTTCAATCTTTTACAAGCGTTGGTAGAATGTCCAGGTCCTCTATGGAAATCACAATGCAAATCAGCTCTATATCCGGGTATACTTGGGTCAGGCTCCCGGATAGCTGGCAGTTGGATTAAACCTCTTTCGAGCAATTGAGGTAAAATAGTTGACAAAGGTTGGTTTAATCTAGTGAACTCTCGAGGAGGCTTATCGGGAGGTTTCAATATGAATTTTTCTGTTGTCTTTGTTGCATTGACATTAGCAACATTTCTGCTGTCAGTGACTCCATCACCGACAACCTGTTTGTTTTTATATTGATTTCTAGATGTTTTCTCATCATCCTTCTTCCTAAGTTGGCCTCTCCTAATGAGGGCATCTTCTACTCTTCGAGCTAAATCTATAGCTTGATCGAAGGTAGTCAAAGTAGTCGTTGATAGCTCATAAGAGAGTTGTTCTTGTAAATTGTTGATGAAAATGTCTAACATTTCCCTATGGGGTAGCACAAAGTGTAGTTTTCCTGTCAATTGTCTCCATCTAGCTAAGAAATCAGCAAAGCATTCGTCTTTATCTTGTTTTAAATTGTATAGGTCTTTAATAGTTACATGCCTCTCGATGTAGGCACTAAATTGATGAACAAATGATTCAATTGTTTCTTCAAAGTTTCTTAAGGAGTGAGTGGGCAATTGATAGTACCACTCTAATGCCATTCCACCTAAACTTTTGGGGAACATTTTTAGTAATAGCAAGTCGTCATGCGATATGTCATGACATGCTATCCTAAACATGCGAAGATGCTCTATGGGATCTTCGGTTCCTTTATATATAGGCAGGACGGGCATGGGAAAATGTTTAGGGTATGGTTGAGCTACCACTATGGGATCCAAAGGTTGACTACAGATCTCTCGATAATTATACGAGGGACGGTAGGGATCTATCTCGGTCCATACGTGAAGCCAATTGTTTCACCATGGCTTCCAGATTACTAGTTTGCCCCCCATATTGGTTTGGTAGGGCATTGACATAAGTGTTATGGGCATAGGATGGAGGAACATGCAGATTAGATGCCATGTTACTGTTGTGTAAATTATTGGTAGGAAAAGTATTATGGAGGAAGTTTGTATTATGTTGTATTCCAGATTGTTGAAAGTTTGTATTTGGCTTAGTTTTAGGTTTCTGTTTATTTAAAGCATTTTGCTCAATAGTTTGGCGGAATAAAGTAGTGAAGGGAATCTTCTTTTGTGTGGGAGTGATTTTAGGTTGAATAACAGGTTCCTTAGGAGGTTGGGTAACCTGTTGTTTTGACATGCTTTGGGCTATAGTGACCATATCCGCATTGGATGGTCCACCCTTGTCACTTTCTTGATCAATGAAAGACAAGGGATTAGTCTGCATATTGCACATATATTCCATGGTTGCTTGAGTTTTACTAATTTGCCCTTTATCAAGGCGAATGGCCACATTAAGGTCATCAATGTTTTCCATGAGAAATCTCTTGAAATGCTCTGCATTGTCAAAGGCAATATTTCCATTTGGAGCTATTCTAGGGGATGAGGATCCATCCTCTCTAACATTTGCTTCTTGTTCTTTATCTTCCCCTAAGTCTTCATCCGATTGACCTAGAGTTTCTCCTTCCGGATTTGTATCTCCAAGAAGGACATTTGGGTTTTCAGTTGTATCTTGTAACCAATCTTCTCCTTCTCCTAGAGTTTCTTTACCATTCCTAAGTTTAGGCATGGTGCTAAGTTTTGATTTCAGCAAAATATATATATATATATATATATATATATATATATATGCAACAAATTAAAAGGTATATATTTACTATATACCTAATGCAATATTGGAAATGAAATGTTTAAGTTTTTGCTAAGTTTTTTGATTTTTTTAGTTTTTCTTTAAATTTTTGAAATAATACAATAAAGACAGCAAATGAAACAATAAAATGCACGCAATAACAAGACTGAAAGTAAATGAGCTAGTCTTCTAAGAACAATTTATAAACATCATTAATAGGCTCTAGTTCTTCAGGGGTCATGAAATGTTCTGCTTCAAATTGAAAGTTTTCTTTTAAGAATTTGATAAAAAGGGCTATGGTAATATTATCTGTCTCAGATGCTGGTTGATAGAAGTAAAGCTCGTGGCAATACTCTCGATATAACACAGCACGAGGAACTCTATTCCATATTTCCCTATCTGTAAGAACAACCTCTTGGTCTTCTACAAGGCCTAGGAATCGGTGTACAATGTCTGCATTCTCGAGGTATTCCTCGAAGCTGAATAATTCTGAAGATACTAAAGCTCTCCTATAGGCTAACCATCTATGGCAAGCTCTCTGAAGTTCATGATAAAAAACTAACTGATGAGGATCCAAGATTCTATCCAAGACTAGCCTCTTAATCTGTTTAAGTTGTGTGGACCTAGATGAAATGATACTAAGTCTCCTGTCAAGTTCGTTCCACAAGGATTGATTTCTACTTGTTTCAGGGATATTAAGGACAAAATTAACTTCTATAGCTGCCAATTGATTTTCTACGTTTATAGTAACTGCTAACCTCTTTTTAGGAGCTACCATCTAAACATGACTTTAAACCTTAAATGTTTTAAAATGCATCTAAGTTTTAGTTGTTCTAATTTTTTTGTTTTTGTTTTTGTTTTCAAAAGGTTATGATGCATTCACGTCGGGTTCACCAAAATGTATCGCTCCAAATTTTTCGCATCCCTACCTTCAGGCTATAGGATCCGCGCCCGGAAGGAGGATGGGAAAAGGATGATGCGGTACCTCGGACGAGAGGACTTTGCGAAGGTCCCGCCTCTCAAGGGAGGTGTATTTTGGTGATTTTTCGACGGATGGTGGGTTCACCAAGGAAACATTTAATGGCAGTTTCCACGCCTAGGTTTTGGAATGTGTTTAATGAGTTCGTTTTAACCTTAAACATTCATCCTAGGTTTGGCCGAATGAAACTAAATTAAACTATATGAAAATGCAATTTTTCATGAATACAGCAGACAGATTTGAAAGCAGAGAACAGAGAATTTACAGGAGGAAAACGGAGAATACCTGATCCGGATGTCTGAAGAAGATTCTGATTTTGAAGCAGTCCCGATCGTCTGAGATTCGACAGAATCGTCTGCAATCAGACGAGATCGTTTAAGATCTGACGAATTCGTCAAAAACCTGCAAAACAGAGAATAGATGCAAAATGCAAGAAATAACACTATGCTAACAGAGGCAAATTACACCAAATGATAATATGAATGCTGAACACTATTCAAGAACAGAAATTAATGCAAATTACTGTGCTTAAATGGCAGATCATAAACTTAGCATGCAATCTAAGCTAAATGGGTGAACTCCAGATGCAAAATAGGATAAAAACTGAATATATTATCTAATTTGCAAAACAAAATAACAGAGACAAAGTTGAGAAAAGCAAACTCCAGGCATCGATTGCCTCGATGTGGGCTGCGGTCGAGATCGTCTCGCATCGATACGAAATCGTCTCGAATTCGACGGGATCGCCTCCGATCTGGACGAGGTTCGTCGACGACGATGGGTGCTGGCTCCGGTTGAAAATCAATGATATACCTGCATCAAAATTGCTATGGGACTAATGCAAAAATAATATTATGATGTTTTAGCGTAGAAGGGTTCAATTTGCAGATAAATTCAGCCAGGGGTTGGGGAGGGAAAATCCTAGAAGTTAAATAGGCTTAGGGGGAGTTGTTGGGAGGTTGGAGATCATCCCAATTTGGGAGATCTCCAACGGGGGAGGGTCCCAACGGCGCAGACACGCTTCTGCCCGGATTGGAGACCCGTTGGAACGGATTCCAACTATGCAAATTCAGTTTTGCGACAAGATCGTCTGGACGACCTAGTCCAGACGAAATCGTCAAATCTGGGGCGATATCGTCTGATCGGCGACGATATCGTCAAACGGTCAAAACAACCTCTAAAAATGGCACAGAAAAGGGGGAAACGGATTTCCCGGCGGTTAACGGGCGGTTTGGGAGGTTAAATTTGATTTTTAAATTATTTACTAAGGTGAATGTAAATATTATAATTTTGACTGCGCCAATTTTAGGGTGCTACATTCAAATACACCAATGAGAATGAATTCCAAGTACGACAACATTTTTAATATTATATGATGGAATTTTGTTCCACCTTCACTAAAGCCTTTAGCACTAACCATTAGAAGTATTTCACCATGAAGATCCAAGAAAATAAGATATTTAATTATGGCATGAAAAGTGATACTTGTGTCATGGATTTTGGTATCAAGATTCACCAACATAGATTTAGAAACATAAGTATAAGGACGAAAAAAGAATCCCCTTTCTTACTTTGATGTGAGTGTGATACCATTGTATGTAGAGCCCACCAGTTCGATTCTAGGGAGTAATATATGAACACATAAGGATATGGGTTATTATATTTTAGCTTTTATCTAGTCTTTATACATTTCATTAACAAATATGAGAGATGATACACAAGCAAAAAAAAACAAGATCTATGCTACATGCACTTGTAAAACTAAAATAAACAATACTTATATTAAAATGCAACAAAGAGAGATATTATTAGCTAACCAATAGCTTTGTTGGTAGAACAAATTACAATATGATCATTTGAATGAAACCAACCATATCATATAAATATGAATGCTATTAAAAGGTAATAATGACATAGCTATGAAGAGGTACAATACAAAAAAATTATACCAAAAGCTCTTGAGTCTAATCAACAAAATTATTATTGATCCAAAGGAGAAATGCTTTCCTATAAGCAAATGAATGAGAGAAATCTATAAATAAAATATCAACTTGTAGTTATATTTAGGGGTCTGTCACGATTAGTGGAAGCAGTGAGATCTCCTTGGTCATGCAATGAGACCCTCATCCCTTATAAGGTATATTTAAAAATAAGAACAATAATATAATGACATGTAAAAGTTATGTTATACTTATGTAGTGAAGAATAAATAACCATAAGAGGAGTAATAGTTTAGAGTCCAGAGCTTGCTAAGATGATGACATGAGAGAGAGAGAGAGAGTTGATTGAGCAATTACATCAATGAATCAATCGAGCCATAGAATACACAAGGAGCTCACTAAAATCAATAGTTACGAACAAAGACCCTAAAGAGGAGTGTTCAAAACTAGAAATGAGCAATGACATATCGAATGTATAACGTTGTCATGCATGATCATTGATGTTGTTATTGTCACACAAACACAAACCATATTCTTTCTAATATTATTACATAGTGTGATTGTTGTCCTTATGTTTGTCTATCTACATGTATCTTTCCAATTTCATCTTTCTCTCTATATATTCATATCTTGAGCTACTTGGGATATTTGTTATTATATAGATGAGCTAGGAGGGGACTTTGATCATTGCCCAACTATACTTTGTTGTGTTAGGAAAGATCGTATATTTATGACCAATTAGGCCAAAAAATCCTTGGATGCCATGTCATCCAAGTCAAAAGAATGGTCTATATCTAAGGTGGACTTAAAAATTCGGTGGTGACATAACCGTTACAAGGTTTTGAGCAAGGACTAGGGACACATGGTTCAACATCAAGGAAGTAGGGTAGTTAAAATGTTTACTCACCTACACAAGCTTGCATAAATGCCAAAATGGTTCATCAATGATCGTGGTTGTGTTTCTAGGTTTTCTTTTGATGAGAATATTGGGACTTAGTGATGGGAAATGTGTTGGATAAATCCTAACTGCTAAATCTTACAAATGACCAATGCCATCATGTCTAATAGGATACTTCTAACTAGACACATGACATGCAATTTTGATGACACGTCCATGAGGGGACAACTGCCATGTGGAGGTCCATAACATCACATTACCACCAATGGCTTAGATGATGTGATGAGATATTTATGATGCAAACAAATATCCATAGTTATGGATAAGGATCCAAGACATAAATGAGGATTTATGATCACAAATAAAGGTTTGTGGCATGGATGAATATTTGTAATCACTGACAAGGAATTAAGGTCATGGATGAATCTTTACAATGTAGATAAGGATTCATGACATGGATGGAGATCCATGACGTGGACAAGGATCCATAATCATGGATAAAGGTCCATGACATATATAGGAAAAAGACCATTATCGATGGCTACTGAAGGGCTGCTACAACCAATTATGCTTGCCAAATGGTATTTTCAATCTAGGCATTGAAAGTAAAGGTCATTTGGGTATTATATAAGGAACATTTCTACCCCGAGCATATAAATAGTAAACAAGCAACTATGGTGAGAAAAATTGGACGTCTATAATAAGTATGTTGGTAGATGTTGAAGAGGCCTAAGCTCTACCCTCTCTACTAATGTTAAGCGCTATACCCACATCTAGGGATTTTGTTGTGTATTTATGCATATCATTATCAATCATTACATCTAATACCCAATAATCCATTTATTTTTATTTTAATAATGCAAAGTGTAATGATTTTACATGCATGAATTAATTAAAACCATAAATAAACTCACAAGAAAACATAATTTTGTAGATTGAACACAAATAACAATGATTTTATTAATTAACACTAAAGATTTTACATTATATCATAGGTCGTTTTGTGGGGGTACCCTCCTTTATGAACAAGGCTCAAGAAAATATAATTCTTGAATATAACTTCACCTTTCTTACAATGCAAGATATAAAGATAACTCAACCTGCCATAATGCTCTAGGATTACCCAAAAATAAATTATTCCAAAATAGCTATTTGAGCTATCTAACCCTAGCTCCAAAAATTTAGAGTCAACCTTACATTCAAAATATGTACCCACTCATTACTAACTAAACTTTATAATAAAATAAAATGGATTAGGATATTGTTGGTCACAAATCTATCCAACTACAAAACATTCATTTGTGTGACCTAGACCCGACCAACATTGAAAGGCCAAAGGACTAAGAAATGTCCTTCGAACCAATCTCCAGAGAGGGTTGGCTCCCTTACTAATCCTACACTGGGTATAAGCTTAGAGTAACAGGAAAGGAATGGGAAATGACATAAAGAAATGGAAATATGGCTATAAGCCAATAATGTAGGATGGGGATAAACTAACAACAAAATCAACTTTCATTTTTGCAGCAAGTAATTAAAAGGGAAGCATAGAAACCATTCACAGTTTACAGAGATAATTTTTGAAACATCATTTTAATATTCAGTTTTTACCAGGGATTAAATCCAAAGACACATAATTCAATTTTACCTAGCAAGAATCATGAATTTAGAAGAAATAAAGAAGGCAAAAAATGATCACACATAAAACCGCTACAAGAACCAGAGCCAAGTCATTTAATTGATGTAGAGAACGAAAGTTTCTTCTGACAAAATGCCATCCTCTTGTTACATAGAAATGCTTAGTATTTATAGAGGATTGTACCTCTTTCATTTAATACATATAAAAACAAAATGTTGATAGATAAAAAACCAGAAGAAGTAATTTCTCCTCGAAAAACCTTCCTTTGAGAGCAGCAATCCAACTTTGGTGGAGAGATTCTTGGGAAAGCGGCAAGATTGTACCTTGGAAATTTGCTTCAGGCATCGATGCATTGGGACACATCAAAACTGGATAAAAATATAGAACCTGGTCATTGACCTTAGGTTACCATCTCGCCTCGAAATCTCACCCTTGCAAAGAAAGTCCACCAAATATTGGTGAAGTCGGTGGACGACGCCTTGAAAATGACCAAAGTCACCCTTCGGTATTTTAATCCTGCAATTTTTAGCAGAAATCCTGGAATCGTAGCTTGCTTTGCTTCAAAAATTAAATGACATCGTTCTTAGGTCTTTCCCAAGAGAATTTGCAAAAAATGGTGCTTTTGAAATGGACCTCCCTAAAAATATAGTTTAAAATCAATTTTGCCCAAGAAATGGAGCGACAAGCCTTTTTGGGGCAATGATGGACGAAACGACCTCTTCATATTCATTATTGATGTTTTGATGATCTGCCCAAAATATTGTCCCTCCATCATTTTATTTATGCCCAAAACATATTGTCTTTCTTTTCGCTGGTGCATATCTCTCATCCTTGCTTACATCTGGAGTGTGCCCATATTTTAATCTCAACGTTGGAAGAGCAGAAATACACTTTAAATTAAAATCAGGGAAAACTAAGTGATTTTACCCCCATAGGAGGGTGAAAAGGAGTTTTTCTTCCTCAAGGGGTAAAATTGACTTTGACTGTTCTTGATGAGTGCACCTTAAAACAGTGTCACCTTAATTCTAATTAAAAATGGTAATTCGTCTGCATGGGGTGCGCAAAGGCATTTTGCCCATGGATAGGGGCAACCTTGACTTTGACCATGCCCCCTCATTAAAAATTTCTTTCTAATTTACCCCAAATGTAGGCACAATTGTCGAATGGGGCCCACGGTGCTAATCCACTCCTGTCTGGAAAACATCTTTAATACTGTTTTGCCCCAAGGAGGAGAAAAAAGGAGTTTCATCCCTCACTTGGGATGAAAATCCTTTTGACTTTTCAACCTTTTTTTGTTGGCGTGGTCCACTTTACATTAAAACAATTACGTTTGCCCCAAATCACCTTTGACTTACTTTCATGCCTTAACTTGCTCCAAGCACTTTGAAACTGATATTTCACCTCAAGGAGGGGCGAAAAGGAATTTCACCCCTCACTTGGGGTGAAACCACCTTTTATGCCAATCTCGGGTGAAAATACTCTTCTAGCACTCCTTTTATTTCCTTAGACTTTTTTTGAGCGACTTCAATTCTATCGAGACGCAACCACTTTGGTTATTGCTTTTTGCCCCCAAGGAGGGCATAAATGATTTTCACCTCTCTCTTGGGGCGAAATCACTTTTTCTTTTCTCTCCTACCGATACTTTTAACTTAAAAAATTTTGCCAATGCCTTTGCTTCCTGAAAACACCTATCACCCATTCCTCTGTCTCATTTTTCCCATGATAATTAATTTTGTTTTTCTGGCATAGTGTCCACAAAAATTTAAAAGAGAAGAGTAAAACCAAAATAATTATAACAAAATAGAGGCAGCAAAAATTATTGCATTATTCACCACGCTTCACAATTTTACAATAAAAATTTCAACAAAATATCAATGTGGCAAAGTGACAAAACTGCCAATATTTTTGGTGGCTCTTGGGGTATCCAGCTCGTATGGATGCAATCAACCCCAGGCCTTCATCCATTGGGCTCACTTCCACTAACTACATCAGAAGACTCTTCTAATTCAACAACCTACTCCTAATTTTCCTCTACTTCATCTTATTTTTCCATGGTAGTCTCCTCCTTCCTTTTCATTTCCTCCTATGCCCTCTTTTCTTCTTTTTCATCTATGACCACTATCTGCTCTGCTTCAACTAGTGTTTGTACCTCGTGTTTGGTGATACTTGCACTGGTAGTCTCGTATACTATAATGCTTCACCCGAGCATCGAGGACAAGAGGACGATAGGAATCAACACAAAACCAACATCTCAACGATCCAACGCGATCCCCCCTGAGCTCCAATAGGGATGACTCAATGCTGGTAAATATTTTCATTAATGGTAGTACTTGTTCCTCTATAAGGGGCTCCTCCCGACTATAAATTTTAAAAGTGTCTTCAACAAACTCTCTCTAGGTAGCTTCTAGCTCCTCCCTTGGCAAAAGCTCTCCTTGATCATCGGTGAAGCCTGGAAATTCGAAATCGACCAAAACCTCAAAATAAATGAGCGAGATGCAGCGCTCCTGCTCAAACATGGTCATCAACTTTCGATCCTCCCTAGCTAGTTCCAACCTGTAAAAGTATTTGCGCAATGTGGCCCTGGTCGTGGACCAAGCTCTATCCATGCCACTCATTGGTGTAACCTAGAAATCTGAGAGAGACAATGCCTGAATTTTCAATGCCATCTCAAGCTTTGGTTCCAAATGTTCCTCGGTGCACTCCATAGTCTGATCAGCAAGAAATATTACCAACTGAGCCTCATGAATGTACAACAAAATCTTGAGTGCCTTGGCTGCCAGTTCTATGTAGTCTTTGGTCAGATGGAGATGAGCTTCCTTAACCTTCTCCTTGGAGAAACCCATTGACTGCGTAACTTTTTCTTCCTGTTGTTTTTATAAAAGCTCAAGATGGGCCGCCAATGCTTGTACTTGCTTCTCTGATCCCATCTAGGTTGTCTGGTATCCTTTGGCATCATTCTCTAACTCCTATGCCTTTTTATGTGAGTTGTCTGCTTTCGATTTTATTGTCTCCAGTAGTGCTTTATTTTTGGTGAGTGCCTCTTCCAACTTAGCAATTTTTGCCTCAGCCTCAAAGAAGCTCTTCTTGTAATGTTCGTCGTGCAGATAAACAGAGCTCATATCGACCTAAATATTTCCCATATTCTCGATCGTGTCGATCTTCATCAGGTCCTCTATAACAACTTCTTAAATATAATCACTCGGAAGCATTTCTCCTTGAGGCTTCTGGACCTGAGGAGTCATTTTGATGGTATGAGACTCCATCGCTTTAGGATCAAAGGCAACTTCTTTCAATGGTTTTGCTAAGGCTCGAGCCTCCTTGCACTTTCAGCTTTTCAACCATTGTGATGAACTTAGTTGGGCTTGATTTATCTTCACCACAATGGGGCATTCAAGTACAACCTCCATTTCTAGTCTTGGCAGCACCTACAACTCAAGGAAGGGAGAAAATGGAAACCGAGCCTGTTGAGGGTTTGGCTCGAGGAGGGAAGTGGAAATAGGAGCGAATTTTGGAGCAGAAGTGGTTGAAGGAATAGAAATGAGGGTTTCAACTATGGTTATGCTTACTCGATAAGGAGCTTGTGTACTTATAGTTGTAATTGAAACTCATAGGAGTGAAGGATAACGATAACAAAAATGGATTGGGTACAACAACAAAGGAACTAAAAGAAAGGGAAACAAAATAAGCAGGAATAGAAGAAGAGGGAGCATCAATGATTGGATACTGAGAAACAAAAAGTGAAATGGAAGTGGTGGGTATGCCAAATGGGGGTGAAATAGAAGCAACAATAGTGGAAATGGGTGCAACTGTCACCGAATGCTCATAAAAATAAGAGAGCAAAGAAAACATACCTTCTAGCTCTGACACCACTTGAGCCAATGATAAGGGAGGTTGCAACACCGATTACTCCTTGGTTTGTTCTCCATTTGCCTCATTCTCCAGATCTATAACCTCCACATTTTGGATAGGTCGTTCCTCTTGAATCAGAGGAGGATTCTTTGGAATATCAACTTGTGTGATTTCACCTACAGGGGGAGGGTTTGCGCTTGAAGATACTATGCACCTATCCTTGGCTTTTTGGAGACCTTCAAAAATGGAAGCACCTCATGCTTACTCCTTTTCTTCTATTGGAGTTGCTCTTCTGGTGATGGTTGTCTTTCTTTCTCCACAAGCGGTGCTTCCTCCACCACGTGTTGTTCTTGTTCAACCATGACGTTTTCACCACCAAATACTTGAAAGCTAGGGGGTACAATATTGGCAAAAGAGATGGGTTGATAACCATCGTAAAATTCATCGTACACCTTCAAAAATGCTCCGTCCATTACGAGACCCAAGGGGGACCTTATTTTACCTCGATGGGCCCTCATAACCCACCAACTGGTGATCTTCTCATCTGACCACCCGGGAAATTCTTCTTTTATCTTGTCAAACAAATATAGTGGAGGAATCTGGTGCTTGTGAACCGTAGGATTATACTCAACCTCTACCTCATAGAAGTCATGCCATGGTGGGAGCGATGTCATTTGCTCAATATGCCATTCCATATCATGTCCATCCATATTATTCCTCTGTTGTTCGATATCTGGTCAGGGGCAACAATGAAAACTCTTGGCTTTTGTCAATGCTACGAAATGACCCAAAGGATCATACTTCCATCGTTGAGGTAACTCTACCATGCCAAAGTCACTTAGGACTTCAGTAATCAATCTATTCTGGCCAACTTGGTCAACCTCGATATCATCAAAGTGAAATGGCATGATACACATGGTTTTCTTTCCTCGTCCTGCCCCGTAGATGTCATTGATGAAATCATGTTATCAAATGACCTCCATGGCAAAAAGGCACTCCGTAGTAAAATAGGGAAGGAGAAATGACTTGCCAATGAAGCCAAAGATCCGCACCATGATACCTTGCATCAACAAGAAAATATCTCCTCTCTCCTTTTTGATATTATCTTCCCTCATCACCTTGGGCATGTGTTCACTTGTGTCAAAAATAAGTTCTAGGGTAGGGCCCAAAAACATGCGGTTGAAGTTGTAGAATGACTCCTTTTTAGTCAAGTTCGAAGTCCAAAATAAACTGGCAATCTCCCTCCTACCTCATAAACCTATTTAACGACAATGAAATAAAAGCATTGATGCAATTGAAAGAAGAAAAACCAAAACCAAAATGACATGTGCCTGAATGACACTGCATTTTTGCTTTGAATCTTCTCCAACTGGGTATGCATTGCTCTAGCCACATAATTCATCCAATCAAAGAAAATAGGGTTTGTGTTAGCTTGCATTGTTGTCGAAGCATAAAACTCCACCTAGGAGATACATTGTGTCAGTGTTTCTTGCCATTTTTGTACCACAAAATCGATCAAAATACCACTTACCCAAGCCAACATAGAAAATATATCTGGAATTTTAAACTCTAACAAGGGCTTCAGTAAATTTGGCAACTCTCCAAACTGAGGCATCTTTATCAACTAACTCTCCATAAACTATCGTAAGGCCATAGTTGACTGATACCTCTCCTCTTACTCTTTTAGATTTAATTTTTTAAATATGACATCCATAGAAGGCCTTACCCCACACGTGAATGCTTCCCAGACTGTGATGGTTGATATAGTGAATAATTTCTCTCCCTTATAATTTCAAACAGTCCTTATGGTAGGCTGGTAAAACTTTGCAATCGCCATCACCAACTCATGGTAAACGTGGATGGGCATGCACAAGTACCAAAAAATTTGAGCATGATAGGCAATGGTGAGAGGACTTTCTGAGGTTAAACCTTGCTTTACTATGGTCTCTACATCTTGGTGTAATTTCTCCACACCCTTGTTCGAAATGGCACAGTCTCCAACCTGAGCCAAAGCATCATAATATGGGTCGAGGTCGACGTTTTCATGTCGCCTGGCTTTTTTAGAATTTTTTCCTCCTTGTGCTTTTTTTGGTTCCATCGCTTTTTTTCTTTTCGTAGCTTTCTTACCTTCCATAACCTTCTTACCCATCTTGTTCAATCCAACAACTCAAGGGCACCCTATAATTCCTGTAATCAACAACTTCAAGGATGCACCTAACAAATTACCTATGAGCTCTATTTATAGATGGCGCCTCCAACCACCGAAGTTAATGTAGGCATTGCTTCTTGGAGAATTCGAGTGAACATGTACTTCATTTCTCTCAACTAGCATAATTTTTCATGATTCTTTTAACTATCAATAACTTCCTTACACCCAAAATCCTCCTTGAACCTTGTGCTTTGCCACCTTTAATCTCAAAAATAACACCAATGGTATCCAACAACTAATTTCGGAAAAGTAATTCACCACGTGTGAGCAATGGGTGCTTTTCAGGATGAAAACGTTGAATTCTATTTCTTGAGGATGTCAAAACATAAACCAAGGAAAAAATGGATGAAATAAATTTGCTCCAGGTGCTTCGAAAACTCCCAATGACGTCAATCGGGCACTCCAACTCGTCTTTTACTAGAAAAGATATTTTAATGGGAAAAATTAATTTGGCAATGCACTTCTTCTTTTCACCTGTGCTCTCAAAAATTGTCTTCTTCTCCTGCCTGTTGAATGTTATGCTTGGAAACCCTCCTTTTAAAACAATTTCCTTTCTCTGATTTCGCCCCAATTTGGAAAAAACTTATAGTGCTTTATTGAAAAAGCAATTAAAATTTGATTTCACCCCATCCTTTTCTGGAAATAACCTTGATAACTTGGAGTTTTCCAAAAAGCATGCAATTTTTAAACTATTTCTGCCCTCCCCCCCCCCCCTCTTTTCTTCTTTAGTTTCACCTGAATTTAATTTTTCCCATAAAAAAAAAAAAAAAAAAAAAATTTTTTTTTTTTCATCCCCCCACATCCCCTTTTCTTTTTCTTTTTTTTTTTTTTTTAAATTTTTTTTTAAATTTGCCCTCTTTCATCCGAAAACGCTTGCTGAAAAATGATTTTAATTAATTTCACCTGAAACTAATAATGCAATCCTTAATAACCTTTTCGGGGTGAAATTGATTTTTGGATAATGAGAAAATATTTTGGGGGTGAAAATGATGCTTTGGGGGTAGAACGAAGTTCTACCGATGGAGTCATTTTCATCATATATATATATATATATATATATATATATATATATAATATATAAAAGCAATAAAATACTTCTAAAAAATAAAATAACATTAAAACATTTGTACATATATACATGTTTTTCAATTTCCTTACTGAAAATAGGCCTTCAAATGAAGACCGTTTACCATAATCGACAACTCCCGACCATCCATATCCTAGAGATGATAGGCATTAACTAAATTTACCCCTGAAACCTAGAATGGGCCTTCCCAAATTACCTCAAACTTATGGTGCTTTTCGGGCTTTGCTTTATTCTCATTCCATTTCAGCACCAAATTGTCAACTTTGAATTTTTGCTCAATTATCCTTTTTCTGAACCACTTTTGTGTCATCTTGGCATGTTCCATGAAAGCATTGTATGCTTTCTCTCTTTCTTCTTCAAGTTGCAGAAGTTGGGCTAACCTTGTGCTCATAGGATCAGATTCATCATTTTTGTCATTGAGCATTTGCAAGGTTTGGAGAATCAGGATCTCGATATGGATGGGCAAGACTACTTCCTTGCCATACACTAGGGAGTAGGGAGAAGCTTTGATCAATTTCTTAATCGATATGCGATCCACCCACAAGGCTTGATTCAAAAGCAAATGCCAACTTCTCTTGTTGCTTCCAAGGGTTCTTTTCAAATTTTTGAGCAAGTTCTTGTTCGTGGACTCGACCAGACCATTTTTGTGCGGGTAATAATTAGATGAAGTTTTTAGATAGATCCCATACCTGCCCGTGAATTCAGTGATCTTCACCCCAATGAAGGGAGTCCCATTATCTATCATGATTACCTCTGGTATACCAAAATAGGTGATCAGTCCCTCAAGGAAAGAGATAACCATTACTTGATCTGCCTTCTTGGTTGGAATGGCCTCTACCCATTGAGTAAAATAGTCAGTTGTCGTCAAGATGTATTTATGTTCGACAGAAGAATGAGTATCAATGACCTTGATAAAGTCTAAGCCCCATTGTTGAAACGAAGCTTCCACTTGGATTGGATGGAGAGGTAAAGATGCCCTCTTTCTTCTATCGACATACCATTGAAAATTATTGTAACTTTGACTAACTTTATGTGCATCTGCGAAAAGAGTAGGCCAAAAATAATCAGCTCTGATAATCTTCAATTCCATAGATCCCCATGCATCTTGATCACCTAATAAGCTAGGGTGGAACTCCTCCAAAATCTTCTATTTTTCTAATTATTTGATGCATATGAGGAGTACTTCGTCTATGTTTTTATGAAATAAACCACTTGGCAGAAAAACATATTTGAAGGCCTGTAAACTGAATTTTCTTCTTTGCAAGAAGTTCAGATGTGGTGGACACCTTCCCGATGTAAAGAATTTGACAAGGTCCTCTGTCTAGTCGCGGTCACCTATCACTTGATTTGTAAGATTGCTCTCGTTGATAACTTCATCGTGTAGTGGTACCGCCAACTGAGAAGCAACACTTTTAGCCAGCTCCTAACAAAGTGCCCGATCGTGGACTAATTTGGTCGATCGAATCTCAACATCGTACTCCTGGATCTTTGAAACCCAGTCTGCTCTCTTGTCACCAAGTTCCCCTTGAATAATGAAACTCCTAACATCTGGATGAATGACGTAGACTATAGTCTTACTTTGTGAGATAAAATGTCAAAACGTTTTCAAGGATTTCATAACTGCATAGACCTATTTCTCAATGAAATTATATTTTTCCTCATGTGGCTGAATAACCTAGCTCAAAAAAGCAATTGATTGTTCATCTCCATCATCTCTTTTCTGCGTGAGCATGACAGCATAGCTTTCCTGCTCACCCACAACATAAAGGATAAAATCCTTTGAGTAGTCCAGATTGATCAAAACAAGTGCTTGGACAACTCTCTCATTTATATCCTAGAAGGCCTGCTTCCTCTAATCTATCCACTTAAAATTTGTGTTCTTCTTAAGGAGCTCGGTCATCTGCTTCACGACTTGAGCGAAGTTTGCAATGAACTTTCAGATAAAATTAATTTATCCAAAAAATGATTGTAATTATTTCTTATTGACTGGTAGTGGCAGCTTCAAAAGAGCATCAACTTTGGTAGGATCAATGGCTAACCCTTATTTCGAAATCACATGACCCAGGAGTTTCCCCTCTTTAACAAAAAAATTGATTTCTTGGGGTTGATAGAAATTCCAAACTCCCGATATTTCTTGAAAACCTATCTTAGGTGAGAACCATGCTCTTTCCTATCATGAGAAAAAATAGTCATGTCATCTAGATATATCACAATAATACGATTCAAAAACTCACCAAAGGCTACGTCCATTGCTCTCTAGAAGGTAGCGCCAACGTTTGATAGACCGAAAGGCATTCGTTGGTAGGTGAAAGTGCCCCACTTGGTGGTGAACATCATTTTGTGTTGGTCTTCATCCTTCACCTAGATTTGGTTGTAGCCAGAGAAACCATCTAGCAGTGATAATATTTGTGCTCTGATGACTACATGAAGAATCTGGTCGATCTATGGAAAGGGATAATGGTCTTTCAGTTATGCCTGATTCAAATTACGGAAATCCATGCACAAGCGAATGTCTCCATTCTTCTTTCACACTAGGACCAGATTCGCCACCCAGGTTGAATGTTTGATAGGATATATGATTTTTACCTCCAACATCTTTAGTAACTCTACCTTCATTAGTACCTCAATATTTGGATTAACAGATCATTATTTTTTTCTAAAGGGTTTTACTCCTTCCTGCAACTCAATGGTATGCTGGATCACATCTTTGTTGTAACCTTTCAGATCGTGATAGCTCCAAGCGATAATATCTAGGAACTCATAACATAACTTCTTAATTTTCTTGAGTTCATCTGGAGTGCAATCTATTCCAACTTTGATTATCTTGTCAGGTTCCAACTGCAGCTTAGTATACTCTTTCTCATCCACTTTGATCCTACACTTTTCTGCTCTGTCATTCTGATCAAAGAGGTTCTCGAGCATAATCAATCCTTTTGGGATATGATTATTCCTTAGTTGGATTAACCCTTCAATCTCCTCCTCATCAAGAATTCTCTCTTCCACAATACTAGCTTCTCTTACCAGAAAATTCACAATCTGCTCATCATTATCAAACACTTGCCAAAAGGTATTTTTATCAAGGACTGAAGGTCTATATATTAGCCTCACAGTCTTGGAATTTCTCACCACATGATATACTGGGAAAAATTAGCACCAAGGGACGCTAGGAGATCGACATGCTTGTTTTGCTCTCGCTAGATTGCTTGGATGTTCAATGTTGTGTAAGCTTCCAAAAGGTCCCATACCTTATTTTGGTACGCCTTTAAATAATGTTGCTTGAAAACACACTTACTAGTTATTGTTGGTCATCAAATCCGCACAGGAAAGGACTTTCGGTGGGTTTGCGCGCCCTGGACCTGCGACCAACATTGAAAGGCCGAGGGGAAGAGATGCCCCTCGTGCCAATCTCCGGAGAAAGGCCGACTCCTATACTAATCTACTTTTGGGGTTTGAGACAAGAGTGCAGGAAAGAAATAAACAGAGTAAGGGTTAGGAAAAGAAATAAAAAAGGGTAAGGGTTAGAGAAAGAAATAAAAAGAGTAAGGGTTAGAAGATGATGATTTGAGGTGGGAGAGAACAGGAAGCACGATTACTCGCTAACAACTCGAATAGCAGCAGGAAATACCAAGAATGAAACGAAAGAAACGCAGTGCCGACCTTCCTATGTATCCTCTGGACGGGTTCACAGGGTTCTCCTCTCTCTCTCATTGGAATTTAGGGTTTAGAGTAACAGCGATTAAGACGAGGGAATAACAGAAACCTCGATCCACCAGGCAGCATAAAAGAAAGCAACAGGAACGTTTTTCCTCTCCTATGTATCCTTCAGGGCGAATTTTAGGGGTTCGGTCCCCGATCGTACATCGGATTCAGGGTTCAGAGTCTCAGTATGCGAACGAGAAAAGACAAAAGAATTAAGCATAGAAGGCAGCATAAAAGAGAGAAATGGAACACAAAAGATCTTTAGTATTAAACGCAGGACATCGAGTTACAGCAACTTTCTAGCAGAAAGTTCCCCCCTTTTACATTGCAAAGCCTGGGTTTTTATAGAGGACCCGACCCTCTGAGTCATTATTACAAAAACGGCGGAGTACACCCTCGGGCTCTGAGAAATCGGCTCCTCGTGGCTACTGCGACTGAGTTTTCAAATCGGTTGCCGAAACTGGCAACTGTGACCGGGTCAACCATGGAAACATTCATTTAATGCGCCGCCCGAGTGTCCCTGGCTTCTGGATGCTATGCTTGAGTGATCGTTACGCCCATCGGGTTTTACTCCAAGGACTGTTACGTCCCTTTCGTTTGCCAAGAATGGTCAGTGGACTTATCGGGCAAGAAAGGGGGTACTTGTAAGGGGCCTTCGATCACCTTGGGAAGCTGCCCGCCTTGGAACGTGGGCCCGAAAGTGCTTCGCTACATATCCGTCTCGCCAAAGCCTTGGGCCGAAGTAGATTCTCCTTGATTTGTTCTTCGCAAGATAATGCTTCGCAGAGACTACTTCGGGGATGTTGAGTGCCGAGCAGATTTCATCTTTGAAATGGGGCTCTTTGTCCTTTGCTGGCAAAACTGCCTCGGCTAGAAAATTTTTTGGCCTGATTCTATGGTTCGGGGAATATCCTCCCGAAGCGCTTCTTTGTTTCCAAAATTGTCATTTTGCCTCGGGCACCACTGCTTCGGGTGAAAACTGGCCGAAGTAGGTGTCAGGAATACTTCGGGCCCGAAGTATTTCCCTTGCCTTGGCTGATTTGGATTATGCTCTCCTCCTTCGACGAAGTCGTTTGGATGCCGCTTCGCAAAACTTCCGCCCGAAGCGGCTGCTGAAAATGCTTCGGGTGCGAAGCATTATCTTTGTATTTTCTTCGGCAAAATTACTTCGCAAGGTTTTCGCCCGAAGTGGTGATTTGAAGTGCTTCGGGCCCGAAGCTCTTTTCACATTCTCCTTCTTTTCTTTCGACGAAGCTATTTTCCTCGACTTGTTTGGTAGCGAAGCTCTTTCTTCTTCATTTGGGGGAAGTCAAAATTGCTGTAACTTTAAATAAGAGAAAAACTTTCAACAAAGAAATATTATACAAAAATTCTACTATTCTTCTACCCCTTGCATAACGTGACAAAAAGTGTCAACATTCTTGGCGGCTCACGGGGTGACGAGCTCGTCTCGACGGAAGAACTCTTAGCTTTTATCCATTGGGCTACGGGGTCACTGGTCTCCCCCGGATCCTGCTTTTGCGGCTTGTCCCTCTTCTTGTTCCTCGTCTCCTCCTTCTCCTTCTTCTTCCTCTTCCTCTGGCACGGCTTCTGGCTGAGGCGATGGTTCGAGGTGATCACGGATGCGCTTCATCGTTCTTCGGACATGTGTCCAGGCATTCTTTTGGAATGGTTCTTGATCCTGTAATGCCTTAACCAAAATGCGAAACCGATCAATCTGCCCGATGTCAGCGTGTTTGGCCCTGACGAATAAATCGTTTAGGCATGCTACCATCTTGCAGTACCTCAAAATGAAGTCGGTTATCTACCCTTCTGAGATCGGCTCCGCCCACCCGTCTATCTCCGAGACATCACCCTCGAATTGGAGCCAGACTGGTTTGAGGTCATCTTTAGTCAGAAGGTTCCCGTCATCGTCTGTGAAACTCGGGAAACCCAAGGAGGAGAGATCCTGAAAATAATTCATCGAGGCGCATTGCTCGTTTTCAAAAATGTCTTGGAGCCTTCTCGCCTTCTGAGATTTTCGCACCTTAGAGAAAAAGGCGCAAACCGTGGCCTGGGCTATGGACCAATCTCTAGCCGTTCGAGTCATTGCAGTGACCTGCAAGTCCTGATATTTCGCATTCTGGACATCGAAGGCTAATTTGAGCCGACGCCTGGCTTTCTGCGTGACTTCATCAATGATTGGCCCTCCTTCGGAAATAGCGAGCTGTGCTTCGATGACGAAGGTCAGTATCATGAGGGCGCTGGAACACCGAGACCTAAAATTCTTGAGCAAATGGGCACGAATCTCCTTAATTCTGGCCCTGTCGAACACCGTCAGGTCCTCCTTCTCACACAGCTGGGCCTGCATTTGTGCAACCCTATCTTCCAGCTCCTTGGCCTTTAGACTGCCCTCGGTCTGTTTCTACACTTGGCTCTGGGATGTAGACTGGAGCTATTGACCCTGCTGCTTCAGGGCGCGTGTTTCCTTTTTCATGGCCTTGCACTGCTCCTCGGCCTCTGCCAACTTGGAGCGGACCCTCGCCAAATCTTCTTCTAGCTTAACATTGGCGGCCTCGGCCTCAATCCTATGCTGGTTGGCGATAACTGCATGAGCCCTAAAGGTCTCAATTCGGACATGCATGGATGCCGATTCATTGTCTACATTCAGATGCACCAGGTCCTTAGGTGTTTCCTGGTAATCATAGTCCGCTGGAGTCATTTCATCCAGGGGTTTCTGCACCTTAGGGACCTTCTTGATCTTGTGCATCTTTTCAGCTTTCAAATCAAACATGGCGCATTTTTCAACTTGAGCCATCGCTCGCCCTCTTTTCTTTCTCGCCTCCTTCAAGATTTTGTCGGTATTCTGTCGAGCTTGGAGCAGCTTCTCGGCAAGGGGGCGTTCCTTGATCAAAGACATCTCTGATTCAAACAAGGCTGGGTCACCAGCCAAAGGAGTGAACAAATATAGGGAATGGATGGGGGATGTCTCACCAGAAGGTCCGACGGTGGGTGTAGCGGGTATTTCGGCAATGGCGGCCACATCATGCGAGATGAGGGATTGGATGGTGGGGCTTGGTGTTGAAGCGATACCTCCGCTTCTGCTAAAGATCAAGGGGGTGGCAGCGCGAGTGGGCGAAGTGATATCAACGAACTTATCCCGGTTGGGATCGTGGGACGGACCTGGACTAGCTGCGGGCGATGTGTGAGGGGATGAGTGGCCCTACAGGGGAGACTGATGGGATCCTTCGGCCGTGGCCATAGTGGACGTGGGTGAGTCTTGAGCATGGGGTGAAGAATGCATACCTGAGTGCCCTCCTAGCAAAGTGGTTGTAGTGACTCCAGGTGCAGCCATCTCCTGCTCTTTTTCTGCTTCGACATCTTCAACTTCCATGGTTTTTGCCTCGACGTCCCCTTCGGATTGGAGGAGTTCCTCCACATTGATGACATTGATATCCGGGATGGTTGCGGCGCTTGGTGACGTGGCACTCTCAATAATTGCTTCGGACGGACCCGATGTAGGTCGTCCAGTGGAAGGGCTTTGAAACCCTGTACGGAGCCGCTTTGGATGGCTTGGAGGCACTTGCACTGATTCTGGCCTCTTTCTCTTTGTCCTCACCAGCGGTTGTTTCGACTCTTCGAAGCTCGTGTCTTGGCCTCCCACAGGTACCTGAGGAGGTTTTCATGGTGTGGCCTTGGCCTTCTTCTCCTTCTTTGGCTCTGGAGTCTTATTTTCTCTTCTTGGGCTTTCGCCCGAACCAGGAATAGCTGGAGGGATGAGGTCGGCGAAGGACAGAGGCTTCCATGTTCCGACATTGGCCTCATAGACCGCCACGAAGTCTTTGTCAGATGACAAAAAATTGTAAGAGTTCGTCTTCCGACGATGGACCCTCATTATCCACCACTCTCTTAGTTGGGCCACGTCCCAATCTTTTGTTGCTTCCTTCAAATCATCTTTTGCCTTCTTCCAGAAGGTAGAGTTGGGGCTCGAGAGAGGGTGCCGAATTGGGTCGTACGCGACCTCCATTGGGTAAAACTCATGCCAGGGAGGCAGCGTTTCCATTTTCTCCAAGTGCCACTCCAGATCCCTCCCGTTGGGATTATTTCTTTGCTCTACAATTTTTGGATGGGGGCAAGCATGGAAGTTCTTAAATCGAAGATGGTCCCTCATTACCCCCAAGGGGTCATAGAGCCACTGCTGAGGAAGTTGGACTAGGCCAAAATTGGCGAGTTTCTCCTCCAAGAAAACATTTTGTTTGAGGGCAAACACCTCGATAACTCCCATTTTGAAAGGGAAATCGTAGGTGTGAGCCCACTTCCGTCCATGGCCATAAATGGCGTTTGTTGCGTCGCTCTGCCGAGCGACCTCTAATGCAAACTGGTATTCGGAGGGATAGACTGGCAGAAGGAAAGGCTTCCCTGTGAAGCCGAAGATGCGAATCACAAGCCCTTGTGTCAGCTAAAAAATGTCTCCCCTCCTCTCTTGTACTACTTTGTCCCTTAGGAGGAGGGGAACCCGAGGGGAAGACCCTGTTAGCATGTGCATTGCGGGTCCCAAAAATTGTTGGTTGAAAGAATAATAGGACTCCATCTTCAATAGGAGAGGGGTCCACTGGTATACAAGCAGAGGATTTCCATCCTCGCCGCTTGTCGTAATAGCAACATGAGGGAAACTTCTATGTACATGAAAGAAAAATAACCAAACAAGAAGAGAACAGGGCGAAAAGTACTTATTTGTCCCAGGATTCTTCATGCTGGTGAGCCGCGTATGTAGGGTCCTGGCCACCCATTCTGCCCAGTCAAAAAATACTGGGTTGGTGCTTGGCCTCGAAGCATCAGGGGCATAAAATTCCCCTCTGGAAATACACTCAGCCAAAGATACCTGCCACGGATGCACCGCAGCATCAGTAGATAGGCTTGCCACCCATGCAATGATGGAGAAGATGTCGACGTTTTTGAAGGTCTCCAAGGGTAGGGGCATCTGGGGAAATTTTCTCGAAGGGAGCCCACTCTTGAGGCTCTGTTGCAAAAAAATGATTATGTAGTTGGAGGACGCGAACCTCTCCATCTGTTCGCTAAGAATAACATTGCGAACCGTATACCCCTTAGGAGGGCCCTGTTGTGGCGCAAAGGCTGCCTGGACATCTTCCTTCAGAATGGAGAACAACTTGTGACCGGAGGCGTCTACCACTTTCCTGGAGGAGGGCTGATAGTTCCGCATGATGGCATCAATCAGCTCAGGGCAATGATGTGTGGGGGGCGTCAGATACCAGTATATCTGGGAGTAGTAAGCGACAACTCTTTTGTTGTCTGTCGAGAGCTTGCTTTTCATGAACTCAATGGTGCTTCTGAGTTCAGCCACGCTCCTCGATAGCTTGGTGTCTCTGATCCTATCCCACCTGTCGACTGGTGGTTCTTCAGGCTGCTCATCCTCGAAATCCTCTCTTTCTTCCATGATTTGTTTCTCGGGGCGGCGACTAACATCAACCTTCTTTGGCCCTTTGTCATGGCCCTTTGCCTTTGGATGCTCAGGGGCTGTCACTTCTGGTTCCTTCCCCTTCTCCTTAGAGTTATTCTTTCCCATAGTGCTAGGGGTGATGGAGAAAACAACGCGGAGGGCTTCGGGATTGGAGGCTTCGGAGCGCAAGATAGGAGAGTTTGAAGGCTAGTAGCGAAGTTTGCATGAATTATCGAGAAAATAGCTTCGTCACTGCTGGAGCCTACGTTATATAGCCGTAGAAGGCAACCACCAGTATTTATGGCACTTGCCATAATTAACTTCGCGTCGCTTCGTCCAATTTTCCGCATGGTGGAGTAGTACATAGGGCTATGTGTTATGATGATTGCGGCTTGCTTTGGAAGCGTGACCCTCTGCCACTTTGTACCCGAGCATGAACTTTTCTCCTAACCGAATCCCTAAAGGACGTACCCGCCACCTTTTCATTTAACTCGCCTACTTCGGATGCTTTTGAAGGTAGCTATCGGCATGTTCCCCTAGGCACGTTTTAAATGCCCTTACCTTTTTTGTTGTTGGGTTGGTGAAGCCGAAGTCAGAGTTGAAGTGCTTCGGGGCGAACCCTTGGTGCGAGCTGTTTCTCTACGCTTCGGGCCCGAAGTAGTTCTCTTTTCCGAAGGTGGCTCGCCGGTCTTCCTTTGGAAACTATTTCGCTTGAACTCCCCTTGGCGAAGTACTTCTCGGGCCTTGATCCGAGTCGTTGCTGCGAGCCATCTTTCCTTGGTTTTTTTTTTTTTTGGATATAGCTGCTGAGGTAAAACTCAACCTGAGTTTCTGAGCAGCGCTTTATTTAATAGCAAAATTTTTTACAATATTCACATAGGCTTGCGGCATAATAGGCATGCCGCCACCACAAACTCAGCTTCGGATATTTATCCGATGAATCTGCAATGCCCGGACCAGATCAGATTGAACTTCAGTTGATTCTTGAAGTCCGGGTGGCTCCTCCCCGAAGTTCTCCATGCTGCAAATAGAAAGCAATACAATAGTTCGTTGCTCCTGCCAGTACCCGCGTTGCTGATGCAGGATGTGGCAAAGTAGTTCGCCATGTGAGGACCCTCTTGGGGTAATGATTGTAGCGATGGCTGGAACCAGAATACCGAAGAGTCCAGTAACTTCTATGATCTTCTCATGTTCAGCCTCTTGAGGTAAGCCTGATGGATTCTGGCTGAACACCTGCGTGCCATGCTCTGGGATACAAAAAGGGTGCAAAAACGTCCCCTCTTCGTTCTCAGGCGCTACCACTTGAGTTTGTTTCTCTTCTTGGCCCGTCCTCTGATGGAGATTGCAAGCACCCATATTGTTCATCGTCGGGGCAAAGCTTGCAAATTGCCATGGTTGGACTTGGATGGGATCTGCCTCTCGAGCTCCACATGACTGCATCTCAGGCTTCTGCTCAGTATGAGGAGTCTGCCATGAAGAATATTGCGTTGGGTAGACAGGAGGAGCGATTATCGGAGCAAGTGATGGGGCTCTTCCCCACTGCCATTTTCTCGATAGAAACTGCTTCGCTCGTACTACTTCCTCAAAAATCTGAGGGAATCTTTGTTCGCCTGATCGCAGCAAGAGGAGGCCTATGTCCGGGTGAAAAGCCCGAACATAGTAGAGGTGGGCTTGGGCGGGCGTTGGTTGAATCTCCCCTCGGAACTTTCTTCCAAGTTCTGGAGAATCGGACATTGAAGTCCGTGACGCTCTCCAAGGGTGTTTTCTTGATGGTGGAGAAGTACGTCAAAAGTTGGAAGGGATCCTGAGAGCCATCAAATGTTTTGAATAGTGCTCCCGCCAAGTCATCCCATGAACAGACGCTTTTAGACCCGAGCAGCCTATACCACCGTAGCGCCTTTCCTTCCGGAGACGCAGCCAGAAGTCGGACCATGACATCTTCGTGGATTATGTCATAGAGGAACGCTAAAGCAGCAACAACTTCAAGGTGTTCTCGGGCCATTCTCGTGGTGCCATCATATATTGTTAATGCCTTCAAGGTGATCTCGAGAATCTTGTGGTAGCTTTGAAGATTCAAGGGGCCTCGATCATCCCAACTGGGAAAACTTACCCCTGCCATTATAGCAGTGGTCTGCAGAGATCACGGTTATCGTCGCTAAATCGGAGTCGCCAGATGAACATTCTTTCTCCGCTTGTGAGGTCAAGGCTGCTCACCGAACCTTGATTCCTCCGGGATATCTTCTTTCAGATTTGAAAGGTGCCTACGACCAAGAAATTTGGATCTTTAGCTCAACTGAGTCACCAGGTGATTTTATCAGGTGAAGATAGGCCAGAGATTTACCAAACTCGGACCTTCTTAAGACATGGGGAGCCCTGGTTACGAAAACCAGGTTTAGGCACTGGTCTTCACGACTTTTAGAGATTCTCGGGTAAAACAGAGTCGCCAGATGCTAAGAGTCTCTCAGTAATGAGAGCATCGATTCTCACTACTACTCAGAAGATGAGACTGACCGGATCTCATCGGGAACTTTGTTAGAACTACTGGCTCCGGTGAAGACGGGCTAGAAATTTTCTCAAATATGGGACCTTGGGTCCCACCGGCATGCCAAAAATCGTTGGTCATCAAATCCGCACAGGAAAGGACTTTCGGTGGGTTTGCGCGCCCCGGACCTATGACCAACATTGAAAGGCCGAGGGGAAGAGATGCCCCTCGTGCCAATCTCTGAAGAAAGGCCGGCTCCTATACTAATCTACTTTTGGGGTTTGAGACAAGAGTGCAGGAAAGAAATAAAAAGAGTAAGGGTTAGGAAAAGAAATAAAAAAGGGTAAGGGTTAGAGAAAGAAATAAAAAGAGTAAGGGTTAGAAGATGATGATTTGAGGTGGGAGAGAACAGGAAGCACGATTACTCGCTAACAACTCGAATAGCAACAGGAAATACCAAGAATGAAATGAAAGAAACGTAGTGCCGACCTTCCTATGTATCCTCTGGACGGGTTCACAGGGTTCTCCTCTCTCTCTCACTGGAATTCAGGGTTTAGAGTAACAACGATTAAGACGAGGGAATAATAGAAACCTCGATCCACTAGGCAACATAAAAGAAAGCAACATGAACGTTTTTCCTCTCCTATGTATCCTTCAGGGCAAATTTCAGGGGTTCGGTCCCCGATCGTACACCGGATTCAGGGTTCAGAGTCTCAGTATGCGAACGAGAAAAGACAAAAGAATTAAGCACAGAAGGCAGCATAAAAGAGAGAAATGGAGCACAAAAGATCTTTAGTATTAAACGCAGGACATCGAGTTATAGCAACTTTCTAGCAGAAAGTTCCCCCCCTTTTACATTGCAAAGCCTAGGTTTTTATAGAGGACCCGACCCTCTGAGTCATTATTACAAAAATGATGGAGTACACCCTCGGGCTCTGAGAAATCGGCTCCTCGCGGTCGCTGCGACTGAGTTTTCAAATCGGTTGCCAAACTGGCAACTGTGACCGGGTCAACCATGGAAACATTCATTTAATGCGCCGCCCGAGTGTCCCTGGCTTCTGGATGCTGTGCTTGAGTGATCGTTACGCCCGTCGGGTTTTACTCCAAGGACTGTTACGTCCCTTTCGTTTGCCAAGAATGGTCAGCGGACTTATCGGGCAAGAAAGGGGGTACTTGTAAGGGGCCTTCGATCACCTTGGGAAGCTGCCCGCCTTGGAACATGGGCTCGAAAGTGCTTCGCTACATATCTGTCTCGCCAAAGCCTTGGGCCGAAGTAGATTCTCCTTGATTTGTTCTTCGCAAGATAATGCTTCGCAGAGACTACTTCGGGGATGTTGAGTGCCGAGCGGATTTCATCTTTGAAATGGGGCTCTTTGTCCTTTGCTGGAAAAACTGCCTCGGCTGGAAAATGTTTCGGCCCGATTCTGCGGTTCGGGGAATATCCTCCCGAAGCGCTTCTTTGTTTTCGAAACATTGTCATTTTGCCTCGGGCACCACTGCTTCGGGTGAAAACTGGCCGAAGTAGGTGTCAGGAATACTTCGGGCCCGAAGTATTTCCCTTGCCTTGGCTGATTTGGATTATGCTCTCCTCCTTCGGCGAAGTCGTTTGGATGCCGCTTCGCAAAACTTCTGTTGCATAACTTTTATTATTATTAACATGAACCATTCACCAATATGCAAAAATATCAAATCATTCATCCACAATATATTATCCACAATAACAATCCACAAATGAGAGAGAGATAGATAATACCCTTAAGGTAGGGCAACACCAATAATAATCCTTAAGGAAGGAATAACTCCACAAGATCTCCCAATATGAGAGGCCACTTCGTGGGCATGACGATTACATAAGATTCTTCTTCAATGATATCCATATCTACAATGACAAATATCTCTTCTTTATATATCCATATTCTTATTCTACTTTGGAGAGCCTACTACTAATATTATATTATATTAAAATATAATATAATATTATAATACAATCAACCTTGGGTTATGTGTGGCCCATGCCAACCCTTATACAATATAATAATATATCCCCAAATATCTATTCCTAGGTACCCTACCATGCCACCCTCCTTACAAATGTTTCGTCCTCGAAACATATGAAGAAATCAGATAGAATGATTTGCTAAGCAATGTTAGCAATTGGTACCAATCTCGATCATCCATCCATCCAAGTGAAACTCGATGATGCTGGTATGCCATTTTGTTACTTGAGTATCCAAATCTGCTTTGTTGGCTCCATGCTTCTACTGCTGTATTTTGATAACTTGAATGATGGGTCCACTTGTTCCTTGATGCTGATGAACCATGTTGAAAACCATGATCACTATGCTTTCTTTGCCAAACACTGCCATAGTTGGTGCCCTGTTGATTACATGTAGAACCATAATGTTGTTGCCTTGAACCATGCCTCCAATATTGTTTCCGCTCATGGTGGTGTGGATGGCGATATGGTGCAACCTTTACTTGATGTTCTACCTTCTTTGACTTTTCAACTTTTGGCTTCATTGTTATAAATTCTTCTACACCTTGTTCTTTCATGTTATCTTTGTTTGGTGTGTCCTTGTGCTCTTCTATCAAATATTCCTTGGACTCTATTGCTGCTATCACCTTTGTGGATTCTCGCTTTCTCGTTCTTCAATTTGTTCTTCTACAACCACTTCTTGATTTTCCTTGTATCCTTGCTCCTCAAGCTGAGAAATATCCTGCAATGTTATTTCCACTTAATTAGTTACTGCTACTTCTTTCATGGACTCTATTGCTACTATCGCCTTCTTGGATTCTGTTTCATGTTCTTCAATTTGTTCTTCTGCAACCGCTTCTTGATTTTCCTTGTATCCTTGCTCCTCAAGCTGAGACATATCCTACAATGTTATCTTCTTTTTCTCGTACCATAACTTCATAAACTTCTTTTGCACATTAATGTTAACGATACCCAAAGAATCTAACCAAGGATAACCAAGAACAATATCCTCATCATCCATCTCAATAGCATAGAAATCTGAATGTAAAACATATTTATCCATGGTGATCTTCAAATCTTTAAAAATTTGAACATTCTCACCCTCTAGTTGTATGTCCTTAATTTTTGTTGCTTGAACTTGCAACTTCTTAGCCAAAGCAATATTAATAAAATTATATCTGCTACCAAGGTCAATGGAAATAATAACCTGTTCCTTTTGAATGCTTCCATGAACTTGCAAAATAGACTTTTTAGATTTAAACAAATTCCTTTGTCCATTTTCTAATTTATCTTCCACCACAGGTATGGTTTCCTCTGTCTGCATACTGACATCTTTTTGATCTTCCCTGACCTTTTCCTCTTTCTTCTTGAGTAATTTTATTTTTTTTTTCATAGTCGTCGATCAAATCCCTTAGGCGATCTACATAATATGGGTCCCATTTACTCAAGAATGCATGCTCTATTTCATCCCAAGTGTATTCATTATTCCTTTCTTCATGAAACTTTGCCAACCAACGCAAAGCCTTCCCTTGAAGACGTAAACCAAGCACGGATTTCCCCCATAAGACATTACAATACCGAGATCTAAAATTTTTCCACCATTCTCGAGCATCAATATCATCTTCTCCAGAAAAACGTTGGGGTACCATTGTTCATACCCTAATGCAACTAGGGTTTTTTGATAATAAATATCATGCCCTAATGCAAACTAGGGTTTTATGGAAAAAATATATCTTCCCACCAAGTTGAAGCTAAAAATCCCAAAGACAACTACATCTGCAATTTTTCTTCCAAACAAAATAAAGTGCAACTGATTTGCTTACCCGAACTAAACAAATTGTCTTTTGAAAAATTCGCGACTTGAAAATTCGTCACTTTCCTTGGTCCAGATAGCTGACTTCAAAAGGTCGTATCTCCCTCAATACTGCTCAGATTCCTTCATATGACCACTGATTTTAAAGCTCTTCAAATTTTGCACAATCTGATCCAAGAATCGCCTCAATCGGATTAACTGTCACAAAGATATGGCTTCTAAAAGATGAGGTTTTTTTTCAGAAAAAATCTGAGAAATTCGTCACTATACTTGTTTCGATGACTAACTTCAAAAGGTCGTATCTCCCTCAATACTACTTAGATTCCATCATATGACCATTCATTTTAAAGCTCTTCAAATTCTGCACAATCTGATCCAAGAATCGCCTAAATCGGATAAACTTGCGCAGAGATATGGCTCCTGAAAGATGAGATGTTTTTCCAAAAAACAAAATTGCCCTAATTCTAGGGTTTCACACAAAAATCCCCACTTTGCCAAAATCGTTGCTCTGATACCACTTGTTACATAACTTTTATTATTATTAACATGAACCATTCACCAATATGCAGAAATATCAAATCATTCATCCACAATATATTATCCACAATAACAATCCACAAATGAGAGAGAGATAGATAATACCCTTAAGGTAGGGCAGCACCAATAATAATCCTTAAGGAAGGAATAACTCCACAAGATCTCCCAATATGAGAGGCCACTTCGTGGGCACGACGATTACATAAGATTCTTCTTCAATGATATCCATATCTACAATGACAAATATCTCTTCTTTATATATCCATATTCTTATTCTACTTTGGAGAGCCTACTACTAATATTATATTATATTAAAATATAATATAATATTATAATACAATCAACCTTGGGTTATGTGTGGCCCATGCCAACCCTTATACAATATAATAATATATCCCCAAATATCTATTCCTAGGTACCCTACCAACTTCTGCCCGAAGCGGCTGCTGAAAATGCTTCGGGTGCGAAGCATTATCTTTGTATTTTCTTCGACAAAATTACTTCGCAAGGTTTTCGCCCAAAGTGGTGATTTTAAGTGCTTCGAGGCCAAAGATTTTTTTAGATTCTCCTTCTTTTCTTTCGACGAAGCTATTTTCCTCGGACTGTTTGGTAGTGAAGCTCTTTCTTCTTCATTTGGGGGAAGTCAAAATTGCTGTAACTTTAAATAAGAGAAAAACTTTCAACAAAGAAATATTATACAAAAATTTTACTATTCTTCTACCCCTTGCATAACGTGACAAAAAGTGTCAACAGTTACCTAGTTGAATATTAGCTCATAATCTCCAAAGATCTGCAGTTGCTTGATCCCAAGATTTTTTGCCTTTTTTAGACCCAAATAGAGTGCTTCGTATTTGATGATATTGTTCGTGCAGCTCCAAATCAACTGGTAAGAGTACGTTTTCTATATTCCAGAAGGAGAAATGAGTACAATTCCAACTCCTGCATCATTCTTACACCTTGCACCATCAAAGTACAACTTCCATAATTGATCCAGAGCAGGACCTTCATCATCAATCACTTTCGCTTCAAATTTTTTAGGTTTAGTGATGGTGTAGCAGCAAATTTTGGTTTCCATCATGGCGTTAAAATTGAGCATTGAAAAATTGTCTTCTATTCAAAGCTTGTCCAAAGTCTCCTCCATCAACTCCAATTATTCCAATTCTTCAGTCATCAAGTTGACAAAACTCATGGGTGTGTCCTCTTCTGCAATATTTTCTATGTGATAAGTTGAAGGCTTCTCGTTATAAATTCAAATTCTTCTTCTTTTGACAGGAATTTCAAAATGAGAATTGTCAAGGGAAAGGTAGCCTCCCAACTTGGTAGTAAACTTCTGTGATATGCACATGCTAAAGTAAGGCTTCAAATCGACCATGACCACTTATTGAATCATAGTTATCTGAGGAATTTTATGCAATACAATGGGGATATCCTTGATGACCCCCACTGTCCTTACGAGGGTTCCATCTAACTGTAAAAATCCAAGGATGCTTCTTGTGTATTCCATATTTATAACATCACATACCGCCTTTGACGTGATAGTAGTTGCAACACCTGGATCGATCATGCAGTTGTGCACAATCCAACATTCCATCCTGAGGGACAGTTAGAAAGGGGGTGATCTATTTTTTCCAGTGGTAGAAGTTGTCAGCATTTGAGCTAACATTGTCTAAGTCAAAATCTTCCCCTTGTATTTCATAAATTTCAGCGATTCTTGCAACAAATCCACTTGTCCAGGCAATTGCAGTGCATCATAGAGACTCACCTTGGTTAGGATCCTCTTCAATTCCGCAATAATGTTATATGTGGATGCATAGGACCCCTTGGCTTCATTGGCAATTTCATATTTATTTCGGTATTGTTGTGTGGCCTCCACCCTTTAATGTTTTATCAAATATAGGTATTTAAGCTTTTTGTTGGCTTGCTCTTCTGTTTCAACTTTTATCTGAGAAGTTGAAGCCTTTTCTTGCACTTTCTCTCTTGCTCGTTGAGGTAAAATATCTTTCAACAAGATGGGTGCATCTGGCTTGGGCACTAGAACAAATGCCTTTGCTTGTGCTTGTTTCTTCTTATTTTTTACCTTTGAGTCAACAAGTACCTTCAGGAGCTCCAACTTAGTTGGGTCCACAATGACAGGCTTCCTTCCAGATCTCATGAGAATTGAAACTTGCTCTTTAGAAGGGACCATGAAATTGTGATCTGCTTTTGTGATCATATTTACTTGACCATTAGAAGCACTTTCTACCAATGTTTGCATGTAGTTCATATGAACCATGCAAGTTTCCTTGCCATGCAGATCATTGCATGTGGAGCACCAATATGCTTTTTTTGATGTGCCAAATTCTTCGTTTGTTAGCACTATTGGATTTCTCTTAGGAACTTTGCTGGTCTAAGCTCCTTGCTCCCTGGTGATCGACAACGATTGAAATATCCTGATCTTTTTCATCCTACTTCATTTTTATTACCATGATTTCGTTACCCATCACTCTTATGGCCGAGTTCATGGACTGCAACTCCTTCAACATCTTGTCTTGTGGATCAGGGTTTGAGGGTGCTGGGGGAGCTAGTAATGGTAATGGGACAGACGAAAATGGTAGTGCTGAGAATGGAATTGGAGCTGGTAACTATGGAATGGTTGGAGCAGGGAGTGGAGGGACAGAAACCATCGTCGTGGTTTGAGATGTACTCAAATTCCACAAATGGATTGGATACATGGGTGACATTGGCAAAGACTGAGAAGATGCATTAGCTTACAAATATTGTGGAAGGTTGGGGAAAATAGACATGACCATTTTTAGTGGAAGCTTACCGATAGCAATCAGATCAGCTTCAGCCTTTTGTGCAGCATAATACAGATCAGGGAATGTATTGACATTAGACTGTCGAATGGCCATACTGATATCAGAGTTGAAAGCTCGAAGGTAATAAAAGGCTGCTTGTTCAAGAGTCGGTCGAAGACCATCAGGAACTCTATGCCAAGTTTAGGAGAACCTGACATTGAAGTCCATGATTTCCTCTTACGGATGCCTATGAATGGTAGTGAACTGATGCAACAAGGAGAATGAATCCATTTGTTCATTGAATCCTTTGATTAGCAATTCAACCAACTAGTCACAGGTGGTGATGGTGGCAAGTTGTAACAACCGATACCAGTAAATAAATTTACCTTTGAGAGAGAGAACAAGAAATATTACCATTATATCCTCTTATGTGATGTTGTGGATCATCACCAAGGTAGCTACATTGGGTATAAGCTTAAAGTAATAGGAAAGGAATGAGAAATGATAGAAAGAAAGAGAAATATGGCAATAAGCCAATAATGTAGGATAGGGATAAACTAACAGCAAAATTAACTTACGTTTTTATAGTAAGTAATTAAAATGAAAGAATAGAAATCATTCACAGTTTACGAAGATAATTTCTAAAACATCATTTCAGCATTCAGTTTCATACCAGGGTTAAATCCAAAGAAACAAAATTCAATTTTACCTAGTAAGAATCACAAATTTAGAATAAATGAAGAAGGTAGAAAACGATCACACATAAAAACCACTGCAAGAAATAGAGCCAAGTCCTTTAATTGATGCATAGAACAAAAGTTTCTTCTGACAGAATGTCATCCTCTTGTTACATAGAAATGCTTAGTATTTATAGAGGATTACGCCTCTTTCATTTAATACATATAAAAACAAAATGTTGATATATCAAAAACCAATAGGAGTAATTTCCTCCTAAAAAACCTTCCTTTGGGAGCAGCGATCTAGCTTTGAAGGAGAGATGCCTGGGAATCGACAAGATTGTACCTTGGAAATTTGCTTCAGGCATTGGTACATTGGGACACATAAAAAATGGATAAAAATCCAGAACCTGGTCATTGACCTCAGGTTACCATCTCACCTTAAAATCTCACCCTTACAAAGAAATTCCACCAAATATTGGCGAAGTCAGTGGATGATGTCTTGAAAATGACCAAAGTCACCCTTTGGTATTTTAATCCTGTAATTTTTAGCAGAAATCCTAGAATCGTAGCTTTCTTTGCTTCAAATCCTAGGTCTTTTCCAAGAGAATTTACGAAAAATGGTGCTTTTGAAATGGACCTCCTTGAAAATACTATTTAAAATCAATTTCACTCAAGAAATGGAGCGACAGACCTTTTCGAGGCAATTATGGGCGAAACGACCTCTTCATGTTCATTATTGAAGTTTTGAAGGTCTACCCAAAATATTGTCCCTCCATCATTTTCTTTATGCCCAAATCATCTTGTCTTTCTTTTTGTTGGAGCGTCTCTCTCATCCTTGCTTATATCTGGAGCATACCCATATTTTATTCTCATTGTTGGAAGAGTATAAATACACTTTAAATTCAAATTAGGATGAAACTAATTGATTTCACCCCCGAAGGAGGGTGAAATTGACTTTGACTATTCTTGATGGACGTGCCTTAAAACAGTCTCACCTTAATTTTGCTTGAAAATGGTAATTCATCTACATGGGGGATGCAAAGGCATTTTGCATATGGACAGGGGTGACCTTGAATTTGACCATGTCCCCTCATTAAATATTTCTTTCTAATTTATCCAAAACATACGCGCAATTGCCGAATGAGGCCCACGGTGCCAATCCACTCCTATCTAGAAAATATCTTTAATACTATTTTGTCCCAAGGAGGGGCAAAAAGGAGTTTTGCCCCTCACTTGGGATGAAAAGCCTTTTGACTTTTCAACCTTGTTCTGTTGATGTGGTCCACTTTACATTAAAACAATTACATTCGCCCCAAAGAGGGGCAAAAGGGATTTTCGCCCCTCCTTTGGGGTGACACCACCTTTGACCTTTTCCTTTGACTTACTTTCATGCCTTAACTTGCTCCAAGCACTTTGAAACTGATGTTTCGCCTCAAGGAGGGGCGAACAGGAATTTCACCCTTCACTTGGGGCGAAACCACCTTTTATGCCAATCTCGGGTGAAAATACTCTTCTGGCACTCCTTTTCTTTCCTTAGACTTTTTCTGGGTGACTCCAATTCTGTCAAGATCCAACCACTTCGGTTATTGCTTTTCATCTCCAAGGAGGGAATAAATGATTTTGACATCTCTCTTGGGGCAAAATTACTTTTTATTTCTTTCCTTCTGACACTTTTAACTTAAAAAATTTTGCCAATGCCTTTGCTTCCTAAAATCACCTATCACCCATTCCTCTATCTCATTTTGCCCATGACAATTAACTTTATTTTTTGGCACAGTGCCCACAAAATTTTTAAAGAGAAGAGTAAAACCAAAATAATTATACCAAAATAGAGGCAACAAAAAATATTGCATTATTCACCATGCTTCATAGTTTTACAATAAAAATTTCAATAAAATATCATTGTGGTAAAGTGACAAAACTGCCAACAGATATGTAGATGATAAAAAGACACACCATTGCAAATATAAATAAAGTAGAATATACAATTTTTTTCTTTGTTTGTCCTCTTTTGATTATAGATAAACCCTTGCAGGATTGTCCAAATATCTGAGGGAGTGATTCCCTTTTACAAGATATGATGGTGTATGTGTCCTTCTTCCACTACAACATTTGATGGGTGGGTTTTTTGTGACCACTGCTTTGCTAGATTTGAGGAGTCTGAGGGGTTTGTGTCCGAGCTTGCATATGGATGTTGACTGTCAAAGGGACCAACAACTTTGTATTCTGATCATATGAGGGTAGGATGACTTTGACCTATGACCATCAAGGATAGAATGGTCGTGAGCTGGGGTATCCTTATGATGTTGAAAGCTGAATCAGATGGATCTGAAGGATTTGCATTTGGATTTAGTGTTCGAATATAGTAGACCTACAAGATCGAATCTAGATCTGATGGCTGGATCTGCAAGATCCATTGACTCTAGATCGATGTTTAGATCTGTTTACATGTGTATAAGTTAACTGTAAACTTATTAGTAATATATGTCGGGCCTCCCAAAATGAGGCCCAAATTCAAAAAATATTAAACAAAATGTAGGAAATATGTATTAATGTGTGAAATAAAGGTCAATGCAGATCAATTTTACCTTTCTTTATTGTCATTGTTGTTGTTGTGATGTATCACGCTACACCATGATGTTTCTGGAAATCTTCGCACAGGTTGGATGTCGACCGTTTAGGTCTAGATGATCATGATTTGAGATCGTTCGAGGTCAAACGATCATTGACTATGGGGTCCTACCACTGTCGAAAGCAATATTCGAGCCTACAGAATGCTATGATCGATGATTGGCATGGGATGAGGATGGTTATATGTGATGACTCAGATGATTGAATACAAATTTGGCTCGAATTTTTGATAATATTTGTATATCTATACCATCCTCATGCTTAATGGCAATAGAGGGGGTGCATTTATAGAAATTTTAGGGGAAATGGATGAGGTGGTGGTTTAGCCAGTTAAGTGGTGTGACCAAAAGTCTTCCCTTCGCATTGATATTATCACAAAGAATGCATGCTTGCAAAGGAGGATATGCTTACCTCGTAATTATCACCAAATGTGCACACCTCAAAGTTATCACCAAGAATGTGCATGTAAATTGAAACATATGTGCTCCTTGGAATCTTCACCAAATATGTATGCATAGTGAACTGGATGTGCATATTGAACTGAGTCTACAAGCTGAACTGAGTGTGCAATCTGAACTGAGTGTGCACATTGGAACTGAGTGTGCAAACTAAATTGAGTGTGCAATCTAAACTGAGTGTGCACATTGGAACAAAGTGTGCAATCTGAATTGAGTGTGCACTAAAATATCCAAGGTAAGGATGGAGGTGCAACTACGAGATGTGGTAAGTGCAGTAAATGAGAGTTCATTTTTGAAGAAGAGTAATCCTTTCTTGTATGTAATAGAAATGGGATATGGGAGATGGAACTGAAGTGAAGTGGAGATTGTTAGGATTCCATATCCTAACATTATTTATTAAATATTATTCATTTAATTAATTATTATCTAAAGTCATAATGTGAATAGTCACATCCTTACAAACGTAGCTCTAGGGTAGATATAAATATTAGGTTTTGACATTTTCATAATGTATCCAAGAAGAAGAATAAATCAGTCTTTAATAATTTCAAGAGGGAGCCCCTTATAAGTGGTAAGGCGATTACAAGGGATCCCCCTTTGAGTGGTTGGTGATTCTTTATTTATATTAAATTATTTATTAAATTTACACAAGAACATCATGGTTCTATCATTTGGTATCAAAGCCTACATTCCTACGAAAATATTTTTAATTAGTCAAGCATGATACTGGAGTTTCTAAAGTCCTCAAATGTGCAAGGAAAATTTAATTCTTAAATTACGAAAGGTGACTACAGATGACGTTGCATTACAAGCTATTGATCCTGAAACACCTACTGGAGGTTTGATTATTGACAACAGTTAGAGAAAACCGAAACAATATTAGAACTACCTTCTTGGAGAAACAAAAAATAATCGTCAAATAAAACGATCATCAATAAGACGTAAATAATTTCCAGACTTCAAAACGCGATTTTCAAAGATATTGTGCTTAGAATATTTTGCATTAAAGTTCTAGAGCGTAAAAAATTTAACCAACGCATCCTATTTTCGTTACTGATCGTAAATCATTCTCAACTATGTCCTAGTCGAGTTCCAATCAAAAAAGTTACTTTTTTCCCGATCACAAATTTATCAACACCGAGCCTAATTGTCCAAGTTTCGATTTGGACACAACATTCAAAAAATACAGAACACAATAATAGAATGTATTCAACCTAGGGTTATGCATAAGAGGTAGGACCTGAAAGGTACTTTAAAAAAATGATTAATCTATTGCAAAAACCCAGCGAATCCTGGCCAACTACATGTATGATGGCATGGCGAATGACCTTAATTTAAAAAAATGGCAAAAAATGGCGAATATCAAAGTTTTGACTGGACTAGGTGAAAAAGGAGTTTAGCGATGTCGACCAGTTTAGAAATCTTGATCCGATCTCAAAACGGATGCATAATATGATTCGATCATGGACCGGATGCATAATATGATCCGATCATGGAACGGATGCATAATATGATCTGATCATGGACCGGATGCATAATATGATTTGGTTACGGATCGAAACCATAATATAGTCTTGTTAGGGATCAGATGCATTATATGATCTGGTTTCGGATCGAAAGCATAACATGATCTGACGATCAACCAGATGCATAATATAATCCAATTTCAAATCGAAAGCATAATATCATCCGACCATCGATTGGATGCATACTATGATCCGGTCTAGGACTAGATGCATAATCTGATCTGGATTTCAATCGAATGCATAAATGGATCTGGATTCAAATCAGATGCATAATATGATCTAAATTTGGACCAGATGCATAACATGATCTGGATTTGGACCGGATACATACTATGGTCTTGTCACCCACCGGGTGCATAATATGACCCGATATCGGACCGGGTGCACACTATGATTTGGTCAACGATTAGATGTAAAATAGGATCCGATTCTGCATTGTAATGGATGCAAGAAAGGTCTAGTTCCGGGGTGGTGGACCTCATACAAAATAAGGTCCGGTTTGGCTGCCACGTGTCACACGTTCAATCAACAACATTGCATGTCCAGTACAATGTTGTCATGTGTCAACCTTGTTTCTTCAATCTATAAAAGGGCATCAACTTTCATTTTTTCCATTTTGTTTTTGCAACTACTAAAACCAGAGCTAACCTTTCCAGTCAACTTTCAATTCTCAATTATTTTCTTCGACTTCCAACTTCTTACGATGATCACCCCTTCCACCCTTGCACCAAAATTCAAGAATTTTTCTTGCACTTTAATTTCAGATTTGATGACAACCCCAGGGATGGACCTTAAATGGCTCAATAACGCACGTTTAAAAACCCTCGTTTCCATGCCACAATTCATAATAGATAAAGTCCTCCTGTAATATATTATAGCTGGTTATGACCATGATAGGGCTACGGTGAATATTAAAGTACAAAATAGACCCCTGGAGATATTAACAGATTGATAGGTCTTCCATTCATTGGTTTTCCTCAAGTGTCGACGAGGTTGCAACTTTCTCCAGATGACAAAGCACACCTCGAAAGCAAGTACGGTATCTCATCGAAATATTTGGTAGGTATAAATCTTGTTAACTATATTTTATTAATGTTCAATGTTTCAAATTTGTAAATTGACATCTAATTTTGTTTATGTAGCTTTTGTCGCCAAATCAAAAAGAGGTTTATCAATCAATGATGTTAACCATCAAACTCTGAAGGCCATTATCAAATTTTTCTAGGCCAGACTAATTCTTATGGTAATACCGATAATTCCATTTTGGGCACTTGCTTATATTGTTCAGTCTAAGCACAATCAAAATTTTGATTGGTGCACTTATATTTCGGATCGAATCAAGTCCGAGTTGCACACGGTGCAAATGGCAACCAATAAGACACAACCCATTGTGGGCACTATTAATTTTTTTTTAGCTTTATATTATGAGTATTTTCATAATTTTTAGACTACTCCTGTACCAACTTAAGTGCATGCAACAATACAGGCTATTACTATGTCAGCAGAGGAATTGAAGGTAATAACATATTTGACCTTGACATAATATTTTATAGTTTATCACATTTCATTTTTTTAATTTTTCTTTTCATCTATATGCACGAGAAGGCAGAAAATACAAGGAGTAAACATATTGTTGCTACTAGGGGTCACAGGCCAGAACAAACTGGTGATTTTGAAGACACGAGCTTTGAAGCACCACCTTTGCAGAGGTCGTACAAACGTTCCAGGAAAGCAGCTACTCCTGGGGTTTCTCGAACATCGAGGTATGCATAAAATGTATAGACCGAATCTAGTGTGGCCAAACCCTCCCCCATTGCAACACAAATTCAACACGTTTCATCGTCTTCAGGTAAATCTGTGTGTAGTTAATTTAAATTAAGATATTTTTATTTTTAGAAGAATTGTAACAAAAAAATTTTGACTGTTTTCAGTTGATTCTCAAAATCAACAAGTATCATCACAAGTTAGATGCTATATGTCACCACCGCCTCCATTACAACAACCAGTTGCATCACACTCACCGGTTTTACCACAACCACCACTTCCACCAAATCAGTGATAGGCACCCGCACAACCTTTGACAATGCCTAAGCAAGGGCAAAATGGTGTTGGAAAATGATTGTTTTCATAGAGATCATAGGGCACTACACAAAGTTCTGGGCATGGTTTTTCACACCCATAGAGATCACACATGCCAACACCAAGTTCTGGGCATGGATGGTCACAATTTACATTTTTTAAAAATTCACAGGCACCAAAAGTTTCTACAGTTGGATTGGATAATATTCAACTTGATGAGGATTATATTTTGTAGGGAAACATTGTAGGCTTCAAGGCAACAAATGTACTTTGAGGTAAAGAAGATCAAGGAGAAGCCACTGACCCTGCAGCTCAGGAGACAACATTGCCATTAGCACAAGGAGCCAACCCTCCTCAGGGTCCTCAAACTAGGGATAATGTTGTAGATTTTAATGAGAATGTTTTATTAGCTGAAACTACAAAAGCTACAATTAATCAATTTATGTTAAAATATTTGAAGGAATTGAATGAATGGGAATATTAGGCAAAGGTCCTTTTGACAATTTTGTCACATTGCCTTAGAGGGGTAGTAAAATCAAATTTTTGTAAAGTATTTCTTTTTGTTATTTTGAATATATTTGAAAGTATTGTAGCAATTTTGGCTTCTATTGCCACCCCCTTTGTATATAGAATGGAGATGCAAAAGCTTCGCCACTGAGCAAGTTAAGGAAAAGAGCTTCGCAGGAAAGAAGATAGCTTCGCCAAAAGAAAGAAGTAGAGAATGAAAAGAGCTTCGCACCCGAAGCATTTCAAGCAGTTGCTTCGGGTGAAAGTTTTGCGAAGCGGCATTCGAAGAACTTCAAGCATTGAAGAACAGCTTCGTCGAAGAAGGAAAGCAAAGATTAGATCGTGGCTCAATTGCTAAGGCGTGAAAAGAGCTTCGCACCCGAAGCATTTCAAGCAGTTGCTTCGGGCAAAAATCTGGCGAAGCGAAATTTGAAGGAGTGCAAACATTGAAAACTACTTCGCCAAAAAATCATCGAAGCACCCACTTCGGGCCTCCCTACTGGCGAACCATTTTTACTTCGTCGAAAGTTGTTGCGAAGCATCTGCGGATAGCTTTCGTGCGAAGCACTTTCACCCGAAGCGGTATTAGCCTGTAAAGAGCAAGACATTTTTCCAAGGCAAGAATGCACTTCGGCCCAAAAAACCCCGAACCATAGTTTTGAGGGAGGATCGCGGTGAAGCATTTTGAAGACTCACCCGAAGCATCCACTTTGGGTGGAGAACCTCGAAGCAGTTTTGACACGCCTTTCCAGCGAAGCAGCAAAAGAGTGAGAGCCATCTTGAGGAGGAATACTTACTTCGGCATTTCACATCCCCGAAGCCGTCTCGCGAAGCACATTCGTGCGAAGTGCATAACCAAGAAGGAGGATCTGCTTCGGCTCAAATCCATCGTGAAGCGGAGTTGCGAACTAAAATTCGGTGAAGCGCTTCAAGGGCACGCACTCCAAGCCGGGTATTTTTTTGAGGCAATCAAGTGCCTCATAAATGAGTTTTTACGTGCCCGGTGAACTCGTTGCTCATTTTTGGCAATTGGAAAGGAAGTATCAGTCCTTGAAGAAGAGCCCGATGGGCATGGCGGCCACTCGAGCTCCGCACCCGGAGACCAAGGACGTTCAGACGGCTCATAAATGCATGTTTCCCCGGCTGACCCGGTCGTAGTTGCCAGTTATGGGAAAATATTTGAGAGCTCAGTCACGAGAGCTGCGGGAGCCGACTTCTCAGGTTTTCGAGGATGTACTCCTCCATTTTGTGCATTGATGGCTCAGAGGGTCGGGTCCTCTATAAAAACCCAGGCATTGTAATGTAAAAAGGGGGGAACTTTTTGCTAGAAAGTGGCTGTAACTTGAATCTCTACGATTAATACTAAAGAGCTTTGGGCTTAATTTCTCTCTTGTATGTTGCCTTCTATGATTATTTCTGTTATTTCTTTCTTCATTTGCATACTGTAATTCTGCATTCTGGATTTAGGTGTGCGATTGGGGATAGAACCCTGGAATTTTCTCGAAGGATACATAGGGGAGGAAAACGTTGTAATAGTTCTCTTGTATGCTGCCTGTGGATAGTGTTTCTGTTATATTCACTTATTTCCTAGTCATCATAATTCTAAACTCTGGATTTCGACGTAAGGGGAAGGGTAATCCTGGAACTCATCCAGAGGATACATAGGAGGGTTAATATCATGTTCATTTCATTTTATTCTTGGTATTCATTGTTGCTATTTTGAGCTATTAGCCAGCGATCATGCTTCTGGTTCTTTCCCACTTTAAACTATTGACATTTCTTCCCTTACCCTATTTATTTCTTTCCTGCACCCTTACTCTTTTTATTTCTTTCTTGCACTCTTGTCTTAAAACACCGAAGTAGTTTAGTAAAGGAGCCGACCTTTCTCCGGATATTGGCATGAGGGGCATCTCTTCCCTTCGGCCTTTCAATGTTGGTCCAAGTCTAGGGCACGTACACTTCCCAAAATCCTTTCCTGGGCAGATTTGATGACCAACAGTTTTTGGCACGCCCGGTGGGACCCGGTCAGTCTCACCTTGTGAGTGGTAGTGAGGATCGATGCTCGTCTCATTGTCGAAAGACTCTTAGCATCTGGTGACTCTATTTAACCGAGAATCTTTAAGTCATAGAGACCGGTACCTAAGTCTGTGCCTTCATGCAAACAAGATGGAGAGTTAGGAATAGAGGAGAGGAAACTGAGTTCTTTGAGCTTGATATTGATGCCTTTGGGGAACGTTCTAGGTTGGTCACCCCTGAGTCACTATTACATGGAACATCCTCGCAAGAGGCTACTATTGACGAACAAGGATTAACTTTGGATAGTACAGCAGCTAGCTTTCCTCCTAATCCTCCCAACTCACCGAAGCATCCTAGTGCCTCCATTCACATTAGTCATCCTGTTAGCAACCAAGGAGGAGCTTCGAGAATTCCTATTTCTCAAAATCCAAGAGCAAATATGGCACACAACAACAACAACAACAACAACAAATGCAGCAGCAACCGCCACCCAGATTGTTCTCGACATGGAATTCTTTGAGACCGCTAAATCTAGCGGGACAAGGGCAAGTTCCGCCTGCTGCTATGAAGAAGATCCCTACGTTCGATGGAACTGGGAAGACTGCTCTGGAGCACATCCAGGACATAGTTTCTCTGGCGGTGATTCATGACATCATAGAAGAGCGAGTTATGGTAAAGCTTCTGGTTCTATCTCTTAGAGGGAAGCTCCTCTACTGGTATAGATCTTTACCACCCGGTACTATAACGGGATGGGACCAGTTAGCCGGACAATTGATGAGAAGCTTCAATGAGTCCGTCGATCCATCCTCTCTCCTGCATCAGTTCACAATGATTCAGAGGCATCCACAAGAGGAGATCATCGATTTCAATGTTAGGTTCGCTCGAACCTGGCAAAGGATACCAGTTGGACTTCGGCCAACTAGCGAAGCTACAACATACTATTTCCTTTGGGCTTTCAACCCTGATATCAGTGTCATGGTAAGGTATTCGAATATCAATACCTTCCTCGAGTTATACGAGTTAGCCCAGAGAGTGGAGATGGATCTAATAGCTGTGGGCAAGCTTCCCCAAAGGATGTCGATGCCCATACTTCTCGATTTCCCTCAATTCTAGTATGCGAGCGCAATCGCTTCGTAGATCTCTGCAACCCCTGCATACCCGATCTCATCTTGGAACCCGAATCCCATTGTATCACAGATTGCTACTCCATAAATCCATTTTCCTACGTTCTCGACTTCGTAGCCCACTATCTCTTCGACATTCCCTGTACTTCCAGTGCCACCTCAACACCCCGCCCTACCTCCAATACCAATGATGGCTCCATTGCCACCCATTCCTAAAGCCGATGATATGCAAGTCAAAATACTACAAGAGGTTCAGTCCCTGAACTCCACAGTGCAAACCCTATCCAATGATATGACCATTATGAAGAAGAAGCAAGCGCAACATGAGTTTCTACCGAGAAGGTCGTATCCTACACCCACGCTTACTAAAGATCAAGCAGTCCAGCAAGGGAGAGCATCGACAAGAAATGTCATGATTGATGAAGCTCCGAGCACTTTCGATTACATACATTGGTGCTCCACGTGTAATGACCCTCACGAAGAGAATACCTGCATGCTGCACCAACATTATGTACAAACACTGGCGAGCAGTAGTCATGGTGGTCAGGTCAACATCATCAGGCAATTGGATCAGAACCTGGTAATTGGTGAAGAAGAGCAAGTTGCAGTCCTTACCAGAGGAGGAAAAAGGTCAATAGAGGTAGATGCTACTCAAATGGCTCCCCTAAAGGTGCATGCTCACCACGAAAAGGGACAACAACTTTCTCAGGCCCCGAGCGAAGCTCCTCAGCCTGCACTAGTCAAGGAGAAGGCCCAACAGGCCCCTACAAATCCACCTCAAGTGGAAACTAAAGAACAAGCTAGAGAGAAGCTCAAGCTTCCTTCGCTGACCAAGCGGCAAAGGGTCGAAGCTACGGAGCAGTATCACACTAGGTACGAGGCAAAAAGAGAACCTGAGGTGCACAACTCCCTAGCCTACAATATTGTAGATGAGCTAAAGAAGATTTCGGCCAAGATCAGTCTGTATGACGCACTGCAACTACCCGAACAAGTGGACTTGCTGCAAGAATCATTGAAGATGACCAAGGCAAGAAAGTCAGCACCGCTTGCCCTAGTGCAGACCCTATCCACATCCATTACGGGGAAGAACAGACCACCTCCATTCTACCTATCTCTACAGATGGAAGGGTATGTTGTACACAATTGTATGATTGACTCCGGGGCCGCGACGATAGTCATGCCCAAAGTAGTGTGCGAAGAGATAGGTATGGAGTATACGCGAAGCAGCCATGACATGCTCCAGTTGGATGGTACTCCCATGAAGACTGTAGGAGTGATTAAAGATATACCTATCCGACTACACAAGATGCCTCAAATCACAGTTATACAAGAGGTGGTAGTCGTCGACCTTGAGCCGTATTTTAGTATGTGCTTGTCGAGGGAGTTTACAGTGAAGCTGGGAGGATACCTATCCATGGATTACTCGCACTTAGAGATTCCATTCAAAGGGAAGAAGGTAAAGATCTACAATGAAAAACCTTCTACTTTCCTTGTACAGAAGATGTCCGAAGAAGAGAGCAGCGATCCCGTGCAAGCGATAGTGGAAGGGATAGAGCAAGTGGACCTGGTCGAGGAATCCCTTGCATAGTTAAGTTGTGAAGATGAGTTTTCATTGGCAGACTTTAATGCCATGATAGAAATCGAGATGGGATGTTATGCCATCGCCAAGCCTGAGAAACACACCAAGTCAGAGAATAAAACATGTGCCCAAGAAGGACTATGGAAGTTGTTCTTCGATGGTGCCCGATGCAAAAATGGTGTTGGGGTAGGCATTCTTTTAATATCACCATCAGGGGAGCAAAAGGAATATTGCTACCGGTTGGTTTGGAGCTGCACCAACAATGCAGCAGAATATGAAGCATTATGCCTAGGACTCAAGAAAGCAAAAAAGTTAGGCATAAAGCATCTCCAAGTCTTTGGAGATTCAGAATTGGTATGCAATCAAGTCACAAACAAGTGTATTTCAAAGAAACACTATCTCAAGTCATACCGTAACAGGGTATGGGACTTGTTTGACCAGTTCGAATCTCTCAATCTATAGTCCATTCCATGAGAAAAGAACCGACATGTCGATGTTCTAGCATCCATCGCAACAAAGTACTCTCCAGCAGAAGACATGGTGCATAAGCCTAAAGCTGTGAGGATGATTTACAGGCCCTCTATCCCAGACAGAGATCTGCATTGGCAAGTTTTTGACAATGATGAGCAGATTGTGAATTTCATGATTCAAGAAGCAGCCACCATTGAAAGAAGAAGCCCTGAGGATGAAGAATATGAAGGGCTAGTTCAATTGAAGAATAATCATGTCCCCAAGGGATTAATTACTCTTGAGAGCCTCTTTGATCAGAATGATCGAGCAGTTTCTCATAGGATCAAAGTCAATGCAAAGCAGTACCAAGATCTGGAGCTTGAACCTAGAAAAGCAATAAAAGTTGGAACAGATTGCACTTCGGAAGAGCTAGAACAGATCCAATCTCTATGCAGGAAGTATCCTGACATAGTGGCATGGTCTTACCAAGACCTGAAGGGATACGATCGACAACTGATCCAGCATACAATTGAGTTGCAGGAGGGAATCAAACCCTTTCGATAGAAGCAAAGGCCTATTAATCCGAAGATCGAGGTCCTGATGAAGGCCGAGCTCCTAAAAATGCTCGAGGCGAAGATAATTTATCCCATAAAGCATTCCTCTTGGGTAGCGAATCTAGTCCCAGTTAGAAAGAAGAATGGAGATATACGATTATGCATGGACTTTCACAACCTGAACCAGGCTTCGCTCAAAGATCACTACCCTCTCCCGTAGATAGATCAGATCTTGCACTCAGTGGCTAGGGCTCAACGCTTCTCCCTACTCGATGGTTTCTTCGGATATAATCAGATCTGGGTTAGGGATGAAGACCAGCATAAAACCGCATTCACTACCAAGTGGGGAACATTTGCTTACCAACGGATGCCATTCGACCTTTCGAATGCGGGGGCCACTTTTCAGAGAGCCATGGATTTAGCTTTTGGTGAGCTTTTGAATAAGGTTATTGTTATCTATTTGGATGACATGACCGTCTTCTCCCGAAGAAGGGAGGATCACCCTTTACACCTACAATAGGTATTCAAAAAATATCGAGAGTTTGGCATTTCAATCAATCCAAAGAAGTCTATATTCATAGTCAACGAAGGGAAGTTATTGGGACATGTGATATCAGAGAAGGGTCTCATCATAGATCCTGATAGAGTTGAGGCTCTATTGAAGCTCCCACTCCCGTGAACAAGAAAGGACTTCAATCCTTTTTCGGCCAGATCAACTTCGTGAGGAAGTTTGTTCCAGATTTCGCCTAGGTCATCAAGCCAATGTCCAAAATTTTAAAGAAGGGCACTGAATTCATCTGGACGGAAGAGAGAAAAGAGGCATTTGAAGAGATCAAGGCCCGAATTGCTCAGGCACCAGTCCTGACCAACCCTGACTATAACCGAGATTTCATCCTATATGCTATAGGAGAACCTGAGAGCTATGCTGCAGTCCTGACACAGAAGGGGGAAGATGGCGAAGAGCGCCCCATCATGTTTCTAAGCCAGGTGATACACCCCCATGAAGAAAAGTACAATTTTATAGAAATGCAGGTGCATGCAGTAATGAAATCTCTTAGGAAATTCAAGCAATTCATTTCCCAAAGTCGGGTTACGATCTTTGTCATTCACCCCGATGTGCGCAATTTCATTATCCAAGGAGAGTTGGGAAGCAAAAGAGTCGGTTGGGTCAACAAGATACAAGAGTTCGACATCGAAATCAGACCCACAAAATTGGTTCACGGTCACGCATTATGTCAAGAGCTGGCAAAGAGCGTAGCGGCCGAAGTGACAACTTGTCAGTGGGATGACTCAACAGTAGAAGGATGCTTCACAAACCAAGAAGAGGATGAGAAGGACTGGGTCGGTGAGATAGTTGAATACTTCAACACCGGTAGATGTCCTTCGCATCTAAATGCTTCATAGCGAAGGCACTTCAGGATGCGGTCCCTCCGATACACATTGCGCCTCGAAGGCCTATTTTTTAGAAACATCGATGGCGTTCTTCTCAGGTGCATAAAAGAAGATGATAAGAAGAGAATCCTAGGAGAATTCCATTCAAGATTATCTGGGGGCCACTTCGTAGGAAGAACGATGACATTGAAGATAATTAAAGCTGGTTATTATTGGCCTACACTCTTCGTCGATGCCTTTGCGATCTGTCGTAGATGCGAGCAATGTCAAAAGTTCATTGGCCGAAGCAGAAGTGCTCCTATGCCTCTCCGATCGATACAAGTAGAAATGCCTTTTCAACAATGGGGGTTGGATTTCATAGGGGTTATATCGTCGAACTCTTTCGTTGGGCATAAGTTCATCCTGACCGCAATCGACTACTTCACCAGATGGGCCGAAGTAGTACCCATGAAGCATGCTGATCAAGAGACCGTCATCGCCTTCCTAGAGGGTTTGATCACCCGGTTCGGCATCCCAGAAGCAATCATTACGGACAATGGTCCTGGCTTCGTAGGTGCCAAAATCAATGAGTTCCTCTACAAATATGGGATATATCATAAAGTCTCCTCTAATTACTATCCATAGGGTAACGGATTGGCGGAATCAACTAACAAGACTCTGTTAAGGGTGCTAAGAAAGCTCATGGAGAAAAACAAAAGAACTTGGCACCTCCTTCTAGATCGGGCCTTGTGGGCCGATCGGATTTCTGTCAAGAAGTCAATCAAGACATCACCTTACGCCCTGGTGTATGGCAAAGAGGCCATCTTACCTACCCATGTAGAGATCCCTACATTGCAGCTGTTAGATGAGGAAGGAGAAGTTAATCCTATGGAAAATAGGCTAGCTCAGCTACTGCAGCTAGAGGAAGATCATGAGAAGGCCTACCAGAGCTTCGCTAAGCATGCTCAGATCACCCGAGACTGGTTCAAGAAAAAATCCTTCGACCGCACGTTCAAAGTGGGAGATCTAGTATGGAAGTGGGACTCTTGGAAGGCTAAGCCTGGGAATCATGACAAATTGGACGCTTTTTGGGATGGACCGTTCAAAATTGTAAAGGTAAACTCAGCCAACTCTTTCATCCTCAAGGATGCAGATGGCCAAGTCTTGCCAATTTCTATCAATGGTCTTCATCTGAAGACTTTCCATCACTAAGACGAAAAAAAAAATGTGTTCGAGTTTTACCTTGTATATAATTTTTCATTTTTGTATATATATACCCTGTTGCAAGATCTCCGAGAGGTTAAGTATCACACTACCATAAGTGACAAACTCCAGCTTCGCTAAGCCTAGCCAGAATCTCCTTCGAGAACTTTAGATGCGAAGTGGCTGATGCAAAGTGGTTCGCAGCGAAGCACGTTGTCCTCGAAGAGCCAAACGAAATTCAAAATGAAGGCATGAGAAATGCTTCGCAAAAGGAGTATGAGCAAACTAGTTTTTGAAGAAAGTCTAGCGAACCATTTCTCAAAAGGAACGAGCAAAGTGGTGATGTAGCGAGGTAAAACTACTTCGGGCCCGAAGCATAGAAAATCAGCTTATACCGAAGGTTCGCTATGAAGCATCTTCAGCACCGGTTTCAACTTTGCCAACTCAATAGCGCGTAAGGCGAGAGCATTTAAAATGTGCCTTGGAGGACGTGCCAATGACAACCTAGGGAAACGTTCGAAGTGGGTGAGTTTAATGCAAAGGTGGTGGAGTACATCCCGAGAGGATTCGATTATGAGAAAAGCTCGCACCTAGGTACGAGGTGGCAGCAGGTTGAGTTTTCGATGTCGGGCATAATCATCGAAGCGCATGGGTCCGCGTACAACGCCGTCGCAAAGCCAATCAAAAGGCACGACAACCTTCCCCATCCGAGTTGTAAATTTAATTATGGCAGGAGCCATAAATAGAGGTAGTTGCCTTCTAAGGCTATAAAACTCAAGCCTCAGTGGTAAAGAAGGTTATTCGCCTACTGATTGATGCAAGACGAAGAGTCTTCATTGACAGCCTACAATTCTTCCGCCCTTCACATCGAAATCCTTCACATCGAAGTCTTCTGCATCGTGAACTCTGCTACCATGAATATCCACAATGGGGAAGAAGAACTCCAAGGAAAAGAGAAAGGAGCCAGAAGTAGTAGGCCCTAAAAAAATGAAGAAGGGCAAGGAGGAGAAAAAATAGAGACCAAAGAAGGTCGACCTTAACCTCCACCCTGAAAAGCAAGTCATGGAGGAAAGAGAAGATTCTAAAGAAGAACAACCCGAAGAGCCACCAATTGATGGGTGGGAGAAAATTAGGGACACAGAGCTTTCAAAGAGCGTGGCCGAACTCAGATACACCATCGAGTTCATGAAGAGTAGGCTCTCAGCAGAGAATAAGAGAGCCACCACGTATTATTCTTAGATATATTGGTATCTGACTCCACCCGTGCACCATTGTCCCAAACTAATCTATGCCATCATGCAGAACTACCAACCCTCCTCCAAAAAAGTGCTAGACGTCGCTGGCCATAAATTGTTTTCAATTTTGAAAGAAGATGTGCAAGCAGCCTTCGCACTGCAACAGGGGCCGCCCAAAGGCTATTCGATTCATAATGTCATCTTGAGTGAACAAATGGAGAGGTTCACCTCCTCCAGCTATATTTTGAAGTTTCTGAGTGAGAACCTCAAGAGTGGGCTCCCTTCAGGCAAGCTACCCCAAATGCCCCTCCCCCTGACAGATTTCAAGAGCATGGACATCTTCTCCATCATTGCATGGGTAGCGGGTCTGTCGACCGATGCTTCGGTGCACCCCTGGCAGGTGTCTTTGGCCGAATGTATTTCAAGAGGGGAATTTTATGCCCCTGATGCTTCAAGGCCGAACACCAACCCAGTATTCTTTGACTGGGCAGAATGGGTGGCCCGAACCTTGCACACGCGGCTGACCAGCATGAAGAACGCTGGAACGGGCCAGTATTTTGGACCTTGTTCTTTCCTAGTTTGGTTGTTTTTCTACCATGTACATAAGAATTTTCCCCACATCGCTATTTCTTCAAGTGGCAAGGATGGAACTCCTCTGCTTGTGTACCAGTGGACTCCCCTCCTGGAGAGGACGGAGTCATATTATTCTTTTAATCAACAATTCTTGGGACCTGCCATTCATTTGTTGAAGGGTTCTTGCCCTCGGGTGCCCCTCAGTTTAAGAGACAGAGTGGTGAAGGAGAAGAAGGGAGACGTATTTCAACTAACATAAGGGCTTGTGGTTCACCTATTCGGCTTCACGGGGAGGCCCTTCCTGCTACCCGTCTACCCCTTCGAATACCAATTTGCATTAGAGGTCGCTCGATAGAGCGACGCAACAAATGTCATCTACGACCATGGTCAAAAATGGGTGCACACTTGCGACTTCCCCTTCAAAATGGGGGTAATTGAAGTGTTTGCCCTGAAGCAACATGTATTCCTAGAGGAGAAGCTTGCCAGCTTTGGTCTGCTCTAGATTCCTCAAAGGTGGCTCTACGATCCCTTGGGGGTGATGAGGGACCACCTCAGATTCAAGAATTTTCATGTCTGCCCCCACCCAAAAATCGTGGAGCAAAGAAATAACCCCAATGGGAGGGATCTGGAGTGGCATTTAGAAAGGATGAAGACCTTGCCTCCCTGGCATGAATTCTACCCTATGGAAGTTGAGTTTGATCCTGTTCAGCATCCTTTCCCAAGCCCAGACTCCATTTTTTGGAGGAAGATGAAAGACGATCTGAGGGAGGAATTGAAGGATTGGGGCGTAGAACAATTAAAGGAATGGTGGAAAATGAGAGTTCATCGACAAAAGATGAAATCATACGGACTCTTGGAGATGGATAAGGACTTCGCGGTTGTTTACGAAGCCAATGTTGGGACTTGGAAGCCCACCTCCTTCATCGACTTCATTCCCCCAAGTGCCCTAGGTTCGGGCGAAAGCCCAAGGAGAGCTGATGATGCTTCGAAAGAAGAAGAAGAGGAGGAGGCAAAAGCTGCACCAGAAGAACTACCTCAGGAACCTATGGAAAGCCATGACACCAGTGCCACGGGATCGATGCAACAATCAGAGAAGAAGGAGGAGAAGAAGAAAAGAAAGAGGCAAGAGCAAGCTCAAGTGCCTCCAACCCACCCAAAGCGACCACGTACAAAGCTTCCAGGTGCTTCTGGCGGACAACCTATGATAGGCCCAACCGAGGCAAATATTGAAGGGACGACATCACAAAGGGCCGAAGTAGCCTCAGACGTAGATGTCATTGATGTGGAGGAACTCCTCCAACAAGAAGGGGACCCTGAAGGAGAGGTCATGGAAGTCGAGAGTGCCAAAGCTAGAAAGGAGCAAGAGCCAATCACGCAAGAAGCCACCACTTCTGCTCTGCCAGGAGGGCACGCAGGTACGCACTCTTCACCCTTCACCTTGGTTCCTCACATGTCCACTACGGTCCCGACCGTAAGTCCCCATCAGTCTCTCTCTCCCTGCAAAGTCAATCACCCCCTCACATGTTGTCCTTCACTACTTCAAGTTTGTCTCATGATCCCGTTAGCCCCACACACATGTCCACTCCATTTGAATCATCTGGCCGGGACAAGTCCGTCGATACTACTTCGCTCGCCCATGCCACCATTCCCTTGGTTCTCAATCAGAGCGAAGGTAGTACTCCAATGCCGAACCCCGTTCCCCACTCCCCGATCACACACGACATTGTTCCTCTCGTCGAAGCTCCCATCACACCCATCGTCGAACCTACTGGTGAGGCATCCCCTATCCATTCTTTATATTTGTTCACCCCTTTGGCTGGAGATCCAACCTCATTTGAAACTGAGTTATCCATGATTAAGGAATGTCCTCTGGCTAAAAAGCTACTCCGAGCCCGACAGAACACAGATAAGATGCTAAAGGAGGCGAGGAAAAAGAGAGGGCGCTCTCTGGCCCAAGTTGAAAAGTGCGTTGTGTTCGACCTGAAGGACGAAAAATTGCATAAAGTGAAAAAGGTCCCCAAGGTCCAGAAGCCACTGGACGAGATGACCCCGACGGATTATGATTATCAAGAGAAATCCAAGGACCTAGAACACTTGAATGTAGATAATGAATCTGCATCCATGCATGTAAGGATTGAAACTTTTCACGCACATGCAAACATCGCCAATCAACGCAGATTTGAAGCAGAGAGCACCAACATCAAGTTGGAAGAGGAGCTAGCAAGACCTGCTCCAAGATAAAGGATGTAGAGAAGCAGTGTGAGCTGATGAAGAAGGAAGCAGACGTCCTGAAATAACAAATAGAACAACTGTAGAACTCAACTAAAAACCAAAGCAAGATACAGGCCAAAGCTGATCTGAAGGCCAAAGAATTTGAAAGCAAGATCTTGCAGATGCAGCAACAGTTGTACGAAAAAGAGAGCCTAGAGTTGTTTGATAGGGGCCGAATAAAAGAAATCCGCTCACACCTGCTAAAAGGCTTCAGATCCCGGACCTCCAGCACCCTGTCAATCTTGACATACATCACCGAAGCCCAGAATGCCGCTTCTCAAGAAGGGCCAATCATAGATGAAATCATCCAAAAAATTAGAGGCCGACTCAAACTAGCTTTTGAGGTCCAAAGTACCAAATATCAGGACCTGCAGGTTGCTGCTATGAGTCGGACGACCAGGGATTGGTCTACAGCCCAGGCCACGGTCCATGCCTTCTTCTCCAAGGTGAGGAAAGCCTAGAAGGTGAAAGACCTCCTGGATGTATTTGAGCATGAGCAGCGTGCATCTCTAGGCTACTTTCAAGATCTCTCTTCATTAGGTTTCCCTAGTTTCATTGATGATGATGGGAACCTTCTGACCAAGGAAGAACTCAAGCCGGCATGGCTCCATTTTGAAGGTGACGTCTCAGAGATAGACGGGTGGGAAGAGCCAATTACAGAAGGACAAGTCATAGATTTCATTCTGAGACATTGCAAGATCGTGGCTTGCCTCAATGATCTAAGCACAAGAGCCAAGCATGCCGACATAGGGCAAATAGATCGGTTCCATGTTCTAGTAAAAGTGCTACAAGACCGAGAGCCTTTCTCGAAAGGTGCCTGGGCTCATGTTCGCCGAACCATGGAATGCATCCGTGATCGCCTTTCCCCACCATCGCAGCTGGAGGCCACGCCAGAGGAAGAAGAAGAAGAAGAAGAAGAAGAAGAAGCAATCGTGGAAGCACCCGTAGAAGGAGAAAAAGGAGAAGGGTCTGGAGGTAACTCTGGCCCAACGGATCAAGGCTGAGGGTTCTTACACCGAGGCGAGCTCGTTGCCCCGCGAGCCACCAAGAATGTTGACAATTTTGTCACATTGCCTTAGAGGGGTAGTAAAATCAAATTTTTGTAAAGTGTTTCTTTTTGTAAAGTATTTCTTTTTGTTATTTTGAATATATTTGAAAGTATTGTAGCAATTTTGGCTTCTATTGCCACCCCCTTTGTATATAGAATGGAGATGCAAAAGCTTCGCCACCAAGCAAGTTAAGGAAAAGAGCTTCGCAGGAAAGAAGATAGCTTCACCAAAAGAAAGAAGTAGAGAATGAAAAGAGCTTCGCACCCGAAGCATTTCAAGTAGTTGCTTCGGGCGAAAGTTTTGCGAAGCGGCATTCGAAGAACTTCAAGCATTGAAGAACAGCTTCATCGAAGAAGGAAAGCAAAGATTAGATCATGGCTCAATTGCTAAGGCATGAAAAGAGCTTCGCACCCGAAGCATTTCAAGCAGTTGCTTCGGGCAAAAATCTGGCGAAGCGAAATTTGAAGGAGTGCAAACATTGAAAACTACTTCACCAAAAAATCATCGAAGCACCCACTTCGGGCCTCCCTACTAGTGAACCATTTTTACTTCATCGAAATTTGTTGTGAAGCATCTGCTTCGGATAGCTTTCATGCGAAGCACTTTCACCCGAAGCGGTATTAGCCTGTAAAGAGCAAGACATTTTTCCAAGGCAAGAATGCACTTCGGCCCAAAAAACCCCGAACCATAGTTTTGAGGGAGGATCACGACGAAGCAGTTTTGACATGCCTTTCCAGCGAAGCAGCAAAAGAGTGAGAGCCATCTTGAGGAGGAATACTTACTTTGGCATTTCACATCCCCTAAGCCGTCTCGCGAAGCACATTCATGCGAAGTGCATAACCAAGAAGGAGGATCTGCTTCGGCTCAAATCCATCATGAAGCGGAGTTGCGAACTAAAATTAGATGAAGCGCTTCAAGGGCACGCACTCCAAGCCGAGTATTTTTTTGAGGCAATCAAGTGCCTCATAAATGAGTTTTTACGTGCCCGGTGAACTCGTTGCTCATTTTTGGCAATTGGAAAGGAAGTATCAGTCCTTGAAGAAGAGCCCGACGGGCATGGCGGCCACTCGAGCTCCGCACCCGGAGACCAAGGACGTTCAGACGGCTCATAAATGCATGTTTCCCCGGCTGACCCGGTCGTAGTTGCCAGTTATGGGAAAATATTTGAGAGCTCAGTCACGAGAGCTGCGGGAGCCGACTTCTCAGGTTTTCGAGGATGTACTCCTCCATTTTGTGCATTGATGGCTCAGAGGGTCGGGTCCTCTATAAAAACCTAGGCATTGTAATGTAAAAGGGGGGAACTTTCTGCTAGAAAGCGGTTGTAACTTGAATCTCTGCGATTAATACTAAAGAGCTTTGGGCTTAATTTCTCTCTTGTATGCTGCCTTCTGTGATTATTTCTGTTATTTTTTCTTCATTTGCATACTGTAATTCTGCATTCTGGATTTAGGTGTGCGATTGGGGATAGAACCCTAGAATTTTCCCGAAGGATACATAGGGGAGGAAAACGTTGTATTAGTTCTCTTTTATGCTGCCTGTGGATAGTGTTTCTGTTATATTCACTTATTTCCTGGTCGTCGTAATTCTGAACTCTGGATTTCGACGTAAGGGGAAGGGTAATCCTGGAACTCGTCCAGAGGATACATAGGAGGGCTAATATCGCGTTCATTTCATTTTATTCTTGGTATTCATTGTTGTTGTTTTGAGCTATTAGCCAGCGATCGTGCTTCTGGTTCTTTCCCACTTTAAACTATTGACATTTCTTCCCTTACCCTTTTTATTTCTTTCCTGCACCCTTACTCTTTTTATTTCTTTCTTGCACTCTTGTCTCAAAACACCGAAGTAGTTTAGTAAAGGAGCCGACCTTTCTCCGAAGATTGGCACGAGGGGCATCTCTTCCCTTCGGCCTTTCAATGTTGGTCCAGGTCTAGGGCGCGTACACTTTCCCAAAATCCTTTCCTGGGCAGATTTGATGACCAACAATTTCTTTTAAGGGAAATCAATACCCGATATAAAAATTATGTAAAAATAGATTCTCTTTATTCTTTGATTTAATTTGAACCAGAAAAGATTGATGACCTGCTAAAACAAGCCACATCAGGATCTGTTAAGTCTGATTTTATTTACGATGATGATGTTTTGAATGTTGTTGTTGGTAGATTGGAGAACATTAATACCGAAACACAAGCATTTTATAACTAGTGGGCTTCTGATAAGGACAAAGTTGTAGTTGTTTATGCTGCAAGGGATATGGTTGAGGTAAGAAAACTTTTTATGTTTCAATTTTGTATTACAGTGAAATTTTTATATTTCTTGAAAATATGAAATAATTTCAATATAACCCTTTTGTTTTTGTAGTCAAATTTTGAACACTTAAAAACACAGGTTAAGAGCATGGATGTCAATCTTAAAAGGTCGAAGACATTTTTGAATCATGCAATGGAAATGAAAAATAAAATGCAAGCAAAAATATCAGAAAATAATCGTTTAAAAAATATATCAAGGAGAAGCTCAAATAAGATCCAGAAATGGTGCTTGAGAAAACAAAGGAAACACTTCCAACAATACTTGAAGATCCAAAAAAAGAAGAAGCACAATTGGTGAAAAGTATTGTGAAAGTACATGAAAACTTGGTGAGAGTTGAAGCACTGCTAGAAGTGAGTGTCACAGATGTCGACAAAGGAAAATAAACGACAACTCCAACCGATAGTGAAACAACCAAGCACCAATCAAATGTTTGAAAATTTGAAAATGTAATATGCTATCAAGTTGATTGTAGTCAACAATTTTATACAATGTAATATGCTTCTTTTTGAAGTAATGATAATGACATTTTCTCATTTTGTGTTTTCCATCATTAATAGTTTACTTGCATTTATAAATATGTGTTGCAATTTTAGTTTATTTTTGACCAATATTATTCACTATGTTCATCTCAACAACAAAAACATTATAGATTACATTACAGATCAACATTAATATACCAATAATAAAATTTAAAACATGAAACATGAAGATTTATCAATGAAGATTTACCAAGACACCATGACATAAACATACAATTATAAAAACTACAAAAAGATATAAGACATGTAATTTTTGAAATATTAATGTGATATAAAACAATAATTTGTAAAATCTTATAAATATTGAACAATATTGTGAAATTTTCTATGAAGTTTGTGAAATCAATACACTATTGTGTTTATCAATGTCAATGAAATCATGGAAAAATACCATTATGGAAGCTGAAACATTTCAACTTATTCAGAAGCATTATGAAGCATAGCAGAAATCTGTGTCTCCACCATCTGATCACTAAAAGCATCATCATTGTAGTTATCGATCGTATTCGACGTTCCTCTTTTGTCTATCAGGGAACTCCAGTGTGCTAAAGCTCTGTCATACGTAAATGTATCCAACTGATATGAAGACACATAAATTGTTAAACAATTTTGTAAATTTCTATTGAGTCTGTTGCAGAGTTTAGATTTAACAAAATAAAGTGCACTGAAAAATCTTTCATCTTCAACTGACCCCAAAATTATTGTTTCACATAATTCATATAAATGAAATTATTCACTTATTGTATCTTGTAAGATTGTGTTTGGATACAACCTCATGGACAACTGTCATAAGTGATGTTTGCACAACCATTGTTCTTCCAAAATGCGATGACTGTTCTTTCAAAATATCACTGTTGAGTATACCTTTTATTTCAACACCATTGATTTCCACACTCTCACTGAAATGGTTAATGAGGTTACCCATATATTTAATAAACAACTCATTTGCAAAATTGTATTCAGTAAAAGGTCCCCAAAATATGGGGTTAACCACACCCATGGCCTCGAGCAACTCATCTCTCTGAAATCGGTCTCTTATCTCACCTGTCAAATATTTTGCTATTTTTGACAAATTACACTTTATTTTCTATATAATAACATGAAATCTACTATGTGTTATAGGAACTTATTCAAAATATTCCACAACCATGCTTGATTGCCTTTCAAAATAATAAACAGGTACCATATTTTCATGAACATTAATACAAAGATGATCATTGATGTCAAACTTCAAGAAGATTTTTGGATTGTTCATGTTTATCAATGTATTCCAACTATCAAACAAAGGTTATGTAAAATCTGCTTTAGACACATATAATGTATCAATAAGCACACATATTTATTTTCTTATCCTCATAAAATCAACGTTATAGATGGATCTCTCTTGTGCAAGATTAATTAATTTGTTCATTTCTTTTAACATTGAAAGAATACCACATAAGGTCAAAAGTGTTTCTAAGTCACTCAAACGGAACAACATATATTTTTATCTTATCAACTATCCTGCAATTTGCATGCATAAACCCCGTCAATGAATAATATTCCGCAAAAACTCTTTGAGCAGGTTGATACAGTGATATGCATATTGTATCCACATATTTTAACAATTTTTTCCCTTCTGTAACTCCTAGTGCAAACTGTTGAAACTCTACAAACCTTTTTGGACTTAATGAGAAATAAGAATGAATTTCACAAATAAGGTTTTCCACTTTAGCAACATTTGAAAATGTGCTCACAATTTTATATGCAAGATTAACTCTATGAGCCATACAATGAATGGGAATCATATATGGGGAAACTGTGGTTTGGAGTCAAACACAAATACCAGACTTATGACCTTGAATAATAGCAGCTTCATCATCTCCAACGCAAATTAACTTTGTTGTTGTCTATATCATTCATTCCCGCAATATTCTTTAAACCTTTGACAAAAACATTTTAAATGTTTTATGCATTTGAACTTTCCAACATCTTATGTATTCCCAACAAAATAGGCCTTCTAATATGATTTTTAAATGTGTACACATGCATGAAAATCCAAGATGTGTTGTTCACAACTGTTACCTCATCAATGGAAAGTGAAATGAATCTGGCAAGTTTTACTTGCTCCTTTAGGTCTTCTTTCTCAACCAAAGGTAGACATTTTACCATTTCCCAATAACTTATGTCTGACCAATGAGAACTAGGAAGGTTTTGCACATTAAATAGGCATAATAGCTGTTTATAATCAATAAATTCAGATATTGGTCTACCTTTCTTGAAAATATTGTAAACAACGACAAATTGCATACTTTTTGAAGCTAAAATAGTCTTCTGTATTTTATGGAATTGGACTGCAATTGTTCCACCTTTCTCAACAAGATATTGTTGTTGCTTTAAGTGATTTTCATATTCTATAGCATATCTTAAATGCATACATTTTGATGCATCCTTCCACTTAACTTATTTACTAACTTCACCATTATTTTTTATAACTTTTACATATGCTTTGCCAGCATGTTTTTCAATTGTATCAATCTTGTTTTGAAGCCTATGATTCTTACCAAGTCTCCAACTGTAAATTTTGCATCTACATTCTTTTTCATCGATTTGGTTATCCTCGGTCATTACAAGCTCAATCCAGGGAAATATTTTTTCCCATTCATTCTTAAATCCACTTCCAAGTATCCAGTTAGATGCTTTTCTTTTTTTTAGAATTTTTGCTTGAAGATTCAAATGAAGCTTGTAATGATTTTGATTTATCACTTTCATTTTTAATTGTGATGTCATTTTGAGTGTTGTTTTCAAGTGTTTGTTGGATGTCATTCTCAAGGGGATTTTCATTAAAACGTATCTCTTGTTGGGGAATATCTTCAAGTGGAGGTATATCAGGATCGACAGGGTATTTTGCATAGTAGGATACCATAATATTTTTTATCATTATTGGATAAAAAAATTTACAGAAAAATATTCAAATCATCAATCAAGCACATACTGGGAAGTCAAAAATCAATTGTACCTTGAATTTGCACAAATGTTGTTGGCTTGTTGCATTTCAAATTTTGGCTAAAATATTTGAGGATACTCTTCTTAACAGAAGATTTGGTGCCTTTCTTTCCATAACTGGGTGACATTTTACTTGTTACGAAAAATGTTTTTCAATTTAGTAGAGTAATAAAATGTTGAAGAGGGTGTACTTTATGGAGGCCTTAAGATAATATTGTAAATAGAATAAATAATTTTTTGGGTGGTAGATTATATATACTTGTTTCCTGCCATGCTTTATTGTGATTTTAACAGTTTATGCCACTGGTTATTTTTTTGGTGAAATCACTTCAATTGACAAGAGCACAAAGATAATTAACCTTCAAATTGAAATCAATTTAAGAAAAATATTCTTTAAGCAAAAAATAATTGGTGATACGTATATCGAAAAATATCATATTATAGCACAAAATGGTCTAGAAATAGAGAATCAAAATGTTTTTGGAGAAACAGAGCATAAATATGTATTTAGAGAACTAAAACATTTACTCATGTATAATATTAGCAAGAAAAAAGATCTGAATTGAAACTAAGAATCAAAGAGTTTTAAAACAATCAAAATAGAGCAAAACAGAGAAAACATGAGAATAGAGCAATGACCATTTGGATGCAAAAGAGGGCTCGGATATAATATTTAACAAAAAGAGTTTTAACCGAAAGAGAGAAAACATAGGACAATATGCACAACATGGCAAAAAAGAGAAAAATATGGCAAACATGGCAGTGACAGAGAACCTGGTGTAGAAAGAGGTCTGGTGTGGAACAGGATCCGGTTATAAAATGTTTCAGTTGTAGATATGGGTTTGACCGAATGCAGAATACGACATGCTTCAAAAATGGATATGTCTGATTGCATAATAGGGTCGGGTTGTAGAAGTGGTTTCGTTCAGTTGCATAATAGGTTCTTGCTGTAGAATCGGTTCAAGATGGTTACAGAATAGGATCCAGCTACAAAAGTGGTTTCGTCCGAATGTAGAAGAGGTTCCTGCTACAAAAGTGGTTTTGGACGGTTGCATAACAGGTTTCAGCTACAAAAGTGGTTATGTTCGGTTGCACAAGGGGTTCCTAATACAAAAGTGGTTCTAGATGGTTGCGAAAAAAGGGCCAACTGTAGAAGTGGTTCTGTCTGGTTGTAGAAGAGGTTCCTGTTGCAGGGGTGGTTCCAAACGATTGCATAATAGGATTCGATTGTAGAAATGGTTTTGGATGATTGTAGAAGAGGTTATGTCATGTTGAAGAACTAGTGGTGATCGGTCGTAAAATAGGTTTCGGTCTTGTGTAGAACTGTGTCAAAATATTCGTCGGGTGTAGAACACATTTCGAAAATGAAATGTATCCTTGGGGTGTTAATTATATATAGAGGTATACTTGGCGAATTGGGTGGGATAATTTAGAAATTTTAAAATTTTAGGGTGAAAATGGTACTCTATTTAGGCAGGATGGCTTGAGAATTTTTAAAAATAACCATGATACTCTTATCAAAGCACGAAGAACCGACTCCTAAAATTTATTTATTTCAAAAAATTTTGGCTAAATGGTCGACGTTCGGGTACCCTAAATTTTGCAAATTTGAATTTTCAAAAATTATACTTTTTACCCAAATGGCAAAGTTTCGTCGCTATGCATAACCCTGATTCAACTGGAGCATTATCATTCAACTGGATTAAATTTTTTCCATTTCAGATTTAATCTGTCCTCACTAATAGGATGATCTTGTATTGCACAAAATTTTGTCTCAATCGCTTTGCACCAGGCATAAGGTTTCCTTAGCAATAATACTCTAAGCAGTGTAGACTTCCCGAAGTCAATTTGCTATTTAAAACATTCATTCCACATGTCACACCCTAATTGATATATTCAAGATTTCTTCTATCCTCTAAAACGTCCTTCGCATCACGTTCAAGATCAAGATCTTCACATCATGTTTAGGCGAAGATTGCGTCCGGACGACTACGTATAGTCAGCAGTCGAGTCGCACTCAGTAGAAGAGCAAAAATCCTGACGAAAACTCCAGGTAAAATTCTCGATGGTTTCCTAAAGTCTTGTGGCAGGCATAACTCTCGATGAAATACCAGTTTCAGCCCGTCACGCAAGGGTTCTGCTTGTTCTCAAATTTACAATCAATAAATTAATTCGTACAGAACATGCATTAGAACGCTGCCAGGCCTGTAAGAACGTTAGACGTCCAATTTTTAGGAACCAAGTGATTTTGGTTTTGAAACCCTAAAAAAAAATTGTACTAAGATTTTGGCGATAAACTTCTAGTTTTTCGATCAATTTACAACATAATTCAAGCATCATCGTTGTTTTTCTGCTTTGTGCGATGGATTAGATTCCTAAGGTTGTTTCCAACAAAATTACCCATCCTCTCGCTGTGTGACAAGTGACATCCTTATGCGAGTTTCCAAGTACAAGTGACATTTTATAAAGTTTCCCAATGTCATTCTGCCACAGTCCCGAATGTTGAATGTTGTTTATATTTCGAAGGAAGGTGGAGGTGAATAAAGAAAAGTCAAAATAATTAAATCAAATAATTATTCCATTGTGCGCTATCAAAAGAATTAAACCACAATCCATGAGCCACCGTACCCAAACATTGAATTTTTCGACAAAACCTCTCCGATAATGCAAAAATTTCAATGAACGGTGACGTAGATCAGGAGGCAGATTTTTTGGGGGATTCTGTAAGCAAGAATCGTGTCAAGAAATTTTCGACCAGGGTGATGTCCAGCGTAGGATATTTTCGACTCCGCTCAGGCAACTGACTTGTGGAGAACATTATAGAAGCACTCTCAAGGCGAGTACACAATGTAGAATACGTCTAAAAGGAGAACAATATCTGAGAGTGCTTAATCCATTATGCTCGATATTTCCACCCAAGAATGACGTCTTTGATAAGAACGCACAACTGAGATACGATGGCCTAAAATTGTTACCTTCCATATTTGTTTCCTCGAACTCTGTTCATTATTGCTCCGCCAACTACCTTTCATCCCTGCTGACTATTTTATTCGTTGTTTGCATCATCTACTGCTAACAATTCTGCCAACACGTGTACCGGTTAGATCTCCTCACGTCGTCCATGTTTCACGTCATCTCCACGCTTCACACTTTCCCTTCTGCTTTCATGTCGTCCAGCTTTTCGTTTGTCGCCTTTCGCTGTCCAGTCTTTTTCGTGTTATCATGATTCAATCTTCTCTGCACTTCCAAACCAATCGGTTGTTGTCCGTATTCCCTCGGGATATCTTTCTACGCTATCCTATGTCACAATCTGCCTTATATCATTCCATGATATCGAGTGTCATAGTCCACCTCGTCATTCGTGTCTCTTATTCTTGAGTTGTGTCAAAGTCCCACTGTCCTCTAAATTTTGTGCAGTGTTAGTGTTATGTCCTGCCTCATCATTAGTGTCTCCTGTTCTCTATTCATGTCAAAGTCCTGTTGTCCTCTCAATTCTGTGTAGTGTCAGTGTTACATCTCATCTTTCGCTGTCCTCCAAACCCCCCGTCTCGTCTTTCGCTATCCTTCTAATTTGTTGACCAGTTGATCCGCTCTCCTCTGCGTCCACGAACCCGCAATACGTGCCAATATTTCCTTCTTTCGCTTACCTGTTCACAAAGTTGCAAATTCAAAATAAAAATCTGACAACAAAAATTGCTCAAAATAGTAGCGAACAAAAATTGACAACATCAAATTTCTGATAACTTTTTCAAATTGAAATTGACTATAATTTTTGCTGCAAAATATTGACGATGACTTTTCAACAATTTTTGTCAATGACTTTTTTGTGAAAATTTTGTTGATGACTTTTTATGCAACTTTTGTCTATGAGTTTATTGTGAAAATTTTGTCGATGACTTTTTGTGCAAATTATGATGATGACTTTTTCCGCAATGTTTGCGACAACTTTCCTAGAATATTACAAAAATGATCGAAGGAAGATCTCATGACCCCGATTTAGACACCTTGGATCATGAAATTTGACCAATCAAGGACCCACTTTTGCAGATTAATCTCACCAACCTACGTCAAATCACTTTAGTGCGTGCGTATCAAACTCAATTCAAGGATCTTGCTAAACACACCACAGGGTTGGATGAATCATTTCTCTTAAATTATTTCATCAATGGATTGAAATAAGTAATTAGAGTGGAGGTAACGATGTTCAATCCTTGCACCATGTTGGCAGCCTATGGATTAGCCCTGTTAGCCGAAGATAAATTCAATGCTCAACATCGCCATGAGACGCCACCTATTGAACAATCGCTTGTCATGCACGCTACCCCAAAACCTAACAAAACCTTACCTGTTAAGTACCTCAACTTGAAAGAAATAGAGGTGCGACAAGTGAACACCTCTACTATAATTATGATGAGCAATATGGGCCCAATCATAAATGCGCTACACAAACATTGTATTTATTAAATTTAGTTGATCCTTGTCACTCCATAGAGGGAGAAGATGAGGTAGATGTGCAATAAGTGATCGAAGCACTTGATCACAATAATGAAGACAATGAGATAGATGTGCAAGAAGTGACCGAAGCACCTGATCACAACAATGAAGACATCCTTGAAACTTTCTTCAATGCTCTCGCAGTTTTTCCTCCTCCAAAAACTATGAAAGTTCAAGGGTCCTTCAAACATCAAAATCTCATGGTGCTCCTTGACTCAGGAAGTACTCATAATTTCATTGACCCACGCGTGGTGAAACAGGATTATTGTTATATAAGACCTTGTCATAGCTTTGAGGTGGTGATTGGTACTAGGGAACAAATTACCTGTCAAGGAAAGTGTCACAATATCAAGCTCACCATCGACAACTACCACTTGAAAAGTGACATATATGTGTTTCCATTAAGTGAAAGTGATGGTAATACTCTGGGATTTTGCAACCTTATGGATGCAATTCACAGTTGGTGACCAAACATACACTCTAAATGGACTACCCATCGATTCCTCACAAATAGTGAGTTCTCACCGCATGGAAAAACCTATTCGAAAATAAGATAATAAGTGAATGCACACTTATTTTCCATTCAATATCCAAGGGAACAACAAGAAGATGTGGTAAAGTTACCATCACTTTTGACACTTTATTTTGGAGTATTTAAATAACCCCAAGGATTGCCCCCCCACCATCGTTACGATCCTACTATTCCTCCTGAAAATCCACCACTAAATATTCAACCTTCAAGATATCCCTACCTACGAAAAAGTGACATTAAACTTGTGCAAGAACTTGTGCAAATTCTGTGGAAAGCGCTTCATCAATTTCAGTAACAATTTTCGTTTGTCCCAGCTTTAAGGACAATTTTTTTCGAGGGGTGGCATGTTAGGATTCCATATCCTAATGTTATTTATTTATTAAATATTATTCATTTAATTAATTATTATCTAAATTCATAATGTGAATAGTCACATCCTTACAAACGTAGCTCTAGGGTAGATATAAATATTAGGTTTTGATATTTTCATAAGGCATCCATGAAGAAGAATAAATTAATCTTTAATAGTTTTAAGATGGAGCCCCCTATAAGTGGTAAGGCAATTACAAGGAAACCCTCTTTGAGTGGTCGACGATTCTTTATTTATATTAAATTATTTATTAAATTTACACAAGAACATCAGGGTTCTTTAAGAGATGATGTGATAGGGAAATACAAGGGTAAATATTCCTGTAAGGAGGGGTGAAGATGTGTAGCCTATGCATTAATTAACTAATTAATATTTAATTAATACTTAGGTGAATAGATATTTAATTAATATTAAACATACTAATTAATTGTGATTAATTAATTAGTATTTAAGACGCTTGATTTTGGTGTCTACAGATGCCCCTTTTTGTATTGTATTATGTGAAAACACAATAAAATGAAAAAATAAATGACACTTGTTGCTAGATAGATGGTGATGATGGTGGGTGAATGATGAAAATGAATTTTGGCTTGAGGAGGTTGATGCTTGATTACCCCAAATCAAGAACAATGTGGGATGCCCTAGTGATGGAGGCGATGAATATCTATAAACCTCATCGTTGACAAATTGATGAGTGTCTTGGTTTTGGTGAACGAACTAGTCTTGTGATAAGTGGTCTCATGTGCTATAATTGACTATAAGTGGTCGATCAACATTGCCACCTTTGGTGGCAGGTGTGGTTGGAAAGAAATGCTCATATTTTCCGTGAAACCTTCTCTTCGGTGGATGGGATATGGCAGGTCATCTGGAGCAAAGTAGTGGAAACCGTAGCCATCTATGCTGAGGAGGAAAATTAGCCTGCTTCTAAGCCTCTGGAAGAGAGAGCTGCTGATCTTGAGAGACAGGTAAGAAGTTGTTGGAAACCTCCCCGTAAGGTTGGATCAAAATCAACACTGATGGAGCTACAAAAGGCAATTCGGGCAATGTTGGAAGTGGAGTAATCTGCCGTGATCATGTTGGGGCTGTGCTCTATTGGGAATTGCAAGGTCTGGGATATGCCACAAACAATGAAGCCGAGGCCTTTGCTATTAAATCTGCTTCCATCTGGGCCGTCAAGCGAGGTCATAGAAAGATAATCATTGAGTCTGATTCCCAAATTTTGGTTGGCACTCTTGATTGCATGAGGAACTTTGCCTTAAAATCTTGGAGGTTGCGGATTCTGGTCTCCCAAATTAAAGAGCTTTGGAAGGAATTAGAGGATGTGATACCTGTTTATGCTAGCAGAACTCTTAATAAGGCGGCTGATTTCCTTGCTAAGATGGGTGCTGAGAGGGAGGTTGGGATGCATCTGCATAGTGATATGCCTGTGGAGGATGCAGAGATTAGACAAGGCCTTGAACAAATTTTGAAATAATGTGTAGTGTTTTTTATGCTAAGGAAATTTTTTGTCGCGATATTGCGATATCGCGAAAGGTTGAGCCTCCGCGGCCTTTGGTGGGTTTCTGTCGCGATATCGCGACATGTTGCGCTATCGCGGTCCTTGTTGAGATCCTGTCGCGGTTTCGCACCTCTTTTGAAGTTGAAGAGCAAAGTTGAAATTTCGTCGTGATATCGAGACAGGTTGGAGAGTGGGAAGCTGCAAGGTAATCTTGTCGCGATATCGCGACACGTTTGGCACTTAAGCGGCTGGGAGGAAAATTGTCGCGATATCGCGACCTGTAGCGCCGTCGCGGCCTCGAGCTGGAAGTTGTCACGATTTCACGACAGGTTGAGCCTTTGCGGCCTTTGGCGGGTTTCTGTCGTGATATCGCGACATGTCGCGCTATCGCGGCTCTTGTTGAGATTATGTCACGATTTCGTGCCTCTTTTGAAGATGAAGAGAAAAGTTGATAATTCGTCGCGATATCGCGACAGTTTGGTAAACTGGAAGCTGCAAGGTATTTTTATCGCGATATCGCGACACGTTTGGCACTTAAGCGGTTGGGAGGATAATTGTCGCGATATCGCGACCCTTTTGTGGCATGAGAGTCGTTTAGAAACTTCGTCACGATTTCGCGACGCCTTTGTTGGTTGGATGATGTGGAGACAGTCCATCGCAATTCCGCGACCTTTTTGGCGCTTTGGTGCTCTTTGGAGTTGTAGTCGCGATTTCGCGACGCCTTTGCTGTTTGGCTGTTGGAAGGTGCTGTCGTTGCGATTTCGCGACTCCTTTTGCGTGCGGCTGTCGAGGGCCATTCCTATCGCGATATCGCGACATGTCATGATTTTGCGACATGTCGCGTTATCGCGACTGTTGGCGCCGACGCGGTCGAGACGGGGGTGACTGCCGCGATTTCGCGACATGTCACGATTTCGCGACATGTCGCCTTTTCGCGCCCTGTTGTTTTCTTTGCCCTGTGGTTGTTAGTGCTGCCTTTGTGCTTTGCACTTGTTGTGTTGCTCTTTGCTCTGGGACAGGATGTGTTCTCTCTCGTTTGTAATTGTTCTTTGTATTAATACAAGTTTTCATTTTTTTCAAAAAAAAAAACATTGCCACCTTTATTATAGCATTGGTATTTATATCGTTACAATCATTGGTATAGCATGTAGTCACTTAGATTTTATTGGAGTTTGTGTGGAGAAGAGAAATTGTAAATTTAGACCCGATAGAGTAGGGTGCATGATTAGTCATAAACAAGATTTTTGGATAAACGTTGATTCTAAAAGTGGGGGGTTGAGTATTGATCTTGTTTGAGGTATGATTTTATTGGTATTCTCTACCCCCTCAAGCAATGAGTCGATGAAAGACAACATGGATAATGGTGACAAGGCTATTAACCTTATTAGGATAAGGTATTGGCTGAATGGATTAAATGTGGTAGGTAATGGATTTTTTTTAGAAAAAGCACAAACATCCAGGACGGTTGACAACCTTGACCATCTGGGATGGTCATGACAAAACCATTTTGGACGATCGCACATCGAAAGGTATAAAAGGTGAATTTGAATGCGCAAGTGGTCATTTACACCGTTGCAAACAAGGAACGAGAGGGGAATGAGGTGCGTGAAGGAAAAATTGACATAGAGATCTTGTTAATTTACAAGTGGATTTGAGTGGATAGTTATGGGAGGCAGAGTGGCTAGATTTGGAGGGAATGTAGGATCGATAAGTAACATAATTTACCTTTTTGCATTTCCATTTTGGATCAAATGAACCCAATTATGTGTTTTTGCTTTTGATTGTTTGTTTGTTTGTTGCGCTTATTGTTTTGGTTGTTTTGTGGTATTTTTATTTTTGAAAATGTTATAAAATAGAATGGTGTGACGAATTTTGATTTGATGATGATGATTTGATGTGGTTTTATTTTTATTTTTATTTTCATGGGGGGTTTTGTAATCATCCAATGGTTGGATGATGATGGATTGCATTCATCCTACTTTTGGATGATCATAGGACGTGGTTGTCTGACATTGAGATGGTGGTGTAATTTGTTTTTATTTATTTTTTGGTCGTTCGATGTTTGAACAGTGTGGTCTGGTGGTCATTCAATTTTTGGATGGTGGTGAGAAATGACCATTGGATGGTCAGACGGTTTTGAAAATTTTGATGTATTTTTTAATGAAGGACATGGTGTTGAGATTTTGTAATTGTTTATTATGTAGTGATAAATATTGAGACCAAGGCATTGGTTCAAGGGTGTGTTTTACAAAGCTCGATGGTGGCTATCAAAGGCAGATTGGGCTTGGCTTGGGGTGATTGGACGGTAAAATGTAACTAGATTGGAGAATTTACTTGCAAATCATGCGTACTTGACAACATTGGTTGATAGGTGGGCTCCTAATACATGCACATTACATATGCTTATTGGGGAGATAACCATCATGCTCAAGGATTTGTACCACACTTTTTTACTATCAATGGAGGGTGCTAGGATTTAGATGATACCAACACATCAAAGGGATACCCTGTTGTAATGGGTGTACATGAATCAGTGGTAGGAAATGGATGTGGAGAGTGGTTGTGTGGAGTTCGATAGACATTATTGACTTTGGTGGCTGACGATGATGCACACTATTCTAATGATATTGATTTCCAATGTCATGTTGCTAGATTCATTGGGTGCCCAATTCCCATGGAACCTTGAAGAACACAAGCTTATACTGAGAGGGGAGGGGGTGAACAGTATAGCACCCACTTTTTACTTTCTTTCCAAATCAATATCAATTAATGTCCTTAATTGCAATAACTAAATATAGCAGTGTGTATTATAACTCAGATAGCAATAATAAGCAAGAGCACAAGTCATCACACACAATTGAGACAATATTTAACGTGGTTCCCCCAATGTGGGGTACTCCACAAGATAATCTCCTTATAATATTTCACACAGAAATAAGGATCCTTATCCAATACAATGATTACTTTTATCTGCTCAAAGCTAGGCAATACACTAATCTACTCAGGTAGGCAATCCATTGATCTGCTTAGGTAGGCAACACACTGATCTTCTCAAGTAGGCAATCCACTGATCTATTAAGCTAGGTAACACACTGATCTGCTTCGATAGGCAATATATTGATCTGCTCAGCTAGGTAGCACATTGATATGCTCAAGTAGGCAATACACTGATCTGCTCAGCTAGGCAACACATTGATCTGCTCAGGTAGGTAATCCACTGATTTTCTCAACTAGGCACTCCACTGATCTTCTCAACAAGCTCACACAGAACTTGTCTACATCTGCTCAACAAGCTCACACAAAACTTGTCCAAATCTACTCAACAAGCTCACATAGAACTTGTCCAAATCTACTCAACAAGCTCACATAGAACTTGTCCAAATCTGCTCAACAAGCTCACATAGAACTTGTCCAAATCTGCTCAACAAGCTCACACATAACTTGTCCAAATCTACTCAACAAGCTCACACAAAAATTTTCCAAATATGCTCAACAAGCTCACACAGAACTTGTCCAAATATGCTCAACAAGCTCACACAAAACTTATCCAAATCTGCTCAACAAGCTATTCATAAATCTATTCCAAAAGCCTTCTCAAAGGCTCAATCAATCATACTCAAGTAGTACTCAAATCTCATCCAAGAATATTATGAAGGCAAGGCTCAAATATGAACTCAACAATGAATGGTAATACACTCTTCAAAGGATGACAACTATGATCCACAATGATCTCAACTCAAATCAATCTCATAGAAGCATAAAGAGAATTGTTAGAGACTCAATATGTTCTATACTCAAATCCTATATTTCTCAACTCAAGGTAATCTCATATAAGCATGAAAAGAATTTTTAGAGACTCAATATGTTCTATCCTCAAATCTTAATCTCAACTCAAATCCATAATATAGAATAGTTTGTTTCATGTAACCTGAACAACCACTTCACACAATCACTTGACTAGGCTCAAACAACTCTTCTCAACCAACTACCACAAGGAACAACTCTTTCTTACAAGCCCTAGTCCAAGCATGTATCAACCAACTCAAATATTTCCAACAATGCTCAACCACAAATCTCACATAACAATGATACTCATGTTCTTCTCAAGTTCAAGTTCTTTGCATAGCCAATGGGCTTCAACAATAATGCTAATCAAATATTCTTCACATGACAATGATACTCATGTTATTTTCAAGTTCTTTGCATAACCAATGGGCTTCAACAACTATGCTTATAAAACAAGGTTTAACCACAACTCTCAAACTAGAAAACCTTGAAGCATTCAACCAACTACTTTCAAAAAGGAAACCACAATCAATCATTTTCTCTCCAATGATATTTCAAAAATCAACCACCTTAATCAATCAATAGGAGAATGTGCCCATACCTTTTATGAAGATGAAAAAACCTCTTTGGAAATCTGCCACACTCAACACACTTTGAAAAATAACAAAACAACCTTCACTTTGAACCCCTTTACAAAAACAAAAATATCTCTTTACATACACCTTATTTCTCCATCTAATCAAGTTAATCAAATAGCCCTTGAAATAAGCTTTCCAACGATATATAATATGGTATACTTCTAAAAGAGGAAAACACCAGAAATTTCTCTTTTTTTAAAAGTGCATTTCAACCCTTATATCTTGCCTTCCAAGTAAATAAAAATTTAATCAAACATTATTCCCTTAGCATCACCTTATTCCTCCAACATTAGGCAATAATAAAAGAATATTCAATAAAAGTTTACTTGCCTCTTAGAGGGAATCGAACCCTTGTCACTGCCCACTCAACACCACAACCGTGACACCAAAGACCACGTGAGTTATCTGCTTACATAGGACAGGGAGCAAAATTGCTCCCTATATTTTGCTACCCTTGCTCATGCGAAAAATGTGCGCCAAATGCTCTTCTTCCACACTCTACGAAAATCGAACCTGATGGGAATCGAATGCATGCCCTGTCGCAACCAAAAACTCCACGCTTCCCAAGCTCACCGTTGGACCATCTTTGTCACATCGAAGGATTTCAGGACTTTCACTTTTTGTTCTCTTCGTTTGATGCTTAGCCTTTTGAATCAAAAGCCTTTGCATATATATGCAACCTTCCTTTAATTTCACATACGTCGACACATTTAATTATTACTTTCCTTTTTATGGCGCATGGTTTTTATGACGTTGACGATGACTTTAATTTTAATTATAAAATTAAAATTAAAATTTTAAATAATTAAAATTTAAACTAAATATTTAAAATTAAATATCTCCATCATTGGGGCACCTTTTTCAACAAAATAAAAGGCCAACTGTTGGCAATTTTGGGTACCTTGGGTACATTGCCTTTGCTCAAGTGTAGAAGTTGTCATTGATGTCAAGAAGCTCTTGAAGGAATTTGATTTAATGTCAGATTATTCAGAGCATGGACAGTGAGTTTCCAGGAAGATCAGAGTAGCCCATTTGCAAAAGATCAAAGAAAAAGACAAGTAAGAAAAGGTATGCAACAGGCAAGAAAAACTGTCGTGATTTCGCGACATGTTTGAGGAGAGAGAAAGAGCTGGCAAAACTGTCGTGATTTCGTGACATGTTGGAAGAGAGAGAAGAAGCAGGAAAAACTGTCGCGATTTCGTGACATGTTGGCAGAGAAAAAGGCAAGTGGAAAAACTATCACGATTTCGCGACATGTTGGCAGAGAAGAAGAGCAAGGTGGAAAGTGTCGCGATTTCGTGACATGTCGCATTTTCGCGACTCGAAAAGTGCAGGAAGGCAGAGAAGGAAAAGTGTCGCGATTTCGTGACATATTGCAAAGAAGATTGTACGGACGAAAAAGTGTCGCGATTTCATGACATGTTGCAGGAGAGGGAGTCTGAAAGAAAAAATGTCGCGATTTCACGACATAATGCTGAAAAGAGAGTCCACAGTGTGAACTGTCACGATTTCGTGACAAGTTCGAAGAGAGAGAAAGTTACTCGAAAGGTGTCACGATTTTGCGACATGCTGCAGAGTTCGAAGTGGAGAATAGTCACGATTTTGTGACATGCTGCAAAAGATGAAGTGAGGACTGTCATGATTTCGTGACATGCTGAAAAGCTCGAAGTGAGAACTGTCACGATTTCATGACATGCAGCAAAGGGAAGAGTTTGAAATGAGAAGCGTCACGATTTCATGACAGGTTGCAAAGAAAGCTTTCGAAAGCTGAAAGCGTCGCGATTTCGTGACAGGATGAAAGAAAAGCGTACGGATGCAGAAAGTGTCACGATTTTGCGACAGGTAGAAGTGAAGAAGCCAGTGGATGAAGATGTCATGATTTCATGACATGTCATAGTTTCACGACCAGAAGGCAAGTGAAGACGCCAGCGGAGGAAGATGTCATGATTTCGTGACATGTCGCAGTTTCATGACCAGAAGGCAAGTGAAGGTGCCAGCGGAGGAAGATGTCATGATATCGTGACATGTCGCAGTTTCGTGACTCAAAGAGGAGAGAGAATGTACGGCATCAAAAATGTCATGATATCATGACAAAATCAAAAAGGGAGTCTAAAGAAGCAAAAGTGTCACGATATCGTGACAACAGGCAAAAGAAAGTGTACGGCTGCAAAGGTGTCGTGATATCGTGACATGTTGTAGTTTCACGGGAAAAGCTACAGAACCAGAGGTGGTTGAAGCCGACAGAGTTAACTTTGAGCCGACGAAGTTCAGGGTTGTGCAGTCGACGGAGTTTAGGGTAACAGCCGACTATAGTTTAAGTTTTGGTCTTGAAATTTATACTATAAAAGGAGGGTTGTTTCGAGATTGAAAGTATCGAATTGGCGCAAGTTAAGTCCGTGGTGCGCAGAGACCGAGTCGAGTCAAATCGAGCTAAGTGCGAAGCGGGAGCGCACAGAGAGCAGAAAAGCGCAAAGGAGCAGAGTTATTGGTGTTGCGACATTCGCAGATAGAGCGCATAGTAAGAAGTTCGATCGTCGAGTGCTGAGTGCTACTGTGTTTGCGTAGACAGTGCATAAGTTGGTTTCGACCAAGTGCGGCTATGACAGAGTAGAGAGAACTATTGGATAGATTTGAGCAAGCTTTTGTTGAGCTTGTGGAGCAGTTTGGGCAGGTTCTCTTGAGAACTTGCAAAGCAGATCTGAGACAAGTCTTGGTGAAGACTTGGGTGAAGATCAAGCAAGCTTTAGTGAAAGCTTGTGAACCACTATTGTGAATCAGAGTTGAGGACCTGTTGAGGACAGAGATTGGTGTAGATTTGAGGACCTATTGAGGACTATGTTTGGTGCAGACCAGAGAAAGAGGAAGAGGACATTTGTGCCAGATCGAAGGACTATGTTTGGTGTAGATCAGAGAAAGAGATATCGAGGACATTTGTGCTAGACCGAAGGACTGTGTTTAGTGCAAATTCGAGGACCAGCTTTGAGGTGATAGAGTTGAGGACAGAGGTCTCCAGCCAGAGCAGGGAAGACAGGTGTCTTCTGTGGATAGAGTTCCATTTGCTAAGGGCAGTGGAGGCAGAGGTCTTCTAGAGGATCACCAGCCAGAGCAGAGTTAGGGGAAGGTATCTCCTTTGAGCCGAGGCTCATAAACATTGTAATTGGGAAGGTTTCCCAAAGAATTTGAGATAAACTTTTAGAGAAAAGTTTTGTGGACGTAACCCAGACTTTCTGGGTGAACCACGTTAAAATCTGGTGTCTCTTTGTGGATGATTTTGTGCATTGCTTTGATATTGCTTTGAGTATTTTGTTGTATTGTTTAGTAGTATAAAGAAAAAGTAAAAAGAGGTCTTATACTGTTCACCCCCCCTCTCAATATAAGCTTGTGTTCTTCAATTGGTATCAGAGCGGGTTCCTTCGAAAAGTTTAAACAACTTGAAGGAAAAGCTAGCAAAGAACACAATGGATTATTCAAGTGGCAATGCAACACCTATTCTTGATGGATCAGATTTTGGTCTTTGGAGTGCAAGGATGAAGGTTCATCTAATGGCACTTGGGAATGAGGTTTGGGAAGTGATTGAAGATGGGTACACTATTCCTGAACATGGTCCTTATACTAAAGAAGACAAGCTCCTACATCACAGCAATTCAAAAGCAATGAATGCAATCCTGAAGGGTTTACAGAAGGCAGATCTTACCAAGGTGATTCACTGCAAGACAGACTAGTGAAATGTGGAAACAGCTGCAGGTGGTTCACACAGGTGATGTAAATGTCCGAAAGGCCAAGTTGAGACACTTCAAAGGTATGTTTGAACAACTCAAGATGAATGATGATGAAAATATTAGTGACTACATGCTTCGTATGGATGAGGTTGTTAACTCCATGAAAGACTTAGGTCTTGAGCTTGCTGAAAATGATGTTTGTGATAAGATTTTAAGATCTCTTCCTAATAGATTTAGTGAAAATATTTTTGCTATTGAGGAAGCTAAAGATTTGGATAAGTTGAAAAAGGATGAGCTCCATAGTATACTTGCAGCATTTGAGTTGAGAACTCAAGTGAAGGTTGATGTCAAGAAAGAGGCAACTTTCAAGGCTACCAAGAAATCTAAGGGTAAACAACTTCAAGAGAGTGATGAGTCTTCTAGTGATGAAGAGGCATATTACAGTAAGAAAGGCAAGTTCTCTAGAAAGCACAAAAGCATGAAAAATATAAGATGTTTCAATTGTGGAAAGTTTGGTCATTATGCTACTGACTGTACTGTTTCCAAGAATGAAAGTGATGAAGAGAAACAGGATTCTAAGAGCAAGGATTCTGAAAAGTACAAGCATCACAGGAAGAACAAAGATGAGCACAACAATCACGGAAAGAGGTATTCTCACAAGCACAAGAAGAGTTTCTACCTAGACAAAGCAAGTAAGTGTTCTAGTAGTGATAGTGAAAGTTCTTCAAGTGATAGTGAAAATGAGATGTTGTTCATATCAGAAAAAAGAGGAAGAACCGAAACATAGATTCATTATCATGAAATGTTTTAGATGTGGAAATTTTGGTCACCTTGAGGATGATTGCACAAATAATGAATTGGTTACTAGTATGTATGAGGATGCTTCAGAAAACTATAAGGAAGATGCATGTATGGTCTTTGAAAAGGGTAGCACCTCTAGTGATAAGAAATCTGTAAAAGGCTCTGATGATTCAGAAAGCAAACAAATAAAGGATCTTGAAAGTGAACTTACTAATGCTCTTAGTGCTTTGAAAAAGGAAAGAAAGAAGAATGCCAGACTCAAGGATAAGTTAGATGAATGTTGTATGGAGAGAGATGATCTTACAGAAAGTCTTGACTTCTCTATGGCTAAGACACAAGAACTCAAGGACGAGTTAGAGTCTAAGATTCTTGAGTATAGTGAGTTAGAACAGAAAATGGCTTCTTTGAAAGAGGAAACTAAAGAGTACAAGGATAAGTTGTACAGGTTTCAAGATAGCTCCAAAAAGGTTAAGTCTCTCATCAAAGGTCAAAGAAAACCAACAGATAAAACAGGTCTTGGTTTTGTTAAGCCTCACAAGGAACAGGTTGGGGAATCTAGTAAGAGATTTCAAAAAGAAGAGAGTTCTGATGAAGAGAGTATTTCAGAGAAAGAGTCCATGAGTGATAGATGTGCAGAAATAGAAAACAGAATTCTGAATGCGAAGAAGAAGTTTTCGGGACCCAAGAGGTCAAATAAAAGAAAATTTCACGGTAGATGTTTTGCGTGTCACAGGTTCGGTCACATGGCTTCGCATTGCATGACTCAAGTAAGGAAGGTAAATGACAGTTTCAGAGGTAGCAATTTCTTTCAAGGGTATTGCTACTCTTGTAATCAGTTTGGGCATAAGGCAATTTTTTGCAAGGCTAATAACAGGAACACGGTTAGTCAGAACAGGCGGATTCGAAGAACAGGTATGCCTAAAAGAAATAACATTATTACCTGTTATAAGTGCAACAATGACGGTCACACAACTAGACAGTGTAGAGCTGATCTCCCAAGGTACAAGAACAGGAACAGTGGTATGAACAGGTCCAAGGATCAAGGCATGGACAAGAACAGGGATGAGAACAAGAGCAAGAACAGTGATAAGAACAGGAATATGGACAAAGAGTTCAAGAGAAGGCCCGGGAAGGAAGTTATAGACGCTGATGATGATCAGTGCCTAATGGGAGATTTACTCCCAACCCTATTTTAATCACCTCATCAGGAGGTGGGGGAGGGACTAAGCTAAGAGGCTCATTCTTAGTCCCGAGCCCCAAAGGTGACCCTTTGCCATTGATGACAAAGGGGGAGAGATATGAGTAAGGGGGAGAGCTTCAAAGTGAAGAAGAGCTTCAAGTCAGGGGGAGCAAAACTTCAAAGGCAGATTCTCAGTTGTTAGCTCAGTTGGTTTCAGTTTTGGCTCTTGAGAAGTGTTTTCAGTAAAGGTTTGCCATCAATGACAAAGGGGGAGATTGTTGGCAATTTTGGGTACCTTGGGTACATTGCCTTTGCTCAAGTGTAGAAGTTGTCATTGATGTCAAGAAGCTCTTGAAGGAATTTGATTTAATGTCAGATTATTCAGAGCATGGACAGTGAGTTTCCAAGAAGATCAGAGTAGCCCATTTGCAAAAGATCAAAGAAAAAGACAAGTAAGAAAAGGTATGCAGCAGGCAAGAAAAACTGTCGCGATTTCGTGACATGTTTGAGGAGAGAGAAAGAGCTGGCAAAACTGTCATGATTTCGCGACATGTTGGAAGAGAGAGAAGAAGCAGGAAAAACTGTCATGATTTCGTGACATGTTGGCAGAGAAAAAGGCAAGTGGAAAAACTGTCATGATTTCGCGACATGTTGGCAGAGAAGAAGAGCAAGGTGGAAAGTGTCACGATTTCATGACATGTCGCATTTTCATGACTCGAAAAGTGTAGGAAGGCAGAGAAGGAAAAGTGTCACGATTTCGTGACATGTTGCAGGAGAGGGAGTCCGAAAGAAAAAATGTCATGATTTCATGACATAATGCTGAAAAGAGAGTCCACAGTGTGAACTATCATGATTTCATGACAAGTTCGAAGAGAGAGAAAGTTACTCGAAAGGTGTCATGATTTCATGACATGCTAGAGTTCGAAGTGAGAAAAATATGACTCAAAAGACGAAGTGAGGACTTCATGATTTCATGACATGCTGAAAAGCTCGAAGTGAGAACTATCATGATTTCATGACATGCAACAAAGGGAAGAGTTTGAAATGAGAAGCGTCGCGATTTCATGACAGGTTGCAAAGAAAGCTTTCGAAAGCTGAAAGCGTCACGATTTCATGACAGGATGAAAGAAAAGCGTACGGATGCAGAAAGTGTCACGATTTTGTGATAGGCAGAAGTGAAGAAGCCAGCGGATGAAGATGTCACGATTTCATGACATGTCACAGTTTCACGACCAGAAGGCAAGTGAAGACGCCAACGGAGGAAGATGTCATGATTTCGTGACATGTCGTAGTTTCGCGACCAGAAGGCAAGTGAAGGCGCCAACGGAGGAAGATGTCATGATATCATGACATGTCACAGTTTTGTGACTCAAAGAGGAGAGAGAATGTATGGCGTCAAAAATGTCACGATATCATGACAAAATCAAAAAGGAAGTCTAAAGAAGCAAAAGTGTCATGATATCGTGACAACAGGAAAAAGAAAGTGTACGGTTGCAAAGGTGTCATGATATCGTGACATGTTGTAGTTTCATGGGAAAAGCTACAGAACCAGAGGTGGTTGAAGCCGATAGAGTTAACTTTGAGCCGACGAAGTTCAGGGTTGTGCAGCCGACGAAGTTTAGGGTAACAACCGACTATAGTTTAAGTTTTGGTCTTGAAATTTATACTATAAAAGGAGGGCTGTTTCGAGATTGAAAGTATCGAATTGGCGCAAGTTAAGTCCACGGTGCGCAGAGACCGAGTCGAGTCAAATCGAGCTAAGTGCGAAGCGAGAGCGCACAGAGAGTAGAAAAGCGCAAAGGAGTAGAGTTGTTGGTGTTGCGACATTCGCAGACAGAGCGCATAGTAAGAAGTTCGATCGTCGAGTGTTGAGTGTTGTTGTGTTTGTGCAGACAGTGCATAAGTTGGTTTCGACCAAGTGCGGCTGTGACAGAGCAGAGAGAACTATTGGATAGATTTGAGCAAGCTTTTGTTGAGCTTGTGGAGCAGTTTGGGTAGGTTCTCTTGAGAACTTGCAAAGCAGATCTGAGACAAGTCTTGGTGAAGACTTGGGTGAAGATCAAGCAAGCTTTAGTGAAAGCTTGTGAACCACTATTGTGAATCAGAGTTGAGGACCTGTTGAGGACAGATATTGGTGCAGATTTGAGGATAGATTTGTACCCAGACCAGAGAAAGAGGAAGAGGACATTTGTGCCAGACCGAAGGACTGTGTTTGGTGCAGATCAGAGAAAGAGAAATCGAGGACATTTGTGCTAGACCGAAGGACTATGTTTAGTGCAAATTCGAGGACCAGCTTTGAGGTGATAGAGTTGAGGACAGAGGTCTCCGACCAGAGCAGGGAAGACAGGTGTCTTCTGTGGATAGAGTTCCATTTGCTAAGGGCAGCGGAGGCGGAGGTCTTCTAGAGGATCACCAACCAGAGCAGAGTTAGGGGAAGGTATCTCCTTTGAGCCGAGGCTCATAAACATTGTAATTGGGAAGGTTTCCCAAAGAATTTGAGATAAACTTTTAGAGAAAAGTTTTGTGGACGTAACCCAGACTTTCTGGGTGAACCACGTTAAAATCTGGTGTCTCTTTGTGGATGATTTTGTGCATTGCTTTGATATTGCTTTGAGTATTTTGTTGTACTGTTTAGTAGTATAAAGAAAAAGTAAAAAGAGGTCTTATACTGTTCACCCCCCCCTCTCAGTATAAGCTTGTGTTCTTCACCAACCTGGGTTTTAAGAAAAACCCATTTCAAATCTGTCATCCATGGTTTTAAATAAAACCTTTTATTTTGCCGACCTTGGTTTTCACAAAAACCCTGTATATATCCATGATGTGATCCATGTGACATCAATGACAACATAAAATACCTTAAATTTTCAAAAATATCCCCCTTTGTCATTGATGGCAACACCTCTAATGCAAATCACCACAATCACTGTAAAAACCATTTCTGAGAATCAAAGCTGCTCCCCTTGACTCAATACTCTCTTTGGAGGCTGCTCCCCTTAACTCAATACTCTCTTTGGAGGCTGCTTCCCCTAACTCAAATCTCTCTTTGGAGGCTGCTCCCCCTAACTCAAATCTCTCCCCCTTTGACATCAATGACAAAAGGGACACCTATGGGGCTAAAATATATGACTCTTAAGCTTAGCCCCCTTGCCACATTCTCTCTTGAGGTGATTAATTTTGGGGTGGAAGTACTTTTACTCCCATATTACATTATTTCTTTCCTCTATCAACTTCCTTCCATGTTTTTCTGATATCCTTCTCTTGATGAATTACTTGATCTTCTTGTCTAGAACCTATTTGACCTTCTTGCCTTGAACCTGTTTGACCTTCTTGCCTTGAACCTGTTTGGAATTGAGTCCTACACTATTTTGCAATATGTCCAAAGTTATTGCAATTAAAACACTTGATATTGTAGCCTTTTGATGGTGCCCATATATTGAATCTTTTCTTGAAATAATTTCCATATCCATTCCTTTCCTGAACCTTGTATTGTGAAGCTCTGTTTTCATGACCATTATGACCATGACTTCTGAATTGTGTAGCTCTAAAAAGAAAACCATGTTGCTCATTTTCTTTGTACTGAAAAGCTCTATGACCAATCCTGTTGCATAAGAAGCAATGTCCCTGAAAACCATACCTTCTTCCTTTGAATTTTCTTATAGCAAAATCAAACTTCTTTGATCCATTGACCCTACAGTGTATAGCCCTGTGTCCAAATCCATTACAAGAAACACAATTTCCTTGAAAAGCCCTTTGTTCATGCCTTAGTTCCTCATACCTTTATTGATCATTTTCCCTATGATCATTTTCAACTTGTGCATTGCATCCTTGAACCTTCTTTGTAGTATCTAAATCCTTTTCCTTAATTTCTTCCTTGCTTTCCTCTTCAAGTATTTATTTCCTTTTGAAATTGATTCACCTATCTCAAACCAAGATCCAAATTGAAGATTTTGAGCCATAGGGACTTTGGAAATTTCTTCATAATAATTAGGTGCTTCCTTGCTTTCATATTATAGGACTTTGGAAATTTCTTCATAATACTTAGGTGCTTCCTTGCTTTCATATTGTAGGACTTCCTTTCCTTTTGAGTGTGATTCCCCAAACCTGAAATATGAAAATTTTGGTGCTTTGGAATATTCCTCTTATTTCTCTTCATTTGTGTCAAGTAGTAAACTGGCACACATATCTATAGCCTCTGAAATGCAAGTATCCATTTTTGTTGCTTATTTTTCTTTGGGAACCGGTTCTTCCTTATAGATTTTTGAAAAAAAGCCTCCTGATACAAATATAGGTCCTTGCGTACTTATTTTTTATTTCCCTTCTTCATAACCAAACCATGTCTTTATAAATGGATCTCATTGTAAATCCAAAACATTATCCAAAGTTTTTGAATTCCTTTGAAATCATGCTAATTCATTTATGTAGGTCCCTAAAAATTTTTTATCTTCTTCTTCTAACTGTTTACACCTTTCTTTCTTCTCCTTCAATTGCTCAGAAATAGTGATGTCAAGCTCTTTGTTTCTTGAAGCTCTTTTTCCAAATCTTGAATGTGTTGATTAAGCATAATTTTGACCTTTTCATTTTCATGCACCTTATTTTCAAGCCTCTTAATTTTCCTTTCCAATCTCCTGATTTTCTTTTCTTGTTTTGTGGATTCCTCTTCTTCATTATCACTGCTGCTGGAATTGTCACTAGAACTACTGCTAGAACTATTACTGGAACTGCTGCTTTCTTTTTCAACAAATGAACTTTCCTTGTTGCAATTGTTGTAGAATGTGCAATCATCATCTATATGCCCAAAATCTTCGCATATGAAGCATTTTAGTATCCTTAGACCCTTATCGTATCTATTTAATTTCTCAATGGCTATGGCAAGCTCTTCATGTCTTTCTTAAATAGATATATCCTCTTCAATACCTAGGAATAGGTGTTCTTGCCTTTCTTCACTTATTTCAAAGAATGTACATTCTTCTTCATATGACTGGTTTTCATTACTGTGAACTGAACCATCACTTGCTTCTTCAATGTAGTAAGATTTCTTTGTCTTACAAAAAAATTTCTTCTTCTCATACCTGTTTTGCTTGTATTTGTCATATTTGTCATGCTTATGTTTTCCATCTTCTTTTCTTCTGTGATCCTATTTTTCATCATCACTGTTTTCTTCATGTGGAAACTTGTGTGCATAGTGACCAAGATCACCACACTTGCAGCATCTGACTTTCCTCATATCCCTGAAATTCCTTGAGTCCTTATTCATTTTGATGAAGTTAGCTTCCTCATAATTAACTGGATTTATATCTATCTCTGGAACCTTCCCTTTTTCTTTCTCTGAAGCCTTGAATGCAATATCTTTTATTGGAACCTGATTCTTACTCACCCTCATATCATAAGATGTGAGAGTTCCTTGTAGTTCTTCCATTGTTAGCTTGTTGATATCCATTATTTATTCTATTACTGAAACCTTTGCATCATACTTCTTGGTAAGTGATCTCAAAATATTTTGAGTAACTTCTGATTCTTTCATCTCAAATCCTATGCCTCTCATGGTGTTAGTAATCTCATCAACTCAAAGTAAAAACTTTACAATATCTTCAGAATCTTTCATTTTCAATTCCTCAAATCTTTTTCTATGAGTTTGTAGTTTTGACAACTTTACATTGGAATCTCCTTCATAAGTATTCTACAACTTGGTCCACATTTCATTAGCTGAAATACATACCATGACCTTTGCAAAATTTGTCTCACGTAGCCCACTCAAAATACAATTTATTGTCCTTGCATTGATCTCAACCAATTTCCTGATAGTCTTATTTTCCTCGGGATCACCTTCAACCTTATAATATTTTTCAACCATCTGTGTTCTTGTAGAATCTGCCCTCAAGCTGTTAGCCTTTTCGAAAGAACCCATTCTGATACCAATTGAAGAACACAATCTTATACTAAGAGGGGGGGTGAACAGTATAGCACCCACTTTTTACTTTCTTTCCAAACCAATATCAATTAATTTCCTTAATTTCAATAACCAAATATAGCAGTGTGCATTAATAACTCAGATAGCAATAGTAAGCAAGAGCACAAGTCACCACACACAATTGAGACACAAGATTTAACATGGTTCCCCAAATGTGGGGTACTCCACAAGATGATATCTTTATAATATTTCACACAGAAATAAGGATCCTTATCCAATACAATGATTACTTTGATCTGCTCAAAGCTAGGTAATACACTAATCTACTCAGGTAGGCAATCCACTGATCTACTCAGCTATGTAACACATTGATCTGCTCAGCTAGGCAATCCACTGATCTACTCAGCTAGGCAACACACTGATCTGTTCAGGTAGGCAATCCACTTATCTACTCAGCTAGGAAACACACTAATCTGCTTAGGTAGGGAATCCACTGATCTTATCAGCTAGGCAACACACTGATATGCTCAGGTAGGCAATCTATTTATTTGCTCAACTAGGCACTCCACTGATCTGCTCAACAAGCTCACACATAACTTGTCCAAATATGCTCAACAAGCTCACATAGAACTTGTCCAATTCTTCTCAACAAGCTCACACAGAACTTGTCCAAATCTGCTCAGCAAGCTCACACGAAACTTGTCCAAATATGCTTGACAAGCTCACACAGAACTTGTCCAAATCTTCTCAACAAGCTCACACAGAACTTGTCCAAATCTGCTCAACAAGCTCAAATAGAACTTGTCAAAATATGCTCAACAAGCTGTCCAAAAATATATCTCAAAAGCTCAATCAATGATACTCAAGTAGTACTCAAATCTCATCCAAGAATCTTATGAAGGCAAGGCTCAAAGATGAACTCAACAATGAATGATAATACACTCTTCAAAGGATGACAACTATGATCCACAATGATCTCAACTCAAATCAATCTCATAGAAGCATAAAGAGAATTGTTAGAGACTCGATATGTTCTATACTCAAATCCAATATCTTTCTCAACTCAAGTCAATCTCATAGAATCATAAAGAGAATTGTTAGAGACTCAATATGTTCTATCCTCAAATCTCAATCTCAATTCAAATCCAAAATATATAATAGTTTGTTTCATGGAACTTGAACAACCACTTCACACAATCACTTGACTAGGCTCAAACAAATCTTCTCAATCAAATACCACAAGGAACAACTCTTTCTTACAAGCCCTAGTCCAAGCATGTATCAACCAACTCAAATGTTTCCAACAATGCTCAACCACAAATCTCACATAACAATGATTATTCATGTTCTTCTCAAGTTCAAGTTCTTTGCATAACCAATGGGCTTCAACAACAATGCTAATAAAACATTCTTCACATAACAATGATACCCATATTCTTTTCAAGTTCTTTTCATAACCAATGGGCTTCAACAACTATTCTTATAAAACAAGGTTTAACCACAACTCTCAAACTAGAAAACCTTGAAGCATTCAACCAACCACTTTAGAAAAGGAAACCACAATCAATCCTTTTCTCTCCAATGATATTTCATAAATCAACCACCATAATCAATCAATAGGAGAATGTGCCCATACCTTTTATGAAGATGAAGAAATCCCTTTGTAAATCTGCCACACTCAACACAATTTGAAAAATAACAAAACAACCTTCACTTTGAACCCCTTTACAAAAATAGAAATATCTCTTTACATACACCTTATTTCTCCATCTAATCAATTTAATCAAATAGCCCTTGAAATAATCTTTCCAACGATATATAATATGGTATACTTCTAAAAGAGGAAAACACCAGAAATTTCTCTTTTTCTAAAAGTGCATTTCAACCCTTATATCTTGCCTTCCAAGTAAACAAAAATTTAATCAAACATTATTCCCTTAGCATCACTTTATTCCTCCAACATTAGGCAATAATAAAAGAATATTCAATAAAATATTTACTTTCCTCTTAGAGGGAATCGAACCCTTGTCACTGCCCACTCAACACCACAACCGCGGTGCCAAAGACCACGTGAGCTATCTGCTCACATAGGACATAGAGCAAAAATGCTCCCTATATTTCGCTGCCCTTGCTCATGCCAAAAACATGTGCCAAATGCTCTTCTTCCACACTTTATGAAAATCAAACCCGGTGGGAATCGAATGCATGCCTTGTTGCAACCAAAAACTCCATGCTTCCCAAGCTCACCGTTGGACCACGTTGTCACATTGAAGGATTTTGGGGCTTTCGCTTTTTGTTCTCTTCGTTCGATGCTTAGCCTTTTGAATCGAAAGCCTTTGCATATATATATGCAACCTTCCTTTAATTTCACATACGTTGGCACCTTTAATTATTAATTTCCTTTTGATGGTGCATGGTTTTTATGATGTCGGCGATGACTTTAATTTTAATTTTAAAATTAAAATTAAAATTTTAAATAATTAAATTTAAACTAAATATTTAAAATTAAATATCTTCATCACCGGGGCATCTTTTTCAACGAAACTAATTTCTGACCTGGGTTTTAAGAAAAACCCATTTCAAATCTTCCATTCATGGTTTTAAATAAAACCTTTTAGTTTCCTTGCCTTGGTTTTTACAAAAACCCTGTATATATCCATGCTTTCCAAAATATCATATATGCTTATTTATGAAATACTTTGGCCACCAAAACTCAAAGTGATCCATGTGACATCAATGATCCATGTGACATCAATGAAAACATAAAATACCTCAAATTTCCAACAAACCTATTATGTTTGGTCCAAGATTTGATAGAGGAGTCTAAGGTGATGGTATGGGCTACAATGTTGCTAGCAAAGACGTACAAGGAGCTGTATGAGATATGACAGTGAGGCAGTTTTGGTTTAGGTTGTAGTTTGCTACTATAGATTTGTGTATGGGAGAACTTTTCGATTGGGTGACCAGTGGGGTTGCCTTGGATAGCCCATAGGGATATGGGAGATGATGTTCCTTACTCCATGAGATGGAGTAAATATCAGGAGGAGGGAAGGAGTCGACCATTTGTAGGGGCATAGGTGTATTATGATGATTTATTTTTGTGGTTGCAATTGAAGGAGGTTATATAGAGGTCATGGAGGGGGGTCCAAGCTGGACGAAGGATGAAGAGCACTTGGTACAAGAGTGGTGGTGGAGATGGGTCGTGGGTTTCCATGGGATATATTATGAGTTTTTTTAGTTCACCTATGTGTTGTGATAGTTTTGTGTGCGATAAGACATTCCTCTGCCATCGCTTGTGTATAGACGATGATAGAATGAGGTAGTAGCTGATATGTAGTATGAGCCTGTGGGGGCATATGTGGATGTAGTTTTGGTAGAGGTTAATGTGAAGGATGATGATACGACTCCATAGTATGATGCATGGTTTAGTGGATAGTATTACTAGCTAGGGGTAGACTGTGGTGTAGTAGGCGATGGAGAGGGGATATTGAAGGAGCTTGTTGGGTGACTAGTGCAACATTGAATGGATCCCAAAGCGGGACCAACTCGAGAGGCTTGGAAGGAGGTCATCAAGGAGAGATCAAAAGGGGAAGGAGATAGTTGGAGTAGCGACTCTACAACAAAGTATGCTATGGTGTGGGTGTTGGAGAGGTAGAAGGTAGATTTGGAGACTATCATTACACAAGAGTGATACTAGTGGTATGGTGAGTGCTAGAGGTGGCAGAGTTGGAAGGAGGAGCGAGATACACTATGGGATCAAGTGTAGAGCTTGCGATATGAGTGGGATAGGATGGTCAAGGAGTGTGACCAATTTTGACTGATAGGGCCAAGAGTGTGGCTGAGCAGGATGTCCTACAAGAGGAGAAAGATGGGCTGAGGGATGAGTGTGATGATCTATGGGTAGAGTGGGAGGTGTTGAGGATGAAGCTGTATGCTTTACATGTAGATAAGGTGTAAGGGCTGATGGGGAGTCAGGAAACGATAGTCACACTAGTCCATTTAGAGTGGGAGAGGGATAAGGTGAGGTTGCTAGAGAACATCTTATTGGTGAATGGTATAGCAATACTATCATTGTTATCGATGTCTCACTCTTCTTAGAGTCGAAGGAGCAAAGTTTTATATGGTCTTTTAGTTGCCCCATTTGTACCTTAGTTTGCAAGGGCACCAGCTTCCCAGCCATCAAGATTTGGGACATCTCATGGAGAGAATCATCGGTATGGGAGCAGCTGTGGGTAGTTAGGGCGAGATCGAGTCAATGACAACGATGATAGCGATAATGATAGAGAGTGATAAGTGCACGTTGAGAGATGTGTGACTTTTTATATATTTTTCTTGTATATATTTTTGATGAGGATGATGACCTTGATGGCTTAAACATATGTAGCCTACATGCAAGACTTATTTTGTACTTTATTTATGATGTGATATGATATGATACATGTTATTTATGTTATGTGTTGCTTGTGTTTTTGATGTGATGAAATGATTTATTGAATGATTGAATGTTAATGGATGAAATGAGTGTATACATATACTTGTGATTACCATATAAAAATATTTAAATTTATATCATTATTTATGACTTTAATAAATTAATCAAGGGTATCAACACAATAGTATTGCCATACATGTGTACTGAATGTGGGTGGATGTGATGTGATGTAATGTTCTGTAAAAAACCTGTAATTATGGAGGCAAAGGTGACATAACTTGTTTTTGTTAGAGTTAGAGTCTATTACATCGTTTGAATCATGTAAATGTACCTTCCTAGGTACTGTTGGTCATCAAATCTGCCTAGGAAAGGATTTGGGTAGGTGTATACGCCCTAGAACTGGACCAACATTGAAAGGCCGAAGGGAAGAGATGCCCCTCGTGCCAATCTCTGGAGAAATGTCGGCTCCTATGCTAAACTACTTTGGTTTTTTGAGATAAGGGTGCAGGAAAGAGATAAAAGGAGTTAGGGTTAGAGAAAGAAATAAAAAAGGGGTAAGGGAGGAGAGATGGATGATTTAAAGTGGGAGAGAACATGAAGCACGATCACTAACTAACAACTTGAATAGAAGAAAATAACACCAAGAATAAACGAAAGAAATGCAATATCAACCTTCTTATGTATCCTTCAGGCGAGTTTCAGGGTACAGTCCCTAATCGCACACCGGACATAGGGTTCAGCTTTCTCAGTATGAAAATGAAGAAAGACAAAAGAATCAAGCACAGAAGGCAGCATAAAAGAGATAAATCGAGCCCAAAGCTCTTTAGTATTAATCGCAGGACATCAAGTTACAACAGCTTTCTTAGCAGATAGTTCCCCCCAACTATTACATTACAATGCTCGGGTTTTTATAGAGGACCCGACCCTCTGAATCATGAATACACAGAATGGCGAAGTATACTCTTGAGATCTGAGAAGTCGGCTCCTCGCGGCCCTCGTGACTGAGATTTCAAATCCATTACTAGAACTGGCAACTGCGACCGAGTCAACCGTGGAAATATACATTGATGGGCCGTCTGAGTGTCCTCGATTTCTAGGTGCAATGCTCGAGTGGCCACCATGCTTGTTGGCCTTCTCCTTCAGGGACTGATACTTCACTTCCAATTGCCAAAAATGAGCAGCGAGCTTACCAGGAAAGTAAGAATGCATTTATGAGGCACTTGATCGTCTCGGGAAAATACCCGGCTTAGTGCGCATGCCCCTTTTGAGTCGCAAAAAAGCAACATGTCACGATATCGCGATGTTTCTATGTCTTCAGCTTAGTTCTTCTTCTTGCATCGCAAAAATGCAACATGTCGCGATATCGCAACACTTTTATGCCCTCGCCCTCTCTTGTTGCTTTCGGCTGCGAAAATGCGACATGTCGCGATATCGCGACACTTTTCCTCTTTTGGTCACGAGAATGCAACATGTTGCGATATCGCGACACTTTTCCTCTTTTGTTCTGTCTTATCGCTTTGAGCCGTGAAAACGCAACATGTCGCGATATCGCAACAATTTTTCCTTGCTGCTTCGCCTTGTCACTTTCGGCCACGAAAAAGTGACATGTCGTGATATCGTGACACTTTTCTCTTTCTGCTCTGTCTTGTTTCTTTGAGCTGCGAAAATGCGACATGTCGTGATATCATGACACTTTTTCTTTCTGGCTCCGCCTCCTTGCTTTCGGCCGCAAAAATGTGACATGTCGCGATATCACGACACTTTTCTTTCTGGCTCCTTCTTGCGCTTTCGATCGTGAAAACGCGACATGTCGCGATATCGCGACACTTTTTCGTTTTGGATCTACCCCCTTGTTTTCAGCCGCGAAAACGTGATATGTCGTGATATCGCGACACTTTTTCCTTTTGGCTCCTTCTTGCGCTTTCGGTCGCGAAAATGCGACATGTCGCGATATCGCGACACTTTTCTATCTTCTTTGGCAAGGCTGTCTTCTTTGGCCTGTTGGCAGCGAAGCTCTTCTTCTTCATTTTGTGTACAAGGGGGTGGCATTGAAAGCCAAAATTGTTGCAAAACTTACAAATACTTTCGAAAACAAAAGAAATGCTTTACAAAGAGAAAATTTTTGATTTCTTTCTACCCCTCTATGTAATGTGAAAAAATTGTCAACAGGTACATACTTAGGACATTATATTACTTTAAGGGGATGTTATCTAGTTACTTTATGAAATGTAATAAATGCACAAGTATCAATGTGCATGTTGTAAATGTGTAAGGTTTCCCTTGTACAACTAGGTAGAGTGTTGGCCAAGGAATCTATCTTCCATTGTAAAAGGGTCACATTGTAAGAGATTGGCAAGTAAGTCAGTAGGTAGTAGTAGTGTGACTCCATCAGTGATGGAGTACATTATAGTCCTGTAGCATCTTGCATGAAGTGTCCATTTCATCCATAGCAATATTGTATTCATTTTTGTCATTTCTATTTATAGCATATTTCTGCAATATCGTAAATTTACTTTCTTTCATATTTTTGCATCCTGTGATTGCCATCTCCTATTGCAATCTACCTCAAAAGCTAACAGTGGTATCAGAGCCACAGTATGTCTAGTCATAGTAGAACTAGCTACTATAGATTGAGAGGAGAACCACCATTATTGTTGAGCCTGCTTTTTTTATGAACCTGATTTACTGTAGTACACAGACTCTTGTAAAAATATTCAAAAAAATCAAGGTGGTAAGGAGAGCTTCGAGAAAGTATTATTGTTAAAATATGGCCAGTCACCATAGCTTAATTTATTTCAAATTGGATGTTCCATTGAATCAATTGTAGGTGAATTTCATTAAGATTGTATAGTAGAACAGACTAAAAAGAGAAATTGTGAAATTCATTTGGCTCAGAGTCTTCCATAGAGTTACAAAAAAACTCGTGAAGATAAGGACTCAGCATTTGGTCCACTAGTTTGATGAATCAACTAGTGAAGCTCATCTAAGAGATTTGAAAAGTTCACTATTGCCTGAAGTTTCTTTTAATGCAAGGAACTAACCCTCAAATGATTGGGGCTGCAACTAATCAATAATAATTTGAAATGAACCTTCAATAATTATTCTGCAATTTCACTACAATCAATATTGTAGGACTTAGTCTTCTTTTTCTTTTTCCAAAGTAGATGATAGGTAGTTGATAGATGTAATACTAAAATCTAATCAACTCCTAATTAATGTGCAAATGAACCTTAAAAATAACTTTTCTCTTTTTGCACTTTTTGAAGACTGTAATCCAAATTTTCTTCTTCTTACAACTTAATCTAAATTAAGGTGTTATAACAAATCTAATAAGTAATCCAATTAACAAGTTTATTTGCACCAAAATTTGCTTACCTTTTTAAGTCTTTTGTAGTTCTTTTACCGCTTTTGTAGAGGATGTGAATCTTGGTGTCTAAGATACCAAGTTATTGCTTCGAGTAGGATCTTGCAGCTTTTTGTAGACTATCCTGAACAACTCATTCTTCACAAAAATATGGTCTCAAACTTTCTTTCACAAGTCTAAGATTTGGTGTTTTGTTCTCCTCTTGTGGTCTCCTCCTTTTGTTGTATATTTGGAGAAGTATTTATCTCTGAAGCGGTGCCTTCTTGCTATGAGAGACAATCTTCAAATCTCCTAGATTTGGTGAGCTTATTCTATCTTCAAGTGTTCTTATTGAATTCTGACTTCAAGAAGGATCTTCTTCTCAAGATTTTGAATGTCTTGATGTCTTCACTAGATTCTTCTTCTACGATTTGGCACTCCTTACCAAATTCTTCTTTTTGTATTTGTCACCCCTTGCCAAATTCTCGTTCTCTTGGGCTTGTTTTTAGATGGCGATAATTGCCCCAAGTCCTTCACTATTAGGGGCTTCTCCTTGGTAGTGGATATCTCCAGTGAGTTATCATTTAATGATTTCTTCAATAAGGCTCTCCTAGCCTTTTACTGGATGCTCGTTGAGACCTTCCCAAGGTATTTGATCTTGTAGGTTCTACTGGTCTTCCTTGAGACCTCTTCAACCTTCTGCTTCTAGAAGTGTTAGTGATGAGATTTTCTTTTGGATCTCTGATTCTACTACTTTTGAATGCGAGCAAGACTCTCCTAGTCCTTCTTCTTCTTCCAAGACTAGAAGTTCTTCAATGAGATCTTCTCCTGATCTCTTCATTTTTGCTTCAGGTGCTAAGTTGATTCTGAAGAAGATACGCTTACCAACTTTCTTGTAGGAAGTTTCCCAACTCACTGAATCTTCTCTCCCTACAACAAAATATTAGTACTGAAATCTTAATCTACTTTTGAATTAGAAATTATTTTCGAATTCTTCTTTAGGATCAAGGCTTCTAGAGCCTTTTTCAGTATCTAGGCTTTTGTGGCCTTTCTAGTATCAAGGCTTCTATGGCCTTTTCATATCAAGGATTCTGTGGCCTTTTTAGTATCAAGAATTTTGTGGATTCTTATTCAAGGCTTCTATGGCCTTTTAGTCAAGGCTTATATGGTCTTTTTTTTTGTATCAAGGCTTCTATGGTCTATTCTTCAAATGTGAAGTTCTTCAATCCAACAATGGAGATCTTCAATCTCCTGACTTCACCACGAATCTTCACAAGAAGTCTTCTTCTGCATTATTCTTCTCTTGCATAAGGAACTAATCTATGCACTATGAAGGCACACTGACCTTCGGGAAATGAAGTTGGAGTCTCTTAGCTTTCTATTGTAGGAGTCCCAATATTTTGAGAATTAAATTTTTGCAACAAAAAAACTTTAGGCAATAGTTAGAAAATTCCAGATATGCTAGATGATATTCACTAGATGTTTTGTCAATCTAGTGGATTGAATGATGAGTCCTAGTCTTCACGAGTTTTTCTTGCAACTCTATGGAAAAGACTCTAGTCAAAGGTAATCTCAGTATTTTTAGAATTGATATTTCTTTCAGTCCTCACTTGGGCTCTTCCTAATTCTACCACCTAGACCCTTTTGAGAGTTTTTGATAATGGCTGGTCCAGCGACGCACCAGGTTGACAAAAACTTAGGCTCAATAATAATGGCAGTTTTTCTATTGACCTACTATGGCTAGATCTACCATGGCTCTGATACCACTATTAGCTTTTGATGTAACGAGCATTGGGAGATAGAAATCACAAGATGCAAAATAATATAAAAGAAAATAAATATACTAGATGAATGAAATATGCTATAAATAGAAATGACATAAAAGAATACAATGTAGCTATAGAAGAAATGAACACTACATTAATAAAGCTACTGAACTACATTGCACCCATCACCAATGGATGGTGATCTACATAGAACTGTTCTATGCTCTAAGCTATACTATCTGACTATGTCCCTCGACTCTATGTTTGTATTACAATGAGGTATTTCTTATATAGAAAAATAGGTTCCTTGGCCAACACTCTACCTAGTTATGCAAGGGATAACTTGCACATATACAACTTGCACATTGACACGTGTGCATTTATTACATTGCATGAAGTAACTAGATAACTTCCCCCTAAAGTAATCTAATGTCCTAAGTATGTACCTTGGAAGATACATTTACATGACCTTACTCTATTTTTAAAATATTTAGAGTTTCTACCATTACAATCACAATATTTTATTGCAGGAAAAGGAGATTCAAGAAAGTTGAGAACCTTCCTACACATAGCTAGGAAGAATATATTATTTGGAATCAATCTAGTACCTGAAGCAACAAATGGAATAAGAGAAGATTTTAGAGACTTGAGGAAAGATCCTGTTGTAGACCTGCACATTACAGACAAGAGAAAATGTCGGAGAAGGCTTACTACAGATTGAAGGAAGAAGAGACTCCAAAAAAAATCCAGGAGAAGATTGAAGGTTAGTGATCTCCATTGAAGATTGAATACCTGCAGATTGCAAGAGTAGAAGAAAACAACTCAAGAAGTTGAAGAGACCCATGAGAGGTCCCATTGAAGAAATCCTAGTTTAGGAAGATAGAATATTGAGAAGGACTAGTAAAGGTCCTATTCCAGATTCTAGAAGCAATAGATTTCAAAGATCCGAGAAAGGAGTTCTCATTGCAAAACTTCCACAGTTGAAGATTGAAGAAAAGATCTTATTGATAAGACCATAGAAGCTGAGATTGAAGACTCTAGAGAAGAGGTCTCAAGGAGAAAGAAGGAGAAGGCTAGAAAAGCCTTATTATAGATTTTAGAGAAGACCATTGAAGGATTTCCTAGGAGAACTTATTGGAGAAATTTACTAGCAAGGAGGAGTTCCTAATAGAGTAGAATTTGGTACAATTGTTGCCATCCAACAACAAGCCCAAAATGAGAAGAATTTGGCAAGGAGTTTGCCAAAATTTCAGAGGAGAATAGTGAAGACCTCAATACAGTCAGAACCTTGAGAAAAAGACCACCAAATAGGCCAATATTGAAGCCATAATTTAACAAGACGATTGAAGGAGAAAGGAGTTAGGAGAAACCACCAAATCTGCGATATTTGGGAATTTCCATTGAAGTCTCATTTGGATAAAGGAAGTTTGCTGATTTTGCAATAAAAAATTGAAGGGTTCTTGAAGGAAAATCTCAGCTACAATTTGGAGGAGTTTCCAACCAAACTTGTGCGATTCAAGAAAAACATTCTTGAGAAGAAAATTAGTTGTGTAATAATATGAAAGTTTTAGAGTTACAGAAAGCAATTTGGACAGCATTAATAGCTTTCATGTTTCAAATTTAAAGGGAGCATCTAGAAGGATAATCAAAGCCACCAAACTACAGTTTTAGGTAGCAAGTTAGAGAAGGTTCAAAGCTGCAAATAGGTGAGTTAGAGAGTTGTTTTAAACAACCAAGAAGAGCTACGATTTCATCTAATACAGGGTAGTATTTTGGTGAATCCAATCACCAAGTTATTCATCATATTCAAAATTCATTAAAGGTAAGCAACTTAGGTGCAAAAGGTTCATTATTTGAACTTTAGTTATTCAGTTCATTATTAAGTTTCATTAAGCACCATATTAGAGTTTAAAAGTTGCAAGGAGAAGATTGCATATTAAAGTCTTCAAGGGAGTGCAGAATATACTTTCTACAAAGGTTATAACCTACACACAAAAAGGAGTTAGATATATTTCTAAAGAAAGAAGGATATCAACTTCCTGCCTTCTAGTTAAAGCAAAGAAGACATTATCTGTAAGTGAAAGTTGCATAGATTATAGTGCATATTTCAAGTTACTTTTAAGAGTTCATTTACAAGAGTAATAAGGAGATATTGCTATTGCATTATACTAGTTATCCTTAAAGGTTATTAAAGGTGCACTAAGCATTTAAGTTAAGGTAAAAATTAGTGCAAGGTTAAGCCATTCAAAAGGGCATATTAGTTGCATGATTAAGAGCTTAGATTCATTATTGCTAAGTTAACCAAGCAAAGGAGAGAGTTGTCTAGTAAGGAGGACAACATCAAATCACTATTTGCCACCAAGTAATATAGCAAGGAGCCACCATATCAAGGAAGCAAGATAGCTTCAAAAAGGAGATATAGAGATCTCAAAACTTCGGTGCAAATTAGGGTATTTTATTCTAACTATTTGCATTACATTGTTGCACCATACTCCTCTTGTCCTATGTAGCAAAATAGGATAAAAGATAGAGTGTCTCAAAGACACTAAAATAGCAAGAACTCTACGTCTACAAAGTGATCAAATCATCAAATCAAAGGTGCAAACTTCAAGTGAAGGAAGTGAGCCAAAAAGGGCTTAAATAGTCGATTTTCAAGGTGTCTAAAGACACCAAATCATTCGTCTACAAGAAAAATTAACCAACAACATAAAAACCTACGTAAGGTAACTTTACATCCATTACAAGTCCATTGTAAAGCAAGGAGAATAGCATGAAGGATAAAGAAGTGCAAGGCATATGCAAGTTACGTAAAAATCAAGGTGAAAAAAAGGTGTATTACCCAAGTAATAGACGAACCGTCAGCTAAGAAGAATCACCACCTAAAAGGGCAGTGTTGGAGTGCCATAGAACCACCTTACTGTAGAAGAATCATCACCTAAGAGGGCAGCATTGGAGCACCATAGAATAACCATTCACTTGAGAGAAAGCGTTGAAGACAAGATCCATAGTGCATTCGTTGGCAAGAAGTATTTAGGGAATAAAATATGTTTAAGGCATCCCTACATGCAAGAGAAAGGAGTGCCACTTGGCACAACAAAATAAGGCACCCATATATTCTTGTAATGCCTACACAGGAAAGAAACGCCCATAATAGAGTAACGCCCATTTTTGAGCATTGAAACAATCATTTGAAGGTAAGAAAGACATAATAATTACTACCCATTATTCCAAGAAGGATATGAGCATTAAAGACACCTCAATCAACTCCCATCAAGAACGTAACCATCAACAACATATGCACCACATGGCCAAAGCATCAAGAAGGGACAAAGAGCCTATTAAAGCGCTCAAGTTGAAGAGAAGCGCAGATTTTGGAAGAACGAGTGTGAGCATTGGAGAGTCAAAGTGTAATTCAGGAGGAGAATTATATGCTCATAAGCATTAAGTGATATTTGCTATACATAGAAGACTAGGAAATACAGTGCTTGGATTGAAGAGTCACACCATAGGCCAATCAGCTCACACATTACACTTTGCAAGGAAGATAAAGACTTATATTATTTAATATTTGCTTTCATTGAGTTTAGGGAGTTATAATGTGGTTAATATAAGGTTGAAAATTATTTATTATTGCATTGAAATATCAACCTTAGAGAGATAGAAGGCAATTAAAGCAAAGGAAATATATCTTAGAAGATATTTTTTTTTTTGGTAGATTAAAAGTGGGTTTTTATCAAGGATCCCAAAACCTGATTACAAAGGATCAGAATACAACACGAAACATCAGAATGAAACAAAAGGAATTTGTCCAAGGATGGACAAAAGGACAAGCAAGGATAGCCCAAAGGAACAAAGTAAGGAACACACAATCCTTTGCACCAGAGGAAGACGTCTTCCTTTGCGCCAAAGGAAAAACAGGCAGGAAGGGAAAGCCCACCAGAAATCCAAATTTGAATCACAAGACGTTGAAGCAATTGATAATATCTTAGAAGATATTATCAATTGCTTGAGATTCACACATTAAAATATTTGTAAATAATTAATTAGGAGATATAAGGTTTTCAACATTGGAAAATTGAAATATTATTTTGCAAATATTATTAATTTCTAAATTTTCAAATTAGGGAGTTATAAGGAATACTACATCAAAACCTTAGTTAATTGGAATTTAGAAAATTGAACTATTGAAAGTTAAGGTTAAAGAAGGAAGTTCATTGATTGCTTAAAAGAGTTGGAATTTATTGCTTATACTTGTCTCATAGTCACATTAAAGGGACAAAAGAAATTCAACCATAGAGAACTTCATCAAATTGAAAAGTGCATATTTCATAAGGGAGAAATAAGGTGAAATTAAAAGTTGAACATTATATCAAACTTGTCATCAAACCACTAGGGAGACAAAAGAGATTCAAAAGTAAACATAAACGCTAAGTCTAGCCAAGTCTACTATCAAAGCAATTTATCAAGATCATTTTAAAACCACTTGGGAGCTATAAGGAATTCTACTTCAAAGGATAATCTAGAAGAAACATGGATGATAGTGAGGAATGCATTCAATAATGAGCAACTTCTTCATGAGGTGGAATTTTACTCTCAAAACTTAATAGATAATCCACGTGAGTGTGGTCTACCGGCAAGGACGCCACTTGCATTACCAGTGATGTGACTCAGGTTCAATCTCCATGGTAGATGTTTATAATAAGTATTATTAAAAAAAAAACTTAATAGATACCATTAAAGGATACAAGTATTTGTCCACTAGTGAGAAGGAAAGAGTCTCATTATTCCTTAAAGAAGCAAAATAAGGAAATTTTGCAACACTAATTGGTTATCTTCATAAAGTCCTTTTCAGAGCCAGGTGGAATACACAAAAAATAGTTACATTCACATCTAAAGAATGTTTGATGATATATTTCTCATTAATTGTTTTTGAAATTGTTTAAAACATATAACAAACTAGCAATCCTAGTTAATATTATTGTGATGATAGACTAACTCATCATGAAGCAGATATTCCTCTAGCAACAATACAAAAATGAAGAAGAAGCAGGAAGAGAAAGCATGACAAGAGAGAACAAGACAAAGATACTCATCTGGATACAAATAGAGAGTATAATAAAGAAAGCATAAAGACTGATCTAAATGAAGAATGTGGGCATTATCAAGTTGAAGAGTATAATAAAGAGGATTGTTTTCAACTTTATCACATGATAAGAATAAGTGACTTGGTGAAGCATATGTATTCTCATTAGTATAGTTGGCTCTTCTACCCTCATTGCCAGCTTTAATTCTACGTTTTTTCTCAAAATACCCATACCTTTTGAAATGATAACATTGTATATTTCTTTTATCAAACATGCCTCTTCCTCTTGTAGTTGAACCTCCTCTTCCTCTTAGGAAATTTTGATTTTGGCCTCTTCTTAGGCCCTGACAATGACCTTGACTACTAGTGTTGGCACCTTCACTTTTGGAAATCCTTAACTTTGATGCAAATGTTTTTCTTCACTCTCTCCAAATGTATCTCGTAGTCTCTCATCATGAGACATAAGAGACCCAACCAAATGATCAAATTTAAGTGTATCCAAATTTTTCTTTCTTCAATTATAATTGCTACATGTTTCCACCTTGGTGTTAGTGTTCTCAACATCTTCTTCACCACAATATCTTCTGCAATAGTTTCACCAAGTGTGGTCATTTTGTTTACCACATATTTCTCTCTGACCAATAATCATTTACTCATGTTTCCTACATTTCTTTGATTTTCAATTATCTTTTAAGTGTTTGCAATTTCACAATTTTAACCTAGTCACTTCCTTGGTAATTCTCTTGTAGAGCTTTCCAAGCATCTCTTGTTGACTTTGCACCTATTATTCTAGGGAACATGCTCTTATCTAGAGTTGATTGCATATTGTACAAATCCAATGAGTTGTTCTTGGCTTCTTTCATAATTTGCTTGTCATAATTTGGCACAACGGTCCAATCTTCTAGCTCTTCATAACTAGCTTCAATTGTTTATTGTTTCTTATTTTTATACTCTAGTAATCATAATCTTGTCCATTAAATTATGGCATTGGAAGAGAATAAATGTTGGCTATGATCAATTGTAATAAAGATCTACAACAAAACTTATTTCAACCCAGATACTGATTAACTTGTTGCTCAAACACCAAATGAAGAATTTGAAAGAATATCCTTGTTAGCAAACAAAAAAATGCAGTCCCCCGTTTTACAACACCGATAACAAAAAAAACGGACACTAACTAAAACAAAAAACAACCAACATTAAGATATCCATGACAACAATTTTATAATAGCTCTCATAAAACTTATATAAATACTTCTCTTATTAGTAAACTTAAAAATATGCAACACTACATTTAATTTATGCTTTTCAAACAACGGGAGCAAAAGTAGGATATGGAAGGCTAAAATTCATGCCCCTTATTCTTTAGAAACCTTTTAGTTTTTTTGTGCTTTTTTTCTTCTTGGAAATTGGAAAGATCAACATTAAATACCATCATAAACACTATGTAGCTAAGCTATTAAGTAATTTGACATGTTTCATTGAACAAGTTTAATTTTTGCAATTACTTTTTTCTATTCAATTTTACTTGCAACTTTTGAAGTCCCATTTTATAAGCATTATCTATTAAGTTGTTTAAGGCATTAGACATGAAATTGGTAGTGATATTGTCATAATAATCATATAAAAAGTAGTTAATGTATTAATTGCAACATTTTGGTCAAACAACTTCATTTTTTGCGATTATACCCATCGCTTCAAATTTTACTATCGTGTGCATGAAAAGCTAAGGAAGTGGCCATTCTGATGAAGATTATGGATTGGCCAAGACATAAACTTAAGACCTCCTAGCAAGAATTAACTCCAAGTGTCTTACCATTGAGCTACTTTCCCTCTTTGAGGTATACAACTTTTGGAGTGTTGATTGACCTTCAACACCCCTCTGCTAAAGCCATGCCAATGGAAGGACCACTTAAAATTTTCAATTGGTTTGACCACACCTTGCTTGGATCTAGTGCTATATCAAAAACAATGGATTAGCTAAACTCAAACATAATACATCCTAACAATTACTTTTCTAAGATCTCCTAGAAAGGACTTTGAGTGTCAAATTTGGTATGAGTTTTGTTTGCATTGTCTAGCTTGAAAACAATGACTTTGCTTACCTTGAGTTAAATTATTTACATAACAACATATTGCTATAATTTAATGGATTATATGGGATTGAAATAGGACCCACTCGTGTTACATCAGCACCACATAGTGGTATTTCAACAACTTGACAATTATGCATATATCACATGACAAGATTCAAACCTAAGTCTCCCCAAGACTCGAGGAATTTAACTAGTTGAGCTAATGTCGTTTAATAATGTTAAGGTTTACCCAAGTGATATAAACCTTGGTTTAAGATGTAAAACTCTTTACTCCCAACCAACTATGCTAAACCCTACGAGCTCTACATATTGCTTCTTTTAAAATCTATAAAACACAATTATTTCTTGATGTTAAAGACTAAATAAGCAATAAAAAAACCAATTATAATGTTCTACTCATATGATAAGTACTAGAATATTAGAAAAAAACACAATAAAAAATAGTGCATCCATAGTAGTACAAGTTGAAAAGAAACTAGCTTTACAATAATTCCAAAAAATAAATTTTATAACCCAATATATTAATGTTACAACTTGATGTCTATCATATCTTCAAAAATATTTATTTTAGAGATCACCTTTGCCTTTCTCTATTAAAGGTAAGAAAACAAATAAAAGCTGTTAATCGAGCTAGTGCTCCATAGCCAAAAAGAACACTAATACATAGGATCCAGTCATCTAGCCTATATCCTTGTTTGTATAATACACCACAACGAGTTATCAACCACACACCAGAATACCTGTCATGCCAAAAGAAATCCAATAATATTGGAAACAATTCATAATTTTTCTATATAGGATAAAACTTATGACTAAACCATCAAATAATTCTTAAATTCAATTATTTGTCTTGTTTAATAGCTTACAATACTAAAACAATTAATTATATTCGTTATACTTTAACAATAAAAAATTCTCTTGAATTCAAAGGTTATTTACATTATACTTATCACTTGAAAAAAAAAAAATCCTTACATGGAGAGTTTCAAAACAATCATTTTTTCCACTAGTTATTTGTATTTTATGCTACCAATTCAGGCATCTAAGAGCTTTAATTGGTTAAAATTAACAATGATAAATTATTGTACATGGCTTTAAAAATATATAATTCCATAGATTTTAAAGTTACTATATAAATTAAAAATTTATGATAAAAAAATCTATTTAGCTATCATAGAAGAGCTACATGTACTATAAATAAATTTCCTTTTTTTTTTATTTATCAAAACTAACTTTTCAAAGTTTACAAATAATTAGAAAACTTTGGTAAAAAATGAGAGCAATATGCGGGAAGGTTTAGCAATCTTACCTATTCGCTAAATACAAGTGAATGTGTAGCATTTTGTCTAATGAAACAACAAAACCTTACTAATAGTCTATGATGTGGTCTTGTAGTAGCTGACTATTACCCTTGCTTACAAAACAAGTTTTGTCACGCAACAAAGATGAAAATATGAATGGACCAAGCTAGACTTCTTAGATGCTTCGCTTTGAGCATTTTCTAGAGCGACCCACTCTCTAAGCGACCTGCATGCCCCACCCTCCCGAGAACCTTACTCTTTAGAGTGACCCACTTTTTGAGTGACCTCACTCCTTGAATAGAGGTCCATTGCACAAGTTGAGGCAAAAGACAAAGCATAGTAGAAATCAAGAATTGGTCGAGTGTTTGAAGGAGGGTGTCCTACTCTCCATAGCAACCAACTCTCCAAGCACCTTGCTATCCAAAGCGAACCTCCCTTTAAGCGACCTCGCTCCTTGAATGAAAGTCCATTACACAAGCTAAGGTAGAAGATAGAGCATGATAAGGACATCTAGCTAGGCCTAGGATTATTATTTATTTATTTCATTGGACTCATGTAATACGTGAAGCTTATCAAAAGCTCAAGTTAGTTGTAGTTTGTTAGCACTCTTCTAGAGTTAGCATATTGTTAAATCTACTACAAATAGAGGGTGGTTACCACTCTTATCCTACCCTCCAAATATGGCAAATAATATTTTGTATGCTTCTTTCTGGTTATCATTGTGTACTCTTCTTCTTTGATGCTTATTTAAAAAATATTCTAATGCAAAGCTCAGTTTTGTTTGGAACCATATCACTAGTATCAAAGCACGATCTTGCCCTATAAGGGGAATTTCCCTCTACATTTCTTTCAAATGTGTCTAGTGTGTTCGAGAGTTTGAATTTTGGCTTGGTAAGGTGGACGTATAGTCATCCAAATAAATTCTACTGCATGTGAAGAGTACTCTCAAGTTATTCCACATTCGTTGCATGTTTGCAAGATTCTCCACCCCAACGCAACGTTGAGATCGGTTGTCATTTACCAAATCCATTTGGAAGAATCCCAAAACTGTTTGAGACACCAACATCCCTTGTTTTGTTGATGTTCTTCTATGTTCATACGATCTGCCCACTATTCTAAAGAATTCTATCTCAAGCATTGTTCTCACCAGATTGGGTTGACCACTGCCACAAAATGACATCAAAAAATCAAAAGTCAGCGGCTATGGTCGTGCCAGCCTTGTAACCTTGTAGTCGTAGCAAAATGTGGTGGGTGATAGTGTGGCATCCTACTTTCCATTGCATAGTTGTTTGATAGGAGAAACAAACGTCATTTCTATTACAGGCAGTTTACGCGTAGAAAAGCACCATGATCCTATTTTCATGGATGACTAGCTTTTTATCAAAGCATTGAGACCTTGCATCTCTATAGAATTTGATGCATGCAAAGTTGTTAATGTAATATACTAAAGCCAGATGTCCAATGCTTCCAGTCTATTGTTTTGTCGACATCTGATTAAGACATGTGTATCTAGCTGTAACGATCGTCTGCACTAGGCAAATCCATATATATTCCATTTCCAATGATGAGCGTAGTAATAACCGACGACTACCCCAGTTTTTCACAAATGTCATTTCTCTCTTGCTTGTTTTTGAAAGGTGATAAGCATGTTTAGAAGCCATTTTCATGGACAATTTGACATCCACTTTGACAAGGACAATGGATCGAAGACAGGTCGATTCCATAACAACTTTCCCACTCATCCACATGGTGGAACGTGTGGGTTTGTTTAGGCATGACTTTAGCTACACGACAACGGTCTATTGCTCCTAAAATATTTTCTACGAATTCTCCTGAAGTGAGAGGGGTAGCCTAAGACTTCATATTTCTGACAACATTTTCTTGAATTTCTACATCACAAAGAAGTTGGTTCTTGCAGGGTCAGGTGATAAAAAGGTGTGAAAAATCCTGTGTGAGGAGAAAATGATAGAATGCATTTTGTTTTCAAGTTGTTTTCGACTTCTAAATGAGTCGTTGACCACCACATCACCTTGTGAAAGGTAAGATTTTGACACCGTATTGACTGTCTCCAAAAACATCTTCATATATTCCACATTTTGAGCGATGAAAGTTTATTTCCCTTGCTTCTGGAATTTGGTTTCTATGGAGCCGAGGGAAATCACATAACAAAATTATCCTTCGACGTCCAGACAAGCAATCGATGATTGGCGACACTCATAATGGACGTGATAAGGAAACAACATGGACATCTGAAAACTAGTGGCGAATGACCATAGGCGATGATGCTTGGCTTAAAATGTTTGTGACTAGTTCCTGCTAATGGCTTGTTGGCGATAATTTGAAAAGTGAACGTTGACATGAAAATTCACCTTTTGGCACCTTCCAACCAAAGTGATTATTGCATGTAGATTCTTGGCGCCCAAAGACCTTAATGAGAGTTGACCATTGGCAAAAGTCAACATTGGACACAATTTCAAACATTAAAAAGCAATATGCAAGGTATAACATTGGCAAGGCTTCATTTGATTTAATTAATTAGTTAACTAAATTCAAAATTATATTTCATGCAATTTTTCTTAAAGTTATGCATGACCAAACAATTGCATACCTTTATATTGTACTTGAATTTTCAAAAGATCAATTTTATTTAATTAAACAAGTTTTTGTAAGGTGTATATAAGGAGCAAATACGTGTCCTTCTTGCTCTTTCCAAGCCATTTGGTTGAACCAAAAAGCCACTTCTTTGTAATTGCCTAGAAAACGCCAAACTTGTAAACCTTTTGTAAACCTCAAGCACATTTTTGCTGGGCACATTTGCTTCCATATCTGGTTGCCTAGAAAAGGCCAAACTTGTAAACCTTTTATAAGCATCAAGCACAATTTTTTTGGGTACATTTGCTTCCATATTTGACCTTCACTCGTTCAGCCATGGCTGCAAATTTGGCTGAAACAGTGGCCAAATTAGCCCATGTTGTAAGTTCCTTGGTCGACAAGGTCAACGATATAATGGTCCAAAGTCGCCCAAGTGATATAAAAATTTACAATAATGACTTTCGCTCCAAGGCCAAGTGCCAAGTTAAGATGTATGATGGCTCAAGAGATCCAAATATCTTGAGTAGTTGGATTCTTGATATGGAGACATGGTTCTCCTATACTCAAATTCTAGATGAGGAGAGAGTTTTATTTGCTAAACTCAAGTTTTTCGGGTTAGCAAATATTTTGGTGATGGTGCATCAAGAGGGCTAAAACCCTGATGTGGACGTAATTAGATCTAGGCTAATGTTTATTAGGCTTAGTTTATTTTATCTTACTTAAGCCTAAAGTCCTAAGTCTAAGTTAGAATGTGTGAGTTCTAGACTAGGTGTTAGCTTTACTTATTTAATTAAGTATTAAGTCCTAATTCTAGGAATAATTCAATAATATCTAATTCCAAATTGTAAATGTCGACAATCTTTGGACGACATAGTCTTGGATTAGATTTGTTAGCTTAGTGAGAGTTAGCAACTTGAGTTTGAGTGCTTAGTCATACATTCTCCTATTTTGGGAAATTATGGTTGTAAATTGTATTATTTAAAGCCCCTCATATGAATAATATTACTTAGTGTGATTTTAAGTTTAGTTTCCTCGTCACTAGTATCGGAGCCTATGATCAGGCTTGTGCTAGTTGGACTCCTAGTTAGTCTAGGAAGCCATTAGTTGCATAGGATTAGATTTATAATCCTATTGCAAAATCCCTCCAAATTCCTAATTTTAGGTTCAAAATTAGTCTTCTGTTGGCTTAGAAGAGTTAAAATTTTCTTCGTACACTCAATTGGAAGATATTTGAGCTTAGGAGTCTTAGTTTACTCCACTTTTAGGGGATATAATTGTTGCATTTAAATAAATTAAAATTAGTAATATTAATATTTTATTAATATTATTATTTTAACTTATTTAAATTATTTAGCATGGAGGAATTGTAAAGAAAATATTTTCCGGCATACTCAGCCCGATCGGCGCCATAAACGACGACCGATCTAATTTTGCCGACCGCTACCGACGTCTTGCCGACAACGGCCGACAGGTCTACTTGCGGCTAGTGGTCCGATCACCAACGACCGCTACATCGACGACAACACACCAGCCATCGCCTAGCCACTGCCACCGGCACTTCTTGCCGACTTTGCCTCCGGCGGTTGTGCCCCTTAACTTCGGCGTGGCCAGTCCCGATGGCTACAACTTCCCGACGGCCCTTCCAAACGACCGTGTGTCAGTCGAAGCTTTCTGCGCCACTGGTTACCGAGGACGACCTCTGCTGGTTTCTATCTTCCTGTGCAATTGTACTAAAGCTTCCGACATTTGTTTCTGCTCCTCCCGACGTAGCTCCACTTCCACCGACGACAACTCGTAACCGACGACAGCAGTTGCGATTTTTCGCCATGCCGACAGAGAGCGTCGTCGATGACCTTTGTATCTTCGGCGTGACGCTCACCTCGATGGCCAACATTTCTACACAGACACCTCCCTGGATGATGTTATCCGGCAACCTGTTGCACACTAGGTGATGTGAATCTCGTCAATGCAAAAGCGGCATTTTTCGGTGTAGGCGCTCTCCTGGCAATAATCCATCCAACGACGTGTGGTGACAGACGACGATTTCCAACTGTTGCAGCCCGTGTTCAATGATTTACATAATCTTTTTGCAATTTTCTGATCGCGACGACGTCAACCCATGTCTTCAATCGCATTCTGCCTACAATTTCTCCGACGAACTACTGGATTTTCTACGAACTTGTTCTTCCTGACGGTGAACTTCCTGACGAAATCCTGCCTCTGACGAACTCCTAGCGATTTCAATCAAGTCTCCCGACGCAGGTTCTCCGACAAACATCATTTGGTTCGACCACCTGCCGACAGATCTTCGTTCGTTTTCCCGACGACCTGTGGAAGATTTTCAACGCTGTCGCAGACATTTACTGCTACATTTTTCGACGCTTGGTTTAAAACCCGACACTGTCCGCCACTGTTCAAGACCACTGATGATGATTTGCAACAATTTTTTTTTTGCTAACCTTCTTTGCAATCCGACGGATCTGGTCGATTTTCGACAATTTTACATTTTTCTGACGGGTTTCGAAAAAATTTAGCGACGATAGCACGTGGCTTGCGGATTCGGAAGAATACAAACAACAATGTTGTTTCTTCCGAATCCGCAAGCCCCTAAAGATGCTAAATCTCATCTCAAATGTGATGTCAAGATCTATGATGGTTCACGGAATCCTGATGTGCTAAATAACTGGATCATGGACATGGAAACCTGGTTTGCTTATACAGAAGTTCCATTAAATGATAAAGTTCCTTTTGCTAAACTCAAATTGAGTGGGTTAGCAAAACTAGTCATCTTAGATCGACAAGATGAACAAAATCCCATTACTTTTTGGGATGAATTGGTTCAATATTTGAAGGATTATTTTTATCCTTCTAATTATGCACAAGAATTGAAAGTGAAATGGTTTAGATTGCGCCAAGGTTACAATATGTCTGTACAAGATTATATCTCTTCTTTCAATAGGTTACACATTTTGTTGAGTGTAAAAGATCTTGCAGTAGAGTTGATTGTAAAATTTACAAGTGGCCTTCAAGAGCACTTGTATAGGGAGCTCAAATATACTCCCTTGGAAACTATTGATGCAGCCTTCAATCATGCACAATTGGTCGAAGAGAAGTTTGCCACTCGAGCACAAGAAACTTCTCGCTCTTCAAATCAAAAGCAGTCTTCGAAGGCCAATATGCCTTCCAATTCTTCTGTTTCTTATTCTCCTAGTTCTTCTTCCTCCTTTTCTCCAAAGTCTTGTAATGCAAAGAAATATTGTAATCATTGTAAGAGACATGGACACTTAGCATCTGAGTGTTTTAGGAAACATAAGAACTTACTTGTACAACCTATAGTGGAGGAGCCCCAAAAGGCCCCCATTGTGGTTATGGGAGAAGGGAGAGCATATGATGAATTGAGAGGAAAATTGAACAATGTTACACTACTACATCAAAAAGGTGGGCGTGATCATTTGTTTATCACCAAAGCCCACCTCACACATGACTTCTTTGTGGATTGTATTATCGACAATGGATCCCAAACCAATCTGATTGCACAATCTATTGTCGATAGGCTCAAATTGCCTATGGAACCACATCCTCGTCCATATCCATTAGGATGGAAGGATACAGATTCTAACTCCTACATCACAAATACTTGCACTGTGTCATTTGCTTTTGGGCCTCATTCTGTAAATCGAGTCACCTGTGATGTGACTCCCATGGATTATTGTGGTCTTATTCTTGGGAAACACTATCAGTTTGATAAGAGGGCTATTTATGATGCATACCATCAGACCTACACTTTGCATCATAATCATAGGCAATAGTGTCTTCATTCTCAGCCCCAGACCACACTTATGCCTAATTGTTATCTACCAGAGAAGATAGCCCTTGTCTTCAATAGGCCTTATGTCACACTTGCTTTTGTTGCACCACCTCCTTCTAAAGTGGTGTCATCATCATCTTCCGCTGCATTGCCTCCTACAAAGATAATTTCTTCATTGGCAACTCCTCCTGTTGCTCCAGTTCTTCTTCCAACTATTTTAGAGCGACCATCTCCATTGCCATCTTCACCAGTTCTTGTTTTTTAGTAGACTACACCGGCTCCGCAATAGACTATTGGTGCTTCTTCATTACCTCATCGAGATCCTACACAGATTAGTGATCGAGATGTACCATGACATTCTACTCCAGCATCGACTATGACTCGTGGCCCACATGATCTTGTTCACCATATCATTCAGCTTTGTTTTCAGCGTGTTGTATCTCACCCCTTCACCCCTACTGTAAAAGCATTAGAGTCCAATGCTTCTATGGTGGAGAGGGATGATGTGGACATCATTAGATATAGGCTAATTTTTATTAGGCTTAGTTTATTTTATCATTTAATTAAGCCTAAAGTCCTAAGTCTAAGTTAGAATGTGTGAGTTCTAGACTAGGTGTTAGCTTTACTTATTAAGTATTAAGTCCTAATTCTAGGAATAATTCAATAATATCTAATTCCAAATTGTAAATGTCGGTAATCTTTGGACGACATAGTCTTGGATTAGATTTGTTAGCTTAGTGAGAGTTAGCAACTTGAGTTTGAGTGCTTAGTCATAGATTCTCCTATTTTGGGAGATTATGGTTGTAAATTGTATTATTTAAAGCCCCTCATATGAATAATATTACTTAGTGTGATTTTAAGTTTAGTTTCCTCGTCAAACCCACTCCACACTTGGGACAACCTCATTAAAGCCTTGAAGGAAACTTTCTATCCTTCAAACTATGAGCAAGATCTAATTGTAAAATGGTTTTGATTGAGGTAAAGTATCGACATGTCTATGCAGGATTATATTTTCCAATTCAACAAGTTGTGAATTGTCCTTGGTGTGGCAGATGCAGCTCCAACACTTATCATCAAGTTCAACAGTGGCTTGAAAGAGCACCTTTATAGGTAGTTGAAGTAAACTTCCCTTCCAACACTAGATGTTGCCTACAATCATGCATAGTTGGCCAAAGAGAAGTTTGTTGCTCAACAGAGGGGTTCACGATCTATAGGGACTTCCAACTCACAACAATAGTCATTCAAGACGAAAAATCCTTCTTCTTTCTCTTCTTCTCCTTCTCCTTCCTCTTCTTATTTTTGTCCTTCTCAAAATCCTTCATCTTTCAATAGCAAAAAAAATTGTACTTATTGTAATAGGAGAGGTCATGAGGAATCAGTATGCTTTAGGAAGAAAAATAATTTGATTGTAAAACCTCACAATGAGGAACCACCACAAAATGGTCCCATTGAGGTTATAAGAGAATATAGGGAGTATGATGAGCTCAAGGGTAAACTCAACAATGTCACCTTGATGTCTCATCATTTGTCGGAAGGTGACCATGATAATTTGTTCGTTGCGAGAGCTCACCTCACTCACAATTTCTTTGTGGATTATATAATCAACATTGGCTTGTAAAAGAATTTGATTGTGAGATCCATTATTGATAAGTTGTAGTTGCCATTGGAACCACATCCTTGTCTATACTCACTTGTATGGAAGGATAATGATTCCGCCTCATACATCATGCAAACTTGCATAGTGTCCTTTGCCCTTGGCCGACTATTGTGGTCTACTTCTTGGCAAACCCAATCAATACAATAGGAAGACTCAAAATGATGTTTTCACAAGACTTACACCTTGCATCATGAGCATAAAATATTTCTCATACGCTGTATCAAGAACACCACACTTTTGCTCCATTCCAACCAACCACAAAAGATTGCTCTCATCTTTAGCAAGCCAAAAGACACACCAACAATACTTGCACCTCCTAATCGCACGAAGTCGAGCACTCCACCACCACCTCCTCCTACTCCTACTATGCTTCATCCTAGCATTGAGCAACAATTTTCCTTGCAGCCTTCTTTAGCGAGGCCAGTTCCTATTTTGTAGACTTAGCAACATCAAAATTAGGCCATTGGTTCTCATCGACTTCCTCCTCGTTCCCAGGTTAGTGACAGAGTTTTGACCAAGCATTACCTTGCAAACAAGGAACCTCTTGGAATCCTAGAAATCATAAATTATCCTATCTACCTAGTACCTAATTTGCAACTTCTGCTTGATTCTAATCAAGTTCTTCTACATCAGGTCAATTGTTCTTCTATTGTAAAAGAATTGGAGTCCAGTGCTTCTATTGTTGAGAGATATGATGAGGACATCTAGCTAGACCTAAGACTATTAGTCTTAGGATTATTATTTATTTATTTCATTGCACTCATGTAATATGTGAAGCTTCTCAAAAGCTCACATTAGTTGTAGTTTGTTAGCACTCTTCTAGAGTTAGCTTAGCATATTGTTAGAATCTACTAGAAATAAATGGTGGTTAGCACTCTTATCCTACCCTCCAAATCTAGCAGATAATATTTTGTACACTTCCTAGTGGTTATCATTTTGTACTATTCTTCTTTGGTGATTATTTAAACACACCAATTCTAATGCAAAGCTCAATTTGGAACCATATCAAAGCAAGGATGAAATCAAGAATTGGTTGTGTTTGGAAGAGGGACCACACTGTCCAAAGCAATTTGCTCTCCTAACGGAGGTTCGTTGCACAAGTTGAGGCAAAATACAAAGCATGATAGAAATCAACAATAACTGGCTAAGTGTTTGGAAGAGGTAGCCTCACTCACAAGAGCAGCCTGTTCTCTGGAGCGATCTGTAGCTACATGGCCTTGCTTCGTGCCTATTTTTTAGTAAATAGGACAAGGATGATGTAATCACCTCATAATTATCACTGAGGTGCATGTAGTTCATTTCGTGGCTATAGGTTCAAATATAAATAAGAGTTGAATGCTCATTGTAAGGGTCTTTAGGATATTTAGCATATCAAAGCTACTCTATAGAGATCATTGTACTCAATATATTGAAACCAATAAAACAAAGGATTGTGCTTGACATTAATGACTTATTGTGTGTTTAACCTTTAATTTATGGATGCGTGGAACTAGAACTGCTCTTCTTCCTTCTATTAGCCATTTTCCTTTGTGATATATATGATTGCTTTGGATATCTCATAACAATGAAGTTATTCGATATCTGCTAGAACTATCAGTCGTACCAACTTTAAGCCTCACTACAACATCGGTCGTATTTTGGATTTTAGATATCTCTTAAACAAAAGTAGATTAGATTTGTTTTTTGCATTAGGTTGCTTATTGTTTTTACATGTTTTAGATAATTTTATTTATTTATTTTCAACATTAGATAGAAGGTAGTTTGAAATCGGCCCAAGATCTAAAATACGAGAGTAGGAACCTCCCCATCCATTTGTTGAGTTGTGGTCCTGGGTGCAAATCACACTTGCCGATTTTTGTGTTCAATAGTTCTGGCATGCCCAACGAGACGAATTTGATTCGCCCCACAAAGAAACACCTACCATGTGAGTTCAAAATTTATGGCATGCCCGATGGGACACACAAATGCGATTTTGGTATGAAATTGATCTTACATGACCTAAACAATTTTATAGATCTACACAAGTGTACTTCATATCCTTTGATCTACAAAAAGGGTTGTGTTATACTAACACATGAAATCCACAAATCATTTTGCATTAAAATTTGAGTTGTTTTCCATTTCAAATTTCATACTTCATAACTTTTCATGCAAATGGTGATGCTATTTTTAATCTAGAATATTACCAGCTTTTGATTTGTGAAATCTCACTTTTTCAAGAAAGGACTAAAGTGGCAACAAGCAAAGATAGCAGTGAGTGGGAACAAGATTATGAAAAAAACAAATGCTCTTCGAGCGACTTGTTCCCCGAGGATGAACCTATCCCACCAAATACACCCATCGTCTTTTGGTGTAAATTTTGAGGTCCTCTCTTTGGCTCCATATATGAACACAAGATCCAAATCATGTTTAACAAGGAAAGGGATTGACCTTGTAAAACTGCTCACTTACCAAACGAACTTTAAGAAGACAAGTACAACTATTCAGGTACAAGACTTGGATCACCCCTCAAAGGAATTACAGATTGAGGAAGTTAATTTAGACTTAGAGGAAGAACAAAAAGTATCAATCTTAGACATAAAACCTACAAAAACTATTTTACAAGATCAAAACCTTGATCTTGTTGTGGAACAAGTGCAACCTTACCCTCAAATAGGACAAACAAGTGAGTCACACAACTCACCATCATATATGAAGGTTATGAAAACCCCCTACTTGGACTTCTTTCCAGCTTTTTGGGTATGCATACCATAAGAAAACCACGACATCAAGTAGTACCATCGGGTTAGAAAACACCAATGTCTCAACAGGTGACACAAGGGCGACAGGCCACACCCAATCAACTGTTTAGTCCCCAAGATCCTCAATTCTAACACCATGGGAAACAAATCATGTAACAAGCACTACAATCCCAAAACCCTGAGTTATTGCAAGGTCAACAAACACAAATCAGAATCAACAAGCCCTTGAGGAGAAGATACAACATATGCCTCAGAGCTCACAAGGACCCATGACCCCACACTTGCAACAAGCAGCTACTACATAGCATCCACAAGGTGCACAAAAACTGTAGTAACATATTGCACAAAATCTATCACAAGTTGCACAAAACTTACAATTGATGGCCCAAAAATTACTATCAGAAGCCCCTTAGAATATACAGTAAGAAGTTCTAGAAAACCCATAACAAAATATGTAAAACATACTACAAAATCCATTAATGCATCTTCAACAAACATTTCAAAACCCTAATGTTGCTCGTAACTGTTGGTCATCAAATCTGCCTAGGAAAGGATTTGGGTAAGTGTATGCGCCCTAGACCTGGACCAACATTGAAAGGCCGAAGGGAAGAGATGCCCCTCGTGCCAATCTCCGGAGAAAGGCCGGCTCCTATGCTAAACTACTTTGGTGTTTTGAGATAAGGGATGCAGGAAAGAGATAAACAGAGTAAGGGTGCAGGAAAGAGATAAAAAGAGTTAGGGTTAGAGAAAGAAATAAAAAAGGGGTAAGGGAAGAGAGATCGATAATTTAAAGTGGGAGAGAACAGGAAGCACGATCACTAACTAACAACTTGAATAGCAGCAAAGAACACCAAGAATAAATGAAAGAAATGCCACATTAACCTTCCTATGTATCCTCCGGGCGAGCTCCAGGATTCTCCTTCTCCCTTTCATCGAAATTCAGGGTTCAGAGTAACGATGATTAGGACAAGCGAATATAAAGAAACCACAACCCACCAGGCAGCATAAAAGAAAACCAATATAGCGTTTTTCCTCTCCTATGTATCCTTCGGGAAAATTTTAGGGTACAGTCCCCAATCGCACACCGAATTCAGGATTCAGAGTTACAGTATGCAAATGAAGAAAGACAAAAGAAATAAACACAGAAGGCAGCATACAAGAGAGAAATTGAGCCCAAAGCTCTTTAGTATTAATCGCAGGACATCAAGTTACAGCAGCTTTCTAGCAGAAAGTTCCCCCCCTTTTACATTACAATGCCTGGGTTTTTATAGAGGACCCGACCCTCTGAGCCATAATTACACAAAATGGAGGAGTACATCCTCGAAAGCTGAGAAGTCGGCTCCTCGCGGCTCTCGTGACTGAGCTCTCAAATCCGTTGCCAAAACTAGGAACTGTGACCGGGTCAACCATGGAAACATGCATTAATGAGCCACCTAGACGTCCTTGGTCTTTGAGTGCAGTGCTCGAGTGGCCGCCATGCTCGTCGGGCTCTTCATCATGGACTGATACTTCATTTCCAATTGCTAAAAATGAGCAGCGAGCTTATCGGGCATGAAAAAATGCATTTATGAGGCACTTGATCATCTCGAGAAAATACCCGACTTGGAATATGTGCCCTTGAAGCGCTTCGCTAGGTCTTCGTTCGCACTTTGCTTCGCAATGGATTCGAGCCGAAGCAGATCTTCCTTGATTTGCACTTCGCATGGTGAAGCTTCGCAAAACTGCTTCGGGGGTGGTGAGAGCCGAAGTAGATTTCATCTTTACTTCTTGCTGCTTCGCTGACAAAATTGCTTCACTGATGCCTTGGAGAACTGCTTCGCCGCGATCCTCTTTCAAAACTGTGGTTCGGGGGTATTTCGGCCGAAGCGCATTCCTGCCTTCGAAAGATGTTGTATTCTTTATGGCTGCTACCGCTTCGGGTGAAAGTACTTCGCATGAAATATGGCCGAAGCAGATGCTTCGCAATGACTTTCGATGAAGTAGAAATGGTTCGCTGGCGTGGGGCCCGAAGTGGGTGCTTCGCGGCTTTTCAATGAAGTATTTTCAATGTCTACTCCTTCAAATCCCGCTTCGCAATTTCTTGCCCGAAGTAGTCTTTTGAAGTGCTTCGGGCCCGAAGTATTTTTCATTCTTCTTGTTTTGCTTTGGCAACACCGCTTCGCAAAACCTCCGCCCGAAGTAACTGCTTGAGGGACTTCGGGTCCGAAGCAGTTTTCTTGCCTTAGTCAATTCGGACCGTGTTTTTCCTTCGACGAAGCTATTCTTTTGAAATTGCTTGAATGTCGCTTCGCAAAAAAGTCGCCCGAAGTGGTTCCTGGAAATGCTTCGGGTGCGAAGTTCTTTTCCTGAATTCTTCTTCGGCAACGTCGCTTCGCAAGGTTTTCGCCCGAAGTAGCTTCTTGAAGTGCTTCGGGCCCGAAGTAGTTTCTATCCTTAACGATTTCTTTCGACGAAGCTATCTTCCTTAGCTTGTTCGGTAGCGAAGCTCTTCCTTCTTCATTTTATGTACAAAGGGGGTGGCAGAGAAAGCCAAAATTGCTGCAACTTTGCAAATAAAAAACAACAAAGAAATACTTTACCAAAACACTGTACAAAATTTTGATTTCTTTTTCTACCCCTTGTGCAATGTGACAAAATTGTCAACATTCTTGGCGGCTCGCGGGGCAACGAGCTCGTCTCGGTGGGAGAACCCTTAGCTTTGATCCATTGGGCCAGAGTCACCTCCAGACCCTTCTCCTCTTTCTCTCTCCGGGAGCGCTTCCATAGCTGGTTCTCCTTCTTCTTCTGCTTCTTGCTTCCTCTTCTTCTTCTGTTGCTTCCTCTGGCGTGGCTTCCTGCTGCGACGATGGGGCAAGGCGATCGCGGATCTTTTTCATGGTTCGGTGGACATGAGCCCAAGCACCCTTTGAGAAAGGCTCTTGGTCTTGCAATGCCTTAACCAAAACATGAAACCGATCAATCTGCCCGATATCGGCATGTTTGGCTCTGGTGAACAGATCGTTCAGGTTGGCTGCAATCTTGCAGTATCTCAGAATGAAGTCTGTGATCTGCCTTTTCGTTACCGGTTCTGCCCATTCGTCTATCTCAGAGACATCGCCTTCAAACTGAAGCCATGCAGGCTTGAGTTCTTCCTTGGTGAGAAGGTTCCCATCATCATCCGTGAAACTCGGGAAGCCTAAGGAAGAAAGGTCCTGGAAATAACCTAGCGATGTACGCTGCTCATTCTCAAAAACATCCAGGAGGTTTTTTGCCTTCTGTGCTTTTCTCACCTTGGAGAAGAAGGCACGAACTGTAGCTTGGGCCGTTGACCAATCCCTAGCCGTTCGACTCATTGCAGCGATCTGCAAGTCCTGATATTTGGTGTTTTGGACATCAAAGGCCAATTTGAGTCGGCCTCTCGCTTTCTGGGTGATCTCATCTATGGTCGGCCCTCCTTCAGCAGCGGCACGCTGTGCTTCGGTGATGTATGTCAAAATTGATAGGGCACTAGAGGCCCGAGACCTAAAATTTCTGAGCAAGTGTGAGCGAATCTCCTTGATTCTGCCTCTGTCGAACAGCTCTAGGTTTGCTTTTTTGAACAACTGCTGCTGAGTCTGCAAGATTTTGCTTTCGAGCTCCTTGGCCTTCAGCTCATTTTTGGCCTATTTTTGTGCTTGGTGCTCAGCTGAACACTGCAGTTGTAGTATCTGCTATTTTAGGGCATGTGTTTCCTTCTTCATTAGCTTACACTGCTCCTCTGAATCCTCCAGCTTGGAGCGGATTCTAGCCAGCTCTTCCTCCAACTTGATGTTGGCGCTCTCTGCTTCAAACCTGCACTGATTAGCAATATTCGCATGCGCTCGAAAAGTCTCGATTTCGACGTGCATGGATGCGGATTCATTATCTATATTCAAATGTTCCAGGTCCTTGGTCTTCTCCTGGTAATCATAATCAGTCGGAGTCATTTCATCCAGAGGCTTCTGGACCTTAGGGACCTTCTTCACTTTATGTAACTTTTCGCCCTTCAAGTCGAAGACAACGCATTTTTCAACCTGGGCCGGAGATCGCCCTCTTTTCTTCCTCGCCTCCTTCAACATTTTCTCTGTGTTTTGTCGAGCTAGGAGTAGCTTCTCGGCTAAGGGGCGTTCCTTTATTAAGGATAGATCTGATTCAGAAAAGGTTGGATCTCCAGCCGAAGGGGTAAACAAATATAAAGAATCAATGGGGAATGCCTCACCAGAAGGTTCGACGATGGGTGTAGCAGGAGCTTTGGCAAGCGGGACTATGTTGTGTGCGATGGGAGAATGGGCTACGGGGCTCGGCGTTGGAGCACTGCCTTCGCCTTGACTAAGGACTGAAGGAACGACGGCGTGGGCGGGCGAAGTAGTTTCAACAGGCTTGTCCCGATCGGACGACTCGGGTGGAGTGGGGCTAGGCAGAGTTGGAATGGCAACGGGCAATACCTGAGTGGGCGATTGACCTTGTAGGGGAGGGAGAGATTGATGGGGACCTTCAACCGGGACCACAGTGGATGTGTCGGAGACCAAGGCGAAGGGAGGAGAGTGCATACCTGCGTGCCCTCCTGGCAGAGCGGCCGTGGTGACTTCTTGTGTGATTGGCTCCTGCTCTTTTTGGACTTCGGCACTCCCGACTTCCATAACTTCTATTTCGGGATCTCCCTCTTGTTGGAGGAGTTCCTCCACATCGATGACATCTATGTCTGGGACTGTCTCGGCACTTGGTGGCGCCGTATCTTCAATATTTGCTTCGGTCGGGCCTGATGCAGGTTGTCCAGTAGGAGCACTTGGGAGCTTCGTGCGAGGTCGCTTTGGGTGGCTCGGAGGCACTTGAATTTGCTCTTGCCTCTTCCTTTTCTTTCTCTCCAGTGGTTGCTCCGACTCTTCGGCACTTGTGTCATGGATTTTCGACGGTCCCTGTGGTAGTGCCTTTGGTGTAGCTTCGGCTTCTTCCTCTTCTTCTTGCTTCGAAGCATCGTCGGCTCCTCTTGGGCTTTCGCCCGATCCTGGGGTAGCTGGAGGAACAAAGTCAGCGAAGGATATGGACTTCCAAGTTTCAACATTGGCTTCATAAAGAATTGCGAAGTCTTTATCTGCTGTCAAGAGTCCATAAGAATTCATCTTCTGGCGATGGACTCTCATTATCCACCACTCCCTTAATTTTTCCTCGCTCCAATTCTTCAATTCCTCCTTTAAATCATCTTTTGCCTTTCTCCAAAACGTGGAGCTTGGAGTTGGGAGGGGGTGTTGGTCAGGGTCAAACTCGGCCTCCATGGGGTAGAACTCATGCCAGGGAGGCAATGTCCTCATTCTCTCCAAATGCCACTCCGGATCCTTCCCATTGGGATTATTCCTTTGTTCCACAATTTCAGGGTGGGGGCAGATGTGGAAATTCTTGAATTTTAAGTGATCCCTCATCACTCCCAAGGGATCATAGAGCCATTGTTGAGGAATGCGGAGTAGGCCAAAATTGGCAAGCTTTTCCTCCAGGAAAATGTTCTGTTTTAAGGCAAAGACTTCAATTACTCCCATCCTGAAGGGGAAGTCACAGGTATGTGCCCATTTTCGACCATGGCCGTAGATGGCGTTGGTTGCGTCGCTCTGTCGAGCGACCTCCAATGCGAACTGGTACTCAGAGGGGTAGACTGGTAGCAGGAAGGGCTTCCCGATGAAGCCGAACATATGAATTACGAGCCCTTGTGTCAGTTGAAACATGTCTCCCCTTTTCTCTTGCACCACTTTATCTCTCAAACTAAGGGGGACCCGAGGGCAAGAACCCTTCAACAAATGCATGGCGGGTCCCAAAAACTGTTGATTAAAAGAATAATAGGACTTTGTCCTCAATAGGAGGGGAGTCCACTGGTACACCGGCAGAGGATTTCCATCCTCGCCGCTTGGAGAAATGGTGATATGGGGGAATCGCTTATGAACTTGGTAGAAAAACAACCAGACAAGAAAAGAACAGGGTGCGAAGTACTGGCCTATTGCTGAATTCTTCATGCTGGTGAGCCTCGTGTGCAAGGTTCGGGCCACCCATTCTGCCCAATCAAAGAAAATTGGGTTGGTACTTGGTCTTGAAGCATTAGGGGCATAGAATTCCCCTCTTGAAATACATTCGGCCAAAGACACCTACCAGGGTTGCACCAAAGCATCTATCGACAGGCCCGCCACCCATGCAATGATGGAGAAAATATCGGTGTTCTTGAAGGCCGCCAAGGGTAAGGGCATCTGGGGCAGCTTGCTTGAAGGTAGCCCGCTTTTGAGGTTCTCGCACAGGAATTTCAATATGTAGTTGTTGGAGGTGAACCTCTCCATTTGTTCGCTCAAAATGACGTTGCGAACAGAATAGCCCTTGGGCGGACCTTGTTGTGGCGCGAAGGTTGCTTGTACATCTTCCTTCAAAATGGAAAACAATTTATGACCCGAAGCATCCAACACTTGCCTGGATGCAGGCTGGTAATTTTGCGCGATAGCATAGATTAGTTCGGGACAGTGGTGAGCAGGCGGGGTCAAATACTAGTAAATTTGAGAATAATATGCAACAACTCTCTTATTCTCTGGGGTGAGTCTGCTCATCATAAACTCTATGGTGCGTCGGAGGTCGGACACACCCTTAGAGAGCTGTGTGTCTCTAATTTTCTCCCACCCATCAATTGGTGGTTCTACAAGCTGCTCCTCCTCAGAGTCATCCCCTTCTTCTATCGGCTGTTTTTCAGGGCGAGGGGTGAGATTGATCTTCTTAGGAGTATGCTTTTTCTCTTCCTTGCCCTTCTTTGTTTTTTCAGGGCCTGCAACTTCAGGCTCCTTCCCCTTCTCTTTGGAGTTCTTCTTCCCCATGTTGAAAATGATGGCGGCAGAGTCCTTGATACAGAGGGCTTTGATGTGAAGGGCTTAGATGCAAAGGGCAGGAGAATTGCAGAGTAACCGAAGGCTCTTAGTCTTGCGCGAACTGATGGATAAATAACCTCCTCCTTGCTAGAGCTTCGCGTTTTATAGCCTAAAAAAGGTAACTACCTCAATTTATGGCACCTACCATAATTAAATTAATGCTTCGGACGGAGGAAGTTGTCGTGCCTTTTGATTGGCTCTACAGCAGCGTAGTACACGGGGCCACGCGCTTTGGTAATCATGAAATGCAAACTACTGCCACCTCGTACCTCGGTGCGGGCTTTTACCTTAACCGAATCGCCTCGGGATGTGCTCCGCCACTTTTGCCTTAAATTCATCCGCTTCGAACTCTTTTCAAGGTTGTTGTCAGCGCGTTCTTCGAGGCACATTTTAAATTCTCCCGTCTCGCGCGTTGTTGGTTCGGCGAAGTTGAAATCAGCATTGAAAATGCTTCACGGTGAACCTTTGGTGCGGGCTGCCTTTCGACACTTCGGGCCCGAAGTACTTCTCCTTCGTCGTGTTGCCACTTTGCTTTGCGAAGACCGCCTACCGAAGCTTGCTTTCTTTGGAAATAGCTTCGCCAAACTTTGCTTCGAAAACTGCTTCGCGAGGGCTCTTTTAAAATCTACTTCGCAAAACTTTTGCCCGAAGTAACTTCTTGAAATGCTTTGGGTGCGAAGCTCTTTTCGTGCCTTTGTTTAAATTTTGGTTCGGCCCCTTTTGAGGGTAAAGTGCTTCGCTGCGAACCTCCTTGCAACCGCTACTTCGCATTGAAAGTCCCCGAAGGAGATTTTGTGAGTTGTAATACTTAATCTCGAAACAAGATGTATATACACAAGTGGAAAAAATATATACAAGAGTACATACACATTTTTTTTTTTTTAGAGAGAAATTGTTTTACCTCAGCGATGAAAAGTCTTCAAATGAAGACCATTAACAGAAATTGGTAATACCTGGCCATCTGCATCTTTGAGGATGAAAGAGTTGGCCGAGTTCACCTTCACAATTTCGAACGGCCCATCCTAGAAGGCGTCCAACTTGTCGTGATTCCCAGGCTTGGCCTTCCAGGAGTCCCACTTCCATACCAGATCTCCCACTTTGAATGTGCGATCGGATGATTTCCTTTTGAACCAATCTCGGGTGATCTGAGCATGCCTAGCGAAGCTTTGGTAGGCTTTTTCGCGATCTTCCTCCAACTGCAGCAGCTGAGCTAGTCTATTTTCCAATGGATTGACTCCTTCTTCTAACAGCTGCAATGCAGGGATCTCTATATGGGTAGGTAAGATGGCCTCCTTACCGTAGACCAGGGCATAGGGTGAAGTCTTGATTGACTTCTTGATAGAAATTCGATCGGCCCACAAGGCCCGATCTAGCAGAAGATGCCAAGTCCTTTTGTTCGTCTCTATGAGCTTTCTCAGCACCCTCAATAGAGTCTTGTTGGTTGATTCCGCCAAGTCGTTGCCCTGTGGATAGTAATTGGAGGATACTTTATGATATATCCCATATTTGTAGAGGAATTCATTGATTTTGGCTCCTGCGAAGCCAGGACCATTGTCGATGATGATTGCTTCGGGGATGCCGAACCGGGTGATCAATCCTTCAAGGAAGGCTATGACAGTCTCCTGATCGGCATGCTTCGTGGGAACTGCTTCGGCCCATCTGGTGAAGTAGTCGGTTGCAGTCAGGACGAACTTATGCCCAGCGGAGGAGTTCGGTGATATGACCCCTATGAAATCCAGCCCCCATTGTTGAAAGGGTGATTCAACTTGTATCGGTCGGAGAGGCATCGAAGCATTTCTACTTCGGCCGATGAACTTCTGACACTGCTCACATCTGCGACAAACGGCGAAGGCATCGGCGAAGAGTGTAGGCCAATAATATCCAGCTTTGATGATCTTTAATGCCATCGTTCTTCCTGCGAAGTGACCTCCAGATAATCCTGAATGGAATTCTCCCAGGACTCTTCTTTTATCATCATATTTTATGCACTTGAGAAGGACACCATCAATGTTTCTAAAAAATAAGCCTTCGGGGCGCAAAGTATATCGGGTGGACCGCATCCTAAAATGCCTTCGTTGTGAAGCATTTAAATGTGAAGGACATCTGCCGGTGTTGAAGTACTCGATTATCTCACTGACCCAGTCCTTCTCATCCTCTTCCTGGTTTATGAAGCATCCTTCTGCTGGCGAGTCATCCCATTGAGATTCTGTCGCTTTGGCCGCTGCGCTCTTCGCCAATTCTTGACACAATGCGCGACCGCGAACCAGTTTTGTGGGCTTAATCTCAATGTCAAATTCTTGTATCTTGTTCACCCAACCGACTCTCTTGCTTCCCAATTCTCCTTGGATGATGAAATTGCGCACATCGGGGTGAATGACAAAGACCGTAACCCGACTTTGGGAGATGAACTGCTTGAACTTCCTGAGAGACTTCATTACTGCATGCACCGACGTTCTATGAAATTGTATTTCTCTTCATGGGGATTGATCACCCGGCTCAGAAACGCGATGGGACGCTCTTCACCGTCTTCCCCCTTTTGTGTCGGGACCGCAACATAGCTCTCGGGTTCCCCTATGGCATACAGGATAAAATCCCGACTGTAGTCAGGGTTGATCAGGACCGGCGCCTGAGCGATTCGGGCCTTAATCTCTTCGAATGCCTCCTTTCTCTCTTTCGTCCAAATGAATTCGGCGCCCTTCTTCAAAAGTTTGGACATCGGCTTGATGACTTGGGCGAAATCGGGGACAAACTTCCTCACGAAGTTGATCTGGCCGAAGAAATATTGAAGTCCTTTCTTGTCTGCTGGGAGTGGGAGCTTCATTAGAGCCTCGGCTCTGTCGGGATCTACAGCGAGGCCCTTTTTTGATATCGCATGTCCCAGCAACTTTCCTTCGCTGACTGCGAATATGGACTTCTTCGGATTGATTGAGATGCCAAACTCTCGGCATTTTTCGAAAATTTGTTGTAGGTGTAAGGGGTGATCCTCCCTTCTTCGGGAGAAAATGGTCATGTCATCTAGATAGATGACGATAACCTTATTCAGAAGCTCACCAAAAGCTAGATCCATCACCCTCTGGAAAGTGGCACCAGCATTCGAAAGGCCAAATGGCATTCGTTGGTAAGCAAATGTCCCCCACTTGGTGGTGAACGTTGTTTTATGCTGGTCTTCATTCCTGACCCAGATCTGATTGTATCCGGAGAAACCATCGAGCAGGGAGAAGCGTTGAGCTCCAACCATCGAGTGCAAGATCTGATCGATTTGCGAAAGAGGATAGTGGTCCTTGAGAGAAGCCTGGTTCAGGTTGCGAAAGTCCACGCATAACCGTATATCTCCATTCTTTTTTTTGACGGGGACTAGGTTCGCTACCCAAGAAGAATGCTTGATGGGATAAATTATCTTCGCCTCGAGCATTTTTAGGAGTTCGGCCTTCATCAGGACCTCGATCTTCGGGTTAACCGGCCTTTGCTTTTGTCGAAAGGGTTTGATTCCCTCCTGCAACTCAATTGTATGCTGGATTAGTTGCCGATTGTATCCCCTTAGGTCTTGATAATACCAAGCCACTATGTCGGGATACCTTTTGCACAGAGATCGGATCTGCTCTAGCTCCTCCGAAGTGCAATCTGTTCCAACTTTTATTGCTTTTCCAGGCTCGAGCTCCAACTCTTGATACTGCTTTTCATTAACCTTGATCCTGTGAGAGAGTGCTCGATCATTCTGATCAAAGAGGCTTTCAAGAGTGATCAGTCCTTTGGGAAGGTGGTTATTCTTCAATTGAACTAGCCCTTCATATTCCTCATCGTCAGGGCTTCTGCTTTTGACTGTGGCTGCTTCTTGAATCATGAAATTCACAATCTGCTCATCATTGTCAAAGACTTGCCAATGTAGATCTTTGTCTGGGACAGAGGGTCTGTAGATCATCCTCACAACTTTGGGCTTGTGCACCATGTCTTCTGCTGGAGAGTACTTGGCTGCGATGGATGCCAGAACATCAGCATGTCGATTCTTTTCTCGTGGGATAGACTGCAGATTGAGAGACTCGAACTGGTCAAACAAGTCCCATACCCTATTGCGGTATGACTTTAGATAATGCTTCTTTGAAGTGCACCTGTTTGTGACCTGGTTGCATACCAGTTCAGAATCTCTGAAGATTTGGAGGTGCTTTATGCCTAACTTGTCGGCTTTCTTGAGTCCTAGGCATAATGCTTCATATTCTGTTGCATTGTTGGTGCAACTCCATATCAACCGAGTAGCAATACTCCTTTTGCTCTTTGAATGGCAAAACTAGAAGAATCCCTACCCTAGTGTTATTTTTACATCGGGCGCCATCGAAGAACAACTTCCATAGTCCTTCTTGGGCACTTGTTCTATTCTCTGGTTGGGTGTGTTTCTCAGGCTTGGCGATCGCATAACATCCTATCTCGGTCTCTACCATGGCATTAAAGTCCGCCAATGAGAACTCATCTTCATAACTTAGTTGCGCAAGAGACTCCTCGACCAGGTCCACTTGCTCTACTTCCTCCACTATTGCATTCACTGGATCGTTGCTCTCTTCTTCGGACATCTTCTGCACAAGGAAGGAAGAAGGCTTTTCATTGTAGATCTTCACCTTCTTTCCTTTGAATGGAATCTCCAGATGAGAGTAATCCATAGACAGATATCCACCCGACTTTGCTTGTGAATTCCCTTGACAAGCACATACTGAAGTATGGCTCCAGGTCGACGACCACTACCTCTTGTATGACCGTGATCTGAGGCATCTTATGTAGTCGAATAGGAATGTCTTTGATCACTCCTATAGTCTTCACTGGGGTACCATCCAACTGGAGTACGCCCTGGCTGCTTCACGTATATTCCATCCCTATTTCTTCGCAGACTGCTTTTGGCATGATTGTTGTCGTGGCCCCAAAGTCGATCATATAGTTATGTACAATATACCCTTCCATCTGTAGAGACAGGTAGAACGGAGGTGGTCTGTTCTTCCCCGTAATAGATGTGGATAGGGTCTGCACAAGAGTAAGCGGTGCTGCCTTTTTTGCTTTAGTCGTCTTCAATGATTCTTGCAGCAAGTCCACTTGTCCAGGTAGTTGCAGTGCATCGTACAAGTTGATCTTGGCTGGAATCCTCTTTAACTCCTCTACAATGTTGTACGCCGGGGAACCGAGCACCTCGGGTTCCTTTCTCGGCTCATATCTGGTGCGATACTGCTCCGTAGCTTCAACTCTTTGTCGCTTAGTCAGTGAAGGAAACTTGAGCTTTTCCCTAGCCTGCTCTTTAGTTTTTGCCTGAGGTGGTTCGGCAGAGGCCTTTTGAGCTTTTTCTTTGATCGGTGCAGGCGGAGGAGCTTCGTTCGGGGCCGAAGAAGATGATTGTCCCTTCTCGGGTCGAGCGTGCACTTTTAAGGGAGCCATTTGAGTAGCATCCACTTCTATCGCCTTCTTTCCTCCTCTGGTAAGCACTGCAACCGGCTCTTCTTCGCCAATCGCCAGGTTCTGACTCATTTTCCTGATGACGTTGACTTGACCGCCATGACTACTGCTCGCCAACGTTTGTACATAGTGTTGGTGCAGCATGCAGGTATTCTCTTCATGCGGATCATTGCACGTAGAGCACCAATATACACAATCGAAAGTGCTCGGAGCTTCATCAATCGTAGCATTTCTCGTCGAAGCCTTCCCTTGCTGGACTGCTTGGTCTTTGGTAAGCACAGGCGTAGGATAAGACCTTCTCGGTAGAAATTCTTGTTGCGCTTGCTTCTTCTTCACAATGGTCATGTCGTTGGACAACGTCTGAACTATGGAGTTCAGAGACTGCATCTCTTGCAGAATTTTAGCTTGCATATCATCGGCTTTTGGAACGAGTGGCAATGAAGCCATCGTCGGTATTGGAGGCAGGGCGGGGTGTAGAGGTGGTGCTGGCAGTACAGGGAATGCCGAAGTGACAGTGGGCTACGAAGTTGAAAATGTAAGAAAATGAATTTGTGGAGCGGTGATTTGAGACACAATAGGATTCGGGTTCCAAGATGAGATCGGGTATGTAGGGGTTACAGAGATCTGCGAAGCGGCTGCGCTCGCATACTGGGATTGAGGAAATTCGGGAAGTATGGGCATCGACATCCTTTGGGGAAGCTTGCCCACAACTATCAAATCCATTTCCGCCCTCTTGGCTAATTCATACAACTCGGGAAAAGTATTGATGTTAGAATATCTCACCATGATACTGATATCAGGGTTGAAAGCCCGAAGGAAATAGTATGTTGCAGCTTCGTCGGTTGGCCGAAGTCCAACTGGTACTCTCTGCCAAGTTCGAGCGAACCTAACATTGAAGTCTATGATCTCTTCTTGTGGATGTCTCTGGATTGAAGTGAACTGATGCAAGAGAGAGGTAGGATCGGAGGACTCATTGAAGCTTCGCATCAACTGCCCGGCTAACTGGTCCCATCCCGTAATAGTACCGGGTGGTAAAGATCTATACCAGTAGAGGAGTTTTCCTCTAAGGGAAAGAACCAGAAGCTTTACCATAACTCGCTCCTCTGTGATGTCGTGGATCGCCGCCAGAGAGATTATGTCCTGGATGTGCTCCAGAGCAGTCTTCCCAGTTCCATCGAACGTTGGGATCTTCTTTATAGCAGCAGGCGGCACTTGCCCTTGTCCCGCTAGATTTAGCGGTGACAAAGAATCCCATGCTGGGAACAACCTGGGCGGCGGTTGCTGCTGCATTTGTTGTTGTTGTTGTTGTTGTTGTTGTTGTTGTGCCATACTTGCTCCTAGATTTTGAGAAACAGGAATCCCCGAAGCTCCTCCTTGATTGCTAATAGGACGACTAATAGGAATGGAGGCACTAGGATGCTTCGGTGAGTTGGGAGGATTGGGAGGAAAACTAGATGTTGTGCTATCAAAAGTTAGGCCTTGTTCGTCAACAACAGCCTCTTGCGAGGATGTTCCACGTAACAGTGACTCGGGGGTGACCAACCTTGATCGCTCCCCAAAGGCATCGATATCTAGCTCAAAGAACTCGGTTTCCTCTCCTCTATTCCTAACTCTCCATCTCGTTTGCATGAAGGCACAGACTTTGGTACTGGTCTTTATGACTTAAAGATTCTCGGGTAAATAGAGTCGCCAGATGCTAAGAGTCTTTCGGTAATGAGAGCATCGGTTCTCACTACCACTAGTCAGGTGAGACTGACCGGGTCACACCGGAACTGGTTAGAACTATTGGCCCCGGTGGAGACGGGTTTGAGATTCGCGTTCTTAAAATATGGGACCTTGGTCCCATCGGGCGTGCCAAAACTGTTGGTCATCAAATCTGCCTAGGAAAGGATTTGGGTAAGTGTATGCACCCTAGACCTGGACCAACATTGAAAGGCCGAAGGGAAGAGATGCCCCTCGTGCCAATCTCCGGAGAAAGGCCGGCTCCTATGCTAAACTACTTTGGTGTTTTGAGATAAGGGATGCAGGAAAGAGATAAACAGAGTAAGGGTGCAGGAAAGAGATAAAAAGAGTTAGGGTTAGAGAAAGAAATAAAAAAGGGGTAAGGGAAGAGAGATCGATAATTTAAAGTGGGAGAGAACAGGAAGCACGATCACTAACTAACAACTTGAATAGCAGAAAAGAACACCAAGAATAAATGAAAGAAATGCCACATTAACCTTCCTATGTATCCTCTGGGTGAGCTCCAGGATTCTCCTTCTCCCTTTCATCAAAATTCAGGGTTCAGAGTAATGACGATTAGGACAAGCGAATATAACAGAAACCACAACCCACCAAGCAACATAAAAGAAAACCAATATAGCGTTTTTCCTCTCCTATGTATCCTTCGGGAAAATTTTAGGGTACAGTCCCCAATCGCACACCGAATTCAGGATTCAGAGTTACAGTATGCAAATGAAGAAAGACAAAAGAAATAAACACAGAAGGCAACATACAAGAGAGAAATTGAGCCCAAAGCTCTTTAGTATTAATCGCAGGACATCAAGTTACAACAACTTTCTAGCAGAAAGTTCCCCCCTTTTACATTACAATGTCTGGGTTTTTATAGAGGACCCGACCCTCTGAGCCATAATTACACAAAATGGAGGAGTACATCCTCGAAAGCTGAGAAGTCGGCTCCTCGCGGCTCTCGTGACTGAGCTCTCAAATCCGTTGCCAAAACTGGGAACTGTGACCGGGTCAACCATGGAAACATGCATTAATGAGCCGCCTGGACGTCCTTGGTCTCTGAGTGCGGTGCTCGAGTGGCCGCCATGCTCGTCGGGCTCTTCATCATGGATTGATACTTCATTTCCAATTGCTAAAAATGAGCAGCGAGCTTATCGGGCACAAAAAAATGCATTTATGAGGCACTTGATCGTCTCGAGAAAATACCCGGCTTGGAATATGTGCCCTTGAAGCGCTTCGCTAGGTCTTCGTTCGCACTTTGCTTCGCAATGGATTCGAGCCGAAGCAGATCTTCCTTGATTTGCACTTCGCATGGTGAAGCTTCGCAAAACTGCTTCGGGGGTGGTGAGAGCCGAAGTAGATTTCATCTTTACTTCTTGCTGCTTCGCTGACAAAATTGCTTCGCTGATGCCTTGGAGAACTGCTTCGCCGCGATCCTCTTTCAAAACTGTGGTTCGGGGGTATTTCGGCCGAAGCGCATTCCTGCCTTCGAAAGATGTTGTATTCTTTATGGCTGCTACCGCTTCGGGTGAAAGTACTTCGCATGAAATATGGCCGAAGCAGATGCTTCGCAACGACTTTCGGCGAAGTAGAAATGGTTCGCTGGCGCGGGGCCCGAAGTGGGTGCTTCGGCGGCTTTTCAGCGAAGTATTTTCAATGTCTACTCCTTCAAATCCCGCTTCGCAATTTCTTGCCCGAAGTAGTCTTTTGAAGTGCTTCGGGCCCGAAGTATTTTTCATTCTTCTTCTTTTGCGTTTTGCTTCGGCAACACCGCTTCGCAAAACCTCCGCCCGAAGTAACTGCTTGAGGGACTTCGGGTCCGAAGCAGTTTTCTTGCCTTAGTCAATTCGGACCGCGTTTTTCCTTCGGCGAAGCTATTCTTTTGAAATTGCTTGAATGCCGCTTCGCAAAAAAGTCGCCCGAAGTGGTTCCTGGAAATGCTTCGGGTGCAAAGTTCTTTTCCTGAATTCTTCTTCGGCAACGCCGCTTCGCAAGGTTTTCGCCCGAAGTAGCTTCTTGAAGTGCTTCGGGTGCGAAGTAGTTTCTATCCTTAACGATTTCTTTCGGCGAAGCTATCTTCCTTAGCTTGTTCGGCAGTGAAGCTCTTCCTTCTTCATTTTATGTACAAAGGGGGTGGCAGAGAAAGCCAAAATTGCTGCAACTTTGCAAATAAAAAACAACAAAGAAATACTTTACCAAAACACTGTACAAAATTTTGATTTCTTTTTCTACCCCTTGTGCAATGTGACAAAATTGTCAATAGTAACCACAAGTACAAATGGGCCAACCCCTGCAAATCCTTCATTTCTAGTAGTACCAATCATAGCAAGGTGTTGAAAACCAATTACAATAGTTTGTGCATAATGCTCCACAATAATTTTCTCAATTGCCTTAGCAACAACTCCAAAAATTGAACCCTATTGGACAAAATTTTCAAATGCTACAACACCTTCCATTGCAAATGTATGGACGCCAACTAGAGTAGTGGCATACAAGCACCCTATAGGCAAGCAATAGTGAGTTATAGTCAAAACTAGCCCGTACAATATAGCCAAGAGCAACCGTTCTACCCAATGCAAGCATAGGCGAGACCTCAAAAGTATCTCTTTGATCGAAATTTCCCAAGGCCTCTTAATCTGCCAATATATTTGCACATTCCAATTATAGCCCTTAAGTCCTCTCTTTTTTAGGGAATGATAGTTGTATAGTTGAACATTTAAACAATCTATCAACCTTGAATTCAATACACCAAATTCGTGAAGATGTGATGGTTAGACATTTGGTTGGATCATTTAGAGACAAGGGTGGTACATGGTACTGAAGCCTACCTAACAAGTTAGTAGTGAACTAGGCCTTGATCGTGTTGGTCAAATATCTGCCTAATCAACAAAACTACATTTGTGCGCCCTATACATGGCCAACATTGAATGACCAGATAAAAGGAATGTTCTCCGCACCAATCTCCAGAGAGGGCTGGATACCAAGCTGAATCCTATACTAGTTGAAGACTAGAGTTGCAAGAAAGAAATTAGAAAATGTGGAAAGAGATGGAAAATATGGCCACAGGCCGAAAGCGTAGGATTTGGGCAGACTAATAGCAGGAAATTCACCCAAGCATGAAATAGCATATGATAAAAGATAAGCAACATAATTTACTTATAATCTTGCAAAGACAACCTCTAGAACAACACTCCAACACTCACTCCCTCACCAGCAATATTTAAATTCAGATGCAGAATTTAAATTAAACAACATATAATGAAAATGAGAATACAATAGAAATGTATAAACAAAAGGAAACCACATACAAGATCACGTGCAAACTCAGAAGCTTGGTATCTTCTATTGATGCAGAGAACTTGAGAGATTTTCTCGCATAGTGTCTAACCTCCTTTTACAATGAAAATTGAGTAGTATTTATAGAGGATTTTGCCTCTTTCATTAAATGCAAATGGAGACAAAATGATCACAGATCAGGAACCATAGTGAGGAAATTCCTCGAAAATATTCAAAGCTTGTTGTCTTGAAATAGCGATCCGGTTTAAAAGGAAACCTCTCCACAAAATCTGCACTTCTGGATTTGCTACACAGAAAATTAAGAGATTCAATATCTTGAAAACGTGCTCTTGCTTTGAAAATCATGAAAATCCTCCTGTATTTTTAATACGGCTTTCTTCTTTACTCTGGATTCACGATATGAGTTACTCCTTGCCTCCATTATTTAATGTTTTTCACGATCTGCTCTGGGTGCATTTAAAAATCTGGACATTAGTGGTGAATACGCTTTTCATTGACTTCCTTATTTGACCATGTCGACAACAATCCCTTTTTACTTTTGGCAAAAATACTTAACAGCCGCGTCGATTGCCTTTTACAATCACGTTCACCCCCAAAAGGGGCGCCAAAGACAGTCGCCCTTCCTTTGGGGCGAACGCGACGTTGACTATTCAACGTCACCTCAACCCTTTTGACGCACTCGCACAACATTCATTCGCCAACGCATTTGCGTGACTCTGTTTTTGGGAGGACGTTCGCCGATAGGAGGGGCGAACGCCCATTCGCCCCTCAACTTGGGAGAACGCGCGTGTTGTTGACTTCCCTTTTGTCGCGCTTCTTATTACATTTGCCCCAAAGTGGGGTGAACAGAGCTTTCGCCCCACCCTTGGGGCGAGCACGCTCCTTAGCCGAAATGAGTTTATTTATAATGGCGGGCACACATTATTTCAAACTTGGTAAAGACATTCGCCCCAAAGTGGGGCGAATGGAGCTTTCCTCTTTCACGTCTCATCATCGGGCGCTTTCATACCTTTAAATGTTTTTTAATGTTTTCTCTTTTTTCTTTGGCAGTGTGCAAGGCCTTTTCCCAAAGCGAACGTGTTTTCAATTTGCAGTGAGCTTTCGAATGACACAAACTAGAATTTCTAGTGCAGTTTTCAACTTCTCTCCTTAAACATTCATCACCTCCAAGCTAAAAGGGTATATATACAAATAAAAACAGAAAGATAAAATAACTGCAACATATAAATTCGGCCCAAAATATTATATTAGGAATAATGTATGTCATCGTATTACAACAAAATGCTCCATTAAAATAAAACCAAAATTCCAATGTGGCAAAATGCAAAACTGCCAACATTTCTGGTGACTCACAAGGTATGCAACTCATATGGATGCAAGCGATCCCAGGCCTTTATCCATTGGGCTGCTATGGAGTCTTTTTTCCAGTTGCCTTGGTTGGCGCCTTCGCTGTAGACGCCTTTCAATGCACCTCCTCTTCGACTTTCTCCTTGGCTTCAACTTCGACTGTAATTTTGAGTACTTTGGCCCGCTCGACTTCTTCTGCTGATTTCTCTGCCGCTGCACACTCCGCTGCTGCTATTTCATCCTGTTCTTTGAGGCTCTCGGAGGTAACCTCATAAACTGTAACCGCTTCTTCCCAAGCATGGGTGGTGAATAGGCAGGGCATACCCACGAATTCATAAACAAAGTGCAGGTTTTGAACGTCCTCCAAGCTGAGGCGCTTTGCTCTCTGAGCCAACGAGCTCATACAATGACAACTCCTTGCGGGTATATTTCTGCATTAGAGGCAATACCTATGCTTCCGTGATGGGTTCTGTTGTCACATTTTGCACGGGGTGCCATGTTTTCCTTTTTTTTTGTAAGTGATCTGCTATGTTCCTTCCCTCCTTTTTTCCAATTCTTCATTTCTCCCTTTTCCTCCTCTTCCTTGCAGTTTCATTCCTCCCTTTTCTTCCCCCAGTAAAGTTTCCAGCAAGTGTCCCCTGAAAATGGCTAAGTGTCAGGGCGCACCCCGACTTCGCAGCGAAGTCGGAGTGCGCCCTCCAGTTGAAGCGCAGTAGGGACAGTGCGAAGTGCGAAAAAATAGGAAAATGAGTGAAATTTGACTAAGTGTTGAGGCACAACCCGACTTCGCAGCGAAGTCGTGGTGCGCCCTTCTTCCTGGGCGCACTTGGAGAGCAGTGTGGCAGAAAAATGACTAAGTGTTGGGGCACAACCCGACTTCGCAGCAAAGTCGGGGTGCACCCGCCTCTTAGTGCGCAGTCTGAACAGCAAAGAAGACAGCAGGTGTCGGTGCGCAACCTGACTTCACAGCAAATTCGGGGTGTGCCCTCTGACCGGTGCGCAATTGGGGAAGGTGGACCAGAAAATGACTAAGGAAAAATGACCCTCCCTACTGCGCTATTTTCTACATGCGCAACCTGACAACGCTCGGATTCTGGGCGAAGTTGGATAAACTGCCTTTCAAGGGAGACACGTGTCATTCCTCAGCATCCGACAAGTGTCCAACTTCGGGAATCGAGCTAAGACATGACCGAGATAAGGACAAAGCATGGGCTGCACTATCTGCGCCAACTGCCACCATTTAAGTTGATGTAAAGTGCCATCTGCCGCACCTACCCGCATTCCTGCTGACCGACGGTTTGACCCGACACACTACCACGTAGCTGTACAGCCTTCAGGGACACCATGCCACAAGTATAGTCCTGCCCGACAGAAGTCAGCATTAGTAGCTCCTCAACCGCTTGTGTCAGCTAATGTTTAGTTTTGGACTTTGTGCCCAAGAATGTAATCGGGGGGACTCAAGGCTATAAATAGCCATGTGATTCATTTTAAAAAGGGGGAAGGGGAATATATTGTTAGGGAACAATTGTAGCTGTGCGTTTGCCTCTAATACAAGCATATACTTGGCTTTGCTTACTGTCTTTTATCTTGTATACTGCCTCTCCTTGTCATTTATGCCTCATGTTTCTTGTATCATTGCTTGTTGTTGTACTGAACTCTAGACTCTGGCATTTGATGATCAAGTATTCCTAGAATGCATTGATAGAGGATACATAGGATGAATGATAGCTATAGTTTCAATGTATGTTTGTAGATGAATGTTGTTAGTAGTGGTGATTGATTCGTTGTCGTGCTGCTTATTCCCCCCACCCCAACTCCAATCATATTTGGAATCTCTTTCTGCACTTTTATCCCTTTCCCTGCACTCTTAACCTAAAACACAAAAACCCCATAGGAAGTCGGCCTTCTCCGGAGATTGGCATGGAAGGAATCACTTCCTTCCGGCCTTTCAATCTGGTGGTCGAATCTGGGCACAATAACAACAAATCCTTTCCTCATGGCAGATTCGTAACCAACAGTTTCTCTGGCACGCCCGGTGGGACGTTGTAGTTTCCCACCCCCAAACAGAATCGAAGCACGAGTGCTCGCTTCATTGCTGTTAAAAATCAGAGCACTTTGCGGCTATGCAAACCTGAATACTCTTGGAGTCCGTAAAGACCGGTCCTAACGCCTTCATGCAAACGAGAAGGTGGCGAGCAAGGAATCCGGGAAACCCGCTTGACTTTTACGAAATTGACATTGACGCTCCAGGCGAGCGTGTCAGGCTGGCTGATTACCAAGCTCACGTAGAAGAAATTCAAGAGGTCGAGGCTGAAATTGAAGAGGCTGAGGCTAAAATTGAAGAGGCTGAGGCCGAAGAAGAATCTACATCTTCGGACAGTTTCGACACCGAGTACACTATCGAGTCAGAAGAAGGCATGGCTGCTTAGCAGGACGATGATGACCTCTTCCCGATGGTGGACTCTACGGGGCCCTTGGCCCTAGTTGGACAGCAAGCTGTGCCCCCTTCCGCTTTAAAATCTATCCCTACGTATGTCGGCTACGGCAAGATGGCGTACAAACACATCCAGGACATTCTGGCCCTGGCTACGCTACATTCCATCACTGACGAAGGTGTGAAGACCCGTCTGCTGGCCCTTTCCCTAAGGGGAAAGCTTCTCTACTGGTGGAGATCACTGCTAGAGGGATCCATCATAGGGTGGCGACAGTTAGCCGACAGACTCGTGAAAAGATGCAACGAGTCTGCTGATCCCTCTTCTTTGTTGCATCAATTTCAAAGTATACAACGGCACCCCCAAGAGGAGGTGTCAGACTTCAACATCAGGTTTGCGAGGTCTTGGAAACGAGTACCTCGCGAACTCCGACCGTCAGCAGGTTAGGCTGCCTACTACTACCTGAGGTCCTTCAAATCAGACATTTGCCTGCTGCTGAAGGTAGCCAGAATCGACACGTTCCCTGCTCTGTATGAGGCTGCCCAACAAGCTGAGATGGATATCATTTCCATTGGCAGACTCCCACACAGGGTACAGCCGCCCATCTACCCTGACTTCCCCCGATCTCAGTATCCATCAGCTTCTGGTCCAGAGCCGTCCACTTCAGGGCAGCAACCCCAGCAGCAATGGAATTCGACACCGGTCGTGAATCCTTACGGTGTGCCACAAATTCATTATCCGCCTCCTCCTTCGCATTTTCTAGCACTTTCTGCTCCCTTGCAGTATGCACAATATTCTACGCCTCCTCCATTGGATGCATTACCTCCTCCGGCTCAGTTGCCACCTCCTGACAATGATATTCAGAATAAAATCCTCCAGGAGGGAAGGGCTTTGGCCTTTGGATATCACACCATGTCCAATGACATGACTGTTCTAAAAAAGAAACAGGCCCAGATGGACCTAGTTCCAATGAGGACATACCCGCCCCCGACACTGACAAAGGATCGCCCTGCTGAGCAACAACTGCAAAGGCGCCCCCTCCGAGAAATGTTGCCATTGAAGACCAACCTAGTACTTCTGACCAGGTCAACTGGTTCACCACGTGCAATGACCCGCATTGGGAGGGAGACTGCACCCTGCATTAACCCTATCTCCAGACCTTGGCCGACAGCGCCATAGAAGACGAAGAACTCTACATGATCCTGGGCGATGAAAGCAACTTCGCCGTCCCAGAGGAAGTTCCAGTGCCGCCTCCCGCCAAGGAAGATAGGAAGTCTGCTGAAGCAGCTGCAAAACCCTTGAAGGTATACGCCAGGAGAGATAAGGCGCAACCTGATGGGCTACCACCTTACAAGAGGCTGTGGCCTTACACAGCCAAAGATAAAGCTCCTCCAGCAAAGACTCCCGCTGTCAAGCCTCCCGTTGCTAAAGCTCCCGCTGCTCAGCCTCCAGCTGAAACCAAAGAACAAGCTCAGGAGAAGCTGAAATATCCATCTCTGACCAAGAGATAGTGTTAAGATCCCGCTATAAAATAAACTCAAATAACACACTCTCACACAATTGCTTGGAAATAACTCACATAAACATCACATTAATATAACAGAAATTTGCATAAAGAACAATCTCACAATAGGACTGAATCGCAGGCCTCTTCGAGGGGCAACCTCCTTCAATACTTCATTAATTTTGCAAAAGATGGTTACATTGGTGCCCTTTCGGGTATTTAAGGAGTTTCCTTCCAAGGTTGGCTTACATGCAAAATGCCACCTGGATTACATGCATAATGCCACCCGAATTACATGCATAGTGCCACTTTGAATTACATGCACAATGCCACTCGAATTACATGCACAAGGCCACTCGAATTACATGCATAATGCCACACGAATTACATGCACAATGCCACCTATCTACCATGTGTTACATAAAAAGGGTGCCATTTGTCATGGGCACTACCTAAGCTAAAACTTAGAACATTACAAAATATTAATCATGGGTACTACCCACGTTCACTAGGAATTATTACATCATGGAAGTTATTACATTAAGGGTTAGGATGAGATCCTAACATGCCCTTCTCCTTGAAGAAGCTTTGTCCTCAAAGCTGAAAATGAGAAAACTGTTGTTGAAGTTGATGGAGAGACTCCCATGTAGCATCCTCAGGTTGAAGTCCACGCCATTGAACCAGGACCTCTGTGATGGTACGGTTACGAGTTCGACGATACAACAGTTGCTTTGGTGCAAGTAAGATGGAGCCTTCTTCATCCAATTCAAGAAGTGTTGATGGAACCTGTACCTTGGAGCTGCCCGAAATGTAGGAGGGAGGCGTGAGTGGAGGGTGCCCGTAAAGCGCCTACGGTGGCGGTATGATAGGAAGTGTTGTACCACCATTCGGCCAAAGAAAGCCATTTTGCCCAATGAGTAGGATGATCGGAGGCAAGCAGCGAAGGTAGGTTTCCAAGCAATTATTAACAACCTCTGTTTGACCATCCGTTTGCGGATGGTAGGCTAAACTCATTGTGAGTTGAGTCCCACGCAACTTAAACAACTCTTGCCAAAAATTGCTAGTAAAGGCTGGGATCACGATCAGATACAATGGAGGTTGGCATGCCATGAAGGCGAAATATGGAGTCAAGAAAAATTTGGGCAATAGTGAATGTTGTGTAAGGATGGGTTAGGGCACAAAAGTGAGCATACTTTGAAAGGCGGTCCACTACCACAAAAATAACAGACTTGTCTCCAGATTTAGGTAGCCCTTCTATGAAATCCATAGAGATGTCGGTCCACACCGATCCGGTATCGGCAAGGGTGGAAGAGTGCCCGAAAGAGTGCTTTGTTTCTCTTTTCATCCTTTGACCTGTGTCGCAGTCTGCCACAAAAGAGCGAATGTCCTGTTTCCTACCTTTCCAAAATAAGGTGCGCTTGAGTCGCTCATAAGGTGGTACGATATTGGGAGGTGTACTATCAGGCAATAATGGAATGGCATGGTCGTGAGAGCGATGCAGTGGTAGTGTGATGGGTTATGAAAAGATGGCCTCATGTTTGTGGAGAATCTGTTGCATGTCTTGTGGGATTTCACCCATTGGAGATGTGGATGGGCTGGATGGAGAATAGTTGTGCAATGACCCCACGTGATGATTTCTTTAGCAATTTCTCCATGCCGTTTGAGCTGATAATTTGAGGTGTTCCTGTCGGGGAGCCCTTGATGATGTGTGTTTGTCCGTTACGGAAGAAGCTGCATCCAAAGTTTAGCAAAGTTCCAAGTGATAGTGCCCAACGTACTCAACCATTGGCATCCCAAAACAATATCACATCCACCCAAATGGAGGGCAAACATGTCTGCTTGAGTTCATAGTCCCCTATCTTGATTTTAACATTGCGACACTTTCCTTGACAAGATAAGGTTCCCCCATTGGCTACCATGACCTCAAAGGAACTACAATTGTGGATATAGCAATTTGCCCGTTGAGCAACTCTAGGGTCAATGAAGTTGTGCGTGCTTCCCGAATCCAAAAGGATGGAAAGACGTTGGCCCTTGAAACATCCTGTAACCTTCATGGTTTGAGGAGTAGTAATGCTGCAAGGGCATGGATTGTAATTGATGTCTCGGGTTCCTGTTTCCCTTCTTCTTGTGGAGGAGGTGTTTATGGAGGGTCCTCATCCTCATCACTCTCGTCGGCGGTATCGGGTTCTCCAACATCTATCAAGAACAATTTTTTGTGTGCACACTTATGCCCCTTGAAAAACTTTTCATCACAATTGTAGCATAATCCTTGGGCACGACGTGCATCCATCTCTTCGGTGGTGAGGCGCTTGGGTGCGGCGGGTTTATTATCATCCGGGTGTTGGGCTCTCGGGGGAAATGAAGGTCTATTTTGAGGAAACTTTGATGGGTGTCTTTGGGCGAAGAGTTTAGATTCGGCCAAACGGGCCAAGCTAATAGCTTCCATCATAGTTCGTGGTTTCAACATTTTGACTTACGCTTGGAGTTCCATCTTCAACCCAGCGATATAACAACTACGGAAGAACCCTTCACTCAATCCTCTTGTCCGATTGGCCAATTTTTCAAATTGAGCTTGGTACTCTCGGACTGACCATGTTTGTTGTAGTTTGGTTAAGGCTCCTGTAAAGTCCTCAAACTCACTAGGACCAAATCGAGTGAGTAGTTGGGATTCAAAATCCTCCCAAGAGAGATTTGGGTAGGCAAGACGCAACCATTGAAACCAGTGTAGAGCCTCAGATTCCAAGTTAAAGGAAGCCATACTGGACTCGATGAAATATGGGTACATTATGAAGTCGAAAGAATTGGTCAACCCGACATAGCCACCCATCAACATCCTTCCCACTAAATTTGGGAAAGTCCAATTTGGGCATTCTAAAGGGTGGATCATGGTCACGATTCCTTGTAGAACTCTCGGCTTGGTATTCCGATTTGGGTGGTTCTCTTCTCGGTTCGTTGTCCACTTACATCGGTGCTTCTTCTAGGCGGTTGCTAGTGGCCTCATGCTCTAGGCGAAGACCTTGGACTTCTTCCCTTATGGAGTGAAAAGCCGAGTTCAAGTTCTCAATGGCTTTTGTTAGGGACTCCAAGTGTTCTAGTTCTTTATGGTGTCCACGAGTACCCTGGGCCATTTTTTTGACCTTTTGTGACCGATTACTAAAAATAGAATTGAATTTTTAGGACTTACTATTTTTAGTAAGTGCCCAAAAAAGTGCTTGGGTGCTATATATCAAAATGATCGGTAGAAGGAGGTGGTCACAATGAGCTATATATCTCAACACTACTTTTTGGCACCCCGAGACTTTTTTTTTTATCTCTGTTTCTTTGAGTCTAACGGTGTTTCTGATTCCGATTACGAGCTGCTGAGCAAAAGTTGGCTCTTTGGAGCACTATCTATAGCGGCCGTGTTTCACACTCAAGATTCTCTGTATTTTGCGGGTGGCGATATGACGATTCGTTTCGACCACGAAGGCTGTGAATTACCCTATTTGTCTTGACCTCTCGACTTGGTGACTCATTGTGGTGCCACTTGTAAATTTTCTTGTTATTCTCCGGACTTTCAACTTAAGTGTCACCCTCATGGCTTATCCCGAATGCTTGTCCCTTCTATTATTTTTTTAGTAGAGGACTCCTTTCTCATATGCTCACTTTTGAAATGCTGGTTTACGAACATGGATGTTTGGATTTTTATTTTTATTTTTACGTTTTTTACGGGTTGAAGTTTTAACGGAACCAGGGAATGCTAAGTATAGGAGTATGTACCACCCATAGGCCCTCTAATATACCGACGGTGACGAACAATAGTGCTCGGACCAATATTTCGGGCCACTACTCAAGGAGGATTCCACACATACCCTTGAGCACACTACTGCCTCTACGACAATACGGGAGGGTAATCGTCCGAGGATCTTGTGTCCCGTAGACTATGAGTAATACAAGGCCGAAGAGCTTCCTAATGGCTAAAAGTTTGTTTAATCCTAGATGGTCTCCCGATATACCCGAAGATACGTGGGAGCTCAAGTCCGTGCGCGAGTTATGTACGAGGCACAGGTATTGGAGCACGATCGCCCCTCACTTCACTAGACGCTTTATGGGCTATCTAGCTTAGCCAATAACGACAGATCCTTCGCGATATTTTAAAACCCCCGGTACAGGGTTTCTACCTACTCAACTAATAATATATTTTTTTGTTTTTGGTCTGGAAAAAAAAAACACTGTATTTTTTTTGGATTTTTTTTTTAATAAGGAAAAACAGAATGGAAAAAACACACGGAATTTATACCTAACAGGCGGATTGGATGGCAAGAATCGTTGCAGTTGCAGCAGAACTTGGCCCTGGAAAGCGCTCTGATACCACTTGTTAAGATCCTGCTATAAAATAAACTCAAATAACACACTCTCACACAATTGCTTGGAAATAACTCACATAAACATCACATTAATATAACAGAAATTTGCATAAAGAACAATCTCACAATAGGAGTGAATCGCGAGGCCTCTTCGAGGGGCAACCTCCTTCAATACTTCATTAATTTTGCAAAAGATGGTTACATTGGTGCCCTTTCGGGTATTTAAGGAGTTTCCTTCCAAGGTTGGCTTACATGCAAAATGCCACCTGGATTACATGCATAATGCCACCCGAATTACATGCATAGTGCCACTTTGAATTACATGCACAATGCCACTCGAATTACATGCACAAGGCCACTCGAATTACATGCATAATGCCACACGAATTACATGCACAATGCCACCTATCTACCATGTGTTACATAAAAAGGGTGCCATTTGTCATGGGCACTACCTAAGCTAAAACTTAGAACATTACAAAATATTAATCATGGGTACTACCCACGTTCACTAGGAATTATTACATCATGGAAGTTATTACATTAAGGGTTAGGATGAGATCCTAACAGAAAGAGAGTTGAGGCTACTCAGCAGTACCGGACGAAGTATGAGCCAGCAAAAGAAGCGGAAGGAGCTAGCACCTCAGCCTACAGCATAGTAGACGAACTGAAGAGGACCCCCGCAAGAATCAGCATGTATGATGCTCTTCAGCTCCCAGGCCAGGTTGATCTGCTGCAGGAATCTCTGAAGATCATGAAAAATGGCAAGCAGATACAGCCCGCTGTCCTGGTGCAACCCTTGACAGCCTCAGCCACTGGGAAGAACAGACCGCCTCCCTTCTATCTGTCATTACGGATGCAAGGGTACATAGTACACAACTGCATGGTGGATTCTGGTGCTTCCACGACCGTAATGCCGAGAGCCGTCTGCGATGAAATCGGGATGGAGTACACAAGGAGCAGCCAAGGCGTGCTTGCAACTGGACGACACCCCTGTCAAGACAGTCGGTGTCATTAAAGACATCCCCATTCGGCTGCACAAAGCTCTCGACATCGTGGTCATCCAAGAGGTCGTGGTTGTCGACTTGGAACCCTACTTCGGCATGTGTCTCTCCAGGGAGTTCACTGCGAAGTTGGGAGGGTATCTGTCTCTGGACTACTCACACATGGAAGTGCCCTTCAAAGGAAGGAGACTGAAAATTTACAATGAAAAGCCTTCCACTTTCTTAGTAGAGAAGATACCCGGAGAAGAGCCAGAGGACTGCATGGTTCAGCTAACGGAGGAAGAGCTGGTGGTGGTGGACATGACGGAGCAAGCTCTTGAGCTGCTGCAAATAGAAGATGAATTCTCCTTGCGGGACTTCAACGCCGTGATTGAGACCGAGCAAGGCTGCTACACTGTAGTTCAGCCTGAAAGGCTCGACAAGTCAGCCAAGAAAGAAGTGGGACCTGCACCAGAAAAGCTGTGGAAGCTTTTCTTTGACGGCGCACGATGCAAAAATGGCGCCGGTGCAGGTGTGCTTTTAGTTTCCCCAACCGGGATCCAGAAGGACTACACCTACAGGCTGGCCTGGAGCTGTACCAACAACGCGGCGGAGTACGAAGCCCTGTGCTTAGGTTTGCGGAAAGCAGAGAGGCTGGGGATTAAGCACCTGCAGATCTTTGGCGATTCTGAACTGGTGTGCCACCAGATTACGAACAAGTGCGCCTCCAAGAAGCACTATCTCAAGGCGTACCGAAATCGGGTCTGGGATCTGATGGAGTCGTTTGACTCGTTGAATGTCAAGGCTATATCACGTGAGAAAAACAAGCATGCAGACATTCTGGCGTCTGTTGGAGCCAGGTACGTTTCGGCTGATGACACTGTCCAGAAGCCGAAGCCGGTTCGCACCATTTACAGGCCTTCTGTGCCTGATAAGGACACCCACTGGCAGGTGTTCGATTGTGACGAGGAGATCGTCACATTTTTGGTAAATGAAGCATGTTCAATCGAAGGTAGAGACCCTGATGACGAGCAATATGAGGGGTTGATACAACTAAAAAATAATCATGTCCCAAAAGGACTGATTACACTTGAGAGTCTATTTGATCAGAATGACAGAGCAATATCTCACCGGATCAAAGTAGACCCGAAGCAGTATGCCGATCTGGAACTCGAACCTGGAAAAACAATCAAGGTCGAGACAGACTGCACCACAGAGGAACTTGAGCAAATAAGAACATTATGCCGAGAGTTCCCTGACATAGTAGCCTGGTGCTACCAGGACTTGAAGGGGTATGACAGAAATGTTATCCAACATACCATTGAGCTAGAAGATGGCGCCAAGCCATTCCGACAGAAGCAGAGGGCCGTAAATCCGAAGATCGAGGCCATGATGAAGGCCGAGCTCCTGAAGATGTTGGAAGCCAAGATCATCTACCCCATCAAGCATTCATCTTGGGTTGCGAACTTGGTTCCCGTAAGGAAAAAGAATGGAGACATCCGTCTCTGTGTGGACTTCAGAAATCTGAATCAGGCCTCCCTCAAGGACCATTATCCGCTTCCCCAAATCGATCAGATCCTCCATATAGTTGCTGGAGCCCAGAGATTTTCCCTCTTAGATGGCTTTTCTGGGTACAACCAGATATGGGTCAGGGATGAGGACCAGCACAAGACGGCGTTCACCACCAAATGGGGAACGTTCGCCTATCAGCGCATGCCTTTCGGCTTATCTAATGCTGGCGCCACATTCCAGAGAGCCATGGACCTGGCCTTCCGAGAGCTGCTCAACAAAGTCATTGTCATCTACTTGGATGACATGACTGTGTTCTCTCACAGGAGAGAAGATCATGTTCCCCACTTGCGGCAAATATTTGAAAGGTGTCGTGAATTCGGCATCTCCATAAACCCGAAGAAATCTGTCTTCGCGGTAAAAGAAGGAAAGCTGCTGGGGCATGTCATCTCCGAGAAAGGCCTAGCCATAGACCCTGATAGAGCAGAAGCCCTCCTCCGCTTGCCTGCCCCAGTCGACAAGAAGGGGCTGCAGTCCTTTTTCGGCCAAATCAATTTCGTGCGGAAGTTCATACCGGACTTCGCACAGGTAATCAAGCCCATGGCCGAACTGCTGAAAAAGAACGCTGAGTTCTTATGGACTGATGAAAGGGGGCAGGCCTTCGAAGAAATCAAGGCCCGAATTGCACAGGCTCCGGTGTTGATAAACCCGGACTACTCCAAGGACTTCATCCTGTACGCGGTGGGAGAACCCGAGAGTTACGCCGCAGTCCTGACCCAAAAGGGAGACGATGGCGAAGAGCGCCCCATAGCGTTTCTGAGCCAAGTAATCCAGCCGCATGAAGAAAAGTACAACTTTATAGAGCGGCAGGTTCACGCAGTTATGAAATCCCTCCGAAAGTTCAGGCACTTTGTCTCCCAAAGCCGAACCACTGTTTTTGTGATACACCGGACGTTCGAAGCTTCATCATACAAGGAGAGCCGGGTCACAAGAGAGCGGGATGGATTGCTAAAATCCAGGAGTTCGACATCGAAGTGCGGCCAACCAAGCTTATCAGAGGCCGAGCCTTGTGCCAAGAGCTGGCCCGAAGCGCGGCAGCCCAGATATCCGCCTGTAAGTGGGAGGATCCAACAACAAACACCAACCTAGCCAACTCTTTACCCGAGGAGTGCGACTGGACAGATGACCTGGTGAAATATTTCTGCACCGGGAGATGTCCAGACCACCTGAATGCCTCACAAAGAAGGAGGTTTCGGCTAGGTGCACTGAAATACACTCTTCGCCCCGAGGGGCTGTACTTCAAGAATATTGACGGCATCATGTTACGGTGCGTCAAGAAAGCAGACCAACCCAGGATCCTCGGAGAATTTCACTCCGGGATGCCTGGGGGTCACCATTCTGCAAGGCCAACGGCCTTGAAAATAATCAGAGCTGGGTACTACTGGCCCACTCTATTCACAGACGCGCATGCGGTCTGTACGAAGTGTGATCAATGCCAGAGATTTGCTGGCAGAAATAGAAAAGCACCCCTGCCCCTTCAACCGATCCAAGCCGAGACTCCGTTTCAGCAATGGGGTCTGGACTTTATCGGGGTGATTACGCCGAACTCTGCAGCGGGGCACAAGTTTATTCTTACCGCCACCGACTACTTCACACGGTGGGCAGAGGCGATCCCTACAAAGAATGCGGACCAGGAGACGGTCATTAGGTTCCTCGAGAGCCTGATTACTCGTTTTGGGGTCCCTGAGTCAATAGTAACGGACAATGGTCCGGGGTTCGCAGGCGCCGTACTCACGGAGTACACCAGCAAATACGGCATTTATCACAAAATGTCTTCCAACTACTACCCGCAGGGGAACGGTCTTGCCGAGTCCACCAACAAGAATCTGCTGAAGATCATCCGAAGGACAGTAGAGAAAAACAAGAGGACTTGGCACCTACTCCTGGATCGGGCGCTATGGGCGGACAGGATATCCTTCAAGAAATCCATTAAAACGTCCCCCTATGCGCTCGTATACGGCAAAGAAGCAGTCTTGCCGACCCACATCGAAATTCCCGCTCTCTGGATGCTTGATGAAGAAAGAGGCAGCGGGGATCCGGTAGAGGACAGACTTTGCCAGTTACTGCAGTTAGAGGAAGACAGAGAAAAAGCATACCAGGCCTTCACCAAACATGCTGAGGCAACCCAAGGCTGGTTTGCGAAAGGCGCCACCGCCCGAGTTTTCAAAATCGGGGACCTGGTGCTGAAGTGGGACTCGCTGAAAGCGAAGCCGGGCAACCACGGCAAGTTTGACGCCCTCTGGGAGGGCCCTTATCAGATTGCCCGGGTAAATCAGTTCAACTCATTCGTGCTCCGGGACATGGAGGGACAGCTTCTCCCCATTCCCGTCAACGGGTTCCACTTAAAACTTTATCGCCACTGAAGGCGCCCGAAGGGGCCCTTCCTTGTACAGATTTCCCTTCTGCATTTTCAGTTTTCAGAATGTAAATATTTCAGTTTTTTAGTTTTTAATTTTTCAGATAGCCCAAGGGAAATCTAGAGGCAAAACCCCGACTTCGCAGCGAAGTCGGGTGTGCACCCTCCAAAGGGCGCAGTTGGGAAATAGTCAGCAAGAAAACATCGAGTGTCAGACTGCACAAGCAAACCCGGGTGAAGTCGGATTGCGCCCGTTTTTCGGGCGAAGTCCGAGTGCGCTCCCATTATCGGGCGCACCCTGGATGATCCGGCGCGAGAAGCCGAAAACGGCTAAGTGTAAAATCCGAAGTGCGCCCATCTTCCGGGCGAAGTCGGAGTGCGCCCGTTTTTCGGGCGAAGTCCGAATAACCCGCCACGGAGAGCAAAAGAAAAATTATAAGTGTGGGCCCAGGCGAAGTTCGGCAACGCGAAGTTGGGCACATGGGCTTTAAAGTTTTCCTTGTAAAGTGTGCCCAGACGGCGGCGATGACGTCAGCATTGGCACAACGTCCTAGGGGGTTTAATGATTGCACAGCTTTCAAGAACGATGCATTAAAAAAGCAAGGTGCGTCTTGGACCAACGGCTATTGGGGTGCGCTTTCCAAAAATAAACCCATACCCAGCCGCCAAAAAATCATAATGCCTCCACCAACTCCAAGTTAACCGCCCTAACTCCCTCCCTCGCGCCATTAATGTTGCAGTCATTGTCTACAAAAGGGACCCTGGCGCAACCAGAAAATTCAAATTGTTCAAGCTGACTCCCTGACTGCAAGGAATAAAGCTGACAATTCAGAAGCTGAAATCCCCTGTAATTCCCGACACTGCCGTTTCAAAAGGATGGACAAGGGGAAAGCGCCCGTACAGGCGCAATCAAGCGAAGAGCGGCGCGAAGCTGAGGAATCACCGGAGTCAAGCGCTCATGAGAGCGGAGCGCCTCAGAAGGACCAGAAAAGAAAATCCCGGACGAAGAGGCGCGTAGTTGGGCAGACTCCACCGCCGCCAATTAATCGCCTGGCCGGATACAAAGACGGCTCTGTCTCCATCAGCCTCACCAAACTGCGGTTGAACATTGCGAAATGGGTGGATAAGGTTTCGCCATCTCACCACCTCGGAGCTGCATACAAGTCGAACCTATACTGGTTCTTGTGCCCTCCTACTCACTGGTGCCCGGAGCTGGTTGAAGCGATTGCAGAATATTACAAACCAGCTGCCCGGCAGGTCTGCGACAACAAAGGAAAGGTGTTGTTCACTCTTTTCCGGGAGAGCGTCCAACCAGCATTCGCCCCAGGGCTTCAGTATGAGCCTGGCGCAATTGTCAGAAGGGTAAATCTGGACGAGCAGACCGGCAGATTTGCGCAGACAAAGCGGATGAGAGAGTTTCTGGATTCAGAGCTGAAGACTCCGCTGGCAGCCGGACAGTGGCCAACTGGCCCCATACCCCTGGAAAAATTTGAAAATAAGTACATCTACATCATCCTGGCGTGGGTCCTTGGCTGCGACTCTGACAAAGTGGTACGGCCGTACCAGCTGGCGATGGCAGAGTGTCTCCTGCACGGGGAGTTCTACGACTCCACGGCGCAGAAGAGCGGAAAGCGCCCTATCTTTTTCGACTGGGCGGACTGGCTGGCATATGCGATACATTCCAGCCTGGTTAGACTGCAGCAGAAGCAGTCAACGGACTTCCGGTTTTGTTCCTTCCTCGCATGGCTGTGCCTGTATCACATGCATTACCGGATGAACGTTCCAGACTTGAGGAAGGTGAACGAAAGAGGAGAGCCGCTCCCCGTGTACGAATGGACTGAGATTCTGTACAGAAAAGGCTCGTTCTACGAGTTTAATCTCAAATTTCTGTGCCAGGTCATGGGGTTGTTCAACCGTAAGGCATGTCGCCCACCGGAAGCCATGACCAAATACCTGTGGAGTAAGGAGTACGGGGACACTTTCCGGTTGACTCAGGGCATCATAGTCAGAATCTACGGGTTCAAGGGGAAGCCGTGCTTGCTGCCCTACTTCTGCACTGACCATCAGTTCGGGATGGAAATTGCGAGGCAGATGGACTACGTTGAAGAGGAATTTGGCCAGGGCAAAAAGAAAGGTCACATATTTCAGTATCCTATGACCTGGGCGAATACCCAAGTGTTCGAAATCGGGCAGCACGTCTACCTCGAGCGGGAACTCATTGAAATGGGCCTAATAATGCTGCCGCAGCGCTGGAAGTACGACCCAATTGGGGTCAGGGGAAAATTCACGCACATCTGTCCCCGAGCCGAAATCATGCAGGAAAGAAGAAACAGGACAGGTGCAGACCTCCACTGGCGCATTGACTTGATGCAATCATGGCCACCATGGCATGAATTTTACTGCGAAGAGGTTACGTACGATCCCGAGCGTAACCCGGACCACCGGATGGAGTCAGTTGGCTTCAAAAAATTCCTCGCTAAGGTGGCGCCCCTCAACTGGCATAAAGACAAAATCACTGAATGTTGGAAGATGAGGTGTCGCACGCAGCACGATAAATCCAACCGGAGGAATCTAGCTGTCGATGATGAATTTTCTGCCCTATATGACCAGTACGTCGACACGTGGCAGCCCTTCGAATTCCGCAATTGCGTTCCCCGAGGCGCAAAGATAAGGTATAAAAGTAGGCCCACCCCCCAGCTATCGTCAACGCCTGCGACTTCCAGCGCAACTCCAACAAGCAGCCAAGTGGGCCCGATGCAGCCTGTAGCTCCTGAGGTTGTGCCCGAAAAGGCGCAAAGTTCAGAAAAGTCCACCCCTGAGGTGGCCCCTCCAGCAGAACAAGTATGCGCGCTGCCAACTAGCAGACCGAGTGCGGCAGGCATTCTTCCAGCCAGACCCAGGTACAAGTTTACCGTGGGAACATCAGCACCTGCCGCCCCGATATTGTCTCTCTCCTCTGGACCAGCCGCAGTACCAGAAGAAAGAAAGAGGAAGAAAGTTGAAAGGGCCAAGCGGTCTAGAGAGCCTGTACAGCAATCAGCCGCAGAACAAACTAGTGCAGCAGCTCCAGAGGTTGTCTCTTTGGACAGCCCTGAACCAGCCGCAGATACCCGAGCTGCAAGCACCCCTCCAACGGCGGCTCAGGCGGAGCCCGCAGGTACGTCCACTATTTCTCTTCCCCAAGTCCAAGTCAGCCCTGCTAAAGTCCCATCTCCCATCTCATCATCAGGGCAAGCCGTAGCCGCGTCCACCGCTTCCCAAGCTACCCAACCCTCCAGCAGCCTGCATTCATTCGACCAGTTTGCTCAGGATCCGAACGCTTTCCAATCACTGAGCCAAACCCTAGAGCCCTCTCCCGCAGCCAGTGTTGAAGCTGCGCCTTCATCACTGCGCTCTTCGCACCAGCCGTCCGAAGCCTTGCCGGCACCATCCACTCAGACTCCTGTTAACCCTAGGACCCGGTCGCCCTCAAAGGCTGATACCCCCTCTGGAATCCCGCCTACTTCGCTGTTCGCAGGGAAAATGCCGCAGCAGGACCAGACGTTGGAGGACCTCGACTTCATGAATATCACAGAGGACCAGCCTCTGGCAGTAAGAGCCGCGGGGGGTTCCGCCTCCTTTCTTCAGGGCGTCAAGCGCAGAAGGGCCGAGGAGATAGCTGCCCCGGTAAAACGCACGAAATTTGACCTAGACCGGAGAGTGCTCACAACAGAGAAGTTGATCCCGAAGGTGAAGAAGCCTCTCCGGGAGATGACCGAGGCAGACTATGAGCATCAGAGGAAGGAGAAAAGCTTTGACGACATCAACGAGGAATACGAAATTCGTGGTATTCGTCGTAGGACTGACAATCTCCTCGTCAAGCATCTCGAGACCCAGGAGGCGCTGTACCAGCTGCAGAACAACACAAGGCAGCTTGAGGAAGACCTAGCTAGGGCTACTGCGCAGCTGGGGTCAGCCCAGCAGGAAATAGAAGAACTAAAGGCCCAGCTGGCCGCCTCTCAGCAGGAGGCCGCAGAGCAGAAGCAGACAGCCAAGCAGCTGTCAGAAGAGAAAAGGGCTGCGCTGGAGCAGATTTCGCAGCTTCAGGATTCGCTGAAACAGGCGCAGTCGCAGCTTGCAGAGAAAGCATCACAAGTGACGGCCTTTTCAAAGAGCAAAGCCAAGGAGATGCGGGCTAGTCTGTTACAAGGTTGCAAGCCCAACCTTGTCAAGTCCCTATCAGTTCTGGACTTCGTATCCAGAATTGAAGAAGTATCTGCCCAGGGAAAGCCTGTGGTAGAGGAAGCCGAACACCAGGCGAGGCAACGGCTGGACCTGGCTATAAAACTTGAGGAGTTTGAGCGCAAAGGCTTCCAAATTGCCCCTATGTCCCAACTTGCCTCAGAGTGGGCAGATGCAAGGGTAACCTTGCATACTTATTTTGACAGGACAGAGAGGATCAGAACTGCCAGGAAGGCGCTGGACGCCCTAGAGCATGAAAGGAACATTCTCCTGGCTCCCTTTCACATTCTGTCCGAACACGGGTGCCCGAGCTACGTCAAGGATGGCAGGTTCCTGACCCTTGAACAGGTGAAGCAGAATTGGCTGTCCTTTGAGACAGATACAGCAGAAGTTGACAGCTGGGCAGAGCCGATTCAGGAAGCTCAGGTCACCCAGATGGTGTCAAAATACTGTAAAATCAACTCCTCCCTGAAGGAGTTGGGAAGAAGATATAACACCATCGACCTGCACGCGGTCGCTGCATTCCACGCAGCATTAAGAGAGATCAGCGACCTCGCACCCTTCCAAGCAACAGTGCGGGACCAAGCCGAGGCTGCATACCAACGCATCAGCGAGTGGGAGGCTGACAGTGGAGAACATTCAGACTCAGAAGGGGAAACCGAGGAGGCAACTGGTGAAAGTGAACCTGAAGAAGAACAGTTGCCTGGAAGGAAGCGGTTAGAGCAGCAGAAGGCAGGGGAAGGAAGTTCCTCTGCACCCAATGGATGAAGGCATGGTTCTTTGCGTCGAGGCGAGCTCGACACCCCGCGAGCCGCCAGGAATGTTGCCACATTTTGCACGGGGTGCCATGTTTTCCGTTTTTTGTAAGTGATCTGCTCTGTTCCTTCCCTCCTTTTTTCCAATTCTTCATTTCTCCCTTTTCCTCCTCTTCCTTGCAGTTTCATTCCTCCCTTTTCTTCCCCATAGCGGTAAAGTGGCGCACCCGACTTCGCAGCGAAGTCGGAGTGCGCCCTCCAGTTGGAGCGCAGTAGGGACAGTGCGAAGTGCGACAAAACAGGAAAATGAGCGGAATTTGACTAAGTGTTGGGGCGCAACCCGACTTCGCAGCGAAGTCGGGGTGCGCCCTTCTTCCTGGGCGCACTTGGAGAGCAGTGTGGCAGAAAAATGACTAAGTGTTGGGGCGCAACCCGACTTCGCAGCGAAGTCGGGGTGCGCCCTTCTCTTAGTGCGCAGTCCGAACAGAAGAAGACAGCAAGTGCCGGTGCGCAACCCGACTTCGCAGCGAAGTCGGGGTGCGCCCTCTGACCGGTGTGCAGTTGGGGAAGCAAGACCAGAAAATGACTAAGGCAAGATGACCCTCCTGTGCTGTTTTCTACCTGCGCAACCCGACAGCGCTCAGATCCCGGGCGAAGTTGGATAAACTGCCTTTCAAGGCAGACACGTGTCATTCATCAGCATCCGACAAGTGTCCAACTTCGGGATTCGAGCCAAGACTTGACCGGGATAAGGACAAAGCATGGGCTGCACTATCTGCGCCAACTGCCACCATTTAAGTTGATGAGAAGTGCCATCTGCCGCACCTACCCACATTCCTGCTGACCGACGGTTTGACCCGACACACCGCCACGTAGCTGTACAGCCTTCAGGGACACCATGCCGCAAGTACAGTCCTGCCCGATAGAAGTCAGCATCAGCAGCTCCTCAGCCGCTTGTGTCAGCTAATGTTTAGTCTGGGACTTTGTGCCCAAGAATGTAATCGGGGGGACTTGAGGCTATAAATAGCCATGTGATTCATTGTAAAAAGGGGGAAGGGGAATATATTGCTAGGGAACAATTGTAGCTGTGCGTTTGCCTCTAATACAAGCACATACTTGGCTCTGCTCACTGTCTTTTATCTTGTATGCTGCCTCTCCTTGTCATTTCTGCCTCATGTTTCTTGTATCATTGCTTGCTGTTGTACTGAACTCTGGACTCTGGCATTTGGTGGTCAAGTATTCCTGGAATGCATAGATAGAGGATACATAGGATGAATGATAGCTGTAGTTTCAATGTGTGCTTTGTAAAGGAATGTTGTTAGTAGCGGTGATTGATTCGTTGTCGTGTTGCTTATTCCCCCCACCCCAACTCCAATCATATTTGGAATCTCTTTCTGCACTTTTATCCCTTTCCCTGCACTCTTAACCTAAAACACAAAAACCCCACAGGAAGCCGGCCTTCTCCGGAGATTGGCACGGAAGGCATTCCTTCCTTCCGGCCTTTCAATCTGGTGGGCGAATCTGGGCGCAATAACAACAAATCCTTTCCTCATGGCAGATTCGTAACCAATAGGTTCCTCTCATGCATTGATCTCCGAGGTATCCTCTACGAACTTCTTCCAAGCAGCCTCCAATTGCTCTTTAGGCAAAGGTTCGCCCCATTCATCAGTGAAGTCCGAGAATCCCAAACCAGCCAATGTCGAAATGCGTCATAGAAATAGTATGCTCTCGCTCAATGGTATTAAGAATTTTTTGGTCTTATCTCACCAGGTCCATTCTCTAGAAATAACTGTGTAGTGTGACTTTTGCAGTAGACCAAGCATGGTCCATTTCGCTCAAAGGGTGAATATGTATACTGGAATTAGCCAAGGCTTGAATTTTTACAGCCATCTCCATGTATGGATCCAGCATCTCCTCAGTAGTATCTATCAGCTTCTGCCCCATCTGAATCTGTATCCTGGCCTCCCATAAATAATGCAATACTTGGACTACCTATGCGGCCAGATTCTCACAGTTTTGGGCTGAGCGAAGGCACACCTCCTTAATGCTTTTTGGAGAGAAACAAACAGCCTGCGTAGCCTTCTATGCTAGTTGGTTTTGTATGGCTTCCAGATGCTTTCAGAGTGTATGCACTTCGACCTATCGGTGCAAGTATTCATTTTCTGTGGCAGTCTTTTCTTCTTGCGCTTTGCTTTTTGCCAAGGCGGTTTCAAGATCAATAATATTATTTTCATTCTCAAAATATTTCTCCTTGTAATACTCACCATGCAAGTATACCGAGCTCATATCAACCTGTATATTGCCCATATTTTTCGTCGGATCTATCCTAGTGAGGTCTTCTATTATAGTCTCATAGACATAATCACTAGGCAACATTTATCCTTGTGGCTTTTGAACTAAAGGAGTGATTCTAGTCCTATGAGCTTCCATGGCGATGGGGTCGAAGGCAGCCTTCTTGATCGGTCGGGCTAGAGCCAATGCCTCCTTTTGCCTCTTGCTCTTCAACCACTATGAAGAACTCAGGTGCGCCTGATTAATTTTCTCCATGTCGGGCTGTTTTGGCGCTATCTGAACATCGGGCAATGCTTGCAACTCCAAAAATGGGGTGAATGGAATCAAAAATTCTAAGCGGTTGACTCTATCGCCTAGCACCATTCCCGATGCCTTAATGGTGTCCCTTTTGATTCGTTGCCAAATTGTCCTTGGAAAGTGTGCCCTCCTTTGCTACGCAAGTTTATAGTAAAATGTGCCTCGACAATCGAAGCTTTTTGGAAAAAAATAAATCGACATCCCAAAGTCAGCAATTTTTATTTCTGTTCCTTGGGAAAATAAAATTCTCCTCCTACACAAATATGGGTGCACGTTCGAATTAAATGGCTTCAAAACATTCTTCAACCTGCATGCATGCTTTCCAATACCTACCACGTGTCCAGGGGCAAAACTTCTTATGCAAGCACGCTCCCAAAAAGAAATGGGACGAAAGCGATTCGAAGCGCACTTGTTTTTCTTCTCTGATTTTTCCCCTTCGCACCATAGCACCTTCGTCTCGTCTGATAAATATTTACGGCGCACAACTTCCCTTAAAAAAACTTCTCATTATTTATTTCTTCCATATTTAGAACACTTGCTTTTCTTAGAAAAAACAAAGCTGCTTTTAGGGCTCTTCCTTTTCTTTTTAAAATGCCTTAAATCAATGTTTAAAATCTTTCAGCTGAAAAAAAACTAAGGCGCAAATGTTTTTTGCATTAAAATCTTGTCGCCCCATGCACAAGCGAAGATACTTTAAATCTGGTCGCAATTTCATTTACACCAACATAACATATTTTAATTTAACGCATTCGCCCCAATATTGGGCGAACGAACACGTCGCCCTTCCTTTGGGTCAAACACGACCTTTGTCTAGCTCTTTCGGCGCTTGTGCTCTTTTTTTTATAATTAAATGAAATTGGATCTGGCAACGCAATTTTACCAACACGTTCGCCTTACTTAGGGGCGAACGATTGTTTCATCCTTTCCCCAAGGCGAACGTGATTTTTACTTGTTCAAATATTGCGTTGATCGGGCGCCTCTACCTTCTTTTTTTTGTTCGCCTCGAAGGGGCGCTTAAAGCCTTGCGCTTCTCCTTTGGGTGAAACGCCTAAAATCCTTTTTCATTTTAAATCACGGATGCACTGATTATGGAGTGTGAAAGCACTGTAACGCTGTATCTTTTCAAACCAAAGTTTTTCAACATCCAAAATGAATTCAAAGCGAAAGTAATTTTAAAAGAAAATTTTTTCTTTTATTTTCTCTTTTCTCTCCCTCTATATATATATATATATATATATATATATATATATATATATATATATATATATATATATATATATGTGTGTGTCAACATATAAAGCAAATAAAATGCTAGAAAATATGTACATATTTACAAGATGGTACCTCTTTAAAATCAACTCATTGGATATAAGCCTTCAAATGAAGGCCATTCACCGGAATAGGAAGATCCTTGTCCTCCATGTCACGAAGATGATATGCATTGGTACAATTCAATGCAGAAATCTGAAAAGGGCCTTCCCAGATTGCATCAAACTTGTGGTGTTTCCCTGGCTTGGCTTTATTTTCATTCCATTTGAGAACTAAATATCCCACCTGAAAACTGTGCTCAGTTGTCTTCTTTCCGAACCACCTCTGCATCTCCTTAGTGTGATCAATGAATTCTTGATAAGCCTTTTCTCTGTCTTTCTCCAACTGCAAGAGTTGTGCCAACCTAGCACTCATCGAATCATATTCTTCATCTTCGTCTTTAAATGACTGCAATGTTTGGAGCACTGTAAGCTCAATGTGGGTAGGTAGGATCGCTTCTTTCCCATACACCAAAGCATACGAAAAAGTCTTAATAGATTTTTTCACAGATATACGGTTTGCCCAAAGAGCTTGGTTTAACAGCAAGTGCCAACTCCTTTTATTATTTTCGAGTGTCCTTTTTAAAATTCGCAGCAAGTTTTTATTGGTAGATTCGGCCAAGCCATTCCCTTGCGGGTAGTAATTGGACGTCTTAAGAAAAATTCCATACTTGCTGGAAAACTCAGTAATTTTAGCCCCGATGAATGGAGATCCATTATCTTTTACAATAGAATCTGGGACACCGAAACATGTGATGAGCCCTTCCAGGAAAGAGATGACAGTCGCCTGATATGCCTTTTTGGTAGGAATAGCCTTTGCCCACCTAGTGAAATAATCAGTCAACGTTAAAATGTATTTATGATCTGCAAAGGAATGTGGATCAATGACTCCAATGAAGTCAAGACCCCACTGCTGAAAGGGCGCTTCTACTTGAATTGGGCGCAGAGGCAGTGCTCCTTTCCTAGTCCTGCCAACATACCGTTGACAATTATTGTAGTGTTGGCTTACTTTATGAGTGCCGGCAAACGGAGTAGGCCAAAAGTAACCAGCTTGGATGATTTTAAAGGCGATAGGCCTTCCTGCGTAATGACCACCAAAGAGTCCTGAATGAAACTCTTCTAGTATTTTCTCTTTTTCAGACTCCTTCACACACCTGAGGAGAACTCCATCAACATTTTTATGAAATAGTCTGTTGGTTCGACTTTTATACACACCCTGTGAAGAATGAGCATGAAAACCCGATAACACTTATAAGGGATAAATCCCACTCACTTTAGGATCTTGTTTGGATATCCAAGGTGTGAGTTACAGAGTTGGGTCAAATGTCTATTCACTCTTTTTCGCTTCTGGAATAGTTTCAAGTGGATCTGTCCGTTACCTTACAACGGGTTCTGGACTTGTTCAGTAATGTTTTTGGAATTGGTTATCTTTGTGGACACTCGCAGTTTACAATCAGTTCTTTGATCTAGCTCTTTATGTTTTAGCAGTTTTAAATAAAAGACAAATTCTAAAGAAAATAAAAATGGATCATTCAATCGGTGGAATAGAGAGAGTAGAGTAAGGCAGAAAGAGAAGTTTACCTAACTTAGCCGCAAAACCAAAACTACCAATTTTAGTTATACCGGTTAGCTTCACAATAGAACAAATCAAAGAGGAAAGTGTCCAGCTTTCTAAGATCACCTTCCACTAAGAGCATAAGACAGAGACAAAAATAGATCTGAAAGAAAATCACAAACAGAAGGAAAGTCAGTTGAAATTGGTATCTCTCACCAGCAGCTTAGCTCGCACAGTGAGGACAGAGCAATTAGAACAGGCTTGAACCTTAAATCTGTAATTTTCCCTAGCATACAATAAAAAGAATGAAGCCTAGTAGCATACCCAATCTTTGATAACACAGATCTACAACATAAATTAAATAAACCTTAATGAAATGAAAACAAAAGAAGATGAACTTATCGCAATCTGAAAGAGATTAGGCTCCTGGCCATGCTATCACGAGAAAATGAAACTACACCAACTCCAGGTCCAGAACAAAGCATTCAAACAAGATTTGCAGGAAATTGCTCCAATAGCTTTTTATTCTAAGTTTTCGCCTCCGGAATTTACATCCGGAAGAAGTATATATAGACTCAGGACAAACCCTGATCTTTTCAAAAATATCTTCTTCCAAAACCCTAAATCTTATCACCTTAAACTCTACTACCCAGGTTTTACAATATAAGGCCTTTTAAAATAGAGTTTTGATAAAACCTAACCATTCTGCAAATCTTAGTGCAGTTACTTGCCATAAATGGAGAAGGCATGATCTGATATTATTCTCATCCATTTGTAACTGCAAGTAAATATCTTCGTTTTCTGGTCGGTCGCCGATATATTCCATAAATGGGCACTGCGTGTGAAGGTATCTTCATCTTTCTGGTGCATCTGGTTGGAGCGTCTCATTAATTCCTCGGAGAAATTCGGATGAGTCACTGGTTTCTCCCGACATTTTATCTTTGCAGAGCCGCCTCTCGAGTTGAAATTCTCTCGCACGCCATTACTTTCACCATAAATTCTCTCGTTAAATGCGTCCATCGGCAAATTTCGGTAACTGTGTGTAGATATTTTCATTTTTCGGTCAATTGCCGACATATTCCATTAAATGAGGCAGCTGCTTAGTCACCGTAAAGTCTCTTTGCGGCCAGATCTGTAAAATCTGGATGGACCAAAAATTCTCGGCATCTCACATTTCCATCTGACGGCCTTCGCTTGATCCGCGCTTATTTTTGTCTTTTTCGCCATTACTTCCGCTAGTATGCAACTGCCAGATGGCTTTCTGCAAAAGACAAAACCAGGATTAGCATTTTAATATTATTAAATTAAACCCTAATGTTTATCACATGTCGGCTTGATTTCTTTTGACACGTGTCATGATAACGCGATGTTTTCCTCAAGCTGCTTTTCATTTTGGCCTCTTTGTCGCGAAACCGTGACATGTCGCGAAATCACGACATGTCACAAAATCGTGACGTCCTCCCACTTTGCTTCCATATTTGCCCTTTTAAAACCGCGACATGTCACGAATCACAACGTCCTCTACACTTTTTCCTTTTCCCTTTTCCTGAAACCGTGACATGTCACGAAATCGCGACGTCCTCTCACTTTGTTTCTTTTCCCTTTCATCGAAACCACGACATGTCACGAAATCACGACGTCCTCTCCACTTTGCTTTCATTTTGGCCCTTTCCCATGAAACCGCAACATGTCACGAAATCGCGACTCCTCTCACTTGCTTCCTTTTCCCCTTTGCCGTGAAATCATGACGTCCTCTCACTTTTTTCTTTTCCCTTTCCCAAAATCGTGACATTCACGCATGTCCTCCCACTTCTTCCACTCTTTATCATGAAATCCTGACATGTCCAAATCTGACATGTCACAAATCGCGACGTCTCCCTTACTTTTTTTCTTCCAAACATGTCACGATATCGCGACATTTTTTCACTTGGTCTCTCTTCAAACCATGTCGCGAAATCCATTTTTATATGTCACATCACTTTCCACATGTCATGAAATCGTGACTTTTTCATCACTTGCTTCTTTTTCCAAACACGTCGCAAATCACGACTTTCTTCAACTTTGTTTCAATCAACATGTCAGAAATCGCGACGTTTCCAACTTTCTTCATCCAAATATGTCGCGAAATCGCGACATTCTCTTCAACTTCTACAAACTGTCGCGAAATCGCGACATTTCCAAAAATGGAAAATGTCGCGAAATCGCGACGTTTCCAAAAATGGAATATGTCGCGAAATCGCGACGTTTCCTCTACTTAGCAAATTTTCCAGAAATTGTAGGTTGACTCCAATGAATTTATTCATCTGTATTCTGCATTTTTACATATTAGTGAAAGATCTTCTTTACTCAGAATGACTCTAACATTTTAAAAATGAATTCTAAATTGAAATCAAAGCCATATGCAAGCCTACTTAAGTACTTTGGTATATGCAAAACTTGAAAAAGAAGGAGGCAAGCAAAATTTGGAATAAAAACCTGAAAAACATCAAGAGGGTCCCTACGGCAAAATGAAAGCTAAATATTTTCAAAGGATGGAATTTCATTTTTTTAGTGGGGGTGTGTTGCTTCTCAACAAATGGCGATATCTGCGGGTAAAATAGTAGCACTATTTTAGAATCCAGGACTCTAGTTTCAAAACAACATAGACCATGTACCATGCCTTGCCACAAATATTCTTCAAAATAATTTAACTACTACCTGATAGTTGTTAAAATTTCCCAAGGACATACTAGGTTGAATCACTTAAGGAAGATTTCTGATGTGCAATTATAAGCGTATAAAACTTTCTTCAAGAATGACTGGGCCTTCGAATGTTGTACTCTGGATTGATCAGCTTTTCTAGATTGTGAAAGGGGAAACCGAGTAGGGCTCTGTTTACTAGTTTAGCCTTTTACAGCCTCGACAGAGTTACTCTTTAGATTTTCACGACCCTGATCCACAACTATGAGGTGGTATCTACAACTTGGTAAAAGAAAACATCTTCTGGAGCCTTGGCTATCTCTTTCATTACATAACTTCTTCTTTTTTTTTTTTGTATAGAAAAGAGTGCCAGTTTTATGTTGCCCTGCTAAATTTTCACCTTTTCTCTCTCTCTTTTGAAACATATCGAAATCTGGAAAGCCTTGCTTAAAAACAAAAACTTTTTTATTCTTCATCGATCTGGAAAGCCTGGGTACCGATAGCCTCTTTGGACACTTAAATAATTTCACAAATCAGAGTCCCCTCTTACGACCAACTTTTCTTGGATTCCCTGGGAGTTCTTCAACCCAACAGTATAATAGTTTCTTTATAATTAAAATAATTGTGGCAAGCAAGACACAAAATCCAATTATCTTTCTACTGTTGTTCTGAATAACAAAATAGTTCCACTGTTCAATTTAAGCAGACTATCTCTTAATTAGAATAAAACAAAATGAACACAGGATTTTGAACTCAGAATAAAAGGCTGATTCTTTCTTTGCTGCCCAGGCAAAACCTTAAAAAAAACAAAGCTTTAAAAGCTAAAAGAAATTTGTACAGACCCCAAAGGATAAAACATAGAACTTTAAAATCAAACAAAATAAAATAAAAACAAACTACTTCAAAGCTTATTTACAATATATACACATGTTACAACGTCTTTGTGATTTATTCAAACGATGTATTGGATGGAACAGCTGAGAAATAATGCTTTAGATATTGACCATTAACAGGAAGGTTCAAAAAATTACCCTCCAGGTCCTGTAGACGAAATGCATTATTACCTAGGGTCTCGGCAATCTGGTATGGCCCTATCCATAGAGGTTGCAGCTTGGTGTGTTTACGCTTCTTTTCATGGGCTTTGTCCCATAGAAACACCAGGTCTGCACGATTGAAGGCGCTCACCCTGGCCTTTTCGTCAAGCCAGCGCTTGACTGTCTCTTGGTGTTGACTAAAATGCTCTACGGCTTGAAGTCGTCCACCCTGCAAATCAACCAAGTCCAACACACGAGCTTTCGTATCTGCATGATCAAAGTAATGTAAAGCAAATTTTAATCCTGGTACTAATGCTTCATATTCTGCCAAATTATTCGTGCAGGGAAACTGCAAGCGATAAGACATAAAACCGGTTTGATTTTTTGGTCCTTTAAGAACAGCCCCTGTACCAGAACCTTGCTTAGATTTAGCTCCATCAATATGAAGCATTCCAACTTCATTATCGTGATCTTGGTGAGCTTTAACCGGTTTCTCCCTTTGAGTAGTTGTCAAATTATAAACCCCGATATAACAACCCTCAGCAAGATTAGCAGTCTCATTCTTGGCATTATACTCTGTGATCATGAGTTTATATCTTGGTTCTCTGTTGATTCTTAATTGATTTGCAAAACCATTCCAGGGTAACCACATATGCGAAAAATCAGTAGCCAAATACCCATTCAAGGATTTTGACCAATCCCTGCTCAGAAGCATTCCGTATCCTACGGGAATATCCACCACCTGAATGTCAATTCTGTGTTGCGCTCTCGGCTCAGATGCTAGCTGGATGTGTATATTCTGAAGTTCACCTACCACTTTAACCTCAGACTTATCCAATTGGACGACTCTCATCTCGGAGTTCATGGGGGTCAAACCCAACTACTGACAGATGGCTAGAGGCATGACATTGGCTGAAGCACCAGAATCTACCAGACAGTTGTGTAAATTTTTCCCAAATATTCGGAATAGTCAGTAGAAAAGGCGGAACTTCAGTCTTCTCTTTATACATGGCCACATTTGCATTTGCCATCTTCTTTCCCTTTTCCAAAGGTTTGGTAGTAGGTTCAGAATATGTTTTGATCAGGTTATCCCTTTGTTCAAAAATTTGGGCTAACTCATGGAGAGTGATATTAGCTTTGATCTTCTTCATGTCCTCCACTATATTATATCCCTTATTGAGTGGAGGGACAAATGCATCTGGTCCTCTCGGATTTCCTCCCTTGGGTGGGGATGGGTTATTGCTTGAAGATGGATCTGGAGGAACATTGTGGGAGTTGTCCGGAGGGGTAGATGTAGTGTTGGGCTCCGGATTTCTATTTCTGAGGTTGTAGTTGTCCCTCCTGTATTGTTGAAAGGCTTGCACTTCATCCATGGGTAGCTCCACAACATTCTCCTGATTCTTCTGGGAAAGTGAAAGAATCTAACACCATAGCTGCACTATGTTTGGATGAACTTGGAGCATCCGCAGTTCTTTGATGTTCAGGAGAAACCAACTCACCAGATAGAGCTTCAAAGGCATTACAGAACTCCAAGCAATCCAATTCCCCGTGCTGAGAAGTGGCATGTATCCTGCACCAGTTAGGCAAAGCCAAGTCACAAATATTTACATCATGCCCTTTACCTTTATAATCCTTATTGGGTTCGTATGGGGGCCGAGTGAATCTATTTTGTTGATAAGGAAATCTGTTTGGGTTTTCGTCGGTGGACACTTGCCTTTTGAAAGTCAAAAAGTCATTTGCCAACTTTTGGACCACCCTTGAAACTTCCTCAACTCTTGTGTTATCAGATTCTTTATCCGGATTCTGTACATTTTCAGCAGGTGTTACAACCAATGGATTTCCTGATGGTGGAGTTTGATGTACTGGCAACATCATCTGATGTGGTATGGGATTGAAGATAGGGGTACCTTGTGTGACCAAAGGAATTTGATGAGCATTCAGAGGTTGAGGTCCCAACTGTCTTTCCAGAACCAAAGCTTCTTTGTAAGCCTCTGTTAGATTGGTAATAGAGGCATCTCTTTTCAAGAAAACAGAAGTCATTGGATCTAGAGAATTCCTAAAAATTTCTAATGCCAGGTCTGCATTTGGCACATAATAACCAGTCAGTCTACCATAAGCCTTCTGAAATCTGACATTGTAAGATCTGACAGATTCATTTATTTCTCTTTTAATACCAGAAAATTGTTGATATAATACACTGGGATCTATCACTTCACCAAACTGTGATACAAAAACCTTTTCCAAGTCATTCCAACTGGTAATAGAATCGTTAGTGAGATTTAGAAACCAGTCGTAAGCTCCCTCCTGGAGAGTGAACGGGAACAATCTGCAAGCCACATCTTCATGTTGTACATTTAACAATTTTAGAGCATTCTTGAATGCTACTAGGTGTTCTTCCGCTGTCCTAGTTCCATCATGCTTGTATCTGGGAAGATATCTCTCAAGATTTTTGGGTAGGTCATGGGCTGCACCCGGGATATTTAAGGCAGTGGAACCCAACCAATTTGCCATTACTACTTGATTGACGATGATACTTTCAGTTGTAGTTGGAGTAACTACAAGTGGTGACAAAACTATTTCAGACAAGGACTTGGCCCTTTTGAGGCTGCTTCTTCTGGGGGTTTCTAACTCAGGCACAAGGAGCTCTCCAGCTCTAGAGTGGGACCTTGTTACTCTATAATTAGAATCCAGCTTTTTCACCAGCACTTACAACCTTACAATCCTTAACAAACTACTGAACTTCAGGCCCTCCTTCTAGCGCCAATTTTAAATGTTGGTGTTGAGTTCCGCTGTTTAGGCAAAAACTCAAACAAACAAGTTTTAAAAGGCTGAGGAGGAGGGAAAAAGGCTACCACTGGATAAAACATAGTATTTGTTAAATACCACATACAATCATATTTCTCAACTCAAGTGCACTAAGAACGTAAGTTTGGCCCTCCTTCTAGCACCAATTTTAAATGTTGGTTCGACTTTTATACACACCCTATGAAGAATGAGCATGAAAACCCGATAACACTTATAAGGGATAAATCCCACTCACTTTAGGATCTTGTTGGATATCCAAGGTGTGAGTTATCGAGTTGGGTCAAATGTCTATTCACTCTTTTTCGCTTCGGAATAGTTTCAAGTGGACTGTCTGTTACCTTACAACGGGTTCTGGACTTGTTCAGTAATGTTTTTGGAATTGGTTATCTTTGTGGACACTCAGATTTACAATCAGTTCTTTGATCTAGCTCTTTATGTTTTAGCAATTTTAAATAAAAGACAAATTCTAAAGAAAATAAAAATGGATCATTCAATCGGTGGAACAGAGAGAGTAGAGTAGGGCAGAAAGAGAAGTTTACCTAACTTAGCTGCAAAACCAAAACTACCAATTTTAGTTATACCGGTTAGCTTCACAATAGAACAAATCAAAGAGGAAAGTGTCCAACTTTCTAAGATCACCTTCCACTAAGAGCATAAGACAGAGACAAAACAGATCTGAAAGAAAATCACAAACAGAAGGAAAGTCAGTTGAAATTGGTATCTCTCACCAGCAGCTTAGCTCGCACAGTGAGGACAGAGCAATTAGAACAGGCCTGAACCTTAAATCTATAATTTTCCCTAGCATACAATAAAAAGAATGAAGCCTAGTAGCATACCCAATCTTTGATAACACAGATCTACAACATAAATTAAATAAACCTTAATGAAACGAAAACAAAAGAAGATGAACTTATCGCGATTGAAAGAGATTAGGCTCCTGGCCATGCTATCACAGAAAATGAAACTACACCAACTCCAGGTCCAGAACAAAGCATTCAAACAAGATTTGCAGGAAATTGCTCCAATAGCTTTTTATTCTAAGTTTTCGCCTCTGGAATTTACATCCGAAAGAAGTATATATAGACTCAGGACAAACCCTGATCTTTTCAGAAATATCTTCTTCCAAAACCCTAAATCTTATCACTTAAACTCTACTACCCAGGTTTTACAATATAAGGCCTTTTAAAATAGAGTTTTGATAAAACCTAACCATTCTGCAAATCTTAGTGCGGTTACTTGCCATAAATGGAGAAGGCATGATCTGATATTATTCTCATCCATCTGTAACTGCAAGTAAATATCTTCGTTTTCTGGCCGGTCGTCGATATATTCCATAAATGGGCACTGCGTGTGAAGGTATCTTCATCTTTCTGGTGCATCTGTCGAGAGCGTCTCATTAATTCCTCAGAGAAATTCGGATGAGTCACTGGTTTCTCTGACATTTTATCTTCGTAGAGCCGCCTCTGAGTTGAAATTCTCTGCACGCCATTACTTTCACCATAAATTCTCCTGTTAAATGCGTCCATCGGCAAATTTCGATAACTGTGTGTAGATATTTTCATTTTTTGGTCAATTGCTGACATATTCCATTAAATGAGGCAGCTGCTTAGTCACCGTAAAGTCTCTTTGCGGCCAGATCTATAAAATCTGGATGGACCAAAAATTCTCGGCATCTCACATTTCCATCTGACGGCCTTCACTTGATCCGTGCTTATTTTTGTCTTTTTCGCCATTACTTCCGCTAGTATGCAACTGCCAGATGGCTTTCTGCAAAAGACAAAACCAGGATTAGCATTTTAATATTATTAAATTAAACCCTAATTTTTATCACACGTCGGCTTGATTTCTTTTGACACGTGTCACGATAACGCGACGTTTTCCTCATCACTTTTCTCTTGCCTCTTTGTCGCGAAACCGCGACATGTCATGAATCGTGACATGTCACAAAATCACGACGTCCTCCGCACTTTGCTTCCATATTTGCCCTTTGTCATGAAACCATGACATGTCACGAAATCGCGACGTCCTCTACACTTTGCTTTCATTTTCCCCTTTGTCGCGAAACCGTGACATGTCACGAAATCACGACGTCCTCTACACTTTGCTTCCATTTTCCCCTTTGCCGCGAAATCGCGACATGTCACGAAATCGCGACGTCCTCTGCACTTTGCTTCCATTCTTCCCTTTTGCCGCGAAACCGCGACATGTCACGATTTTGTGACATGTCACAAATCGTGACGTCCTCTCACTTTTCTTTCTTTTGCCCCTTTGTCGTGAAACCGCGACATGTCGCAATTTCGTGACATGTCACGAAATCACGACGTCCTCCGCACTTTTCCAAACTCTTTGTCGCGAAATCGTGACATGTCATGAAATCGCGACGTCTCCCTTTACTTGGTTCTTTCTTCCAAAACTTGTCATGATATCGACACGTTTCTCACTTGGTTCTTTCTGTGTCAACCATGTCTCGAAATCGCGACGTTTGACCTTTTTATCACTTGCATTCTTTTTCCAAAACATGTCACGAAATCGTGACCTTTTTATCACTTGCATTCTTTTTCCAAAACATGTCGCGAAATCGTGACCCTTTCTTAAGCTTTGTTTCCAGTCAGAATATGTAGCGAAATCGCGACGTTTTCCAAGAGCTTTGCTTCTGATCCAAATGTGTCGCGAAATCGCGACATTCTCTTCAAGCCTGGCTTCTGACTCAAACCTGTCGCGAAATCGCGACATTTCCAAAAATGGAATATGTCGCGAAATCGCGACGTTTCCAAAAATGGAATATGTCGCGAAATCGCGACGTTTCTTCTACTAAGCAAATTTTCCAAAAATTGTAGGTTGACTCCAATGAATTTATTCATCTGTATTCTGCATTTTTACATATTAGTGAAAGATTTTCTTTACTCAGAATGACTCTAACATTTTAAAAATGAATTCTAAATTGAAATCAAAGCCATATGCAAGCCTACTTAAGTACTTTGGTATATGCAAAACTTGAAAAAGAAGGAGGCAAGCAAAATTTGGAATTAAAACCTGAAAAACATCAAGAGGGTCCCTATGGCAAAATGAAAACTAAATATTTTCAAAGGATGGAATTTCATTTTTTTAGTGGGGGTGTGTTGCTTCTCAACATAGTCCATTAGGCAACATAACATATTTGAGTGCTTGCAGCCTGAACCTTCGATCTTTGTGAAGCATCAAGATGTGGTGGACACTTCCCAGAAGTAAAGAAGTCAATAAACTCCTCTGTCCAGTCATGATTTCTTACATTATGAAGTGCACGAATGCTTTCACCAACTTCTTCTTGCATTATAGCCGACGATTCTGATGCTGCACTTTTGGCCAACTCTTGACAAAGAGCTCGTCCACGACCTAACTTAGTCGGTCGGATCTCCACGTCATATTCTTGAATTTTTGAGACCCAACCTGCTCTCTTGTTGCCAAGTTCTCCTTGGAGAATGAAGTTTCGAACATCAGAGTGTATAATATAAATGACAGTTTTGCTCTGTGAGACAAAGTGTCGAAACTTCTTCAAAGATTTCATCATCGTGTACACCTGTTTTTCAATGAAATTGTACTTCTCCTGGTGAGGCGCAATGACTTGGCTCAGGAAAGCAATGGGGTTTTCATCTCCATCCTCTTGTTTTTGTGTCAAAACTGTAGCATAACTCTCTTGCTCACCCACCGCATAGAGAATGAAGTCTTTTGAATAGTCAAGATTGATTAAAACTGGAGCTTGGGTGATTCTTTCCTTGATCTCCTGAAAAGCTCGTCTCTTGGATTCTGTCCATTTAAAATCGTCATTATTTTTTTTAAAGAGATTAGACATGGGTTTCACCACTTGAGCAAAATCAGCAATGAATTTGCGAATGAAATTTATTTGGTCGAAGAAAGATTGTAGATATTTTTTTTGCGGGAAAAGGTAGCTTCAGGAGCGCCTCAGCTCTCATGGGATCAATCGCCAATCCTTCTTGCAAAATCACATGACCCAGCAATTTTCCTTCTTTGATAGCAAATATGGACTTCTTCGAATTAATAGAAATCCCAAACTCATGACACTGTTCGAACACCTGCCTCAAATGAGAAATGTGGTCTTCTTTGCGATGTGAAAACATGATCATATCATCAAGATAAATTACAATATTCCTATTCAATAACTCACCAAAATCGATGTCCATAGCCCTCTGAAAGGTAGCATGAACATTTGAGAGTCCAAATGGCATCCTTTGATAGGCGAACATGCCCCACTTTGTAGTGAACGTCGATTTATGTTGGTCCTCATCCTTCACCAATATCTGGTTGTAACTAGAAAAACCATCCAACAATGAGAATCTATGTGCATCGACAACCACATGAAGGATTTGATCGATTTGTGGCAGAGGATAATGATCTTTTAGTGACACCTGGTTTAGGTTGCGAAAATCAACACACAACTGAATGTCTCCATTCTTCTTTCGTACTAGTACTAGGTTTGCCACCCATGTTGAGTGCTTAATTGGGTATATTATCTTGGCTTCGAGCATCTTCAAAAATTTTGCCTTCATGAGCACTTCGATTTTAGGATTGACGAGGCCATGTTTTTTCCAAAAGGGTTTTACCCCCTCCTGCAGCTCAATGGTGTGCTAAATTACATCCTTGTTATACCCCTTCAAATCCTGATAGCTCCATGCAACAATATCGGGATACTCAAAGCACAAGTTCTTAATGTCTTCTAATTCCTTCGACATGCAATCAGTTCCTATTTTGATGATCTTCTCAGGCTCTAGCTGAAATTCCTTGTACTCCTTTGCATCTACCTTGATCCTATGCTTCTCGGCCCTGTTATTTTGATCAAACAAACTTTCGAGAGAAATCAGCCCCCTAGGAATGTGATTGTTCTTCAATTGTATCATCCCCTCCATCTCTTCTTCAACAAGCATTCTATCATATGCGCCAACACCTTCCTTAATCAGAAAATTGACTATTTGCTCATCATTATCGAATACTTTCCAATAGATGTTCTTATCAGGGACTGAGGATCTATAGATCACCCTGACATTCTTGGGATTTTTAATTACTTGTTCCACAGGAGAATAATTTGTGCCAAGAGAGGCTAAAATATTTGCATGTTTGTTTTGCTCCTAGGAAATCGCTTGAATGTTCAAAGTTGTGAAAGACTCAAACAAATCCCACACTTTATTGCGATAGGCTTTCAGGTAATGCTGCTTAGACACACATTTATTTGTGGTCTGATTGACAATAAGCTCGGAGTCGCCAAAAATTTGCAGTTGTTTAATGCCCAAATTTTTAGCCTTTTTCAATCCAAGGCACAATGCCTCATATTCGGCTGCATTATTTGTACAACTCCAAGTCAGTCTATAATAATAAGTCTTTTGCAACCCTACAGGAGAAATCAAAACAATAACAGCCCCCGCACCATTCTTACACCTAGCGCCATCAAAATATAGCTTCCATAACTGATCTACAACAGGGCCTTGGGAATCAGGGACTCTTATTTCAACCTACTCAGGCTTGGTTATCGTATAACAACCAATATATGTTTCAATCATTGCATTAAAATCCATGAGAGAGAATTCGTCCTCAAGTCGAAGTTCACCTAGTGCTTCTTCCATCAATTCAACTTCTCCTAATTCTTTAGTCATCATGTTAACTGCCCCTGGAGAATTTTCTTCCTCCAATTTCTCAATATGAAAAGTCGGTGACTTTTCATTGTATATGAAAATCCTCTTTCCTTTAAACGAAATTTCCAAATGTGAGTAGTCCAAGGAAAGATATCCTCCTAGCTTTGCTATGAACTCACTTGAGAGGCACATGCTAAAGTATGGCTCCAAGTCAACCACCACTACCTCCTGGATGACCGTGATTTGTGGCATGTTGTGTAGGACAATAGGAATATCTTTGATTACTCCTACCATTTTGATCGGGGTCCCATCCAACTGCAACACTCCGGAGCTACTTCTTGTGTATTCCATCCCCATTACTTCACATACTGCCTTTGGCATGATAGTAGTCGCAACACTGGAATCAATCATACAATTGTGTACCACCCACCCCTCCATCCTGAGTGATAGATAGAACGGGGGCGACCTATTCTTTCCAGTGGCCGAAGTTGGCAGTGTTTGTGCCAACACTATTTGTGAAGGACTTTTCTTTCGATCTTTTGCAGTCTTTAGATATTCTTGCAGCAGGTCAACTTTTCCAGGAAACTATAATGCATCATATAATCTTACTTTCGCAGGTATCTTCTTCATTTCTTCCACAATGTTATAATTTGAGATGATCAAAGCTTTTTCTTCTGCAATCCGCTCATACTTGTCCCGAAACTGTTGGGTAGTTTCTACCCTTTGTCTCTTTGTCAACGATGGGTACTTGACGCGTTCTTTGGTCTATTCATTTGCTTCATTATGCACTTGAGCAACTGCTGCTGACTGTGACATGTATGCCTTTGTTTGTGTTTTTTCTTGACCTTGCTTAGACAACAAATATTTCAACAAGACAGAATCATGTTGCTTAGCCATTGCACCAGGCGCTTTCGTAGGAGGTGGCCCTTTTTCATTTTATACCTTTGGTTCTGTAGGCACCTTCAATGGTTCAAGCTCAACTGGATCTACGGTTATTAGCTTTTTATCGGATCTCGTGAGGATTGAAACTTGCTCCAAGGATGGCATCATAAAATTGTGATCGGTCTCCTTGATCATATTGACTTGTCCACCTGTTCATGCGTGGGCCACAAACCATTGGGAACTCTTTGCCATATTCGGGCGAACCTGATGTTGAAATCAACTATATCCTCCTGTGGATGTCTTTGGATCATTGTAAATTAATGCAACAAGGAGTATGGGTCGGCTTGTTTATGGAAGTTCTTGATCAACAACTCCACCAACTGGTCCCATGTAGCAATGGTAGCAGGCAGCAAGGACTGATACCAGTATAACAACTTTCCTCTTAACGATGATACTAGCAACCGTACCATTATGTCTTCATTGGTTATGTCATGGATCGTAGCCAAAGAGGCCACATCGTGGATATGCTCATAGGTTGTTTTGTTAGTGCCATCATAGGTCGGCAAAGCCTTCAAAGCTGCTTGAGGCACTGGATTCTGTGCCTGTAAGTTCAAGGTCCCTAAGCTATTCCATGCTGGGAACTGCCTTGGTGGCTGTTGTTGCTGTGGTGGTGGGTTTTGAGCCATGTGTAATGGTGTGTGAGATGTAGCTTGAGGAGCACTAGTGGTAGTACTAACTGGACTTGTAGGAGTAGAAAATACACCGACTAGTCGTGAGGATGTGTCAGATGATATATGGGATGTATGAGGTAATGATGATGTACGACGTAAAGTGGCTAATCGAGGATGCTCCCCTAACCTTTGGATATCAAGCTCGATCTTGTATTCATGAGACACAGGTTTCGTCACTCTCACGTTCGGAGGTTTCTAGGTATAATTGAGTCACCAGATGTTCTAACTATACAGCACGAAGGCGGACATCTAACCTTAATACTGTGAAAGTGGAACTTTCGGGGTCCCATCGGGCGTGCCAAAAATTGTTGGTTAAATATCTACCTAATCAACAAAACGTTTGTGCACCCTATACATGGCCAACATTGAATGACCAAAGAAAAGGAATGTTCTCCGCGCCAATATCCAGAGATGGCTGGCTCCCAAGCTAAATCCTACACTGGTTGAAGACTAGAGTTGCAGGAAAGAAATTAGAAACTGTGGAAAGAGATGGGAAATATGGCCACAGGCCAAAAGCATAGGATTCAAGCAGACTAATAGCAGGAAATTCACCCAAGCATGAAATAGAATATGATAAAAGAAAAGCAAAAAATTTTACTTATAATCTTGCAAAGACAACCTCTAAAACAACACTCCAGCACTCACTCCCTCACCAGCAATATTTAAATTCAGATGTAAAATTTAAATCAAACATCAGATAATGAATATGAGCATACAATAGAAATGTATAAACAAAAGGAAACCACACACAAGATCACTTGCAAACTCAGAAGCCTGGTATCTTCTATTGATGCAGAGAACTTGAGAAATTTTCTCGCAAAGTGTCTAACCTCCTTTTACAATGAAAATTGAGTAGTATTTATAGAGGATTTCGTCTCTTTCATTAAATGCACATTGAGACAAAATGATCACAGATCAGGAACCATAGTGAGGAAATTCCTCCTTGGAAATATTCAAAGCTTGTTGTCTTGAAATAGCGATCCAGTTTACAAAGAAACCTCTCCATGAAATCTGCACTTCTGGATTCAGTGCATAGAAAATTAAGAGACATTCGATATCTTGAAAACGCGCTCCTACTTCGAAAATCATGAAAATCCTCCTATATTTTTAATACGGCTTTCTTCTTTGATCGGGATTCATGATTTGAGTTACTCTTTACCTCCATTATTTAATGTTTTTCACGATCTGCTCTGGGCACCTTTAAAAATCTGGACATTAGTGGCGAATACGCTTTTCATTGAATTCCTTCCTTCTTTGACCATGTCAACAACAATCCCTTTTTACTTTTGGCTAAAATACTTAACAGCCGCATCGCTTGCCTTTTACAATCATGTTCGCCCCCAAAAGGGGCACCAAAGACAATCGTCCTTCCTTTGGGGCGAACACGACGTTGACTATTCAACATCGCCTCAACCCTTTCGACGCACTCGCCCAACATTCATTCGCTAGTGCGTTCGTACGACTCTGTTTCTGGGAGGACATTCACCCATAGGAGGAATGAACGGGACGTTCGCCCCTCAACCTGGGCGAACGCGACGTTGACCATTCGGTTGCGCATGCACTGTTGAATTCCCTTTTGTTACGCTTCTTATTACATTCGCCCCAAAGTGGGTCGAACGGAGCTTTTGCCCCACCCTTGGGGCGAACACGCTCCTTAGCCGAAATGAGTTTCTTTATAATGGCAGGCGCGCATTATTTCAAACTTGGTAAAGACATTCGTCCCAAAGTGGGGCAAACGGAGCGTTCGCCCCATATTTGGGGTGAACGCACTCTTTCACGTCTCATCATCGGGCGCTTTCATACCTTTAAATGTTTTTTAATGTTCTCTTTTTTCTTTGGCAGTGTGCAGGGCCTTTTCCCAGAGCAAACGCGTCTTCAATTTGCAGTGAGCTTTCGAATGATGCAAACTTGAATTTCTAATGCAGTTTTCAAATTCTCTCCTTAAACATTCATCACCTCCAAGCTAAAAGAGTGTATGTATAAAAACAAAAAGATAAAATAACTACAACATATAAATTCGGCCCAAAATATTATATTAGGAATAATGTATGTCGTCGTATTACAACAAAATCCTCCATTAAAATAAAACCAAAATTCCAATGTGGCAAAATGCAAAACTGCCAACAGATCGCAAAACCATTCATGAAGCATTTTAGTAGTCTTTCCAATGGATATTTAGTCCTTTAGTTGAACAACATGGTGAGGTATCTGAATGAGAGCATTCATGACTTCAATACAAGGTTCCTCTACAACATTCAACTAATATTTTTCAATGTTAGACCATTAGATGAAGGAGCTTTGTTCTATTAAGTGAGGGCCTTGCATCCAAACTTGGCTATGATGGTTTGAAATGCAAATCTAGTCACTCTCATCGCGGCATTTGGAAAAACCGCCTACATTGAGGAGATTCTTATCCAAGTTGGTAAGTTACCACCAACTCCCCCCATGACTCATGTAACACATCCAACCCCAAGTGCTTCTCCATAGGCTTATTAAATGTCACCTCCTTAGCTAGTTCCTATTTCAATTTCTATGAGTTTACAAACAAATCAACAACCTCAGGCCCAAGATTACCAACAACCTTAAACCATCATTCCACCTTCTCAAATTGCATCATTTTCCTCTAACATTTGGGTGTCAACTAAAACAAACACTCTATACATTGTCACATACTCGGGCCAATCCACACCAAGATCCGTTGTTTACCCAAATCAAACTTTGGCATTGCTCACACCTAAAACAAACCTTGCTTACCAATTTCAAAGCCAACCATAAGCTAGAGATGTGCCAAATATAATGGAGGATATGAATGAGTTAAAAGTTGTGGTTAGGGACTTGAGCAACAAAATGACAATCAGTCAAAGGCAAATACGAGGATGGTAATAGAGAACTTTGTATCTCACCGGACCAAGTCCCTCGACAAGCTAGTCGATTATTCATAAATCACTCATAAAATAACATGGTAAATGTTGATCTCGATATGAATTCCTTGTGGTGCTTCACTTGTAACGTTGGGCATAACCCAATTGAGTGTGTTGTTGCAATACATTATGCACAAACCATGATTTACAATCAATAGTGCCAAGCCCAATAATCCATGATGTCTAGCCAAGCAATGACAAACACACTTGTTGGGGAGTCCACAAGTCATGGATCAACAGTGGATAAATCAACAAGTCAACTAGAAAAGAGAAAATCAAAAAGTCACAGGTGTACCCCAGATGAAAGTAACTCTAAACGCTAAAAATGTCTTACTGGCCAAAGTTCACAATGTTCGAAGAGGGGGAATTTATCCCTTTTGAGAAGCAAGCCTTATGGATGAACCAATAAGAAGATGCAATTCCATGCAATAAGAAGAGGGATATCGAACACCCACAAATATTTGGACCCTCTCTTCTACCCCATAATCCAATGCAGGTGTCAAAATGGTTCTAAGAACTAAGGTCTTGAAAAAAGGAAAGACATCCTTGAAAACCCCAAGTCATAATTCAACGTCATTGGATCCATAAGGGAAGAGGGAGGAGGCCCTCAACCAAATATTGTGAAACCATAGAGCAAGGGACCCAAGAATGGAGGACCTATTGGCCACGGATCCGCGACCTGGGAAGGACTTGGTGTGTCAATGCACCCTAGACCCGTAGACCAACATTGAAAGGCCGGGAGGAAGGGATGCCCCCCGTGCCGATCTTCGAAGAAGGCCGACTCCTTTCCTAACCTACTTGGGGGGTTTAGATAAGGGTGCAAGAAAGAGATTTAAAAAATGGGGTAAAGGGAACTGGAAAGAGATTGAAAAAGATAAGGGAACAGGAAAGAGATGTAAATATCATGCATTTCGGGTGGGGGAGAACAAGCAGCACGATCGCAAATTTGCATCCGAACCAACAACAATTAAAACAAAGCATGTAATAGAAATTACAGCTGCTATTCTACCCTATGTATCCTTCTTTTTAGTATTCCAGATCCAAATAATCACCAATGCCCAAATCCAGAATTCAGAATTTAGACAGACAGAAATATAAATGGACATGAAGCAGAAATACTAGCGGAAGGCAGCATAAAAGGTGACTACGGTTCTATCCTATGTATCCTCTATCTATGCATTCCAGGAATACTTAATCATCAAATACCGGAGTCCAGAGTTTAGTACAACAGTAAGCAATGAAATAAGAAACATGAGGCAGAAATGACAAGAAGAGGTAGCATACAAGATAATGACAGTAAGCAGAGCCAAGGATGCTTTGAATTAATTAGAAGGTGGTCCGTCATAGCAGAGTCCTCTAGCAATATGTTCCCCCCCTTTTTACAATGATGTGTGGCTATTTATAGCGCAGTTTCCCCCCAATTACAATCCTGGGCACGAAATCCCAGAGCTGACAAAAGTTGACAAAAGCGATGAAAGAGTTGCTGATGTTGACTCCTGCAGACAGGGGTTGTACTGGCAACAAGGTCCTCCTGAAGACTTGGCAGCTACGTGGCAGTGCGGTTGATGAAACTTCGAGTCAGCATGAATGCGGGTAGCTATGGTAGATGGAACTTGGCGTCAGCTTAAATGAGGGCAGCTGGAAGAGGTGGTTTTGGCCCATGCGTGTCCTTTTTCCCGTCACATCTTGGCTTGGATCCCAAGGCTGGACACTTGTCAACTTCTGACGGGGGGCACATCTGCCTTGAAAGGCAGTCTCTCTCTTGTGTCCTACTTTGCCTGGAAAAGGAGCGCAACCGGGGAACAGCGAAGTTGGGGAGGCCTCCATGCCTTAGTCTATTTTTGGGCTGCTTGGAAGATATTGCCCAACTGCGCGCAAGCTAGAGGGCACAACCCGACTTCGCTGCGAAGTCGGGTTGCGCACTCCAAAACTTAGCCAATTTGGCAGCTGTTCAAACTGCGCACAAGAATCAGTGCGCAACCCGACTTCGCTGCGAAGTCGGGTTGCGCTCTGGAACTTAGTCAATTTTCATGATCCACTACTTCCCAGGTGCGCGCAGGAAAGAGAGCGCACCCCGACTTCACAGCGAAGTCGGGTTGCGCTCTCATACTTAGCGAAATTTCTGTTCAGCTCTCCGCACTTCGGTTCCCCAAGTGCGCACAAAATTAAGGGCGCAACCCGACTTCGCTGCGAAGTCGGGTTGCGCCCTAACACTTAGAAAATTTTTGGGCCTTTGTATGAACGCATTTGGGATGCTGAGCGCAGTCGGGAGGATGAGAGCAGTCGGGCGGGGCCCGACACTTAGTCAATTTTCTGGCCCGAAATTGAGCTTCCTGTTCCTGCTTCCCGGGGCCATAACTTTTGATCTGCTGACTCGATCACCTATTATAATATATCATCAAAAAGCTAATGAGAAGATCTGCAATGATAAAATATCCAAAGCTTATTTCATCCCTTTTATCGCCCTCGTTTATGGCCCGCGAAAACCTGAACACCTCTGCATGCTCTTTGCCGCTTTAAAGCTCCATACTTAGGCCAAAGTTTATCAAAAAATTTAATGTGGCAAAATTGCCAACAGGACCTAAGGGGGTAGTGAATAGGGCTCAAGTACACTGAGGAAAAGTGATAGAATAATCAGCTAGGGAAGACGAGAGGAACACAAAATACCCCTCATTCACAGGTGAGGGGAGGGCAACTATAAGAAAACAATATAGGCACTTTACACATGGAGCATATAGGGTTAAATATGGTGAATCAGAGTCTAGATTTAACATCACCAATGAACTAAGGAAGACTCCCACCAAGGTAAGCATGTTAGAAGCCTTATCCTACCTAGTCAAAGAGATTTGTTGCAATAGGATCTAAAAGAGGAGGAAAAAACTATGCCAGGGTTAGAGCCGCACAAGCAAGACAAATTCTGACTCAAGCAATGGTTGTTGGTAAGCAAAATCTCATGGCAAGAGATCCAATAGATATACCAATAAGTCTTGCAAACGTAGTTAATGCCTTGAAACCATCACCCTTATATATAACTTTCAAAATCAAAGGGTACTTTCTTCATAGTTGGATAGTTGATTCAAAAGTTGCCACAACAGTAATGTCGAGACTAGTCTGTGAGGAAAAGGGTCTAACATATACCACTATCACAACATGTTAGGTACCTAAGTATATGCATGTGGGGATATAATATAATATTGTATTATGGCATGGGTCACACATAAAATTATAATAATATTTAACATAATGCCATATTATAATATTATGCACTTTGTAACTCATGGAAGGTGAACCACCACATGGGTGACCTTGTAACTCATGGAAGGTGAAACATCACATTCTTGTATAAAGAGAGATGTACCCCAATTGGTGATATATCAAGTATTATTTGTAGAAGTCTTGGCTCGTGGATCTAGAGAACTTATGGAGTTGTTTTCTTTCAATAAGGAGCATTGTACGGTGTTGCCCTACCTCAAGGGTATTATCAATCTCTATTTTATTGTGTGGATTGTTATTGTGGAATTTATTTGTGGATGCATGTTGTATATTTTTGCATATTGGTGAATGATTTATTGTAATGAGAAGAGAAATTTATAACATTTGGTATCAAAGCGATGATTCGGGCAAAGTGGGGTTGTTTTTGCAGAGCTAGTGCACATTTTTCTAGGAAAAACATCACATTTTGCAGGGGACATAATTTGTATTTCAATACTCATTTTCAGAATATTGTTGTTCCAACATGTAGATAGTTTTGAGTACTACAAAAACGACTGCTCATTTGTTAAATTTTTATAAGGTGAGGAAGTTATGGCTATTTGAAGTTGGGTTATTTATGCGGTTTTTGGCTACATTATTTTTTTCAAAAATTAAAATTTTTAGCAATAATTTTTAGAATATGTTTGCACCAACATGTATATTATTTTGAGTACTACAAAAATGACTACTCATTTGATAAATTTTGATAAGTATTGAGAGAGTTACAGTTGTTTGAAGTTGAGATATTTGTGTTGTTTTTTGGTTGGGCGATTTTTTTTTTCAAAAGAAAAAATTCGTAATAAATTTTTTAGCAATCATTTTTTAAATCCTTTTGCACCAACATATAGGTTATTTTGAGTACTACAAAAATGACTGCTCACTTGTTAAATTCTGATAAGTATTGAGGGAGTTACAATTATTGCAAGTTGGGCTTTTGGTGTTGTTTTTGGGGCTGCATGGAAAATTCATGCAAAGGGGAAAAAAATTCATAACTCTCAATCCGGGTAAGCAAATCAGTTGTCGTTTGTTTTGTTTTGAAGAAAAATTGCAGATTTAATTGTTTGAAGAAAGAAATAGATGAGATCTCAGAAATTTTAATTTTTGAAAATTTCTAGTTATTTCAAATCCTATCTACTTTGAAAAAAAAAATCATAGAGTTGACAATATTCACTGGAGATGATGATAGTGATACTTGGGAATAGTGGAAACCTTATTAGTCTTTAAAATCTTCTTATGTTTTTTGGAGATGTGATCTTTATTTTTATTTACAAAGGGAAGTTTTATCTTGATTTATAGAGTTGGCTACTGCTCGTAAACCTAGATATACATGGGAAGAATTTGAAGTTGCATTTTTAAGAAAATGGGCATCAAAAGAAAAGGATATTAATGTGCAGGCTAAGGAAACTACACCTTTGGAACCAAACAATGTTCAAAAATATTTGTTTGAATATCAAAAATTTATTTTGCAAGTTCAAGGTTGCATCCAAAAGAAAAATGTTAGTCTCCATAAACCCTAACAGCAAGCATAACTTCATCAGTAGGGACTTGGCTAATAGTTTGCAAGTTCCAACAACAAAAATTAAAAACATAAAGCTTGAGGGTGAGGATGTTCAGATTTTTGAGGATTTGAAGATCACCATGGATAAATATGTTTTGCATTCATATTTTTATGTTATTGAGATGGGTGATATGGATATTGTTCTTGGTTATCCTTGGTTTCATTCTTTGGGCACTATTAACATAAATGTACAAAAGAAGTTTATGAAATTATGGCATAGAAAAAAGAAGATAACTTTGCAAGATATTTCTCAACAAAGATCAAGGGAAAACCAAGAAACCATTGTAGGAGAACAAATTGAAGAACAAGTAAAAGAACTTGAAATAAAATCTAAGGAGGCAATGGCAGAGATCAAAGATGAAGCTAAACCAAAGTCCAAAAATGAACCAAAAGAAGAGCATAAAATAGAGGCACAAAATATTGGAGCATATCGTCATCCACATCACCATGAGAAACAACAATCATGAAAACAAGGATATACATGGAACCATAAGAACAAAAACTATTGGTATTCAAATGGCACAAGGGCACCCAGGTGTTGTAGGTGAGTTGGAGAGGAGAGGGCAATCCTCCAAGGGAGGTCCCAGGTTCAAATATCCACCCTACCAAAAAGATGAATTGGGTACCCAAAATCCAATTGATAATGTTGGTGCGGGCAGGGCTGGGTGCAACTCCCGGGTGACTTTGACGGTATAGAACCCCCTGTTCGTGGTCTCTCAGACCAAGGCGGCCCCGTAAGGGGTTTTTCGCTTAAAAAAAAAAAAAATGGCACAAGGGCAACTTGGCATCACCAAAGAACAACACCAATCAGAGTTTCACTAGGATGGATAGATGATCAAGATCGGTACCAATTCTTATCTTCACTTAGATCATATTATTTAGTTTCTTCCTATGTTTTGAGGACGAAACATTTTTGTAAGGGGGATGGAATGTTAGGTACCTACGTATATGCATGTAGGGATATAATATAATATTGTATTATGGCATGGGGCACACAAAAAATTATAATAAAATTTAACATAATGCCATATTATAATAGTATGCACTTTGTAACTCGTGGAAGCTGAACCACCACATGGGTGACCTTGTAATTCATGGAAGGTGAAACGTCACATTCTTTTATAAAGAGAGATGTACCGCCAATTGGTGATATATCGAGTATTCTTTGTAGAAGTCTTGGCTCGTGGAGTTGGAGATCTTGTGTAGTGGCGTCCTTCCAATAAGGAGCATTGTATAGTGTTGCCCTACCTCAAGGGTATTATCAATCTCTATTTTATTGTGTGGATTGTTCTTGTGGAATTTATTTGTGGATGCATGTTGTATATTTCTGCATATTGGTATATTTATTGTAATCAGAAAAGAGGTTCATTACACAACACCCATTTAAATGGATGGCATCAAGGTGAACGTCGTAGGAACCTTAAAAGGTTTAATCATGACGATAGCCAAAAACTTAGAACTATTGGTGGTACAAGTAGTTGTTGTAGACCTACCTCCTGTTGGTTACGAATCTGCCATGAGGAAAATATTTGTTGTTAATGCGCCTAGATTCGCCCACCATATTGAAAGGTCGGAGGGAAGGAATGCCTTCCATGCCAATCTCCGGAGAAGGCCGGCTTCCTGTGGGGGTTTTTGTGTTTTAGGTTAAGAGTGCAGGGAAAGAGATAAAAGTACAGAAAGGGATTCCAAATATGATTGGAGTTGGTGGGGGGAATAAGCAGCACGACAACGAATCAATCACCACTACTAACAACATTCATCTACAAAGCACACATTGAAACTATCGCCATCATTAATCCTATGTATCCTTTGATATATGCATTCCAGGAATACTTGACCACCAAATACCAGAGTCCAGAGTTCAGTACAACAGTAAGCAATGATACAAGAAACATGAGGCAGAAATGACAAGGAGAGGCAGCATACAAGAAAAAGGACAGTGAGCAGAGCCAATTATGTGCTTGTATTAGAGGCAAACGCACAGCTACAATTGTTCCCTAGCAATATATTCCCCTTCCACCCTTTACAATGAAAATGAGTGGGCTATTTATAGCCCAAGTTCCCTCCGATTACATTCTCGGACACAAAGTCCCAAACAAGACAGTAGCTGACACGAGCGGCTGAGGAGCTGCTGATGCTGACTTTTGTCGGGCAGGACTATACTTGCGGCATGGTCTCCCTGAAGGCTGTACAGCTACGTGGCGTTATGTCGGGTCAAACCTTTGGTCAGTAGGAATGCGGGTAGGTGCGGCAGATGGCACTTTACATCAACTTAAATGGTGGCAGTTGGCGCAGATAGTGCAACCCATGCTTTGTCCTTTTCCCGATCATGGTTCGATTCCCAAAGTTGGACACTTGTCGGATGCTGAGGAATGACACGTGTCTGCCTTGAAAGGCAGTTTATCCAACTTCGCCCAGAATCGAGCGGCTGTCGAGTTGCGCGAGCAAAAAACAGCGCAGTTGGGGAGGCCTCCGTGCCTTAGTCAATTTCTGAGTTTGTTTTCCCAACTGCGCACCAGTCAGAGGGCGCACCCCAACTTCACTGCAAAGTCGGGTTGCGCACCGACACATTGTTTTCTTCTTTGCTGTCCGGACTGCGCACTAAGAGGCGGGCACACTCCAACTTTGCTGTGAAGTAGGGTTGTGCCCCAACACTTAGTCATTTTTCTACTGCACTGCTTCCCTAGTGCGCCCAGGAAGAAGGGCACACTCCGACTTCGCTGCGAAGTCGGATTGCGCCCCAGCACTTAGTCAAATTTCGCTCATTTTCCTATTCTGTCACACTTCGCACTGTTCCTACTACGCTTCAACTGGAGGGCGCACTCCGACTTCGCTGCGAAGTCGGTGTGCGCCCTGACACTTAGCCATTTTCAGGGGACACTTGCTAGAAACTTTACTGGGGGAAGAAAAGGGAGGAATGAAACTGCAAGGAATGGGAGGAAAAGGGAGAAATGAAGAATTGGAAAAAATGAGGAGGGAAGGAACAGAGCAGATCACTTACAAAAAACGAAAAACATGGCACCCCGTGCAAAATGTGGCAAAATTCCTTGCGGCTCGTAGGGTGTCGAGCTCGCCTCGATGCAAATAACCATGCATTCATCCATTGGGTGCAGAGGAACTTCCTTCCCCTGCCTTCTGCTGCTCTAACCGCTTCCTTCCAGGCAACTGTTCTTCTTCAGGTTCACTTTCACCAGTTGCCTCCTCGGTTTCCCCTTCTGAGTCTGAATGTTCTCCATTGTCAGCCTCCCACTCGCTGATGCATTGGTATGCAGCCTCGGCTTGGTCCCAGACTGCTGCTTGGAAGGGTGTGAGGTCGCTAATCTCTCTTAATGCTGTGTTGAATGCAGCGACCGCATGTAGGTTGATGTTGTTATATCTTCTTCCCAACTCCTTCAGGGAGGAGTTGATTTTACAGTATTTTGACACCATCTGGGTGACCTGAGCTTCTTGAATTGGCTCTGCCCAACTGTCAACTTCTGCTATATCTGTCTCAAAGGACAGCCAATTCTGATTTACCTGTTCAAGGGCCAGGAACCTGCCATCCTTGACGTAGCTCGGGCACTTGTGTTCGGACAGGATGTGAAAGGGAGCCAGGAGAATGTTCCTTTCATGCTCCAGGGCGTCCAACGCCCTCTTGGAAATTCTAATCTTCTTTGTCCTGTCAAAATAAGTATGCAAGGTTACCCTTGCATCTGCCCACTCTGAGGCTAGTTGGGACATAGGAGCAATTTGGAAGCCTTTTCCGCTCAAACTCCTCAAGTTTTATAGCCAGGTCTAGCCATCGCCTCGACTGGTGTTCAACTTCCTCTACCACAGGCTTTCCCTGGGCAGATACTTCTTCAATCCTAGACACGAAATCTAGAACTGATAATGATTTAACAAGGTTGGGCTTGCAACCTTGTAGCAGTCCAGCCCACATCTCCTTGGCTTTGCTCTTCAAAAAGGTCGTCGCTTGTGATGCTTTTTCTGTAAGTTGCGACTGCACCTGTTTCAGCTGATCTTGGAGCTAGGAAACTTGTTCCAGCGCCGCTCTTCTTTCTTCTGACAGTTGTTCGGCTGTTTGTTTTTGCTCTGCGGTCTCCTGCTGAGCGGTGGCCAGCTAAGCTCTAAGTTCTTCTATTTCCTGCTAGGCTGACCCCAGCTGCGCAGTGGCCCTAGCTAGGTTCTCCTCAAGCTGCCTTGTGTTGTTCTGCAGCTGGTACAACGCCTCCTGGGTCTCGAGATGTTTGACAAGGAGATTGTCAGTCCTACGACGAATACCACGAATTTCGTATTCCTCGTTGATGTCATCAAAACTTTTCTCCTTTCTTTGATGCTCGTAGTCCGCCTCGGTCATCTCCCGGAGAGGCTTCTTTACTTTTGGGATTAGCTTTTCTGTTGTGAGCACTCTCCGGTCCAGGTCAAACTTGGTACGTTTTACCGGGGCGACTATCTCTTCGGCCCTTCTGCGCTTCACGCCCTGGAGAAAGGAGGCAGAACCCCCCGCGACTCTTACTGCCAGAGGCTGGTCTTCTGTGATATCTAGGAAGTTGAGGTCCTCCAGCGTCTGGTCTTGCTGCGGCATTTTCCCTATGAACAGTGAAGTATGCGGGATTCCAGAGGGGGGATCAGCCTTTGAGGGCGACCGGGTCCTAGGGTTAATAGGAGTCTGAGTGGATGGTGCCGGCAAGGCTTCAGACGGTTGGTGTGAGGAGCACGATGATGAAGGCGCAGCTTCAGCACTGGCTACGGGAGAGGGCTCTAGGGTTTGGCTCAGTGATTGGAAGGCGTTGGGATCCTACGCAAACTAGTCGAATGAATGCAGGCCTCTGGAGGGCTGGGTAGCTTGGGAAGTGATGGACGCAGCTACGACTTGCCCTGATGAGATGGGAGATGGGGCTTTTGCAGGGCTGACTTGGACTTGGGGAAGAGAAACTGTGAGCGTACCTACGGGCTCCGCCTAAGCCGCCATTGGAGGGGTGCTTGCAGCCCGGATATCTATGGCTGGTTCTGGGCTGTCCAAAGAGACAACCTCGGGAGCTACTGCACTAGTCTGTTTCGCGACTGATTGTTGTACTGGCACTTTAGGCTGCTTGGTTCTTTCAACCTTCTTCTTCTTCTTCTCTTCCGGCGCCGCGGCTGATCCAAATGAGAGAGACAATATCGGGGCGGTAGGTGCAAAAGTTCCCACGGTAAACTTGTACCTGGGTCTGGTTGGAAGAATTCTTGCCACACTAGGTCTGCTAGCTGGCAGCGCGCATACTTGTCCTGCTGGAGGGGCCACCTCAAGGGTAGACTTTTCTGAACTTTGCGCCCTTTCGGGCACTGCCTTAGGAGCTACAGGCTGCATCGGGCCCACTTGGCTGCTTGTTGGAGTCGCGCTAGAAGTCGCAGACGTTGATGATAGCTGGGAGGTGGGCCTTCTCTTATACCTTATCTTCGTGCCTCAGGGGACGCAATTGTGGAATTCGAAGGGCTACCACGTGTCGACGTACTGGTCATATAGGGCAAAAAATTCATCATCGACAGCTAGGTTCCTCCGGTTGGATTTATCGTGCTACGTGCGACACCTAATCTTCCAGCATTCAATGATTTTGTCTTCATGCCAGTTGAGGGGCGCCACCTTAGTGAGGAATTTTTTGAAGCCAACTGACTCCATCCGATGATTCGGGTTTCGCTCTGGATCGTAAGTGACCTCTTCGCAGTAAAAATCATGCCATGGTGGCCATGATTGCATCAAGTCGATGCTCCAGTGGAGGTCTGCACCTGTCCTGTTCCTTCTTTCTTTCATGATTTCGGCTCTGGGATAGATGTGCGTGAATTTTCCCCAGACCCCAATTGGGTCATACTTCCAACGCTACGGCAGCATTATCAGGCCCATTTCAATGAGTTCTCGCTCGAGGTAGACGTGTTGCTCGATTTCGAACACTTGGGTATTCGCCCAGGTCATGGGATATTGAAAAATATGACCTCTCTTTTTCCCCTAGCCGAATTCCTCTTCAATTGTACCTGGGTCTGGTTGGAAGAATTCTTGCCGCACTAGGTCTGCTAGCTGGCAGCGCGCATACTTGTCCTGCTGGAGGGGCCACCTCAGGGGTAGACTTTTTTGAACTTTGCGCCCTTTCGGGCACTGCCTTAGGAGCTACAGGCTGCATCGGGCCCACTTGGCTGCTTGTTGGAGTCGCGCTGGAAGTCGCAGGCGTTGATGATAGCTGGGAGGTGGGCCTTCTCTTATACCTTATCTTCGCGCCTCAGGGGACGCAATTGCGGAATTCGAAGGGCTACCACGTGTCGACGTACTGGTCATATAGGGCAGAAAATTCATCATCGACAGCTAGGTTCCTCCAGTTGGATTTATCGTGCTGCGTGCGACACCTAATCTTCCAGCATTCAATGATTTTGTCTTCATGCCAGTTGAGGGGCGCCACCTTAGCGAGGAATTTTTTGAAGCCAACTGACTCCATCCGATGATCCGGGTTTCGCTCTGGATCGTAAGTGACCTCTTCGCAGTAAAAATCATGCCATGGTGGCCATGATTGCATTAAGTCGATGCTCCAATGGAGGTCTGCACCTGTCCTGTTCCTTCTTTCTTTCATGATTTCGGCTCTGGGATAGATGTGTGTGAATTTTCCCTAGACCCCAATTGGGTCGTACTTCCAACGTTGCGGCAGCATTATCAGGCCCATTTCAATGAGTTCCCGCTCGAGGTAGACGTGTTGCCCGATTTCGAACACTTGGGTATTCGCCCAGGTCATGGGATATTGAAAAATATGACCTCTCTTTTTCCCCTGGCCGAATTCCTCTTCAACGTAGTCCATCTGCCGCACAATTTCCATCCCGAACTGATGGTCAGTGCAGAAGTAGGGCAGCAAACACGGCTTCCCCTTGAACCTGTAGATTCTGACTATGATGCCCTGAGTTAGCCGGAAAGTGTCCCCGTACTCCTTACTCCACAGGTATTTGGTCATGGCTTCCGGTGGGCAACATGCCTTACGGTTGAACCCCATGACCTAGCACAGAAATTTGAGATTAAACTCATAGAACGAGCCTTTTCTGTACAGAATCTCAGTCCATTCGTACACGGGGAGCGGCTCTCCTCTTTTGTTCTCCTTCCTCAAGTCTGGAACATTCATCCGGTAATGCATGTGATACAGGCACAGCCATGCGAGGAAGGAACAAAACCGGAAGTCCATTGACTACTTCTGCTGCAATCTAACCAAGTTGGAATGTATTGCATATGCCAGCCAGTCTGCCCAGTCGAAGAAGATAGGGCGCTTTCCTCTCTTCTGCGCCGTGGAGTCGTAGAACTCCCCATGCAGGAGACACTCTGCCATCGCTAGCTGGTACGGCTGTACCACTTTGTCAGAATCACAGCCAAGGACCCACGCTAGGATGATGTAGATGTACTTATTTTCAAATTTTTCCAGGGGTATTGGGCCAGTTAGCCCTTTGTCGGTACCCGGCGAGAGTCTTCGACTACGAATCCAGAAATTCTCTCATCCGCTTTGTCTGCGCAAATCTGTCGGTCTGCTTGTCCAGATTTACCCTTCTGACAATTGCGCCAGGCTCATACTAGAGCCCTGGGGCGAATGCTGGCTTGACACTCTCTCGGAAGAGGGTGAACAACACTTTTCCTTTGTTGTCACAGACTTGCCGGGCAGCTGGTTTGTAATATTCTGCAATTGCTTCAACCAGCTTCGGGCACCAGTGAGTAGGCGGGCACAAGAACCAATACAGGTTCGACTTGTATGCAGCTTCGAGGTGGTGGGAGGGCGAAACCTTATCCACCCACTTCGCAATGTTCAACCGCAGTTTGGTGAGGCTGATGGAGATAGAGTCGTCTTTGTATCCGGCCAAGAAATTAATTGGCGGCGGTGGAGTCTGCCCGTCTACGCACCTCTTCATCCAGGATTTTCTTTTTTGGTCCTTTTGAGGCACTCCGCTCTCATGGGCGCTTGAATCCGGTGATTCCTCAGCTTCGCGCCGCTCTTCGCTTGATTGCGCCTGTATGGGCGCTTTCCCTTTGTCCATATTTCTGAAATGGCAGTGTCGGGGATTACAGGGGATTTCAACTTCTGAATTGTCAGCTTTATTCCTTGCAGTCAGGGAGTCAGCTTGAACAATTTGAATTTTTTGGTTGTGCCAGGGTCCCTTTGTAGACAATGACTGCAACATTAATGGCGCGAGGGAGGGAGTTAGGGCGGTTAACTTGGAGTTGGTGGAGGCATTATGATTTTTTGGCAGCTGGGTATGGGTTTATTTTTGGAAAACGCACCCCAATAGTCGTTGTTCCAAGGCGCACCTTGCGTTTTTAATGCATCGTTCTTGAACGCCATGCAATCATTAAACCTCCTTGGACATTGTGCCAATGCTGACATCATTGCCGTCGTCTGGGCACACTTTACAAGGAAAACTTTAAAGCCCATGTGCCCAACTTCGCGTTGCTGAACTTCGCCCTGGGCCCACACTTAAAAATTTTCAAGCTCTCCGTGGTAGGTTATTCGAACCTCGCCCGAAAAACAGGGCGCACTCGGACTTCGCCCAGAAAATGGGCGCACTCCGACTTCGCCCGGAAGATGGGCGCACTTCGGATTTTACACTTAGACGTTTTCGGCTTCTCGTGCCGGATCATCCAGGGTGCGCCCGATAATGGGAGCGCACTCAGACTTCGCCCGAAAAACGGGCGCAATCCGACTTCGCCCGGGTTTTTCTTTTCTTGTCGTTTGTTACCCAACTGCGCCCTTCTGATGGTGCGCAGCCCGACTTCACTACGAAGTCGGGTTGCGCACCCAGAGTTAGTCAATTTTGCCCCTTTTCCAGCTACCTTCTTTCGGACTTTGACTTCACACTGTTTGAGGGGCGACACCCGACTTCGCTGCGAAGTCGGGGTTTTGCCTCTAGATTTCCCTTGGGCTATCTGAAAAATTAAAAACTAAAAACTGAAATATTTACATTCGAAAGCGAAAATGCGAAGGGAAATCCGCACAAGGAAGGGCCCCTTCGGTCGCCCTCAGTGGTGATAAAGTTTTAAGTGGAACCCGTTGACGGGAATGGGGAGAAGCTGTCCCTCCATGTCTCGGAGCACGAATGAGTTGAACTGATTTACCCAGGAAATCTAATAAAGGCCTTCCCAGAGGGTGTCAAACTTGTCATGGTTGCCCGGCTTCGCTTTCAGCGAGTCCCACTTCAGCACCAAGTCCCCGATTTTGAAAACTCGGGCGGTGGCGCCTTTCGCAAACCAGCCTTGGGTTGCCTCAGCATGTTTGGTGAAGGCTTGGTAAGCTTTTTCTCTGTCTTCCTCTAACTACAGCAACTGGCACAGTCTGTCATCTATTGGATCCCCGCTACCTCTTTCTTCATCAAGCATCCAAAGAGCGAGAATTTCGATGTGCATTGGTAGGACTGCTTCCTTGCCGTATACGAGTGCATAGGGGGACGTCCTGATTGAATTTTTGAAAGATATCCTATCCACCCACAACGCCTGATCCAGGAGAAGATGCCAAGTCCTCTTGTTTTTCTCTACCGTCCTTCTGATGATTTTCAGCAGATTTTTGTTGGTGGACTCAGCGAGACCGTTCCCCTGTGGGTAGTAGTTGGAAGACATTTTGTGATAAATGTTGTATTTGTTGGTGTACTCCGTGAGTACGACGCCTGCGAACCTCAGACCATTGTCTGTTACTATTGACTCAGGGGTCCCAAAACGAGTAATCAGGCTCTCAAGGAACCTAATGACCGTCTCCTGGTCTGCATTCTTTGTAGGGATCACCTCTGACCACCGTGTGAAGTATTCGGTGGCGGTAAGAATAAACTTGTGCCCTACTGCAAAGTTCGGCGTAATCACCCCGATAAAGTCTAGACCCCATTGCTGAAACGAAGTCTCGGCTTGGATCGGTTGAAGGGGCAGGGGTGCTTTTTCGATTTCTGCCAGCAAATCTCTGGCATTGATCACACTTTGTACAGACCGCATGCGCGTCTATGAATAGAGTGGGTCAGTAGTACCCAGCTCTGATTATTTTCAAGGTCATTGGCCTTGCAGAATGGTGACCCCCAAGCATCCCGGAGTGAAATTATCCGAGGATCCTGGGTTGGTCTATTTTTTTTGACGCACCGCAATAGGATGTCGTCAATATTTTTGAAGTAAAGCCCCTCGGGGTGAAGAGTGTATTTCAGTGCACCTAGCCGAAACCTCCTTTATGAGGCATTCAGGTGGTCTGGACATCTCCCGATGCAGAAATATTTCACCAGGTCATCTTTCCAGTCGCACTCCTCGGGTAAGGAGTTGGCTAGGTTGATGCTTGTTGCTAGATCCTCCCACTTACAGGCGGATATCTGGGTTGCTGCGCTTCGGGCCAGCTCCTGGCACAAGGCTCAACCTCTGATAAGCTTGGTTGGCCGCACCTCGATGTCGAACTCCTGGATTTTAGCAATCCATCCTGCTCTTTTGTGACCCGGCTCTCCTTGTATGATGAAGCTTCGAACATCCGGGTGTATCACAAAAATAATGGTTTGGCTCTAGGAGACAAAGTGCCTGAACTTTTAGAGAGACTTCATGACCGTGTGAACCTGTCACTCTATAAAGTTGTACTTTTCTTCATGCGGCTGGATTACTTAGCTCAGAAACGCTATGGGGCGCTCTTCGCTATCGTCTCCTTTTTGGGTCAGGACTGCGGTGTAACTCTCGGGTTCTCCCACCGCGTACAAGATGAAGTCCTTGGAATAGTCAGGGTTTATCAACACTAAAGCTTGCGCAATTCGGGCCTTGATTTATTCGAAGGCCTGCCCCCTTTCATTAGTCCATAAGAACTCAGCGTTCTTTTTTAGCAGTTCGGCCATGGGCTTGATTACCTGTGCGAAGTCCGGTATGAACTTCCGCACGAAATTGATTTTGTCGAAAAAGGACTGCAGCCCCTTCTTGTCGACTGGGGCGGTCAAGCAAGGGAGGGGCCTCTGCTCTATCAGGGTCTATGGCTAGGCCTTTCTCGGAGATGACATGCCCCAACAGCTTTCCTTCTTTTACCGCGAAGACAGATTTCTTCGGGTTTATGGATATGTCGAATTCACGACACCTTTCAAATATTTGCCGCAAGTGGGGAACATGATCTTCTCTCCTGTGAGAGAACACAGTCATGTCATCCAAGTAGATGACAATGACTTTGTTGAGAAGCTCTCGGAAGGCCAGATCCATGGCTCTCTGGAATGTGGCGCCAGCATTGGATAAGCCGAAAGGCATGCGCTGATAAGCGAACGTTCCCCATTTGGTGGTGAACGTCGTCTTGTGTTGGTCCTCATCCCTAACCCATATCTGGTTGTACCCAGAAAAGCCATCTAAGAGGGAAAATCTCTGGGCTCCAGCAACTATATGGAGGATCTGATCGATTTGGGGAAGCAGATAATGGTCGTTGAGGGAGGCCTGATTTAGATTTCTGAAGTCCACACAGAGACGGATGTCTCCATTCTTTTTCCTCACAGGAACCAAATTCGCAACCCAGGATGAATGCTTGATGGGGTAGATGATTTTGGCTTCCAGCATCTTCAGGAGCTCGACCTTCATCATGGCCTCGATCTTCGGATTTACGGCCCTCTGCTTTTGCCGAAATGGCTTGGCGCCATCTTCTAGCTCAATGGTATCTTTGGATAATATTTATGTCATACCCCTTCAAGTCCTGGTAGCACCAGGCTACTGTGTCATGGAACTCTCGGCACAATGTTCTGATTTGCTCAAGTTCCTCTATGGTGCAGTTTGTCCCAACCTTGATTGTTTTTCCAGGTTTGAGTTCCAGATCGGCATACTGCTTCGGGTCTACTTTGATTCGGTGAGATATTGCTTTGTCATTCTGATCAAATAGACTCTCAAGTGTAATCAGTCCTTTTGGGACATGATTATTTTTCAACTGTATCAACCCCTCATATTGCTCATCATCAGGGTCTCTACCTTCGATTGAACATGCTTCATTTACCAAAAATGTGACGATCTCCTCGTCACAGTCGAACACCTGCTAGTGGGTGTCCTTATCAGGAACAGAAGGCCTGTAAATGGTGCGAATCAGCTTTGGCTTCTGGATAGTGTCATCATCCGGAACGTACCTGGCTCCAACAGACACTAGAATGTATGCATGCTTGTTTTTCTCACGTGATATAGCCTTTACATTCAACGAGTCAAACGACTCCATCAAATCCTAGACCCGATTTTGGTATGCCTTGAGATAGTGGTTCTTGGAGGCGCACTTATTTGTAATCTGGTGGCACATCAGCTCAGAATCGCCAAAGATCTACAAATGCTTAATCCCCAACCTCTCTACTTTTCGCAAACCCAAGCACAGGGCTTTGTAATCCGTCGCATTGTTGGTACAGCTCCAGGCCAGCCTATAGGTGTAGTCCTTCTGGATCTCGGTTGGAGAAACCAAAAGCACACCTGCCTCGGCGCCATTTTTGCATCGTGCGCCGTCAAAGAAAAGCTTCCACAGCTTTTCTGGTGTAGGTCCCACTTCTTTCTTGGCTGACTTGTCAAGCCTTTCAGGCTGAACTACAGTGTAGTAGCTGTTGGTTACGAATCTGCCATGAGGAAAGGATTTGTTGTTATTGCGCCCAGATTCGCCCACAGATTGAAAGGCCGGAAGGAAGGGATGCCTTCCGTGCCAATCTCCGGAGAAGGCCGGCTTCCTATGGGGTTTGTGTTAAGATAAGAGTGCAGGGAAAGAGATAAAAGTGCGGAAAGAGATAAAAGTGCAGAAAGGGATTCCAAATGTGATTGGAGTTGGGTGGGGGGAATAAGCAGCACGACAACGAATCAATCACCACTACTAACAACATTCATCTACAAACATACATTGAAACTACAGCTATCAGCGATCCTATGTATCCTCTATCTATGCATTCCAGGAATACTTGGCCACCAAATGCCGGAGTCCAGAGTTCAGTACAACTGCAAGCAATGACACAAGAAACATGAGGCAGAAATGACAAGGAGAGGCAGCATACAAGATAAAAGACAGTAAGCAGAGCCAAGTATATGTTTGTATTTGAGGCAAACGCACAGCTACAATTGTTCCCTAGCAATATATTCCCCTTCCACCACCTTACAATGAAAACGTGGTGGGTATTTATAGCCCAATTTCCCCCCGATTACATTCATGGGCACAAAGTCCCAGACAAGACGATAGCTGACACGAGCGGGCGAGGAGCTGCTGATGCGACTTACGTGCAGCAGGGCTGTACTTGCGGCATGGTGTGCACGAAGGCGGTACGGCTACGTGGCGGCGCGTTGGGTCAAATCTTCGGTCGGCGGGAATGCGGGTAGATGTGGCAGATGGCACTTCACATCGGCTTAAATGGTGACAGATGGCGCCGGTAGTGTAGCCCATGCTTTGTCCTTGCGCGGTCAAGTCTTGGCTCGAATCCCGAAGATGGATACTTGTCGGATGCTGAGGTATGACACGTGTCTGCCTTGAAAGGTAGCTCATCCAACTTCGCCCAGGATTCGGGCGCTATCGGGTCGCGCAGTTTGAAAACAGCGCAGTTGGAAGGCCTTCTTGCCTTAGCATTTTCTGAGTTGGCTTTGTCCAACTGCGCACCGGTCAGAGGGCGCACTCCGACTTCGCTGCGAAGTCGGGTGTCGCACCGATGCTTGCTGTCTTCTTTCGTTGTTCGTACTGCGCACTGGAAAAGGGCGCACTCCGACTTCGCTGCGAAGTCGGGTGTCGCCCCAGCACTTAGCTGATTATCTGCTAGACCGCTCCCTAGTGCGCCCAGGAAGAAGGGCGCACCCCGACTTCGCTGCGAAGTCGGGTGTCGCCCCTGACACTTAGTCAAATTTTCGGTTTGTTCCTGCCTGATTGCGCACTTCGGGCTCCCTACTGCGCTCCAACTGAGGGGCGCACTCCGACTTCGCTGCGAAGTCGGGTGTCGCCCAAACACTTAGAATTTTCAGGGAACACCTCTGTTCTAGAAACTTACTGGGGGAAGAAAGGGAAAAGAAGAAGGGGGAATGAAAATGCAAGGAAGAGGGAGAAAGGGAGAAACGGAGAAAGGGGAAATGAGGAGAAGGAAAGGGAAAAGAGCAGCTCACTTGCAGAAACCAAAAACATGGCACCCTGTGCAAAATGTGGCAACATTCTTGGCGGCTCGCGGGGTGTCGAGCTCGTCTCGACGCAAAGAACCATGCCTTTATCCTTTGGGTACAGAGGAACTTCCTTCCCCTGCCTTCTGCTGCTTTGGTCGCTTCCCTTGGGGCAACCGTTCTTCTTCGGGCTCACTTTCACCAGTTGCCTCCTCGGTCCCGCCCTCTGAATCTGAGGGTTCTCCACTTTCGGCCTCCCGCTCGCTTATGCGTTCGAACGCAGCCTTAGCTTGATCCCAGACTGCGGCTTGGAATGGAGTGGGGTCACTGATCTCCCTGAGTACTGCGTGGAATGCAGCGACCGCGTGCAAGTCAATGGTGTTATATCTTTTTCCCAACTCCTCAAGAGAAGAGTTGATTTTGCAGTACTTTGCCACCATTTGAGCGACCTGCGCTTCTTGAAGCGGCTCTGTCCAGTCATCAATTTCAGCAATATCTGCCTCGAAGGACAGCCAGTTCTTCTTTACCTGCTCAAGGGTGAGGAACTCGCCATCTCTGACATAGCTCGGACACCCATGCTCGGACAGAATGTGAAAGGGCGCCAGGAGAATGTGTCTTTCATGCTCTAAGGCGTCCAGCGCCTTCCTGGCCGTTCTGATTTTTTCTGTCCTGGCAAAATAAGTGTGCAAGGTTACCCTTGCATCTGCCCACTCTGAGGCAAGTTGTGACATGGGGGGGACTTGGAAGCCTTTGCGCTCTAATTCCTCGAGTTTCACAGCCAGGTCCAACCATTGCCTCGCCTGGTGTTCGGCTTGATCTACCACAGGCCTCCCCTGGGCGGATACTTCTTCAATTCTGGATACGAAATCCAGAACTGACAAGGACTTGACAAGGTTGGGCTTGCAACCTTGTAGCAGACTAGCGCGCATCTCCTTTGCTTTGCTCTTTGAAAAGGCCGTCGCTTGTGATGCTTTCTCTGTAAGCTGCGACTGCGCCTGTTTCAGCGAATCTTGCAGTTGTGAAATCTGCTCTAGCGCTGCTCTTTTCTCTTCTGCGGTCTCCTGCTGAGAGGCGGCCAGCTGAGCCTTAAGATCTTCTACTTCTTGCTGTGCTGACCCCAACTGCGCAGTGGCCCTAGCCAAGTCTTCTTCGAGCTGCCTTGTGGTATTCTGCAGCTGGAAAAGCGCCTCCTGGGTCTCGAGATGCTTGACAAGGAGGTTGTCTGTTCTACGACGAATACCGCGGATTTCGTATTCCTCGTTGATGTCATCAAAGTTCTTCTCCTTTGTCTGAAGCTCATAGTCAGCCTCGGTCATGTCACGGAGAGGCTTCTTTACCTTTGGGACCAACTTTTCTGTTGTAAGCACTCTCCGATCTAGGTCAAACTTTGTGCGTTTGACCGGGGCAGCTATCTCTTCGGCCCTTCTGCGCTTGACGCCTTGAAGAAAGGAGGCTGACCCCCCCACGGCTCTTACTGCCAGAGGCTGGTCCTCGGTGATACTCATGAAATCGAGATCCTCCAGCGCCTGGGCTTGCTGCGGCATCTTTCCCGCGAACAGTGAAGTAGGAGGGATACCAGAGGGGGTAGTAAGCTTTGAGGGCGACCGGGTCCTAGGGGTGACAGGGGTCTGAGTGGATGGTGATGGTAGGGTTTCGGTCGGCTGGGGCGAAGGATGCGGAGATGAGGGAGCAGCTTCAGCACTGGCTGCGGGTGAAGGCTCTAGGGTTTGACTCAGGGATTGAAAGGCGTTGGGATCCTGAGCAAACTGGTCAGACGAGTGCAGGCCGTTGGATGGCGGGGTAGCTTGTGAGGCGGAAGACACGGCTACGACTTGCCCTGATGGGGTGGGAGATGGGGCTTTTGCAGGGCTGACGCGGACTTGGGCCAGTGGAACGGAGGACGTACCTGCGGGCTCCGCCTGAGCCGACGTTGGAGGGGTGGCTGCAGCCTGGATGTTTGCTTGTGGTTCAGGGCTGTCTAAAGAGACAACCTCCGGCGCTGCCGTTTGCGACTGCTCTGCGGCCGATTGCTGCACTGGCTCCTTAGGTCGCTTGGTCCTTTCGACCTTTTTCTTCTTCTTTTCTCCCGACGCTGAGGTTGGTCCAGAAGAAAGCGGCAATAAAGGGGCGGCAGGTGCTGATGTCCCCACGGTAAACTTGTACCTGGGTCGCGCTGGAAGAATACCTGCCGCACTTGGTCTACTGGCTGGAGGGGCCAGCTCAGGAGTTGACCGTTCTGGACTTTGCGCCGCTTCGAGCACTGCCACAGGAGCTGCAGGCTGCATCGGGCCCGCTTGGCTGCTGGTTGGAGTTGCGCTGGAAGATCATTGGAGTTGACAATGACTGAGTGGTAGCCCCTCTTTTATACCTTATATTTGCGCCTCGGGGAACGCAATTGCGAAATTCAAAGGGCTGCCACGTGTCGACGTGTTCATCATAAAGTGCCGAAAACTCATCATCAACGGCAAGGTTCCTCCGGCTTGATTTGTCGTGTTGCGTGCGACACCTCATCTTCCAGCATTCGAGGATTTTGTCCTTATGCCAGTTGAGTGGCGCCACCTTAGCGAGGAACTTCTTGAAGCCAGCTGACTCCATTCGATGGTCCGGGTTTCGCTCTGGGTCGTAGGTGACCTCCTCACAGTAAAATTCATGCCATGGTGGCCATGATTGCATCAAGTGAATGCGCCAGTGGAGGTCTGCACCTGTCCTGTTTCTTCTTTCTTGCATGATTTCAGCTCTAGGACAGATATGAGTGAACTTTCCTCGGACCCCGATTGGGTCGTACTTCCAGCGTTGTGGTAGCATAATCAGGCCCATATCCATGAGCTCTCGCTCAAGATAAACGTGTTGCCCGATTTCGAAGACTTGAATATTGGCCCAGGTCATAGGATATTTAAATATGTGACCTTTCTTTTTTCCCTGGCCAAATTCCTCTTCGACGTAATCCATTTGCCACGCCACCTCCATCCCGAATTGGTGGTCAGTGCAGAAGTAGGGCAGCAAACATGGCTTTCCCTTGAACCCGTAGATTCGGACGACAATGCCCTGAGTCAACCTGAAGGTATCCCCGAACTCATTGTTCCACAGATACTTCGTCATAGCCGCTGGTGGGCGAGTCGCGCCACGGTTGAACAGTCCCATTGCCTGGCCCAGAAATTGAATATTGAAATCATAAAATGAGCCCTTCCTGTACAGGACCTCAGTCCATTCGTACACGGGGAGCGGCTCTCCTTGTTCGCTCACTTTCTTCAGGTTGGGGACGTTCATCCGGTAATGCATGTGATACAGGCATAGCCATGTGAGGAAGGAGCAAAACCGGAAGTCCGTCGACTGCTTCTGCTGCAGTCTCACCAGGCTCGCATGAATCGCGTATGCCAACCAGTCCGCCCAGTCGTAGAAGATAGGGCGCTTCCCACTCTTCTGCACCGTGGAGTCGTAAAACTCCCCGTGCAGGATACACTCGGCCATCGCCAGCTGGAAAGGCCGCACCACTTTGTCTGAGTCGCAGCCGAGGACCCACGCCAGGATAATATAGATATATCTGTTTTCGAATCGATCCAGCGGTATGGGGCCGGTCGGCCACTGTCCAGCATTTAGCGGAGTCTTCAGCTCTGAGTCCAGAAACTCTCTCATCCGCTTCGTCTGAGAAAATCTGCCGGTCTGCTCTTCTATGTTCACCCTTCTGATAATTGCATCGGGGCTGTACTGAAGTCCTGGAGCGAACGCTGGCTGGATACTCTCTCGGAAAAGAGTGAACAACACCCTTCCTTTGTTATCGCAGACCTGCCGCGCAGCTGGTTTGTAGTATTCAGCAATCGCTTCAACCAGCTCCGGGCACCAGTGGGTCGGAGGGCACAGGAACCAGTAAAGGTTTGACTTGTACGCAGCTCCGAGGTGGTGGGAAGGCGAAACCTTATCCACCCACTTTGCGATGTTCAGACGCAGCTTCGAGAGACTGATGGAAAAGGAACCATCTTTGTATCCGGACAAGCGGTTGATTGGTGGAGGCGGAGTCTGGCCAACTACGCGCCTCTTCGTTCGGGATTTCGCTTTCTTGCCCTTCTGCGGCGCCGCGCTCTCATGAGCACTCGACTCTGGAGACTCTTCAGCTTCGCTCGGCTCTTCACTCGATTGCGCCTGTGCGGGCGCTTTCCCCTTATCCATCCTTGTCGAAACAACAGAGGCAGGAGCTACGGCTTCTGAGCTTGTCAGATTTATTCCTTGCAGTCAGGGATTGCGCTCGAACAATATGAATTTTCTAGCCGCGCCAGGGTCCTTTTGTAGATAGTGACTGCAACATTAATGGCGCGAGGGAGGAAGTTAGGGCAGTTAACTCTGGGTTGGTGGAGGCGTTGTGATTTTGGCGGCTGCGCATGGGCCTTTTTCTTTTAGAAAAGCGTGCTTTATTAGTCGTTGGCCCAAAACGCACCTTACCCTTTAAATGCATCATCATTGGTAATTGCGCAATCATTTAAAACCTTCCTTGATCGTTGTGCCGCTGCTGACGTCACCGCCACCATTCGGGCACACTTTTCAAAGAAGAATTCTCAAGTCCATAACCCAACTTCGCCCGGGGCCCACACTTATGATTTTTCGTGTTTTCTGCGGTGGGCTGTTCGAACTTCGCCCGAAATTCGGGGCGCAGTCGGACTTCGCCCAAAAACGGGCGCACTTCGAACTTCGCCCGAAAAACGGGCGAACTTGGACGCTTTCAGCTTCTTTCACCGGATCACCCAGGGTGCGCCCGAGAATGGGGGCGCACTCGGACTTCGCCCGAAAAACGGGCGCAATCCGACTTCGCCCGGCAACAAGGGCGCAGTCCGACACTTGGCATTTCCTTGTAGTCTGCTACCCAACTGCGCCCTTTGGAGAGGGCGCAGCCCGACTTCGCTGCGAAGTCGGGTTGGGCAGCCAGACTTAGACATTTTCGCTCTTTTTGCAACTGCTCTCTTCCCTACTTCGCACCATTTGATGAGCGCTACCCGACTTCGCTGCGAAGTCGGGGATTTGCCTCAGACCTACTTGGGCTACTTGGAAAATTAAAAACTGAAAACTGAAATATTTACATGCTAAAAACAAATACAAAAAGGAAAATTTGTACAAAGAAGGGCCCCTTCGGGCGCCTTCAGTGGTGGTACATTTTCAGGTGGAACCCGTTGACGGGAATGGGGAGGGGATGTCCCCCCATGTCCCGGAGCACATATGCGTTGAACTGATTAACCCGGGCAATCTGATAGGGGCCCTCCCAGAGGGCATCGAACTTTCCATGGTTGCCAGGTTTGGCCTTCAACGAGTCCCATTTCAGCACCAAGTCCCCAATTTTGAAAACTCGGGCGGTGGTGCCTTTTGCGAACCAGCCTTGGGTTGCTTCAGCGTGCTTGGTGAAGGCCTGGTACGCTTTCTCTCTGTCTTCCTCCAACTGCAGAAGTTGGCAAAGTCTGTCTTCTACTGGATCCCCGCTGCTTCTTTCCTCATCAAGCATCCAGAGAGCGGGTATTTCAATGTGCGTTGGCAAGACAGCTTCTTTGCCGTACACGAGCGCATAAGGGGACGTTTTGATGGACTTTTTGAATGAAATTCTGTCCGCCCATAGCGCCCGATCCAGGAGTAGGTGCCAAGTCCTCTTGTTTTTCTCTACTGTCCTTCGGATGATCTTCAATAGGTTCTTGTTGGTGGACTCGACAAGACCGTTCCCCTGCGGGTAGTAGTTGGAAGACATCTTGTGATAGATGCCAAACTTGCTGGTGTACTCCGTGAGTACTGCGCCTGCGAACCCCGGACCATTGTCCGTTACTATCGACTCGGGGACCCCGAAACGGGTAATCAGGCTCTCGAGGAATCTGATGACCGTCTCTTGGTCGGCGTTCTTTGTGGGGATCGCCTCTGCCCACCGCGTGAAGTAGTCGGTGGCGGTTAAGATAAACTTGTGTCCTGCTGCAGAGTTCGGCGAAATCACCCCGATGAAGTCCAGACCCCATTGCTGAAAAGGAGTCTCGGCTTGGATCGGTTGAAGGGGCAGGGGTGCTTTTCTATTTCTGCCAGCAAATCTCTGGCATTGATCACACTTGGTACAGACCACATGGGCGTCTGTAAACAGAGTGGGCCAGTAGTACCCGGCTCTGATGATTTTTAAGGCCGTAGGCCTTGCAGAATGGTGACCCCCAGGCATCCCGGAGTGAAATTCTCCAAGGACCCTAGACTGGTCTGATTTTTTGACGCACCGCAACAGGATGCCGTCAATGTTTTTAAAGTAAAGCCCCTCGGGGCGAAGAGTGTACTTCAGTGCACCTAGCCGAAACCTCCTTCTTTGTGAGGCATTCATGTGGTCTGGACATCTTCCGGTGCAGAAGTATCTCACCAGTTCATCTGTCCAGTCGCACTCCTCGGGTAAGGAGTTGGCTAGGTTGATGCGTGTTGCTGGATCCTCCCACTCGCAGGCGGATATCTCGGCTGCCGCGCTTCGGGCTAGCTCCTGGCACAAGGCTCGGCCTCTGATTAGCTTGGTGGGCCGCACTTCGATGTCGAACTCCTGGATTTTAGCAATCCATCCTGCTCTCTTGTGACCCGGCTCTCCTTGTATGATGAAGCTTCGAACGTCCGGGTGGATCACAAAGACAGTGATCTTGCTCTGGGAGACAAAGTGCCTGAACTTTCGGAGAGATTTCATGACTGCGTGAACCTGCCGCTCTATAAAATTGTACTTTTCTTCGTGTGGCTGGATCACTTGGCTCAGGAACGCTATGGGGCGCTCCTCGCCATCATCTCCTTTTTGGGTCAGGACTGCGGCGTAACTCTCTGGTTCTCCCACCGCGTACAGGATGAAATCCTTGGAGTAGTCCGGGTTTATCAACACCGGTGCCTGCGCAATTCGAGTTTTGATTTCCTCGAAGGCTTGCCCCCTTTCTTCAGTCCATAGAAATTCTGTATTCTTTTTCAGCAACTCGGCCATAGGCCTGATTACCTGTGCGAAGTCCGGTATGAACTTCCGCACGAAGTTGATTTGGCCGAAGAAGGACTGCAGCCCTTTCTTGTCGATTGGGGCGGGCAAGCGGAGGAGGGCCTCTGCTCTGTCAGGATCCACGGCTAGGCCTTTTTCGGAGATGACATGCCCCAGCAGTTTTCCTTCTTTCACCGCGAAGACAGATTTCTTCGGGTTTATGGAGATGCCGAATTCACGACACCTTTCGAATATTTGCCGCAGGTGGGGAACATGATCCTCTCGCTTGTGAGAGAAAACAGTCATGTCATCCAAGTAGATGACAATCACTTTGTTGAGCAGCTCTCGGAAGGCCGAGTCCATGGCTCTTTGGAATGTGGCGCCAGCATTGGATAAGCCGAAAGGCATGCGCTGATAGGCGAACGTTCCCCATTTGGTGGTGAACGCCGTCTTGTGCTGGTCCTCATCCTTGACCCATATCTGGTTGTAGCCGGAAAAACCGTCTAAGAGGGAAAATCTCTGGGCTCCAGCAACTATATGGAGGATCTGATCGATTTGGGGAAGCGGGTAATGGTCCTTGAGGGAGGCCTGATTTAGATTTCTGAAATCCACGCAGAGACGAATGTCTCCGTTCTTCTTCCTCACAGGAACCAAGTTCGCAACCCAGGATGAATGCTTGATGGGGTAGATGATCTTGGCCTCCAGCATCTTCAAGAGCTCGGCCTTCATCATGGCCTCGATTTTTGGATTGACGGCCCTCCGCTTCGTCGGAATGGCTTGGCGCCATCTTCTAGCTCAATGGTATCTTTGGATTATTTCTCTGTCATACCCCTTCAAGTCCTGGTAGCTCCAGGCTACTATGTCGGGGAACTCTCGACATAATGCTCCGATCCGCTCGAGTTCCTCCGTGGTGCGATCTGTCCCGACCTTGATTGATTTACCGGGTTCCGAGCTCCGAGTCGGCATACTGCTTCGGGTCTACTTTGATCCGGTGAGATATGGCTCTGTCATTTTGATCAAAGAGACTCTCAAGAGTAATCAGTCCTTTTGGGACATGATTATTTTTTAACTGTATCAACCCCTCATATTGCTCGTCATCAGGGTCTCTACCTTCGATTGAACAGGCTTCATTTATCAAAAATGTGACGATCTCCTCGTCACAGTCGAACACCTGCCAGTGGGTATCCTTATCAGGCACAGAAGGCCTGTAAATGGTACGAACCGGCTTCGGCTTCTGGACAGTGTCATCAGCCGGAACGTACCTGGCTCCAACAGACGCCAGAATGTCAGCATGCTTGTTTTTCTCGCGTGAAATAGCCTTGACATTCAATGAGTCAAAAGACTCCATCAGATCCCAGACCCGATTTCGGTACGCCTTGAGATAGTGCTTTTTGGAGGCGCACTTGTTCGTAATCTGGTGGCACACCAGCTCTGAGTCTCCGAAGATCTGCAGATGTTTAATCCCTAGCCTCTCCGCTTTTCGCAAACCCAAGCACAGGGCTTCGTACTCCGCCGCATTGTTGGTACAGCTCCAGGCCAGCCTGTAGGTGTAATCCTTACGGATCCCGGTTGGGGAAACCAAAAGTACTCCGAGCACCGGCGCCATTTTTGCATCGTGCGCCGTCAAAGAAAAGCTTCCACAGCTTTTCAGGTGCAAGTCCTACTTCTCTTACGGCTGACTTGTCAAGCCTCTCAGGCTGAACAATGGTGTAGCAGCCTTGCTCTGTTTCAATCACGGCGTTGAAGTCCCGCAAGGAGAATTCGTCTTCTACTTGCAGTTGTTCGAGAGCTTGCTCCGTCATGTCCACTGTCACCAGTTCTTCCTCCGTCAGCTGAACCATGCAATCCTCAGGCTCTTCTCCGGGTATCTTCTCTACTAAGAAAGTGGAAGGCTTCTCATTGAAGATTTTCAGTCTCCTTCCTTTAAAGGGCACTTCCATGTGCGAGTAGTCCAGAGACAGATACCCTCCCAACTTCGCAGTGAACTCCCTGGAGAGACACATGCCGAAGTAGGGTTCCAAGTCGACGACCACAACCTCTTGGATGACCACGATGTCGAGAGCTTTGTGCAGCCGAATAGGGATGTCTTTAATGACACCGACTGTCTTGACAGGGGTGTCGTCTAGTTGCAGCACGCCTTGGCTGCTCCTTGTGTACTCCATCCCAATTTCGTCACAGACGGCTCTCGGCATTACGGTCGTGGAAGCACCAGAATCCACCATGCAGTTGTGCACTATGTGCCCTTGCATCCGTAATGACAGATAGAAGGGAGGTGGTCTGTTCTTCCCAGTGGCTGAGACTGTCAGGGGTTGCACCAGGACAACGGGTTGTATCTGCTTGCCATTCTTCATGATCTTCAGAGATTCTTGCAGCAGATCAACCTGGCCTGGAAGCTGAAGAGCATCATACATGTTGATTCTTGCGGGGGTTCTCTTCAACTCGTCTACTATGCTGTAGCCTGAAGTGCTAGCTCCTTCCGCTTCTTTTGCCGGCTCATACTTCGTCCGGTACTGTTGAGTGGCCTCAACTCTCTGTCTCTTGGTCAGAGACGGATATCTCAGCTTCTCCTGAGCTTGTTCTTTGGTTTCAGCTGGAGGCTGAGCAGCGGGAGCTTTAGCCGGAAGAGCTTTGGCTATGGGGGGCTTGACTGCGGGAGTCTTCGCCGGAGGAGCCTTTTCTTTGGCTGTGTAGGGCCACAGCCTCTTGTAAGGTGGTAACTCCTCAGGTTGCGCCTTCTCTCTTCTGGCGTACACCTTTAAGGGTTTGGCAGCAGCTTCGGCAGACTTTTTGCTTTCCTTGGCGGGAGGCGGCATGGGAACTTCCTCTGAAACGGCGAAATTGCTTTCGTCGCCCAGGATCATGTAGAGTTCTTCGTCCTCTATGGCGCTGCCGGCCAAGGTCTGGAGGTAGTGTTGATGCAGGGTGCAGTCTTCCTCAGCATGCGGGTCATTGCATGTGGTGCACCAGTTGACCTGGTCAGAAGTACCAGGTTCGTCTTCAATGGCAGCATTCCTCGGAGGGGGCCGCCTTTGCAGTTGTTGCTCGGGGGGCCGATCTTTTGTTAATGCCGGGGGCGGGTATGGCCTCCTTGGAGCCAGGTCCATCTGGGCCTGCTTCTTTTTCAGGACAGTCATGTCGTTGGACATGGTGTGATAGCCAGAGGCCAGAGCCCGGACCTCCTGAAGGATTTGATTCTGAATATCATGGTCAGGAGGCGGCGACAACTGAGCTGGGGGAGGCAATGCAGCCAATGGAGGAGGAGTGGAATATTGTGCATGTTGCGGGGGAGCAGGAAGTGCTGGAAAACGCGGAGGACGAGGAGGCGGATAATGAATTTGCGGCGGGCCGTAAGGATTCACGACCGGCGTTGGATTCCATTGCTGCTGGGGTTGCTGTCCTGAAGTGGATGGCTCCAAACCAGAAGCTGATGGATACTGCGATCGGGGAAAATCAGGGTAGATGGGCGGTTGCACTCTGTGCGGAAGTCTGCCGATGGAGATGATGTCCATTTCAGCTTGTTGGGCAGCCTCGTACAGAGCAGGGAACGTGTTGATTCTGGCTACCTTCAGCAGCAGGCAAATGTCTGAGTTGAAAGATCTCAGGTAGTAGTAGGCGGCCTGACCTGCTGACGGTCGGAGTTCGCGAGGCACTCGTTTCCAAGACCTTGCAAACCTGATGTTGAAGTCTGACACCTCCTCTTGGGGGTGTCTCTGAATACTTTGGAACTGATGCAGCAAAGAAGAGGGATCAGCAGACTCGTTGCATCCTTTCACGAGCCTGCCGGCTAACTGTCGCCACCCTGTGATGGATCCCTCTGGCAGTGATCTCCACCAGTAGAGAAGCTTTCCCCTTAGGGAAAGGGCTAGCAGACGGGTCTTCACACTTTCGTCAGTAATGGAGTGTAGCGCAACCAGGGCAAGAATGTCCTGGATGTGTTCGTACGCCGTCTTGCCGTAGCCGTCGTATGTAGGGATAGACTTTAAGGCAGCAGGGGGCACAGCTTGTTGTCCGACTAGGGCCAAGGGCCCCGTAGAATCCACCGCCGGGAAGAGGTCATCATCATCTTGATGATCAGCCATGTCTGCTTCTGACCCGGTAGTGTACTCGGTATCGGAACTGTCCGAAGATGTGGATTCTTCTTCGGCCTCAACTTGTTCAATTTCAGCCTCGGCTTCTTGGATTTCAGCCTCGGCCTCTTCTTGGATTTCTTCTTCGCGAGCTTGGTAATCAGCCAGCCTGACGCGCTCGCCTGGAGCGTCAATGTCAAGTTCGTAAAAGTCAGGCGGGTTCTCCGGGTTCCTTGCTCGCCACCTTCTCGTTTGCATGAAGGCGTTAGGACCGGTCTTCACGGACTCAGAGAGTGTTCAGATATTTGCAGAGTCGCCAGGTGCTTTGATTTTGAACAGCAATGAAGCGAGCACTAGTACTTCGATTCTGTTTGGGGGTGGGAAACTACCATGTCCCACCGGTTAAGGCCAAGAAACTGGTGGCACAAGGGGGTTTATCAGGTTGGAATAGTACTCGTCCCACCGGGCGTGCCAGAGAAACTGTTGGTTACGAATCTGCCATGAGGAAAGGATTTGTTGTTATTGCGCCCAGATTCGCCCACAGATTGAAAGGCCGGAAGGAAGGGATGCCTTCCGTGCCAATCTCCGGAGAAGGCCGGCTTCCTATGGGGTTTGTGTTAAGATAAGAGTGCAGGAAAGAGATAAAAGTGCGAAAGAGATAAAAGTGCAGAAAGGGATTCCAAATGTGATTGGAGTTGGGTGGGGGGAATAAGCAGCACGACAACGAATCAATCACCACTACTAACAACATTCATCTACAAACATACATTGAAACTACAGCTATCGGCGATCCCATGTATCCTCTATCTATGCATTCCGGGAATACTTGGCCACCAAATGCCGGAGTCCGAGTTCGAGTACAACGACAAGCAATGACACAAGAAACATGAGGCAGAAATGACAAGGAGAGGCAGCATACAAGATAAAAGACAGTAAGCAGAGCCAAGTATATGTTTGTATTTGAGGCAAACGCACAGCTACAATTGTTCCCTAGCAATATATTCCCCTTCCACCACCTTACAATGAAAACGTGGTGGGTATTTATAGCCCATTTTCCCCCCGATTACATTCATGGGCACAAAGTCCCAGACAAGACAGTAGCTGACACGAGCGGCTGAGGAGCTGCTGATGCTGACTTCTGTCTGGCAGGACTGTACTTGCAGCATGGTGTGCCTGAAGGCGGTACGGCTACGTGGCGGCGCGTTGGGTCAAATCTTCGGTCAGCAGGAATGCGGGTAGGTGCGGCGGATGGCACTTCACATCGGCTTAAATGGTGACAGATGGCGCCGGTAGTGTAGCCCATGCTTTGTCCTTGCGCGGTCAAGTCTTGGCTCGAATCCCGAAGATGGATACTTGTCGGATGCTGAGGTATGACACGTGTCTGCCTTGAAAGGTAGCTCATCCAACTTCGCCCAGGATTCGGGCGCTATCGGGTTGCGCAGTTTGAAAACAGCGCAGTTGGAAGGCCTTCTTGCCTTAGCATTTTCTGAGTTGGCTTTGTCCAACTGCGCACCGGTCAGAGGGCGCACTCCGACTTCGCTGCGAAGTCGGGTGTCGCACCGATGCTTGCTGTCTTCTTCCGCTGTTCGGACTGCGCACTGGAAAAGGGGCGCACTCCGACTTCGCTGCGAAGTCGGGTGTCGCCCCAGCACTTAGCTGATTATCTGCTAGACCGCTCCCTAGTGCGCCCAGGAAGAAGGGCGCACCCCGACTTCGCTGCGAAGTCGGGTGTCGCCCCTGACACTTAGTCAAATTTTCGGTTTGTTCCTGCCTGATTGCGCACTTCGGGCTCCCTACTGCGCTCCAACTGAGGGGCGCACTCCGACTTCGCTGCGAAGTCGGGTGTCGCCCCAACACTTAGAATTTTCAGGGAACACCTCTGTTCTGGAAACTTACTGGGGGAAGAAAGGGAAAAGAAGAAGGGGGAATGAAAATGCAAGGAAGAGGGAGAAAGGGAGAAACGGAGAAAGGGGAAATGAGGAGAAGGAAAGGGAAAAGAGCAGCTCACTTGCAGAAACCAAAAACATGGCACCCTGTGCAAAATGTGGCAACAATAACATTGCTCGGTCTCAATCACGGCGTTGAAGTCCCGCAAGGAGAATTCATCTTCTATTTGCAGCAGCTCGAGAGCTTGCTCTATCATGTCCACCACCACCAATTATTCCTCCGTTAGCTGGACCATGCAGTCCTCTGGCTCTTCTCCGGTTATCTTCTCTACTAAGAAAGTGGAAGGCTTCTCATTGTAGATTTTCAATCTTCTTCCTTTGAAAGGCACTTCCATGTGTGAGTAGTCCAGAGATAGATACCCTCCCAACTTCGCAGTGAACTCCCTGGAGAGACACATGCCAAATTATGGTTCCAAGTCGACAACCACGACTTCTTGGATGACCACAATATCGAGAGCTTTGTGCAGCCGAATGGGGATGTCTTTAATGACACCGATTGTCTTGATAGGGGTGTTGTCTAGTTGCAGCACGCCTTGGCTACTCCTTGTGTACTCCATCCCAATTTCATCGTAGATGGCTCTCGACATTACAGTCATGGAAGCACCAGAATCCACCATGCAGTTGTGTACTATGTACCCTTGCATCCGTAATGACAGATAGAAGGGAGGCGGTCTATTCTTCCCAGTGGCTGAGGCTGTCAAGGGTTGCACCAGGACAACGGGTTGTATTTGCTTGCCATTTTTCATGATCATTAGAGATTCCTGCAGCAGATCAACCTGGCCTGGGAGTTGAAGAGCATCATACATGTTGATTCTTGCGGGGGTCCTCTTCAGTTCGTCTACTATGTTGTAGGCTGAGGTGCTAGCTCCTTTCGCTTCTTTTGCCGGCTCATACTTCGTCTGGTACTGCTGAGTGGCCTCAACTCTCTGTCTCTTGGTCAAAGATGGATATTTCAGCTTCTCCTGAGCTTGTTCTTTGGTTTCAGCTGGAGGCTGAGCAGTGGGAGCTTTAGCAACGGGAAGCCTAACAGCGGGAGTCTTTGCTGGAGGAGCTTTATCTTTGGCTGTGTAAGGCCACAACCTCTTGTAAGGTGGTAGCCCATCAGGTTGCACCTTATCTCTCCTGGCGTATACCTTCAAGGGTTTTGCAAACGTTCCCCACTTGGTGGAGAACATTATCTTGTGCTGATCTTCGTCCTTTACCCATATTTGGTTGTATCCAGAGAATCCATCCAAGAGAGAGAACCTTTGTGCTCCAACAACGATGTGGAGGATCTGATCAATTTGGGGAAGCGGATAATGGTCCTTAAGTGAAGCTTGATTGAGGTTTCTGAAATCCACACAGAGGCGGATGTCTCCATTCTTTTTCCTCACAGGGACCAAATTCGTGACCCAAGATGAGTGCTTGATGGGGTAGATGATTTTGGCCTCCAGCATCTTCAAGAGCTTTGCTTTCATCATTGCTTCAATTTTTGGGTTCACTACCCTTTACTTTTGCCGGAAAGGTCTTGCATTATCTTCCAGCTCTATAGTATGCTGGATCACCTCTCTGTCATACCCCTTCAAGTCCTATTAGCACCAAGCCACGATATCAGGGAACTCTCCGCATAAAGATCTGATCTGCTCCAGTTCCTTTTCAGTGTAGTCCATCTCGACCTTGATTGTTTTTCCAGGTTCCAGTTCCAGGTCCAGGTACTGCTTTAGGTCTACTTTGATTCTGTGAGATATTGCCCTATCATTCTGATCAAAGAGACTCTCTAGGGTAAGCAGTCCTTTCAGGACATGATTGTTTTTTAACTGTATCAACCCCTCATACTGCTCATCATCAGGGTCTCTACCTTCTATAGTACTTGCTTCGTTAATAAAAAAATTGATGATATCCTCGTCACAGTCAAACACCTGCCAGTGGGTGTCTTTATCAGGCACAGAAGTCCTGTAGATGGTACGAACCGGCTTCGCTCTGGATAGTGTCATCAGCCGAAACGTACCTAGCTCCAACAGATGCCAGAATGTTAGCATGTTTATTCTTCTCACATGATATGGCTTTGACATTCAAAGAGTCGAATGACTCCATCAGGCGTCCCAAACACGGTTATGGTATGCCTTGAGGTAATGCTTCTTGGAGGCGTACTTGTTCGTAATCTGGTTGCACACTAGCTCTGAGTCGCCAAAGATCTGCAAATGTCTCACCCCTAGTCTCTCTGCCTTTCTCAAACCCAAGCACAAAGCCTCATACTCCACAGCGTTATTAGTACAGCTCCAAGCCAGCCTATAAGTGTAGTCCTTCTGGATTCCAGACGAGGAAACCAAAAGTACACCCGCACCAGCGCTATTTTTTCATCGGGTGCCATCAGAGAATAGCTTCCATAGCTTTTTTGGTGCGGTGCCAACCTCTTTCCTTGCTAACTGGTCAAGTCTTTCAGGCTGGGTGACGGAGTAATAGCCTTGCTCAGTCTCAATCATGGCATTGAATTCTAGCAAGGAGAACTCATCCTCCACTTGTAACAGCTCAAGGGCTTCTTCTGTCATATCAACCACTACCAGTTCTTCGACTTGTCAGCTGAACCATGCCATTCTGTGGCGCTTCGCCGGGTATCTTCTCTACTAGAAATGTGGAAGACTTTTCATTATAGATCTTTAGTCTCCTTCCTTTGAAGGGCACTTCCATATGTGAGTAATCTCGAGATAGATATCCACCCAACTTTGCAATGAACTCCCTGGAGAGGCACATGCCGAAGTAGGGTTCTAAGTCGACCACAACGACTTCCTGTATGACCACTATGTCAAGGGCTTTATGCAGTCGGATCGGGATATCCTTGATGACACCAACTTTCTTGACAGGGGTGTCGTCTAGCTTTAGCACACCTTGGCTTCTCCTTGTACATTCCATACCGATATCTTCGCAGACGGCTCTCGGCATGACAGTCGTGGAAGCACTAGAATCCACCATGCAGTTGTGTACTATATAGTCTTCCATTCGTAATGACAGATAGAAAGGAGGTGGCCTATTTTGTCCGATGGAAAAAACTGTTAGGGGTTGAGCTAACACAACAGGCTGCGTCGGCTTCCCGTATTTTATGTTTTTCAAGGATTCTTGCAGTAGATCAACTTGCCCTGGGAGTAGAAGAGCCTCGTACATACTTATCGCAAGGGTCCTCTTTAGCTCGTCAACTATACTGTAGGTTGAAGTGCTGGCTCCCTCTATTTCTTTCGCAGGCTCATACTTGGTCCGGTATCGCTGCGTGGCTTCGACTCTCTGTCTCTCTTTGTCAACGACGGATATCTCAACTTCTCTTGAGCTTGTTCTTTTGTTTCGGTTGGAGGATGAGCTGCGATGGCTTTCACCGCGGGAGCCTTGAGCATAGGAAACCTTTCTTTGGCTATAGGAGGCCATAGTGACTTGTCAGGTGGTAGCCCAGCAGGCTGCGCCTTCTCTCTTCTGGCGTATACCTTCAACGGCTTTGCTTGGGTCGCGGCAGCCTCAATGGGCTTTCTGCCTTCCTTGGTCAGTAGCAACGCAGGATCTTCTTTTGGGACGACAAAGTTGCCTTCATCGTCCAGAATCATGTATGCTTCATCCTCTATGGCGCTGCCAGCCAGGGTCTGAAGATAATGTTGATGCAGCATGAAACCCTCTTCTGAGTGTGGATCGTTGCACGTAGAGCACCAGTTAACCTAGTCATAAGTGCCAGGTTGATCCTCATTGGTAGCATTCCTTGTCGGGGGGTGTCTTTGAGCTTATGTGGCTTGATATTTTGTTAGCGCCGAAGGAGGATATGGTCTCCTTGGAAGGAACTCCATTTGGGCTTGCTTCTTCTTCATTATCGTCATATCGTTGGACATAGTATGATACGCAGAGGCCAGAGCCCGTACCTCTTGGAGGATTTTATTTTGAATATCATTATCTGCAGGCGCCAACCGAGCCGGAAAAGGTATTGCAGCTAATGGCAGGTGTGCAGAATACACCGCGTAATGAGGGGGGGCTAGGAGTGCGGGATACTGCGGAGGCAGAGGTGGTGGGTTAGGATAATGAATCTGAGGTGGGCTATAGGGGTTTATAATTGGTGCTGGATTCCATGGCTGCTAGGGGTGCTGACTTGAGGATGATGGCATCACACCAGAGGCCGATGGATACTGGGACTGAGGAAAATCAGGATAAATGGGGGGCTGCACTCTATGCGGGAGTCTTCCTATAGATATTATGTCTAATTCTTCTTGTTGGGCAGCTTCGTATAGGGCAGGGAAGGTATCGACTCGGGCTATCTTAAGAAGTAAGCAGATATCTGAATTGAAAGACCTCGAGTAGTAGTGTGCAGCTTGACCTGCCGAAGGTCTCAGTTCGCGAGGTACTCTTTTCCAAGACCTCGCAAACCTTATGTTGAAGTCTGATACCTCCTCTTGTGGGTGACGTTGGATACTCTGAAACTGATGAAATAATGAAGAGGGGTCAGCAAACTCGTTGCATCCTTTTACAAGTCTGCCTGCCAACTGAGGCCACCCTGTGATAGATCCTTCTGGCAAGGATCTCCACCAATAGAGAAGCTTCCCCCTCAGGGAAAGAGCTAGTAGACGGGTCTTGACACTCTCATTTGTAATAGAGTGTAGCGCAGCCAAGGCCAAAATGTCCTGGATGTGTTCATATGTCGTTTTGCCATAGCCATCGTAAGTAGGGATGGCCTTCAAGGTAGCGGGGGGTACAACCTCTTGTCCGATTAGGGCCAAGGGCCCCGTGGAGTCAACCACTGGGAAGAGGTCATCATCATTTTGCTGAGCAGCCATGTCTTCTTCCTCTCCGGTTGTGTACTTAGTATCGGTGTCGTCCGAAGATGTAGGTTGCTCTTCAAATTCGGCCTCTTCAATTTCGGTTTCGTATTCGTCTATGCGAGCTTGGTAGTCAGCCAGCCTTACGCGCTCTCTCGGAGCGTTGATGTCAATTTCGTAGAGATCAAGCTGGTTTCCTAGATTCCATGCTCTCCACCTTCTTGTATGCATGAAGGCGCTTGGACCGGTCTTATGGACTCAGAGAATATTCAGGTACTTGCAGAGTTGTCAGGTGTTCTAATTTAACAGCAATGAAGCGTACACCGATGCTTCGATTCTGTTTTGGGTGGGAAACTTTCGGGTCCCACCGGGCGTGCCAGAGAAACTATTGGTTACGAATCTGCCACTAGGATAGGATTTAGTGCAATGCGCCCTAGATTCGCCCAGCAGATTGAAAGGCCGGAAGGAAGGAATGCCTTTCGTGCCAATCTCCGGAGAAGGTCGACTTCCTATATGTTTTCTCAAATGGTTTTAAGCTCAGAGTGCAGGAAAGAAATTAGAAATGCAAAAAGAAATATAAATGTGATTTGCGTTGGGTGGGGAGGATAAGCAGCACAACAACTATCAATCACCACTACTAACAACAATTAAATATAGAATACATTACAGAAACTACCAATGTCATTCATTCTATGTATCCTCTAACTATGCATTCCAGGAATACTTAATCATCAAATACCGATATCCAGATAGCAGAATAACAGTAAGCAATAACATAAGCAACATGAGGTAGAAATGCTAAATAAAGGCAACATAAAGAACAAGAACAGTCAATAGAGCCAAGTGTATCTTGTATTCAGAAGCAAACGTATAGCTACAATGGTTCCCTAGCAGTATATCCCCCTTCCACACCTTTACAATGATATGGCGCAGCTATTTATAGCACAATTTCCCCCCGATTACAACTTCGGGAACAGGATCCCAGACCCGACAATAGCTGACAAAGCTGACAAAAGCGGCAAAAGAGTTGTTGATGTTGACCTCTACAGATAGGGACTGTACTTGCAGCAAGGTCCACCTGAAAACTTGGCAGCTACGTGGCAGTGTGGTAGATGAAACTTTGAGTTAGCTTGAATGCGGGTAGCTGCGGTATAATAATTTGGCTCACGCCTGCCCTTTCCCTGTCACATCTCCGGCTCGAATCCCGAGGCTGGAAACTTGTCAAAATATGATAAGGGACGAATCTGCCTTGAAAGGCAGTCTCTCTTTCATGTCCGACTTCACCCGGAATTGGAGCGCAATTAAACAACGCAAGGGGGAATCAACGCATTTGGGGAGGCCTCCGTGCCTTAGACAGTTTTGGGCTGCTTGCAACATCTTGCCCAAGTGCACACAAGTAAGAGGGCGCAGCCTGACTTCGCTGCGAATTTGGGTTGCGCACTCCACACTTAGCTAGTTTTGCTTACTGCTCCGACTGCGCTCAAAAATGAGAGTGCACCTTGACTTTGCAACGAAGTCGGGTTGCGCTCTGGTACTTAGCCAAATTTTAGGATCTACTGCTTCCCAAGTGCGCACAGAAATGAGAGCGCACCCCGACTTCGCAACAAAGTCGGGTTGCGCTCTTGCACTTAGCCAAATTTCGATCGTTTTCCGCACTTCGCATCCCTGAGTGCGCTCAAACTTAAGGGCGCAGCCCGACTTCGCTGCGAAGTCGGGTTGCGCTCTTAGACTTAGAAATTTTAGGGACCTTTTGCTCCTTTTTGGGAAATTGACCGAAGAAAGTACAAGAGGAAAAAGGGGAAATGACGGGAATGAAACTGACAAAAGGGGAGAAAGGGGATAGTGGAGAGAGGGAAAGGAGGAGGGAAGGGAGAGCAGCATACTTAGAATAAAAAAGAAGACATGGCACCCCGTGCAAAATGTGGCAACAATTACATCATATCGTGTCGCTAAAAATAGACATGGAGTAACGTGCTCTAGGAGCAAGTTAGTCAACAAGTGAGGTGCTTTGACAGTGGGTTGCTCGATAAGCAAGTCGTTCCTAAAGCAAGGTGCTCAGTGGGTAGGTCGCTCCAGTACCAAGTTGCTTTGTGAGAGGGATGCTTAGGGAGCAAGTCGCTCAAGGAGCAAGACACTATGGTAGAGTGGAAAATGCTTGAAGCAAAGCATCTATGATGTCTTGACTTGGTCCCTTCACATATTTCATAATGTTGCATGGAAGAAATTATTCTAGAAGTGATGGTAGTAGTCAACTACTACAATTCTAGCAACTCATGAGGACGTCAATCTTGATTGACAAAAGATCATAGATTTTGCCTTATCCTTGGGTGTAATGTCAAAATTGAGGTAGCCACACAACAAAGCTAATGCTTCTGAAGAGAAGAGTGCTAGTGTACTTGTAGTGACCTATGGGCCAATGAGGGTAAAAATACCAATGTTATTTTGGTGACCTTCAGAGTAAGGCTACACTTATTAGAGGTGAGATGAGCATAGCAACAAAAGTGAACAGGATTTGAGAAGTGGAAACAAAAGGAATAAGAGGGAAAGAGAGTAGTGATAGTAGAAGAAACAAAGGATATGGAGGTGAAGTGATCATGAGGTTGAGAGTGATAGAAATAGATGAGAAGCGAGAACCTGAGTGCTTCTTGCAAGATTTTCATCAAGCAAGATATATATTTTTTGTTTAATAAGTATCTAAGGCTTCTCTCTCTCTCTCTCTCTCTCTCTCTCTCTCTCTCTCTCTCTCTTAATGCAAAAAAGTCTAAAAAATTTCATCGAAGCAGGGGTATCAAACATTCCAGTTTGGTATTTTCTCTCCAAAGTGATGTTTTTTTTAGCTCCCAAACTCATTTTTTGGGTAAGTTAGGCACTTTGTATGAGCAAGGCACTTTGCTTCATTGTGCCCCTTGGAAAAATTTTATGTATTGAAGATGGTTGCTTTGAATGGTTGAAACCCTTGCGCTAACAAAACAAATTTTAGGGAGTCCTCTTCCAAAACGAAAATGTGACTTGAGTTGTTTTTGCATGTACTCAAATGGGTCCCTCATGGAATTAGAATATGTTGGGCATATTGATGGCAGTGAAAGAAGTCGTTAAAACCCTCATGCTATGAAAAACTACAACACAAACCTTGTTCTTGAAATCTAAGAGTGTGTAGTATTTTCCTCCTTTGTGCTCAAATGGGTCTTTCATGAAATCTTAATCCATTTAGTGGATTGATGGCACCAGAAGAACTCTTCTGAGTGAAGTTGGGAGCCCTTGCAGGATGAAAAGTAAAAGGTGAATTATAAAATTCACTTTACCCCTTTCTATAGTTTGTGGTACTTTCTGCTTCTATTTTTTAATTTTCCCCCTTTTTTTAAAGAAAACAAAAATGGGGACCAAAAACAGATTAGCAAAAGAGGGGACATTGAACATCACAATCAAGGAATTTCGTTCAAATGGGATTTTTTTTCAAATATGTGGGAGGAGGCCTCATGCTCTGTCAAACAAGGTGCTCTCAGAGTGGGGCGCTTTGGGAGCAAGGCACCCTCAAAGCAGAAACTCCAATTTTTTCGTCTTCTTCATTTTTTTGGAGAGGCCTCGCACTCCGTCGTATGGGCACCTTTAGAGCAAGGTGCTCCAATTAGTTTTTAAGCTAGGCACCTCTCGATGTGCGAGGCACTCCCAAACTTTTTTTTTTTAATTAGATGAAACATGTATCTCGGATTCATTGGTGACTATTTTGGTTGAGTCAATCACTTCCATTTACTGACTTCAAAAAGTAACTACCTTTTCTCTTGACTTTGTCATTTCAACTCAGAATCTTCCAACACCTACGCAAACAAAGTATGTTAGATGGCATTAACAACGTACTGCCAAGAAGTCTTCTTCGACTTGGAACTTTATAGAAGCTCCTTAGAAAACAATATAACCCCCATCAGAGGATTGTATAGATCCAAAAACAAAAATCAAAGTCTTAGAAGCTACGACTACATTTGCCCATTAATATCTCCCCAATCTAAAGCTTGATGTCAAATGTCTAGAGAAGAATATTCCCTTTCAACCTTGAATTGGTTGGCAGCAAGGATGGATGCATGAGCTTCTATGATCATTTCCTTACTCCCTATCTCATCTTGTGGTGGGCTTTAGCATTTGAAGCTAGTCAGGGCTTTTATTCCTGTGAGATCAAACAACGGATTATTATTTAGTAGTAGCAATCCTTGTTGATGTCGTTTTTCAACAAACTTTCTATTGTTCTCCATAGCATCGAATTGTTGGAATGTGGGCCCTACCTTAGCCTTACTCCCCAAAATCATGGGAAATTACATCATTCTTAGAATTACAATCTTTTGGAGTATCTTACATTATTTGGTACATGCTAATGTACCCCCATGGTACCTTCATGGTACATTTGTAAATAATAGATTAGGGTTGAATCATAGTTTAGAGTATGAGTTATATTTCCCTTTTATGTAAGTGTGTATGTGCAGGAAATGCACAAGTGTCATGTGAGTTAGCGTGCAAGTGTAAGTTAACTCTATGTGCACAAGTGTCTTAGATTAGAGTGTGAAAGTTATAGAAGTTTAAGTCACGTATAGGTGTGTATATGTTATAGTGTTAAGTGTTCATCAAGTATGCAAGTGTCAAGTAGATAAGCCAAGAGTCATAAGACTTGGCATATGGAAAGGAATAGTCAAGTATACAAAGAGTCACACTACTATGGCTATATTATGGAGGCAATACTCCATAACAAGCATATACGAAAATCAGGAGAAAGGAGTAATAAATCTTGTATACATTTTGAGCAATTAATATTGTAAGTTGTTCTACATGCTTAGTACATGTATGATTCAAGCTATTTACATTCATATTGCAGCATATTATTGAATTTTATTTGAGTTATTATAAGCCTTGATATACATATTAATTTGCTCATATTATTCTACTCTTATTATTATCTTGACCTTATTATATTGTGGCTATATTATATTTAGATCTTGTGATACATAACCTGTGATATTTGTGGTAGTATTAAGGCTTAAAAAGCCATCACAATCTCCCTATTGCTTAGAATGGTTCCCTCACATAAACTCTCTTGGGATATTGGAACTTGCAAATATATCCATACCTATTGCTTGGACAATTTTTGTATCTAAGGTAGAACTACATGTTTCATACTCTAAACTAAAATTTGTTACCATTTTTGCTACAGGATCTTCCTCTTAAAATGAAAGTGTTACGCATGCCATGTACTCTACTTCAACCTTAAAATCCTCATTGGCCACCTCAGTCTCTCTCTCTGATTCACAAGATATTTTATTGATTTAGTAGCCTTCTTTTGGTATTTCCTCTTTGAGTAAGGGAAATACTTCCACTGATGGGGACTCATCCAATGAATCTTCCAGTCTCTCTAGTTTTCCTTATTTTTGTATCATTTCAATAGGGCCCACTATAATGGTCTCATGTTCTAGTTGTGGATTTGCCTCCATCACTTCTACAAATTCTCCTCTTCTATTTGATAGGACATAATTTACACTCTTTTATCAGTATGGCACTTCATCTTCAGATTCTTAGTTTACTATCTCAGGCTCTATCACTAGTGAATGAGGAGGCATGACTCGATGCTCAAGCAAGGAATCTCCTATAGGAATTATCGACCCAACAAAGTGGTTACTATATGTGACAACACTTTGGTAAAATGTGCAATTTCCATCCCCTATGGATGTTTTGGGTATTGCGGGGCCTTTGCATTGTGTCAGCCTGAGGTACAAACACGTGACTCATTGCTCCTTTGGTTCATAATGAATTGATAAGTCATCGGTTGATGGAATACGGTGGACTGATTCACCATATTTTTTTGTGCCTAATTAGTCATCTAAAAATTTTCTTGTTGAGGTACTAACCAATTCCTTTGATCAATCATCTAAAAATCTCCCTGTTGAGGAATCAACATGTTCCCTTCATCGAGTTCATACTCTTGTGTATAGAGTGACTAAAGAGTTGAAACCATATGCTTGAGTTCGTTTAGCTACATTTGCAATTCTTCTTGTTCTTGAGGGGCTAGTTGATGTTGGGTATTTTGGGGAAACAATTGATATTGGGGCCACTGTTTTGGAGAAGGGTGTTGGATCTACGGATTGGAATTTGGGTTGTATGTGTAGGGTACCCTTGCTGAGAAAATGTTGCAAGCTTTTTTTGGTGCATTAATGATATGGTTTAAGTACTTGTCTATATTAGAAAGGTTGGCCATACTATCCTTGTTCATGTGACACTTGGTATATGGTTGGTCTTGGTCTTATAAGGACATGTTGGTTACGAATCTGCCATGAGGAAAAGATTTGTTGTTATTGCGCCCAGATTCGCCCACCAGATTGAAAGGCCGGAAGGAAGGAATGCCTTCCGTGCCAATCTCCGGAGAAGGTCGGCTTCCTGTGGGGTTTGTGTTAAGATAAGAGTGCAGGAAAGAGATAAAAGTGCGGAAAGAGATAAAAGTGCAGAAAGGGATTCCAAATGTGATTGGAGTTGGGTGGGGGGAATAAGCAGCACGGCAACGAATCAATCACCACTACTAACAGCATTCATCTACAAACATACATTGAAACTACAGCTATCAGCGATCCTATGTATCCTTTATCTATGCATTCCAGGAATACTTGGCCACCAAATGCTGGAGTCTAGAGTTCAGTACAACAACAAGCAATGACACAAGAAACATGAGGCATAAATGACAAGGAGAGGCAAGATACAAGATAAAAGACAGTAAGCAGAGCCAAGTATATGTTTGTATTTGAGGCAAACACACAGCTACAATTGTTCCCTAGCAATATATTCCCCTTCCACCACCTACAATGGAAAAGTGGTGGGTATTTATAGCCCAATTTCCCCCCGATTACATTCATGGGCACAAAGTCCCAGACAAGACAGTAGCTGACATGAGCGGCTGAGGAGCTGCTGATGCTAACTTCTGTCTGATAGGATTGTACTTGCAGTATGGTGTCCCTGAAGACGGTATAGCTACGTGGCAGCGCGTTGGGTCAAATATTCGGTCAGCAGGAATGCGGGTAGGTGCGGCAGATGGCACTTCACATCGGCTTAAATGGTGACAGATGGTGCCGATAGTGTATCCCATGCTTTGTCCTTGCGTGGTCAAGTCTTGGCTCGAATCCCAAAGATGGATACTTGTCAGATGCTGAGATATGACACGTGTCTGCGTTGAAAGGCAGTTTATCCAACTTTGCTCAGGATTAGGGCACTATCGGGTTGCGCAGGAAGAGAATAGCGCAGCTGGAAGGTCTTCTTGCCTAATGTTTTCTGAGTTAGCTTTACCCAACTGCGCACCGGTCAGAGGGTGCACTCCGACTTCACTGCGAAGTCGGGTGTCGCACCGGTGCTTGCTGTCTTCTTCCGCTGCTCGGACTACACACTAAAAAATGGGCGCACCCCGACTTCGCTGCGAAGTTGGGTGTCGTCCCAGCACTTAGCTGATTATCTGCTAGACCGCTCCCCTAGTGCGCCCAGGAAGAAGGGCGCACCCCGACTTCGCTGCGAAGTCGGGTGTCGCCCCCAACACTTAGTCAAATTTTTGGTTTGTTCCTGTCTGATTGCGCACTTCGGGCTCCCTATTGCGCTCCAACTGAGGGGCACTCCGACTTCGCTGTGAAGTCGGGTGTCGCCCAACACTTAGAATTTTTAGGGAGCACCTTTGTTATGGAAACTTACTGGGGGAAGAAAGGGAAAAGAAGAAGGGGGAATGAAATTGCAAGGAAGAGGGAGAAACGAAGAAAGGGAAAATGAGGAGAAGGAAAGGAAAAGAGCAGCTCACATGCAGAAACCAAAAACATGGCACCTCGTGCAAAATGTGGCAACATTCCTGGAGGATCGCAGGGTGTCGAGCTCACCTCGACGCAAAGAACCATGCCTTTATCCTTTGGGTACAGAGGAACTTCCTTCCCCTTCCTTCTGCTGCTCTGGTCGCTTCCCTTGGGGCAACTGTTCTTCTGCAGGTTCATTTTCACCAGTTGCCTCCTCGGTCCCGCCTTCTGAATCTGAGGGTTATCCACTTTTGGCCTCCCGCTCGCTTATGCGTTCGAACACAGCCTTAGTTTGATCCCAAACTACGGCTTGGAATGGTGTGGGATCGCTGATCTCCCTGAGTACTGCTTGGAATGCAGCGACCGCGTGCAAGTCAATGGTGTTATATCTTTTTCCCAACTCCTCAAGGGAAGAGTTGATCTTGCAGTACTTTGACACCATCTGGGTGACCTGAACTTCTTGAACTGGCTCTGTCCAGCTATCAATTTCAGCCGTATCTGCTCGAAGGATAGCCAGTTCTTCTTAACCTGCTCAAGGGTGAGGAACTCGCCATTTCTGACGTAGCTCGGACACCCATGCTCGGACAGAATGTGAAAGGGCGCCAGGAGAATGTGTCTTTCATGCTCTAAGGCGTCCAGCGCCTTCCTGGCCATTCTGATTTTTTTTGTCCTGGCAAAATAAGTGTGCAAGGTTACCCTTGCATCCGCCCACTCTGAGGCAAGTTGTGATATAGGGGCGACTTGGAAGCCTTCGCACTCTAACTCCTCCAGTTTCATAGCCAGGTCCAGCCATTGCCTTGCCTGGTGTTCGGCTTTCTCTACCACAGGCCTTCCCCGGGCGGATACTTCTTCAATTCTGGATACGAAATCCAGAACTGACAAGGACTTGACAAGGTTAGGCTTGCAACCTTGTAGCATACTAGCGCGCATCTCCTTTTCTTTGCTCTTTGAAAAGGCCGTCGCTTGTGATGCTTTCTCTATAAGCTGCGACTGCGCCTGTTTCAGCGAATCTTGTAGTTGTGAAATCTGCTCTAGCGCTGCTCTTTTCTCTTCTACGGTCTCCTGTTGAGAGGCGGCCAACTGAGCCTTAAGATCTTCTACTTCTTGTTGTGCTGACCCCAACTGCGCAGTAGCCCTAGCCAAGTCTTCTTCGAGCTGCCTTGTGGTATTCTGCAGCTGGAAAAGCGCCTCATGGGTCTTGAGATGCTTGACAAGGAGGTTTTCTGTTCTACGACGAATACCACGGATTTCGTAGTCCTCGTTGATGTCATCAAAGTTCTTCTCCTTTGTCTGAAGCTTGTAATCAGCCTCAGTCATGTCACGGAGAGGCTTCTTTACCTTTGGGACCAACTTTTCTGTTGTAAGTACTCTTCGATCTAGGTCAAACTTCGTGCGTTTTACCGGGGCGGCTATCTCTTCGGCCCTTCTACGCTTAACACCTTGAAGAAAGGAGGCTGATCCCCCCACGGCTCTTACTGCCAAAGGCTGGTCCTCGGTGATACTCATGAAATCGAGATCCTCCAGCGCCTGGGCTTGTTGCGGCATTTTCCCTACGAACAGTGAAGTGGGAGGGATTCCAGAGGGGGTAGCAGCCTTTGAGGGTGACCGGGTCCTAAGGGTGACAGGAGTTTGGGTGGATGGTGCTGGTAGGGTTTCGGTTGGCTGGGGCGAATGACGCAGAGATGAGGGAGCAGCTTCAGCGCTGGCTACGGGTGAAGGCTCTAGGGTTTGACTCAAGGATTGAAAGGCGTTGGGATCCTGAGCAAACTGGTCAAACGAGTGCAGGCCGCTGGATGGCGGGGTAGCTTGTGAGGCGGAAGACACGGCTACGGCTTGTCTTGATGGGGTGGGAGATGGGGCTTTTGCAGGGCTGATGCGATCTTGGGCCAATGGAACGGAGGACTTACCTGCGGGGTCCGCCTGAGCCGACGCTGGATGGATGGCTATAGCCTGGATGTTTGCTTGTGGTTCAGGGCTGTCTAAAGAGAGAACCTCTGACGCTGCCGTTTGCGACTGCTCTGCGGTCGATTGCTGTGCTAGCTCTTTAGGTCACTTGGTCCTTTCGACCTTTTTCCTCTTCTTTTCTCCCAACGCTGAGGTTGGTCCAAAAGAAAGCGACAATAAAGGGGCAGCAGGTGCTGATGTCCCCACGGTAAACTTGTACCTGGGTCACGCTGGAAGAATACCTACCGCACTTGGTCTACTGTCTGGCAAAGTGGACGTCTTTTTTGCTGGAGGGGCCAGCTCAGGAGTTGACCGTTCTGAACTTTGCACCGCTTCGGGCACTGCCACAGGAGCTACAGGCTGCATCGGGCCCACTTGGCTGCTGGTTGGAGTCGCGCTGGAAGATGCTGGAGTTGACAATGACTGAGAGGTAGCCCTTCTTTTATACCTTATATTTGCGCCTCGGGGAACGCAATTGCGAAATTCAAAGGGTTGCCACGTGTCGACGTGTTCGTCATAAAGTGTCGAAAACTCATCATCAACAGCAAGGTTCCTCCGGCTTGATTTGTCATGTTGCGTGCGACACCTCATCTTCCAACATTCGAGGATTTTGTCCTTATGCCAGTTGAGTTGCGCCACCTTAGCGAGGGACTTCTTGAAGCCAGCTGACTCCATTCGATGGTCCGGGTTTTGCTCCGGATTGTAGGTGACCTCCTCACAGTAAAATTCATGCCATGGTGGCCATGATTGCATCAAGTGAATGCGCCAGTGGAGGTCTACACCTGTCCTATTTCTTCTTTCTTGCATGATTTCAGCTCTAGGACAGATATGAGTGAACTTTCTCTGGACCCCAATTGGGTCGTACTTCCAGCGTTAAGGTAACATAATCAGGCCCATATCAATCAGCTCCCGCTCAAGATAAATGTGATGCCCGATTTCGAAGACTTGAATATTGGCCCAGGTCATTGGATATTTAAATATGTGACCTTTCTTTTTTCCCTAGCCAAATTCCTCTTCGACGTAATCCATCTACCGCGCCACCTCCATCCCGAATCGGTGGTCAGTGCAGAAGTAGGGCAACAAACATGGCTTTCCTTTGAATCCGTAGATTCGGACAACAATACCCTGAGTCGGCCTGAAGGTATCCCTGAACTCATTGTTCCACAGATACTTCGTCATAACCGCTGGTGGGCGAGTCGCGCCATGGTTGAACAATCCCATTGCCTAGCCCAAAAATTGAATATTGAAATCATAAAATGAGCCCTTCCGGTACAGGACCTCAGTCCATTCATACACGGGGAGCGGCTCTCCTTGTTCACTCACTTTCTTCAGGTTAGGGACGTTCATCCGGTAATGCATGTGATACAGGCATAGCCATGTGAGGAAGGAGCAAAACCGAAAGTCCGTCGACTGCTTCTGCTGCAGTCTCACCAGGCTCGCATGAATCGCGTATGCCAACCAGTCCGCCCAGTCGTAGAAGATAGGGCGCTTCCCACTCTTCTGCGTCGTGGAGTCGTAAAACTCCCCGTGCAGGATACACTCGGCCATCGCCAGCTGGAAAGGCCGCACCACTCTGTCTGAGTCGCAGCCGAGGACCCATGCCAGGATAATATAGATATATCTGTTTTCGAATCGATCCAGCGATGTGGGGCCGGTCGGCCACTATCTAGCATTTAGCGGAGTCTTCAGCTCTGAGTCTAGAAACTCTCTCATCCGCTTCGTCTGAGAAAATCTGCCGGTCTGCTCTTCTATGTTCACCCTTCTGATAATTGCATCGAGGCTGTACTGAAGTCCTGGAGCGAACGCTAGCTGGATACTCTCTCGAAAAAGAGTGAACAATACCCTTCCTTTGTTATCACATACCTGCCACGCAGCTGGTTTGTAGTATTCAACAATCGCTTCAACCAGCTTCGGGCACCAGTGAGTCGAAGGGCACAAGAACCAGTAAAGGTTTGACTTGTACGCAGCTCCGAGGTGGTGGGAAGGCGAAACCTTATCCACCCACTTTGCGATATTCAGACGTAGCTTCGAGAGACTGATGGAAAAGGAACCATCTTTGTATCCAGACAAGCGGTTGATTGGTGGAGGCGGAGTCTGGCCAACTATGCGCCTCTTCGTTCGAGATTTCACTTTCTTGTCCTTCTGCGATGTCGCGCTCTCATGAGCACTCGACTCTGGAGACTCTTCAGCTTCGCGCGGTTCTTCACTCGATTGTGCCTGTATGGGTGCTTTCCTCTTATCCATACTTGTCGAAACAACAGAGGCAGGAGCTACGGCTTCTGAGCTTGTCAGATTTATTCCTTGCAGTCAGGGAGTCAGCTCGAACAATATGAATTTTCTAACCGTGCCAGGGTCCTTTTGTAGACAGTGACTGCAACATTAATGGCACGAGGGAGGGAGTTAGGGCAGTTAACACTAGGTTGGTGGAGGCGTTGTGATTTTTGCGGCTGTGCATGGGCATTTTTTTTAGAAAAGCATGCTTTATTAGTTGTTGGCCCAAAACGCACCTTACCCTTTAAATGCATCATCATTGGTAATTGCACAATCATTTAAAACCTTCCTTGATCGTTGTGTCGCTGCTGACATCACCGCCACCATTCGGGCACACTTTTCAAAGAAGAATTTTCAAGTCCACAACCCAACTTAGCCTTGTGCCGAACATCGCCCTGGGCCGAACTTCGCCCGGGGCCCACACTTATGATTTTTCATGTTTTCTACAGTGGGCTGTTCGGACTTCGCCCGAAGTTCGGGGCGCAGTCGGACTTCGCTCATAAAACGGGCGCACTTCGAACTTTGCCCGAAAAATGGGCGCACATGGATAGACTTGGACACATTCGGCTTCTTTCACCAGATCACCTAGGGTGCGCCCGAGAATGGGGGCGCACTCGGACTTCACCCGAAAAACGGGCGCAATCCGACTTCGCCCAGCAACAAGGGCGCAGTCCGACACTTGGCATTTCCTTGTAGTCTGCTACCCAACTGCACCCTTTGGAGAGGGCGTAGCCCGATTTCGCTGCGAAGTCGGGTTGGGCAGCCAGACTTAGACATTTTAGCTCTTTTTTCAACTGCTTTCTTCCCTACTTCGCACCATTTTATTAGCGCTGCCCGACTTCGCCGCGAAGTCGGGGATTTACCTCAAACCTACTTGGGCTACTTGAGAAAATTAAAAACTGAAATATTTACATGTTAAAAACAAATACAAAAAGGAAAATATGTACAAATAAGGGCCCCTTCGGGCGCCTTCAATGGTGGTACATTTTCAGGTGGAACCCATTGACGGGAATGGGGAGGGGATGTCCCTCCATGTACCGGAGCACATATGCGTTGAACTGATTAACCCGGGAAATCTAATAGGGGCCCTCCCAGAGGGCATCGAACTTTCCATGGTTGCCAGGTTTGGCCTTCAACGAGTCCCATTTCAGCACCAAGTCCCCAATTTTGAAAACTCGGGCGGTGGTGCCTTTTGTGAACCAGCCTTGGGTTGCTTCAACGATGCTTGGTGAAGGCCTGGTACGCTTTCTCTCTGTCTTCCTCCAACTGCAGCAGTTGGCAAAGTCTGTCTTCTACTGGATCCCCGCTGCTTCTTTCCTCATCAAGCATCCAGAGAGCGGGTATTTCAATGTGCGTTGGCAAGACAGCTTCTTTGCCGTACACGAGCGCATAAGGGGACGTTTTGATGGACTTTTTGAATGAAATTTTGTCCGCCCATAGCGCCCGATCTAGGAGTAGGTGCCAAGTCCTCTTGTTTTTCTCTACTGTCCTTCGGATGATCTTCAGTAGGTTCTTGTTGGTGGACTCGGCAAGACCGTTCCCCTATGGGTAGTAGTTGGAAGACATCTTGTGATAGATGCCAAACTTGCTGGTGTACTCCGTGAGTACTGTGCCTGCGAACCCCAGACCATTGTTCATTACTATCAACTCGGGGACCCCAAAACGGGTAATTAGGCTCTCAAGGAATCTGATGACCGTCTCTTGGTCGGCGTTCTTTATGGGGATCGCCTCTGCCCACCGCATGAAGTAGTCGGTGGCGGTTAAGATAAAATTTCTTGTCGATTGGGATGGGCAAGCGGAGGAGGGCCTCTGCTCTGTCAAGGTCCATGGCTAAGCCTTTTTCGGAGATGACATGCCCCAACAGTTTTCCTTCTTTCATTGCGAAGACAGATTTCTTCGGGTTTATGGAGATGCCGAATTCACGTCACCTTTAGAATATTTTCCGCAGGTGGGGAACATGATCTCCTCGCTTGTGAGAGAAAACAGTCATGTCATCCAAGTAGATGACAATCATTTTTTTGAGCAACTCTCGGAAGGCCAGGTCCATGGTTCTTTGGAATGTGGCGCCAGCATTGGATAAGTCGAAAGGCATGCACTGATAGGCAAATGTTCCCCATTTGGTGGTGAACATCGTCTTGTGTTGGTCCTCATCCTTGACCCATATCTGGTTGTAGCCAGAAAAACTGTCTAAGAGGGAAAATCTCTGGGCTATAGCAACTATATGGAGGATCTGATCGATCTGGGGAAGCGGGTAATGGTCCTTGAGGGAGGCCTGATTTAGATTTCTGAAGTCCATGCAAAGACGAATGTCTTCGTTCTTCTTCCTCACGGGAACCAGGTTCACAACCCAAGATGAATGCTTGATGGGGTAGATGATCTTGGCCTCCAGCATCTTCAAGAGCTCGGCCTTCATCATGGCCTCGATTTTTGGATTGAAGGCCCTCTATTTCTGTCGGAATGGCTTGGCGCCATCCTCTAGCTCAATGGTATGCTGGATTATTTCTGTCATACCCCTTCAAGTCCTGGTAGCTCCAGGCTACTATGTCAGGGAACTCTCGACATAATGCTCTGATCTACTCGAGTTCCTCTGTGGTGCATTCTGTCCCGACCTTGATTGATTTACCAGGTTCCAGCTCCAGGTCAGCATACTGCTTGGAGTCTACTTTGATCCGATGTGATATGGCTCTGTCATTCTGATCAAATAGACTCTCTAGAGTAATCAGTCCTTTTGGGACATGATTATTTTTTAACTGTATCAACCCCTCATATTGCTCGTCATCAGGGTCTCTACCTTCGATTGAACAGGATTCATTTACCAAAAATGTGACGATCTCCTCGTCACAGTTGAACACCTGCCAGTGGGTATCCTTATCAGGCATAGAAGGCCTGTAAATGGTACAAACCGGCTTTGGCTTCTGGACAGTGTCATCAGCCAGAATTTTCCTGGCTCCAACAGATGCCAAAATGTCAGCATGCTTGTTTTTATCGCATGAAATAGCCTTGACATTCAATGAGTCAAAAGACTCCATCAGATCCCAGACCTGATTTCGGTACGCCTTGAGATAGTGCTTTTTAGAGGCGCACTTAGTCGTAATCTGGTGGCACACCAGCTCTGAGTCTCCGTAGATATGCATATGTTTAATCCCTATCCTCTCCGCTTTTCGCAAACCCAAGCATAGGGCTTTGTACTCCGCCGCATTGTTGGTACAGCTCCAGGCCAGCCTGTAGGTGTAATCCTTCTGGATCCCGGTTGGGGAAACCAAAAGTACTCCAGCACCGGCGCTATTTTTGCATCGTGCGCCGTCAAAGAAAAGCTTCCACAGCTTTTTAGGTGCAGGTCCCACTTCTCTTCTGGCCGACTTGTCAAGCCTCTCAGGCTGAACAATAGTGTAGCAGCCTTGCTCAGTTTCAATCACGACGTTGAAGTCCCGCAAGGAGAATTCATCTTCTACTTGCAGTTGTTCGAGAGCTTGCTTTGTCATGTCCATTGTCACCAGCTCTTCCTCCGTCAGCTGAACCATGCAGTCCTCAGGCTCTTCACCGGGTATCTTCTCTACTAAGTAAGTAGAAGGCTTCTCATTGAAGATTTTCAATCTCCTTCCTTTAAAGGGCACTTCCATGTGCGAGTAGTCCAGAGACAGATACCCTCCCAACTTCGTAGTGAACTACCTAGAGAGACACATGTTGAAGTAGGGTTACAAGACGATGACCACAACCTCTTGGATGACCACAATGTCGAGAGCTTTGTGCAGCCGAATAGGGATGTCTTTAATGACACCGACTATTTTGACAGGGGTGTCATCTAGTTGTAGCACGCCTTGGCTGCTCCTTGTGTACTCCATCCCGATTTCGTCACAGACGACTCTCGACATTACGGTCGTGGAAGCACCATAATCCACCATGCAGTTGTGTACTATGTGCCCTTGCATCCGTAATGACAGATAGAAGGGAGGCGGTCTGTTCTTCCCAGTGGCTGAGACTGTCAAGGGTTGCACCAGGACAGCGGGTTGTATACGCTTGCCATTCTTCATGATTTTCAGAGATTCCTGCAGCAGATCAACCTGGCCTGGGAGCTGAAGAGCATCATACATGTTGATCCTCGCGGGGGTTCTCTTCAACTCGTCTACTATGCCGTAGCCCGAAGTGCTAGCTCCTTCCGCTTCTTTTGCCGGTTCATACTTCGTCCGCATCGCTGAGTGGCCTCAACTCTCTCGTCTCTTGGTCAGAGACGGATATCTCAGCTTCTCCTGAGCTTGTTCTTTAGTTTCAGCTGGAGGCTGAGCAGTGGGAGCTTTAGCCGAAAGAGCTTTGGCTATGGGAGGCTTGACTGTGGGAGTCTTCGTCGGAGGAGTCTTTTCTTTGGCTGTGTAGGGCCACAACCTCTTGTAGGGTGGTAGCTCCTCAGGTTGTGCCTTATCTCTTCTGGTGTACACCTTCAAGGGTTTTGCTGCAGCTTCGAAAGACTTTCTATTTTCCTTAGCAGGAGGCGGCATCGAAACTTCCTCTGAAACGGCGAAATTACTTTCATCGCCCAGGATCATGTAGAGTTCTTCGTCCTCTATGGCGCTGCCGGCCAAGGTCTGGAGGTAGTGTTGATGCAGGGTGCAGTCTTCCTCAACATGCGGGTCATTGCATGTCATGCACCAGTTGACCTGGTCAGAAGTACCAGGTTCGTCTTCAATGGCAGCATTCCTCGGAGGGGGCCGCCTTTGCAGTTGTTGCTCAGGGGGCCGATCTTTTGTTAATGTCGGGGGCGAGTATGACCTCCTTGGAGCCAGGTCCATCTTGGCCTACTTCTTTTTCAGGACAATCATGTCGTTGGACATGGTGTGATAGCCAGAGGCCAGAGCTCGGACCTCCTGAAGGATTTGATTCTGAATATCATGGTCAGGATGCGATGAAAACGAAGCTGGGGGAAGAAATGCAGCCAATGGAGGAGGAGAGGAATATTGTGCATGTTGCGGGGGAGCAGGAAGTGCTAGAAAACACGAAGGACGAGGAGATGGGTAATGAATTTGCGGCGGGCCGTAAGGACTCACGACCGGCGCCGGATTCCATTGCTGCTGGGGTTGTTGTCTTGAAGTGGACGGCTCCGAACCAGAAGCTGATGGATACTGCGATCGGGGAAAATCAGGGTAGATGGGCAGCTGTACTCTATGCGGAAGCCTACCGATGGAGATGATGTCCATTTCAGCTTGTTGGGCAGCCTCGTACAGAGCGGGGAACGTGTTGATTCTGGCAACCTTCAACAGTAGGCAAATGTCTGAGTTGAAAGATCTCAGATAGTAGTAGGCGGCCTGACCTGCTGATGGTCGGAGTTCACGAGGCACTCGTTTCCAAGACCTTGCAAACCTGATGTTGAAGTCTGACACCTCCTCTTGGGGGTGTCTCTGAATACTTTGGAATTGATGTAGCAAATAAGAGGGATCAGCAGACTCGTTGCATCCTTTCACGAGCCTGTCGGCTAACTGTCGCCACCCTGTGATGGATCCCTTTGGTAGTGATCTCCACCAGTAGAGAAGCTTTCCCCCTAGGGAAAGGGCTAGTAGACGGGTCTTCACACTTTCGTCAGTAATGGAGTGTAGCGCAGCCAGGGCAAGAATGTCCTGGATGTGTTCGTACACCGTCTTGTCGTAGTCGTCGTATGTAGGGATAGACTTTAAGGCAGCAGGGGGCACAACTTGTTGTCCGACTAGGGCCAAGGGCCCCGTAGAATCCACCATCAGGAAGAGGTCATCATCATCCAGATGATCAGCCATGTCTGCTTCTGACCCGATAGTGTACTCGGTATCGAAACTGTCCGAAGATGTGGATTCTTCTTCGGCCTCAACTTGTTCAATTTCAGCCTTGACTTCTTGGATTTTAGCCTCGGCCTTTTCTTGGATTTCTTCTTCGCAAGCTTAGTGATCAGCCAGCCTGACGCGCTCGCCTGGAGCGTCAATGTCAATTTCGTAAAATTCAGGCGGGTTCTACGGGTTCTTTGCTCGCCACCTTCTCGTTTGCATGAAGGCGTTAGGACCGGTCTTCATGGACTCAGAGAGTGTTCATATGATTGCAGAGTCGTCAGGTGCTCTGATTTTAAACAGCAATGAAGCGAGCACTAGTACTTCGATTCTATTTGGGGGTGGGAAACTACCATGTCCCACCGGCCAAGGCCAAGAAACTGGTGGCACAGATGGGTTTATCAAATTGGAATAGTACTTGTCCCACCGGTTTGGATCCTACTGAGACAGATGCAGTCTGTCCCACCGGGCGTGCCAGACAAATTGTTGGTTACGAATCTGCCATGAGGAAAGGATTTGTTGTTATTGCGCCCAGATTCGCCCACCAGATTGAAAGGCCGGAAGGAAGGAATGCCTTTCGTGCCAATCTCCGGAGAAGGCCGGCTTCCTGTGGGGTTTGTGTTAAGATAAGAGTGGAGGAAAGAGATAAAAGTGCGTAAAGAGATAAAAGTGCAGAAAGGGATTCCAAATGTGATTGGAGTTGGGTGGGGGGAATAAGCAGCATGGCAACGAATCAATCACCACTACTAACAACATTCATCTACAAACATACATTGAAACTACAACTATCAACGATCCTATGTATCCTCTATCTATGCATTCCAGGAATACTTGGCCACCAAATGCCGGAGTCTAGAGTTCAGTACAACAACAAGCAATGACACAAGAAACATGAGGCATAAATGACAAGGAGAGGCAGCATACAAGATAAAAGACAGTAAGCAGAGCCAAGTATATGTTTGTATTTGAGGCAAACGCATAGCTACAATTGTTCCCTAGCAATATATTCCCCTTCCACCACCTACAATGGAAAAGTGGTGGGTATTTATAGCCCAATTTCCCCCCGATTACATTCATGGGCACAAAGTCCCAGACAAGACAGTAGCTGACATGAGCGGTTGAGGAGTTGCTGATATTGACTTCTGTCTGGCAAGACTATACTTACAACATGGTGTCCCTGAAGACGGTACAACTACGTGGCAGCGCGTTGGGTCAAATCTTCGGTCAGCAGGAATGCGGTTAGGTGCGGCAGATGGCACTTCACATCGGCTTAAATGGTGACAGATGGTGTCGGTAGTGTAGCCCATGCTTTGTCCTTGCGCGGTCAATTCTTTGCTCGAATCTCGAAGATGGATACTTTTCAGATGCTGAGGTATGACACGTGTCTGCCTTGAAAGGCAGTTTATCCAACTTCGCTCAGGATTCGGGCGCTATTGGGTTGCGTAGGAAGAGAAAAGCGCAGCTGGAAGGTCTTCTTGCCTAATGTTTTCTAAGTTAGCTTTACCCAACTACGCACCGGTCAGAGGGTGCACTCCGACTTCACTGCAAAGTCAGGTGTCGCACCGGTGCTTGTTGTCTACTTTCGCTACTTAGACTGCGCACTGAAAAAGGGGCGCACCCAGACTTCACTACGAAGTCGGGTGTCACCCCAGCACTTAGCCGATTATCTGCTAGACCTCTCCCTAGTGCGCCTAGGAAGAAGGGCGCACCCTGACTTCGCTGCGAAGTCGGGTGTCGCCCTTGACACTTAGTCAAATTTTTGGTTTGTTCTTGCCTGATTGCGCACATCGGGCTGCGAAGTCGGGTGTCGCCCTTGACACTTAGTCAAATTTTTGGTTTGTTCTTGCCTGATTGCACACATCGGGCTCCCTACTGCGCTCCAACTGAGGGGCACACTCCGACTTCGTTGTGAAGTCAGATGTTGCCCCAACACTTAGAATTTTCATGGAACACCTCTGTTCTGGAAACTTACTGGGGGAAGAAAGGGAAAAGAAGAACGGGGAATGAAATTGCAAGGAAGAGGGAGAAAGGGAGAAACAGAAAATGAGAAGGAAAGGAAAAGAGCAGCTCACACATAGAAACCAAAAACATGGCACCTCGTGCAAAATGTGGCAACATTCCAGGCGACTCCCGGGGTGTCGAGCTCGCCTCGACGCAAAGAACCATGCCTTTATCCTTTGGGTACAGAGGAACTTCCTTCCCTTGCCTTCTGCTGCTCTGGTTGCTTCCCTTGGGGCAACTATTCTTCTTCAGGTTCACTTTCACCAGTTGCCTCCTCAGTCCCGCCTTCTGAATCTGAGGGTTCTCCACTTTCGGCCTCCCGCTCGCTTATGCGTTCGAACGCAGCCTTAGCTTGATCCCAGACTACGGCTTGGAATGGTGTGGGGTCGTTGATCTCCCTGAGTACTGCATGGAATGCAGCGACCGCGTGTAGGTCAATGGTGTTATATCTTTTTCCCAACTCCTCAAGGGAAGAGTTGATCTTGCAATACTTTGACACCATCTAGGTGACCTGAACTTCTTGAACTGGCTCTGTCCAGCTATCAATTTTAGCTGTATCTGCTTCGAAGGACAGCTAGTTCTTCTTAACCTGCTCAAGGGTGAGGAACTCGCCATTTCTGACGTAGCTCGGACACCCATGCTCAAACAGAATGTGAAAGGGCGCTAGGAGAATGTGTCTTTCATGCTCTAAGGCGTCCAACGCCTTCCTGGCCATTCTGATTTTTTCTGTCCTGGCAAAATAAGTGTGCAAGGTTACCCTTGCATCTGCCCACTCTGAGGCAAGTTGTGATATAGGGGTGACTTGGAAGCCTTCACGCTCTAACTCCTCAAGTTTCATAGCCAGGTCCATCCATTGCCTCGCCTGGTGTTCGGCTTTCTCTACCACAGGCCTTCCTCGGGCGGATACTTCTTCAATTCTGGATACAAAATCCAGAACTGACAAGGACCTGACAAGGTTAGGCTTGCAACCTTGTAGTAGACTAGCGCGCATCTCCTTTGCTTTGCTCTTTGAAAAGGTCGTCGCTTGTGATGCTTTCTCTGTAAGCTACGACTGCGCCTGTTTCAGCGAATCTTGCAGTTGTGAAATCTGCTCTAGTGCTGCTCTTTTCTCTTCTGTGGTCTCCTGTTGAGAGGAGGCCAACTGAGCCTTAAGATCTTCTACTTCTTGTTGTGCTGACCCCAACTGTGCAGTAGCCCTAGCTAAGTCTTCTTCGAGCTGCCTTGTGGTATTCTACAGCTGGAAAAGCGCCTCATGGGTCTCGAGATGCTTGACAAGGAGGTTGTCTGTTCTACGATGAATACCGTGAATTTCGTATTCCTCATTGATGTCATCAAAGTTCTCCTTTTTCTGAAGCTCGTAGTCAGCCTTGGTCATGTCACGGAGAGGCTTCTTTACCTTTGGGACCAACTTTTCTGTTGTAAGCACTCTTCGATCTAGGTCAAACTTCGTGCATTTGACCGGGGTGGCTATCTCTTCGGCCCTTCTACAATTAACGCCTTGAAGAAAGGACGCTGATCCCCCCGCGACTCTTACTGCTAGAGGCTGGTCCTCGGTGATACTCATGAAATCAAGATACTCCAGCGCCTGGGCTTGCTGCGGCATTTTCCTTGCGAACAGTGAAGTAGGAGGGATTCCAGAGGGGGTAGCAGCCTTTGAGGGCGACCGGGTCCTAGGGGTGACAGGAGTTTGGGTGGATGGTGCTGGTAGGGTTTCGGCGAAGGATGCGGAGATGAGGGAGCAGTTTCAACGCTGGCTGCGGGTGAAGGCTCTAGGGTTTGACTCAGGTATTGAAAGACATTGGGATCCTTAGAAAACTAGTCAAATGAGTGTAGGCCGCTGGATGGCGGGGTAGCTTGTGAGGCGGAAGACACGGCTACGACTTGTCTTGATGGGGTCAAAGATGGGGCTTTTGCAGGGCTGACACGGACTTGGGCCAATGGAACGGAGGACGTACCTACGGGCTCCACTTAAGCCGACGCTGGATGGATGGCTGCAACCTAGATGTTTGCTTGTGGTTCAGGGCTGTCTAAAGAGACAACCTTCGGCACTGTCGTTTGCGACTGCTCTGCGGTCGATTGTTGTACTAGCTCTTTAGGTCGCTTGGTCCTTTTGACCTTTTTCTTCTTCTTTTCTCCCAACGCTGAGGTTGGTCCAAAAGAAAGCAGCAATAAAGGGGCGGCAGGTGCTGATGTCCCCATGGTAAACTTGTACCTGGGTCGTGCTGGAAGAATACCTGCCACACTTGGTCTACTGGCTGACAACGCAGACGTCTTTTCTGCTGGAGGGGCCAGCTCAGGAGTTGACCGTTCTGAACTTTGCGTCGCTTCAGGCACTGCCATAGGAGCTACAGGATACATCGGGCCCACTTGGCTTCTAGTTGGAGTCGCGTTGGAAGATGCTGGAGTTGACAATGACTGAGAGGTAGCCCTTCTTTTATAACTTATATTTGCGCCTCAGGGAACGCAATTACGAAATTCAAAGGGCCGCCACATGTCGACGTGTTCGTCATAAAGTGTCGAAAAACTCATCATCAACAGCAAGGTTCCTTCGGCTTGATTTTTCATGTTGCATGCGACACCTCATCTTCCAGCATTCGGGATTTTGTCCTTATGCCAATTGAGTGGCGCCACCTTAGCGAGGAACTTCTTGAAGCCAGCTGACTCCATTCGATGGTCCGGGTTTCGCTCTGGATCGTAGGTGACCTCCTCACAGTAAAATTCATGCCATGGTGGCCATGATTGCATCAAGTGAATGCGCCAGTGGAGGTCTACACCTGTCCTGTTTCTTCTTTCTTGCATGATTTCAGCTCTAGGACAGATATAAGTGAACTTTCCTCGGACCCCGATTGGGTCGTACTTCCAGAATTGAGGTAACATAATTAGGCCCATATCAATCAGCTCCCGCTCAAGATAAACGTGTTGCCCGATTTCGAAGACTTGAATATTGGCCCAGGTCATTGGATATTTAAATATGTGGCCTTTCTTTTTCCTTGGCCAAATTCCTCTTCGACATAATCCATCTATCGCGCCACCTCCATCCCGAATTGGTGGTCAGTGTAGAAGTAGGGCAACAAACATGGCTTTCCTTTGAATCCGTAGATTCAGACAACAATGCCCTGAGTCAGCCTGAAGGTATCCCCGAACTCATTGTTCCACAGATACTTCGTCATAACCGCTGGTGGGCGAGTCGCGCCATGGTTGAACAATCCCATTGCCTGGCCCAGAAATTGAATATTGAAATCATAAAATGAGCCCTTCCTGTACAGGACCTCAGTCCATTCGTACACGGGGAGCGGCTCTCCTTGTTCACTCACTTTCTTCAGGTTAGGGACGTTCATCCGTAATGCATGTGATACAGGCATAGCCATGTGAGGAAGGAGCAAAACCGGAAGTCCGTCGACTGCTTCTGCTGCAGTCTCACCAGGCTCGCATGAATCGCGTATGCCAACCAGTCCGCCCAGTCGTAGAAGATAGGGCGCTTCCCACTCTTCTGCGCCGTGGAGTCGTAAAACTCCCCGTGCAGGATACACTCGGCCATCGCTAGCTAGAAAGGCCGCACCACTCTGTCTGAGTCGCAACCGAGGACCCATGCCAGGATAATATAGATATATCTGTTTTCGAATCGATCCAGCGGTATGGGGCCGGTCGGCCACTGTCCAGAATTTAGCGGAGTCTTTAGCTCTGAGTCTAGAAACTCTCTCATCCGCTTCGTCTGATAAAATCTGCCGGTATGCTCTTCTATGTTCACCCTTCTGATAATTGCATCGGGGCTGTACTGAAGTCCTGGAGCGAATGCTAGCTGGATACTCTCTCGAAAAAGAGTGAACAACACCCTTCCTTTGTTATCGCAGACCTGCCGCGCAGCTGGTTTGTAGTATTCAACAATCGCTTCAACCAGCTCCGGGCACCAGTGGGTCGGAGGGCACAGGAACCAGTAAAGGTTTGACTTGTACGCAGCTTCGAGGTGGTGGGAAGGTGAAACCTTATCCACCCACTTTGCGATGTTCAGACGCAGCTTCGAGAGACTGATGGAAAAGGAACCGTGTTTGTATCCAGACAAGCGGTTGATTGGTGGAGGTGGAGTCTGGCCAACTACGTGCCTCTTCGTTCGGGATTTCGCTTTCTTGTCCTTCTGCAGTGTCGCGCTCTCATGAGCACTCGACTCTGGAGACTCTTCAGCTTCACGCGGTTATTCACTCGATTACGCCTGTACGGGCGCTTTCCCCTTATCCATCCTTGTCGAAACAACAGAGGCAGGAGCAATAGCTTCTGAGCTTTTTAGATTTATTCCTTGCAGTCAGGGAGTCATCTCGAACAATATGAATTTTCTAACCGCACCAAGGTCCTTTTGTAGACAGTGACTGCAACATTAATGGCGCGAGGGAGGGAGTTAGGGCAGTTAACTCTGGGTTGGTGGAGGCGTGATTTTGGCGGCTGCGCATGGGCATTTTTTTTAGAAAAGCATGCTTTATTAGTTGTTGGCCCAAAACGCACCTTACCCTTTAAATGCATCATCATTGGTAATTGCGCAATCATTTAAAACCTTCCTTGATCGTTGTGTCGCTGCTGACATCACCGCCACCATTCGGGCACACTTTTCAAAGAAGAATTTTCAAGTCCATAACCCAACTTAGCCTTGTGTCGAACTTCGCCCGGGGCCCACACTTATGATTTTTCATGTTTTCTCGGTGGGCTGTTCGGACTTCGCTCAAAATTCGGGGCGCAGTCGGACTTCGCCCGAAAAACGGGCGCACTTCGATAGACTTGGACGCTTTCAGCTTCTTTCACCGGATCACCCAGGGTGCGCCCGAGAATGGGGGCGCACTCGGACTTCACCCGAAAAACGGGTGCAATCTGACTTCGCCCAGAAACAAGGGTGCAGTCCGACACTTGGCATTTCCTTATAGTCTGCTACCCAACTGCGCCCTTTGGAGAGGGTGCAGCCCGATTTCACTGCGAAATCGGGTTGGGCAGCCAGACTTAGACATTTTAGCTCTTTTTTTAATTGCTCTCTTCCCTACTTCGCACCATTTGATGAGCGCTGCCCGACTTCGCTGCGAAGTCGGGGATTTGCCTCAGACCTACTTGGGCTACTTGGAAAATTAAAAATTGAAAACTGAAATATTTACATGCTAAAAACAAATACAAAAAGGAAAATATGTACAAAGAAGGGCCCCTTCGGGCGCCTTCAGTGGTGGTACATTTTCAGGTGGAACCCGTTGACAGGAATGGGGAGGGGATGTCCCTCCATGTCCCGGAGCACATATGCGTTGAACTGATTAACCCGGGCAATCTGATAGGGGCCCTCCCAGAGGGCATCGAACTTTCCATGGTTGCCAGGTTTGGCCTTCAACGAGTCCCATTTCAGCACCAGGTCCCCAATTTTGAAAACTCGGGCGGTGGTGCCTTTTGCGAACCAGCCTTGGGTTGCTTCAGCGTGCTTGGTTTAGGCCTGGTGCGCTTTCTCTCTGTCTTCCTCCAACTGCAGAAGTTGGCAAAGTCTGTCTTCTCATCGGATCCCCGTCGCTTCTTTCCTCATCAAGCATCCAGAGAGCGGGTATTTCAATGTGCGTTGGCAAGACAGCTTCTTTGCCGTACACGAGCGCATAAGGGGATGTTTTGATGGACTTTTTGAATGAAATTTTGTTCGCCCATAGCGCCCGATCCAGGAGTAGGTGCCAAGTCCTCTTGTTTTTCTCTACTGTCCTTCGGATGATCTTCAGTAGGTTCTTGTTGGTGGACTCGGCAAGACCGTTCCCCTGCGGGTAGTAGTTGGAAGACATCTTGTGATAGATGCCAAACTTGTTGGTGTACTCCGTGAGTACTACGCCTGCTAACCCCAGACCATTGTCCGTTACTATCGACTTGGGGACCCCGAAATGGGTAATTAGGCTCTCGAGGAATCCGATGACCGTCTCTTGGTCGGCGTTCTTTGTGGGGATCGCCTCTGCCCACTGCGTGAAGTAGTCGGTGGTGGTTAAGATAAACTTTCTTGTCGATTGGGATGGGCAAGCGGAGGAGGGCCTCTGCTCTGTCAGGGTCCATGGCTAAGCCTTTTTCAAAGATGACATGCCCCAGCAGTTTTCCTTCTTTCACCGCAAAGACATATTTCTTCGGGTTTATGGAGATGCCGAATTCACGACACCTTTAGAATATTTTCCGCAGGTGGGGAACATGATCTCCTCGCTTGTGAGAGAAAACAGTCATGTCATCCAAGTAGATGACAATCACTTTGTTGAGCAACTCTCGGAAGGCCAGGTCCATGGCTCTTTGGAATGTGGCGCCAACATTGGATAAGCCGAAAGGCATGCACTAATAGGCGAACGTTCCCCATTTGGTGGTGAACGTCGTCTTGTGTTGGTCCTCATTCTTGACCCATATCTGGTTTTAGCCGAAAAAACCGTCTAAGAGGGAAAATCTCTGGGCTCTAGCAACTATATGGAGGATCTGATCGATCTGGGGAAGCGGGTAATGGTCCTTGAGGGAGGCTTGATTTAGATTTCTGAAGTCCACGCAAAGACGAATGTCTCCGTTCTTCTTCCTCAGGGAACCAGGTTCACAACCTAGGATGAATGCTTGATGGGGTAGATGATCTTGGCCTCCAGCATCTTCAAGAGCTCGGCCTTCATCATGGCCTCGATTTTTGGATTGACGGCCCTCTGCTTCTGTCGGAATGGCTTGGCGCCATCCTCTAGCTCAATGGTATGCTTGGATTATTTCTCTGTCATACCCCTTCAAGTCCTGGTAGCTCCAGGCTACTATGTCGTGGAACTCTCGACAAAATGCTCTGATCTGCTCGAGTTCCTCTGTGGTGCAGTCTGTCCCGACCTTGATTGATTTACCAGGTTCCAGCTCCAGGTCAGCATACTGCTTCGGTCCTACTTTGATCCGATGTGATATGGCTCTGTCGTTCTGATCAAATAGACTCTCTAGAGTAATCAGTCCTTTTGGGACATGATTATTTTTTAACTGTATCAACCCCTCATATTGCTCGTCATTAGGGTCTCTACCTTCGATTGAACAGGCTTCATTTACCAAAAATGTGACAATCTCCTCGTCACAGTCGAACACCTGCCAGTGGGTATCCTTATTAGGCACAGAAGGCCTGTAAATGGTATGAACCGGCTTCGACTTCTAGACAGTGTCATCAACCGAAACGTACCTGGCTCCAATAGAAGCCAGAATGTCAGAATGCTTGTTTTTCTCGCGTGAAATAGCCTTGACATTCAATGAGTCAAAAGACTCCATCAGATCCTAGACCCGATTTCGGTACGCCATGAGATAGTGCTTTTCAAAGGCGCACTTATTCGTAATCTAGTGGCACACCAACTCTGAGTCTCCGTAGATCTGTACATGTTTAATCCCTATCCTTGTCGCTTTTCGCAAACCCAAGCATAGGGCTTCATAATCTGTCGCATTGTTGGTACAGCTCCAAGCCAACCTGTAGGTGTAATCCTTCTGGATCCCGGTTGGGGAAACCAAAAGTACTCCAGCACTGGCACCATTTTTGCATTGTGCGTCGTCAAAGAAAAGCTTCCACAGCTTTTTAGGTGCAGGTCCCACTTCTCTTCTGGCCGACTTGTCGAGCCTCTCAAGCTGAACAATAGTGTAGCAGCCTTGCTCAGTTTCAATCATGACGTTGAAGTCTTGCAAGGAGAATTCATCTTCTACTTGCAGTTGTTCGAGAGCTTGCTTCGTCATGTCCATTGTCACCAATTCTTCCTCCGTCAGCTGAACCATGCAGTCCTCAGGCTCTTCTCCGGGTATCTTCTCTACTAAGTAAGTAGAAGGCTTCTCATTGAAGATTTTCAGTCTCCTTCCTTTAAAGGGCACTTCCATGTGCGAGTAGTCCAGAGACAGATACCCTCCCAACTTCATAGTGAACTACCTAGAGAGACACATGTTGAAGTAGGGTTCCAAGACGATGACCACAACCTCTTGGATGACCACAATGTCGAGAGCTTTGTGCAGCCGAATAGAGATGTCTTTAATGACACCGACTATTTTGACAGGGGTGTCATCTAGTTGCAGCACGCCTTGGCTTCTCCTTGTGTACTCCATCCCGATTTTGTCACAGGCGACTCTCGACATTACAGTCGTGGAAGCACCATAATCCACCATGCAGTTGTGTACTATGTGCCCTTGCATCCGTAATGACAGATAGAAGGGATGCGATCTGTTCTTCCCAGTGGCTGAGATTGTTAGGGGTTGCACCAGGACAACGGGTTGTATCTGCTTGCCATTCTTCATGATTTTCAGAGATTCCTGCAGCAGATCAACCTGGCCTGGGAGCTGAAGAGCATCATACATGCTAATCCTCGCGGGGGTTCTCTTCAACTCGTATACTATGCTATAGCCCAAAGTGCTAGCTCCTTCCGCTTCTTTTGTCGGCTCATACTTCGTCCGGTACTGCTGAGTGGCCTCAACTCTCTGTCTCTTGGTCAGAGATGGATATCTCAGCTTCTCCTGAGCTTGTTCTTTAGTTTCAGCTGGAGGCTAAGCAGCGGGAGCTTTAGCAGAAAGAGCTTTGGCTATGGGAGGGTTGACTGCGGGAGTCTTCGTCGGAGGAGTCTTTTCTTTGGCTGTGTAGGGCCACAGCCTCTTGTAGGGTGGTGGCTCCTCAGGTTGCGCCTTATCTCTTTTGGCGTACACCTTCAAGGGTTTTGTTGCAGCTTCGACAAAATTTTTGTTTTCCTTGGTAGGAGGTGGCATCGCAACTTCCTCTGAAACGACAAAATTACTTTCATCGCCCAGGATCATGTAGAGTTCTTCGTCCTCTATGGCGCTGTCGGCCAAGGTCTGTAGGTAGTGTTGATGCAAGGTGCAGTCTTCCTCAGCATGCGGGTCATTGCATGTCATGCACCAGTTGACCTGGTCAGAAGTACCAAGTTCGTCTTCAATGGCAGCATTCCTCGGAGGGGGCCGCCTTTGCAGTTGTTGCTCGGGGGGCCAATCTTTTGTTAATGCCGAGGGTGGGTATGGCCTCCTTGGAGCCAGGTCCATCTGGGCCTACTTCTTTTTCAGGACAATCATGTCGTTGGACATTGTGTGATAGCCAGAGGCTAGAGCCCGAACATCCTGAAGGATTTGATTTTTAATATCATGGTCAGGAGGCGGCGACAACTGAGCTAGGGGAGGCAATGCAGCCAATGGAGGAGTGGAATATTATGCATGCTGCGGGGGAAGTTCTGGAAAATGCGAAGGACGAGGAGACGGGTAATGAATTTACGACGGGCTGTAAGGACTCAAGCACGACGCTAGATTCCATTGCTGTTGGGGTTGTTGTCCTGAAGTGGACGGCTCTGAACCAGAAGCTGAAGGATACTGCAATCGGGGAAAATCAGGGTAGATGGGCGGTTGTACTCTGTGCGGAAGCCTGCCTATGGAGATGATGTCCATTTCATCTTGTTGGGCAGCCTTGTACAGAGCGGGGAACGTGTTGATTCTGGCAACCTTCAGTAGTAGGCAAATGTCTGAGTTGAAAGATCTCAGATAGTAGTAGGCGGCCTGACCTGCTGATGGTCGGAGTTCGCGAGGCACTCGTTTCCAAGACCTTGCAAACTTGATGTTGAAGTCTGACACCTCCTCTTGGGGGTGTCTCTGAATACTTTGGAACTGATGCAGCAAAGAAGAGGGATCAGCAGACTCGTTGCATCCTTTCACGAGCCTACCAGCTAACTGTCGCCACCCTGTGATGGATCCCTCTGGTAGTGATCTCCACCAGTAGAGAAGCTTTCCCCTTAGGGAAAGGGCTAGCAGACGGGTCTTCACACTTTCGTCAGTAATGGAGTGTAGCGCAGCCAGGGCAAGAATGTCCTGGATGTGTTCGTACACCGTCTTGTCGTAGCTGTCGTATGTAGGGATAGACTTTAAGGCAATAGGGGGCACAGCTTGCTGTCCGACTAGGGCCAAGGGCCCCGTAGAATCCACCGTCGGGAAGAGGTCATCATCATCCAGATGATCAGCCATGTCTACTTCTGACCCGGTAGTGTACTCGGTATCGAAACTGTCCGAAGATGTGGATTCTTCTTCGGCCTCAACTTGTTCAATTTCAGCCTCGACTTCTTGGATTTCAGCCTCGGCCTCTTCTTGGATTTCTTCTTCGCGAGCTTGGTGATCAGCCAGCCTGACGCACTCGCTTGGAGCATCAATGTCAAGTTCGTAAAATTCAGGCGGGTTCTCCGGGTTCCTTGCTCACCGCCTTCTCATTTGCATGAAGGCGTTAGGACCGGTCTTCACGGACTCAGAGAGTGTTCATATGATTGCAGAGTCGTCAGGTGCTCTGATTTTAAACAGCAATGAAGCGAGCACTAGTACTTCGATTCTGTTTGGGGGTGGGAAACTACCATGTCCCACCGGCTAAGGCCAAGAAACTGGTGGCACAGGTGGGTTTATCAAATTGGAATAGTACTTGTCCCATCGATTATGGATCCTACTGAGACAGACACAGTCTGTCCCATCGAGCGTGCCAGAGAAACTGTTGGTTACGAATCTGCCATGAGGAAAGGATTTGTTGTTATTGCACCCAGATTCGCCCACCAGATTGAAAGGCCGGAAGGAAGGAATGCCTTCCGTGCCAATCTCCGGAGAAGGCCGGATTCCTGTGGGGTTTGTGTTAAGATAAGAGTGCAGGAAAGAGATAAAAAGGTACAGAAAGAGATAAAAGTGCAGAAAGGGATTCCAAATGTGATTGGAGTTGGGTGGGGGGAATAAGCAGCACGACAACGAATCAATCACCACTACTAACAACATTCATCTACAAACATACATTGAAACTACAACTATCAGCGATCCTATGTATCCTCTATCTATGCATTCCAGGAATACTTGGCCACCAAATGCCGGAGTCCAAAGTTCAGTACAATAGCAAGCATTGACACAAGAAACATGAGGCAGAAATGACAAGGAGAGGCAGCATACAAGATAAAATACAGTAAGCAGAGCCATTATATGTTTGTATTTGAGGCAAACGCACAGCTACAATTGTTCCCTAGCAATATATTCCCCTTCCACCACCTACAATGGAAAAGTGGTGGGTATTTATAGCCTAATTTCCCCCCGATTACATTCATGGGCACAAAGTCCCAGACAAGACAGCAGCTGACATGAGCGGTTGAGGAGCTGCTGATATTGACTTCTGTCTGGGAGGATTGTACTTGCAGCATGGTGTCCCTGAAGACGGTACAGCTACGTGGCAGCGCATTGGGTCAAATCTTCGATCAGTAGGAATGCGGGTAGGTGCGGCAGATGGCACTTCACATTGGCTTAAATGGTGACAGATGGTGTCGGTAGTGTAGCCCATGCTTTGTCCTTGCACGGTCAAGTCTTGGCTCGAATCCCAAAGATGGATACTTTTCGGATGCTGAGGTATGACACGTGTCTGCCTTGAAAGGCAATTTATCCAACTTCGCTCAGGATTAGGGCGCTATCGGGTTGCACAAGAAGAGAACAACGCAGCTGGAAGGTCTTCTTGCCTAATGTTTTCTGAGTTAGCTTTACCCAACTGCGCATCGGTTAGAGGGCACACTCTGACTTCACTGCGAAGCCAGGAGTCGCATTGGTGCTTGCTGTCTTCTTCCGCTGCTCAGACTGCGCACTGAAAAAGGGGCGCACCCCTACTTCATTGCAAAGTCGGGTGTCGTCTCAGCACTTAGCTGATTATTGCTAGACCGCTCCCTAGTGCGCCCAGGAAGAAGGGCGCACCCCGACTTCGCTACAAAGTCGGGTGTCGCCCCTGACACTTGGTCAAATTTTTGGTTTGTTCCTGCCTGATTGCGCACTTCGGGCTCCCTACTGCACTCTAGAGTAATAGACTCTCTAGAGTAATCAGTCCTTTTGGGACATGATTATTTTTTAACTGTATCAACCCCTCATATTTTCGTCATCAGGGTCTCTACCTTCGATTGAATAGGCTTCATTTACCAAAAATGTGACGATCTCCTCGTCACAGTCGAACACCTGCCAGTGGGTATCCTTATCAGGCATAGAAGGCCTGTAAATGGTACAAACCGGCTCCGGCTTCTGGATAGTGTCATCAGCCGAAACGTGCCTGGCTCCAACAGACGCCAGAATGTCAACATGCTTGTTTTTCTCGCATGAAATAGCCTTGACATTCAATGAGTCAAAAGACTCCATCAGATCCCAAACCCGATTTCGGTACGCCTTGAGATAGTGCTTTTTAGAGGCACACTTATGTGTAATCTGGTGGCACACTAGCTCTGAGTCTTCGTAGATCTGCAGATGTTTAATCCCTATCCTCTCTGCTTTTCGCAAACCCAAGCACAGGGCTTCGTACTTCGTCGCATTGTTGGTACAGCTCCAGGCCAACTTGTAGGTGTAATCCTTCTAGATCCTGGTTGGGGAAACCAAAAGTACTCCAGCACCAGCGCCATTTTTGCATCGTGCGCCGTCAAAGAAAAGCTTCCACAGCTTTTCAGGTGCAGGTCCTACTTCTCTTCTGGCCAACTTGTCGAGCCTCTCAGGCTGAAAAATAGTTTAGCAGCCTTTGCCCAGTTTCAATCACGACGTTGAAGTCCTGCAAGGAGAATTCATCTTCTACTTGCAGCTGTTTGAGAGCTTGCTCCGTCATGTCCATTGTCACCAGTTCTTCCTTCGTCAGCTAAACGATGCAGTCCTCAGGCTCTTCTCCGAGTATCTTCTCTACTAAGTAAGTGGAAGGCTTCTCATTGAAGATTTTCAATCTCCTTCCTTTAAAGGGCACTTCCATGTGCGAGTAGTCCAGAGACAGAGACCCTCCCAACTTCGCAGTGAACTCCCTGGAGAGACACATGCTGAAGTAGGGTTCCAAGTCGACGACCACAACCTCTTAGATGACCACAATGTCGAGAGCTTTGTGCAACCGAATAGGGATGTCTTTAATGACACCAACTATTTTGACAGGGGTGTCATCTAGTTGCAACACGCCTTGGCTGCTCCTTGTGTACTCCATCCCAATTTTGTCACAGACGGCTCTTGGCATTACGGTCATGGAAGCACCAGAATCCACCATGCAGTTGTGTACTATGTGCCCTTGCATCCGTAATGATAGATAAAAGGGAGGCGGTCTGTTCTTCCTAGTGGATGAAACTGTCAGGGGTTGCACCATGACAGCGGGTTGTATCTGCTTGCCATTCTTCATGATTTTCAGAGATTCCTATAGCAGATCAACCTAGCCTAGGAGCTGAAGAGCATCATACATGCTGATCCTCGCGGGGGTTCTCTTCAACTCGTCTACTATGTTGTAGCCCGAAGTGCTAGCTCCTTCTGCTTCTTTTGTCGGCTCATACTTCGTCCGGTACTACTGAGTGGCCTCAACTCTCTGTCTCTTGGTCAGAGACGGATATCTCAGCTTCTCTTGAGCTTGTTCTTTAGTTTCAGCTGGAGGCTGAGTAGCGGGAGGTTTAGCCGAAAGAGCTTTGGCTATGGGAGGCTTGACTGCGGGAGTCTTCGTCGGAAGAGTCTTTTCTTTGGCTGTGTAGGGCCACAACCTCTTGTAGGGTGGTAGCTCCTCAGGTTGCGCCTTATCTCTTCTGGCGTACACCTTCAAGGGTTTTGCTGCAGCTTCGGCAGACTTTCTATTTTCCTTGGCAGGAGGCGGCATCGCAACTTCCTTTGAAATGGCGAAATTACTTTCGTCGCCTAGGATCATGTAGATTTCTTCGTCCTCTATGGCACTGTCGACCAAGGTCTGTAGGTAGTGTTGATGCAGGGTGCAGTCTTCCTCAGCATGCGGGTCATTGCATGTCGTGCACCGCTTGACTCGGTCGAAGTACCAGGTTCGTCTTCAATGGCAGCATTCCTCGGAGGGGGCCGCCTTTGCAGTTGTTGCTCGAGGGGCCGATCTTTTGTTAATTCCAGGGGCGGGTATGGCCTCCTTGGAGCTAGGTCCATCTGGGCCTACTTATTTTTCAGGACAATCATGTCGTTGGACATGGTGTGATAGCCAGAGGCCAGAGCCCGGACCTCCTGAAGGATTTGATTCTGAATATCATGGTCAGGAGGCGACGACAACTGAGCTGGGGGAGGCAATGCAGCCAATGGAGGAGGAGTGGAATATTGTGCATCTTGCGGGGGAGCAGGAAGTGCTGGAAAACGTGGAGGACGAGGAGACGGGTAATGAATTTGCGACGGGCCGTAAGGACTCAAGCCCGATGCTGGATTCCATTGCTGCTAGGGTTGTCCTGAAGTGGACGGCTTCGAACCAGAAGCTGATGGATACTGCGATCGGGGAAAATCAGGGTAGATGGGTGGCTATACTCTATGCGAAAGCTTGCCGATGGAGATGATGTCCATTTCAACTTGTTGGGCAGTCTCGTACAGAGCGGGGAACGTGTTGATTCTGGCAACCTTCAGTAGTAGGCAAATGTCTGAGTTGAAAGATCTCAGATAGTAGTAGGCGACCTGACCTGCTGATGGTCGGAGTTCGCGAGGCACTCGTTTCCAAGACCTTGCAAACTTGATGTTGAAGTCCGACACCTCCTCTTGGGGGTGTCTCCGAATACTTTGGAACCGATGCAAAGAAAGAAGAGGGATCAGCAGACTCGTTGCATCCTTTCACGAGCCTGCCGACTAACTGTCACCACCCTGTGATGGATCCCTCTGGTAGTGATCTCCACCAGTAGAGAAGCTTTCCCCTTAGGGAAAGGGCTAGTAGACAGGTCTTCGCACTTTCGTCAGTAATGGAGTGTAGTGCAGCCAGGGCAAGAATGTCCTGGATGTGTTCGTACATTGTCTTGTCGTAGCTGTCGTATGTAGGGATAGACTTTAAGGCAACAGGGGGCACAGCTTGCTGTCCGACTAGGGCCAAGGGCCCCGTAGAATCCACCGTCGGGAAGAGGTCATCATCATCCAGATGATCAGCCATGTCTACTTCTGACCCGGTAGTGTACTCGGTATCGAAACTGTCTAAAGATGTGGATTCTTCTTCGGCCTCAACTTGTTCAATTTCAGCCTCGACTTCTTGGATTTCAGCCTCGGCCTCTTCTTGGATTTCTTCTTCGCGAGCTTGGAGATCAGCCAGCCTGACGCACTCGCCTGGAGCGTCAATGTCAAGTTCGTAAAAGTCAGGCGGGTTCTCCGGGTTCCTTTTTCGCCACCTTCTCGTTTGCATGAAGGTGTTAGGACCGGTCTTCACGGACTCAGAGAGTGTTCATATGATTGCAGAGTCGTCAGGTGCTCTGATTTTAAACAGCAATGAAGTGAGCACTAGTACTTCAATTTTGTTTGGGGGTGGGAAACTACCATGTCCCACCGGCTAAGGCCAAGAAACTGGTGGCACAGGTGGGTTTATCAAATTGGAATAGTACTTGTCCCACCGGTTATGGATCCTACTGAGACAGACATAGTCTGTCCCACCGGGCGTGCCAGAGAAACTGTTGGTTACAAATCTGCCATGAGAAAAGGATTTGTTGTTATTGTGCCCAAATTCACCCACCAGATTGAAAGGCTAGAAGGAAGGAATGCCTTCCTTGCCAATCTCCGGAGAAGGCCGGCTTCCTGTGGGGTTTGTGTTAAGATAAGAGTGCAGGAAAGAGATAAAAGTGCAGAAAGGGATTCCAAATGTGATTGGAGTTGGGTGGGGGGAATAAGCAGCATGGCAACGAATCAATCACCACTACTAATAGCATTCATCTACAAACATACATTGAAACTACAACTATCAGCGATCCTATGTATCCTCTATCTATGCATTCCAGGAATACTTGGCCACTAAATGCTGGAGTCCAGAGTTCAGTACAACAGCAAGCAATGACACAAGAAACATGAGGCAAAAATGATAAGAAGAGGCAGCATACAAGATAAAAGACAGTAAGCAGAGCCATTATATGTTTGTATTTGAGGCAAACGCACAGCTAAAATTGTTCCCTAGCAATATATTCCCCTTCCACCACCTACAATGGAAAAGTGGTGGGTATTTATAGCCTAATTTCCCCCGATTACATTCATGGGCACAAAGTCCCAGACAAGACAGTAGCTGACATGAGCGGCTGAGGTGCTGCTGATGCTGACTTCTATCTGGCAGGACTGTACTTGCAGCATGGTGTCCCTGAAGACGGTACAGCCTACGTGGCAGCGCGTTGGGTCAAATATTTGGTCAGCAGGAATGCGGGTAGGTGCGGCAGATGGCACTTCACATCGGCTTAAATGGTGACAGATGGTGTCGGTAGTGTAGCCCATGCTTTTTTCTTGCGCGATCAAGTCTTGGCTCGAATCCCAAAGATGGATACTTTTCAGATGCTGAGGTATGACACGTGTCTGCCTTGAAAGGCAGTTTATCCAACTTCGCTCACGATTAGGGCGCTATCGAGTTGCGCAGGAAGAGAACAGCGCAGCTGGAAGGTCTTCTTGCCTAATGTTTTCTAAGTTAGATTTACCCAACTGCGCACCGGTCAGAGGGCGCACTCCGACTTCACTGCGAAATCGGGTGTCGCACTGGTGCTTGTTGTCTTCTTCCGCTGCTCAGACTGCGCACTGAAAAAGGGGCGCACCCCGACTTCGCTGCGAAGTCGGGTGTCGCCCTGACACTTAGTCAAATTTTTGGTTTGTTCTTGCCTAATTGCGCACTTCGGGCTCCCTGCTGCGCTCCAACTGAGGGGCGCACTTCGACTTTGTTGTGAAGTCGGATGTCGCCCCAACACTTAGAATTTTCAGGGAACACCTCTGTTCTGGAAACTTACTGGGGGAAGAAAGGGAAATGAATAAGGGGGAATGAAATTGCAAGGAAGAGGGAGAAACGGAGAAATAGAGAAAGGGAAAATGAGAAGGAAAGGAAAAGAGCAGCTCACACGCAGAAACCAAAAACATGGCACCTCGTGCAAAATGTGGCAACAGGACATAAACGAGTTGTTGATGGATTTGATGATTTGGTAGTAGGGCATTATTTGGGTGTTTTGATATTCATGAACAAAAGGGAAGAAACCTCTAAAATCACATTGAAGAACAGGAACAAAAAATGAGATACACTGGTCAAAGCGAGAAACAAATGGAAAAACAAGGCGCATGAGAGCAAGGCGCTCCAATAGTGGAGTGCTTTAAAGAAGCAAGATATTCTGCAAGTGGAGTGCACAAAAATGAACACAACAATTTTTTCACATAATGTTGTTCTCACTCATTCCTATATTCACTTGTTGATGCTTTGGTCCTTTCTTGAAAAAATGAGATTCATAAATCACAAGCTAGGCAAGATTCTAGATTAAAAACAAAGTTGACATTTGCATGAAAACTTACGAAGTATGAAATTTGAAATGGAAAACAACTCATAAATTTTAATGCAAAAATATTTGTGGGTTTCATGCGTGTTAGTGTAACACAACCCTTTTTGCATATCTAGAAGGATATGAAGTACACTTGTGTAGATCTGCAAAATTATGTGCGGGTGGGGTAAGATTAATTTCCTAGCAAAATCGCACTTATGTGTCCCATTAGGCATGCTAAAACTATTGAACTCACACACGGTGGGTGTTTCTTTGTGGGGTGAATTGGATTCATCACACTGAGTGTGCTAGAACTATTGAACACAAAAATTGGCATGTGCGATTTGCACCGATGACTGCAATTCAACAAATGGATAGGGAAGTTCCTAGACTCGCAACCTCTATATCTCAGGCCAATTCCCTCTTATCTTCTATCTAAGCTAAAAAATAAAGAGATAAAGCTAATCTAAGATGTGCAGAAACATATAAACAAAGAACAACGAAAGCAAATCGATCTTAAGCGCAAAAAATAAATCTAATCTACTTTTGTTTTGGGAGGAAAAGAGTTCAAGAGAAAGAAAACAATAAATATGGCCAATGCCATAGCGAGGTTCAAGTTTTTGGTGCAAATGCCTTCTTCAGCAGAAACCGAATAACTACATTGTGCAAGATTCTTTGAATAACTTGCAATATCAAGCAAAGAGGACTAACAAGGGAAAGGAGGGCAGCGCCACCAATTTCACACATTCATCAAGCAAAAGGTCAAAGACACAACCACTTATAAATGCCACACACAACTCTTTATTGATTTTGCAATATGGGTGTTTTACAATTCTTACTCCACAAATAGTTATAGTATTGCATCAAAGGCCAAAAGACTATTACAATGAGCATTCAACTCTTATTTATATTTGAACCTATAACCACAAAATGGACTACATACAATGTACCTTGGCAATAATTAAGAGGTGATTACATCATCCTTATCCTGTCCCTAAAAATAGACATGGAGTGAGGCACCCTACAAACGAGGCACTCTAGGAGTAGGGCACTCGACAAGCGAGGCACTCTTGTAGTAGGTCACTCTAGTGAGCATATCACTCTATGAGCAGGGTGCTATGGTAGCAAATCGCTCCGTGACCAGGGCGTTTCAGCAGCAACATGCTCCGATAAGTGGGTCATTCTGGCAGTGGAGTGCTCAATCAGCGAATCACTAGAGGAGCAAGTCACTCAATGAGCGGGGCACTCTAGTAGTGGGAAGCTCAAGGAGCAGGGCACTCTAGCAGAGTGGAATATGCTCAAAGTGAAACGTCTATGAAGTCTTAACTTGGTCCCTTCACATCTTTCTTACTATTTGTCTGACCCTTAGGCCTATACAAAATCCCATCATACAATATTAGCCTTGGCCATAAGTTAGATTAGACTTTCAACACCACCTATAATTTGAATTGAGGATCCAAGGAGAGAAGACATTAGCAACACTAATATCTTACATAATAAAAAATTACAATAAATTAATTACAATTGTACAATGATTGACCATATTCCTGTACAAGATTCCATCATACAATGTTGGCCTTGGTCATAAATCAGATTACACTTTCAACAAAAAAAGGGCTAAGGTATTGGGGCACACTGCTTTGGAACAAAGTGCACTAGGATGGATTGGGTTGCATTTTTGGTGAACGAAGCACACTACTTGCACCAAATGGGGCACATTGTTTCCAAATAGGGCTCACTTGTACCAAATGGGGCGCACTATTATAAACTTTGAACAATCACCAAAAATGGGATAAGAAGCTTTCAAGGCATAGTGCTTCAAAATGGAGCACACTTTTAGCAAATAGGGGGTACTATTTCCAAATTGGGTATACCAAAGAAGACGCATTGTTTCCAAAAGAGGTGCACTGTTTTTGAAAGGGATGCACTTGCATTGAATGGGATGCACTGTTTCCTAACAGGTGCATTGTTTCCAAACTTATAAAAATCAGCAAAAAAGGGCTAAGGTATCAGGGCACACTAGACTAGATCAGGATGCATTTTTGGTGAATAGGGCACACTGTTTTTGTTGCCACATTTTGCTAGGGGTATAAAATTTCGAATTTCATCAGGTTGTTGCCACCCTCCTTCCTCGTTCTTCTGTTCTCATTTTTGTTTTAGTTTTCTTAGTTTGTTTTCAAGTTGTTCAGATTTTAGTTCCTAGCTTTTCCCAGATTGAATGCCAGCGTTTGCATGAAAAATTTGTAAAAATTTGCTAAGTATTTGTCTCTCCCGAGATCATCGTCGCTGCCTTCCAATTTAGGGCAAAAACATGTAGTTTGAGCGACTGAGGGCAGCGCATGAAATGGTACATTTTTTCCCAAGTGTTGAGAAGCTCGCGATCACCGTCACTTTTTGGCAATGCCCGTTGTCGCAGTTTTTTTCAGCGACTAAGGGAGCGACGTTTAAAACTTGAAAAATCTCTAAGTGCCGCCAGGCCAGCGATCGTCGTCGTTGACTGAAGTCGCTCGTCACTGCAGCACTTTCGAGCGCGCGAAGGAAGGAAAGGAGCGCTTGTGCTCAGGATCGCTATCGCAATTCCAAAGTGCCCGAAATCGCTCGATTTTTTAGCGACATCCAGCAAGAGGCAAAAGGTCAGGAAATTGTCTAACTCTCCCCCCACTCCTGCGATCGCTGTCGCAGCTCGCCCTTTCTTAGTGGCGCTTCAAGATCTCAGCGATTTGCAGAACATTCCCAAGATCGCCGTCGCCAAGCGTAATTTCTCAAAGTCGCTCAAGTTTTGAGCACTTTCCAGCTTGGCCAGAAGATCGTCCTGAGCTCCCATTCCAAAGATCGCCATCGCTTTTTAGCGACTTTGGGCATTTCTTCTCCATTTCAGCGATCTCCGACGGCAGTCAGTGGGATGTTTGAAGATGATTCTTCGCTCCATTTTCAAAACAAGTTTCGGGATTCGAGCCAGCTTTGCGAAGGATAAAATGTACTTCACCTACCAAAATTAACTAATAATTCCCTTTTCAGCTACCAAATTTGTCAGAAGTTGTACAAAGTTCAGGAGAAGCATACTGCAAGTACAAGGATGGCCGACAAGGATCAAATCTGGCCGCTTTTTGCAGCTTTTACAGCTTTTGGCAGGTTTGGGGATCTATGCTCAAAATGTAATCGAGAGGGAAAATCTGCTATAAATAGCAAAGACATTTCATTGTAAAAGGGTGGAAGGGGGATATATTGCTAGGAAACTTTTGTATCTCTGCACTTGCTTTTAATTCAGAGTATATTTGGGTTCCAATAGTTGCATTTGTCTTTTATGCTACCTTCCTCAATTATTTATGTTTCATGTTGCTTATTTTTTTGATTGTTGTCATTCTGCATATCTGGATCTTAGCATTGGCGATTAAGTATATCTGGAATAATAAAGAAAGGATACATAGGATAGAGTAATGCTAATGGTTTCTATTGCATACATTGTTTTGATTGCTATTGGTAAAGTGATATGTTAGTAGCTGTGCTGCTTACCTTCCCCACCCGAAACAAATAATGTTTACGTTTCTTCTTGTTCCTTTTATATCTCTTTCCTGCATTTTAAACTAAACCCCCCAAACTAAAAAACATAGGACTTCGGCCTCCTCCGGAGATTGGCACCGAAGGCATCCCTTCCTTCCGGCCTTTCAATCTGCTGGGAAAATCTAGGGCGCAATAAGATTAAAATCCTATCCTAGTGGCAAATTTGTAACCGACGATTTCTCTGGCACGCCCGGTGGGACCCGAGTGTTCCACCCCAAAACATAATCGAAGTGTCGGTGTTCGCTTCATTGCTGTCAAATTTGAACACCTGGCGACTCTACTAAACCCGAATATTCTCTGAGTCCAGTAGACCGGTCCAAAATCAAATTCTTGCATCCAGACGAGGAGATGGAGAGCTAGGAACGCGGGACGAAAGCCTGATTTTTACGAGCTCGACATCAACGCTGCTGGAGAATGCCCGAGGTTGGTTGATTATCAAGCCGACCAAGATGAAGTGCTCGATACAAAAATTGAACAAGATACCACTTCGAAAAGCACTGAAGATTACCAAGACGCAGACATGGCAGCTCAAAATTAGCAAAATGTCGCTGAGTTGTTCTCGGTTGTTGATTCCACCGGACCTCTCAATCTAGCGGGACAAGAAGTTGTTCCTCCTGCCACCCTGAAGGCTATTCCTACCTATGACGGGACCCGAAAGACGTCATATGAGCACATTCAAGACATTTTGGCCTTGTTTGCGCTTCATTCCATTACTAATGAAAGTGTCAAGACTCGCATTTTGGCGCTCTCTTTGCGGGGCAAGTTGTTGTACTGGTACATATCCCTGCCCAAAGGTGTCATCACTGGGTGGGCCTCGCTCGTCGATCAACTATGTAAAGGATTCAATGAGTTCGCAGACCCATCTTTGTTGTTGCACCAATTTCAAACTAATCCAACGACATCCACAAGAGGAAATCTCATTTTAATGTGAGATTCGCGCGATCATGGAAAAGAGTTCCTCCTGAACTTCGTCCTTCTGATGGACAAGCTGCTCATTACTATGTCAGAGCCTTTGGCCCAAATATCAGTCTAGTCATCAAGTTGGCCCATGAAAACACTTTCCCTGATTTTTATGAGGCAGCTTAGAGAGCAGAACTGGATATGATAAGCATTGGTAGACTCCCGCACAAGATGCAACCGCCCATTTACCCAAACTTTCCGCAATCACAGTATTCGTCGGTGTCTGCATCATCATCTCCATATCCCGATTCATCATGGAATCCTGCACCAGTGGTCACTCAATACCCTCAGGTGCATTTCCCCGCTCAGTCTGTTCCTCCGCTCTCATCTCAGCCACCATATTCTCCACTTCATACTCCTCCACAATACTCAGCGCTACCCCCAGCACCGCCATTAGCTTCGTTACCCATGCCAGCTCAACCGGTACAAGTCGTGGATGTACAATCTAAAATCCTGCAGCAAATGGAGTCACTGAATACCGTTTGTCAGACACTGTCTAACGACATGGTCGTGATGAAGAAGTAGGCCCAGCAGGAATTCGTTCCTAGAAGGCCATACCCTCCTCCAGCGCTGATGAGAGAGCAAGCTATCCAAAACCAGAGGGCTCCAACAAGAAATGCAACCACTAATGTTGGACCAAGCACTTCAGATCGAGTGAACTGGTGCTCTACCTGCAATGATCCTCACGGGGAAGAAAGTTGCATGTTGCATCAGCATTACGTCCAGACTCTTGTCGGTAGCAGCATGGAGGAAGATCAAGTAAATATGATACAAGAAGAACGCAACTTCGCTGTGTCTGAGGAAGATCCTGTTTCCATTTTAACCAAAGATGGTAAAAGGCCTATTGAGGTTGATACAACCCAAATGAAGCCATTAAAAGTATACACCCAAAGGGAAAGGACACAACCTGTTGTAGATACTACTGTAAACGCTCCCAACAAAGCACCTCCGCCACCGCTAGCTAAGGAGAGACTACCCCTCGCTAAGGCTCCAGTGACTCAGTCACCAGCCGAACCCAAAGAGCAAGCCCGAGAAAATCTTAGGTACTCATCGCTGATGAAGCGGCAAATGGTCGAGGTGACGTAATAGTACCGCACTAAGTACGAGTCAATGAAGGAGGTTGAGGGACCGTCTGCTTTCGGGTATAATATCGTTGACGATTTGAAGAGGACCCCCACGAAGATTAGCATGTACGATGCCCTTCAGCTCCCAGGACAAGTGGACCTGCTACAAGAATCTCTAAAGACTGTGAAAGAAGGAAAACTGCCACAGCCTGTGCTAGCTCAACCCCTGACAACGTCAATCGATGGAAAGAACATACCACCTCCTTTCTATTTGTCTTTACGAATGGAAGGGCACGTGGTGCACAACTGCATGGTTGAATCCAGCGCATCAACCATTGTCATGCCGAGAGCATTTTGCGAAGAAATTGGCATGGAATACACCAGAAGTAGTCAGGGAATCTTGCAATTAGACGACACTCCTATGAAGACGGTAGGTGTCATCAAGGACATTCCCATTCAGTTACATAAGGCACCGAATATCACGGTGATCCAGGAGGTTGTAGTTGTCAACTTGGAGCCCTACTTTGGCATGTGCCTCTCAAGGGAGTTTACTGCCAAGCTTGGGGGGTATCTCTCATTGGATTACTCGCACATGGAAGTCCCCTTCAAAGGGAGAAAATTCAAAATATACAATGAAAAACCTTCTACTTTCCTAGTCGAAAGTATTCCTGAAGAAGAGCTCCAAAGTGAAATGGTTCATCTAATGACCGAGGAGCTTGAAGAAGTGTACCTATTAGAAGAAGCCATAGAGCAACTGCAAGTCGAAGATGAATTCTCCCTGATGGATTTCAATACCATGATTGAGACTGACATAGGCTGCTATTCTGTTACCCAACCCGAGAAGCCGAAGGAGACGATGAAAGAAGACGTAGGCCCTGCCCCCAATGAGCTATGGAAGTTGTATTTCGATGGCGCCAGATGCAAGAATGGCATCGGAGCAGGGGTTCTCCTAGTCTCACCATCCGGCATACAAAAGGACTACTTCTACAGACTGGCCTAGAGTTGCACCAATAATGCAACAGAATATGGAGCCCTATGCTTAGGTTTGAAGAAAGCAAAAAGGTTCGGGATCAAAAAACTGCAAATCTTCGGAGACTCTAAGCTGGTGTGCAATCAGATCACTAACAAGTGCGCCTCCAAAAAACATTACCTCAAGGCATACCGCAATCGTGTCTGGGACCTGATGGAGTCATTTGACTCCTTGAATGTCAAAGCCATCTCCAGGGAAAAGAACAAACATGCCGACATTTTGGCATCGGTTGGAGCCAAATATGTCCTGACTGATGACACTATCTAGAAGCTAAAGTCGGTTCCTACCATTTACAGGCCTTTCGTTCCTGATAAGGACACCCACTGGCAAGTATTCGATTGTGACGAGGATATCGTCACCTTTATGATACATGAAGCTAGTTCAATCGAAGGTAGAGACCCTGATGACGAGCAGTATGAGGGGTTGATATAGTTAAAGAATAATCACGTCCCAAAAGGACTGATAACCCTTGAGAGCCTTTTTAATCAAAATGACAGAGCTATATCCCACAGAATCAAGGTCGACACCAAGAAGTATAGAGAGTTGGAACTAGAACCAGGGAAGACAATCAAAGTAGGAACAGATTGTACTCCAGAAGAGCTAGAATAGATTCGGGCCTTGTGCAAAAAGTATCCATACATCGTAGCTTGGTGTTATCAAGGGGTATGACAGAGAAATAATACAACATACCATAGAGTTGGAGGAAGGGGTTAAGCCCTTTAGACAGAAATAGAGAGCGGTCAACCCAAAGATCGAAGCTATGATGAAAGCAGAACTATTGAAGATGCTGGAAGCCAAGATCATATACCCTATCAAGCATTCTTCCTGGGTTGCCAATTTGGTCCCAGTTAGAAAGAAGAACGGGGATATCCACCTCTACGTCGACTTTCGCAATCTGAACAAGGCCTCTCTCAAGGATCATTACCCACTTTTGCAGATTGACCAAATTCTCCATGTGGTCGCAGGAGCTCAGCGATTTGCTCTCTTAGACGGATTCTCTGGCTATAACCAGGTGTGGGTGAAAGATGAAGATCAACACAAGACAACGTTCACCACCAAATGGGGAACGTTTGCATATCAACGCATGCCTTTCGGCCTATCCAATGAAGGGGCCACATTTCAAAGGGCCATGGACCTTGCTTTTCGGGAGATGTTGAATAATATTATTGTCATTTATTTGGATGACATGACTGTGTTTTCCCACAAACGAGAAGAGCACACCTCTCACCTAGAGCAAGTGTTCGAAAGATGCCGAGAATTCGGCATATCCATCAATCCCAAGAAGTTTTGTCTTTGCAGTCAAAGAAGGGAAATTGTTAGGCCATGTCATTTCTAAAAAAGGCCTAGCAGTTGATCCTGATAGAGCGGAAGCTCTCCTGAAACTTCCTCTCCCAGTCGACAAGAAAGGGCTCCAATCCTTTTTCAATCAAATCAACTTTGTAAGGAAGTTCGTGCCTGATTTCGCTCAAGTTATCAAACCTATGGCTGAACTATTGAAGAAGGATGTTGATTTTCTCTGGACTGAGGAAAGGAAAAAGGCATTTGATGAGATCAAAGCTAGAATCTCTCAGGCACCTGTGCTGGTAAACCCAGACTATTCAAAAGATTTCATTCTATATGCAATCGGGGAACCTGAGAGCTATGTTGCGGTTCTAACCCAGAAGGGAGACGACGACGAAGAGCGACCAATCGCCTTCTTAAGCCAAGTGATACAACCGCATGAGGAAAGGTATAATTTCATCAAGCGACAAGTACATGCGGTCATGAGATCCTTGAGGAAGTTTAAACACTTTGTCTCCCAGAGCCGGATCACAGTCTTTGTGATACACCCAGACATTAGAAATTTTATCATTCAGGGTGAAGCAAGTCACAAGAGGGTAGGATGGATTGCTAAAATTTAGGAGTTCAACATAGAGGTGCGACCCACCAAGTTGATCCGATGTCGGGAACTATGCCAAGAACTAGCCAAAAGTGTCGTCGCTGAAGTGTCTGCTTGTCAGTGGGAAGACCCAGTGATGGAAGTTAACCTTGCCAACTCCTTATCAAAGGAGAGCGACTGGACCGACAACATAGTGTGGTATTTCAGTACAGGAAGGTGTCTAGACCAACTCACTGCCTCGCAAAGGAGGTTTAGGCTCAATGCCCTAAAGTACGTTTTGTGACCTGAGGGGTTATTTTATAAAAATATTGATGGTATTCTCCTACGTTGCGTCAAGGAAGTAGAAAAGAAAAAAAATCCTCGACAAATTCCATTCTGGAATGTTGGGAGGACATCTTTCACGAAGGCCTACGACCTTAAAGATAATAAAAGCGGGCTATTATTGGCCCGCCATATTCACAGACACACAAAAGGTTTGCCAGAAGTGCGAGAAGTGTCAGAGGTTTGCTGGTCGGAACAAAAATGCTCCAATGCCTTTACAACCTATTCAGGTAGAGTTCCCCTTCCAATAGTGGGGCTTGGACTTTGTTGACAAAATCTCCCCATAATCCTCAGTAGGGGTCAAATTCATTTTGACTGCCACAAACTACTTCACTCGCTGGGCCGAAGCTATACCCACGAAGCATGCTGACTAGAAGACAGTCGTTGCCTTCCTGGAAAGGTTGATAACTCGCTTCGGAATCCCATAGGCGATTGTAACAGACAATGGTCCAGGGTTCAAAGGGGCTCAGCTAACAGAATTCATTTGCAAGTATGGCATTTATCACAAAGCTTCCTCCAACTACTACCCGCAGGGAAATGGCCTAGCAGAGTCTACAAATAAAAATCTGACGAATATTATAAAGAAGACTCTGGAGAGGAATAAGAGATCATGTCACTTGCACCTGGACCGAGCTTTGTGGGCAGACCGCATATCCATAAAAAAATCCATCTAAACATCACCATACGCACTAGTCTATGGGAAAGAGGCAGTTTTGCCTACTCACATTGAGATGCCTGCACTTTGGCTGCTGGACGATGAAAAGGACAACTTGGATCCCCTTGATTCCAGGTTAGCTTAGTTATTGCAGCTTGAGGAGTAGAGAGAAAGTGTAATGTCCCTTTTTTTAGGAACAACAAACCCTTACTACGAAAATGCAAAAATTAAGTACATCAAGGAAATAACTCAGAAATTGCTCATAAAATAACACAAGTATGAGGAGAAATCAACCAGTATCATATATTAAATATTGCCAAACCAATATAACAACTGGAATGGACAAATGGGTCCTCAAGGAACTCAAAATGCAGATACAAACTCCCACAAGTGGGACGAACTAACCCCAAGGCTGAACAAATGCAAAAACTCCTCAAAAATGACCCCAAATACAAGCGTAGGGTTTGGGGCTACCAACAGATCTGAAACACATGACACAAATGCTCCCAAAAATGCCACGAACTCCTCACGGATGCCTCTTTTTGTATTTTTGATATTTTAGGGCAATAACACCTACAATGATATTGCCAAGACCCCAACCATGCACCTCCAATGCACTATGGGAATGAGCAAGACCTGCAATCTCAACTCATGGAACCTCTAGGGTTTCAATATTCAATTCTGATATCAACATAACATGCCCAAAATGGGACATCTCACTCCCTTATATAGGGTGAGGTTCTAATTTGGAGTTGACATCTCCCAACCCTAAAATCACTTAAAGTGCCTTATTACAACATAAAAACATAAAACATAAATAAACACAACTTAAGTTATGTCTCCTAGTCACATGAACCCCTTTTTCACTTTTATAATTAAGTGTAGGAGACATTTACAAAAAATATTTATTTTTGGGACATTACAAGTCCACCCTCCTCAAATTGCTTGTCCTCAAGCAAAGTCAAAGTTGGAGCATCTAAAATTTTTGCACCTTCCCAAGTAGCATCCTCCATAGGCAAGTCCTTCCACTTCACAAGATATTCTTTGATAGTCCTACTCCTAAGCTTTCTCTCCCTTGTCTCAAGGATCAATTCAGGTTCAAGAATGAGCTTTCCTTCATCATCAAGGGGTGGCAAATCCGAAGATGGCTGAATATGTTGGCCCAAGGCCTTCTTCAAACAAGAAACATGGAAGACATTATGTATTTTACTTCCACTTGGAAGTTCCAAAGCATATGCAACTTGTCCAACCTTACTCAACACCTTGTAAGGTCCATAAAATTTGGGTTTGAGTTTTTCTGCTCCTTCTTTTCAATGTAGACTGTTTGTAGGGCTGCAACCTAACATAAACCAAGTCTCCCACCTCAAATGAGCGCTCACTACGCTACTGATCTGCATACTTCTTCTGCTGATTTTGTGTCGTAAGAATATTGTCCTTCAAAGCATTAAGAATATCTTGATTTTCTACTGCAAAGTCTCTAGCTTTTTGGACCCTTGAATCACCAAAAATCAGATCTGAAAAGTGTGGGGCATCATAACCATAAAGTGCCTTGAATGGAGACATTTTTATGGACATATGATAAGTAGAATTGTAGCAATATTCACCAAGGTGCAGCCATTTAACCCATGCCTTTTGTTGACCTGAAACATAATTTCTCAAATATCCTTCAAGCCATTTGTTAACAATTTTAGTTTGCCCATCATTTTGGGGATGGTAGCTAGTACTAGGAGTCAATTTAGTACCACATAGCTTAAACAATTCTTGCCAAAACATGCTCACAAATCTGTTGTCCCTATCACTCACAATGGATTTAGGCAAACCATGCAATCTGAAAACTTCTTTAAAAAACAAATCAGCAACTTGTATGGCTGTACAAGTTGTTGAAATGGCATAGAAATGAGCAAATTTTGTCAATCTATCAACAACAACAAATATGCAATCCTTCATGTATACCTTGGGCAAACCAATAATGAAGTCCATGGAGATACTTTCCCATTTCCGATTGGGAATAAGAAGTGGTTGAAGTAAACCAACTGCAAATTCATGTTCCCCCTTGTTTTCTTGGCAAATAACACATTCCTGAACATGCAAGAAGAAATCCCTTTTCAAACCCTTCCAATAGAATCTTTCTCTAACCTGTTTGTAAGTCTTGTAGAAACCTGGATGGCCTACAAGTGGAGCATCATGCATGGTTGTAATTAAAGTTTGTTTCAGCTTTGATTCAGGTACTAAAAACACTCTTCCCTTGCAAAAAATCAGTCCTTCTTTATGGCTGAACCTGTCATCTTCAACTTGCCCATTTATTAGTTTAGAACAAAAATCATTCTTTGCATATTCAGCCATAATTTTCACCTTCCAATCAGCATAAATAATGGAAAGAGAATGAAAAGTAGGGTGCCTAGAAAGTGCATCAATGACTGAATTCTTCTTACCCTTTACAAACTCAATTTCAAAATCATATGATTGCAACTTTGTTACCCATTTCTGCTGTCTTTCATTCAGTTCAACTTGCCCCAAGAAGTATTTCAAACTGTTATGATCATTTTTGACCACAAACTTGCCACACACTAAGTATTGCTTGAATTTGGTCAAGGCATGCATGATAGCTAGCATCTCTTTATCATAGATGTTGAAAGTTTTCTCCACATTTGAGAGCTTTCTACTCTCATAAGCAATGGGGCGTCCTTGTTGCATAAGTACAGATCCAACTCCAACACCTGAAGCATCACAAGCAATAGTAAAAGCAACAGAAAAATCAAGAATAGCAAGTAAAGGAGTGGAAGTCATTACATATTTCAGCTTTAGAAAAGCTAAAAGAGCCTCATTGGACCATGAAAAGGCCCCTTTCTTAGTTAATTCAGTTAGGGGGGCAGCCAAAGAAGAAAACCCCTTAATGAACCTCCTGTAGTAACTGCATAAACCCACAAAACCCCTCAATTCCGTTAGGTTGGATGGTATAGGCCATCTTTGTACAACTGAAACTTTAGTTTGATCAACCTTCACCCCATCTTTGCAAATAATGTGCCCACTCTCAAGTAAATCAGCAATGGTCTTTTCAATCTCATCTTTGAAAACCTTAGGATGCCTATAAGGTTTAATTATGACAGGTTTACTATTTGCTTCCAATTCAATAACATGCTGAAAACCTCTACTAGGTGGCAAACCTTTAGGTAGGTCAAAAAATACCTTAAGATGTTTTTGTAGTAAACCTTGAATTTGAGGATGATAGGTGGCTGATTTTTTCCCTTCTGAACTGAAAATTACAGCTGCCCACTCAACGTCCTTATGCCTTATCATCTTCTCCATTCTTTTGTATGAAACCTCCAAAATTTTGCAAGAATCTTTTGACCCATTTTCCTTGATTCCTTGCAACACCACATCTTTCCCTTCAAACACAAATTTCAGTTCTAATTTTTGATAATTAGTAACATAATCACCAAGTGAATACAACCATTGCACACCCAAAACCATATGTGGAATACCTCCTAAGGGAAAAACAAAGAATTGCTCATCTACTTCCATGTTGCCAAAATTAATTTTTATGTTTCTTACCACTTTGTTGCATGTGATAAGATCACCATTGCCAATAGCAACACTAAAACCAGGAATGATAGTTGTAGGAAGATTCTTTCTAGTGGCAAACTTCTCATCAACAAAATTGTAAGTAGCACCACCATCTATTAAAACAATAACCTTTTCATCAAAAGATCTACCTGGTACCTTAATAGTGCGAAAGCCGATTCAGCCCACTTAAAGTGGCTAGGGAACCTTCAGGAACTTCCTCATACTCCCTTTGTGCTTCCTCTTCCAAGGGTGTCTCATCTCGCCTCATAAAAATCAGGATTATCAGAATCAGAATCAGAATGTAATTCAATGATTTTCATACCTCCTCTGCATTTATGACCTCTTTGCCAAGGAGACTTGCAAATGAAACACTTGTTTTGTTTCCTTAGCTCATATTTCTCTTCTTGTGTCAAGCGTGGGCCCTTTGGGGGATTATTAGGTGGCTGAAAACCAGATCTGAAACCTTCTCCATGCGTGGGATTCCTGCCATAAAAATTTCTCTCATTTCCACCTTGTTGTGTTTCCCATCATCTGCTGTCCAAAAACTGTTTTTTGGCTGCAAAAGGTGGTCTAGCAGGTGGATTATGTGCAAAATATTTATGTCTAGGAGGTAAAACAAATTCTAAGCTTAAAGCTCTCTTAATGGCATCTTCAAGAGTGGTTGGTTCAAAAGCTTTAACTAATCCCTTCACGGGTTCCAACAAACCATCCATAAAAAGAAAAATTACCCTCTTGGGTGAAATATTTTGTACCTGAACTGAAAGTTGTTCAAACTCCTCCACATAGGCATGAATGGATGAAGTTTGCTTCAAAGTGGCAAGCTCCTTGAAATACTCTTCCACATTCCTCCTTTCAAACCTGTTCAAAACCCCGGTACAAAATTCATCAAATGTATCAATATCACCATGCCCTTGGGTTAATAACCCATGATGCCACCATGAGTAAGCACTACCCTCAAGGTGGAGTGTAGCAATCTGAACTGTGTCAACTTTAGAAATAGGCTCCAAGGTAAAATAAGTCTGCAATTTTTGAAGCCATGCCCTAGCTGTAAGACCATATTGACCATTAAATGAGGGAATGGTCACCTTTTGATGCAAAAAGGGCTTCTTTTTCTCTTTTTTAGCCTCAACAACAAATTTACCCACAATCTTCAAATATTTATCAAAAGAAACTGCTGCCCTAAAACCCTCAGATTTATTACTATAAGCAGCAAACCATTCATCTAATTCATCAGTTACCTCATTTTCCTCCGGTGGAGGTGGTGGAACAAGGAACATAGGCTTGGACGGCCTTGGCAAGGAAGAGTGTGAGTTAGATGATGACTCGTGCCCATTGTTGTTGCCTCCCCTTTCTCCTTCCCTCCTTGTGCCATTTGGGTTGCCCAAAGATGCCCTCAATTCTTGTTGATTTGTCTCTTGTAAGGACACCATTCTTTGCAACATGTCAAGTAGGGCATCAAATTTTTGCTCAGTCCTATCAACTAGCCTTTGGGGCTCCTCAACCTCTTCCCTGTTTGACATTTCCAAAGCGAGTTTGTTTCTCCTAGTAAAATACTGATGAACAGGAGGACGATGCATAAAACCCTATCAAACCCTAAAAAGATGGAAATCTGAAATTCTAAAAATTCTAACCACCAAACAAATTTTTTGAAACCACAAAACTGCAAATTGGTCAAAAGGGTATCCAAATCTGCAATTTTTATTTTCTGAAAAAAATCCCTAAAAATCCATGAATCCCCTAAAAATCCACGATTTTCACTAGGACACAACTTTTCACCACAGAAACACACTTATCACCACGAATCACAGGCTGGCAAGATTCCAGCTCTGATACCACTTGTAATGTCCCTTTTTTAGGAACAACAAACCCTTACTACGAAAATGCAAAAATTAAGTACAGCAAGGAAATAACTCAGAAATTGCTCATAAAATAACACAAGTATGAGGAGAAATCAACCAGTATCATATATTAAATATTGCCAAACCAATATAATAGCTGGAATGGACAAATGGGTCCTCAAGGAACTCAAAATGCAGATACAAACTCCCACAAGTGGGACGAACTAACCCCAAGGCTGAACAGATGCAAAAACTCCTCAAAAATGACCCCAAATACAAGCGTAGGGTTTGGGGCTGCCAACAAATCTGAAACACATGACACAAATGCTCCCAAAAATGCCACGAACTCCTCATAGATGCCTCTTTTTGTATTTTTTATATTTTAAGGCAATAACACCTGCAATGATATTGCCAAGACCCCAACCATGCACCTCCAATGCACTATGGGAATGAGCAAGACCTGCAATCTCAACTCATGGAACCTCTAGGGTTTCAATATTCAATTACGATATCAACATAACATGCCCAAAATGGGACGTCTCACTCCCTTATATAGGGTGAGGTTCTAATTTGGAGTTGACATCTCCCAACCCTAAAATCACTTAAAGTGCCTTATTACAACGTAAAAACATAAAACATAAATAAACACAACTTAAGTTATGTCTCCTAGTCACATGAACCCCTTTTTCACTTTTATAATTAAGTGTAGGAGACATTTACAAAAAATATTTATTTTTGGGACATTATAGAAAGCTCACGAAGCTTTCATGAAGCACTCTGACACCACACGAAATTGGTTCTCGAAAGGAACTACAGCCAGAGTCTTCAAAATCGGTGATCTAGTGCTTAAATGGGATGCATTTAAGGCAAAACTAGGCAATCACGATAAATTTGATGCCTTCTGGGAAGGTCCTTTCCAGATTTCCACGGTCAATCAATTCAACTCATTTGTCCTAAGAGACATGGAGGGTCATATCCTCCCAATTCCTGTCAACGAATTTCATCTGAAAGCCTATCGCCACTGAAAAGCTTCGTTAAGAGATTCCCCCTATATATATTTTCTTTTCTGCTCTTTCAATTTATTTGCTTGTAAATATGCTTTCAGTTGTTTTTATTTTTAGGCTGTTGGGCCAAGTTGTTCGTCAGATCCTTGGGTCTGTGAAGTTTTTGATTCTAAGTGATGCAGAAGCAGTCCCCTTTGGAAGAAGTTATGGAGACATCCGGGAGAAAAACAAAAGTTTGTCTGCCTTCGCTCGCTAAATTTCCAAGTCCTAAGATAGCTTCACTTTTTGAGCGATAGCGAGAGTCCATTCCGAGCAACGACCGAGTCAAAAAGAGCAAAAGAATGCTTGCTAAGGGAAAATGCCCGAGATCGCTCAATCTTTGAGCGATCCTGAGAGCGCTGCCGAGTTTTGAGCGATTCCAAGCAATGAGGAAGATGCCTTGATCATTTGAAGTATCCAAGGAATCCCTAAAGTGCTCAAATTCTGAACGACTCCAAGAATCGCCCAATATTTTTGACGAACAACAGCTAAAAGAGTGAAGAAGAAGCGCGAGTAAAAAGAGTTTAAAATTCTTCTAAGTGTGGAAAATCCCTCTTTCGCTCGCTAGATACACAAATTCTCAAAGGCGCACCATGTTTTCGGCGACGGCGAGAACAGCAGAGGCAATGCGTTCTAAGATGCAAAACTCTCTGTCGCTCCCTTTTGGCAAAAATGCTCGAGATCACCCAATTTTTGAGCGATCCCGGGAGTGCTCACAAGTTTTGGGTGAACTCGAGAAAAAATGCTTCATAGAGTTTCAAGTGCAAAATCTCCCCGTCGCTCGCTTTTCCAAAAAGGACAATTGTCGCTCTTATTTTTTAGCGATGACGGTGATTAAGTTAAAGGCAAGCGCTGCCAAGTAAGGGGGATGTTTTAAAAGTTTAAAATTTTCCAAGTGTGAGGTCGCTCGCCTAGCGCTCCTTCTCCCAAGCGCGCCTCCCCAGTTTAGCGACAAAGAGCATAAAGGAGAATTAAGTGATTGCTCCAAAGAGCAAAATTCCCTTTGTCGCTCGCAAAATAGGCTCGCGCTCAATTTTTGAGCGATTTCGAGGAAAAACATGAAATTAAAGGTGGGACCCCCCTTTTCCTTTCCAGCTAACGGCGTAGAAAAGTGTGCCAAAGAATGTCTTGGGCCCGTTCTTCAAGGAGAGAAAAAGGAGAGTTTGCACTTGTTCCACAAGTAATTATACAAAGGAATGTGCGCTAAAGGGACAAAGGTTTAAACATTTGCGCCCCCAAGAAATATTTCATGCATGGCCACCCTAGAGCAATATTGACGTCCACCAACTTCATGCGCCTCACATTAAATTCGAGTACCCTGTTGCATCCTCCATTAAAGTCCCCTCTTCAATTCTCTGTTATAAGAACATCCTCTTGTAAGCGCTTTACCAAGTGAATTCCTGCGCACTTTGAGCTGCAACTAGACTGAAATCTTCCATTGCTATGGGAAAGAAAGAAGGCAAGCAGAAGAGCGCAGCGCAGGGTCAAGCGGCTTCAAGCGCACCAGTAAGTGGGCAGAAGAAGGAGAAGAAATACAATGGAAAGGCATCTGAAGCAGAGAAGGAGAAGAAGCCCCAAGTCGTGCAGCCAAAGTCGGTTCCCCCTCCTCCCATCGACTACTGGATCAAGCTAAGGGATGGGATTTACTCGTAGGGCACTAGTCAGCTGCGACAAACAATTTAGAACTGGCGAGAGAAGTTTTCTCTTTCGAATCCTTACGTCGTGGCATACCTGTCCAACCTTTACTGGTTTCTGTGCCCGTAGGTGCATCATTGCCCTGAGCTGGTGGCAGCAATTGTCGAATACTATAAGCCGAACACCAGGCAGGTCTATGACCACAAGGGCAATGTTTTATTCTCAATCTACTCTAAAAGCATGGGAGCGGCCTTTGTGCCAGGCGTAGAGTTGAATGACGAAGACTATATTGTAAAAAACGTCAACTTGGGGGAGCAGGCAAACAAGTACTTGGACAATCAGAGAATGAGGAATTTTGTGGACTCTCAACTCCATGAACCTCTTCTGCCATGGCAATGGCCGAAGCAAGGAAGACCTTTAAGCGATTTTAAGAGCACTAGCATATACACTATGTTGGCTTGGGTCTTGAGCCTCGACACAGATGCGACAGACCTTCCTTACCAAATCACCCTCGCCGAGTGCATCATGAGGGGAGAATTTTATGACCCAAAGGAAATTATTGAAAACACCAAGCCAGTCTTCTTTGATTGGGCAGACTGCGTAACTCGAGGAATTCATCAGCAACTGGGAGAATTGAAAAGCGATGCAAGAGAGAGTTTCAGGTATTGTTTGGCGTTGGCATGGTTGTTCTTGTTTCACATGCACAGCCACATACAGTCTCTTCCAGTGCAACGCAAGGATAGCAAAGGGGCGCCTTTCCCAGTCTATGAATGGACTAGAGTGTTGTTGAGGGAGGAGTCCTACTACAAATTCACTATATCCTTCTTGGGCCCATCTCTAGCCCTTCTTCATGGTTCATTCCCACACGTCCCGCGCACGATGAGGAATCAGGTCAGCGACCAAACATTCGGCGATACTTTTCGCCTAACACAGGGGTTTGTGATAAGGATTTTTAGGTTTACAAGCAAGCCTTTCTTACTGCCCTATTATACTCCGGAATACCATTTCGCCTTGGAGGCAGCACTAAAGATGGATTATACGAATGAGAAGTATGTTCAGGGAAGAAAAAAGGGCCATCTGGTTGAGTACCCCATCACCTGGGCCAGAATTGAAGTTGGTATAAATGGGCAGCATCAATACCTACACGCCACGCTCTCGAGCATCGGTTTAGTGGAGCTACCGCAGAAATGGAAGTATGACCTCCTCGACATAATAAAGGATTTCACATCATTCCAAGAGTTCCATACTTGTCCCCGCGAGGGAATTATGGATGAGCGCAATAACCAGGACAGATATCTGGAGTGGTACATTGAAGATATGCAGTATTTTCCACCATGGCATGACTTCTACTGTGTAGAGGTCGAATTTGATCCTGACCGAAAGAAAGAGCACAGGCCGAGTACAGATGTATACAGGCGGTTGGAGGCTAGATTGCAAAAAAAAGGTTGGAGACTTGAGAAAATATCAGAGTGGTGGATAATGCGTGTCAGAACCAGAAAGGACAAATCTCTAAAGGACATAGCTAATGATGACACGTTTTTCGACCTCTATGACAAGCATCACGCCACATGGTAGCCAGTTGTGTTTCGTCATATCGTTCCCCCAGGCTCTCGCCTACAAAAGGGGTAGGACCCACCCAAGCAGTTGCAAGCAAGTGGTGAGGGATCCAGCAAGGAGATGCAAGCAGAGCAAGTTGTGGAGCCCAGGATGCAGTAGTCAACGAAAAAGTAGCAAGCCAAGGCCGCGTCACCCAAGAAGGATATATCCACGCACATGACTCAAGCAAAGCAGACTTCCTCGGCAATAGTGTCCCTTGCGCTCTAGAAGAAAAAGGCGGCCAAAGTAACAGTAAAGCCCCTCAAAGCCTCTAAGAGCTCCATTAGCTTGACGCCTATCACCAAAGAAGAGGAGCTTGCCCCTCTCAAGAGGAAAAGAAAAGAGAGGTCTAAGGAGCAAGGGCTTGCACCTGAGAAGGGAGTCGCGCCACAATCTGATATAACATTGTCGCAAAAAAGGGGTAAAATATTGAAGGCTACTACAGAAAAGGAGGATATATCCTCATTCGCGGGGAATCTATGGATAGACCAAGTCTTCGACTCATAGGTACGCACCCTTTCCCCTCACAAACCACTGAGTTAGTGTTTGTGGCATCCTTGTCTCCTGCTGCCACATCCATTCCCGCCGCTATTCCATTAGACTGCAGTGCAGCGACCACCCTCTCTCTTGTCGAGCCCCACACCGTCATTGAGGAAGTTCCATCCTTCATCCCTGAGCAGTCCCAACTTGGCCTATCTACCACAGAGCCTGACACCCTTCAAGCCCTAACTAAAGCCCAATCAGGCACCGTTGTTCGAGGTCCACCTCATACTCCTCACATTTCACCCAAGCATTCTGAAAACCCGCCTGTCGCTCTCACCCAGGCTGAACCGTCCCCCAGAGTAGAAGGGCATCAAACTGTGGATTCTACAAGCCTGTTCAAGGAGGAAAGTATGTCGCAACAAAGTTTGCCCCTGGCAAAGTCTCTTTTAGGAAATACAGATTTGATCCAGGTAATGGATAACCAGCCCGTGGCAACTCGGCCAAAGCGCTCCTCTAACAGATGGTTGAAAAATGTGATGAAGCGAAGAGGTGAGGAGATCGCCACGGTTGAGAAGCGCACCAGGTTCGATTCTGAGAACATGTTGCTGTGTAAGGAGAAGAAAATCCCAAAAGTAAAGAATCCTATAAGAGATATGGCTCCTGAAGATTATGAATACAGAAGCATGACCAAAGATTTGAATGAGGTCAGCTTCAAAAACAAGGTGCTAGCCCTTCATGATGGGACTGATACACTGCACCTAAAGCACCTCCAGTTGCAGGAGCAATATTACGAGATGGAGAATGAAAAAATGAAATTAGAAGGCATGTCCAAGATGCAGGCTCAGTTGGAAAACTCTGAAAAAGAATGCTTGCAGCTGAAGGAGCAACTGGCAGTCCTATAGAAGGAGGCCTCGGAGCAGAAGGGAGTTGCTGAGCGTCAGATAGAAGAGCTACAGGATCAACTTCAACAAGCAAAGCAGCAGTTGGAGGACATATTTGTGGAGACATTCTCCAGGGACAACGTTAAGAGGATCCGAGCCAAACTATTGAAGAACTTCAGGCCACGAGATTCTAAGTCCCTCAAGGTTTTCGCATTTCTCACTTAGGTCAAAGAAGCATCCACGCAAGGTAAGTCTGTGCTGGAGAAGGCAAAGCATGAAGCAGATCGCTCGCTCGATCTGGTCGTCAAGGCAGGGAACATTGAGCGCCAGAACCTCCAAGTTCCTTCCACCAATTCTATTGCCTTTAATTGAGCAGCTGCAAGGGCCACCTTGCATTCTTTCTTTGAGAGATTCAAGAAAATTCAGAGAGCCAGGGCATTGCTAGATTTGTTGGACCAAGAGAAGGAAATATGCACATCCCTCTTCCTGTCTCTCTCTTCATACAAATTCCCAAGTTTCACAGACAGTGAAGGCAATTGCTTGCCAAAAGAGACTCTATTTCAGTCATGGAACGCCTTCGTTGATGACACTTCTGATATTGATGCATGGGAAGATCCGATCCAGCAAGAGCAAGTGACAGAGCTCACTTCAAGATTCTGCCTTATCTGTTCCTGCTTGCTGGATTTGGGCCAGAAGGCTGAGCAGATTGATTTGGTTCAGATGGAAACCTTCAGGCACCTAACCAACGTCTTTTGCAGTATGGAGCCCTATTCGAAAAATGTTTGGGCTCAAGTTCAAGAAACATATGAGCGCATCAAGGCTCACCTTGCCTCCTGGGATTTCAACCTGGACGAAGATCCAGAGGAGAGAGAAGAGCCATCAGAAGAAGGGTCCGAGGAGGAAGACAATGAAAATGAGTCTGAGGAAGAAGATCCCACGAAGGAGGAGCAGCAAGATTCAGAGCAGCAGGACCAAAGCCTACAGGAAAAGGAAGTAGAGACCGGGGGTGACTCCGGGCCCAAAGGATAAAGGCGTAGATTCTTGCATTGAGGCGAGCTCGATACCCCACGAGCCACCAAGAATGTTGCCACATTTTGCTAGGGGTATAAAATTTCGAAGTTCATCAGGTTGTTGCTACCCTCCTTCCTCGTTCTTCTGTTCTCATTGTTGTTTTAGTTTTCTTGGTTCATTTTCAAGTTGTTCAGATTTCAGTTCCCAGCTTTTCCCAGCCAGCGTTTGCATGAAAAAAATGTAAAAATATTCTAAGTATTTGTCTCTCCCGAGATCGTCGTCGTTGCCTTGCGATTTTGGGAAAAAACGTGTAGTTTGAGCGATTGAGGGCAGCGCATGAAATGGTACATTTTTTCCCAAGTGTTGAGAAGCTCGCGATCGCCGTCACTTTTTGGCAATGCCCGATGTCGCAGTGTTTTTCAGCGACTAAGGGAGCGGCGTTTAAAACTTGAAAAATCTCTAAGTGCCGCCAGGCCAGCGATCGTCATCGTTGACCGAAGTCGCTCGTCGCTACAGCGCTTTCGAGCACGCGAATGAAGGAAAGGAGTGCTTGTGCTCAGGATCGCTATCGTGATTCCTGTTGGCCATGAATCCACCACCTGGGAAGGACTTGGTGTGTCAATGCGCCCTAGACCCGTGGACCAACATTGAAAGGCCGGAAGGAAGGAATGCCTTCCGTGCCAATCTCCGGAGAAGGCCGGCTTCCTGTGGGGTTTTGAGGTTCAAGATAAGAGTGCAAGGAAAGAGATAAAAATGCGGAAAGGGATTCCAAATTAGATTGGAGTTGGGTGGGGGGAACTAACAGTACGACAACGCATCAATCACCACTACTAACACCAATATAACCATAACACACCACTATGGATGTTGTCACTAACCGGTAGAACAGAGTCAGGTATATGTTTTGTATTAAGAGCCAGAAGCACAGCTACAATGGTTCCCTAACAAACATTCCCTCCAAGGAACTAACAGTACGGCAACGCATCAATCACCACTACTAACAACACTATAACACAAAACATAACCGGAAAATTGCCACTAACGTTTACCCTATGTATCCTTTAATTTATGCATCCCAGGAATACCTGATCACCAAATGCTGAAGTCCGAGTTCAAAGTACAACAACAAGCAATGATACAGAAAAACATGAGGCAGAAATGTCAAAGAGAGGTAGCATACAAAATAAAAACAATAGGACAGCACCAAGTGTATGTATTATATTAAAAGGCAGAAGCACAGCTACAATGGTTCCCTAACAGACATTCCCCTTCCACCACTTTACAATGAAAACGTGGTGGCTATTTATAGCCCGAGAACCCCCCGATTACATTTATGGGCACAAAGTCCCAGTCAAAAATTAGCTGACAAAAGCAGCCGCGGAACTGCTGATGCTGACTTCTATCGGGATGGACTGTACCTGCAGCATGGTCTCCCTGAAGACTGTACAGATATGTGGCAGCGCGTTAGGTAGAACTTCACATTGACAGGAATGCGGGTAGCTGAGGCGAGTGGAAACTCACATCAGCCTTAAATGAGGTAGCTGGCATAAGTAGTGCGGCCCATGCTTGTCCTTTTGCTCGGCATGTCTTGGCTCGGATCCCAAAGTTGGACACTTTTTGGATGATAATGCTTGACACGTGTCTGCCTTGAAAGGCAGTCTATCCAACTTCGCCCGAGATTACAGCGCAATCGGGTAGCACAGGTGAAAAACAACGCAGTCGGGTTGGCCTATTTCCCTACTGCGCACCGGTCAAAGGGCGCAGTCCGACTTCGCTGTGAAGTCGGGTTGCGCACCGACACTTGCTGATTCTCACCGCTGTTCGGACTTCGCACGGACAAGGGAGCACAGTCCGACTTCGCTGCGAAGTCGAGTTGCGCTCCAACACTTAGTCAATTTCTCTGCCAGACTGTTTCCAAGTGCACTCAAGAAGAAGGGCGCAGTTGGACTTCGCACAAAAACTGGGCGCAGCGGACTTCGCACCAAAAACTGGGCGCTGTCGGACTTCGCACAAAAAACTGGGTTTCCTGGTTCTACTTCCCGGGGCCATAACTTTTGATCCGCTAACCCGATCGCCTATTATAATATATCGTCGAAAAGCGAGCGAGAAGATCTGCAATGATCAAATATCTAGAGCTCATTTTGTCCATTTTATCGCCCCCGTTTATGGCCCGCGAAAATCCGAACACCTCAGCATGCTCTTTGTCGCTTGAAAGCTCCATACTTAGGCCAAAAATTATCAAAAGACTTAATGTGGCAAAATTGCCAACAATTCCAAAGTGCCCGAAATCGCTCGATTTTTTAGCGACATCCAACAAGAGGCAAAAGGGCAGGAAATTGTCTAACTCTCCCCCCACTCCTGCGATCGTTGTCGCAGCTCACCCTTTCTCAGTGGCGCTTCAAGATCTCAGCGATTTGCAGAACATTCCCAAGATCGCCATCGCCAAGCGTAATTTCTCAAAGTCGCTCAAGTTTTGAGCGCTTTCCAGCTTGGCCAGAAGGTTGTCCTGAGCTCCCATTTCGAAGATCGCCATTGCTTTTCAGCGACTTTGGGCGTTTCTTCTCCATTTCAACGATCTCCGGCGGCAGTCAGTGGGGTGTTTGAAGATGATTCTTCGCACCATTTTCAAAACAAGTTTCGGGATTCGAGCCAACTTCGCGAAGGATAAAATGTACTTCACCTACCAGAATTAACTGATAATTCCCTTTTCAGCTACCAAATTTGTCAGAAGTTGTACGAAGTTCAGGAGAAGCATACTGCAAATACAAGGATGGCCGACAAGGATCAAATCTGGCTGCTTTTTGTAGCTTTTGGTAGGTTTGGGGATCTGTGCTCAAAATGTAATCGAGAGGGAAAATCTGCTATAAATAGCAAAGACATTTCATTGTAAAAGGGTGGAAGGGGGGTATATTGCTAGGAAACTTCTGTATCTCTGCACTTGCTTTTAATTCAGAGTATATTTGGGCTCCAATAGTTGCATCTGTCTTTTATGCTGCCTTCCTCAATTATTTATGTTTCATGTTGCTTATTTTTCTTATTGTTGTCATTCTGCATATCTGGATCTCAGCATTGGCGATTAAGTATATCTACAATAATAAAGGAAGGATACATAGGATAGAGTAATGCTAATGGTTTTTGTTGCATACATTGTTTTGATTGTTGTTGGTAAAGTGATATGTTAGTAGTTGTGTTGCTTACCTTTCCCACCCGAAACAAATCATGTTTACATTTCTTCTTGTTCCTTTTATATCTCTTTCCTGCACTTTAAACTAAACCCCCCAAACTAAAAAACATAGGAAACCGGCCTCCTCCGGAGATTGGCACGGAAGGCATCCCTTCCTTCCGGCCTTTCAATCTGCTGAGCGAATCTAGGATGCAATAAGATTAAAATCCTATCCTAGTGGCAGATTCGTAACCAACAGTTTCCAAACAAGCCATAGTTGAAACAAAGGGGGTGCATTGTTTCCAAAAGAGGCACACTATTTCTAAACAAGACACACTTCCACTGAACAAGACACTCTTTCCAAAGAAAAAACAACAAAAAAGTGCTAAGAAGGTATCGAGGTGCACTACTTCAAAGCGGGGCACATTGGACTAGATCAAGACACATTTCTGGTGAATGAGGCACATTTGTGGCAAATAGGACACACTAGTTTCAAACAAGGCACAATTGCACCAAAAGGAGTGCATTGTTTCCAAATAGGGCACAATGTTTCCAAACAGGTCACATTATTTCTGAACTTAGAAAAATCAACAAAAAAAGGGCTAAGAAAGTATTAGGGTGCACTGCTTCAAAACAAGGCGCACTAGACTACATCAGAGCGCATTTTTTGGCAAACAACGTGCATTGTTTCCAAACGGGGTGCATTATCCAAACAGGGCACATTGTTTCCAAACAGATCACACTTGCACCAAATGAGATGCACTGTTTCACTTAAGCCAATTTTTGCTGATTTAATCACTGCTCTGTCTTCTACCTCAGCTTGTGCGACAGACCTCCATTCAAAGCATGATGGTAGCAGCGGGCTACTACAATTGCATATGTAATTGGCTGACAAAATCATTTCAAATATATTGCTTTTATACCATAATTTGGCATGCACTTGATTAGGATGGTGGCTTATATAGTTATCAGACTCATCTTGGACACAACCAAAAATCAGTATTGGATGTCCTTGAGAGATGGCATGCAAGACAATTAATAGAATTACCCTAGAGACTAGACAAACAACAGCAAACAATTAACCAAGTTAAGCCCTGAAAATGATACTCCAAGGAGCCTGCATAATTCTATAAAGCAATCTGCTAGTGTCACATGATCAACTCCTTCCTTTGATGTGAATGAAATCCTCAACCCACTTCAGCTTCCTTGAACTTGATCCTTTGAGTATAATAGGCTGGCCTTCAAAGACTAGAAGCATAAACAATGAACAAGGAGAATCAACCAAGTATGGAACTCCCTTCAAGCATGCCAACATTTCGTCATTCAATTCCCTTGATAAATTTCCCATTTCCTGAATCATGAATTTTCACTAATCATAGCATCCGCATACTATAGATGTTTTTCATGCAAAATTCCTTTTGCCAAATCTAATCCCTACAAATAGTAATTTGTACTTCTTTTTGGAAAGTTATGGTAACATTTTGTGCAATAGTATGAACTATGATCTGCTATTATTTTTAGAGAAGAGCACCGTCCTAGACAGTGAGACACTATATTTGTGCCTACTCACATAAGAACTGGAATTTTAACTGAATATCTGCATGATACCAATAAAGCCTCATTAATGTTGATGTCTCACTTGTCTACTTAGATCCCTTCTCTACAGTCTTATGCATACTACATTTGGAACTCTCTTGCCAAATATGGAACACTAATGCACCTTATAGAGGATCATATGGGAATGATGGCCTATCTAGGAAACAGCCTTCCATCAAACCATAATAAAAATACAATATTTATTTACATCAGTGCTACCTTTTGTCTCCAAATTTATAAATCCATGACTTACAAAGTGCCCTATTTCTTCTTTGGGGATGTTATAGGACCTATTTCAGGTATGATATAATTATTCATTATGGATTGCATGAGGTCATCTACACTCAAATATTCAGGAATTCTAGCATTGAAGCCTAAAATAGTTTCATCTGAATGTCATGCATCATCTACACCTAAGCACATTGAAAGAAACTTCAATAGAGCTGCACCAAATCACAGTGCTTTTGATGGATAAAAAGTCAGATTATATTCAAGTATAAAAAGATGATATGGCTTTGCACTGGAACGTGAGATGTTGACCATTCACAAGAAATACTTTTGCTTGAAATAAGTGAAATAATGAGTAAGATGCACCTCACCTTTTCATATTTGCTATCACATAAGCCTCAAGAGCCCAACGTGTATAGGTTATGTCCATAAGATGCTTCATAATGCCATCTTTGTTTCTCTGAGTTGCTACCAAAGTGCAGATAACAGGGAAAAGCACAGAACACTGTTGAATAACAGAAAACATTTGTTAGATCATATGAAAAAAAAATTGTGAAATCTAAAGAAACTATTAGACGGTATTATAGCCCACCAGTTGAGCAGACCCTGGATTAAGAGTTATGGCAAAAATGTATGCAATTCCTTCCACACAATAAGCCATCGCAAGTGTCACAATATAATTTTCTACAAATGTCGATCGTGGATTGTTGAAAAAGTAGAACATGGAGAGGTAAACAAGTGGCTTAATCACTGTATTGAAGTGATCAACACTATCTTTGGCAATAAAATATGCTACTCTGTTCATGCCAGAAGCACTCTCCCTCCAATAATGCAGTTTGTCCTGAGAAAATGTTCTTAATGCTGCTATCATGCAGAGTAGAGCTGCAAATAAACAAGCAATAACTAAAGCAGTTAAAATACATTACTCCAGAAACTTATACAAATTCAAACAATCTTTCATATGCAATGTTGAAGAAAACAGTTGGACCCACTCCACGAAGGGGGGTGTAGGGGGCAACGCCCCCTACTTGTGTCGCCAAGGGGAGTCCAAGGGGGTGGGGGGGCGGTGGTTATTTTTCTATTGTAAATCTGGACCATTCATTATTAGGTCACAGATCGGACGATGATTTTATGTTAGGGTTTTTTGCCCTAAAATGTAACTCTTAGTTGTAAGAGGATCATGTGCGGCAGATTGTAAGTGAGTGTAATACACGGCGTGATAGCAAAGAGGAAGTTACAGCGGATGTGTTGTATCCCTTCTGTTGGACGGAATAAAAGATCTGGTTATTTTCTCCATGGACGTAGCCCATATTGGGTGAACCACGTTAAAATTGTCTCTCTCTTGTATTGCGTTATTCTTCTGCATTTTATTTCAGCATTTTATTTATTGCTCGTGTTAGTAATCCTAACAAGTAGCACCACACAAATGATAATAACATCAAAGAGTACTTTCAAAATGATGCAAAGAACATTTCCTTAAGCACTAAACTTATTAGTATGGTCTGGCACTTACACATTGCTATCATTGTAAATGTGTACCCAGGAAGTCCAAAGTTATCATCTGTTACTTTAGCTAAGAATCCCATAAATATTCCAGCAAGCAATAAAATAAGGTAATCTTGAGCTTGTATCCTGGATTCCCGGAAACGCTGCTTAGCAATTCTGATGACAACCACCCATAAATAGACAACAAAGAATTTAGCTAAAGACAAGATATAACAGAATGAGATTTTGGCCATCAAAGTTTTTCCATGGATATTATAAAGGAAAGCATTACCTTCGGAAGAAGAGTATAAATTGTTTAAAGAAACCTGGAGTCTGGCGATTGGAAAGATCTTTGACCCTTAAGAAGCTATGCCTAATGCTATCCCACTTCAACTCAATGTTACACCACACCTCTTCCCATAGATCCTGTCCAAAAGATTTTTTGCTTCCAATGTCAGAAGTTTTGTTATTTGTTTTATTGCCTTCTCCACAAGTTTGTTGTAAATCTGATGGGATCTCATAATCATTACGGCGCATCCAATTAATAGGAAGATCATTGCAATCAAAACTTGGATTTCCATTTGGCTTTATAATCCCCTCTAAGATATCCATAAAATGGTCGGGTGGATTGACACGGTCAGGGACAATAATGCCAAGGTTTGAAAAGTATTCTTCAACTTCATCCACTGGTCCAAGATATACAGTGCGTCCACCCTTAGCCAGCAGCATTAAGTCATCAAACATCCTGAACAATCCATAGCTGAGAAAATAACAAACTTTATCTGTTACATAAATCGTAAATAAAAGGGACTCATATTCCAAAACTGTAATACATTGGCTTCCTAAAAGATGCAAGGAAAACACGAGGATAGGTCATCTATGAGTAAACCAAAAACTGTAAAAGGTATTTGTAAGAGTTTCCTCACTATGCTTCGTTGTGTGAGTAAAATTCTGAGACTTTAGTTTTCAGATTTTCTCCTTAATGAAAGAACTCATACAATTTAAGCAAATGTACATTCCATCTGTTACTATTCTGAAAGCTACCTTGGTTGATGTAATACCATACAAATGTTTACTCCAGCTGAAGCTTCACGTCGAAGAGCTTTTAGCAGCAACTGTGAAGAAGTACTGTCTAAACCCGATGTGGGTTCATCTAAGATCAAAAGAGAAGGCTCCATCACCATCTCAAGCCCAACATTCACTCGTTTTCTCTGTCCTCCAGAGATTCCTCGGCTTTCAACTGTAACAACTAGAGAATCACGCACAGGTTGCAACCCCAAAGCTTCAATGACACGTTCAACAATGAAAACTTTTTGTGCTTTTGGCATGCTAAAAGGAAGCCTACAACCATCATATCGCATACCATGTCAGTTGAAAATTGAGCCATCTCAACTCTAAAGGCCAAACTATTTGCATCAAACAAAATGTCCCTAGCAATTTCTTTATATAGCATTCCCAAAAGACCTAGTAAACGTTGCTGAAAACATGAATCATAATACATTTTGCTTCCATACAAGATCATTTTTAAATACGGTAGCAAATGCTCAAAATCTGCTCAAGACTCATACAAACCATTTGGTTTATCAGCATTTCTTGTAAAATATAGTGCTAATCAGAAATATATCTATGACAGAACCATCATTTATAATTTATAATGTGATATAAATGAAATGTTCATGATAAAGAACCTGCTACTGAAACAAATAAGAAATGAGAAAATAAACATATAGGAAAAAAGGGAGATGTCTGAAGCAGCATAAACAGTCTGAAGACCAACCTAATGCATGATTATACCAGAAATATGAACAAAAAACAGGAGAATCGAAAATAGAGGGAGAAAGAACCTGCATTTAGCACTAAACCAAATGTTCTCCTCTACTGTCAAGTTTCCATGTACGATATCATCCTGTGGTACAAAGCCAATGATTTTTTTGTATGAATATATTGACTCTAGCTGTCCATTAATAAACACAGAACCACTCACAACACAGCCTGTTGCCTTGCCAGCCAAAGCGTTCAAAAAGGTAGTCTTTCCAGCACCAGATGGACCCATAATAGCAGCAATATGTCCTGGCATCAGTTTGCCAGTGACATTCCTTAATATTTTCTTCCCTTTGCCCTTTAGCGTAAGGCTGAGATCTTTGAAAGAAACTTCTACTTTAGGTCGAATTTGAAACCCATGTACTCCAGCCATCGCAATAGCATCTGTCAGAGTCAGGTGATTTGTCTGTGTCATCTTTTCCTTTTCTATTTCACCATAAGCATACTCAAAATCATGAGTATGACTGCCACCAATATGATACTTATGATTTTTGTATTTTTTAATATTATGATCACTAGAAGCCAATATAGGAGCCTTCTTAGGATCTTCCAGGTCATCAATAGGAGCATTTTGTACCTCATATAGATCATTTAATTCTACAGACATGGGTGCTGACCCTACTGATGATACTTGTTGCCTATTATCTTCAATAGCTGATAGACGGATAAATGAAACATCATCAGAAAAAAGCAGTCCAGAAGGGGCCAATATCTCTTCTTCTTGAAGAGTCTGGCTAGCTCGGATGCGTGAGAATCTTGTACTCAGCTGTCTTTGGCATTTATCTGCCCAGCGCTTTGCAGATTCTCCTGCTAATTTCCATCGTCCACGTGCCCGCATGCTCTCTCTTGCATTCCTGGCTGCTGCTTCCCTGGATTTGGCTCTTCTTCTCTCGCGAATGATAAGCACTTGGTCAGAACAGTTGTAGATTAGCAAAAGCAAGGTGATTATTGTAACCTGAATGATTTCCCAGAAAATGTATTAGGGACATCATTAGTCAACATGCAAGCACTCGTTATTAGCAATCACTTGCTCATAAGGTCATTGAAAAAGAATGTAAAGTATCGAATACAGCGATGTTCGCATTTCTTGTTGCCTTTACTACTATGTAATGAACCTAAGACTCATAGAGCTTTTAGATAGTTTCTGAATAAATGATACATGACTTACAATAAGCATTATTCCATAAGCTTGAATGTTTTGATTGGCTGTATTTGGCTTGCAAAATGATAATGCGTAGCATCCTGTTAAATATCAGATCATAATTTCCACTTAGTCAATACTGAAAGCCTAGTACCCATGTTCATAAAAATTTGAAAAACAAGATTTTTGAAAAGCATAAAAAATAGTCAAATGGAAAAAATGGGAGGGGGAGATGACATGTAATAATTTATTTATTATGAATTCTATATGATTATAACATATTAATGTTCAGGATCTTGCATCTATTACCTGCACAAATGAGAGCAGTGCAAGCTCGGCAAGCAGATGGAAAACTCTGTTCTCAAAAAAGAATTAATTTAAGGCAAGAAAAGTCTAAAATAAAGGTCAACTAATGTGTTGGAGAGTATCACAAGAAAGGACATGTTACTTCTCTATCCAAAAAAAGGGAATTTTTTTCCCAGTCTGGAGACTTTTACAGTGTTTGAAAATTTATATATTATGCTTCAAAGTTCCTTATTTATCTCGTTCTGGGTTTGTATTTTCACATTGCATTGTAAAAGAATCATCCCCAGCAATCTAACAACAGCTAGTATATGTTGCATTGGAGGCAACTTAGATACTTCTGTGTTGTTAAAGGCTTCTTGAAGTGCTTACAGAGGCTTGATCTAATTTCAGTGTTCATAAATAATGTCCATTTTGGCAATTTTGACAACCTATATGAGTGTTTGTGTCAGAGACTCAGATGGCATTAGTTTATCTTGAAGTATGCCAAACTCAGGATTCAAAATATTTTAAAAACAGAACAACAAATTCTAAATAGTCAGACACACAGTTATCATACGATACACTATATGCACAAATATGCAATCAACATTGCAGAGATAATGAGCACAGCACAAGCAACATGTCATTCCATACACCAATGGGCATGTCAATTAAGGGACACACCCTTTCAAATACTTTAGGTTCATAACATCTCCCACTGCCTAGGAGCATATGTATATGCATATTAAAGTCAAACAAATATACAATGTTGCATAATGCATTATACTACAATGTAACTATCATACACATGTAAGCATGCAACGGAATAGATCAAGGCATGAAATATGCAGTACTGTTGCCACATTTTGCACAAGGGTGCCATGTTTTTGGATTCTGCATGTAAGCTGCTCTTTTCCTTTCCTTCTCCTCATTTCCCCTTTCTTCTTCTCTCCCTTTCTTCCTCTCCCTCGCAGCTTCATTCCCTCTTCTTCTTTCCCCCTTTTCTCCCCCAGCAAACTTCAGCAGGTGTACCTTGAAAAGTTTCTAAGTGTTGGGGCGCAACCCGACTTCGCAGCGAAGTCGGAGTGCGCCCCTCAGTTGGAGCGCAGTAGGTAACCCGTGCGCAGCAGGACAGGAAGTGACTGAATCTGACTAAGTGTCAGGGGTGCAACCCGAATTCGCAGCGAAGTCGGAGTGCGCCCTTCTTCCTAGGCGCACTAGGGGAATGACCAATCAGGAAAATGGCTAAGTGTTGGGGCGCAACCCGACTTCGCAGCGAAGTCGGACTGCGCCCTGTTCCAGTGCGCAGTCTGTACAGCGAATGGAGACAGCCAAGCACCGGTGCGCAACCCGACTTCGCAGCGAAGTCGGAGTGCGCCCTTTGACCGGTGCGCAGTTCGGTGAAGTCAACTCAGAAGACACCAAGGCAAGAAGGCCTTCCAACTGCGCTGTCTTCCTCCTGTGCAACCCGATGGTGCCCGAATTCCTGGCGAAGTTGGATAAACTGCCTTTCAAGGCAGACACGTGTCATGCTTCAGCATCTGACAAGTATCCACCTCCGGGATTCGAGCCAAGACTTGACCACGCAAGGACAGAGCATGGGCTTCACTACCGACGCCAACTGTCAGCATTTAAATCCGATGTGAAGTACCATCTGCCGCACCTACCCGCATTCCTGCTGACTGAAGACTGATCCCAATGCGCTGCCACGTAGCTGTACCATCTTCAGGGACACCATGCTCGTAAGGACATCCGGCTCGACGTGAGTCAGCATCGTCAGCTCCTCGCCCGCTCGTGTTAGTCTGCTGTCTTGTCCTGGGACTTCGTGCCCATGAATGTAATCGGGGGAGTTTTGGGCTATAAATACCCACCACATTTTCAATGTAAGTGGTGGAAGGGGAATATATTGCTAGGGAACAATTGTAGCTGTGCGTTTGCCTCAAATACAGAAACATACTTGGCTCTGCTTACTGTCTTTTATCTTGCATGTTGCCTCTCCTTGTCATTTCTGCCTCATGTTTCTTGTTTCATTGCTTGTTGTTGTATCGAACTCCGGACTCCAACGATTTGGTGGCCAGGTATTCCTCGGAATGCATAGATAGAGGATACATGGGATCGCTGATAGCTGTAGTTTCAATGTGTGTTTGTAGATGAATGCTGTTAGTAGCAGTGATTGATTCGTTGCCGTGCTGCTTATTCCCCCCACCCAACTCCAATCACATTTGGAATATCTTTCTTGCACTCTTATCTTATTTATCTCTTTCCTGCACTCTTATCTTATTTATCTCTTTCCCTGCACTCTTATCTTAACACAACCCCATAGGAGCCGGCCTTCTCCGGAGATTGGCACGGAAGGCATCTCTTCCTCCCGGCATTTCAATCTGGTGGGCGAATCTGGGCGCATTAACAACAAAATCCTTTCCTCATGGCAGATTCGTAACCAACAAGTACAATCAGCGAGAATAGCCATGTTTGAACCTCACACACACAAGACCAAGACAACTGGGTACATATAGTCCTAGAAGCAAAGAGTTGCAGATGATAACCCTCATACTTATCCAAATAAAACCAAACAACTATGACAACTATACACAAATATGCCATTATTACATTCTTTATTCCATTACATCAAAAATAACAATGTAACCAAAATATTGTAACAAAGCTCAACCTTCAAGACTCCTGACATCGGTCAATGTAACTGTCTACATCTACCCACTCCTCTAAATTCATCAATGTTTCCACCAACAAGCCAATTAAAACTCCAACTGGGGTAGAAACTTATCTTGCTCTTTCATATTCACCTTCTTTGTGGCCTTTGCAATTCCCCTATCATGATTTAGGGAGGGATCAAGGGGTAATGCCTTCATGGGATCAATGGGCGGCGCCCTTGTGGGGTGTGGGACAGTGCCCTATCAACCTAATACCCTCCATACATTTTCAACTAACATGAAAACCTTCTTGTGGCTGGCAAAGTTGTCTGTTTGACAGTTGCCATTGTCAATCATAGTAGATTTGTTAGCCTTTCGGTAGTTGTCATCATCAATCATGTTTGTGTTGTCAGCCCTCTAACAACTACTGTCATCATCATTCCTTGGATACACACATGACATGGATGCCATATATTCAAACAGTCAGCACTTAGTTGCCCCTCCTTCGACAGCACACATGCAACTTGTAGGCAAACAAATGGACATGTCTGCATGAATGAATGATTGAGGGTAGAAATGTATATGTGCAAATGCATGCACACAAAGTGTTTGAAATAATTTGTCATGCAGTGTTGTGTGTAGGTGAGAAAATGTTTGTAATAATGTGCACATGCCAAAGTGTTTTTAATAATGCAATGTAATGGGGTCTTTTTAATGTTTTATATAAACGGGTAGTTTGGATGTAGTTGGGTAGTTGTCAACTGCCTATCGGTCCCGTTATACCTATAAGTATGCATCTATGTGAGAGATTCGAGAGTGTGTAAATATTGTTGTTGGCCAAGGGTTGCTTGTTGGTAGATTCTTCATTGAAATATATGATGTATTGCACATAGATGTTGTACAGGATACATGTGTGTGCAGTGTATTCATTTGTATTTGTAAGTTTTCCCATTGTCTATTTGGTTTATATAAATGGTAATGAAACTATATTGTAGTGTGTTGTATTCCATTTCTACACAGCTTATCTTCTTGCTAGCACACCTATAGAAAGTATGTGGTCAAACTTGTACGGCAGCATTCCAAAGGGCACACACTCATACTTGGACAATAGCCTTCTGAACAACACACACTTGGATGGCTCCCATCCAAATAGCACTCATTTGAGCCCTTGTATGTCAATAAATCGGATTGGCATGCTTTGTGCAATGACAAGGTGCTTTGTCCTCCACATAACAAGAAAAGTGTAAACCATCTAATCATGACCCTAAGGGTCAGATTTGAGCTCTACCTTAACAATTAGGGAGTTCAGCTTGTTCACCCTTTCCATCACATGCCATTTTCATTTTCCTGCTTAATCATAAGCTCATTTCACAAACCTTTTGAAACCCATTTACCATGTGTTACATGCTGGTTTGATCACTTTTCCTTTTTGGGCCTGTTTGACATTCTCAATTTTTGCAGTGGGGTATGTACTCTCATCAAATTTTCTGACAATATAGATGCAACTAGCAGATTGTTTTGGGCCAAATTGTTAAGAATACATTTGATTAATCCCAATTTCACACATTATCGATAAATAGCTAATGTTATGTCATTTTCACTCTCTTGATTCCAATTTGATTATGCTAACAAACACTCGAATGAAATTTCTGTTTATTGTCATTATTGCTCTTTTGTCACTACACACCAAACTACTCTTGTTCTCATATCAAAAAGTCATCATTGGATAATTTTGTCATAATTAGTTGCCTTTTTCGTCTTGCGATAACTCTTACCTGAAAAATGAAGCAAAAGGCATCATACTCAACCTGTTTTACTAAGCACCAACGATGGATCACTCACAAGCCTTCCCCATCGCCATATTTATCTACACTAGTTGGGCATGTACGACGTAGCATGGTTCCTCCCTATTTAAAGGTAACGACATTTTAAGTAAAACTTTTGTTCATGGTCTAGAGATACGATGTTCACTTCCACTACAGTCCCAATCTCAAAATCTTATTCCATTTCAAGTAGAACTTCTATTCATGATCTGGAGATATAATGTTCACTTCCACTGTATTCCTAATTTCATAATTTAAGGTTAATGTAGTTCCTTGATCGGCAATGAGTTCAACGCCCACATTGATTGGTGTGCTTTTGCTATCCTAATCCCAACTCCAAAATGATCTATATTCTTTATGTCATAGTTTTCTAAGACTTTATGTTACAGCTTTTTGAGACACATTACGGCTCACAGCATGGCTGCCATGTTGTTGTTCTAGTTGCCAGCTGGGCTGCTGCTATCATCATAGCTCCTAAGGAAGCTGACCTGTGTCTCTACTTACTAACTTGTATGTGTTTTGGGCATTCTAAGCATCATTGAGAGGATTGTTCTTGAGCGAAATGCTTTCCAATCGGCCATTAAACAGCTCTGCTGATGTCAGCGGAATGGGCTGAATATAGGTCTTTGCCTTAGTAGGGCCTTTTGATAGGCACATGTATCCCAAGTTACAACCTCAATCCTTTCTTGAGATATTTTCCTTTGATGATAAATCCAGGTAGAGATATAGTGATCTAGGAGTTTTGCATAACTGCATATCTCAACTTGCAATAGTAACTTAATAAATAATAGTTATATTATTTGTCTGCTTTTGCTTCTCGTCTGTCTAGAAATCCTAGGTATCCATGGCCTTTCATTTTGCTTTTCCTATCTACTTTATATCACCCCTCTTATCCTTAGGTTGCATTGAAGATTGCAATTGTTTTCTTTTATTCTTACATTCCTCAATCCTCAAATAGCACCCTTTAGATGGAGGACACTCCTTCCAACTCAGACAACACCCTTTACTTAGGTATGGATAGTAGTCCTTGTTGACAATTTTGTCACATTGCCTAGAGGGGTAGTAAAAATCAAAAATTTTGTGAAGTGTTTCTTTTTATGAATTTGTTCCCTTGTTTATAGAAAAACATTTTTTAAGCATTGCAGCAATTTTGGCTTTCATTGCCATCCCCCTTGTACATAGAATAGGATATACAAGAGCTTCGCTACTGAGCAAGCTAAGTTTAGGAGCTTCGCAGAAAAAGAAAGACAGCTTCGCCAAGAGAAGGAAAGCAAGGAAGTCTAGATCGCGGTCCAAGGTCGCTAAGGCATGAAAAGAGCTTCGCACGCGAAGCAGCCCAAACAGTTGCTTCGGGCGAAAACTTTGCGAAGCGGGATTCAAAAAAGTTCAAGCATTGGAAAACTGCTTCGCTAAGAAATCAGCGAAGCATCCACTTCGGGCCTCCCTACTGGCGAACCATTTCTACTTCGCCCAAAGTTGTCGCGAAGCATCTACTTCGGATAACTTTCGTGCGAAGCGCTTTCACCCGAAGCAGTAGTGGCCCGTAAAAAAGCAGAAGATTTTTCCAAGGCAAAATTGCACTTCGGCCGAAAAACCCCCGAACCACGGCTTTGAAGAAGGTTCGCGGCGAAGCATTTTGACAACTCATCAGCGAAGCATCCACTTCGGGCAGGGAACCTCGCGAAGCAGCCTTTGACACGCCTTTCCAGCGAAGCAGCAAAAGATTGAAAGCCCCGTCTTGAGAAGGGATATCTGCTTCGGCATTTAACATCTGCGAAGCCATTTTGAGAAGCTCCTTCGCGCGAAGTGCATGACCGAGGAAGATGGATCTGCTTCGGCTTATATCCATTGCGAAGCAGGGTCGCGAACTGGAAATTGGCGAAGCACTTTAGGGGCACGCACTCCAAGCCCGGGTATTTTTCCGAGGCAATCAAGTGCCTCATAAATGAATTTTTACGTGCCCGGAAGACTCGGGGCTCATTTTTGGCAATCTGAAAGGAGGTATCAGTCTCAGAAGGAGAGCCCGGCGGACATGGCGGCCACTCGAGCTCCGCACCCGGAGGAGCCTAGGACGAGTCAGGCGGCTCATAAATGCGAATTTCCCCGGCTGACCCGGTCGCAGCTGCTAGTTATAGAAAAGGATTTGAGAGCTCAGTCACGGGAGCAGCGGGAGCCGACTTCTCAGGTTTTCGAGGATGTACTCCTCAATTTTGTGCATTGATGGCTCAGAGGGTCGGGTCCTCTATAAAAACCCAGGCATTGTAATGAAAAGGGGGGGGAACTTTCTGCTAGAAAGCTGCTGTAACTTGATTTCCTGCAATTAATACTAAAGAGCTTCGGGCCTCATTTCTCTCTTGTATGCTGCCTTCTGTGATTATTTCTGTTATCTCCTTTCTTCATTTGCATACTGTAATTCTGTATTCTGGATTTAGGTGTGCGATTGGGGATAGAACCCTGGAATTTTCCCGAAGGATACATAGGGGAGAAAACGCTGTAATAGTTTTCTTGTATGCTGCCTGTGGATAGTGTTTCTGCTATATTCACTCATTTCCTAATCGCCGTAATTCTGAATTCTGGATTTCGACGTAAGGGGAAGGGTAATCCTGGAACTCGTCCAGAGGATACATAGGAAGGCTAGTACTGTGTTCATTTCATTTTATTCTTGGTATTCATTGCTGCTATTTCAAGCTGTAGCCAGTAATCGTGCTGCTGGTTCTTTCCCTCTTAAATCCATCAATATTTCTTCCCTTACTCTGTTTATTTCTTTCCTGCACCCTTACTATTTTATCTCTTTCGCTATTTTTATCTCTTTCCCGCACTCTTAGCTCAAAACACCAAGTAGTTTAGTAAAGGAGCCGGCCTTTCTCCGGAGATTGGCACGGGGGCATCTCTTCCCCTCGGCCTTTCAATGTTGGTCCAGGTCTAGGGCGCGTACACTTCCCAAAATCCTTTCCTGTGGCAGATTTGATGACCAACAGTTTTTGGCACGCCCGGTGGGACCCGGTCAGTCTCACCTTGTGAGTGGTAGTGAGAATCGATGCTTGTCTCATTGCCAAAAGACTCTAGCATCTGGCGACTCTGTTCAACCTGAGAATCTTAAAGTCGTAAGAGACCGGTACTTAAGTATCTGTGCCTTCATGCAAACAAGATGGAGAGTTAGGAATAGTGGAGAGGAGACTGAGTTCTTTGAACTCGATATTGACGCCTTCGGGGAACGCTCCAGGTTGGTCACCCCTGAGTCACTGTTACGTGGAACATCCTCGCAAGAGGCTGCTTTTGACGAACAAGGACTGACTTCGGATAGCACAGCAGCTAGCCTTCCTCCCAATCCTCCCAACTCGCCAAATCATCCAAGTGCCTCCGTTCCAATTAGTCATTCGGTTAGCAATCAACGAGGAACTTCGGGAATTCCTGTTTCTCGGAATCCAGGCATGAACATGGCACACCAACAACAACAACAACAAATGCAGCAGCAGCAGCAGCAACCGCCGCCCAGATTGTTCCCGGCGTGGAATTCTTCCGGACCGTTAAATCTAGCGGGACAAGGGCAAGTTCCGCCTGCTGCTATGAAGAAAATCCCAACGTTCGATGGAACTGGGAAGACTGCTCTGGAGCATATCCAGGACATTGTTTCTCTGGCGGCGATTCATGACATCACAGAGGAGAGAGTTATGGTAAAGCTTCTGGTTCTATCTCTTAGAGGGAAGCTCCTCTACTGGTATAGATCCTTACCACCCGGTACTATAACGGGATGGGACCAGTTAGCCGGACAGTTAATGAGAAGTTTCAACGAGTCCGCCGATCCATCCTCTCTTTTGCATCAGTTCACAACGATCCAGAGACATCCGCAAGAAGAGATCGCTGATTTCAATGTTAGGTTCGCTCGAACCTGGCAAAGGATACCAGTTGGACTCCGGCCAACTAGCGAAGCTGCAGCGTACTATTACCTTAGGGCTTTCAACCCTGATATCAGTGTAATGGTAAGGTATTCGAATATCAATACCTTCCCCGAGCTGTATGAATTAGCCCAGAAAGCGGAGATGGATCTAATAGCCGTGGGTAAACTTCCCCAAAGGATGCCGATGCCCATACTTCCAGATTTCCCTCAATCCCAGTATACGAGTGCAGCCGCTTCGCAAATCTCCGCAAACCCTGCGTATCCGATTTCATCTTGGAACCCGAATCCCATTGTGTCTCAGATCACTACCCCACAAATACATTTTCCCACATTCTCAGCATCACAGCCCACTGTCCCTTCGGCATTTCCTGTATTGCCAGCGCCACCTCAACACCCTGCCCTACCTCCAATACCAACGATGGCTCCATTGCCACCTATTCCCAAAGCCGAGGATATGCAAGCCAAAATACTACAGGAAGTTCAGTCCCTGAACTCCACAGTACAAACCCTGTCTAATGACATGACCATCATGAAAAAGAAGCAGGCGCAACAAGAGTTTCTACCAAGAAGGTCTTATCCTACACCAGCGCTTACTAAAGATCAAGCGGTACAGCAAGGGAGATCATTGGCAAGAAATGTCGTGATTGACGAAGCTCCGAGCACTTCCGACTACATACATTGGTGCTCCACGTGTAATGACCCTCACGAAGAGAATACCTGCATGCTGCACCAACACTATGTACAAACGCTGGCGGGTAGTAGTCACGGTGGTCAAGTCAACATTATCAGGCAAATGGATCAGAACCTGGTAATTGGTGAAGAAGAGCAAGTTTCAGTCCTTACCAGAGAAGGAAAAAGGCCAATGGAGGTAGATGTTGTTCAAATGGCCCCCTTAAAGGTGTATGCTCGCCGCGAGAAGGGACAACAACCTTCCCAGGCCCCAAGCGAAGCTCCTCACCCTGCACCAGTAAAAGAGAAGGCCCAACAGGCCCCTGCAAATCCACCTCAGGTGGAAACCAAAGAACAAGCTAGGGAGAAGCTTAAGCTTCCTTCGCTGACCAAGCGACAAAGGGTCGAAGCCACGGAGCAGTATCGCACCAGGTATGAGGCGAAAAGGGAACCTGAGGTGCACAACTCCCTAGTTTACAACATCGTAGATGAGCTGAAGAAAACTCCGGCCAAAATCAGTTTGTATGACGCATTGCAGCTACCCGGACAAGTGGACTTGCTGCAGGAATCTTTGAAGACAACTAAGGCGAGAAAGTCAGCACCGCTTGCCCTAGTGCAAACCCTATCCACGTCCATTACAGGGAAGAACAGGCCACCGCCATTCTACCTGTCTCTACAAATGGAAGGGTATGTTGTACACAACTGTATGATCGATTCCGAGGCCGCGACGACAGTCATGCCCAAAGCAGTGTGCGAGGAAATAGGAATGGAGTACACGCGAAGCAGCCACGGCGTGCTCCAACTGGATGGTACTCCTGTGAAGACTGTAGGTGTAATTAAAGATATACCTATCCGACTGCACAAAATGCCTCAGATCACGGTTATACAAGAGGTGGTAGTCGTCGACCTAGAGCCATATTTTAGCATGTGCCTGTCGAGGGAATTTACAGCGAAGTTGGGAGGATACCTATCCATGGATTACTCGCATTTAGAGATTCCATTCAAAGGAAAGAAGGTAAAAATCTACAATGAGAAACCTTCCACATTCCTCGTACAGAAGATGTCTGAAGAAGAGAGCAGTGATCCCGTACATGCGATAGTGGAAGGGATAGAGCAGGTGGACCTGGTCGAAGAATCCCTTGCACAGTTGAATTGTGAAGATGAGTTTTCATTGGCAGATTTCAATGCCATGATAGAAACGGAAATGGGATGCTATGCCATCACCAAACCAGAGAAACACACCAAGCCAGAAGGTAAAATATGTGCCCAAGAAGAACTATGGAAATTGTTCTTCGATGGCGCCCGATGCAGGAATGGCGTTGGGGCAGGAATACTTTTAGTATCACCATCAGGGGAGCAAAAGGAATATTGCTACCGGTTGGTTTGGAGCTGCACCAACAACGCAGCAGAATACGAAGCTTTATGCCTGGGACTGAAGAAAGCAGAAAAGTTAGGCATAAAACATCTCCAAGTCTTCGGAGATTCAGAATTGGTATGCAATCAGGTCACCAACAAGTGCATTTCAAAGAAGCACTATCTCAAAGCATACCGTAACAGGGTATGGGACTTGTTTGACCAATTCGAATCGCTTAATCTGCAGTCCATTCCACGCGAGAAGAACAGACATGCCGATGTCTTAGCATCCATCGCAGCTAGATATTCTCCAGCAGACGACATGGTGCATAAACCCAAAGCTGTGAGGATGATTTACAGGCCCTCTGTACCAGACAGAGATATGCATTGGCAAATTTTTGATAATGATGAACAGATTGTGAATTTTTTGATCCAAGAAGCAGCCACGGTCGAAAGAAGAAGCCCGGATGATGAGGAATATGAAGGGCTAGTTCAGTTGAAGAACAACCACGTCCCAAAGGGGTTAATTACTCTGGAAAGCCTCTTCGATCAAAATGATCGAGCAGTTTCCCATAGGATCAAAGTCAACGCGAAGCAGTATCAGGATTTGGAGCTCGAATCCGGGAAAGTGATAAAAGTCGGAACAGATTGCACTTCGGAAGAGCTAGAACAGATCCGGTCTTTGTGCAAAAGGTATCCTGACATAGTGGCATGGTCTTACCAAGACCTAAAAGGATACGATCGGCAATTGATCCAGCATACAATTGAGTTGCAGGAGGGGATCAAACCTTTCCGACAGAAGCAAAGGCCTGTTAACCCAAAGATCGAAGTCCTGATGAAAGCCGAGCTCCTGAAGATGCTTGAGGCGAAGATAATTTACCCCATAAAGCATTCCTCTTGGGTAGCGAATCTAGTCCCTGTTAGAAAGAAGAATGGAGATATACGACTATGCGTAGATTTTCGCAACTTAAATCAGGCTTCGCTCAAAGATCATTACCCTCTCCCGCAGATTGATCAAATCTTGCACTCAGTGGCTGGGGCTCAACGCTTCTCCCTACTTGATGGCTTCTCAGGATATAACCAGATCTGGGTTAGGGATGAAGATCAGCACAAAACGGCATTCACTACCAAGTGGGGAACATTTGCTTATCAGCGAATGCCATTCGGCCTTTCGAATGCAGGAGCCACTTTTCAGAGGGCTATGGATTTAGCTTTCGGTGAACTGTTGAATAAGGTCATTGTCATCTATTTGGACGACATGACCGTCTTCTCCCGAAGAAGGGAGGATCATCCTTTACATTTGCAGCAGATATTCGAAAAATGCCGAGAGTTTGGCATTTCAATCAACCCAAAGAAGTCCATATTCGCAGTCAATGAGGGAAAATTACTGGGACATGTGATATCAGAGAAGGGTCTCGCCGTAGATCCTGACAGAGCTGAGGCTCTCTTGAAGCTCCCACTCCCGGTGAATAAGAAGGGACTTCAATATTTTTTCGGCCAGATCAACTTCGTAAGGAAGTTTGTTCCAGATTTCGCCCAAGTCATTAAGCCAATGTCTGAACTCTTGAAGAAGGGCGCTGAATTCATCTGGACAGATGAAAGGAAAGAGGCATTTGAAGAGATTAAGGCCCGAATCGCTCAGGCGCCAGTCCTGACTAACCCTGACTACAATCGAGATTTCATCCTATATGCTATAGGAGAACCCGAAAGCTACGCTGCAGTCCTGACACAGAAGGGGGAAGATGGCGAAGAGCGCCCCATCGCGTTCCTAAGTCAAGTAATACACCCCCATGAAGAGAAATACAACTTCATAGAAAGACAGGTGCATGCCGTAATGAAATCCCTGAGGAAATTCAAGCACTTCATTTCTCAAAGTCGGGTTACAGTATTCGTCATTCATCCCGATGTGCGCAACTTCGTTATCCAAGGAGAGTTGGGTAGCAAAAGAGCTGGTTGGGTCAGCAAAATACAGGAGTTTGACATCGAGATTAGACCCACAAAATTGGTTCGCGGTCGCGCGCTATGTCAGGAGCTTGCGAAGAGCGTAGCGGCCGAAGTGACAGCTTGTCAGTGGGATGACTCGGCAGCAGAAGGGTGCTTCGCAAATCAAGAAGAAGATGAGAAGGACTGGGTCAGTGAGATAGTTGAATATTTCAACACCGGGAGATGTCCTCCACATTTGAATGCTTCGCAGCGAAGACACTTCAGGATGCGGTCCCTCCGATACACATTACGTCCCGAAGGCCTATTCTTCAGGAATATTGATGGCGTTCTTCTTAGGTGCATAAAAGAAGATGATAAGAAAAGAGTCCTGGGCGAATTCCATTCGGGGTTATCTGGGGGCCACTTCGCAGGAAGAACAACGGCATTAAAGATAATTAAGGCGGGTTATTATTGGCCTACACTCTTCGCCGATGCCTTTGCAGTCTGTCGCAGATGCGAGCAATGTCAGAAGTTCGCCGGCCGAAGCAGAAGTGCTCCTATGCCCCTCCGACCGATACAGGTAGAAACGCCCTTCCAACAATGGGGGTTGGATTTCATAGGGGTTATATCGCCGAACTCCTCCGCAGGACATAAGTTCATCCTGACTGCAACCGACTATTTCACTAGATGGGCCGAAGCAGTACCCACGAAGCATGCCGACCAGGAAACCGTCATTGCATTCCTAGAAGGTTTGATCACCCGGTTCGGCATCCCGGAAGCAATAGTAACGGACAATGGTCCTGGGTTCACAGGCGCCAAGATCAACGAGTTCATCTACAAATATGGGATGTATCACAAGGTCTCTTCCAATTACTATCCACAGGGTAACGGATTGGCAGAATCAACTAATAAGACTCTGTTAAGGGTGCTGAGGAAGCTCATAGAGAAGAACAAAAGAACTTGGCACCTCTTCCTAGATCGGGCCTTGTGGGCTGATCGGATTTCTGTCAAAAGGTCAATTAAAACGTCGCCTTACGCCCTGGTGTATGGCAAGGAGGCTATCTTACCAACCCATATAGAGATTCCTGCATTGCAGCTATTGGATGAGGAAGAAGAATTTAGTCCTATGGAGAACAGGCTAGCTCAGCTACTGCAGCTGGAGGAAGATCGTGATAAGGCCTACCAGAGCTTCGCTAAGCATGCCCAGATCACCCGAGACTGGTTCAAGAAAAGGTCCTCCGACCGCACATTCAGAGTGGGAGACTTAGTATGGAAGTGGGACTCTTGGAAGGCCAAGCCTGGGAATCATGATAAATTGGACGCTTTCTGGGACGGACCATTCGAGATTGTGAAGGTGAATTCAGCCAACTCCTTCATCCTCAAGGATACAGCTGGCCAGATCTTGCCGATTTCTGTCAACGGCCTTCATTTGAAGACTTTTCATCGCTGAAACAAAACGAACAAAACAAAAAAAAAAAAATTTCAAGTTTTTACTTTTGTATGTAAGATTTTTTATCTTTATTTTTGTATATACCCTATTTCAAGACTGCCAAGGAGTTAAGCTTCACACTACCACAGCGACAAGCACCGGCTCCGCTGAGCTTAGCAAGAATCTCCTTCGGGAACTTTATGTGCGAAGTGACTGATGCAAGATGGTTCGCAGCGAAGCACTTTGGCCTAGAAAGAGTCCTCGAAGGACCAAACGACATCAGAATGAAGGCGTGAGAAGTACTTCGCAAAAGGGAGATCGAGCGAAGTAGTTTCCGAAGGGATTTAGCGAACCATTTTTCAAAAGGAACAAGCTTCGGAGGTTAACCCTCCGCGAAGCAAGCAGTGACGCGGCAAGGTAAAAACACTTCGGGCCCGAAGTGTAAAAAATCAGTTCGCACTAGAGGTTCGCCGCGAAGTGTCTTTAGCGCCGGCTTCAACTTCGCCAAAACAATGAGGCGCAAGGCGGGGAGCATTTAAAACGTGTCTTGAAAGACGTGCCGACGGCAACCTAGGGAAACGTTCGGGGCAGGTGATTTTAATGCAAAGGTGGCGGGGCACATCCCGAGAGAATTCAGTTATGAGAAAAGCTCGCGCCCAGGTACGAGGTCGCAGAAGGTTAGGTTTCCAATGCTGGGCAAAATCCTCGAAGCGCATGGGCCCGCGTACAACGCCGCCGTGAAACCAATCAAAAGGCAAAACGACCTCCTCCGTCCGAGTTGTGAATTTAATTTTGGCAGGCGCCATAAATAGAGGTAGTTGCCTTTTAGAGCTATAAAACTCAAGCCTTAGCAGTAAAAGGGTGTTCGCCTGCTGATTAATGCAAGTTTAAGAGCCCTCGCTGATAGCCTGCATTTCTCCTGATTCTTCGCGTCGAAACTCTCTGCGTCAAAAGACTCTGCTGTCGTCAAAATTCAGAATGGGGAAGAAGAATTCTAAGGAGAAGAGGAAAGAGCCTGAGGTAGCAGGCCCAGAGAAAACAAAGAAGGGCAAAGAAGAGAAAAAGCACAGACCTAAGAGGGTCGACCTCAACCTCCGCCCCGAAAAGCAAGTCGTAGAGGAAAGGGAGGATTCAGAAGAAGAGCAGCTTGCAGAACCACCAATTGATGGGTGGGAGAAAATAAGGGACACCGAACTTTCAAAAAGCGTGGCTGAGCTCCGATACACTATCGAGTTCATGAAAAGCCGACTCTCCGCGGAGAACAAGAGAGCCGCTGCTTATTATTCGCAGATATACTGGTATCTGACCCCGCCCGCGCACCATTGTCCCGAATTGATCTGTGCCATCGCGCAAAACTACCAGCCATCCACCAGACAAGTGTTGGACGCCGCGGGCAATAAATTGTTTACAATTTTAAAAGAGGATGTACAAGGAGCTTTCGCGCCACAGCAAGGGCCGCCCAAGGGCTATTCCGTTCGCAATGTCATCCTGAGCGAACAAATGGAGAGGTTCACTACCTCCAGCTATATTATAAAATTTCTGAGCGAGAACCTCAAGGACGGACTTCCTTCAGGCAAGCTGCCCCAAATGCCTCTCCCCCTGAAGGATTTCAAGAGCACAGACATTTTCTCTATCATTGCGTGGGTCGCGGGCCTGTCTACCGATGCTTCGGTGCACCCCTGGCAAGTGTCACTGGCCGAATGTATTTCACGAGGGGAGTTTTATGCCCCAGATGCGTCAAGGCCGAACACTAACCCGGTCTTCTTCGACTGGGCGGAATGGGTGGCCCGGACCTTGCATACGCGGCTAGTCAGCATGAAGAATGCTGGGACGGGTCAGTATTTTGGACCTTGCTCTTTCCTGGTTTGGCTATTCTTCTATCATGTCCACAAGCATTTCCCCCATATCGCCATTACTTCAAGCGGCAAGGACGGAACTCCTCTGCCGGTGTATCAGTGGACTCCCCTCCTGGCGAGGACGGAGTCATATTACGTTTTCAATCAGCAGTTTCTAGGACCTGCTATTCAGCTGTTGCAGGGTTCTTGCCCTCGGGTGCCCATCAGCCTAAGGGACAAGGTGGTTAAGGAGGAAAAGGGGGACGTTTTCCAATTGACGCAGGGGCTTGTGGTTCGCCTGTTCGGATTCGTAGGGAAGCCCTTCCTACTACCCGTTTACCCCTCTGAATACCAGTTCGCGTTGGAGGTCGCTCGACAGAGCGACGCGACAAATGTCATTTATGGCCACGGCCGAAAATGGGCACCCACATGCGACTTCCCTTTCAAAATGGGAGTCATTGAGGTTTTTGCCCTGAAGCAACATGTATTCTTGGAGGATAAGCTTGCCGACTTCGGTTTGCTGCAGATTCCTCAACGGTGGTGTTACGACCCCTTGGGGGTGATGAGGGATCACCTCCGATTCAAAAATTTTCATGTCTGCCCTCACCCGGAGATAGTAGAACAAAGGAACAACCCCAATGGGAGAGATTTGGAGTGGCACTTGGAAAGAATGAAGACCTTACCTCCCTGGCATGAGTTTTACTCCATGGAGGTCGAGTATGATCCAGTTCGGCACCCCTTCCCAGGCCCAGACTCCACCTTTTGGAGAAAAATGAAAGATGATTTAAGGGAGGAGTTGAAGAGTTGGGGCGAAGAACAATTGAAGGAGTGGTGGATAATGAGAGTCCATCGCCAGAAGCAGAAATCATACGGACTCTTGGAGACAGATAGAGACTTCGCAATTTTCTACGAAGCCAACGCTGGGTCTTGGAAGCCCATCTCCTTCGCCGACTTCGTTCCCCCCAGTGCCCCAGGTTCGGGCGAAAGCCCAAGGAGAGCTGACGATGCTTCTGAACAAGAGGAAGAAGAGGAGGCAGCGGCGACACCACAAGAGTTGCCTCAGGAGCCCGTTGGAGGTCATGACACGAGTGCCGCGGGGTCGGCGCAGCAATTAGAGAAGGGGGAGAAAAGAAAAAGAAAGAAACTGGAGCAAGTCCAAGTGCCTCCGACTCATCCGAAGCGACCACGTACCAAACCTCCAGGTGTGTCTGGCGAACAGCCTGTAACAGGCTCAGCCGAGGTGAATGTTGAAGGGACAACGTCGCAAAGGGCCGAGGTAGTTGCGGAAGTAGACGTCATCGATGTGGAGGAACTCCTCCAACAGGAAGGGGGCCTTGAAGAAGAAATCATAGAGGTCGGAAGTACCGAAGTTGAAAAGGAACAAGAGCCGACCACGCAGGAAGCTACCACTTCTGCTCTATTGAGAGAGCACGCAGGTACGCATTCCTCACCCTTTACCTTGGTTTCCCCAGTCATGTCCACTACGGTCCCGGCCGAAGGTCCCCATCAGTCTCTCCCTCTCTCGGATAAATCTCCCCTGGAAATTCAGTCACCCCATCGCATGGTGCCCCTCGCCACCACGAGTTTGCCTCGCGATCCCGCCAGCCTCACAAGCATATCCACCCCCTTCGAGTCGTCAGGCCGGGACAGGTCCATGGATACCACTTCGCTCTCCCACGCCACCATCCCCTTGGTATTTAGTCAGGGCGAAGGTAGTACTCCAACTCCGAACCCCGACTCCCGCTCCCCCGTCACACACGGCGTTGTTTCTCTCGCCGAAACTCCCACCACACCCGTCGCCGAACCTACTGGTGAGGCATCCCCTGTACATTCATTATATTTGTTCACCCCCTTGGCTGGAGACCCAGCCTCATTTGAAACAGAGTTGGCTATGATCAAGGAACGTCCTCTGGCAGAAAAGCTGCTCCAAGCCCGGCAGAACACTGACAAGATGCTGAAGGAGGCAAGGAAAAAGAGAGGGCGCTCTCTAGCAAGAGTAGAAAAGTGCGCTGTATTCGACCTAAAAGGCGGAAAGTTGCATAAAGTAAAGAAGGTTCCTAAGGTCCAAAAGCCCCTGGACGAGATGACCCCAGCGGATTACGACTATCAGGAGAAGTCCAAGGACCTGGAGCACTTGGATGTAGATAATGAATCTGCATCTATGCATGTGAGAATAGAAACATTCCGCGCACATGCTAATATCGCCAATCAGCGCCGGTATGAAGCAGAGAGCGCCAACATTAAGTTGGAGGAGGATCTAGCCAGGACCCGCTCTAAGCTAGAAGACGCGGAGAAGCAGTGCGAGCAGATGAAAAAGGAAGTAGACGCCTTGAAACAACAAGTAGAACAACTGCAGGGTACAACTGAGAATCAGAGCAAGATACAGGCCGAAGCTGAGCTAAAGGCCAAAGAGTTTGAAAGCAGGATCTTGCAGATGCAGCAGCAGTTGTATGAGAAGGAGAGCCTAGAGCTGTTTGATAGAGGCAGAATAAAAGAAATCCGCTCGCACCTGCTTAAGAACTTCAGATCTCGGGCCTCCAGTGCCCTGTCAATTTTGACTTATATCACCGAAGCCCAGTATGCCGCTGCCCAAGAGGGACCAATAGTGGATGAGATTATACAAAAAATTAGAAGCCGACTCAAACTGGCTTTTGAGGTTCAAAGTATCAAATATCAGGACTTGCAGGTCGCCGCTATGAGTCGGACAGCCAGAGATTGGTCCACAGCCCAAGCTACAGTCCGCGCCTTCTTCTCCAAAGTGAGGAAAGCACAGAAGGCGAAGGACCTCATGGATGTATTTGAACACGAGCAACGCACATCACTGGGGTATTTTCAAGATCTCTCTGCATTAGGTTTCCCAAGTTTCACTGATGATGATGGGAACCTTTTGACTAAGGAAGAACTCAAGCCGGCTTGGCTCCTCTTTGAGAGTGACGTCTCAGAGATAGACGAGTGGGAGGAGCCAATCACAGAAGGGCAAGTCACGGATTTTATTCTGAGACATTGCAAAATCGCGGCCTGCCTAAATGATCTGAGCACAAGAGCCAAACATGCCGACATAGGGCAAATTGATCGGTTCCATGTTCTGGTCAAAGCGCTACAAGACCGAGAGCCATTTCAGAAAGGTGCCTGGGCTCATGTTCGCCGAACCATGGAACGCATCCGCGATCGCCTTCCCCCACCGCCGCAACAAGAGACCACGCCGGAAGAGGAAGAAGAGGAAGAAGAAGAAGAAGAGGTAGCTGTGGAAGCACCCCCAGAAAGACAAAGAGGAGAAGGGTCTGGAGGCAACTCTGGCCCAACGGATTAAGGCTGAGGGTTCTTGCACCGAGGCGAGCTCGTTGCCCCGCGAGCCGCCAAGAATGTTGACAATTTTGTCACATTGCCTAGAGGGGTAGTAAAAATCAAAAATTTTGTGAAGTGTTTCTTTTTATGAATTTGTTCCCTTGTTTATAGAAAAACATTTTTTAAGCATTGCAGCAATTTTGGCTTTCATTGCCATCCCCCTTGTACATAGAATAGGATATACAAGAGCTTCGCTACTGAGCAAGCTAAGTTTAGGAGCTTCGCAGAAAAAGAAAGACAGCTTCGCCAAGAGAAGGAAAGCAAGGAAGTCTAGATCGCGGTCCAAGGTCGCTAAGGCATGAAAAGAGCTTCGCACGCGAAGCAGCCCAAGCAGTTGCTTCGGGCGAAAACTTTGCGAAGCGGGATTCAAAAAAGTTCAAGCATTGGAAAACTGCTTCGCTAAGAAATCAGCGAAGCATCCACTTCGGGCCTCCCTACCGGCGAACCATTTCTACTTCGCCCAAAGTTGTCGCGAAGCATCTACTTCGGATAACTTTCGTGCGAAGCGCTTTCACCCGAAGTAATAGTGGCCCGTAAAAAGCATAAGATTTTTCCAAGGCAAAATTGCACTTCGCGAAGCATCGAGCAGGGAACCTCGCGAAGCAGCCTTTGACACGCCTTTCCAGCGAAGCAGCAAAAGATTGAAAGCCCCGTCTTGAGAAGGGATATCTGCTTCGGCATTTAACATCTGCGAAGCCATTTTGAGAAGCTCCTTCGCGCGAAGTGCATGACCGAGGAAGATGGATCTGCTTCGGCTTATATCCATTGCGAAGCAGGGTCGCGAACTAGAAATTGGCGAAGCACTTTAGGGGCACGCACTCCAAGCCCGGGTATTTTTCCGAGGCAATCAAGTGCCTCATAAATGAATTTTTACGTGCCCGGAAGACTCGGGGCTCATTTTTGGCAATCTGAAAGGAGGTATCAGTCTCAGAAGGAGAGCCCGGCGGACATGGCGGCCACTCGAGCTCCGCACCCGGAGGAGCCTAGGACGAGTCAGGCGGCTCATAAATGCGAATTTCCCCGGCTGACCCGGTCGCAGCTGCTAGTTATAGAAAAGGATTTGAGAGCTCAGTCACGGGGGCAGCAGGAGCCGACTTCTCAGGTTTTCGAGGATGTACTCCTCAATTTTGTGCATTGATGGCTTAGAGGGTCGGGTCCTCTATAAAAACCCAGGCATTGTAATGAAAAAGGGGGGGAACTTTCTGCTAGAAAGCTGCTGTAACTTGATTTCCTGCAATTAATACTAAAGAGCTTCGGGCCTCATTTCTCTCTTGTATGCTGCCTTCTGTGATTATTTCTGTTATCTCCTTTCTTCATTTGCATACTCGTAATTCTGAATTCTGGATTTAGGTGTGCGATTGGGGATAGAACCCTGGAATTTTCCCGAAGGATACATAGGGGAGAAAACGCTGTAATAGTTTTCTTGTATGCTGCCTGTGGATAGTGTTTCTGCTATATTCACTCATTTCCTAGCCGTCGTAATTCTGAATTCTGGATTTCGACGTAAAGGGAAGGGTAATCCTGGAACTCGTCCAGAGGATACATAGGAGGGCTAGTACTGTGTTCATTTGATTTTATTCTTGGTATTCATTGCTGCTATTTCAAGTTGTTAGCCAGTAATCGTGCTATTGGTTCTTTCCCTCTTAAATCTATCAATATTTCTTTCCTTACTCTGTTTATTTCTTTCCTGTACCCTTACTATTTTATCTCTTTCCTGCACTCTTGCTATTTTTATCTCTTTCCTGCACTCTTAGCTCAAAACACCAAGTAGTTTAGTAAAGGAGCCGGCCTTTCTCCGGAGATTGGCACGGGGGCATCTCTTCCCCTCGGCCTTTCAATGTTGGTCCAGGTCTAGGGCGCGTACACTTCCCAAAATCCTTTCCTGTGGCAGATTTGATGACCAACGGTCCCCACTTGAGGAATAATGTAACAACCCTCCCCAATCTGGCTAAAATATTTTTAAATTTTTTTGCAAATATGTACTTTTTTTGTATTTTTTCAAATTAATAAAAAACTCAGATAAATGCTAAATCAGTCCACTTGCAACTGTCACAACTTTGTAACTATGCAACCAAATCAAATGAAACTTGAGATGCAGATTTTACATATGTAATGCTAGAAACCCAGTGAAGGAATCGAGGAAACACACAAATACCACAAAGATATATCGATCTGGAATTTTCAGTCTGTATTATTTGATCACTAAATTTGTACATACCACTTATTCACTTAGCTCCAAAAATGCAACTTTCTTCACCCACGAAATGATGTACTAGCAGCTCGCAATCCTTGGGCACCAATGAAGGAGGAGATAGGGGTTTATGGACTGATCACCCAATTTCCCAAAGATATCACGCCTGGCTGGTAATTGTACGGCCTGTGCTGTACGGCCAACAATCAACAACTTCGCCCAACACCTCTGAAAACCCTTTTGTATAATCTTTCGAAAAAACTATGCAAATCTCTCCACAATTAGCACTTGAGCAATCTCTGTATGAAATCGCCACCCTAATCCACCAGGGGTAATCTCTCATACCCGAAGAGGATGTCCCTATTGGAGGTTTTCGTCCCCAATAAGCTCGAAACCCCGCAAAGATTCTCTGCAAGCTTCTTCACCAAATTCCAAAGCAAACATATAAACCTAGATGCCTGAAATGAATGACCAAATCTCCTTTTATAGAGCTCACAAGGGGTCGATGGCTTTTTGGAGGGAAAAGGCAATTTAAAATGTCTTCTAGAAATTATTTTTCCTCATTATAAATGGCATCCCCTTTTTGCAATTCTAATAGTCACTTTATAAAATAATTTTAACTTAAGTGACTCTTTAATTCTCCCCCTTTATTATAAAGTCATAACTTATATAAAATTAAATTATTAATTTAATTTTATATAAATAATCTTCGGGCATTAAAATTTCTAAGCTCCGCAAAACGAACCTTCCAACTGATCATGGATTTGGAGACCCATTTCGACGAACAATCCAAAGGTACCATCCGCTTTGACTGAAACCCCAGAATTGACTTACTATAAATAGTAAGTCCCATCTCCTTTACCCAAATAAGCCACAAAAACTGGCAACTAAAAGCTGAGAGTGACCTGATTAAGATCACCATGGGTTCCCACACATCCAATTTAGCCTACGGGAACCCGTGAGTAGGCTAATCACAACTGCGAAGCTGACTGGCTAGAAAGGGGACATTACAAATAATGGCACCCCTTCAATCTTAGACAACACTCTTTATGATCCCAAAAGAAACCTTGATGACCCAAACAACAATCTCCCTTGTCCAAATGATAGTCTCCTTTATTTTAGGTTCCTAAAAGTCAAGTCCTTAGACAACGATCTTGTTGACATGCGTCTATATGTCACTGCTCAAGTCTGGGATGACACCCTACTTGAGTTGGAAGCCCTCATAGACAGCTCTCGGTTCTTAAACGACATTGGGACCCACTTAAATGGCTTTCCCCTTGATTGGCTAGATGACAAGTTAGAATTAGACAACTTGCTCCTTGCAATTGACACTACTAATCCTCTTGAAAGCATCTATCTTCAAAACAACCATCTTCTTCCAAACAACAATCACCTTAATCACCTTGACTTAGATGGCAACCATCTTCTTCCAAACAACAATCACCTTAATGGCAAGTCTTTGGATAATGTGTCTCCAACAGTGGTCTTGTGTTTGACAGCCCTAAAGAATTGGATGACTTCGTTTACGTGGGAGACAACCCCCTTCACACTCTAGACGACCCTTTGCGAAAGGTTGATACCACCTTGGCTATGGACGACCTCCTCCTTGCTTTGGGCTTTCTTGAGATTCTCCAAAACAACCATTTAAGATTGTATTTAGACAATACTCCAGTTGATGTTATCCATGACAACCTTCAACTTACTTCTATTGTTTAAAAGGTCCGAATGATATCTACATTATGTTCATTCTCCCCTGGATGCCTATCCACCGTCTTGCATGGCTTGCATTTTAATATTGCTAGCCTACGTGATGTTGGCTTCCCTCCTAGCATCCCACTATGATGCTTGACAACTCACTAGTGATTCTTCACAACCTAGCTTGTTTGGATAATCCTCCAAGATGCATTGACAATCCACTTCAAGGTTTAGATGGTTCTCCTTCAATGGCTAATAGGTCAGAGCATTTGGACAACCTTTTGCAAGCCTTGAATGGCTCAACATCATCTATGGATAGTCTAGTCCAATTGGCATGATCTCCAAATGGTGTTGCTCTACGCTTAGTTGGTCATAAGGATGAACCTCTACAAATTCTTTGTTTGGGAAATTGTACCAACCTTCAAAACTGTTATTCTCCGTTATAGCTTTCATCTCATATTCATAGCTTGAATTGCAAATTTTTGCCTTTCCTCATCCTATCTCTAACTTCATGAATATCTTCACTCTTATCCAAGGTTCCACGGGGATGCGTCCCCCCTCCCCTGCATCCCCGGCACAGGGGGATGGCATAGGGGATGTTTCCCCACCATCCCCGAGATGCCAGAGGCCTGCAGCCTTCTATCCCCAAGATGTCCCCTGTGAGGAGGCATCCTCGAGGACGGCCAACCATCCCCCACAATTGGGCGTCTCAAGCCAAACATAAAACATCAAAAAAAAATAGTTAGAAAATAAAATTTTAAAAAAAGGATAGGGGGTGGGACCCGTGAAAGTCTCACCTGCCCCCCCAAACCCTAAAAACTAAAAGAAACACACACTATAAAGGAAAAAGAAAAACTTAAAAAGTTAAAAGTTAAAACAAACACACTCATTCAGGCTTTCAACAGTGAAGAAGAAGAAGAGTTGGGATAGCAAAAGGAGGCAGCAAGAGTAGGGATAGCAACAACAGGCAGCATAAATCCAAGTTTGTTTTGAAGTTTTCCAGTTTTCATTACCTCATCCAAGTATCTTTTGAAATTTTCATATTTTTCTTTCAACATTCAACATGAGCAGCAGTGACTAGGGTTGAATCTCATCTCACTAATAAAGTAGGAACAAGGGTTAGGCCTTGCAAAAAAATGACCTAGGTACAAGTGTCTGAAGCCAATAAGCTTGTGCAAGAGTCCAAATTTAAAAGTTTAGGCATGCCTTTCCCTACAGTTGGCCAATCATCTAGAGGTGACTTTGGAGCCTCCTCAAAACAGCCACAAGAATCAACCCAAACCTCTAGTATGCCACCGTTGCCCTCAAAGAAAAAGGGAATTGTAAGTGAGATGTTTAATGTGCAAGCAAGAGAGGAAGCAAATGATGCTATAGCACAATTATTTTTTACACATGGGTTTTCTTTCCATATTGCATGTTCCCCCTATTTCAAGGAAGCAGTAAAAAAAATAGCCAAAGCAAGGACTTCATATCCAGCGCCTGGAAAACTAAGCTTCATAACTCTCTCTTGGAAAAACAATATTCCAAATGCAGTTTGGTTATGGAGCAAATGAGGAACACATGGTTGACGAATGGATGTTCTATCATCATGGATGGGTGGACTAACATTCGTCAACGTCCACTCATCAATATCATTGTCACATGTTCAGCAAGTCCCTATTTTCTTCGAGCCATTGATTGCAAGGGGAAAAGAAATGATGCTGAGTTCCGGTACCTCCTATTGAAGGAGGCTATTGAGGAGGTTGGAGCCTCCAATGTTGTACAAGTAATCAATTTGACAATTTCCGTTTTTCTTATGAAAATCAAAATCTATATGGTTGTTTAAATGAGACCATTTTTGTTGTGTAAATTATTCTAGAATCTAATTTTTTTTGTTGTACACTACAGGTAGTTACAAATGCAACCCTGTTTGCTAGCGTGCGGGGCAAATGATAGAACATTCATATAAACATTTTTTGGACCCCGTGTTGTGTTCATGCATTGAACAATGCATTGAAGGACATTGGGAGGATATATTGGGTGAGGACTATGGTTGCAAAAGCCAAAGACTTGCAAATATTCATTTACTAACATCACACTTCCTTAGCCCTCTTTCGGTCCTTCTCAAAGAAGGAGTTCATCAAAATAGGAGATACTAGATACGCCACCTACTTCATTTTATTGGAGAGGATGATTGAGGTGCAAGATGCTTTATAGTCCATGGTAGTATGCACAAAGTGGAAGAGGTGGTTAGAATCAAGGACAGAGAAGGGAAAGAAAATTAGAGACAAAATATTGGATGATAGTTGGTGAACTCAAGCCTGTTGGTCATGAATCTGCCCTAAGAAAGGATTTAGTTTGTTTACACACCCTAGACCTGACCAACACTTGAAATGCCGGAAGGAATGAATGCCTTCCGTACCAATCTCCAGAGAGGATTGGCTCCCTTACTATGCTAAACTGGGGTTTCAGATTAAGGAACTGGAAAGAAATTAGAAAATTACTGAAAGGGACGAAATTGCTGAAAGATATATGCGAAGGAGGAGGGCTCAAAACTTACAGATGAGTGGATCCAATTTGTGAATCTTAGGGGCCCTTGCTTCAGCCAATCAAAGTGTAGAGAGGATAGGGCTACCATTGCCCAAAAAGATCCCATTGGATGGTGGCAGCTATATGGGGATGATGCACCTAACTTGCAATATTTTGCAATTAGGCTTCTTTGACAAGTTGCTAGTTCCTCTGCTGCTGAGAGGAATTGGTCCACATACATCTTTATCCACAATGTGAGGAGGAACAAGCTTACCTCTCGCATAGTGGAGAAGCTAGTTGCAGAGCATAGCTCTCTTCGCCTTCGTGAGAGAGTTAAGCCAGAGTACAAGCAATCTCTAGTTACACGATGGGATGTTGATCCAGAGGATGCGAGACAGATTGATGAGGATGAGGATTAGGAGGGGTTGGTTGGAGTTCCATTGGAGGCTCTTCACTCAGATGATGAGGGCAGCTCATCAGATACAAATTCTGATAGTGATAGCCCAACAGAATTTCCTACATAATGAGACTATTTTTGTTCTACAATGTAAACTCTTTTGTTTTTATGAGACTATTAGTATTTTTAATTTTTGATATTTGTTGTAAAATTTAAATTATTCTAATGGCTTCTAAGTTCTAAATATTTTTGTTGTAAACTATTAGTATTTTTCATTTTTGTTATGTAAATTATTCTAAATTTCTAAAAAATTTAATACTATTATATTTGCCATCCCCCAGTCATTTCCTAAAATCAGTTTGCCATCCCCCGCTGACCCCAAAACTTGTCCCCCCGTCCTCCAACCTTGTGGAACCTTGATTTCAACACTGTTATGCCATGCAATTTGTAATGAAGATTACACTAGTTGTTGTCTTCTTATGTCACTATATTTCTAACAACAATAACAAGAATTGAAATCAGGACAAAGACGGAGAGAGATAATTATCCAACATCTAGGCTTGTAGTAATGCAAATGGTTATCAAATACTGAAAGGGATTCTATAAAAGGGTAAATAAGGTATAAATGTAAAGGTAAAGGTGATTTTTTAGGTCATGAACAACCAGCATTCCTCTTGGGCATCTGAGACCTCCTTGTGTGAGGAAAGAAAAGTTTTTCCTTTACCTTACATTGTTTGTTCAATTGTGTACCTCTTTGGTTTCAACTCTTTGACAAAACTCATGGTAAATCGAATCTCGCCAATCTGTCCAAACTTGAGGTACTTTACCTTATGTTATAAAGTTGCCCAAGGATGTCCGTTGTTTTTACTTTACCTTATATTATTTGTTCAATTGTGTACCTCTTTGGTTTCAACTCTTTGGCAAAGCTCATGGTAAATTGAATCTCGAGGTACTTTACCTTATGTTATAGAGTTGCCCAAGGATGTTCGTTGTAGTAGGGTAATGGAATGACTCCTTATGGAACAAGTGTAAAAATAGATATAAAACATATCCAATGGAAGTTAACTAGATGTATCTACCTTGTCTTATTGATGCAAAAAAGAAATTTCACTTACTTTTCTGTAAAGTAGAGCCTAATTTGCAAAAGTATCTGCAAAATCCATGTACAATGCTGACACTTATCAGAAATTTGTATAGAATAATTACACCATTGTCTAAAAATTCATATTGTAATGTTAAGTCAAACAAACAAGACAGAAAAAATTTAATAGAAAGTATACAACTGTCCAGTTTAGACTACAAAAAGCACTCTTCTTTTCCTTTTGCACTGCATATTTGGTGAAGATATCCATTTGATAATATAAGTAAGAAATGAAATGTAGATAAAAGAAAGAATAGATACCCCTTGCTGCAATTTATTTTTTCTGTAGTAGTTGGACAATAAGATCCAGCAGAACAGAAAACTTCAGGTGTGCTCTTAACATCAACCCATTGATCTGCACCCCCACAAGTGTGATTCTCCTTGCCAGGTGGCAATTGATAGTGATATCTTCATCAATACAAACAGAGTGTAAGAGATGACTTTATTATATAAACAAATGAAAATAGGAACACAAAACTAGTAAGGCTGTCAACTTACGGGTCACAAAAGCCTGTAGAATTATTCAGCTTGGCTGTTGGACAGTATGCACCTAAAGGGCATGCTTTCCTCCAGAAACAAATGCAGAATCATTATTAGATTAAAAAGGAAAAATAAGTCAAAAATAAATACACCTAATCCAATATGATATACCCAACGAAATAAGACTTTTAAAATATATTCACAAAGAAATCAATTCCCCTAGTTGTTTCTCAGTTCAACCTTTATCCATGCAGTCATCAGAACTCAATTTATTGGTAAATAAATAATATGATTGTTTGTTGGAATGATAATGCCTTTGATTATTCTCTCTTAACACTGTTCTTAATTGTAGTATAAAAAGCAAAGAAGTAGATGTAGAGAAGGTTAAAGTAGCCACAAGGAATAATCTATAACCCAAAAACTCAATGTATATCAAAGTAATTTATGCAAATATTGGATTGTTTATCACTCAAATTATGTAATATGAAAGAAGCAAAAAAATTGCAGATTACGTCTCCACCCCATAGGGTGTGCGTGTGCGCAGTTCTTTTTGTTTTATATATATATATATATATATATATATATATATATATATATATATATATATTTTAAAGGGTGGTGGGAAGCTACCAACTCCCTTCAGCTAAGTAGCCGTGCAGATACTTGAGAGAGTTTGATCCTAGGTCTCCATATTAAGAGAGTCCAGTGACCTCATAACTTGATGCTAGACTACATGCCCATGGGCTAAATCAAATATGTTACAAAAGATTAACAAGAACATGGACAGAGAAGTATCTTTCCAATCTGTTCCTCAGCTTTAAAATCCTATATATTGAAAACACTGTCAATATTTAACAAAGATCTAGAACGCATGCATGTTACTAATACTCATCGCTACAATACATCAGAAGCTTCATTGCCTCGCAACGAAAATCTGCAGACAATCAAGTAAAACATCGAAGCTGGCAAATGGAGGAAAGCAATGTCTTTTTATTTGAAATTCATCCCATTGTCAATTGTCAAATTATGTAAGAAGGATGGTTAAGTAAATGGTATGAATTTAGAATTACGACTTTTCAAAGAAAACCTGTTATATTGCCTTTGATGGGTATTATGTGTATCACAATTTTGCAAGATGCATGGGCTTATTAATTAACTAGCGGTAGTACATCTTGAGAAATCCGACACGTTCACCAGCATACAATTTTATCCCATACACGGACTCCAAGCGTATGTTCGAATAGAAGAATCACTATATTGAGGTGTTATTGGCCCGGTTGTCAGAGATGTCATGTCAGGGAGGCCATTCTTGAGGTTTCTCATCACTACCTCATCAAAGTGCTTAAGAATTTCAAAGAGATTCAGAATATCAAAATCTGCTTAGGAATTTCAAAGAGATTCAAAATATCAGAATTGAGTTGTCAGAATTAGACATGCTATTCATTTTAATTATTAAACTTTCATAAAAATAAAAATATCGAAATATCTTATTTATGTTCTTCGGATGGAATATTAAAGTTTACAATATCTATATCTTTCTTCCTCGTAAAATGTGAAAATGAATAAATGATAGCTAGTCTTTTCCGACAAAGGAGTAGAACACGAGAAATAAATATTTACACCGCTAGACTCGTGATATGGTCACCACTGTCCACCCATCCTCCAACTCAATAGCATTAAGTTTGTTATGTTTTTTAAGGATCGTAATAATTAAACTTTCATAAAAATAAAAATATCGTTCTTCGGATGGAATATTAAAGCTTACAATATCTATATATTTCTTCCTCGTAAAATGTGAAAATGAATAAATGATAGCTAGTCTTTTCCGACGAACGGTTAGAACATGAGAAATAAATATTTACACCGCTAGACTCATAATATGGTCACAACTGTCCACCCTTCCTCCAACTCAATAGCATTAAGTTTGTTTTGTTTTTTAAGGATCGCTTTTTCATCTCATGTGCACAGCCTTATGATTTTTTTAGTTTACAAGTGGAATGGTTTTTTTAATTTACGTGTGGAATGGATTTTTTTTGTTTAATGGTCGCTGTCTACTCATTATCACACAGATTTTTGCGTAGTCCGTCTTATATTTATTCGCGTAGTCCGTCTTATAATTACCATGTCACAATTATTTTAAATTTTTTAAATCTTTGCGGAGTCTGCCTCTATAACCACCATGCCACCATCATTTTAAACCTTTTATGGCGCTGAAAGCACCACTAAAGAGACAAGCGTTCAGTTCAGCGAGACCCAAGATTTGAACCTTGGACCTCTTTCCCTTATGAGATTTCGGGAAAAACACCAAAGAGACAAGTGTTCAGTCCAGCAAGACCCAAGATTTGAACCTTGTACCTCTTTCCCTTATGAGATTTGGGGAACCAATTAATCTACATCTCGAACCTACAGCCTTACGATGATTTCAGGGTTACAATCCCACTTTTCCCCAACCAAATACTTTTGGTTCTAAATCATTTTGTTTTTCTAATCGACAATGGTATAAACTGGAATCTGAGCAGAGCTGCTATTTTAGAAGAAACGAGGGCTGAAACTATGCAGTGTTGCTTTGATCAATAAGGATTTCCTAAATTTGTTTTTTATTTTGATGGTTAATCTATAAACATCTATACAAAATAACTTTCAATGTGCTTGGTGAAAGTTAAGGTTCCTAAAATCCTTTGAAAGTTTGATAGTTAATATATAAAAATCCATACAAAATAAGCTTTGAATGTGCTTTGGGAAACAGGAAAAATGTGAAGCGAGGCACATTGTCGGTGCAAAAGGTCTCGGTGATTGTTTCAGTTGTGGTTCATGCCTTTTAAGTCATTCTAGAAATGGAAGGTGGAATACCTGGACAGCCTTATAAACCAGGCCGAAAGGTGGGTCAGTGCTGAGAAGGTTCCATTTTCTATAGAATTTTTCACCTTAAACCAGGCCGAAAGGTGGGTCAGTGCTGAGAAGGTTCCATTTTCTATGGAATTTTTCACCTTGGATTTGAGCTCTTATATCTTGATTGTCTATCTCTTGATAATGGTTTGGGTGCCTGCATCTATCGTCAATCGAAAAAGGAAGAAGAATGTGAATCTGCCGCTTGAACAGCAAGGGTAGACACTTGTTGGCAATCTTCTCCACCAAAAACTCTCCAACAACAATACATTGGAAGGCTATGTTTAGAAACTCTGTGAAAAGTGCAGTCCCATCTTCACCTTTCCCTAAGTATGAGCGACAAGCTCGCCCATGGAGCTCTAGTTGATAAAGACGCCTTCTTCGTGCCTGCGCAGGGACTCCGCAGACTTTTAAAGTTTGGGCAGGGATGCGTATTATAGAACCCCTAACAGCAATTTCCAGGTGCCCAGGTCACGTTCCAACAGCCATCTTGTCTTCTTCTTTGGAAGTTGAAAAGGGCGAAAACCATCGTATTATATAATTTTTAGGTGTTTTTCTCTTTTCTTTTGGGGCATAGGTCTACGGTTTTAGGATAATCTCAGCTGGGGGGTGGCAATGGGGTGTTATATATCTGATACAGACAGCGATAGGGAGGCTTTTGTTAAGTATTTGGATTTTGTTCCCCATCATTACCAGTAAAAGGGTGGAAAACATGGGCAGTTCTTCTGGGTTCTGACAGCATCAAGGCCCTCTACAGTTGTTACGCATTTCTGAGAGGTTCAACAGGTAGTGCCCAGGGGGAGAACATCATGGTGAAGGTGGACAGCATCATTTTGAGGTAGAGAACAGTCGATTGAACCTCAAAGGCAAGGAGAAATCCAGCCAATTGGTGAGATTCGTGTCGAAAAGCATTATCAAGCCCCTAGGGGCACTCCAATAGTTCCTGGAAAAGGCCATTCTCACTGAGGTTTCTCATCATTTCTAGACGAGGTGCTCAAGAATTTCAAGGAGATCAGAAACCTCAAAATTGTGAACTGAGTTGCCTGGGAGAGGAGAACTTGCATTGAAGATGATGTTATCTTGAAATGGAAGGTCAAGTATGGGACCCCCGTCCGAAGATGTAGGTTGCTCTTCAACTTCGGCCTCTTCGATTTTGGTTTCGAATTTGTCTATGCGAGCTTGGTAGTCAGCCAGCCTTACACACTCTCCCGGAGCGTTGATGTCAATTTCGTAGAGATCAGGCTGGTTTCCCGGATTCCTTGCTTTCCACCTTCTTGTATGCATGAAGGCGCTTGGACCGGTCTCATGGACTCAGAGAATATTCATGTACTTGCAGAGTCGTCAGGTGTTTTGATTTTAACAGCAATGAAGCGAACACCGATGCTTTGATTCTGTTTTGGGTGGGAAACTTTCATGTCCCACCAGGCGTGCCAGAGAAATTGTTGGTTACGAATCTGCCACTAGGATAGGATTTAGTGAAATGCGCCCTAGATTCGCCCACCAGATTGAAAGGCCGGAAGGAAGGAATGCCTTCCGTGCCAATCTCCGGAGAAGGCCGGCTTCCTATGTGTTTTCTCTGTTGGTTTTAAGCTCAGAGTGCAAGAAAGAAATTAAAAATGCGGAAAGAAATACAAATATGATTTGCATTGGGTGGGGAGGATAAGCAGCATGGCAACAATCAATCACCACTACTAACAGCAATTAAATACAGAATACATTACAGAAACTACAACTGTCATACATCTTATGTATCCTCTAGCTATGCATTCCAGGAATACTTAATCATCAAATATCAATATCCAGATAGCAAAATAATAGTAAGCAATAACATAAGCAACATGAGGCAGAAATGCTAAGTAAAGGCAGCATAAAGAACAATAACAGTAAATAGAGCCAAGAGTATCTTGTATTCAGAAGCAAACGTACAGCTACAATGGTTCCCTAGCAGTATATCCCCCTTCCACCACTTTACAATGATATGGCGCAGCTATTTATAGCGCAATTTCCCCCGATTACAATTCTGAGCACAGGATCCCAGGCTTGACAAAGCTGACACAAAAGCGGCAAAAGAGCTACTGATGTTGACCTCTGCAGATAGGGATTGTACTTGCAGCAAGGTCAGCAAGGTCCACCTGAAAACGTGGCAGCTACGTGGCAGTGCAGTTGATGAAACTTTGAGTCAGCTTGAATGCGGGTAGTTGCGGTAGATGAAACTTTGAGTCGGCTTAAATGAGGGTAGTTGCGGTATAATAATTCGGCTCACGCCTGCCCTTTCCCTGTCACATATTCGACACGAATCCCGAGGCTGGACACTTGTCAAAATCCGATAAGGGACGAATCTGCCTTGAAAGGCAGTCTCTCTTTTATGTCCGACTTCGCCCGAAATTGGAGCGCAATTAAACAGCGCAAGGGGGAATTAGCGCAGTTGGGGAGGCCTCCGTGCCTTAGACAGTTTTTGGGCTGCTTGAAACATCCTGCCCAAGTGCGCACAAGTTAGAGGGCGCAGCCCGACTTTGCTGCGAAGTCGGGCATGCGCACTCAGCACTTAGCTAGTTTTTGCTTACTACTCCGACTGCGCTCAAAAATGAGAGCGCACCCCGACTTCGCTGCGAAGTCGGGTTGCACTCTGGCACTTAGCCAAATTTCAGGATCTGCTGCTTCCCAAGTGCGCACAAAAATGAGGGCGCACCCCGACTTTGCTGCGAAGTCGGGTTGTGCTCTTGCACTTGGCCAAATTTCGGTCATTTTTCGCACTTCGCATCCCCGAGTGCGCTCAAACTTAAGGGCGCACCCTGACTTCGCTGCGAAGTCGGGTTACCCTCTTAGACTTGGAAATTTTCAAGGACCTTTTGCTCTTTTCTAGGAAATTGACCGAAGAAAGTACAAAGGAAAAAAGGGGAAATGACGGGAATGAAACTGACAGAAGGGGAGAAAGGGGATAGTGGAGAAAAGGAAAGGAGGAGGAGGGAAGGGAGAGCAGCATACTTAGAATAAAAAAAAAGACATGGCACCCCGTGCAAAATGTGGCAACAGGGCCCTCCGTTCGCTGTTAATCTGCTCTCATTTCTTGTATTATGTTGTTCATTGTACTGAATGGGCCCTCCGTTCTGCTGTTAATCTGCTCCTCCGTTCGCTGTTAATGGGCCCTCCGTTTTGTTGTTAATCTGCTCCTCCTTTCGTGCACAAAGCCTACAAATACTTAACAATATAACTGAATTGCCAAACCTAACAACTAAAACCGTTCATTCCGAACTACAATAGCGTAGAGATTAAATGGATGCATCAGTGAAGAGTTTCCACTCCATACCTCCTTTGCAAGGATGGCATATACACGTTGTGTCCGATGAATCCCATCTCAAAACACTATGCCTCCGGCTTCTCGCAATATAGAACAGGCAGACTTGTCTTTCCACAAAGCACGTCTGAGGCATGTCTGAATTAAAAGTCCCTGATCCGCAACACGCATTCTTTGCTTTGGAAAATCTTGCATCCCAAACTTCAGTTATTTCATTTGATTTAATCACTACAACCGTTTAACTTGCATTAATTTCCCCTACCTGGGAGCTTTGTATATTGGCTGGCCGTCTCCCCTCATATTTAGTTTTTTTTTTTTTAATGACATTTTTTTTTTTTTAAATGACATTTTTTTTTAAAGTTAAGTGACAGCCTGTGGGGGACGGACGAGCGTCTTTGGGACCTGGAGTCCTCGAAGACGATTGGGAGTCCCGAGGAAAGTCGAGGGACGCCTAGATGTCCCCTCACAGCAGGGGTACCGGGGACGGCAGCAGGCCCCGGGGACGGCCCCCTGCTGTCTGGTCCCGGTTTTTGTCCCCTTTGCCATCACCCGTTCTGGGGATGGGAGGACGCATCCCCCACCTGTGTAACCTTGTGTCTAACTAATAATATAGCTTGAATCAAAAACATGTATATCTAAATTAATATGGTCATGCCTCAATGCAATACATAGTAGTCATCCCCCACATTATAAACTCTTCAAGGACCTAAAAAAGAGTGTCACTTGGTAACATAGACTCTCCTGACTCCTGCCTAATCCAAAATAATGGGATGCTAGGTTATCGTGAGAAAGAAATTACCAAAGGCCAATAACTTTGAAGTTCATATTATGAGCAAGCTGCAGTTCAAACAAGAGCAGAGCCAAGAGGTAATAAGTTAATAACATAAGCCAATATTGGTCCGCTTGTGCTTTTCATTTTGTTTATCTTTGGGATTACAAGCACTGTTACTATCAAGTCCTTATCTGGCATCTTGAAGTAATTCAGAAGTTTAATCTTTACTCTGGCAAGAGGAGAACTGGTCATTATCGCGGGCTTGAAATGAAAGCTCTTCAAACCATACCTTAACCATGCAACTGTGAAATGACTACAAGAAATTGCTGAAAACACGACCCTATATAGGTCAAGTGCACAAATGACCATAATGAAATATCTTCTCCCTTGACCTATTCATAGAACAAGAACATAAATGACCTTAATAAATGCCCTCTCCCTTGACCTATTGATAAATCAAACACATTACTGGCCTTAATGAAATGTATTTTATATCGAGTAATGAATGATAGCATGTCAGATACACACCAGATGGTTATAAGCAAATAAAGTACAAATCATGGGTCATGCACAATAAGAAACATCTCATAAACAATATTAATTGATAATTATAAGAGACATATAACACCTCTTTCCTTTTCAAAAAGCTTTGATCTTAAAGCATAACTAGAGTCTTTAAATAAGTTGTCTCCTTTATCAATCACCTTGTTCCAAAAACTTTCAATTCCAATGTCTTGAGGCCTTTTTGCAACACTTTATTTTAAAATAAAACCCTTCTTAATAAATGCTTCTCTATTTTTTATGAATAGGTTTCAATATATTTTTTGTAATACCCTTGCCTGGTAGGTATAGTATAAGTTATAATCAACAATTTAGAAAACAATGTAGAAATGGAATATAACACACTATAATATAATTCCGTACATAATAGGAATAACTTATTGGAAATTGGCAAGTGCGATTTGCACCTGTGATCACAGTTCAACAAATGGATGGGGAAGGTTTTAATCTCCCCAACCTTTGGATTTAAGGTCGGTCCCCTTCTTGGCAAAAATACAAGAAAAGAAAACTAACCTAAATATGCAGAAAGTACATCTGAGGGGTGTTGTCTAGGGCAAGAATAATGCTTGATCTCTTGTAAAAGCAAGCCAGCCCCTTAAGTTACCATTACCATTTGCTTCCATGATTGGTTTATTGTCACAGATTTAGAAGAGAGTAGGAAAATTTGTTCCTAGACGGTTTTTTGATACCACATGATACACACCCAAGGCACCTTAAGTTACATACATATGGCCAAGTATAAAATAATGTTTTATTGGATAACAAAAATAGTACATAGGATATCCATTAACTATATACAGATGTATAACAAATAGTATTAGTTCAAACAATTCAATTCTTCAAGGAGGAGACCCATGTTCAAATATTGCCAAGAATTCTTCAAGGAGGAGACCCAGGTTCAAATTTTGACAAGCGATACATGCATAATAGCGAAGCTGTTGTAATATCACTATGTGGTAATGATGTCATACGGGTGAGGCCCGTTTCAATCCCATATAATCAATTAAAAAATTTTATACAGATATATATAAACGCACATGATAGGGTAAAAAATGAATAAGTGAGTGCAATAAGACCAATACAATATCAATTAATAATTGCAATATGCAAGGGGTATATAACAATTGATCACGAAAATAGATGCAAGTCCTCTAGATGGTAGCTTGGAATGTATTACCATTCAAATTCTAATGAGATTATTCCTCCAAAATGAGTTCCCTAGGGCTTTGGAAACCATTTATATTATCATCATTATTTCTAAAGAAATAAAGACATTGATCTCTTCTAAGGTTCATACCACAATTGGCCAGCAAATTCAATGAATACAATGGTTATAGGAAATGTTAGTTGAAAAAAAAAAATCTCAACGAATATGCTCGTCAATGTATCCACTGGTAACACTCATTTTGTTGAAGAGTCTCCTTAAGGCTTCAAATATGATATCAGATTCCCATGTCGCATGCCCAATTTACCCCGGAAATAAGGGATTCCCCTTTAGAAATACTATTTGATTAACACCTATATCAATGCTATAAAATATTTTGAATCTTGCCTTCATTGTCTCTAATTAGACCTCCTCCTTTGGCTGGGTCTGGGATACCCTGGACTATTCCATTGAAATTAAGCTTGATTAGGCCAGTATTAGGTAGGCCAACTTTCTATTGTAGCATGTTGTACTTTTTATTCCCTTGAACTTCTGTCGGCACTAGTGGACACTAATATGATTTCATACCATTTAATCCTTGCTTCTATTGAAGTTCTATCTGCTTGATGAGGAAATATCATGAAATTTAATGGCTAGCCAGTTTCTCTGCTTTTCCATGCTTGTCCTATTATCTTTTCTTTGCTTGACCCATAGTTGAGAAAATCCGCAAAAAATCCCGATTTTTGCTAATTCCTGCCCTTGCCTATAAAATCCCAATTTTATGCCGAAAAACTCTGTCGTGGCAGGCATTGGTAGAGGAAACGGCATAAATAGCTTGTTTTTTTCATGCCTCATTTTTTGCCACTTTCATGTGTAGTTTAAGCTTGTATCACTTACATTATTAATAATTGATTTGCATAATGTTAATTCATTGTGATATGAATGAAAAAACTTTTTGTCAATGAAAATTTGCATTTTCTTCGTTTTCTTTTTTTGGCTGATTTTTTGCCAATTTCCTATATTTTCCAATTTCTTTGCCTTGCCGATTCCGATTTTCTCAACTATGGCTTGACCAAACCCATCAATAATTTATGTAGGGAAGATGCTCCTTCTATCACCTCTAAAAACACCATGGTTTCAAGGGGTTGGCATCTCTCATGAGGTCCTTGCCCAACTCTCGTTCAGACTCTCTACAAGTTGTACAACACCACTGCTATCAAATGCAATTTGAAGTGTCGTTGGTCCTAGTCTCAAGATCATGAGTCTCAGTCCAAGTGACACCACCTCTCCATATTTATCCCAAGGACTTATTACTTGGTTCATCCAACATTAGTCAAAAAAGATGAAATCAGATGTTCTGTGGACATGATAAAAACTACACAAAAACATTAAAAAGAAATATCATATTGTAGCACATTTTGTTAACCCTGTGTATATCCAATAAATGCTGAATAGATTTTCAAAACTCAAAAGCACTAAATTTTGTTCTATTTTGCCTATACATCAAAAGCCACATGATGCATAGATTTTAGATTGTTGCCCAAATCTGCAGAACTCTACATGCCAAAATGACAATTGATGGTGGAAAATTGAGTCTATAAAATGTGTTAAATTGATAGATATGAAAAATGACAAACACACAATCAAGATAGACATCTATCAGTGCTAGTAAGTAATATCACCCTGCTGAATTCAAGATAAACATCTATCAATTCCAGTAATTAACATAAGCATGCTGAACTCACAACAGACATCTATCAATGCTAGTAAGTAATATTACCATGCTGTATTCACAATAAACATCTAGCAATGATAGTAAGTAATATCACCATGCTGACCATAGACATATATCAATGTTAGTAAGTAATATCACCCTGCTGAATTCATATAACTCTGCCTAATATGTTCTGGTCATATTTACCAACCTATAGTACAAAGCGTAAACCTAAGCAAGAGTGGATATGAAAAACATCATATAAGGAAAGAGCTTAAAAAAAGCTATAAAGGTTTTGTAACTTACGAATCATGCATGTCAAACAACGTGGACAGAAAAATCCAGCACAGCATGGCTTAGAATTTTCAGTTCGAGAAGGTAGTTCTTTGGAATTACTGAAAGGTATGTCAGATTCTAGAAGACTACTTGACCATCCTGGTTCACATCCTGGCACCCATGATGTAGAATTGCAGTTTCTATTCATGTTTGCATTGCTAGCACTACCCCGAACACTTCCTACATAACTATTAAAGTAGAATTTGATTTCTGCCATGGTGCAGAGTCGATCCAACATGTTTCCTGTTACCAAATTCAGAGGTCAGATACAATTTATAATTTCATATTGGTAACATAAAACAGTAGATCTACCATTATCTATGTACAATGCTATATCTGCCACATAATAGAGTTATTGTAACAAGTCACCTTTAACAGACTCTAAATGTCAGCTATGATATACTGTTTGGGTTGGATAAATTATAAACAATAGATGACACCAAAATGACTTTCATTTTGCAAAATTCAGAACACAGGTAATACATATCACTTAAGGCCAAAAGAATTACTAATAAATTATTAGTTTCATCAAACTTCAAACAATTTTCATATGTCAAGATGATTTGTATAGAAATGGAATACAACAATAAACAAAATATATGATGGGAATAACTTACAAATACAAATGGATACACTGAGCATACATAGCATGTATCCTGCACAACAATTATCTATGATACATCATACTTCGAAGAACAATCTACCAACAATATACATAGGACAACAACAACATGCACACTCTCTCCGTTGCATTTCCCACATAGATGTGTACTTATAGACATAACGAGGTTGGTAGGTGGTTGGCAACTACCTAACTAGCTCTGAACTATCCATTTACATAAAACATTAAAAATACCCCATTACTTTACATTATTACAACACTTTGCCACGTGCACATTATTACAAACACTTTGCACATGCACATTATTACAAACACTTGTCACTTAACACAATATGGCAATCCTCCACCATTTAACACAATATGGTGACATAATGACAAACACTTTGTGTGCACACATTTGCACATATACATCCGTTCTTTCTTTCTTTCTTTCTTTCTACAGACGTGTCAATTCACCTGCCTACATCTATCCCCTCCTCTAGACTTGTCGGTGTCCTCGTCGACATATGAACACTAGGGATAGAAGCATTGAACATTGTACTAGAATCTCTTGTCATGCTCCTTCTGCTTTCTCCTATTCTAGACATATTTTGCAACTGGCTTTGCTTTAAATTGCTGCCAACAAACCGATTGCTTATTTCTCTTCCTAAAATCGGTCACATCACCAACATGACGGTTTCCTGGAAAACACCACGATGAAACCATTGAAATCCTCATTGTCTGAACTAAATTTTCCTCCTCATCTGCATTTTGGTGGCCTTCACTCAACCCTCGCAAATAACTTCTCAACTCTAGATGACCGCTTTTTGGCTCTAGACAACATCTTGGCCTCCAACGGCCCTTACCTTCATCTCTAACGAACATCCCACGGCCTTAAATGACCTTATCTTGGTCTTTAACGGACATCCCTTGGCCTCAGTCAACCCTATCGTGGTCTCTAACAAACCACCTCCTGGGCTAGACAACCCTCTTCCTAGGCTAGATGGCCCAAATGGCCCAACTCCTGGGCCAGAGCAGCCCTCGACCTAACATCCCACTTTTTGGCTTGGACAACCTAGGCATCCCTGCATCCCTGTAGCAAACCAGCCCGCATCTCTTTGACCTTGTTTTTCGAGAAGGCCGCCGTCTGGGACGTCTTCTCCTTCAGCTGAGATTGGTCCTGCCTCAACGAATCCTGTAGCTGAGAGACATGTTCCAATGCTCCCTTCTTCTCTTCTGACAGCTGTTCGACCGTCCTTCTTTGTGCTGTAGCCTCCTGCTGAGAGGCTACGAGCTGTGCTCTCAAGTCCTTGATCTCCTGCTGGGCAGACTCCAGTCGCGTGGTGGCCTTTGCCAGATCCTCTTCCAGCTGCCTTGAGTCGTTTTGAAGCTGAAACAGCTTCTTCTGGTTCTCGAGCCACTTAACAAGGAGATTTTCAGTTCTGCGGCGAATACCGTTGATTTCGTATTCTTCGTTTATGTCTTCAAAGTTCTTCTCCTTGACCCGGTGTTCATAGTCAGCCTCGGTCATCTCTCGGAGAGGATTCTTTACTTTCAGGATCAACTTTTCGGTTCGCAGCACTCTCCTATCCAAGTCGAACTTGGTGCGCTTCACCGGGGCAACTATCTCCTCGGCCCTTCTTCATTTGACGCCCTGGAGGAAAGAGGCGGAACATCCTACGGCCTTCGCTGCCAGAGGCTGATCATCTGTAATTTGCAGCTGCTCCCCCATGAAGTCAAGCTCTGCCAGCATCAGATACGCCGAGACTAAATCCTGTTGAGGCATCTTTCCAACAAACAATGAAGCAGGAGATATCCCAAAAGGCGTGGTCGCTTTCAAGGGCGACTGGGTCCTAGGGGAAGCGAGTGGTTGAGTGGAAGGTGTAGGCGGGGTTTTGAACAATGGAGGTGAGCGGCGCGGCGATGTAGGCACAGCTTCGGCACTAGCCGCAGGCAAGGGATCTAGGGTTTGACTCAGGGTTTGGAAAACGTTCGAGTCTTGGGCAAACTGCTCGAAAGAATGGGGACTGTGGAAGGATTGGGAGATTTATGACAAGGAAGATGCAACTAGGGCTTGCCCTGATACAGTGGGGGATGGTGTTACGGCAGGGCCAACGGGTATTTGGGGAACCGGGGAAGAGGACATACCCGCGGGTTCCACCTGAGCCGCTGTTTGAAGGACGCCTGCTGCCCAAACTTTTGCTTCTTTCCCAGGGCTATCTAAGGAGATGATTTCCGGCGCGGCCGTCACTGTCTGTGCTGCGGCCGTTTGTTGCGCAGACTCCTTAGGCCGCTTGGCCTTTTCGCTCCTCTTCCTCTTCTTTTCTTCTGGATCTATAGTTGGTTCGAAGGAGGCGGAGGAGGTTGTGGCGGCTGGTAGCGGTGTTCCCACGGTAAACTTGTACCTGGTTTTTGACAGAAGAATGCTTGCTGCGGCCGTTCAACCGATTGACTCTTCTGGCGCCTTTTCCTTTTGGGGGGCTGCCTCACTAGTTGACTTTGCTAGCTCTTGTATCTTTTGAGGTAACGCTTCAAGAGCTGGAGGCAACATTGGGCCCACCTGACTGCTTGTTGGTGTCGCGCTGGAAGTCCCTTGAGTAGGCAATTGCTGGGATGGGGGCTTCCTTTTATATCTCTTTCTGGCCCCTAGGGGAACGCAATCTCGAAACGCGAACGACTCCCATTTGTCAGCGTATTTATCATATAAGGCCAAAAATTCATCATCTACGGCCAATGTCTTCCGGTTAGACTTATCGTGTTGCGTGCGGCACCTCATTTTCCAGCATTCAATAATTTTGTCCTTTTGCCACTGAGGGGCGCCACCTTTGAGAGGAATTTCTTGAAGCCTGTTGAGTCTAACCGGTGGTCTGGATTGCGCTCCGGATCATACTCCACTTCTTCACAGTAAAAATCATGCCATGGCGGCCATGATTGCATCCGTTCAATGTGCCATTCCGTGTCTGCACCTGTTTTATTGCACCTTTCCTCCATGATCTCCGCTCGGGGGCAGATATGTACGAACTTTCCCCTGATCCCAATCGGGTCGTATTTCCAACGCTGAGGTAGTTGTATCAGGCACATGGTGAGTTCTTGTTCGAGGTAGATATGCTGCCCAATCTCGTGCACTTGAATGTTCGCCCAGGTAATAGGATACTTGAAAATATGGCCCCTCTTCTTTCCCTGGCCGAATTCCTCCTCGACATAGTCCATCTGGCGCGATATCTCCATACCGAACTAATGCTCAGTGCAAAAATAGGGCAGCAGGAACGGCTTCCCCTTGAATCCGTAGATTCTGATCACAATGCCCTGAGTCAACCGGAAGGTATCCCCGCACTTGTACTTCCTCAGATAGTTCGTCATGGCTAGTGGTGGGCGAGATGCCTTGTCGTTGAACAGCGCCAGGGTCATACCTAGAAATTTGAAGTTGAAATCGTAGTACGACCCTCTCTTGTACAGGGCTTCTGTCCACTCGTACACAGGCAGCGGTTCTCCCTTCTCATTTACCTTCTTTAGGTCAGGTACTTTAATCCGGTAGTGCGTGTGATACAGGCACAACCATGTGAGAAACGAGCAGATTCGGAACTCTGTTGTCTGCTTTTGCTGCAACCTGACCAGGTTCGAATGTATGGCATACGACACCCAATCTACCCAGTCAAAGAAGATAGGGTGCCTTCCGCTCCTTTGCACAGTGGAGTCATAAAACTCCCCATGCAAGATGCATTCCGCAAGCGCCAGCTGGTATGGGCGCACCATTCTATCCGTGTCGCAGTCGAGTACCCATGCCAGGATAATATATATATATATATATATATATATATATATATATATATATATATATATATATATATATATATATATATTTATTCTCGAACCTGTCCAGGGTATATGGCCCTGTCGGCCATTGTCCGGCTGGTAGCGGGGTTTTCAGCTCTGAGTCAAGAAATTCTCTCATCCTTCTGTTCTGAGCGAATCTGCCCGACTGCTCATCCAGGTTAATTCTTCTGACAATGGCATCGGGGTCGTACTGGAGCCCCGGGGCGAAAGCTGGCTGGACGCTCTCCTTGAAAAGGGTGAACAACACCCTTCCTTGGTTGTCATAGACTTGCCGGGTAGCTGGTTTGTAGTATGTCACAATAGATTCAACCAGCTTCGGGCACTGGTGGACAGGAGGGCACAAGAACCAGTACAGGTTCGACTTGTATGCAGCCCCGACATGGTGCGAGGGTGAGACTTTGCCAACCCACTTCGCTATATTTGGCCGCAGCTTGGTGAGGCTAATGGAGTACTCGCCGTCCCTATACCCGGCCAGGCGGTTGATGGGTGGTGGTGGAGCTTGCCCTTGGCTTCTCTTCGACCTGGATCTCCTTGTTTGCTCCTGTGGCGCTTTGCTCTCATGAGCGCTGGATTCTGTGTGCTCTTCTGCCTCGCGCTCTGTATCGCTGGACTGCGTCTGCATTGGCGTTTTTCCCTTGTCAATTTTCTGTTTTCTGCTCGAGGTGACAGAGACGGGGATTCTGGCTACTAATTTTTCAATTTTGGGCCTTGCAGCTCAGACTTGGCTTGATAATTCGGATGTTCTGAGTATGCCAGGGCTCCTTTTCTAGGAAAAAAAAATACAGCATTAATGGCGCAAGGGAGGGGGTTAAAGTGATTTGCCCGAAGTAGGTGGGAACTCTCAATTTTGATGATGTGGTAGCCGCTTTGTTGGCAGAAGAGTTGAGGCGAAAAACGTCTCTGGAACCCTCAACCAATGAAGCCCTATCTATGAGAGGTCGATCGTTCGAGGGGAGTGAACAAGGTAGAAAGCAGTCCAGATCTAAGTCTAAAGGACATAAGCAGAAAGGGAAGTGCTAGTATTGTGGGAAGCCAGGACACTCCAAGAAGGACTGTTGGCAATTAAAGAATGGTGAAAAGCAAAATCAGCCATCAGCTGAAGCTAGTGCAACAGATTCAGGAGAGACGGCGACATGTGAAGCCTTTTGTATCAGTAACAGCAGATCAGTGTTATATACCTGGGTTTTGGACTCAGGTGCATCCTTCCACATGTCTCCCCACACAGACTGGTTTGACAAATATCAGCCATACTGTGGTGGAAAGGTCTATTTGGGTGATGATCATCCTTTACAAATTGTGGGAAGAGGGGATATAAGGATCAGGCTGGACGATAATAGAGAAAGGATGCTATGTGATGTGCGACATGTGTCCGATTTGAGGAAGAATTTGCTATCAATCAAAATGATGGATAAGCTAGGGTATTTTGTCACTTTCTGTAACAACTACTGCAATATTACCAGAGGAGCTCTTGTAGTAGCAAAGGGAGAATCTTATGGGACCTTATACCGTTTATGCGGTGATATGGTGACAAACCATGCAGCAGAAACAACTTTTGTTCAGGATGCAGTAATGCTATGGCATCAACGCCTAGGCCATATGAGTGAAAAAGGCCTGAAAATTCTGCATGACAGAGGTATGCTTTCCGGGATTAAGTCTTGCAATTTAGACTTATGTGAGCACTGTATTTTTGGTAAACAGAAGAGGGTTCGGTTTATCGCAAGTCCTGGTAAGAGTTTTGATTTTCTGCAACTTATACATTCGGATATATTTGGACCTGTCCCCACTCAGTCCTTGAATGGCGCTATCTATTTTCTGACTTTTATAGATGATTATTCTAGGAGAGTGTGGGTGTATTTTCTGAAGAAGAATTCGGAAGCTTTGCAGAAATTCAAAGAGTTCAAAGCTCGGGTAGAGAAGAGTTTGGGCAAGTCGATTTTATGTCTCAGGTCAGATAATGGGGGTGAATATTGCTCCAAGGAATTTGATAAATTTTGTATGCAGGAAGGTATTAAGCACCAGAAGACTGTACCATACTCCACAGCAAAATGGTGTGGCTGAGCGGATGAATCGCACAATCATGGAATGTGCAAGAAGCATGCTTAGCGCAGCCATGTTGGAGAAAAAGTTTTGGGTGGAGGCTGTTAATACAACTGTTTATCTTATTAATAGGTCACCTACAACTGCATTGGATGGATAGATTCCAGAGGAGGTTTGGTGTTGTAAGCCAGTTGATTACTCTCATTTGAGCACTTTTGGTTGTGACGCGTTTGCCCATGTACCCAAAGAAAAAAGGTCCAAGCTTGACCCGAAGTCAAGCAAATGTGTTTTTCTCGGCTATGGAGATATAGTGAAGGGGTATAGACTGTGGGATCCTACTTCCCACAAGGTAATTATTATCCGAGATGTAATTGTACCTGTACAGGAAGGAGGTACAACAAAATCCTAATGTTGTACCTGTTGAAGTAGAATTGAGTGAAGATGACTATGAAGATGAACATGCTGAAGTTTTTTATCAGCATGTAGAACAACAAGTAGAACAGGAAGTAGAGCAGCCACAACGATCACAAGATAAAGAGCCAGAACCGACAGATCATTGGGTTAGAAGATCTACACGTCCACAAAAGTGTCCGGAAAGGTATTCTCATGTGTATCAGTCCTCTTTTGCTTTGTTAACTGATGATGGTGAACCTAGTTCATTTTAGGAAGCTAGAGAGTCTAAGAATGCAGCAAAGTGGAGGAAATCCATGGAGGAGGAAATCGAGACACTTCGAAAGAATAAAACTTGGGAACTTGTGGATCTCCCACCTGGAAGAAAGACTGTTGGAAACAAGTGGGTGTACAAAGTGAAGAAGAACAACAACGGGCTGTTGGAACGCTATAAAGCTCGCTTGGTGGCAAAGGGCTATGTGCAAAAGTCAGGTGTTGACTTTAATGAAATTTTCTCTCTAGTTGTGAAGATGAGTACTATCAGAGTTCTTCTTGCACTTGTAGCTGCACAGGATTTGGAACTGGAGCAGCTTGATGTAAAGACTGCTTTCTTGCATGGTGATCTCGAGGAAGAGATATATATGGATCAGCCTGAGGGCTATGAATAAAGAGGCAAAGAGCATTTGGTTTGCAGACTAAAGAAATCACTATACTGGTTGAAACAGGCGCCAAGGATGTGGTACAGGAAATTTGACACCTTCATGAAGAGCCAAGGTTTCAATAGGAGTGAAGCTGACCATTGTGCATACTACAAGAGGTTTGACAATGGCAGTTTTATTATTTTAGTGTTGTATGTTGATGATATGTTGGTTGCAGGCCCCAACATGAAGAAAATCATTGATCTTAAGGCTCAATTGGCTAGGACATTTGAAATGAAGGATTTAGGAGCAGCAAACCAAATTTTAGGGATGAAGATACAAAGGGACAAAAAAGGAAGAAAGATCTGGTTAAGTCAAAAGTCATATGTGGAAAAGATTCTGCAGTGCTTCACTATCCAAAATGCTAAACCGGTTAGTACCCCACTTCTTCCACACTTAAAGTTGTCTTCCAACCAGTGTCCTAGAATGGAAGCAGAGAAGACAAGCATGTCTCGTGTACCATATTCATTAGCAGTAGGAAGCCTCATGTATGCCATGGTGAGCACCAAACCGGATATTGCCCAAGTAGTGGGAGTAGTCAGCCGGTACATGGCAAATCCTGGTAAGGAGCATTGGAATGCGGTGAAGTGGATATTCAGATATTTAAGAGCCACTTCAGATGTTGCCATTTACTTTGGATCGGCATATTTGCAAGTTACAAGGTTTTGTGGATTCCGATTATGGTGGAGATAGAGATGGGAGAAAATCCACTACGGGATATACCTTCACCCTTGCTTGGAGGAGCGGTGAGTTGGGCTTCTAAGTTGCGGTCTGTTGTGGCTTTATCAACCACTGAAGCAGAATACATTGCAACAACTCATGCCAGCAAAGAGGCAATTTGGCTAGAGCGATTGTTGGGTGACTTCAAGGTAATGCAAGAGAAAATTACGTTGCATTGTGATAGCCAGAGTGCTATTCAATTAGTGAAGAATCCAACATTCCATGATCACATGAAACACATTGATGTCAAGTACCACTTTATCAAAAATGTGGTGGAAGAAGGTAGGATCCTGTTGCAGAAAATCGACACTGAAGTGAATCTTGCAGATATGCTTACAAAGCCGGTCAAGGTAGAGAAGTTTGAATGGTGCAGAACTTCTCTGGGCTTGCTGAAAAAGTAACAAGGGCAGCATTGGGCAATTGGCACTGGATGAAATATTTTGGCAGAAGAATTCCCGAATATTGACTTCAAGTGGGAGAATGTTAGGTATGAAGGCAGTATACAGGTCAGCTAGACGTCTGGGTCAGATGTCTAGGCAATAGGCCAAACGTTTGACCTACTAGACGTCTAGGCCAGACGTCTGGGTTGCCAGACGTCTGGTCTGGCAATCATCTGGGCTGGCAGATGTCTAGGCCAGACGTCTGGGTTGCCAGACGTCTAGGCCAGACGTGACGTCTGGCAGATGTCATTCCAAGTAAACGCTAAAGCAGTAGACGTCTAGGTAGACGTCAGTACGCGAAAGACGAACAGTCTTGGGAGCGGAAGACGAACAGTCTTGGGAGCGGAAGACGAACAGTCTTTGGGAGCTAAAATGAACAGGTTTTGGAGGCTTCCGTTGGAAGATGAAACGAACAGTTTTGGAGTCTTCCTTCTGCTCTATAAAAGGGATGTGATCCCTTGCATAATGTTAGAGCGTATGAGTTGTTGAAAACGTCAAAGGACGTGAATGTAAATTTTGCTGAAATTAATAAGAAAGAGAAGTTGCCATTGCCCCGTGGTTTTTCCTGCACATTGCAGGTTTCCACGTAAATCTCTGTCACTTGTGTTACTGTTTCCGTGTTCTATATTTTTTGTTATTGTGCTTCCTCTTGTAGGTGTAAAATCTTGGAGTTTTTCCTGACACACACATTCACACATATACATTATTCTCAAACATACATTCATTCATTCATTCGTTATGTGGACATGTCAGTTCACCTGGCTACAATTTGTTATCAACAACATATACAAGGTGAAGCCTGGAATCTGCATCCACAGATTTAGACAAAAATCTCAATACTCAATCTAATTTCCTGCATCCTGGGAGATTCCACACAATCTTGAAAGGCATATGTCAGATCATACAAAAAAATATCAATGCTCATAAAAGTCAATCATGTGAAACTTGCCAACTATACTTTGGATGGAAAGGAAAAATAGGTGCATGGATCTCTTGCATCACATGTGGGGATTACCATGTTAGTTGGCAAATGCAAAGGAATACAAGTTATAACATTTCATTTACTGTACATAATAAGTTTGAACACAATCAAAATTGACTGATGGCCTATGGAATCCATGATTCACCAAAGAATTATTACAAATGTTACTAGCGAAAAAAAAGACAACTTGGGTTTCATGAATCGAATTTTTGCCACTAAACAATCTTCACAGTAATATATGTAAAATCACTGTAAAATGAGATGCTGCAAGTAATCAATGTCATGAGAAACAAACTGGAAAGCTGAATCTACTAGAATGTCAGATTTATCTGAAGGATTTCCTTGAATGATAAAATTACTAAATCATCATCAGTTTCCCAAAAATCCCAACAAAGCACCAAAATGCCAATCATATTTGCTAGTAAATGAAGAATAGAAATGGCATACAACTGGTATAGTCCTTGTAAAGCATATTCTTACATAATTTGTTACAAAAAGAAAATCACATAAGGAGCGAACCCTATTAATTTTAATGACACCTCTTCCACATTGATCAACATGGGTTCTCCCTGTTGCACATCTCCTTATTTATCTTCTTAAGTCATTGTTACACATTCACATGAAAGACATAATAGCAATCTAATGTCTTCCTAAGGGAGTTTTCTTTATTTTAGCAGTCCACATTTTTCCTCTCCCTTCCAAAAATATCTCTTTTCATCAAAGTAACATAAAGACTGCCTCATGCTTTAGTTTATAGGAGCTCCCCGCTTCTTCACCTAATTAGGGAAGCACACAAGTAGTCTGGTAATAGATCTTGTTGTTGTCGTAGGTGGAATCATACACAAAGCATAATTGTTGCAGTAATCAAGATAAATAGAGTAATGGTTCCCCAAAACATGCACTGTTAGGAAAGGTTTTATAATGATCATCAATACCTCATGTAGGAATAACTTCCTTTATGAATCCACACACCATCCTACCACCATAGCACATGAGGACTATCCTTAGTTCTCTAAATCCTTCCTATAACTTTAGTATTTTCATTAAGGACCCAAATCCATGAATACAAGGTTATGAGTTTGATTATGAGAGCTATCCAGAGATATGCAAGGCTCTTACCTTCCGCTCAACTTGAAATAATTTAATATTACCTAGCTACCTTATAACTCGTATATTATATATAAGTAATAGAAGGTTCTAGCCAATAAGACGGAGGATATGACACATAATGGCCCAACCAAAATATATTTCAACTAGGCTTAATTACCAACCCCCCTTGATTAACAGAACCATATCGTTATATGGGAAGATGTACCAATGGTTTATTGTGCACATCATAGTAGACAATATCAGAATCGGGTAGTAAATCAGCTGGTCTAAAAATTGACAATGAATCGGAATCAGCAAAATCGGGAAAAAAATCGGCAATGAATCAGCAAAAAAAAAAACTGAAGAAAACTATTTTTTTTTTCATGCATATTACAATGAATTAACATTATGAAATCAAATATTGCAATAAAAGCAACACTTCAAGTCAAGACATCATACAAGGCTCAAGCTTTAAGTACACATGAAAGTGACAAAACACATCCTGTATTGCTTATAATATAAATAGGTACAAAGTTATAAGTAACAAGAAGGAAAAAGAGGTTTCATTTTTTATATGCCTGCACGTGGAAACAAGTAACAACAAAGTTACAATCACTTGAAAAAAAAGAAAGAAAACCTAGACCCTAAACCAAAAGGCTAGAGTTTAGGGTTTAAAATTGAAACATTGACAGCTAAAAAATGGGCTTGCATACATAGTTATCACGAGCAATATTTACTTTAAAAGAGGAGGAAAAAAACCCTAAACCCAAAACTCTAGGGCCTGTTGCCACATTTTGCACAAGGGTGCCATGTTTTTGGTTTCTGCAAGAGAGCTGCTCTTTTCCTTCCCTTCTCCTCATTTTCCCTTTCTTCTTCTCTCCCTTCCTTCCTCTTCCTCACAGCTTCATTCCCTCTTCTTCTTTCCCCCTTTCTTCCCCCAGTAAAACTTCAGCAGATGTACCTTGAAAAGTTTCTAAGTGTTGGGGCGACACCCGACTTCGCAGCGAAGTCGGAGTGCGCCCCTCAAGTGGAGCGCAGTAGGAAACCCGAAATGCGCACCAGGACAGGAAATAGTTGGAAATTTGACTAAGTGTCAAAGGGCGACACCCGACTTCGCAGCGAAGTCGGGGTGCGCCCTTCTTCCTGGGCGCACTAGGGGAATGGTCTAGCAGAAAAACGGCTAAGTGCTGGGGCGACACCCGACTTCGCAGCGAAGTCGGAGTGCGCCCCTTTTCCAGTGCGCAGTCCGAACAGCGGACGAAGACAGCCAAGCACCGGTGCGCAACCCGACTTCGCAGCGAAGTCGGAGTGCGCCCTTTGACCGGTGCACAGTTGGGTGAAGTCAACTCAGAAATTTGCTAAGGCAAGAAGGCCTTCCAACTACGCTGTTTTCCTCCTGCGCAACCCGATAGCGCTCGAATTCCTGGCGAAGTTGGATAAGCTGCCTTTCAAGGCAGACACGTGTCACACCTCAGCATCCGACAAGTATCCACCTTCGGGACTCGAGCCGAGACTTGACCGCGCAAGGACAAAGCATGGGCTTCACTACCGGTGCCATCTGTCATCATTTAAGCCGATGTGAAGTGCCATCTGCCGCACCTACCCACATTCCTGCTGACCGAAGACTTGTCCCAACGCGCTGCCACGTAGTCGTACCGCCTCCAGGGACACCATGTTGCAAGTACAGTCCTGCCCGACAGAAGTCAGCATCAGCAGCTCCTCAGCCGCTCGTGTCAGCTACTGTCTTGTTTGGGACTTCGTGCCCATGAATGTAATCGGGGGGAATTTTGGGCTATAAATACCCACCACTTTTCCATTGTAAGGTGGTGGAAGGGGAATATATTGCTAGGGAACAATTGTAGTTGTGCGTTTGCCTCAAATACAGACATATACTTGGCTCTGCTTACTGTCTTTTATCTTGCATGCTGCCTCTCCTTGTCATTTCTACCTCATGTTTCTTGTGTCATTGCTCGCTATTGTACTGAACTCTGGACTCCAGCATTTGATGGCCAGGCATTCCTAGAATGCATAGATAGAGGATACATGAGATCGCTGATAGTTGTAGTTTCAATGTATGTTTGTAGATGAATGCTGTTAGTAGTGGTGATTGATTCGTTGTCGTGCTGCTTATTCCCCCCACCCAACTCCAATCACATTTGGAATCCCTTTCTGCACTTTTATCTCTTTCTGTACCTTTTTATCTCTTTCCTGCACTCTTATCTTAACCTAACCCCCATAGGAGCCGGCCTTCTCCGGAGATTGGCATGGAAGGCATTCCTTCCTTCCGGCCTTTCAATCTGGTGGGCGAATCTGGGCGCATTAACAACAAATCCTTTCCTCATGGCAGATTCGTAACCAACAGTTTCTCTGGCACGCCCGGTGGGACCAAGGTCCCATATTTCAAGAGCGAATTTCTAACCCGTCTCCACCTGGCGCCAATAGTTTCTTGGCCTTACCCGGTGGGACATGGTAGTTTCCCGCCCCCAAACAGAATCGAAGTACTAGTGCTCGCTTCATTGCTGTTTAAAATCTGAGCACAAGGCGACTCTGCAAATTATCTGAACATTCTCTGAGTCCGAGAAGACCGGTCCTAACGCCTTCATGCAAACGAGAAGGTGGCGAGCAAGGAATCCGGAGAACCCGCCTGACTTTTACGAACTTGATATTGACGCTCCAGGCGAGCGCGTCAGGCTGGCTGATTACCAAGCTCACAAAGAAGAAATCCAAGAAGAAGCCGAAGCTGAAATCCAAGAAGTCAAGGCTGAGATTGAAGAAGTTGAGGCCGAAGAAGAATCCACATCTTTGGACAGTTCCGATACCAAGTACACTATCGGGTCAGAAGCAGAAATGGCCGATCATCTAGACGATGATGACCTCTTCCCGGCGGTGGATTCCACGGGGCCTTTGGCCCTAGTCGAACAGCAAGCTGTGCCCCCTGCTGCTTTAAAATCTATCCCTACATACGACGGTTACGGCAATACAGCGTATGAACACATCCAGGACATCCTTGCCCTGGCTGCGCTACACTCCATTACTGACGAAAGTGTGAAGACCCGTCTGCTAGCCCTTTCCCTAAGGGGAAAGCTTCTCTACTAGTGGAGATCACTGCCAGAGGGATCCATCACAGGGTGGCGACAGTTAGCCGGCGAGGCTCGTGAAAGGATGCAACGAGTCTGCTGATCCCTCTTCTTTGTTGCATCAGTTCCAAAGTATTCAGAGACACCCCCAAGAGGAGGTGTCAGACTTCAACATCCGGTTTGCGAGGTCTTGGAAACGAGTGCCTCGCAAACTCCGACCGTCAGCAGGTTAGGCCGCCTACTACTACCTGAGGTCTTTCAACTCAGACATTTGCCTGCTGCTGAAGGTTGCCAGAATCAACACGTTCCTCGCTTTGTACGAAGCTGCCCAGCAAGCTGAAATGGATATCATCTCCATCGGCAGGCTTCTGCACAGAGTGCAACCACCCATCCACCCTGATTTCCCCCGATCGCAGTACCCGTCAGCTTTTGGTTCGAAGCCGTCCACTTCAAGACAGCAACCCCAGCAGCAATGGAATCCAACGCCGGTCGTGAATCCTTACGGCCAGCCGCAAATTCATTATCCGCCTCCCCGTCCTCCGTATTTTCCAGCACTTCTTGCTCCCCCGCAGCATGCACAATATTCAACTCCTCCTCCATTGGCTACATTGCCTCCCCCAGCTCAGTTGTCGTCGCCTCCTAGCCATGATATTCAGAATCAAATCCTACAGAAGGTACGGGCCCTGGCCTCTGGCTATCACACCATGTCTAATGACATTACTGTTCTGAAAAAGAAGCAGGCCCAGATGGACCTGGCTCCAAAGAGGCCATATCCGCCCCCGGCATTAACAAAGGATCGGCACCCCGAGCAACAATTGCAACGGCGGCCCCCTCCGAGGAATGCTGCCATTGAGGATGAACCTGGTACATCTGACCAGGTCAACTGGTGCACCACGTGCAATGACCCGCATGATGAGGAAGATTGTACACTACATCAACACTACCTCCAGACCTTGGCCGGCAGTGCCATAGAGGACGAAGAACTCTACATGATCCTGGGCGACGAAAGCAATTTTGCCGTTTCAGACGAAGTTTCGATGCCGCCGCCTACCAAGGAAATCAAGAAGTCTGTCGAAGCTGCAGCCAAACCCTTGAAGGTGTACGCCAGAAGATACGAGGCGCAACCTAAGGAGATACCTCCCTACAAGAGGTTGTGGCCCTACACAGCCAAAGACAAAACTCCTCCGGCGAAGACCCCCGCAGTCAAGCCGCCCATAGCCAAAGCTCTTTTGGCTAAAGCTCGCGCTGCTCAGCCTCCAACTGAAACCAAAGAACAAGCTCAGGAGAAGCTGAGATATCCGTCTCTGACCAAGAGACAGAGAGTTGAGGCCACTCAACAGTTCGGACAAAGTATGAGCCGGAAAAAGAAACGGAAGGAGCTAGCACTTCAGGCTACAGCATAGTAGACGAGTTGAAGAGAACTCTCGCAAGAATCAGCATGTATGACGCTCTTCAGCTCCCAGGCCAGGTTGATCTGCTGCAAGAATCTCTGAAAATCATGAAGAACGGCAAGCAGATACAACCCACTGTCCTGGTGCAACCCCTGACAGTCTCGGCTACTAGGAAGAACAGACCACCTCCCTTCTATCTGTCATTACGGATGCAAGGGCACATAGTACACAACTGCATGGTGGACTCTGGTGCTTCCACGACCGTAATGCCGAGAGCCGTCTGCGATGAAATCGGGATGGAGTACACAAGGAGCAGCCAAGGCGTGCTGCAACTAGACGGCACCCCTGTCAAGATAGTCGGTGTCATAAAAGACATCCCTATTCGGCTGCACAAAGCTCTCGACATCGTGGTCATCCAAGAGGTTGTGGTCGTCGATTTGGAACCCTACTTCGGCATGTGTCTCTCTAGGGAGTTCACTGCGAAGTTGGGAGGATATCTCTCTCTGGACTACTCACACATGGAAGTGCCCTTCAAAGGAAGGAGGCTGAAAATCTTCAATGAGAAGCCTTCCACCTACTTAGTAGAGAAGATACCCGGAGAGGAGCCTGAGGATTGCATGGTTCAGCTGACGGAGGAAGAATTGGTGACAGTGGACATGACGGAGCTAGCTCTCGAGCAGCTGCAAGTAGAAGATGAATTCTCCTTGCGGGACTTCAACGCCGTGATTGAAACAGAGCAAGGCTGCTACACCATTGTTCAGCCTGAGAGGCTTGACAAGTCAGCCAAAAGAGAAGTGGGACCTGCACCTGAAAAGCTGTGGAAGCTTTTCTTTGACGGCGCGCGATGCAAAAATGGCGCCGGTGCTGGAGTACTTTTGGTTTCCCCAACCGGGATCCAGAAGGATTACACCTACAGGCTGGCTTGGAGCTGTACCAACAATGCGGCGGAGTACGAAGCCCTGTGCTTGGGTTTGCGAAAGGCGGAGAGGTTGGGAATCAAACATCTGCAGATCTACGGAGATTCAGAGCTAGTATGCCACCAGATCACGAACAAGTGCGCCTCCAAAAAGCACTACCTCAAGGCGTACCGAAATCGGGTCTGGGATCTAATGGAGTCTTTTGACTCGTTGAATGTCAAGGCTATCCCACGAGAGAAAAACAAGCATGCTGACATTCTAGCGTCTGTTGGATCCAAGTACGTTCCGGCTGATGACACTGTCCAGAAGCCGAAGCCGGTTCGTACCATTTACAGGCCTTCTGTGCCTGATAAGGACACCCACTGGCAGGTGTTTAGTTGTGACGAGGAGATCGTCACATTTTTGGTAAATGAAGCCTATTCAATCGAAGGTAGAGACCCTGATGACAAGCAATATGAGGGGTTAACACAATTGAAAAACAATCATGTCCCAAAAGGACTGATTACTCTTGAAAGTCTCTTTGATCAGAATTATAGAGCCATATCTCACCGGATCAAAGTAGACCCAAAGCAGTATGCTAACCTAGAGCTGGAACCTGGTAAATCAATCAAGGTCGGGACAGACTGCACCACAGAGGAACTCGAGCAGATCAGAGCATTATGTCAAGAGTTCCCTGACATAGTAGCCTGGAGCTACCAAGACTTGAAGGGGTATGACAGAGAAATAATCCAGAGCATACCATTGAGCTAGAAGATGGTGCCAAGCCATTTCGACAGAAGCAGAGGGCCGTCAATCCAAAAATCGAGGCCATGATGAAAGCCAAGCTCTTGAAGATGCTGGAGGCTAAGATCATCTACCCCATCAAGCATTCATCTTGGGTTGCGAACTTGGTTCCTGTGAGGAAGAAGAACGGAGACATTCGTCTTTGCGTGGATTTCAAAAATCTAAATCAGGCCTCCCTCAAGGACCATTACCCGCTTCCCCAGATCGATCAGATCCTCCATATAGTTGCTGGAGCCCAAATATTTTCCCTCTTAGACGGTTTTTCCGGCTACAACCAGATATGGGTCAAGGATGAGGACCAGCACAAGACGGCATTCACCACCAAATGGGGAACGTTCGCCTATCAGCGCATGCCATTCGGCTTATCCAATGCTAGCGCCACATTCCAAAGAGCCATGGACCTGGCCTTCCGAGAGTTTCTCAATAAAGTGATTGTCATCTACTTGGATGACATGACTATTTTTTCTCACCAGCAAGAAGATCATGTTCCCCACCTGCGATAAATATTCGAAAGGTGTCGAGAATTCAGCATCTCCATAAACCCAAAGAAATCTGTCTTCACGGTGAAAGAAGGAAAGCTGCTGGGGCATGTCATCTCCGAAAAGGGCTTGGCTATAGATCCTGATAGAGCAGAGGCCCTCCTCCGTTTGCCCGCCCCAATCGACAAGAAAGGGCTGCAGTCCTTCTTCGGCCAAATCAACTTCGTGCGGAAGTTCATACCGGACTTCGCACAGGTGATCAAGCCTATGGCCGAGTTGCTGAAAAAGAATACAGAATTTCTGTGGACTGAAGAAAGGGAGCAAGCCTTCAAGGAGATCAAAGCTTGCATTGCACAAGCACCGATGTTGATCAACCCGGATTACTCCAAGGATTTCATCCTGTACGCGGTGGGAGAACCAGAGAGTTACGCCGCAGTCCTGAACCAAAAAGGAGAAGATAGCGAAGAGCGCCCCATCGCGTTCCTGAGCCAAGTGATACAACCACATGAAGAAAAGTATAACTTTATAGAGCGGCAGGTTCACGCTGTCATGAAATCTCTCCGAAAGTTCAGGCACTTTGTCTCCCAGAGTAGGATCACTGTCTTTGTGATCCACCCGGACGTTCGAAGCTTCATCATACAAGGAGAGCCGGGTCACAAGAGAGCAGGATGGATTGCCAAAATCCAGGAGTTTGACATCGAAGTGCGGCCGACCAAGTTAATCAGAGGCCGAGCCTTGTGCCAGGAGCTAGCCCGAAGCGCGGCAGCCGAGATATCCGCCTGTGAGTGGGAGGATCCAGCAACACGCATCAACCTAGCCAACTCCTTACCCGAGGAGTGCGACTGGATAGATGAACTGGTGAGATATTTTTGCACCGGAAGATGTCCAGACCACATGAACGCCTCACAAAGAAGGAGGTTTCGGCTAGGTGCATTGAAGTACACTCTTCGCCCCGAGGGGCTTTACTTTAAAAACATTGACGGCATCCTGTTGCGATGCGTCAGAAAAGCAGACCAGTCTAGGGTCCTTGGAGAATTTCACTCCGGGATGCCTGGAGGTCATCATTCTACAAGGCCCACGGCCTTGAAAATAATCAGAGCTGGCTACTACTGGCCCACTCTGTTTACAGACGCACATGGGGTCTGTACCAAGTGTGATCAATGCCAGAGATTTGCTGGCAGAAACAGAAAAGCACCCCTGCCTCTTCAACCGATCCAAGCCGAGACTCCTTTTCAGCAATGGGGTCTAGACTTCATCGGGGTGATTTCGTCGAACTCTGCAGCGGGCCACAAGTTTATCCTAACTGCCACCGACTACTTCACGCGGTGGGTAGAGGCGATACCCACAAAGAACGCCGACCAAGAGACGGTCATCAGATTCCTTGAGAGCCAGATTACCCGTTTTGGGGTCCCCGAGTTGATAGTGACGGACAATGGCCCGGGGATCATAGGCGCAGTACTCACGGAGTACACCAGCAAATTCGGAATCTATCACAAGATGTCTTCCAACTACTACCCGCAGGGGAACTGTCTCGCTGAGTCCACCAACAAAAATCTATTGAAAATCATTCGAAGGACAGTGGAGGAAAACAAGAGGACTTGGCACCTACTCCTAGATCGGGCACTATGGGCGGACAAAATTTCATTCAAGAAGTCCATCAAAATGTCCCCTTATGCACTCGTGTACGGAAAAGAAGTTGTCTTGCCAACGCACATTGAAATACCCGCTCTCTGGATGCTTGATGAGGAAAGAGGCGGCGGGGATCCAGTAGAAGACAGACTTTTCCAGCTGCTGCAGTTGGAAGAAGACAGAGAAAAAGCGTACCAAGCCTTCACCAAACACGCTGAAGCAACTCAAGGCTGGTTCACAAAAGGTACCACTGCCCGAGTCTTCAAAATTGGGGACCTGGTGCTGAAATGGGACTCGTTGAAGGCGAAACCCGGCAACCATGGAAAGTTTGACGCCCTCTGGGAGGGCCCCTATCAGATTGCCCGAGTGAATCAGTTCAATGCATATGCGCTCCGGGACATGGAGGGACATCCTCTCCCCATTCCCGTCAACGGGTTCCACTTGAAATTGTACCACCACTGAAGGCACCCGAAAGGGGTCCTTCTTTGTACAGATTTCCTTTGTTTTGTGTTTTCGATTTCCAGCATGTAAATACTTCAGTTGTTTTTCAGTTTTATTTTTCCAAGTAGCCTAAGTCTGAGGCAAATGCCCGACTTCGCAGCGAAGTCGGGCAGCGCTCATCGAATGGGGCGAAGTAGGGAAGAAAGCAGTTGAAAAAGGAACTAAAATGTCTAAGTCTGACCGTCCAACCCGACTTCGCAGCGAAGTCGGGCTGCGCCCCCTCCAAAGGGCGCAGTCGGGTAGCAGACTACAAAGAGACGCCAAGTGTCACACTGCGCCCCAGTTGCTGGGCGAAGTCGGATTGCGCCCGTTTTTCGGGCGAAGTTCGACTTGCGCTCCAATTTCGGGCGCACCCTGGGTGATCCAATAAAAGAAGCTGAAAACGCCCAAGTCTATCCAAGAGCGCCCGTTTTTCGAGCGAAGTTCGGACTGCGCCCATTTTTGGGGCGAAGTCCGACTGCGCCCCGAATTTCGGGCGAAGTCCGACAGCGCGCCTCAGAGCATGAAAAATCAGGGCGAAGTTCGGCACAAAGCGAAGTTCGACTTGCGCCCATTTTTGGGGCGAAGTCCGACTTGCGCCCGTTTTTGGGGCGAAGTCCGACTTGCGCCCGTTTTTCGGGCGAAGTACGGCACATGTTGGGTTATGGACTAAAGTTTCTTTGAAGAGTGTGCCCGAATGGTGGCGGTGATGTCAGCAACGACATAGCAATCGAGGAGGCTTTAAATGATTGCGTAATTACCAAAAAAGATGCATTTAAAGGGTAAGGTGCATTTTGGGCCAATAAAACACGCTTTTCTAAAAAAGGCCCATGTGCAGCTACCAAAATCATAACGTCTCCACCAACCCAGAGTTAACTGCCCTAACTCCCTCCCTCGCGCCATTAATGATTGCAGTGGCTATCTACAAAAGGACCCTGGCACGGCCAAAAAATTCATAAGGTATTATTAAGTGAAATCAAAAAGTGCCACCTCAATAAAGAATTAAAAGAATGTCTATATAAAGAAGAGTAGGGGCCTCATTTGAGGGATCTTGGATTATTTTATCTCTTCTACATTGTTGTATTTGGCTTTGCAGCTAATACACTTTTCTCTTGTGGACGAAACCCTACGAGAGAATTTTATCTTGCGGACGAAACCCTGCAAGGGATAGCTTTGAGGACGAAAACCCTCTTGGCTAGAAACCTAGGACGAAAACCCTAGAGTTTCTTTGAGGTAAATCCATCCAGGGTTTACAATTGGGTTTATTGTGACATTCTGCATCATTTATTGAGGATTTCTTGGGCATCATTCATATCAGATTTGGGGAGATCAGATTTGGGGTTTTGGGAACCCTTCTTGGTGTGGTATTTCAGATTTGGTGTGGCATTATAGTTTCAGATTTTTGCAGCAGAGTTTAGCAGTTTTGTGGTTGGGCATTTGTGAGTTGTTTTCATTCAATAATTTAGTAGAGGTTGTGTTGTTTGTTCAACATCCAGGATTTTATATTAATGTTTTGGGTATGATCTATGTAATTGTGATTCCAGGAAAAATAATAAAAATATTGTGGTATGTTTGTGAGAAATCTTAGAGTTTTGTGGTGAACTTTTCTGGGTATTTGTAGACCCGATTGATATCTCGCATGATTCAGTCTTTTCTGGGTATTTGTAGATCTGATTGATATCTGCATGATTCAGAATTTTATTTGATATAAATTGCATAGTTAGGGTTTTTCCTTAGTTGGCACATTACAGTGGTATCAGAGTAGAATACAGTAAACCCTTTTAAGCAAAATACACAAAAAAATAGCAAACACCCAAAACTCAGTTGGGGGCAGGACATTACACTCCTAATACTCACTTTCATACGAGGTCAAGATTTATGATGGGTCTAGGAATCTCGAAGTTCTCAATAGCTAGATCCTAGACATGGAAACTTGGTTTACCTACAATCAAATGTATGATGATGACAAAGTCCCCTTTGCCAAGTTGAAAATTTTTATAGTCACTAAAGTCTTGATTACTAAGCGATAAGATGAACAAAATTCCATCCACACTTGGGATAAATTGGTCACAGTCTTGAAGGCTACATTTTATCCTTCTAACTATGATGATGATTTGCTCATCCAATGGCTTTGATTGAGGTAAGGAAGCCACATATCTCTGTAGGATTATATCTATCAATTCAATTGCTTGCGCATCTTGCTTCATGCACTAGACCCTGCACCTACTCTCATTACAAAGTTTAAAAGTGATCTTTAGACACACCTGTTTGGGGAGCTGAAATATACTCTACTTACCGCACTTGATGTAGCGTTCAATCAAGCACAACTTACATAGGAGAAGCTTGCTACCCAGTCCCATGAACCTTGGTCTTCCTTCTTAGTAGGCGCTTCTAGACCTTCGAATTCTCCAAATCAACATCATTTATCCTATACAAATAAGTCCTTTCCCTCTTCTTCTTTTATTCTCTCTTTCTTCTTATTTCTCTTATCCTTTTACAACTTCTCCTTATGATATATCTTGTCATTATTATAAAAAGAAGGGAAATAATAAATTTGATTATCCAAAAAAAATTGTTTTGCTTGTACAATCTCTTGATGAGGAAACTTATAATGTTTCCATCAAAACTTCTGGAGAAGACACCGCCTATGATGAGTTAAAATGTCAAGTTAATAACAACACCTTACTCAATCATCACTCTTCTATAGGATAACGTGATAATTTGTTTGTCACTCATGCTCACCTTACACACTTCTCTGTGGATTGCATCATTTATAATGGATCACAAAAGAACTTGATTTTTAAGTCCATTACCAACAAATTGTAGTTGTTGATGAACCCACATCATCATCCATACTCACTTGGATAGAAAAATAGTGAGACCACCTCAAAGATCACACACTCTATATTTTTCTTTTGGCCCTAACTTTGTGGATACTGTTGGTCACGAATCCGCCACGAGGAAAGGATTTGTTGCTATTGCACCCTGGACCCGCGAACCAACATTGAAAGGCCGGAAGGAAGAGACGCCTTCCGGGCCGATCTCCGGAGAAGGCCGGCTCCTTGGGGGGGGGTCTGATTTAAGCCAAAGGGAACAGGAAAGAAATAAATGAACTGAAAGAGATAAATGTACAGAAAGAGATACAAATATGTCCAAAGGTTGGTGGGGGGGAACTAACAGTACGGGAACACACCAATCACCGCTACTTACTGCATACAAACACAGAGCATGACAAGGAACTGCAAAACCTAGGCGTACTTCCGATACACCAGCAGCGCATGCACAGCTTCAATAGCTCCCTAGCAAACATTCCCTACAAGGAACTAACAGCAGGGGATCGTATCAATCACCAGATACGTACACTGACAGGGGTAGAAAGTAAACCTAGAGATGTCAGAGCCAGGTATATGTGTTAGATAGAGAGTTTAACCGCACAGCTTCAATGGCTCCCCGGCAAACATTCCCTACAAGGAACTAACAGCGAGGGATCGCATCAATCACCAGATACGGGCCAGCAACGTCACACATAACTGATGGAACTGCTACCAAATTTATAATGAATGCTTTAAATAATGGAATACAGAAGGTGCTTTAAGCAAGCAATGCTAGAGGAACCTGATCGCCAAATGCCAAAGTGAATCAACGAGCAGCGACACAGGTGGGCCTAAGGCATATAATGTAAGACAGCATAAAAGGATAAAGACAAGAGAACGGAACTGACATACAGATTGTATTCATAAGCAGAAGCACGGTTACGATAAGCACAGTAGTTCCCTAACAAACATTCCCCTTCCACCACTTACAATGAAAACGTGGTGGCTATTTATAGCCCAAAGTTCCCTCCGTTACATTAATGGGCACAACGTCCCAGTCAAACATTAGCTGACAAAAGCAGCCGCGGAACTGCTGATGCTGACCTCTGTCAGGCTGGACTGTACCCTCGGCATGGTCTCCCTGAAGGTTGAACAGCCACGTGGCAGCGCGTTGGGTAGAACTTTATATTGACAGAAATGTGGGTAGCTGAGGCAGGTGGAAACTCACGTCAGTCTTAAATGAGGCAGCTGACACAGGCGGTGCAGCCCATACTTATCCCTTTTGGTCGGCAGTCTTGGTTCAAATCCCGAAGCTGGACACTTGTCGTATGATGGGTTATGCTGTGTGACACATGTCTGCCTTGAAGGGCAGTCTATCTATCTTCGCTTGGGATCGGAGCTCCTTGGGATGCGTGGGCAGAAAACAGTGCAGTTGGGAAGGCCTTCACGCCTTGGTCAAATTCCGGGTTTGTTCCCCTACTGTACACTTGTCAAGGGCGCATTCCGGCTCTGCTGAAAATTCGGGCTGCGCACAGGTGAACACTGGTGTCTGCCGCTGTACGGACCTGCTCCGGCAGTTATCATTCTTCTTTGTCAGCCTGCCAGCCTGTTACAAGGTGCGCCCAGAAAGAGGGGCGAAGTACGCACTTCGCACCAAAACTGGGCGAAGTGCGAACTTCGCACCAAAACTGGGCGAAGTGCGCACTTCGCACCAAAAACTGGGTTTCCTGGTTCAGCTTCCCGGGCCATAACTTTTGATCCGCTGACCCGATCGCCTATTATAATATATCGTTGGAAAGCTTGCGAGAAGATCTGCAATAATAAAATATCCAGGGCTCATTTTTTCCATTTTATCGCCCCTGTTTATGGTCTGCAAAATCCCGAACACCTCAACATGCCCTGACAAAAAATTGAAAACATTGCACCCCGTGCAAAATGTGACAACAGATACTATCACTTGCGATGACCCTTATGGATTGTTGTGGTTTGTTGCTAGGTAAACCCTACTAATATGACAAAAAGGCTCAATATGATGCATACAACAACACCTACACTTTCCAACATGGGCATAAAATATTTCTCGTCCGATGCACCAAGAACACCATATATTTTGTCCATACCAATCTCCATCAGACACAACATATTGCATTAGGTTTCAATAGGCCACAATATGAGGACACAAAAGCAAAAGTTCTCTTATCCGCTCAACATATTGCATTGCTTCAATAAAACATCCATAGAGCACCTATTCTTATTCCTGCTCCAATTGTTCCTATTCTAGTTATTCCTACTCTTGTTCCTCTTATTCTTGCTCTTGTCCCTGTTGCTCATACTCTTGCTTTAGCTCCAACTCCATATTTTTCACATCTTTCAAAATTATGTCCCTTCTACCTTGTAGTATTTTTAGATCCAAGGGGTGTGTCCTCTAATTTATGGTGGTCATTTCAGCACGCCACCCCCGTTGTCTCCTTTACAATCATTTCCATCTACCAGGATTCTTCATCAGCCACTATTCAAGGATGTGCATCATATTCATCCCAAGGGTAGCGCTTAGATCTACTTGGGTTCCCATCATCACAAAGATTCACCAGGCCCACATGGTTCTTTGAGCTTTCGCATTCAACTCATTGGTTATCTCTTCAAATTGGCTCTTGATCTCCCTCCCCTTTTGTATGCATTGGAGTCCAATGTTTTTGTTATTGGGAGGAGTGATAGGGAAATAAACTAATAATTAAATATTACTTTTAGGGTTTTAATTAATAGGCTTGAAAAACTATTCTCCATATATTTTATTTGGCAACCTTTTTATTGTCAGAGTTGTAGTTTTTTTGTCAATTGTTGACTTTGTATTCTATTCATGGTTTTTCGTTGTGGTTTTGGTTTCTCTAGGAATGGTTTGTAAAGGCTTTCCTTGTCTATAAAAGTAGGATAATATCAATGAAATAGACAGATACGTTTTGAGGTAAACTTGATCCTCATCACAAACATATGTAGAAAACCATAAGAGAAACTTACAAATGGATATGGATGAGGATGCTTTTCAATTTTCAAAATATAGGTCTAGACAAATGAAAGTAAATAAACATTAGAGACCAGTAAGTATGGATATTGGAATAAACACCAATTCTTTTGAGGCTTTAAACTATGAAGAAAAAGTAGACTAGAGCTTAAAGGACATGGTACAATAGGATCATACTTTTAACAAGACACTGTCTACTTAGTCTGAATCTAATTTAGGGTTGAACATTCCTGTTAAACCTAAGGAATATACCTCATCAAATTTTGAAGACTCTCTTGAAGTACCATGCACCATTTATGACAAGGAAAATGGTAGAGAAAATGTAGTGTTAGATGTTAATACCTCTACCATTAACAAGGAAATACTAGAAAATAAACAGGATAAGTCAAAAGCTTTCTTAGCAAATCTTGGAGAGGATATATCCAATGAAAAGAAAAGTTGTGAAAGAATATTGAAAAATAGAATAATAAGACATAACCCCGATACTTTTAAGGAAAAAAGAGGAAAACCTTTAAATTATCAAGGGAGATCCAACGAAGCAAGAACAAACATAGATAAAGGAAAATATTCTAAGTTGGTTGAACTTCTCTTTACCAAAAAACAAAATGATATTGGTAATTCATAGGAGGGGTCAACAACCCCTAATGAGATATAATTACCATCTCATGGAATATAAGGGGTGCTAATGATCCCTTAAAGCATAGGTGTTTTAAGTAATAAGCGTGATAGTCTTTGTATCCAAGAAACTAAAATGACAAAGGAAGAAGTTTTAAAAACTATGAATGGGATGTTGTGGATTCAAAAGGAGTGATAGGGGGAATTCTAACATGTTAGAATCCAGTGATAGGAGGAATTTTAACATGTTGGAATCCAATTAGAACCTCCTTTGAAACCATTCACAAAACTAGGCATTGGATAGCCTCATTAGTCACATTCTACTTTGCAGATATTCATTTTATACTTATCGATGTCTATGGACCTACAACTCATTCAAGTAGATCAAAATCATGGAGTGGGATTGAAGCCTTTATGAGAAGTAAAGAACATGAAACCTGATTCATGATCATAGGAGATTTTTATGCCATAATAAAGCTAGATAAAAAATTTGGGGGAATTAGGAAGATAACTCAAAGTATGAGAGATTTCTCAGTTTTATTCAAAAAAATAATCTATGGGATGTTGAGTTTGAAGAGGATAAAAATACATGGAAAGGAAAGAAAAGGAAAGGAAAGCAGTTCAAAGACAATGAAAATGAAGATTTGTTTAGCCAAAGAGGAGTCTAAACCAATTCATACGTTAAGGTAAAGGAACCAATGTGTATATATGCTAGCCAATGGAGGGGTTTTAATAGAGGATCATGAAGTTAAATTATATTTTCTATGGTTAGAGGAAGTAGTAATTTTAGTTGAAGCTAACATGAAAATTTTGAAAGGAGCAAATTCAAAATAATGTACCAGAGGATTACATAATGTTTTAGGGGATCCATTTATAGATCAATGCATTGGAGGAAACTAACAGTCCGAATTTGGTAAAGTGGACTATGATTTTGTGAAGCGAGTAGAAGTTTTGTATGCTAAAGTAGAAGAAGATGATATCAAATGGACTTCATGGCTGAATGGATTATTTGAGTTGTTGGTTGTTGGTTGGATTATGGGGCAGAGTATGGATTAGAACTTTCAACTTTTTGAGATTGCTAAACTATTTATTAAATTGATACCATTATGTTTTTTTTAAATGTCATTATAAAATGAATGAGATTCATTTCATAACTCATTAAAATGATAAAATGTTTTTTGAATTGGTTATTTGAGATATAAATGAATTCCACTTGTATTATATAATGGTCCTGTTGTCACATTTTGCACGGGGTGCAATGTTTTCAATTTTTGTAAGAGAGCTGCTCTTCCTTCTCCCCCTTTCTCTCTCTTCCCTACATTCTCATTCTTCTCAAAATTGACAGCAGTTGCCCTGAAAAATGGCTAAGTGTCAAGGCATGCTGAGGTGTTCGGGTTTTTGCGGGCCATAAACAGGGGCGATAAAATGGACAAAATGAGCCCCGCATATTCTATTATTGCAGATCTTCTCGCAAGCTTTCCAACGATATATTATAATAGGCGATCGGGTCAGCGGATCAAAAGTTATGGCCCCGGGAAGTCGAACCAGGAAACCCAGCTTTTGTGCGAAGTGCGCACTTCGCCCGCTTTGGTGCGAGTGCGCACTTCGCCCAGTTTTGGTGCGAAGTCCGACTTCGCCCTCTTTCTGGGCGCACCTTGTAACTGGCAGGCTGGCAGCAGAAAAATGACTAAGTGTCCGTGCGAAGTCCGAACGGCGGTGAGAATCAGCAAGTGCCGGTGCGCAACCCGACTTCGCAGCGAAGTCGGACTCGCCCTTTGACCGGTGCGCAGTAGGGAAATAGTGCTACCCGATCGCGCTGTTTTTCACCCGTGCTACCCGATTGTGCTCTAATCCCGAGCGAAGTTGGATAGACTGCCTTTCAAGGCAGACACGTGTCAAGCATTATCATCCGACAAGTGTCCAACTTTGGGATCCGAGCCAAGACATGCCGAGCAAAAGGACAAGCATGGGCCGCACTACTTATGCCACCGCCTCATTTAAGACCGACGTGAGTTTCCACCGCCTCGCCTACCCGCATTCCCGTCAATTTAAAGTTCTTCCCAACGCGCCGTCACGTGGCCGTTCAACCTTCAGGGAGACCATGCCGAGGGTACAACCCGACTCGACGTAAGTCAGCATCGCTAGGTTCCGCGGCTGCTTTTGTCAGCTAATGTTTGACTGGGACGTTGTGCCCATTAATGTAACCGGGGGGAACTTTGGGCTATAAATAGCCACCACGTTTTCATTGTAAGTGGTGGAAGGGGAATGTTTGTTAGGGAATCACCGTACCCATTGTAACCGTGCTTCTGCTAATGAATACAATCTGTATGCCTGGTTCTGTTCTGCTGTCTTTATTCTTTTATGCTGTCTTTCATTATATGCTTTAGGCCCACCTGTGTCGTGGCTCGTTGATTCACTTCGGCGTTTGGCGATCAGGTTCCTCTAGTATTGCTTGTTTAAGCACTTTTGTACTTCATTAATTTAAAGCATTTATAGAATAGATATGGTAGCAGCTCCATCAGTTATGTGTCTTGTTGCTGGTCCGTATCCGTTAATCGATGCATCGCCGTGCTGTTAGTTCCTTGTAGGGAATGTTTGCTAGGGAGCCATTGAACAAAGGCGGTTAAATTCTCTACATAAACACATATACCCGGCCCTGATATCTCTAGGCTTGCTTTCTACCTATGTCGCTGTACGTATCCGTTGATCGATGCATTGCCGTGTTGTTAGTTCCTTGTAGGGAATGTTTGCTAGGGGATCATTGAATGGTGCATACACCGCTTATGTATCGGAAGTACGCGTAGATTTTGCGCTTCTTTGTCATACTTTTGTATTTATGATGCAAGCAAGTAGCGTTGATTGGTGTGTTCCCGCATCGTTAGTTCCCCCCCACCAACCTCTCGAATATATTTGTAATCCCTTTCTCGTACATTTGTTTCTTCTCGTACATTCATCTCTTTCCTGTATCCTTAGCTTAAATCAGAAAACCCCCCCAAAAGGAGCCGGCCTTCTCCGGAGATTGGCTCGGAAGGCATCCCTTCCTTCCGGCCTTTCAATGTTGGTTCGCGGGTCCAGGGCGCAATAGCGACAAAATCCTTTCCTCGTGGCGGATTCGTGACCAACAGTTTTTGGCACGCCCGGTGGGACTCTTTGTCTCGCATTTGGAAGATCTCAAGCTCGTCCTCGTTCGGGCTGACAGTTTCTTTCCGAATGCTCGGTGGGACAAGGAGGTTTCTCACCCCCAAACAGAATTGAAGCACTGGTGCTCGCTTCATTGCTGTTCAAAATCAGAGCACCTGGCGACTCTGCACGTTCATATTCTCTGAGTCCGAAAGACCGGTCCTAACGCCTTCATTCAAGCAAGAAGGTGGCGAGCGAGGAACCCGGGAAACCAGCCTGACTTTACGAAATTAATACCAACGCTCCAGGCGAGCGCGTCAGGCCGGCTGATTACCAAGCTCGCATAGACGAATCCGTGAGGTGAGACGATCAGTCTCCATATTTTAAGGAAGCCCGAGTTGGTGAATCTCTGGCTTGCCCTCATCTGGCAAAATCACTTGGCGACTCTGACTAAGCTGAAGATCTAGATTTCTTGATTGCAGACGCCCTTTTCTTTTTTAAGCCAATAGAAGACACCCCTGAGGAATCAAGGTTTGGTGAGCAGCCTTGACCTCACAAGCGGAGAAATGAATGTTCACCTACAGCCTCCACCGTGGTGGTATTGGCTCCAACCATCACCGCAACCGGCACCCGAAGAGGGCTCCCGTCTCGAAAAATCTCCTTGCCACATTGTTCATCAATTGTACGGGTACCGGCATGAATCGACAATCCGCCACGTTGCACCATGTTCGCGACCCGGCAAGCTTTGGGAGGCCAGCCGGACTTCAAAGATCATCCCAAGTACAACCAGATCTGGTCCGGGCACTGCAGGTTCACCGGATAGGCAACCAAAGCTAGATTTGTGTCAGCGGCATGCCAATAATGCCGCAAAATTTTGTGTAAATAATCCGGCTATTATTCAAAGTTTTAGTTGTTTTTCTTATTTCAGTCTGTGCAGTGTTTTCTTTTCAAGTGTTCCGAGGAGGCAGCTGCCGGAGGTGGATCTGAAGAGCAGTTGCAGCGAGGGTGACTCTGTTGCCCAATGGATGAAGGCATGGGTTCTTTGCGCCGAGGCGAGCTCGACACCCCGCGAGCCGCCAGAAATGTTGTCACATTTTGCACGGGGTGCAATGTTTTCAATTTTTGTAAGAGAGCCGCTCTTCCTTCTCCCCCTTTCTCTCTCTTCCCTACATTCTCATTCTTCTCAAAATTGACAGCAGACTTGCCCCGAAAATGGCTAAGTGTCGTGGCATGCTGAGGTGTTCGGGTTTTTGCGGGCCATAAACAGGGGCGATAAAATGGACAAAATGAGCCCCGCATATTCTATTATTGCAGATCTTCTCGCAAGCTTTCCAACGATATATTATAATAGGCGATCGGGTCGCCGGATCAAAAGTTATGGCCCCGGAAGCTGAACCAGGAAACCCAGCTTTTGTGCGAAGTGCGCACTTCGCCCGCTTTGGTGCGAAGTACGCACTTCGCCCAGTTTCGGTGCGAAGTCCGACTTCGCCCCTTTGTTCGGTCCGACTTCGCCCTTTTCGGGCGCACCTTGTAAGCCGGCAGTCGGCAGTAAAAATGACTAAGTGCCGGAGCGAAGTCCGAACGGCGGTGAGAATCAGCAAGTGCCGGTGCGCAACCCGACTTCGCAGCGAAGTCGGACTGCGCCCTTTGACCGGTGCGCAGTAGGGAAATAGTGCTACCCGACTGCGCTGTTTTTCACCCGTGCTACCCGATTGTGCTCTAATCCCGGCGAAGTTGGATAGATCGCTTTGCAAGGCGTACACGTGTCAAGCATTATCATCCGACAAGTGTCCAACTTTGGGATCCGAGCCAAGACATGCCGAGCAAAAGGACAAGCATGGGCCGCACTACTTATGCCAGCTTGCCTCATTTAAGACCGACGTGAGTTTCCACCCGCCTCGCCTACCCGCATTCCTCGTCAATTTAAAGTTCTTCCCAACGCGCCGCCACGTGGCCGTTCAACCTTCAGGGAGACCATGCCGAGGGTACGACCCAGCCTCGACAGAAGTCGACATCAGCAGCCTCCGCGGCCGCTTTTGTCAGCTAATGTTTGACTGGGACGTTGTGCCCATTAATGTAACGGGGGGAACTTTGGGCTATAAATACCCACCACGTTTTCATTGTAAGGTGGTGGAAGGGGAATGTTTGTTAGGGAATCACCGTACCCATTGTAACCGTGCTTCTGCTAATGAATACAATCTGTATGCCTGGTTCTGTTCTGCTGTCTTTATTCTTTTATGCCGTCTTTCATTATATGCTTTAGGCCCACCTGTGTCGCAGCTCGTTGATTCACTTCGGCGTTTGGCGATCAGGTTCCTCTAGTATTGCTTGTTTAAGCACTTTTGTACTTCATTAATTTAAAGCATTTATAGAATAGATATGGTAGCAGTTCCATCGTTATGTGTTTTGTTGCTGGTCCGTATCCGGTGATTGATGCGATCCCGTGCTGTTAGTTCCTTGTAGGGAATGTTTGCTAGGGGATCATTGAATGGTGCGGTTAAATTCTCTACATAAACACATATACCTGGCCCTGATATCTCTAGGCTTGCTTTCTACCTATGTCGTTGTACGTATCCGTTAATCGATGCATTGCCGTGCTGTTAGTTCCTTGTAGGGAATGTTTGCTAGGGGATCATTGAATGGTGCATACACTGCTTATGTATCGGAAGTACGCGTAGATTTTGCAGTTCTTTGTCATACTTTTGTATTTATGATGCAGCAAGTAGCGTTGATTGGTGTGTTCCCGTACTGTTAGTTCCCCCCCACCAACCTCTGAATATATTTGTAATCCCTTTCTGTACATTTGTTTCTTTCTGTACATTCATCTCTTTCCTGTACCCTTAGCTCAAATCAGAAAACCCCCCAAAAGGAGCCGGCCTTCTCCGGAGATTGGCTCGGAAGGCATCCCTTCCTTCCGGCCTTTCAATGTTGGTTCGCGGGTCCAGGGCGCAATAGCAGCAAATCCTTTCCTAGTGGCGGATTCGTGACCAACAGGTCCATAGTTTAGTAATTATGCATATCCCTTGATAAGATTTAAACATGAAGTTTCAACATTTTGAGACTTCTAAACTCTTTATTACAATTTTTGTGGTTGCACTTATGCTTCAGGAAGGGAACTATTAGTCTAGATCTAGTAAAGTAGCCTATGATAACGCACCATTTTGGAAATATCACTCTACTAAGATTGAGTGCATAGGTAGTAGAGTTGGAGTTTTGGTATTTTGAAGGTTGTTGCGGGAAAATATCTAGAATAAGGATGTTGAATTCTGAAATATTTGTATTTACAAAGAAAATTGAAGAAGATCCAAAAAATGAAAATCAAGAATTCATATTTTTATGAAAAATGATGTAGGTATCTAGCTCTAGCAACTCAATTGAGATGAGAATTGAATCTATTTGTAAAATATCAATCTTTAAAGGAGAGACTTGTGATTTTTCAAGGGTGGAGGACCCGAGTACAACCTCTTTTTCTCCAAAATAAAATAAAAATTGTTATGGTCATATCAAATGGCAATAGCTCAACCTACTAGATTCCTCAACTTTTAAGGAGTCCCAAGTTTCAATCTTGTCAAGTGAGACATGTATAATTTCCAAACTATTATAGTACCGACATGTGGTCATGTTGTAATATGGTGGGGCCCATTTCAATCCCATATATCTCATTAACAAAATATTTGTTATGCTTACAATAACAAGATAAATAACTTTCAAGTAGGTAAATGTTTTCAATTTCTTTGCGATGAATTAATGAATCAAGTTATAATATGTGACTTTGAATTGACATTTAATCTTATAATTTTTAAATTTAGAAAAGTTTTATTTTTTATTTTTCAAAATAATTTATAAAACCAGGTTAAAATTTCATATCAAATTTATTTCTTACACTACTTGAGAGGACAACTTGCACATAGACATGGTTTTAATATAATAATGTATTTTTTTTTTTGCGTTAAGGGTCTTACAGAAGATAAATTTAGATAAATTTTTAGAGGAGGATAAAAGCTCTTACACCCATCATAGTTGTAAAATAGTATATGCATCTTTCTACTCTATAGAATACCTTTATCTAGTGCCTTTCCATTCACGTGGGCCCTAGCTTAGTTTTTGTGAATGAAAAAGCATTATCCTATCAACCAATCCCACAAGGTATACATAAAAATGAAAGAAAGGATAACACATAAGCTAATATCATGGCCTGCAAGAGCATGTCATAAAATATTATTAAAAAATATTTTCTCTACAAGATATGTCATATTAAGTCTTTTTCAAGTAGTTGCCTTTGGCAATTAAGGTTTGTTCTCATCTAAATGCATAGTATTTTCTCTACAAGTTCATATGTCAAAGTAAGTCCTATTCAAGTAGTCGTCTTTAGCAATTAAGGATTGTTCTTATCTAAATGTATAGGATTGAATGTTATTTGATATTTAAAACTTAAAGTTTATACAAAGACATAACAAGAGGACAATGAGAATATGAATAAAGTCTGCAAAAACCTCTTCTTGAAGACCGCAAAATCAAAGTGTAAAACAAGGCAAAGTAAGGGTCAAAGGTGGTTTCGCTCCACTAGTGGATCAAAACTCTTTGTCGCTCCACTTAAGGAGTGAAACTCAAGTAAAAGCGCAATAGTATTGAAGTATAAGGCCAAGGGTGCTTTTGCTCCACAAGTGGAACGAAAGCATCTTCGCTCCACTTGTGGAGCGAAAGCTGGACAAAGAGTGAAGTTTGCACAAAGGCTTAAACGAAGCAAAGGGATGCTTTCACTCCACCTTTGCTTTCGCTCCACCTCTGGAGCGAAAATACTTTTGCTCCAGTTGTGGAGCGAAACTCTAGGCGGGCCCCCAAGCACAACGAAAGCTGCAGAGAACTGCCATTGATTGCCCAACCGACCCCGAAGCTACGTTCTAAGTCATTCAATCATGGTAGATTAGGGGAACCTTCTGCATTCAATGCTAAGTAATCTACAAAATTAACTTTATGTTGTTAAGCCGGTTCCATATTGAATCTATCTGCTACCATCACAAAAGTGGTTGGGCATTAATATTTTGAGAGGTGGAATCCTCTATAAAAACTAGAATTTTCACTGTAAATAAGGATGGACAATCTCTGCTAGAAAAGCAGTTGTGTATCTTGAAATTTGCTTCTAAAACATGGACTTCTGGCTCCGATCTTGAATATTTTGTCTGTGTATGCCTTCTATCATGTTATTTCTGTTGGGTTAGTCACTTTGTCATACGGCTTGAATTCTATTTTTGGATTTAGCTATTGGTGAAGGAGTAATGTTGGAGTACCCCTGGAGCTTATGCAGGTGAGAGGATTTAGTGTCGATTTATGTTAAAAGTCTATTGTTTTGATTTCTATTGGTGAAGGGTGAAAGTTGTGTATCATGCTTCTTGTCCATCATCCCCGTATTTCAGGATTTCAACCTCTTTTCCCATTCCTTTCAGTAATTTCCTTCTCTTTCCGTATCTTCCCTAACTCTTATCTCAAACACACCACTTTTATTTTATTTTTAGAACCAGCCCTACTGGAGATTGGCACGGAGGACATTTATTTCCTTCGAACATTCAATGCTTGGCAGCCGGTCTTGGGCGCTCTAGACTCAAAAAATCTATACCTAGGTGGATTCGATTGCCAACATGAACCTACTATAGATATTGAGAAAATCAAGTGGTTAAACAAATGTGTCGAAGCCTATGGGTTTCTTTGTTTGGTTGTGTCTCCTGATTTGTTATTTCATGTTGAATCATTGAACAAACCCAAGGAAATATAGGAAACCATGGAAAGGATGTTTGGTAAAATTGATAAAATAAAATATCATTAATTGGAAAATGACTCATTAGTCTCAACCCCTGCAACTTCGACAACATCCAAGAATTCCTCGCTGAATTTAAGTCTCTTAGAAAGCAGTTGAAAGATTATAAAATTGATAAAAAGGACTCACAATTGGTATTGAGTGTGTTGTCAAAGTTAGGATTTGACTACTTTGTGTTCGTTTCTACCTTTCATGCCACCAAGGTTTCCATAAAATCAACCTTCACCATACCCTATTTTGATGTTTTTGTTGAGGTACTCACAAGAGAGTAGGAAAAACTAATTTAGATGGGTAATATAAAGTCCTCAAAGTCTCATGCTTTGGTTTCCAAATAGAACACTAAATACTAGAAGGCTTCTTACAAGGACAAGAAACAAAATAGAACTAGAAATGGAAATAACAACACCCAAAAGCCACAAAAGTCCTTCACTGCTCCCAAAATAGACTTTTAGACCTTCTCTTCAAAGGGTGATGCTTAGAAAAAATAGAAGGCCATATGTGCCTACTATAAGAAGACTGGTCATGATGAACATAAATGCATGAAGAAACAAATAGATATGCTGACTAATATTCTCTAGAAGAACAACATCAGCATCTCAGATTCCTTCTCCAAAGATTCATCAACATCTATAAAGTCTTATAAGTTAGATAAGGCCAAAGGCAAGGCTCTTGCAGCGGTTGCAACTTCATCATCTATACCGTGGATACTAGACTCTAGTACTTCTCACCACATAGCTTCATTACCAGATGATTTCTCATCTCTAGAGCCATGCACTATATCGTGGATACTAGACTCTAGTACTCTAGTACTTGTGATTTTTCAAGGGTGGAGGACCCGAGTACAACCTCTTTTTCTCCAAAATAAAATAAAAATTGTTATGGTCATATCAAATGGCAGTAGCTCAACCTACTAGATTCCTCAACTTTTAAAGAGGAGTCCCAAGTTTCAATCTTGTCAAGTGAGACATGTATAAATTCCAAACTATTATAGTACCGACATGTGGTCATGTTGTAATATGGTGGGGCCCATTTCAATCCCATATATCTCATTAACAAAATGTTTGGTATGCTTACAGTAACAAGATAAATAAATTTCAAGTAGGTAAATGTTTTCAATTTCTTTGCGATGAATTAATGAATAAGTTATAATATGTGACTTTCAATTGACATTTAATCTTATAATTTTTAAATTTAGAAAAGTTTTATTTTTTATTTTTCAAAATAATTTATAAAACCAGGTTAAAATTTCATATCAAATTTATTTCTTACACTACTTGAGAGGACAACTTGCACATAGACATGGTTTTAATATAATAATGTATTTTTTTTTTTTTGCGTTAAGGGTCTCACAGAAGATAAATTTAGATAAATTTTTAGAGGAGGATAAAAGCTCTTACACCCATCATAGTTGTAAAATAGTATATGCATCTTTCTACTCTATAGAATACCTTTATCTAGTGCCTTTCCATTCACGTGGGCCCTAGCTTAGTTTTTGTGAATGAAAAAGCATTATCCTATCAACCAATCCCACAAGGTATATGTAAAAATGAAAGAAAGGATAACACATAAGCTAATATCATGGCCTGCAAGAGCATGTCATAAAATATTATTAAAAAATATTTTCTCTACAAGATATGTCAGATTAAGTCTTTTTCAAGTAGTTGCCTTTGGCAATTAAGGTTTGTTCTCATCTAAATGCATAGTATTTTCTCTACAAGTTCATATGTCAAAGTAAGTCCTATTCAAGTAGTCGTCTTTAGCAATTAAGGATTGTTATTATCTAAATGTATAGGATTGAATGTTATTTGATATTTAAAACTTAAAGTTTATACAAAGACATAACAAGAGGACAATGAGAACATGAATAAAGTCTTAGAAAAGTAAATATGAAACTATCTCTACACTTCCTTGTCAATATAATGTATTTATGTTAATATTTTAATTTCATCCATAGTGTTAAAACTTAGTAGAATTAATCTAAAGTAAGTTATATTTTAGATTTTACTTTTGGTGAATATTGGGATGATAGTTTTGAAGGACATGGGAATCCATACTTTAAGAGGTTACCTTTGTTTAACATATACAAGATCAAATATTCACCTATTCAGTTGTCTATCATTAATGAGGTCTAGTCTCTTTGGATAGGATTAGAATGATGAAGAGTTTAAACATTATTTATATACTTGCTTTTGAAGTATGAAAACCATAAAATCTTATCTTCGATTATGAAAATGACTATCTTGAATATTCTTGGCATATAATCGCAAGGCAATCTATTAATACAAAATGGTGGAGTAGCCACATGGAGGAGGATCTCTTTTTGAGCGAGTATCATGATTCATGGGACTTCGTGCATCATCCCACAAAGGTTGGGATGTCTATAAACTAGACCATCTCAAATGTTTAGTTTACTATTTGGATTAGTTTTTCAAGGTTATGTACCAGTATACTAAATAATAAGTAAACTTATCTCTTATGATAGGCACATACACAACATGAAACTTGTTTTAGAATGGAGTTGGACAAGCTACTTAAAAAAACAAATATTCAAAACAAAAACAAAAACAAAGTGAACCTAGCTGTGTGCATCACCAAAATAATTATTTTAAAATGCTAATCATAGCATAAAATATCTTTAAAGAAATTATCCTTTTAAATATATCAAAAATAACCTATTTAAACCCCATCCCTCTTCAAATAAGAAACATGTAAGTAGACTTAAACATATCTAATGGGTTTGATGAACATAAGAAGTCATAGTAGTCTAAAAATGGAGGTACAAAAAATACAGAATTAATCCATGAAGATGTTTGACATGCTAAAGAAAGTGATGAAAAAAGTAAGAAAATTCTCAAAGAATTTCATCTTCGAAATTATTTAATGTATATTTTAAATGGAAAATAATCCATCCTCAAAGAGAATTTTTATAGATGACATGTTGATATTTACCTTCCTTCGTAGATAAGATCTAAAAATCCTAAAATTCAATCACCTTGAGAAAGATGAATACAATGGAAGTGGACTTTAAATCTAAAACTTTTAATGGTCTAGAAAATAAAAAATGACTGTAAAGACGATGCTTACAATAAATATTATCTTTAGGAATGTTGAAAGTAAAAAGTAAAGAAGATGAAAAAGGCCAAGCCTTACTCATAGTAACATGTGTTGTTGTGCATTACACCCCCATTTGCATGTACTTAATCTTCCATGTAAACTTTGTGTCTTAAGTGAGTACCCTTTTAATTAGATAAGAAAAAATTTACTTTCAACAAATATTTTCAAAATCTATTTAATATACATCTCCTAACAACTCCATCTCTTGTCTCCGCTTTATTCAATAGTGAGAGAACAATGTGCTTGTCCTAACACATTGAAAAAGGGGTCGTGATTCCTTGGATATGATAAGAAAAAAAGAGTTATACGGTGAAGAAGGATTTATCTAGGGATATCCCTTTTCATTACTATCAATATATGGTTATTTGAAGGAGCTATAATTTGCATGTTAATGTCATGAATCCTCAATTTTCCTTAGTCCCTTTAAAAAGTGGGAAAAAACCTAGCTAGCAAAAGAATTCTTTTTTATTCCTTCTCCTTATGAACAAAACTTGCAAAGTGTGCATTAAAATGTAGATTACATACTAATAAGATAATTCTTGTAATTATCCCCTATATTCTTGTTATATTCAACAAATATTCTAGAGTGTCTATCTAGATATAGAGTTACAGACTTTTAAAGGTGAATAGATCTTGAAAGATTATAATTTATATTAACCTTTGAAGAGACTTATAAAAAGAGATATGCTAAAAATTTATTAGAAAAGAGATCCAAGCCCGAATCAATCCAACATGATCACAATAAAAACCCATTCTAACTTGTCATAGGTTAAATCAAAATCCATCTCTAACAAGAAAGACTTTTGACCAATTTGTCATGTCAATTCAACACTTCCTCAAGATCTAATAAATTTAGGGATATATTTATCTTTTTATAAAAGATAATGTATCTCTTTTAACTATAGCACAAACTACTTAATGTATCTACCAAGACTTTTGTATAAACTATTGTGGAATGCATTGAGTAGTTGAAGAATTTGCTTCTTAATTTGATTTATGTAGTAGACCTATTTTTGAGGTTAGTAAATAATCAAACATAAAGAATGAAAAGCTAATGCATTCATTTCTTTGCAAAGTTTATTATGGAAAAGAAATATAATTGGAAATATCAAAGAGCTTTAAAAAAAACATAATAGGTGTTTCTAATTTAATCGTTGGTAATAAAAAAACACAAACTTTATACGAATATATTAAAATTTATAGTAGGCCCAGGGGGACAGTGCAACATTTCGGGCTTTGGCTCTTCTTCGGAAGGTCCAAGGTTCAAACCATGGCATGGCGTGGGCGAGTGTGTGAGGGGGTGGGTGTGTATGGTTGTGTGTTTGGCCCCTATTGATAAGTTCAACTCTCACCCTTATGAAGGTCATAGTTGGGATAAGGATGCCTAGCCCTAAGCATCAGTTGTAGGGGTTTCTCACACTAACCTAATCAAAAAATTTATAGTAATGAGAGATCTTTTGCTTCAATAAAAAACATCCTAAATAGTATATACCTTCAATAAATGACATCCTAAATAGTATATACAAAACTGCCAACGTGAATACTAAAATTTATGTGATAACTAGCATTGTTTATTTTAATTTTTAAATTGTTACGTTGGATGTTGGCATGAAGACTTTGATCATGCAAATCACATTATGTTATTATTTGTGTGTGTCTGAGCAACTACTAAAGGTTTTTAAATTGATCGTAGAAGGTTTATAAAACCTTATAGAATGAAATTGACACTATGTGTAGTGCTTGTAGGAGGTTTGCTATATAAAACCTCAAGGACGAAATTGGCAATTTGTGTAGTGCTTGGAGGAGGTTTGTTGTGTAAAACTTCGAAGGAAGAAATTGATGCTATGTGTAGTGTTTGCAGGAGGTTAATTATGTAAAACCTCAGAAGAAAGAGATTGGTACTCTAAGAAGTGCTTGAAGATGTGAAATGTTGATGTGGCCATTGAAATATAAATAAAAACGATAACTACAAGAGAGGAAAACAATTGGAATAGAAAAATAATGACTTTATTTAAAAAGTTTTACTATCTTAATATAAGATAATTATATAAATAATTGACTAACAATTTTGTGTAGAAATATATATATATATATATATATATATATATATATTTGATTTGGTTAGTGTGAGAAACCCTTACGACCAACACAGGGCTAAGTAGTTTCCTCCCAACCATGACCAATCTCTTACCAACCACGACCCCTCGTAAAGTTGAGATCTATGCTTATGAATAGGGAATTTAACACAGCCACCACACACCCACCCCCTCACACACTTGTCCACATTTTGGTTTGAACCTTGGACCTCCCGAAAAAAAGCCAAAGTTCGAACCGTTGTGTTATCCCCCTAGGACAACATAATATTTATATTCATCAAACCTACTTTGTAATCAAAACTAAGTTTCAAGAAATTCTAACTAATTGTGGTTTAATTATAAAGAAGTCCCTTAAAAGGACTACATTATATATAGTTGGTAGATGGTATCCTCTAATCATTTTAAAGCAATAAGTTAAATAATTTGGAGTTTTGAAATTGAGTGAATATTTTTGTATACGTTTCCAAAAACTTTAACCTGCTTAAAATGTTTAACTAAGTAAAATAGATTTGGTGTGTAGCCCTACACCTTGTTGTTGAACCTTCTATTTGGAGTTCAAAAGTCTTAACCATTAAGCCCACTCAAATTGTACTCCACTGAATAGATACTAATATTTTAATATCCTTTACTTTCAAAAAATTCATAAATTCCTAATAAAAAGTTTAAATAAGCAATTCTATAAGACCGCAATGCAAGGACAACAAAACTTATCAATATTTAAATGTCTTCTTAATGATCTAATTTTTCTACATCCCAAACTCCATATATTGTATATATATTTGAACTTCTCTAACCTGTAATCATTCTTCAACTTTATTTTTTTTCAATTAATTATCAGAGGTCCTTAGTTTTGAAAGTTGTATCCATTCAAATTTAGCAATATTGCATGGAAATATAATATTTTTTTTACAAAATTTAATTTAAGTTTCTATAGATGTGTTGGTATAAGAATATATAAGGTGAAGGTAAAAATTACATGATATTAATCCTCAAAATTAAATTAAATTAGATGGGTGTGAAGATATGGAGGTATGGAAGTTGAGTGAAGAGAGGAGGAAGATCTGAAAATTTGGGATTTTTTTGGAAATTCATAAGGTTGCTCTTCATCTTTCGAATCAATTAGGAGAGGGAGCTACAATGAAGATCACAAGATTTAGATTGAATTCCATATGGGAAGATATGGCCCTTATTGTCATTGGGTGCGGAGCGAGGAAGCCCTTTTTGCTTCAAGGGAACCTCCTTCAAGGGTTTGAGTGGATTTCTCTTTGGAGGCTAGCTTTTTTTCTCCTGAGTTAGAAACCCTCTTGTTTTGATGAAAAGTGGGTCGTCAGTTTTATTTTTATTTTAGAGGTCTGGATCAGATGTTGCAGCTAAAAAATGGCTGAATCCAGGAGTATGGGTGGTGTTGTCTCACTCTTAGGCCCGAAGGATTTTCCTCTTTGTGGTGCTTTTGTACCTTTAGAACTGTTTGTTTCCAGTTTTTCGACCTACCCGATGGTGGATTCTCTTTCCTCAACTTCGGTGGTTGGTAGGCTGAGGAGCGGGCTGGATTGGTGTGGGTGGTAACTTTGGGGTGTTTGTCCAAGTTGCTACAGTTGATCGGTGTGTTAGCTACATAGTATTTTTGGCTCTGTTTCTTTCTTTTGTGTGTTAGTAGGGTTAGAACCCACTAGGATTGGGGGTGCTTTCATCCCCTTTTGGGGATCTCAAGGTTTTTCTCCCTGGCTCTTTGCCAGGTGAGGATTACCCTTGAGATTTTCTTGGTAGTTCCCATGGTTTCTAGGGTTGCAGTTTTAGTTTCCTACCTGTGGGTGATATTGCGTTTGGTCAAGGTGTTCATTTGGTAGTTTGTGGTTTGCCATGCTTCAAGGGTCTTGTTGTTGTTCCAGGGCTTCTCTAGATCTTACGGGTTTTGGGTCCTTTGTGGCTCATGGGCAAAATATGGTGCTGGAATCTATTTTCCTCACGACTGGTGAAGGATTTTTCTATTCTTTATCCCAAATCCCTAGTTCCCGTTGGTGATTGTTCTTCCTGTAGAATTGTGCTTGTTGCTAGGGGTCAGAGTTCCTGATATATGGTTCCTTCTTTGTGTGGAAAAGTTTTGATATATGGTTCCTTCTTTGTGTGGAAAAGTTTCAATTGGTGACCCAATTGTAGGCTGTGTGTCCCTGTGGTTGGTGGTTAGCAGTTTCAGTTACAGGGATCCTATTGGGCATAATTTTTTTCCTGCCTTGTGTTTCAAATTTGAGCACTCTTTCTTATTGGGCTCCAGCTATGGATTGTTACTATTGCAGATGTTCTATCTTTTTTATTTGGTGGGTGTCAAATCCTTAAGGCCTAGGCTTCCAGTTTCTGAATTCTAGCACTTTCGTGGGAGCAGGGTTGCTTTGACCCTGCAGTATTTTCTATTGGTGTCTTCTGGCAGATTCCAATAGTTTCTTGAGCCTGATGGACGGATATCTTGGTTGGTTGTGTTGCTATCTCATTTTTTGGTGGGATGTTTCAAATTTTAATTTTCTAGCTAAAGCGCGGGCTTGAGCAAATTTTTTGTGGTTGGTGGATTTGATCTCTCGGTTTAGGCGGGATGTTTCAAATTTCATTCTTTCCAACAAATGCATTAACCTGGGCAAATTTTTCTTACCTAGTGGTTGGGTTTTTGGTTTGGTTCTCAAGTTGGGCAGAATTTTCCATCTTCCTTCAAGTTTTCCAGAATTTAGTTGTTTTTCATTTTGGACCCTCAGTTTTAATTATTGTTTCCAAGGTTCTAGGTTCCTTTCAAAACCCTGTGGTCCTCTATTAGAGGCTTGTTTCACTTCAAGGTTCTGGGTTCCTTTCAAAACCCTGTGGTCCTCTATTAGAGGCTTGTTTCACTTCAAGGTTTTGGGTTCCTTTCAAAACCCAGTTTTTTTTACTGGTATCTGATGTGTCTGGTTCTCTTGCTAGGTGAGATTTTTCAAATGGGCAGGAAAGTTTTAAATTTCAAATATGAGCAGCCAATTTATTTCAAATGGTAGATTCTTGGGCGAGAAATATTCAAATGGGTGGGAAAATTTCAAATGTCAAATCTAAGCCCCTAGTTTTTAAATTTCATTTTGGTGGAATCTCTATGAGATGCTAGATCCATGCTAGATCCCCGTTTCCGATGTTGGATGCCCGATCAAATTTGTCAAGATGCAAGATTATTTCTCCTTGGGAGAGACAACCTCATTTATGTTCTTCTTTGATTTTCATCGAATATCCTTATAACCAAATATAGGTTTCGAGACCCTTTCAAAACCTCCTCTTCCACCTAATAAAAAAAAAAATATAAAGGTAAACAAAATATAAAGGAATAAAAGTTTAAATGGTTAAAAGGTGCTTAAGGTTCAAATCTAAAAAAAATGAGTACATTGAAAATAAAGCCATAAAATTGAGTCACCTGATCATTGTCAATTGGTAATTGACAATGGATCATTCAAGCTTAAATCTCAAAAGCCTCTAAAAATGAATAGAAGCAAAAACCTGCATATATAATGAAATGAAATGATTTTTAATTACATTCACTAAACCAAGAGCTTTAATACAAGGTGAGGTATGATGTACAACTTTATAATAAAAATGAAGGCTTAACTCACTAAATACTTTAATAATAATCATTCGAGAGTAATGAAAAAATATTCCCCTATGTAATAAAATAAATAAATATATTATTTAGGTGATTAGTCTTTAAAAAAAAAAAATCATATCCCTTAAGGCTCTTAAATTCCCATACAAACGTCATACCTTGAAAGCAAATAAAATGTTCATAAAATAGCTGAAAACATTTGCTTTTGCACATATACCAAAATAGCTAACATATGCGTTGCGAAGGAAAAAAGTTTCATACGTGCGAATTACCAAATACACCTTAATATAAGTGCTGTGAAGAAAACCGGTGTCATATATACGTATATCCCAAAATATTGGTATGTACTTTAATACGTACCAAAATACCGAGGAACATCTCTGCGATAACATGCACTTAAAAGAAAATAAATAAAACTCTATTTGGAGTTGGAGAGCAAGTGGGTAGTTAAAACTCTCCAGTTATCGAGAGGCCCAGGTTCAAATCTCTCCCCTCACATGTTGCGGATATGTTGTATATAAACGATTCCTCATCAAAAAAATAATAATAATAATAATAAAATTATTTTAATAATTAAAAACATATTCAGTTGAATGACATCCACATAATACCAATAGTTGTTAGGCAAGGAGACGTCAATGTTTAATTTAGAGATAAAAAGAAACACGGCATGGTTTAATGCATGGATCAAGGCCTCTGGTGACGATTCCATAATAACTTTTAAAAAATAAAAAATAAAATAAATAAAAAACAAATTCAATAATGTACTGGTGACGATTCCATAATAACTTTTAAAAAATAAAAAATAAAATAAATAAAAAACAAATTCAATAATGTACTGATCATAGATTGTTTGCAAAGCAAATTTCAACCAGCAGAATGTAAAATGGTGTAAATTTTGCAAGAATCCTTATTCGATTGTAGTAGTATTAGTTAAATTCATGGAATCCCTACAAATTTTGTCTGTCTCGTAGATGCTATATTTGCATTATTTCTTTGCGGGCTTGATCAAACAACTAAACTTTTAGGGGAAAAAATAAATAAATTACAACCATACCTTCCTTTATACAATCGGCTATGAAGTTCGCATCCGAAGAGAAATTAAATGCATCATTGCGTTCCTTTTGTCTGACATTTTCATTAAACCACAAAATTAAGGCTAATCCCGAAATAGGGCCTGAAATCTACGAAATAATCACGGGTTACTTACACGTCCGTTATACAGAAACTGAACATAGTGGCAACTTCGTTGGTGAGATTTCTCGTCAGTAATAGAAGTCTGTTGTATACACGATCTGTGACCAATGGCAAGCTTTGTTCCGTCGGTGACAAGCTCTCAAACTGAGCCCCTACGCCACTTAAAAGAAAAAGCGCACACGTTACATACAAAGTTCTCCTTAAGCCATCCATTTCCCTGCTTCGATTCATTCTTTGCCAAGCTTACAGGTCGACGCGATCAGTCGAAGGTCTCCGGTTCGAATCACAGGACGAGTTATTTTACGTTCGACTGAACCTCGTTTCCTGAGATCCTAAATCTCCAAAGTGAGAGTAAAGTTGAATTGGAAAATATTGTACGGAGGAATCTATTGTCAAGAATTCTCCACGTGTCCATTACAAAAGGATATTTTAACATAAAGAAGATTAGCAGATTGATGAATAAATTATGAAGAACTAGTAAATAGATTAAATCAAGTGTTTAATTGGTTTAAGAAATTTGATTTTAATATCGATTTCCTTCTATTACTGTAAACATGTATTCTTAATTGATCTCATCCTACTTTTGAATGATTTTGTTGTAATATATTTTTTACAAATTTCAAACAATTAAATTTGAAAAATCTAAAACAACTATAAAACAAAAGTTTTTCGTTGACGAAGTAGATCTTAAAATAGTCTAAACGACTTTTATTTCATATCATATTGATGACTTTGAGACAGTCTAAACGACTTTTATTTTTCGTTGAACTTTCAAACAGTATAGGACAGGACCATATGAATTCAGATTGATAAAGAGTTTGTTGATGAATTCTCTAAACTTGTTTGCCAAGGAAAAGCATAGTTTTTGAAGTCATTGCAAGGGCCATGTTCAATGGAAAAATTCATGTAGCGCATTCCAAAAGAGGGAGCGGCCTGTCGGTATATTTTAATCAAATTGTCTAATTTTTTTTTTGTTCCCACATGGAGTTGAGATGTTTGAGAGGGCACTCGTTGAATGATTTTGTTTGTTAGAGCCCTAGAAAAAAATCAAATGAGTAAAGAGAAATTGTGATTTTAATGTTCACATTCGAGATGATCGCTTTCAATAAAAATATATATTTGTTCCTCCTTAATTTAAAGATATGATAAGCCCCAAGTTAAATTTGATGACGTTGCCCATTATATATAAAGATCAAGTTTGAATGCGCATTTTTTTATATTATGCACAGACCTAAGATTATAAAAAGATTACAAGGTCCTTTAATCTTGATCTTCTTTATAATAACTTAATTACGATTATACTGTTGATTAGTTTAACGTGTTTCTTAAGGATTATGACTCTTCATTAAAATCTTAATCTTTAAAATGGGTTTTAGATTAAACAACATCAAACATTTAAAAAAAAATAGAATATACCAAAGTAAAGATAAAGTTGTTTTCAATACTCACCAAGTCATAAGTTATATGAGACAAGTTCTTGTTTACTCAATGTATGGTTATTTAACCGTATTCTAGCTATCAAAGTATGATATCCTACTTTTATAAGATTTGAACCTTAGACTTTTGTTTAGAATTTTAATGTTTCTAGCCTTAAGCTCATGAAATTATTTATTGCCAGTACTCAAAGGTTGGATAAATGTCTTTGGTAAATATTAATTCAAGCATTTATATAATTTAATTTAATTTTTAATTAATTCAAACATTTCAAATGTTTGGGATTAAAATGCAAAGTCTTGCACACACTAAGATTGAGTGATTTTTTAGTATACTTAAAAAAAGATCAAATGGTTCCTCTTGGAGTAATTAATATTCATGCTTTTCATATTCTATACATTTTCTTACTCCTTTATTAATGCTTGCTTGGGTTAGAACAATATTATCTTAAATTAGGTTAAGACAAGCCTCTAGTTAAGTAAAGATAACAAAGTCTCCAAGCCAAAGTCAACAAGTGGTTGGAAGTTGCAACTTCCAACCACTCTACTTATTGTGGTCATTTAATGCTTGACTTACCTTCACCTCTATTTTTTATAAAAAAAGGTGAATAGAATTGTAATTGAGGAGATATATGGAGACTTGCTCGGAAACTCTGAATAATAACATTGTTATGCATATTTGATTTTAATATCATTAAAGCAATTATGTTGTTTATGTGATTAAATTTTAGGCATATAGGTCTTGGTTGATTTTGTTCTTCACAAAATCTTACATGGTATTAGAGGCATTATGACTTAATTCTAGTCCAGTTCACTTGTTTAAGGGTTAAGTTTAGTTTTCTTTTATCCGCAATCGAATACTGGGAAACAAATTGAAATTGGAATTTTCAAGTGTATGCATTGTATCAATTTTGTAGGTAACACATATCTCGGAGCATCATGGCACAATTTTGAGCTCACCATCCGTCCAAAAGGGTCAATAACCCTAGGAACTCTTGTCCAAATGCCCAGATATGACAACTTTTCCCAAGGCTCCTTGAAAGTTTCCTCCTCTTTGTCCAAATTCCATACATCATGGTGGACATAGTCATAATTCAATACAATCCGTACCTGTTGATATAATTCATACGACAATCTTACTAATGAACAGTTGACCGGTGGTGCTGATGTTAGCAGTACGACCTAAGAAGTAAGCACCCCAGGACCCTGCCCTCTTGCGTACACAAGATGATTTTTCAAAAACCCATAACTTTCAAACGGGAGCTCGAATTTGAGCATTGTTTTTTTAAGTTGTGTAATATTTTGAGATGCATGTAGTGGTGCACTTAGTTTTTACTAGGAGTTAAAAGTTTTCCAAAAAACTTGTATAACCACAAAGGCCTTTAGGCACGTGGTTCAATTTTGTAAATGCACTAAACATAAAGTGTCAAATTTACATTTATTTAGGGGGGTTCTTGCATCAAGTAATAATGGGGGGTGTATTGTGCACTTGAAATTGTGATTGCACTCTTTCTCTTGCTTTCGATTATGCACTAATGGATCAAAAACAAACTCCAATGCTCACACCCTACAATTATTTTGCATGGAAGACTAAAATGACAATTTTACAAAGGTCAAAAGGATTGTTTCATATCACTCAAGGTACTAAGGTTGAACTGTTGGCCTTCCTGCCACATTTTGTAAAATTTTAAGTTGTGCGCAGTTTTGGGAGTTATCATTGTAAAACTTCTTTTTTTCATCGAAAATGGTTAAGATGTTATTTTTTGTTGTGTTTTCACCAGTTGTCTCCTTTCGCTTTCATCCTCAAAAATGTTTTCTTTCAAGTCCTATGGTTTTTCTGCACAATTCATGTCGTTTCGCATGTAAAATTGTGAATTTTTTAGCATGGGATGATGTTGTGGGTGTGTTTTCTGCTTAAAATATGATTTTTGCAGGTTCATTTCACTCTTCGCATGTGGGGGCAATATTTTAAGTATGCGCACTGACCAAGGAATTTTGCTCCATAAGGGGAGCAAAAACCCCTTCTTGAAGACCGCAAAATCAAAGTGCAAAACAAGGCAAAGTTAGGGTCAAAGGTGGTTTCGCTCCACTAGTGGAGCAAAACTCTTTGTCACTCCACTTAGGGAGTGAAACTCAAGTAAAAGCACAATAGTATTGAAGTATAATGCCAAGGGTGCTTTCGCTCCACAAGTGGAACGAAAGCATCTTCGCTCCACTTGTGGAGCGAAAGCTGGACAAAGAGTGAAGTTTGCATGAAGGCTTAAATGAAGCAAATGGATGCTTTCACTCCACCTTTGCTTTCGCTCCACCTCTGGAGCGAAAATACTTTCGCTCCAGTTGTGGAGCGAAACTCTAGGTGTGCCCCCAAGCACAACGAAAGCTACAGAGAACTGCCATTGATTGCCCAACCAACCCTGAAGCTATGTTCTAAGTCGTTCAATCATGGTAGATCAGGGGAACCTTCTGCATTCAATGCTAAGTAATCTGCAAAATCAACTTTATGTTGTTAAGCCGATTTCAAATTGAATCTATTTGCTACCATCACAAAAGTGGTTGGGTATTAATGTTTTGAGAGGTGGAATCCTCTATAAAAACTAGAATTTTCACTATAAATAAGGATGGACAATCTCCGCTAGAAAAGCAGTTGTGTATCTTGAAATCTGCTTCTAAAACATGGACTTCTGGATCCAATCTTGAATATTTTGTCTTTGTGTATGCCTTCTATCATGTTATTTTTGTTGGGTTAGTCACTTTGTCATACGACTTGAATTCTATTTTTGGATTTAGCTATTGGTGAAGGAGTAATGTTGGAGTACCCCTGGAGGTTATGCAGGTGAGAGGATTTAGTTTTGATTTATGTTAAAAGTCTATTGTTTTGATTTCTATTGGTGAAGGGTGAAAGTTGTGTATCATGCTTCTTGTCCATCATCCCCGTATTTCAGTATTTCAACCTCTTTTCCCATTCCTTTCATTAATTTCATTCTCTTTCCGTATCTTCCCTAACTCTTATCTCAAACACACCACTTTTATTTTATTTTTAGAACCAGCCCTACTGGAGATTGGCACGGAGTACATTTCTTTCCTTCGGACATTCAATGCTTGGCAGCGGGTCTTGGGCGCTATAGACTCAAAAAATCTATACCTAGGTGGATTCGATTGCCAACATGAACCTACTATAGATACTGAGAAAATCAAGTGGTTAAACAAATGTGTCGAAGCCTATGGGTTTCTTTGTTTGGTTGTGTCTCTTGATTTGTTATTTCATGTTGAATCATTGAAAAAACCCAAGGAAATATGGGAAACCACGAAAAGGATGTTTGGTAAAATTGATAAAATAAAATATCATTAATTGGAAAATGACTCATTAGTCTCAACCCCTGCAACTTCGACAACATCCAAGAATTCCTCACTAAATTTAAGTCTCTTAGAAAGCAGTTGAAAGATTATAAATTTGATAAAAAGGACTCATAATTGGTATTGAGTGTGTTGTCAAAGTTAGGATTTGACTACTTTGTGTTTGTTTCTACCTTTCATGCCACCAAGGTTGCCATAAAATCAACCTTCACCATACCCTATTTTGATGCTTTTGTTGAGGTACTCACAAGAGAGTAGGAAAAACTAATTTATATGGGCACTCTGAAGTCCTCAAAGTCTCATGCTTTGGTTTCCAAATAGAACACTAAATACTATAAGGCTTCTTACAAGGACAAGAAACAAAATAAAATTGGAAATGGAAAGAACAACACCCAAAAGCCACAAAAGTCCTTCACTGCTCCCAAAATAGACTTTTAGACCTTCTCTTCAAAGGGTGATGCTTAGAAAAAATAGAAGGCCATATGTGCCTACTATAAGAAGACTAGTAATGATGAACATAAATGCATGAAGAAACAAATAGATATGCTAACTAATATTCTCTAGAAGAACAACATCAACATCTCAGATTCCTTCTCCAAAGGTTCATCAACATCTATAAAGTCTTATAAGTTAGATAATGCCAAATGCAAGGGTCTTGCAGTGGTTGCAACTTCATCATATATACCGTGGATACTAGACTCTAGTACTTCTCACCACATAGCTTCATTACCAGATGATTTCTCATCTCTAGAGCCATGCACTATACCTCAAATTCTAGTGGGTGACAACACTCTAGTGGATATATATTGGAAATGGTTTTTTGACATGAGTGATGGAACATTCCATGATGTTCTATGTATTTAATCATTGTCAATAATCTCCTATCAATGTACTATATCACTCACACAGGAATGGGTAAAAATATTGAGTTCTCTCCATATTCAGTGGTGATTTGAAAGCTACGAGATGATGCCATCATTGCAGTTGGGATGGAAGACCCTCAGTATCGACTATATGCCTTCTCCCACTTTGCTCTAGATGCCCCATTTGTAACACTTCTCACTCATGTCGAAAATGTGAGTAGACTATGGTACAAGCGATTTTGTGACTTGAACTACCACTACCTACAATAGATGACTCAATAGGACATGGTCACCGAATTGCCTAGAGTCCACTTTTTTTATGGAGTTTGCCAAGGTTTTTCTTAAGTAAACATCCTAAGGAAATTTTTGACAAGGGCAAAGCATGGCAGGCCACTCAATCTCTTGAGTTAGTTCAAAATGGTCTATTGAGACTCTTTCCAACTTTGTCATTTAGTAAGGCCTAATATATCCTCACCTTTATTGATGAATTCTCACAATTCACTTGGGTATATTTCCTTTGTTAAAATAGTGAAGTATTTGACCACTTCATTGACTTCAAGGCACTTGCAAAGAAATAATATTGGAAACCCATAAGGGTTATTCGAACTAATAATGGATGTGAATATGTTAACTATAAATTTGAGCAGTTCTAAACTTCAAAGGGCATTGAGCTTCAACACATGATTTTCTACACTCCATAACATAATGGAGTTACTGAGTACAATAATAGGTCATTGGAAGAAATGGCCAACTGCATGATGCATTCTAGGTCACTTAGACCACAATATTGGGTGAAGGTAATCAATTGTACCAACTACAGCCAGAACCACACACCTCATAAAGCCTTTAAAGGGTCACTCGTTTTGAAGCTTGGAGTAGTCAAAAACCTATAGTGAAGGACTTCCAATTTTTTGGCTCCTCCACATGGACCCACATTCCTACAAAGAAACGCAAGGCTCTAGATCCATAAAGTCATCCTTGTGTATTCATGGGTTATCCTGATCATGTAAAGGGGTAGAGACTTCTACATTATACCACACATAAGTTAATCATTGCGAGGAGTATCGCTTTGATGAGACCCTTCTCACTCTCACATAGTGGATTACATCATTGTTGATCATGCTACAAAGGATTTACCTCCTTCTCTAACTCATAGGGATGACATAGAAGACTCTTCATATTTGACTATGAATTTGATATCGAGGAGTCTCCTGCATATACACCAAGATACCATTGTGAGGATGAGGAACCTCCTCCTCTCGATTCATTTCTACTTTGGATCTATTAGACTCTTAAGGTTGTTGGTTCTTTAGTAGGGGACCCTTTAGATACTCGACAGACACATTCATATCATTAGGATCTTCCACATGTCTTCATTTCTACTACTTCTGATCCACAGTCCTTTTGGGAGGCATCTGGTACTACTGAGTGAGACTCAACTATGGAGGAGGAATACCATTCATTGATAAATAACCACACTTGGGATCTTGTTCCTCTTCCTAAGGGAAGAAATATGGTCATTTTAAGTGGATCTATTTAACCAAATATGCAGTGGATGGAATAATTGATAAGTTCAAAGCATGTTTGGTTGTAAAAAATTTTCACAAGTTCACGATATCAACTATACAAAGACTTTTGCACTTGTCGCAAAGATGAACTCCATCCACCTTGTACTTGCCATTGTCACTACACATTGTTGAGAGGTTCACCAAATGGATGTGAAGAGTGCTTTTCTTTAGAGGGATCTTGAGGAGCAGATTTACATGGAGTAGCCTCAAGGATTCATTTAGGATTCATCATTGGTTTGTAGACTTAGGAAATCCATATATGGTCTCAAACAGGCCCCTCAGGCTTGGTAATCTAAGATGGATTCCTTCTTCTTTCAACATGATTCTCTCGGTGTCACTCTAACCCGAACGTCTACATTTTACGACGTGATGATGATCTCTTGTTTTTAGTTTTATAAGTTAATGATCTCATCAACATTGGTAGTACTCCATCCATCATAGGCTCGGTGAAGACTGCTCCCCATGATCAATTTACCATGACATACTTGGGTATGTTATATTACTTTCTTAAGATTGAGATTACTCAATTTGATTCTAGGATTAGTATTGCTCAGCCTAAGTATGCACTTGATTTTCTCTCTCAGTTCCACATGGCTCATTGTAATCCTGTATCGACTCCCTTTCTTTCTGGAGTCAAGCTTTAGGCTCATTGTTATACACCCCTTGTTGATACCACATTGTATCGACAACTAGTTGGGAACCTTATATACTTGACTCACACTTGCTCAGATATTTCATATGTCATTGCTATGATTTCTTGCTTTATGCAAGAACCAGATGAGATTCATTAGAAAACTATGAAATGAATACTTTACTATATTTAGGACACTCACAACTATGAGATTCGTTACAATGCAGGCATAGATCCAAACTTGGTTGATTTCATGAATTCAGATAGGGAAGGTGATTTAGATGATCACAAGTCTACTTCAGGCTATGACTTTCTTCTTGGTTTAAGCTCTATATGTTGGTCGAGCAAGAAGCAACATGCCATTGCTCTATCATCTAATGAGGTTGAGTATCGAGGAGCTATGAATACCTCCACTAAGGTCATTTGGCTTCACCACATTCTCATCGAGTTTGACATTTCCTTTCATTGGCCATTTGTCATATTTTGTGACAATCAAAGTGCCATATAAATCTGATAAAATCTGGCCCACCATCAGAGAACCAAGCACATTGAGGTCCACATGCAATATATCAGGGAGTTGATTCAAGGGGACATCATTGTCCTACAATATTGTCCCACTTTAAAGAAGGTTGTAGACATCTTCACCAAACCCTTCATCAAAATCAAGTATGTGCATCTACGAATTGTGCTAGGGGTAAGGGAGACCATTTCTATGGGGGGCTTCCTAGTCCTCTCTTTCTTCTCTCTACTTCTTGATGGGAAACCTTTTGTACATGGGTACCTAACACGGATTCACATTTTCCAGGACCCATTCCACCCACCTAAGTTGTGCTTAAGGGGGACGTTGGAGTAATTAATATTCATGCATTTCCTATTTTATGCATTTTCTTAATCCTTTATTAATGCTTGCTTAGGTTAGAATAATATTATCTTAAATTAGGTTAAGACAAGCCTCTAGTCAAGTCAAACAGGTGGTTGGAAGTTGCAACTTCCAACCACCCTACTTATTGTAAAGACAACAAAGTCTCCGGCCAAATTCAACAAGTGGTTGGAAGTTGCAACTTCCAACCACTCTACTTATTGTGGTCATTTAATGCTTGACTTACCTCCACCTCCTTTATTTTTCTATAAATAGAAGGTGTATTGTAATTTAGGATATATATAAAGATTTGCTCTAAAACTTTAAATAATAACATTGTTATGCATATTTGATTTTAATGTCATTAGGTAGTTATGTTGTTTATGTGATTAGATTCTAGGCATCTAGGTCTTGGTTGATTTTGTTCCTCACAAAATCTTACAGTTCCAAGTGTGCATTAGAATTGAATTCAAAAATAGAATCCCACTCCTCATTTTTATAAACTATTGTTTTAATTTTATTTTTAAATATTAAAATAAATATAAATAAATAAAATCAATTTAAAGTGTGTAATATTAATTTATTTGTAAAAGTAAAAAAGTCAAATAATTTTTAACTTTTATTAAATTATAATCTATATGAGATGACCCTCATAAAGAATGTTATTTATTGAATATATGTTTAGTCAAGCAAACTTTGATTGCTAAAGTATAGTTTTTTTTTTTTTAATTTGAACCTTGATGTTCCAAAGTCTTGTCAATTATAACAATGGAAGAGTTGCTTTAAGCATATAATATTATGCATTATTTTCCAGGTTGAGGTGGAGATGATTAATGTGTTTTACTTTAAAAAAATTTCACACAATGCATTTTTGAAAAATATTTCCTCTTTTATCTATGTTTTCCTAGATTTTTCAGTACCTATTTGTTATGTTTTATTTTTCTTTTTAACTTATGTATTATTTGTTTTTAATTATTTTAGAAATGATAATAGTCCTTGTTAGGACTATGGTTTTTACTCCAATGTATTATTAATGAATTAGTTTAAGATTTTAATTTATAAATTTTGTAGTATTTTTGACATAGTATTTGTTTTGTTGTTATTTTAAATTCAACATGGTTGATCTTTTGAAATGTTATGAATCCATGTTAATAATTATTTAGCAGATCATAAAATACTTAGGAAACCTTAGCTTTCCTACAAAAACTATATTGGATTCTCAAATTTCTTGCTTCCTACCATGTTTCTACTAAAATTCAATATGAAAAATTCAAACAATGTGAATATTATTTTTGGAACCAACAATTATATTCAATAAAAATAAGAGAGGTTACAATAAAAAGGGATCTGGAAAAATTACAGTCGGGGCGCAAGGCCACCCAAATGATCAACATTGTAAAGACGAGGCCCGAGGCCAAAAACAAAACCAACCCTTAAAAGGGCGAATAAACAACATAACTAGGCAAAGGGTCAAGCCTTGTTGTGGGTATTGATTGAACGACATGAGGCTGGAAAACATCACTTCCTCGACCTACTACACCGAAATAGAGGGACCTTGATGCAGAGAGAGGTTAGGTAAAATGCTACTAATAGTGCACAGGACCTCATGCCAATACCTGATAAGATTTATAAAATGCGCCAACTCATGAGTCAACTTGGAAAACTGTGAATGGATTTGAACAATAACAACAGAAAACATCGTAATATTTTCAAGCATAAAAATATGACTAGAAATTGAATCTCCAGAATAGACAACAACATTCCTAGATTTCCAAAGTTGAAACAAAATAATAGCACAAAAGAAATTCCATAGAGCAACAATATAAGCAGGCTAACAACTATTATCTCCAAAAACGATCATCTACCATATAAAGAATTTAGGATGAAAGGGCTTGAAAAATGATTGAATCCAAGACTAGGTAGATTGAACACGAGGGCAAAACCAAAACATATGTTTAAAAGTCTCAAAACGACCACAAGCCAGAAACTTAGTATTAGGAATACCAACCCTACTAAGTCTCTCTCCCATAGGAATCCCTTGATAAATAAGAGACCAAGAAAAAAGGTAATCTTGGGTTCAAGGTTAAACTACCATATATGGTTCAGACAAGTAATCCAAGTATAGGAGGTAGAGTGAGTTTGCCATCTCTCATTAAGTTTGTCAACACTAGGGGAAACATGATTAAGAAGTTGATAAAGTAAGAAAGAAGTGTAGTTCTTGAAAGGTGTATCCACATTCCAACGTCAATCCCTCCACTCGACACTTCGGGGTTTGAAGACCAACCTTATGAAGCATGGAATCAAGCATAAGCTCTTGAATCTTAAGAATAGAATGAAGATCTAAATTTTGAAGATTAAATTTACGTTTGAGATCAGGCCAAGGAATCTAGTCTCGAGAGTGCACTAAATATTTAATAAAGTAGATACCCTTGCAAAATAGCCTCAAAGCTTTAATACTTGGCATATCAACAAGAATAACTAAAGAGTTAGACATAATAGGAGACCACCATATATTCTAAGAATTAAACGAAAGACCATTACGAAAACCATCACCAATATAGCGAAGATGAGATTTCACCTCCTCAAAATCCCACCAAATACTTTTAACAACAAAGGAACCCTGAATCTTAATTGGAGCAAAAGTAATGATGAGAGTATGAAGGTCAATATTAGCCCAAGATTTGTGCCCATAAGGTAGCCTTGAATAAATACAATGGCGAATAAAAACCTTCCAAGCTTTAAGGCCTTCAATAGCTTTAACCACCTACTTAGCACACAAAGAAATGCTTTGCATGTAAATGTCAATGAGTCCCATCCTTCCCTTATCAATAGGCGTGCAACAAATATTCCAAGCAACTCGATGAAAACCACGTGAATTATTCTCCTTGGACCAAAGAAAATCCCTAAGGAGCCTGGCCAACTTATTATAAGAATTCTTAGAAGAGGCCCAATAGGAGAAGTAATAAACATGGGTGGCAACAAGAATCTTTGTGTAAACCTGAAACTTATCAACAAGAAAAAGGGGATGTGAGGCCCAACAAGAAATCTTCTTTTCAATTCTATTAATGACATACTACCATATTTTAGATGGTGAGTTGTCAAAAACAAAGGGGATTCCTAAGAACTTAAAATGCTCACCTCTTTGAAGCTAATGCCATGAAAAATATCTAAGCCAAGCAGGAATAGAAGAAGAAGCAAGATAGAAACAAAGAGACTTAGACCATTGGATGTTGGAACCCAAGGCCTTACAAAAAGTATCCAAACAAACCAAAGTAGTTGAAACTAAAACCTCATCCTCATTGATAGTGAGAAAAGAATCATCCACAAAGTGCTCATTAATAAGCTGGGTGAACATGTTCGGCAAAAGAATACCTTTGATAAACCCCTTAGATGCTTTATTGGCAAGAATATAAAAAAAAGCTTCAGATCAAGGATGTAAAGTGAGGGGGCCAAAGGACAACCCCGGTGAATAGAACAATAAAGTGAATAGAACGAAACAAACCAAAATCTTGTGGCATATATCCATTAATAGTAAGACAAGTTGAAGCATCATTAAACAACATACTGAAAATCTTGATACAAAAGGGGCCAAATTCGAGAGCTTGTAGCATGGTGAGAATGAAAGACAACTCAATACGATCATAAGCTTTCTCAAAGTCCAATTTAAGGAAATGGGACTTTTGGCCAGAGAGGTGAGCCTATTCTAAACCTTCCCAAACAATAATAAGATTATCCAATATGTAACACCCTTTAATGAAACTCGTTTGCTCCAGTCTAATAATAACAAGGAGAATTTTGTGAATACAAAGAGCTAAAGCTTTAGCCAAAATCCTGTAAGAGACATTAAGCAGAGTAACCAACTAGTGATAAGCTCATGATTACCCACTTTAGGAATACATTTAATGTTTCCACGATTGATGATATTACCTAGAGAATTTTTGGTTAATGCTTCATTGTAGACATTGAGCAGATCAGGCCCAATAAACTTCCAAGTGGCTTTATAAAATTCACAAGGAAATCCATCAAGACCAGGGGACTTGTAACAATGTAAATATTGTTTGACAAGCGATTTGAAATTGCTAGTGTAGAAGAGAAAAGGAATCTATCATTATGTGATAATCTTGCTCAAATAGATAAATGATAATGAATTCCAAGCAATGCATCATTTGCAATATTATATGATGGAAGGTTGCTTCACCTTCACCAAAGTCTTTGACACTAACCATAAGAAGTATTCCACCATGAACCACCAAGAAAACAAAATATTTAATGATGGCATGGAAAGTGATAATTGTGTCATGGATTTTTTTATCAATATTCACCAACATGGATTTAGGAACATAAGTATGTTGGTAGATCTTGGAAGAGTCTTAAGCTCTACCTTCTCTACCCTTGTTAAGAACAATATCCAAATTTAGGGTATTAATTTTGAATTACCTCATATCATTATCAATTATTGCGTTTATCCCCAATAGTCCATTAATTTTTATTTTAATAATACAAAGTGTAATGATTCTACTTGCATGAATTAATTTAAACCATAAATAAAATCTCAAGGAAACATAATTTTGTAGACTAACAACAAATAATAATGATTTTATAAATAACACTAAAGAGTTTACATTGTATCATAGGTTGCTTTAAAGAGGTACCATCCTTTATGAGCAAGGCTCAATACAACATAATTCTTCAAGGTAGATTCACCTCTCTAACAATGCAATATATAAAGATAACTCAACTTACCTTAATGCTCTAGGATTATCCAAAAATAGATTAAACCAAAATATCTATCCAATATTTCTAGCCCTAGCTCTAATGATCTAAAGTCACCCTTACATTCAAAAGGGGTACACATTCATTACTAGCTAAACTATTGCAATAAAGTAAAATGGGTTAGGACGTTAGGTACTAACACTGCAAAGAGTAAATGCCATATAATTATGTGTGTCAGAAGAAGTAGAGGTGACATCTAATATTCATTGTAAGAGTGGATCAAGTGAGTGGTTATATGTTCAATAACACATCTATAACATATGCAATATTTATGAATGTATGCATGCTTAATTATTTATTATTATTTTTGTGTATACTAGAGGAATCGGTAACTCATTACATTTTTCATTGCCTCTTCGTGGGTTTGAATCTTGCTCCTTGTTGCCACTATAACCTCCAGTTGTGTTGGGTAAAAATTTTAACGTAGCTGATGTTGTTGGCGTGAAACACCCTCTAATTCTACAAGGCCTGAAGGATTCTAACCATGGTCTCCACCCTCCCAAGGGAGCACTTTGACCAATGGGTCGAATCCTACGACCTATGCATACTTACTTATTTGTTATATTATTCATTAGTGAATGATTTTTAAAGTTTCTTACAAGTGGGTTCTACATGGATGGGACGATGAGGATTGCATGAGGGTGTTGAGAATGTGCTATGAGGCAATATCTAAGAATAGGGAAATTATAGTCATGGATGATCTCATTATCAATGATGATGAAGACAAAGATAAAGAAGAACAATAATATGTAAGGTATACAAGTTTGTATTGGGATATGAATGTGATGGCATTGAACATAGGAGAAAAGGAGAGAGGAGAAATTTAAATGACTATTCATGTAAGTTGGTTTTAATGATTATGTCATCTTTAAATTACCTTACCTTTGAGCACTAAAAAAATGTCCAAATCGATTGGGAAACCATGAGAGGGAAGAAAGTAGAGAGGGGAGGGCTCTGGTCCCTCCCCTGCTCCCCCTCCCATGGCTCCTGGTTCCTGCCCAGTCCCTGGCTCAATCCAGGTCATCCCTCCCGGGGAGTGGTTGTTTGCAGATGATCTCCTTGGGGGAGATCCTTCTCCACTATCTGCGCCCCTCCCGACCGGCTAGGGTTTCCTTGGTTGTTTTTTCGGATCGGTGCTTCCCGGGGATCCTCGTTTGGTTGGGGATCCCTTCCGTTTTTCCCTCAGGCTTCCCCCTGGGTTTTTTGCAGGTTATTCGCGTGGATCTGGTCCCCTACGTTTCTTGGTGCGGTGGAGGTGACGGTTTAGGGTTTGGACAGCTTCCCCCTTTTCTTGCGAATCCTCGGTGGGCTCTATGCTTGGACGGGATTCTTGGTCCCTGCTGCTGGGATCCTCTTCTATTTTCCCGGGGTGGGTTCCTTGTGGTGCAACTCTCTGGTCACTTCCTGATGGGCTGGATCCTCTCTGTGCTTGCTGTCGGCTTCCTGCAGGATGGCTCTCGCTGAACGAAATGTTTTCCTGGTGGGCGGGATGGTTTCTCCACAGGGCGGGATGCGCCAAATCTGCCAGTTTTCCCGCGAGGCGGGATCCTTTCTTTTCTGCTGGTTTCCCGGATGGCGGGATTTCCTTGTTGCTTCCGGCTAGGCGGGACTGTTTGTGGTGGTTTTGACTGCTTCTCGCGAGGCGGGATTTTATTGTAACGGTTTTTTTTTGCTTCTCGTCGGGCGGGATCTTCTCGATGGTGGTTTTTGGCTACTCCCAGTCGGCGGATCTCCAAAATTACTTTTTTTCTTATTTGTTTGTTTCCCACTGAGAGGGATTGTTTCATGCTTACTGTTACCGCTGGGCGGGATTTCTGTTTTGGTGTTCAGTTTCAAGGGATTGATGCCCTAGGCCCATTTATTATGTAATTAGGTTTTGGGATCCTTGTTAAAACCCGCTATAAATACAAACACTATAATTAACAAAAAAAAAAAAATGTCCAAATCCTCAAGCACTTAGATAATATTTTATTTATTTAGATTTAAATACATTCTCTTGTAGAGACATCCTCAACTTGTACAACTATGTTTATGTTCTATTCTCTTTTATTGTGAAAGTGTTATCCCACTTAGGTATGAGAAACACAACCTTTCATTGCAAACTATAATTATATGCATGTATTCCTCAATATATAACAAAAAATACTCTCATATCTTAAAATACCTTTAAAGATCTTGTACATTGTCCTTTGTTTGCTACGTTTTAAGAGGTAGACAAAATTTCCAAAAAATTTACCTTCTCTCAAGTTTTTAAGTTTTTCCTATTTCCTTTGCACCAATCACTATTAAAAACCACTTCAATCCATTTTATCTATGTCAAAAATATTTCTATTAAGGAATAGGAAATTTTTTTTTTCCCAATAGTCATCAAAGAGAATAAAATTATGTAGTTTTTCTGTAAAAATATTAGATTCATAATACTTTCCAAAAACTAATGTAATCAACACATTACCCAAAAAAGTTGAAATAACTAATAGATAGAATACACATGATATAAAGGATGTTCATAGACACCAAAATAATCTCACTAATGAAATATATTACTCTCCATTTGATAAAGAGATGGTTGGTAGGAAGGGGTATACATATCCAATTACAAGAGACCTCTAGATCAATGCAACAAAACAACTTCTAAAAATACAACAATGCTAACAATTCAATAATGAACAAAAATAATATTCACTAGAACAATAAATCGTATTCAATACCAAAATTTTAATAATGCAAGTACTAAATTTCTAGATTCCAAATCAATGCAAATCCTAGCCATTTAGAGACAGAAAAGTCTTATAGCCACTTGGAGAGGTTGAAGTATCATATACACAATAAATATGACTTAAATTACAAGTATAAAATATCATCCCCACTACAACATGGCATCTCTATTTCTAGACTAAATCAAACAATAATCCTAACCTAAATGCTTAAGGGTTAACAAACCTAATCCTAGGACCTAAGCTAAAATTATTAAAGATAACTAGCACGGATATATTAAAGTCGTTACATGAACCCCCCTTAGGAGGATTTGTCCTCAAAGCTAGAAATGATTGTAAAATACTCTTAGGATCCTATGCCGCATTTTCTTCTGGAAGATCCTGCCATTTAATGAGAAACTCTTAAATCTAGCAAGATTATAGATTACAAATTTGGGACTACAACATAACGTTTGGTTAGAGAGTGATTTGCCCTTCTTTGTTAAGTATTGTAAGATTTATTTGCGGACTCACCTTTTGGCCAATAACCTTTTAAGGCAAGAAACATGAAAAACAGGATGAATGCAGGAAGTTGGTGAAAGCCATGATTGATATGCCACTTCTCCAATGCAATAGACCATCTTATAGGGTCCATAAAATCAAGGGGTTAGCTTTTAACTAGATTAAGTCTTCAAGAGTAATTGATTATAATGATGAAGTAAAAAAAAAGACCATATATCCCACTACCAATTACCACTTGGAGTAATACATGTCTTGCTACTGCTTCATGCAATTTTAGAACTAGGATAAATTATCTTTAAGGAGCTAGAGCACCAATCAATTTTACTATAGTAAATCATCCACCTTGTCTATATTGGAGGATCCTAAAATATAGTCTACCACTGATGGAGGTTCCTAGCCATATAATTCTTCAAATGGGGACATATTGAGGGTAAGATGGTAAGAATTTTTATACCACCATTTGGCTAAGAAAATCCAATGAACCAAATGATACTTTTTATCTTGGGAAAAACAACAAAGGTAAGTACCCAAATATTTATTCAAAATCTTCATTTAGCCATTCGATTGAAGGTGATAAGAAGAGGACATATCCATATGAGTACGAATGATAGGGAACAATTAATTCCAATTTTTTTTAATGAAAACAAGGTCACAATCAATGCCAATGGACTTGGGCATGTGATGCAATTTGAAAATAAAATCGAGGAACACCTTGGGAACCTCACTGGTTGTGAAGCAATGCTATAGGGTATAAAAATAAGCATACTTCAAAAGATAATCCACCACACAAATATAATCATATTTCCCTCATATTTGGAAAGACCCTCATTAAAATCCATGGAGATGTGCTCCCATTGGCTACTAGGAATAGGTGAATGTTGTAACAAACTAGGAGATTTACCATGTTTCCCCTTGTTTCACTAACATACCTCATATTTGGCCATAAATGTCTTAACATCTAATTTTAATAATTTCTAAGAAAGTGTCTGCTTCACATGTTTAAGAATCCATAATATCTAGCCAAAGGAGGTGCATGAATTTCTATAGAACACTTGGGTTGATATTTGAAGATAGAGGAAGATAAATGTGATCCTTCGTGGAGAGAACCCCATCAACATATGAGAATAAGGAAGGTGGTCAAGAGCTACCCTCCACATCATGAATGATGTGAGTGGTCTTAGAATATCTTTCTTCCTAGAGCTATGAAAGTCATTGTAGAAGCAAATTTGAGATGGCACTAGCAACAACAATATCCTCATGTTTATAAGAGAAAGCATTAGCCAACACATTCTCCTTTTCCTTATTGTACTAAATGGTAAAATCATAACCTAAGAGCTTAGTTAACTATTTATTCTACTCAAGATAAGAGAGATGCTATTCTAAGAAATGCTTGAGGCTACTATGACCGGTCTTGATAATAAAGCATCATCCCAGCATATAAGACCTTTGTTTCTCTATGGCATGCGACATGGCTAACATTTCATTATCATAAGTGGATTGACCTAGATTCTTTTTGAAGAATTACTTTCTTTCAAAGCCTAGCGGTTTCCATCATGTATCAAAATAGCTCCATTATATTTGCTTAAAGTATCATATTCAATGACAAAAATTTTTTAAAATTAAAAGTAGACAAAATAAATGTGGTAAATCTTCTCATAGTCAAGAATTTTATTTGGATAATAATTGTAAAATTTTTATGAGTTTAAAGAATATTTAAATATTTTTAATATTTATGTTTTACGTTAAACCTCATAATTATTTTATTTTATATGTAATTAAATTTATTTTAGTCCGTCTTTGTAGCGCAAATGGAGAAGGCGAGCCTGACCCTTGAACAGGAGGTCCATGGTTCGAACCTTTGCGATGCAAAGGGGACAAAGTTTGTGTGTTAATTCCCTATTGATAAGCATAACTCTCGACTTTACGAAGGGTTATGGTTGGGAGGAGACTGCTCAGCCCCGTTGGTTGTAGGAGTTTCTCACACTAACCTAAAATTTATAACCCCCAAGGGCTAGGTGGATTGGTAAGTGCAGTGTGGTTGGACACTTACCAAGAAGAGACCTAGGTTCAAACCATAGGGGGAAGCCAACTCTTTGCAAAGGTAGTAGTCTGCTTCGAATCCTTTGACTGTGCACCAAATCGACGATGACGGTACAAACCCCGAGTGACTGGTGGTCCCCATCTCACGTCGGGTCAACAAGAACGAGACATATAGGTTTGTTGGGAGTAGTCCCTAGGGTTTGAAACCTGACCAGTTACTAAAAATAGTGGTTGTAACCAACTCTCCTATGTAATTAAAAAACTTTAATTAATAAATTTTTATATTTTAAATGATTATATAGAATATAAAACAAATATATTTATATTATATTAAAATAACATAGTAGTATTGTTCCGAGAAGGTCTCCGAACAACGCAACGGTTTGAGCCTTAGCTCTTCTTCGGAAGGTCCAAGGTTCAAACCACGACGTGTGTAGTTGTGTATTAAATTCCTTAGTGATAAGCTCAACTCTTCCCCTCTACGAGAGGTCATGGTGGGATGGGAATGGGATGCTCAACCTTGAACGTGGGTTGTAGGGTTTCTCGCACTAACCAAATCCCATCCACATAAAAAATAAAATTATATATATATATATATATATATATATATATATATATATCCAAAAAAAAAAAAAAAATACATATAAATATAGATAGAGAGAGTTAGTGGTATTACAACAATTTTTAAGTTGATTATATGGAATTGAAATTCCAAAAATATTACGTCATGGTCATATGGTGGTCCTAAAAACAAGCTTCATAATTACTCATGTATAACTTAACATTTACATGATCTTAATCTTCTTTTAAAAGTTGAAGAATCTAACCAAATAAACTAATATTATAATAATTAAATTAGATTAAAGTTTTCCTATAAAACTGAGACTTTAATGAATGATAATTTTTTTTTAACTTAATAAACAATTAATTATTTACTATTATTTTATTTAATATAAATATTTAAAATATTTAATTTAAGTATATTTTTTATTAATATAAAGGAATTGACAGACATGTCAAAGAAATCATATAGGGATGCTCAAGGGATTCACACAATTTTAGCGCGTAAACTGAAATCTGACTCCACGCATATACCACGGTCTTGAAACGCTCTTTGTTTATAGGCCTCTCTTTAATTTACAAAGGAAGAGTGGATTCGATACATCTATCCAAGGTTTACTAATGAAATTTATCCGAACATTATATGAAGAGGAATCTATTGTCGAGAGTTGACTCCACGTATTAATTTCAAAAGTACTCTTAAGACAAGACGAAGTAGATCTTTAACCGTCTAAGGCAAGACTATTTTACGAAAAGAAAATAAGAAAATTTTCAGATTGATAAGACTTGTTGACGCATTCTTCGAACTTGTTTGTCAAGGGGCATAACTCCATCTAAAGAGACATTTGGAGGCTCAATTTTTTACATGGTTGAGCATTGAAATCTGATTTAGAGATGTCGTTGTAGAGGCCATGTTCAATGGAAAAATCCAAGTAACACGTTCCAAAAGAGGGAAAGGCCGTTAGGTATAATTTAATCAATTTATCTATTTTTTTGGCTGCCACGTGGAATTATGATGTTTGAGAGTGCCGTCATTGAATGATTTTGTTTTGTTTTTTTTTTTTTTGACCCTAGAAAAGAATCAAATGAGTAAATACAAATGGTGCTTTAAATGTTCACATTCGCCATGATTGGCTTGTCGATCAATATAATATTATAAAAATATATATTTCTTTCTTATAAATTCAAAGATATGATAAGCACCAATTAAATTGGATGGCATTGCTCATTGTATATAAAGATAAAGTTTGGATGCACATTTTTTTATATTATGCACATGCCTAAGATTACAAGGGACTTTAACTTTTAATCTCTTTATAATATATATAATTTAATTAGAGCCTCAAGGGTTAGGTGGATTGTTAAGTGTTAGTTTGGATGGGCATTTACTAAGAAGAGACTTAGGTTCAAATCTTGGTGGTGCCAGTTTGCAAAGGTGGTAGTATGTTCTGAATCCTCTGAGTGTGCGCTAGACCGACGACGACGGTACGAATCTCGAGCAATTGATGGTTCTATCTCACGTCGGGTCAACAAAAACGAGACAGATAAATTTGGTGGATGCAATCTCTATGGTTTGAACCCTGCACGCTGATCAATGGTTGTAACCAACTCTCCTATGTAGCGCGCTGATCAATGGATGTAACCAACTCTCCTATGGTTTGAACCTTGCACGCTGATCAATGGTCAGAATTATATATATATATATATATATATATATATATATATATATAATCTCCGTGGTTTGAACCCTATGAGCTGATTATGTAACCAAAGATGTATATATAATCTACGTGGTTTGAACCCTACGCATCGACTATGTAACCAAATATGTATATATAATCTATGTGGTTTGAACCCCGTGCGCCGATTAGTGACTCGTAACCAACTCTCCTATGTAACCAAATATATATATATATATATATATATATATATATATATATATATATATATATATATATATAATTAAATTAAATTAGTGTTTCTTATCTAACCTTAAGAACATAATAATCTTAATATTTAAGGTTTGAAACATATATAAATAAATAAATATATATAACAAGTAAAATAGTTTTTTATATTTATTAGTTCATAGATTATATACGAAACAACCTATATAATCGAAACAACCTTCATGTAATATATTGTTTAGCTAATATATAACTCTCCAACCATAATTAAGTTATTATACAACCTTATCCCATAAGATTCAAACCTTATACCTCTATTTAAAGTTTAAATGTCCCTACCCTTAATCGTATTTGGAGTTATTTACGTCCTTTACTTTTTTTTGAAGTTAAAATTATATTAATTCATTAATCGAAACATTACACTATTATAGAGCTAACACTCTTCAACCTTTACTTTTTTTTTAAGCTAAGATTATATTAATTCATTAATCGGAACATTATAATATTATGGAGCTAACACTGTCCACCAGGTAAAAAACTAAATGAGGTGGATAAGGAGCAAAGCATCCAGAACTGAATATACATAAGAATAGAAGCTAATAACAACAAAAAGACTATAGTTATATCTTGTTGCAATACACCAGATAATATCAACATTCATATTTAGGAGAGCCTATTATATGGAGAAATTATGGATGTGTCTTCCATGATATCTTTTGAAGTTTTCAAAGAAGAAATAGAAGTAATCAAAACCTGAACTTGCTCATCATTATTAATTACCTTTTTTTTAGTTTCCTGTTGGACCTTTTGAAGATCCTGAACCATATGAGAAAGTTGATGAAGTCTATCAATAACATCTCAAGGTGTGTTGGAAGTCCCATAAACTTGGTAATGAATGCGTCCCACATGTAACAAAATATCAAAGGTTAAGTCCACTAAAACTATATCCCATGGAGGAGCAGATCTAGTAAACACCTTTTTGCATCTGCACTTCCAAATGTGCTTGAGAAGGATGAGTCTACAAAAATCCTAGAGTTTGGGGTATTGATCTAGCTAAGAAAACCAATCAAAGAAAGCTTCCAAGATCTAGTGAAAGGGAAAAATAAAAGTGTAAAAGACATCCCAAAACTGTTTAGCCATGTTACAAAACCAAAACAAGTGAATAAGAGTTTCTAAATCATTATAAAAATTGCATTGAGGGGAAATGTGTAAAATCAAGGCCAGACTTTCAGAAGTTGGAAGTTTTTGATGCAAAATCCACATCCAAGAAGTTGAATTTTGGATTCAACAGGAACTTTCCAAATTTGAGTAGCAAGAGACTGGCATTAGGTATTGGTAAAATTCACTTACCATTTGACATTGAGCTTATATTCTAAAGAAGGATACAAAATTTTGTATATCCAACTAGAAGTAATGGAAGAGATTCTATGACCATTAAGCCATCTCTAGTCATTCCATATATTATGGGTAGTTACTCCCAACTTTATAAGGACCTCACAAGGGATGGAAGTCACAACTAAGCCATAAGACTCTTTGAACCTAGAGGGAAGAGAGCAATAATTGTAGATCTAGTTTTAGGTAAGAATTGAGCAACTACCCGGATCCTAGATATCTCTAATTCTATTAATTTCTTTCTTCAAAAAAGCTAGACCATGAATAGTACTACATAAAGCTAAAGGTTTATCATTATGAAGGATAATTTTATTTTACCAAAGATTTTTTAGACCGATGCTCGGACCATGTATCAAGGAGTCAGACTTCCAAGTCAATAAATGAGAAACTGAATGCCAAGATTTCTATTTTTGGATAACTGGAATAGATCATTTAACCATAAAGTAAGACACATTAATGACCTTATCCTCCTAGGGGTTTCTTTCCATTTAACTTTGTGAGTAGCTAGAGATATTTTGTAACGAAACAGGTGTTTCCATATTTCATCACCAATGATGACTCTAGAAACCCATTTTGCAGCTAAAATTTTACTCTGGGTAAGAGGATCAATGATGCCTAGACCTCCTAAAGCCTGAGGTTGAGTACAAAGTTTCCAAGATATGGGTGTCATTCCCACCTCCCCATCCTATTTGGTCCATAAAACTTTATGAATGACCTAAGTTAATTTGTTATAGGCTACCTTGGGGGCCATCCAACAAGAGGAGTAATAAACATGAGAGGTTGCCATAATTTTATTTGCAACTTGAATTATTCTTGCTAAGGAAAGAAACCGAGTTGGCCAAGCATTAATTTTTTTTAAGTCTTTCCATAACCCAATTCCACATATCCTTAGGAGAGATTAATCCCAAAGGGAATTCCCAAATAATGCACAATCATACCATGAGGGATGATATTCCACTTAGTTGAGGAGTTGCATCCACGAGGAGAGGAAGAGGTATAGAAGACTTCAATTTTAGAGTCGCTGATATGAGAGCCAGAGATATCACAAAACAATTGAACATTCTCTTTAGTCATTTCCACCTCTTATTGGATATTTTGAAGAACAAGAAGAGGATCATTAGTAAAATGTGAGTTAAGAGCATGCTTATCCCTAGGCAGCTTAATACCTTGAATGAGATCATAAGAATAACCCTTATGACGATAACCAAGAGCATCGGTAGCCAAAACATATAAAAGGGAGCTAGGGGGAAACCCTGTCTGATAGACCGTTGAAAAGGGAAGGAGGAGGAAAGAGCTCCATTAACCTAAACACAAGTTGAAGCATCACCAAAGAGCATACCAATTTGATTTTATCATATGATTTTATCATAAGCTTTGTCAAAATCTAACTTAACCAAGAGGGCATATTGATTGGAGTCAATAGCCCATTGTGAAGTTTTCCAAGCCATCATAATATTATCTAAAATATAACGACCTTTAAGAAAAGCAGATTGTTCAAGGTGAACAATCACTTGAGCAACAATTTTGATTTTTAAAGCTATAGCTTTAGCTATGATCTTGTACGAAACTTCAAGGAGGGTAATAGGTCTCCAATTGGAGATTTGGTTACGAGTCGTACCTTTAGAAATCAGCTTGATAAACCTTGCATTGATGTAAGCTTTGATGGAACTGTTATGGAGAACATCCAGGTAAACATGATGAAGATCAAAGGACATAATATGCTAAAATATTTTATAAAACTCCACTGGAATACCATCCAACCTAGGAGCTTTGTCATTCTTCATAGAAAAAAGAGAAGTTTGTAGATCATTCATAGAAAGAGGATATTCAAGTTGATCCTAAATAATGGGGTCTACTAGGGAGGGAATATGTTCCTGCACATATTCCATTAAGATATATTGGATGTCATCCCTTGCTCCATTGTAAAAACTTGAGAGAAATGAGCTACAAAAAGATTCATGATCTCTTTAGAGTCAGAAAGAGAATGACTTGAAGGGTCCTCCAACTTAGTGATCCTTTCTAAAATATTTTTATGTTTGATATAGTTTAAAAAAATTAGTTTTTTTGTCTCCCTAGGAGATCCAATTGAGGCAATATCTAACATGTGCCCCTCTAACACGGTAAGACTCATAAACTCTGACCTAATTTTCAACATTAGCTAGATCACATTTAACAATAGTGTTAGTAGGATCTTTCATAAATATAAAATGAAGATGAGAGATCTCCTTATGAAGGTGACTCTATTGAATATTCTTCCTCCTGGAAATAGAGCACCCATACCATCTAAGGGATGAAATCATATTGGAAATAGTTGTTTCAAACCATTTGATCTAGCCAATATTACCAGTTGGTCTAGGAAATCTATTCTAGACATGCTCTACGAGGTGGAAATAGGCAAGACTCTCAAGGTGGGACACATTTAATTTGAAAGGAAGCGACATAGAATTAAGAGAGATAGAGGAAGTTTAGATAGAAGATAAGATAGAAAGGTAATCAGATAAAGTTGTGTGAGAAAGGATGCAAACTTGCTCATGGATGGAGAATTTATCTAGGAAATAATTACTGAAATAAAATTTGTTCAGACAAACAAGCTTCCTATCAGAACCTTGACGATAGTTGGACCATGTAAACCAATTATATCTATGAGAGGAGGCTTTACCAAAGAGAGGGTCATGCACACCTAAATTATTACGACTAAAAAACCAACTACAAAATGCAACATTACAAAGTGGTCTACTACTAGTCCAACTTTTATCACTAGGATTCTCAATCATATTAAAGTCACCTCCAAGGATCCATTGTGCAGGAGGGAGAGAAACAACTAACCATTCCCAAAGTTTTATACGACAAGGAAGGTCATTGGGAGCATATATAGAAAAAAATTTAATAACCTGAGAGTTGAGAGCCAATCTAACCCACACACAACGGTGAGCAGGGTCTTCACCATGGTCTAGAATAGCATAACAAAGAGACTTGGCTATGGAAAGGGCAACACCTCTTTTACCATTAACATGAGAAGTAGTAAAAGCGGATGCATATCCACCACCAATGATGTCCATACAATGGGTGAGAGTGTGACTAGTGACTTTTAGTTCATGAAGGAAAAGAACAAAAATATGATTTTCAACTACTTTTCAAACTTGAAACTTACGGTAAGGGAGGGAGAGCCCCCTAACATTCCAAGATAGAAGATTTAAATTCATGAGGTGTGATTTAGAGGTTGATCAACCTCATGAATTAGAGCCTGGAATATATTTTAATTGATTGGCAATAATTGTGTGGTGTCCAAATGGGTTTGTTGAGAAAGAACCTTATTTTGAGCAACTTGAGATAAGGATCTAGGAAGATATTTAACAAAGGATTTTATTCCCTTGTATGGATGGAGTTATTTTGGAGGGTTGACGAACTTTGTCACTTGCCTACCATTCTCCACCCATATATCATAAGATTTTATTTTAAGAGTTACGATGAAGGAATGAGAGCTAACTCAAGACTCATGGCTGAATTTGGTGGGGCTTGTGGATTAACAAGAGTATTTGAGGATTTAGTCTGAGTTGTAGAAGAGGCAAGAGGGTTCTTGGGAGGAACGACCTAAGAAGGAGAATGTTTTTTAGTAATAAGGAAGTGTTGAGGGCCATTGGTAGGGAATTTATTGGCTAAATTTTTAGTTGTAGCTTCCATATGAGGGCCATTAGTTGGGACTTTTTTTGCAATTTTTTTAGCGGTCGCTTCCATTTGTTCCTTTTTAGATAATGTTTTTGAATAATTTTTGATCAAATGTCCAACTTCTCTATAGTAAAAATATGCATTAGGTAATTTTAGGTAGATAAGAGGTTGACTAACATGGAAACTTGGTCCATTAAGATCAAGGGAGGGGGGCAATGACTTGGATATGTCCATTTCTACATAAATACAAGGATGCACTCTATAATTAGATAATTTTTCTGATGTAGGATGAGACCACAAAACCTTACCAAGAAGAGCAACAATTTTATTAATAAATGGGTGGCATGGAAGAGATAAAAAAACAAACTCTATCCAAAGAGGGTATTTTTTTGTAGAGGGACCCTCTGGATGAAAATCTAAAGACCAGCCTTGCAGATAACAAGTTTACCTATAAATAACCCAGGTTCCATATTGGAGGGATTTTTGGGCATGTTAGGGATTTGCAAAGGAGTCTGCTATGTACCCCCTTCTCAACCCTCAACCTCAACTATCCAACCTATGGTATTTTTCCGTTCCCCTAACCCATTTGAGAAATTTAGCCTTAGGTGGTATTCCCCATAAAAAAATATAATGATAGTACATTCAAACAAGTCATTAGCTACTTCAACAAAGGAATCAAGAAGAACAATTGAAAGGGGATTACCTTGCTCTGCATGTGGTTGAGGTGTTATTGGATTAGGTTTTGACAAGTCAACAATGTAGCCCTCTGGTAAGCTCCTCTCGCTCTTTGGATTTGCAGGCTTCTCCATGGAATTGTTTGTAAGGTTTCCAAGGGGAGTAAAGGGAACCTAATATTCAAGATCATTGAGGGATGGAGTTTCATCCATCATAGAAACCTCACATCCTATGCGAACTATTTTTTTTTACCCAAATGCTTCTCCACTACAAAGTTGGGCTTCTCATCGAATGGCGACGATTGTCCCAATTCTTCACTCTAAATCCTAAAATATGCACAGCTTTTGGTAAACTCCAAAGATGGGTATTAACCCTAAAATTAGCATAGGAGTGCCCTAATAGTTTTTACAAATATTTGAAATGTTTGGATGTTCACCGGTGAAAGGAAAATGCCCTCAAAATATTGAATGTTGAAGCCGTGAGTACTTCTGAAAGCAAAATTGACTGGAAAGGGCTATACAAAACCCTATTCATAAAGCAAAAGCGATCACAGAAGGGATCTTCAAAACCCTATTCAAAATATGCGTTGTTGTTCCAAAAATCTCAACTTCCAGGGCAAAAACCCTAAAATTAGCACAATAGTGCCCTATTTTTTTCACAAATATTTGAAATATTCATCGGTGGAAGGAGAATATCCTCGGTATGTTGAAGATGAAACTGTGAGCACTCCTAAAATAAAACGCTGCTGCGAAAGGGCTCTTTGAAACCCTATTCAGAATATTCGTTCTCCAAAGATCTCAGCATGTTGTTGAAGCTTTCCATGATTTCTACCAATTACTTTTCCATGAACATTATGTTAATGCACTTGTAACCTAGGCATGATTTCCTCTTTATTCCTTGTAAATTATTCTAAATCATTTTGAACTTTGGTTGATGGTATACACCCTTTACCTTAATAATCAAATATTGGATAAATGAATTTAGTAGATAAAAAGTAAACATTAATCTAAGCATTTAGATAATTTAATTTAATTCTTAATTAATTCAACCATTTGGAATGTTTTTGGATTGAATCGTAAAGGTGTGTAAATACTAATATTGAGTGGTTAAGTATGCATTATGATTGAATAAAAAATTAAATTTAAAACTAGAATCTCACCCCTCAATTCTATAAGGTTTTGTTTAAATATAATTTTTAAATATTGAAATAAATAAAAATTAATAAAATCAATTTAAAGTATGTATTGTTGATTTAAAAAAAAAATTATTTGTAAAAGTTAAAAATAAAGTAATTTTTAACTTTTATTAGATTAAAAGTTATAAGAGATGAATTTTATAAAGGATGCTATTTATAGAATATATATTTATCAAAGCAAAATCTGATATGACCTTTATAAATGATTTTATTTGTTGAATATATGTTTATCAAAACAAACTCTAATTACTGAAGTATAGTATACAATTTTACCCTTATTGAATTTAAACCTTAAATCTTCTATTTGGAGTTTCAAAGTCTTATTTGTTAGATTAACTATAAAATAACTCCATCCTTATTGATTTCGAACCTTAAACCTCCTCTTTGGAGTTCCAAAGTCTTGTTGTTAGATTCATTGTAAAAATCAAGCCATATAGCAATGAACCAATTGCTCCAAACATCTAATATTATGCATGGTTGTCTAAGTTGAGGTGGAGGTAATTTATCTGTTTGATTTTAAAAATGTTCCACACAATGTGTTTTTGAAAAAAAATCCTCTTTTATATGTGTTTATTTGGAGTACCTATTTGTATTATTTAATTTTTATTTTTTAACTTATGTATTATTTGTTTTTTAAATTATTTTAAATATGTTATTAGTCCTTGTTAGGGCTATGGATTTTAATCTAATATATTAATGAGGTAGTTAAATATATTAGTTTATAATTTTTATAGTATTTTTGTCATATGGTGGTTATTGCTTTTATTATTGTTATTGTTATTTTTTCTTCAATCAAGGATAAGAGGACAAAATTCATCTTTTGAAAGGTTATGAATCTATGTTAATACATATTTGGTAGATCATCCAATGATTAAAAAACCTTAGCTTTCTTATAAAATCTATATTGGACTCTCAAATTTCTTGCTTCCTACCATATTTTTATTGAACTTTAATATGATAACTTCAAACAATGTAAACATCGTTTAAAAAGTGATTTGAAGTTGCTAACATGGAAGAGAAAATGAATCTATTGTTATGTCCTAGTCTTGCTCAAATGCACCAATGAAAATGAATTCCAAGTAAGGTAAAATTTTTAATATTATATGATGGAATATTGTTCCACCTTCACTGAAGCCTTTGTCACTAACCATTGGAAGTATTTCACCATGAAGCTCCAAGAAAACAAGATATTTAATTATGACATGAAAAGTGACACTTGTGTCATGGATTTTGGTATCAAGATTCACCAACATAGATTTAGGAACATAAGTGTAAGGACGAAAAAAGGATCCCCTTTCTTACTTTGATGTGAGTGCAATACCACTGTATGTAGAGCCCACCAGTTCGATTCTAGGGAGTAATCTGTGAACACATAAGGATATGGGTTATTATATTTTAGCTTTTATCCAAACTTTATAAATTTCAGTAACAAATATGAAAGATGGCAGACAAGCAAAATAAAGCAAGATCTATGCTACATGCACTTGTAAAACTAAAATAAACAGTACTTATATTAAAATGCAACAAAGAGAGATCTTATTAAATAACCAAAAGCTTTGGTGGTAGAACAAATTACATTATGATCATTTTAATGAAACCAACCATATCATATAAACATGAATGCTATTAAAAGGTAATAATGACACTGCTATGAAGAGGTACAATACAACATAATTGTACCAAAAGCTCTCAAGTCTAATCAACAAAAATCTTATTGGTCTGAAGGAGCAACACTTTCCTATAAGCAAGTGAATGAGAGAAATTTATAAATAAAATATCAACTTGTAGCTAGATTTATGGGCTTGCCAAGATTAGTGGAAGCAGTGAGATCTCCTTGGTCATGCAATGAGACCCCATACCTTTTAGAGTATATTTAAAAACAAAAAAACAATAATATAATGACATGCAAAAGTTATGTTATGCTTATGTAGTGAAGAATAGATAACCATAAGAGGAGTAATAGTTTAGAGTCCAGAGCTTTCTAAGAAGATGACATTTGATAGAGAGAGAGAGTGTGTTGTTTTAGCAATTATATTGACAAATCAAACGAGCCATAGAATACATAATGAGCTCACTAAAATTAGTAGTTACGAATAGAGACCCTAAAGAGGAGTGTTCAAAACTAGAAAGGAGCAATGAAATCTCAAATGTACAACGTTGTTGTGCATGGTCATTGATGTTGTTATTGTCATAAAAAAACAAGTCATATTCTTTCTAATATTATTGCATAGTGTGATTGTTGTCCTTATGTTTATCTATCTACATGTATCTTTCCATTTGCCTCTTTCTCTCTATATATTCATATCTCGAGCTACTTAGAATATTGTGCTTATATAGATGAGCTAGGAGGTGAATTTGACCATTGCCCAACTATACTTTGTCATGTTACGTAAGATCGTATATTTATGGTCAATCAAGCCAAAAAATCCCTGGATAGCATGTCATCCAAGTCAAAAGTGTGGTCTATATCTAAGGTGGACTTGGAAAATTGGTGGTGACATAATTGTTACAAGACTTTGAGAAAGGACTAGGGACACATGGTTCAACATCAAGGAGGTAGGATAGTTAAAATATTTACTCACCTACACAACCTTGCATAAATGCCAAAATGATTCATCAATGATCGTGGTTGTAACTAATAGTTTTTAGGTTTATTTTGATGAGAATCTTGGAACTTAGCAATAGGAAATGAGTTAGAAATATTCGAATTGCTAAATATTACAAATGACCAATACCATCATGCCTAATAGGATACTACTAACTAGACACATGCTATGCATTTTTGAATACACGTCCATGAGGGTACAACTGCCATGTGGAGGTCCATAACATCCCATTACCACCAATGGCTTAGATGGTGTGATGATATATTTGTGGTGCAAACAAATATCCATAGTTATTGATAAGGATCCAAGACATAGATGAGGATTTATGATTATAGATGAAGGCATATGGCATGGATGGAGATTTTCAATCACTGACAAGGACTTGTGGTCATGGATGAAGGTTTACAATGTAGATAAGGATTCATGACATGGATGGAGATCCATGATGTGGACAAGGATTTGCAATAATGGACAAAGGTCCATGACACATATAGGGAAAAGACCATCATCAATGGCTACTGAAGTGCCACTACAACCAATTATGCTTGCCAAATGGAATTTTCAATCTAGGCATTGAAAGGAAATATCATTTGGGTATTATATAAGAAATATTTTTACCCCAAGTATAGAAACAATAAATAAGCAACAATGGTGAACAAAATTGGATGTCTATAATAAGTATGTTGGTAGATGTTGAAGAGGCCTAAGCTCTACCCTCTCTACCAATGTTAAGCGCTATCCCCATATCTAGGGATTTTGTTGTGTATTACCTCATATAATTATCAATTGTTGCATCTAATCCCCAATAATCCATTTATTTTTATTTTACTAATGTAAAGTGTAATGATTTTACATGCATGAATTAATTAAAAACATAAATAAACTCACAAGGAAACATAATTTTATAGACTGAACATGTATAACAATGATTTTATTAATAACACTAAGGAGTTTACATTATATCATAGGTAATTTTGAGGGGGTACCCTCCATTATGAACAAGGCTCAACACAATATAATTCTTGAAGATGGCTTCACCTTTCTTACAATGCAAGATATAAAGATAACTCAACCTACCACAATGTTCTAGGATTAATCAAAAATAGATTAATCCAAAATAGCTATTTGAGCTATATAACCCTAGCTTTGACAATCTAGAGTCACCCTTACATTCAAAACATGTACCTTCTCATTACTAACTAAAATTTATAATAAAGTAAAATGGGTTAGGACATGTAGACGATAAAAAGATGCATCATTGTAAATATAAATAAAGCACAAAATACAATTTTTCTTTGTTTGTCCTCTTTCAATTACAGATAAATCCTCGCAGAGTTGTATAAATATTTGAGGGAGTGATTCTCTTTTACAAGATATGATGGTGCATGTGTCCTTATTTTGCTACAACATTTGATGGGCAGGTTTTTCATGACTGTCGCTTTACTAGATTTGATGAGTCTGAGGGATCTATGTCTGAGCTTGCGTCTGCATGGTTTGGATGTTGACCATTAGAGAGACCAATAACTTTGTCTTCTAATAATCTAAGGGTAGGATGAATTTGACCTATGACCATTAGGGGTCAGATGTTCATGAGTTGGGGTATCCTACCACTGCTAAAAGCTGAATTGATGGATCTGGTGTTCAAATCTGGTAGACCTGCAGGATAGAATCTTGATATGATGACTAGATTTGTAGGATCTACTAGCTCTATATTTATGTTTGGATTTGTGTACCTGTGTACAAGTTAACTACAAACTTATCCATAATATATGTCGGGACTCCCAAAGTGAGGCTCAGATTCAAAAGATATTAAAAAAAATGTAAGAAATATGTACTAATGTGTGAAAGAAAGGTGAATGCAGACCAATTTTACCTTCCTTTATTGTCATTGTTGTTGTTGTTGTGATGTGTCATGTTGCACCTTGGGTGAGACTGAGTCGAGGACAACAATGATAGAAACATGGGTAGAGAGTGATAAGTGTGTGTCGTAGCGATGTCTAAATTTTTGTATATTTTCCTTGTATCTCTTTTTGATAAGTATGATGATCTTGATGGCTCAAACATATGTAGCCTATGGGAAAGACTTATTTTATCCTTAATTGATGATGTTATATAATATGATGTGTGTTATTTATGTTATGTGTTGCTTGTTTTTGTGATGTGATGAAATGATTTATTGAATGTTTATGGATGAAATGAGTGTATGCATGTACTTGTGATTATCATTTGAAAAATACTTAAATTTGTATCATTATTCATGATTTTAATCAATTAATTAAGGACATAAACACAATAGTATTGACATACATGTGTAATAAATGTGGGTGGATGTGATGTAATGTTCTACAAGAAATCTGTGACTGTGGAGGTGAAGGTGACATGACTTGTTCTTTTACATGTTCTAGAAAAGAGGAATATGAAAGTGCTTTCAAGGAGCTTAAACACCCTAGTGACATTGATCAAAATCATATACTAATCAAATAGGCACTTGAAGATGCTAATATCAGCCAATCTATTCAAGTTGCTCAAAAACCAAAGTGTGTGCAATGAATGTTCATTTCCAAATTTTGAGCGAGGTTGGACTCATCATTTGTGACATATGCTAATAAGCTAGCTCATTCGCAAGCATACATAGGTTTGTATAAAAGAAGATTTCTAATGTAATAGATGTGTCGCCATGTAGGGTATACTTCACTGCCAGTCAGACATTTATAGACCCAATGGAGGTTAGCCTCATGATCTAAGGACCTAAAAATTCCAAGGATTCAAGATTTTTATTTGCACCTTTTTTTTTAGATTCACTTTGTGCTTGGAACTTGTCCTTTTACCAATTCACAAGGTTAGATCATGTGCATGATAGGATGAGCAGGGGAAACTATTCACTTTATGACAATAGCAACTCGTGAGTACATCCTTCCTAGGCACCAAATTCTATTAATGTGTGATTTGTGTGTATGGTCAAAGAGAAATATTGAGGTCAAGAGGAAGGCCAATAGCACTCAAGGACTAATGACATTCAATGGAGTCTAAAGGAGACACTAGGCATGGCTAAACAACTGAAAGGACCTAAATATTATCCAAACCAAAGACTTAAAAATGGCAAGATGTCACTGAATGGAAACGGGGATGATGGATGTGAATGAAGTAAAATTTGTACATATAGAAGAAGAATGCAAGACATATAACATAAGGAAGACACCCTTGATTAATGTGATAAAAGTATTCTTAGCAAAACAAACCAAATGATAACCAAATAATTATTGGTGATGTTAAATGATGTGAGATGGAATGATGAGATGTGTGTGAATGTGGCGTGTTTTGTAGTGGTATGTATATGAAGACAATCTTCCTTTTTATCCAACTATTCTTCTAAATCTTGCAGTATGATGTTGTTTTGTATTTGTAACCTCTGTGCGTATTGCCTTCTGGAAGGTGTTAAAGAATGGTTGGATAACAATGAAAATTTTATTGCTTGTTGTTTTAGGTGATTTTGTTTTTTTTGGAAGTTTTGATGATTTTTGATATTTTTAGATTTTTGTTGTTTTCAATTTTTTTTTGTGATTTTGGTGTTTTTGAATTTGATATTTTTTGGGGGGATCATCTAAGTATCAAACATTTGTTTGTTATAATCATCCTAAGGTCAGAAAATCGATGTTTGTTTTTGTATGTAAAGGGCTAGCTATGAGCTAGGCGTAAAAGGTGCGCAAATGAAGGATATTGATGGGTTCAGGTTCCTCGATTCCTCAAGAGTGGTAATTTTGTAGACTCCAATTTCGAATATTTACACGATAATAAACGGACCAAGTCAGTTGGAAGTAAACATATTGCGTAAATGAGGCAAAATATTTAAATTCTATTGATTTTCCTTGAGGACTAAATCACCTACGTAAAATTATTAAGGATGAACTTTGTTATTGTAGGCACGTTTGACCTTGTCCAAATAGACATGAAGATGCTCAAGCGTATTTATTCATCATTCATGAAGAAGGTTCAATTGATTAGGGTATGCTTACCGTGTGATGTCATCATTAATGAATTCTTGTAATGATGTGTAATGATAGGATTTCGAGCTCAAGGGGTAATGGCCTCGACACCATAGACTAGTGAAAAATGTGTGGTTTTGGTTGGTGTGCAAATACTCATTCAATAAGCCCATAATGCTAAGGGGAGTTGAAGGTGTTAATCTGTATGATTTTCCATAATGGCTATGATAGTCTTATTGGTAGCCTCAACTTGCCCATTACTTTGAGGATAGTAGGGTACTGAGAAACTATGCTGAATATTATATTATTGTTAAGTGCTCGAACATCCTTATTCTTGAAATGTGTGTCATTATCAGATATGATATTTGAGGGTATACCAAATCGACAAATGATATGATGGAGTATGAACTCCATAATTCAAGGTTCAGTTGTTTTGGTGAGAGGAATCGCCTCAACCCATTTGGTAAAATATCCAGTAGTTGTGATGATGAATGTATGGTGCCCTAAGGAAGGAGATATTTTTCCTATAAGTACGAGACCCCATTATGAGAAATGCCAAAGGGCTTTAATTGGTTGCAATTCTTGTGATGTTACATGAGTTAAATTAGCATGATATTGATATTTTGTATATTTCTTGATATATGTGCAATAGTCACATTCCATGGTGGATCAATAGTAACCCATGCACAAAATACACTTTGTGATGGCCATCTTACTAAAATGACCATCACAAGTTCCATCATGGGTTTGATATATGACCCAATTTACCTCTTGATATTTGAGGTAATGTAGGAGAACACCATCATATCTACGACAATAAAGAATATCTCCCAAGAGAGTGTAACGAGCCACTTTTTGCTTGAATGTGTGTTTAGCAGTCAAGGACAAATCGGTTGGGAGAGTACTTGTTCTTATGAAAACCTTTATTTATGAGAAGTCATTGTTGTATGGTTCTGTTTGAAAAAATTAATATTATCTTCTATCTAAGAAGATTCATGTTCAATAGTTGATTAGTCGACCTAGGTGTGCTATTGATTTCATACCATTCAAAGTGCTTAAGAAATTTATCAATAATCTATTTGTATTGCTTTAAACTGGGTATTTACATTCGTAGATCTCCTTAACTTGATAAACAATGAGTTAGAAGTCACCAAAGATACTAATTCATTTAATGTCTAAGGAAATAGTAGTCTAGGGTTCTAGGATTAGGGCTTTGTATTCCATGTTGTTATTTATGTAAGGGAAGTTGAGGGTGAATTACAAGGGCATAGGTGCTCCTTGAGGTGTGAATAAAACAACTCCAACACCTCCCCCTTGTTTGCACTTGGAATCATCAAAGAAAAAGACAATACTAGCATCATCCTTAGGTTCAACATGTTCTTCTTGCTCTATGATGTTGAAAATAGAATAATCAGGTAGCTTGATTATGAGCAGTTTATCATCTGGTAATGGAGCTTTAGTATGTTGATCTGCATAACTTGGTCTTTGATGGATTTTTGGATAATGAATTCGAGATCAAATTTCGTCAAAAGCATTATCTATTTGGATGTTTTGTTATTTATATAGGTGCAACCCATCATATACTGTAATGAGTTTTCTTTAGCCACGACATAGGTGGTATGGCTGATCATGTAGTATCAAATATTTTTAGTAGCAAAAACAAAAACTAAGCATAGCTTCTCGATGTATGCATACTTGGTCTCATAGCTCACCAAAGTGTGATTGATGTAATAAATAACTTGTTCTCTGTTGGATTCATTCTTTTCGTACAGCATGGTGCCAAGGGAAAAATCAATGGCAAATATGTGAAAATGAAATGGGACATCTATTCAAGGTGGTGTCAACACAGGTGGGAATGCAAGTTATTGTTTTATGGTGTTAAAAAAATCTTGACACTCTTGATTCCATGTAAAGGTAACCCCATTTTTCAATAGATGGTTGAAAGACTTGCATTTGTTTGATAACTGAGCAATAAAGTGATGGATCACTTGGATTTTTTCTTGTAAGCTACGTAGTTCTTTGAGATTCATAGGGAGTGGTATATTAGTGATTGCTTTGACTTTGTTGGGGTCAACTTTGATGCCTTGCTTGGAGACTATAAACCCTAAGAGTTTTCTTGATGTGACACCAAAAACACACTTCTTAGGGTTGAGTCTCACCTTATGTTTGAGTAATCGATAAAAACATTTATGCAAAGCATTAATGTGCTCATGAAGTGTTTTTGATTTGGCCAAGAGGTTGTATACATAATATTTAACTATTTCATGCATGTAATCATGGAAGATATAAGTCATGGCATGTTGATATATAACACCTACATTTTTTAGGCTAAATAACATGACTTTGTAACAAAATATCCCCTAGGGTGTTGTGAAAGTTGTTTTATGTTGGTCATTGAGATTAACATGGATTTGGTTATATCTAGAAAACCCATCCATCAAGGAGAGCATTTCATGGCCAGCGGTGGAATCCACGAGTGTATCAATGTTCAAAATGGGGAAGTCATCTTTGGAATATGCTTTGTTGAGGTCTCAAAAATTAGTGCAAATGTGTATCCCCCTATTAGGTTTGCTAACAAGTACCATATTGGAAACCCATTTTGGGTAGTCAATGGGTTCAATGAAACCCACATCTAGAAATTTTTTTAATTCCTCTTTAACAATGAGGGCTGTGGTAGGATAAAGCTTATGTACTTGTTGCTTTATTGGTTTGGCATCAGGGCTCATAATAAGATTGTGAACCACTAAATTAGGTCAAGACCTGACAAGTCTTTGTAAGACCATGCAAAAACTTGTTTGTAATCGATGAGAAGGGTGACAAAATGTTTCCACTCTTATGGGGAAAGACTCTTTCCAAGTTTAACGATTTAAGGGTGGTTCAGATTGGTTTTGAGGTCTATGTCGGTGGTGTCCTCAATGAGCATGTGGGAACCCTCCTCTAATTGGTGAGGAGTGGGAATGAGGTGGATGTCATTAGCTATATTTTAAAAAATGAGTGACTCAATATCACTCATTTCAACGTGATAAATGATAGATGAAGAGGACGATGAGGCAGGCAGAATGTAGACATTAGCTTGGTGGAGCAATTGGCTGGATGTAAGAAAATTGATAAGGGAAGGTGAGAAGAAAAAAATCTCAAAATCAATAAAACTTGGATTAATGTTGATGGGATTTGATAGATTGAATGGATTATGGATAGGTGTGAACAGGTGAATGGAGACCATGTTGATGTGTGGGATGGAAGGATTTGGAGGATTAAAGGGAGGGTTCCTAGGGGTATGCTCATGAGGAAGGAGTTGATCCAAGATGGGTGGACACATATTTGGTTAGAGTGGTGGCAATGGAGGTGGTAGATGTATTGGTGCATTTGGATGCTCTAGAGGAAGGAGCATGGAAAAAATTGGGAACTGGAATAGGGAATAGACATAGGTAGATATCACTATCATATAGAAACCTCAGTAGGGGGACTATGGGAAAATAGTCTTCTTCAAAGCTATCAAAATAAATTGAAAGTTTCTCCAGTAGCTTGTCTAATTTATCTTTTGAGGTATCATATGGTATGGTGTGGATGGTGGTAACTTGAAAAGAGCCTTTAGGCAATAAATGAACACACTCAGGGTTAGTGTACTCATCATCTCTATCCTCTTTGAGATCAAGGGTAATACATTGAAAATCTTCTTTGAGGAGGTCAATTGAAGAATGTCATTATACCCTAATCCAAATTTTTGTTCAGGGAGTTGATAGTGTGGTTTGATGATGTGATGACCTCCTTGCTCATAGCGACCAAGGACAAATCCTCTCCAACAAAAGAATCAAAATATCTAATAGCAAAGGAGGGATTTGATAATAAATCAACATTACCAAAAAATGGTGGTTTTGGCACATTATCAAGAGGTGCATTGGAGGAGGTATCAACTCCAACATACACAAAATTGGTAGAATTAGAGGCAGGACCCATAGAAATAATGGTGCCTATGCATAGGCAACCAAAATATTGAATTGATTCTATAAATGGAGGTATGAATGTGATGTTATGTACCAGATACTCGCCTATACTAGGATTGCTCATGTGAACTATGACTTGCATAGGTTGGTAAATGGATGTAGAAAGTGTTTTGACACCCTCTGTTGAATGGGATAATTATACAGATGAAGATGGAGTGGTGTACCTAATATTTATGGTGTTTCAAATGGATGAATCTACTGTGAATGAATTTGGAAGTGGTGGTGGTTCAGGTTGCATGGAGAAAGAAATAACTTAGGGTTCTATGATGGGGAGAAATTGGCAAAAGTTGAAGTGGAAGTTGTGGTAACTTGTCCAATGGTGGGTTGAGGTAATGGCTCTAGTTGCATGGTGGGGAGAATGTTTTGGGATTTTGATGTGAAGGAGGAGGTGGTGGTGGTGGTGATTTGGGTAATAGTGGGTGGAGGTGGGTAAGTGGGAGTGGTTGGTCAAGGTTGGTGAACAAAGGGACCCATTGACAGGAGAAGTGTGGGATACAAAGGTGTACATGAAGGTAGGCGATTGTTTGAAAGTGGTCAGATGTTCATGGAAGGTGTGGGATGGATGTGAGTACAAAAAGGGATACTTTGTGAAGATAAAGGTTGCTTAGGATGGGATGAATTTTATCCAATGTGAGGGGGTTGAGTGGAAGTGGAGGTAGGTGGATGGTAAGGTGAAGGTGATGGTGGAGACTGGGGACTGTATGAAGCAGTCGGGGTAGTGTAGTCAGTCGAGTGTGGTGAAATTGGGGTAAATGTGAATTGGGTAGTGTAGGATAGGTAGGTGGATGGGTAATTGGTGGTGAAAAATGTGGGGTAATATGATATGACATTGTTTGGGGGATTAGTTCGGGCAAAATCAGGGTAAGGTATAGATGTGTGGAAGGTATAGGAGGCTCATACAAGTTGGAGATCATGTGATAGTACTTGAAAGGTTCTGGATGCAGTGTACGTGGCCCTCATGAACATATTTGGAACAGTGATGTAATGTTGAGGGAACACATTGTATATCCTCAACCCATGGCCTTTCAAGCAAGATATTGTATTATATTTATTCTTCAATGATGTAACATAAAGTATGAATGATCTTCACACCTACTTGAATAGGTAGAAGAATCATCCCAAGTGTTGAGCACAAGGTATCATTAAAGTCAATTAGAGTGAAGGTGGATGAGGCTATATGTGAAGGTGGTAGGTGGAGGTGTTGGAGTGCAACAAAGGTGATGATGTTGATCGAAGAGTCAGTGTCGACCATAACTTTTTTGAAAGGCTTGCGGTCTATATGAGCCAAAATGTGCAATGGAGGATCAAGTACCTATATTAGTAAAGTTTTAATCTCATAATAATAGAAGGTAGTTGAAGGCTTCCTACAAGTTTTGATGGTGCCCACAATGTTTGTGAAGGCATTTGGATCTTGAGTTTGGAGGTCAATGGATTTAAAAATTTCCATCAATGCCTCATAATTTGGGGGTGATTGTTAAATGAGCTCATAGATTGAGAGTTTGGCCAATTCCATTCTAATGCTCTATGTGAGGTGATTTATAAAGGATATGACTAGTCATGGTGGTGAGGTATGGCTTGCACTGGTGGAGGTGGCAAAGTAGAGGATGAATGCATGTTGGGGGAAGTACTCGATTGCATTGGTTGATCAAGATAACATTGATTTATAGTAACAACATGGATCATCCCTACAAAGTTTTGATATTGTGGTATGCTATTGATGTGGTTAACTTGGTTGGGGGGTGTTGGAAATTGGTGGCACATGAAGTTTTTTATTTATCCTGTGTTGTGGTAAGGGGTCCTGATAAATACCAAGGTTTTGATTGGATAGCATGAGAGGACTATCTATGGCAATGACCCCCTTCTCAATAAAGTATTGGACCAAATTTTTAAATGTTATTTAATCATTGATATCATGACCCTTTTGCATATGGTAAACACAATAATGATACTCTTTGTATGATCTAGGCATAGGCCTATTGGGGTTTTCTAGTCTTATTTTTGGCAATGACATTGCTTGTGCTTCATAAAGTCATTGAAATATGACCGAATAAGGTTTAGAAAGTGGAGTGAAATTATGAGGAGGTCTAGCAGGATGCTTGGGATGGTTGTATGGTTATAGAGGATTTTGAATTTGAGTGGGAGGTGGTGTGGCATGGTATGTTGGTTGCTAAGGTAAATGTTGAAATTATTGGGGTTAAAATTGTTGTGATTACTGAGGTGGAGGTTGTTGAAGTTGTTTATTAGGAATGTTTGGATTGCTTAATACCACATGATTAACTTGATTGGGCTTGGATTGATTGTTGGAAGTACCTTTGGAATTATTTTTTGGCCATTATTTATTTTTAAGCTTTATTTCTCCCTCTTGGAGTTTATGTCTTAAATAGTCTTGGCTTGTGCTAAAGCCTCCTTAAGTGTGAGATATTGTTGGAGTTGTAATAATAGAGATATTGGTTTTGAATAACTCCTTGTAAATAATTGAGTGAGCTCCATGGTGGGGAGAGAAAAGGGTAGTTTTGTTATCACAAATCTCCATCGAGTATTATAATCCGAGATAGGTTCATCATCAAATTACCGAAGATTATAAAGATATGTCAATGTGGTTTTCTTTTTGACGATGAGGACAAAATATTCCAAAAATAGTTTGGCCAATTGTTCAAAATTATAAAGGTTATGCCTAGGAAATTAATTGAACCAATTTAAAGCTTCTCTCCCAAGGGATATCAAAAATGTGTGAAGCATGAGGGGATCAATTTCGTTGATAAGATAACATGCGTAGATAAATGTGCTCATGTGTTCTTTGGGGTCCTCCTTTCCCTTGAATTTTTTAAATTTTGGCATCTTAAATAGGGGAGGATATGGTGGTGATGGCATGGAAGGATGAATTGGGTAATTTTAAAGTTAATTGAGTGTTGGTTTTTGGTACCCAATATCAGAAACTTGTAATGCTAAACTATCGACCTTATCGGCCAAATAGTTGAAATACGTCTAGAGTAACCTAGGGGGTTAAATGAGGTGCATCAATTTGGAAAACCGAAGATGGATACTAATATTGTTGAGCATATTGGTGGTGGGTGTATGTTGGGTTGGATGATGGATTTTGGTTGAAATATTATTGATATGTGGGGGGTGATTGTTGGTATTGTTGTTGGTGTTGAATGGGTGGTTATTGGTGTTGTTGATGAGGTTATTGATGATGCTAAGTGAATGGAGGTTGGTATTGCTGGTGTGGAATGGGTGGATGTTGGTGTTGTTGATGCATTGGTTGATGATGGGAAGTAGGTGGATGTTGGTAATGCTAGTGTTGAATGGGTGGTGGTTTTTATTGATTAGGTGGTGGTTTATGATATGGTATGGGTGGAGGCTACTGTTGTAGAGGTAGTTGTTGGTATTACTAGAGTAGTGGTTGTTGGAATATGATGTGGGTGGAACCTATTGGTATTGTTGAGGTGGTAGTTGTTGGTATTGGATGGATGGCTACTATTGGTACTGTTGTGTGGGTGGCAGTTGTTAGTACTAGATGGGTGGTAATTTTTGGTGGTACTACTGAGGTGGTAGTTGTTGGTGGTATTGTTGAGGTGGTGGTTGTTGGTACTGTTGCATGGGCACAGGTTAACCATAGGCTTTGGAATATAGTAGTGGTCAGATGGATGCTAAATAAGTTTGGTGGTAGCTGGTAGGTGGTTGAGGTGGATGAAATGGTGGCTGTTAGTATCTACCAGAGGGATATTGTGGTTGCGAAGGTATTAAGGCCTATATGGTAGGTGGTCGAGTGGCCCATGGTGGAGATTGTATGATGAACAATTTTTGGGTTATTATGGAAGGTGGGGGGTTTAGCACTTGAGGTGGTAGTTAGAGTGGATGAGATGAAGTGGACAAAATGGATGTAGGTAAATGAGATGCCACATTAACATAGGCTTGGTGATATTAGTTTTGATCTACATATGTGGACATGTGGTCTGTGTAATATTGGGGATTAGATATCCCAAGTGGAAAGAATTTAGTAGGTATGCCATACTCAGGATGTGAATTGGCAGGATGAGTTGTTGGAGCATAAATCTGCTCTTGGGAAATGGGGGAAACTGAATAGGGTGAAATAGTCAGGGGTAGTAGGGATGATCATGATGAATCTGGTGGGGGAAAGTGTAGCAAGTGTGAACACTTAATTTATTAAGTGGTTATTTAGTGGCTAGGCTAGGTTAGAGTTGTCGGCTAAATTGTTTAAGTCAGCATGATATTTTTGAATTTCTCTTCTATCCTCCTTATCCCTCCATTCTCTCCTATATTCCCTCTTCTCCCTTATCACTCCACCTCCCTTCCCTCTTATTCCTCCAACCTCCCTTCATCTTCTCCTCCGACTTCCTCCCTTCCCGCATCTCCTCTAACCTCCTCTCCCTTCATATAAATTAGATGTATTTCCTATAGTTGGCGAATAATGTAATAGCTCTATGAGATATTAAATAAAGGATTATTTAATATATTAAATTTTCCTATTGCCACCTTGTCCTGGTTTCATATTTGGTATCAGAGCTAGGTCGGGCAAGCGTGTTGGGCACAAATCTTGAGGGCACACCGTGATCGAGGAGCCGAGAGCTGACGTGGCAAGCACTGACAGAGTGTTGACTGGGCAAACCAGGAACTGACATGGCAGGAGCCGAGAGCTAACGTGGCAGGAGCCGGTGGCAGGAGCTGATGTGGCAGATTGAACGTGGCAGATCGGGCGTGTGGTGACGTGGCAAAATTTGGTTTGTACACGTGGTGGAAGCAGTTTCGTCAGACTAAACACATGGCGAAAGCAGATTCATCACAGTAGAGGATAGAGTTGGAGAGTGATTTCCCGAAGGCAATCGAAGTCTTATGCGCTCGTGGGCATATTTGAAGACCAGCTTGCCTCCCTCCCACTGAATGTGGGATAAATCAACTGAAGTTTTTTTTTTTTAACCTGCCACTCGTAGATGGTATAAGGAACAGGCGATTCCTTCCTCTATCCATCGAAGCGCGTAGCACAGTTGGGCGAGTCCTTTGCTCGTGGAAGTGAGGTCCCGGGGTCGAATCTCGTCGGGGTTAGAAACAATACAATTTTTTTTTTCTGTTTTGTAAATTGTCGTAGATCAAGGATTTATTTATCCTTGTTGCCATACACCTACCACACCGGAGCCACGTGGTGCAGTGGCTAGACCTTCCGGGTAGAAGGCAGAGGTCTACAGGTCGAATCCCGTCGGGGATTTCGCAAAAGGAAAAAAGGTTTTTATTTAATTTTTTCATTATTTAGTTTTAATTAAAGTTTTTAAAAATTATTTAATAATTTCCATATATTTTTATTATTATGTTTTTTAAATAAACTTTTATTTAAAAAAAGGGATAATTAAAATATATATAGGAAATTGTTAAAAAAATTTCTAAGGGCTTTATTAAAACAAATTTTGGAAATTTTTTTTTTTTAAATTGTGAAAAGTGGAAAATTGTTGTTTTTTCCCGGAGGGCAAATTTTTGGTATCACAAATATAAGCAACTCAGCTGGAGTTTTGTTGTCGTAAGTGGAGGAGTCTGATTCAGTAAAAATCACCTAAGGGCTTTAAAAAAAGAGACGAGAAGTCTTTCGGAACGCCCGTTTAGCACGCCAGGGGCACTGCCCCTTGGAACCCCGTTCAAGGTTAAATATTTATGTTGTAATAGCCTCAACGACTGTAAAAGGGTGAAAATTTTTAACCATAGAGACTCTAATGAAGTTGTTTTTTGCATTGATGAGTAGATGATTAGATCAATCGGATGCTATAATGCATTGCTCTCTCTGTTGAGAAGAGAGACTCCTGATTCCTTTGATAGGAAAGTCCAGCAGAGTGGACTTCATACAGTGTTTTGTCAATTGGAAAACCAAGTGATAGCACATCAGAGAAAACCAGATTTCGGATACGAGGTAGATTCTAAAGATAATATCTTTGGGCAAAGAGTAGTTGAATCTGAGACAGTTGAAATAGTACCTGAAGGACAATCAAGTGACAGTTATACTCCTGCAGTGCCTGAAGTTGAAACGAGTGAGAGCTATACACCTCGCTCTCCCGATTCAAAACCGGAAGAAGCGAGGTACGAGGAGGAAAAAGAACTAGTGGAGGTGAAACCTACAATTGAAGAACGAGTTGTTCTCAAAAGGTGTCTTGAGCCAGTAGCAGCAACAAAAGAAGTCATTATAATCAGTGATGACGAAGTAGACAATTTCACCTTTCCAGTCTTGGGAAATCATCAAGAAGAAGAATGCCAAATTAGTGAGCATTTTAAGAAATCTAGATTTGATTTAAATCAGTGATCTATTTTGTACTTCTTTGTACAACTTATTTGAAGTTGAAATACAATTTGCTTTCTAAAATGGCTTCCAATACTAGTTTACCAATCCCTGAGTTCAATGGTGGTGATTACGAGTATTGGTCAATTAAAATGAAAACTCTGTTGATTGGCAAAGGTCTTTGGGATGTGATTTAAGAGGGATATACTGAACCTTCATCTGTTGAGTGGGGAGTTTTAAGTGTTGCTGATAAAAGGGCTAAAAAGGAAGCTCAGAAGAATAATTCTTTTGCCCTTTATCACATTCAAGCCGCCCTTGATAGAAGTATTTTCCCTAGAATAGCTTCTTTTACAACAACTGAATCTGCTTGGAATGCTTTAAAAGAAAGTTATAGGGGTAGTGACCAAGTCAAACAAGTTAAACTCCAAACCTTGAAAAGAGAGTTTGACACTCTTAATATGTAAGAAAATGAAAAGGTTGGTGATTACTGCGTGCGAGTGAAAGCCGTAGTAGATAAGATGGTCACTTTAGGAGATGATGTAAAGCTTGAAGTTATAGTGAAGAAAGTGTTGAGGACACTTCTTCCTAAGTGGAATTCAGTTGCAATAATTATAGAGGAATCTAAAGACCTAACTTCTGTCTTTTGAAACCCTCATTGGCTCACTTCTCTCACATGAGGAGAGATTACAACCAACTCCTTCCACAAGTTATGGAGGAGATGATAAAGCCTTTGCTTCTCAAGAAGGCAGAGGTAGAGGTCATGGCAGAGGAAGGTATAGAGGAAGAGGCATAAATAATCAGAGAGGTGGAACTCCTAACAGTGGAGGAAATCATAATAGAGGAGGATTTTCAAACAATAGTGAATAGCATAATAGAGGAGGACAGCAAAATAGAGGGAAAAAATCAGACAGAGGCAAAGGAGGAGATAAGTCAAAACAATCTTGCTACAATTGTGGAAAACTTGGTCATTATGCTCGTGACTGTTGGACTAAGACTTCACAAGGAGCTAGTAGCGACCAGAGCGATCGGCTTTGGAAACTTTGGAGAAGAGGAAGAGGCCACAAATCTCTTTCTCTCATATGGTCGAGCATATCGAACATGAATGATACATGGATCTTGGACACTGGGTGTTCAAACAATATGAGTGGCAAAGAAGAGCTCTTTGCTACTCTAAACTCCTCCTACAAATCTAGCACCAAATTGGGAGATGATAAATCATTGGCAGTTGAAGGCATTGGAGCTATGGCAGTTCCAACTAAAGAAGGAGTCAAACAAGTAAGTGATATCTATTATACACCCCATCTCTAACATAATCTTTTAAGTGTTGGTCAAATGTTAGAAAAGAACTACAAGTTGCTTTTTGATGAGGGTAAATGCACTATTTTTGATAAAAATAACAATAATAGAATCATTACTCAAGTGCCAATGACAAAGAATAGATTGTTTCCTTTAAAGTTTGGCCATCCAGGGGGAGATAAGTTAGCAAGTGTTGCTATTTCCAATCCAAGTGTTCTATGGCACTTAAGATATGGCCATTTGAATTCTGCTAGTTTGAAAATGCTGACTTCCCAAGCCATGGTCACTGGACTTCCTAAAGTTCGAGATATTAAAGAAGTCTATGAAGGGTGTGCTCTTGGGAAGCATGCCAGATCAAAGTTTCCTCATGGACAAGCATGGCGAGCCAGCTATCCACTCCAGCTAGTGCATACCGACATCTATGGTCCAATGCAGACATAGAGTCTGGGTAACAACTCTTACTTTCTACTCTTTATTGATGATTATACTAGAATGTGCTGGATATATTTTTTGAAACATAAGCATGAAGCATTTGAATGCTTTATCGATTTCAAAACAAGAGTTGAAAGTGAGAGTAGATATTTTGTAAAATGTCTTCGATCAGATAGGGGAGGAGAATACTCCTCTAATGAGTTTGTGAATTTCTGTAAGCAACATGGCATTAAGAGGTAGTTCAATGCTACCTACACTCCACAATAGAATGGTGTCATAGAGAGAAATAATCGCACCATTGTGGAGATGGCAAGGTCTATGCTTCAGACGAAGCATTTGACTAATTCATATTGGGCAGATGCAGCCAGGACTAGCGTTTATATCTTGAACAGAAGTCCTACTTCAAGTTTGGAAGGGCAGACACCTTACCAAGCTTGGTATGTTAAAAAGCCAAATGTTAAGCATTTCAGAGTGTTTGGCTCGCTGGCCTATTCTCACATTCCTAATGAGCTTAGGAAGAAGCTCGATCCAAAGAGTCAGGCATGTATCTTTGTAGGATACTGTGAGAATACAAAAGCTTACGGACTCTATAATCCCTCGGACTAGAAAGTTTGAGATTTCCGGAGGATGTGATTTTTGATGAAGGGGGAGAATGGGGTAAGCCCCAAATATTTAGTGATGTTGAATCCACCGATGTAGTTTCTAAGCGGGTGCAACAACGGACACCACGAAAGGAAAGCGGTCTCCTCCCGATCCAAGTTCATCTTCCGATTCCACTTCTTCACCAAGTCCTCCACAGACGATCCGTAAGTTCCTCACCAATGGACATTGATTCTCCATCCGGAGGTAAGAGAACTCTATAGTATCATCCATCATATCAGATGTTGGATAAAAAAATTTCAAGAAGATACACTAGGAGTCAAGCTAGTGAAATGGATTATGTTTTACATAGAATAGAAAGTATGCACCTGTATGGTGATGATGTCTGCCAGCAGGAACCTAGGGGAGATCAAGTTAACTATGCTTTTTTAAACTTGAACCTTCTAGTTATGAGAAGGCATGTACTCAAAAAATTTGGCAAGATGCCATGAAAGAAGGAGATAACCTCTATAAAAAATGACACTTGGGAGCTGGTAAAGCTTCCTAAAGGCAAGAAATGTGTTGGATGTAAGTGGGTCTACAAGACCAAGTTTAATGCTGATGGTAGCATTGAAAGGCATAAGGCGAGACTAGTTGCAAAGGGATTCACTCAGAAATATGGAGTTGATTATGAAGAGACTTTTGCTCCTGTAGCCGGACAGGAGACTATTAGAACAGTTCTTGCCTTAGTTGCACATAAGGGATGGAAAGTCCAACACATGGATGTGAAAAGTGCATTTCTAAATGGTTACTTGACAGAAGAAGTGTATGTTAAGAAACCACAAGGATTTGAAGAGAAAGACAAGGAATATCTTGTTTACAAACTGAAGAAGGCATTTTATGGCCTCAAGCAGGCACCACGAGCTTGGTACTCACGCATTGATGGGTACTTCAAAGAATTTGGGTTCACTAGAAGTAGCAATGAACCCACCCTTTACTACCTACAACAAGGAAATGACATCCTCATAGTTTGCTTGTATGTGGATGATCTCATATTCATGGGTAGTAATGAAAAAATGAATATGGAGTTCAAACACTCCATGATGAAGCAGTTTGAGATGAAGGATCTTGGCTTAATGCACTACTTCCTTGGAATGGAGGTTCATCGATCAGATACGGGGATCTTCATCTCGTCAACATAAGTATGCTGGGGACATGCTTAAGAAGTTTGCTATGGAGCATTGCAAACCTGTTGCAACTCCAGTTGGACATGGGATCCAATTAAGCAATGATGATAGAGCATCAAAAGTTGATGTGACCACTTTCAGAAGCATGGTTGGGAGTTTGATGTTTCTTGCCAACACCAGACCTGATATTTAGTATGTTGTTTCTCTTGTCTCTTGATTTATGTCTAACCCTTATGAGTTGCATTTGCAGGCAGCTAAGAGAATTCTCAGATATGTAAATGGTACATGGGATTTTGGAATCCATTACCATAAATGTAACACTATCAAGCTTGTAGGCTTTAGTGATAGTGATTGGGGTAGCAACATTGATGACAGAAAATCAACCTCGTGGAACCTGTTTTAGTCTAGGATCGGGACTAATAACTTGGAGTTCCAAGAAGCGATAGATAGTAGCACTATCTTCAACGTGGTCGAGTATATAGCGGTCACTCATGCTAGTACTCAAGCTCTATGGCTACGAAAGGTATTAGAAGAAATTGGAGAGCAGCAAAGTGGTCCAACAAGGATATTCTGTGACAACATTAGTGCCATTCAATTGGCATACAATCCTGTCCACCATAGTAGATCAAAGCATTTTGATATGAAGTACCATTTCATCAGAGATATGGTGGAAACTAAAACTGTTGAGCTTCACTATTGCCACACTTTGGAGAATGTTGCGGACATCTTCACCAAGGCGCTGGCTAAAGCTCAATTTGTAAAGCCGAGAGACTGTCTTGTCAGTCCTCTCACCTTTAAGGGGGAGAATGTAGCAAGTGTGAACACTTAATTTATTAAGTGGTTATTTAGTGGCTAGGCTAGGTTAGAGTTGTCGGCTAAATTGTTTAAGTCAGCATGATATTTTTGAATTTCCCTTCTATCCTCCTTATCCCTCCATTCTCTCCTATATTCCCTCTTCTCCCTTATCACTCCACCTCCCTTCCCTCTTATTTCTCCAACCTCCCTTCATCTTCTCCTCTGACTTCCTCCCTTCCCGCTTCTCCTCTAACCTCCTCTCCCTTCATATAAATTAGATGTATTTCCTATAGTTGGCGAATAATGTAATAGCTCTGTGAGATATTAAATAAAGGATTATTTAATATGTTAAATTTTCCTATTGCCACCTTGTCCTGGTTTCATAGAAAGGGGACCATCGTGGAGGGAGGGCTCATGTGGTTTCAACATCGATGAGTGTGATGTGGGGGTTGAATGGGGATACAAGAGTCCCTAAATAGATGGATTGAGGGATGCTAGTGGGGGTGTGACGGTAAGTAGTACCCAAGATGTGTGTCTCAGGTGGGTTGGTGGTGTGATGATGGGTGTAGTTGGACAAGCTACCTTGGGATCATTGTGAGGCTACCTCCTACTGAGTCAGAGGAGCGGTGGATGGATGGGAGGTCTTACTAGATTAGTCCATTATGTATTGGGATGTGGTTTGGGCTTGAGCTTGAACTTGACTTCGAGTCAAGACCATAAGCTTAATGGGAGATGGATGAAATGTGGATTTGAAGGTGTGATGGTGATGGTGTTTTGTGAGGGTGGATTTCACTATCTACATAAAACAATAAAGCAAACAATAGTTTTAATTTTTTTTTGTTTCAATGTGTTAATGTTTTGCTGATGTTTTGAAACTATTTTTTGCTTTTTGAAATTTTTTGTATCTTTTTTGTTTTTTATTTTATTTTATTTTGTCTTTGATTTTTTTTTCTTTTTTTTTCATGTGTTTAATGAATCTAAACCTAAACTAAAAATATGGTGGTGGAATGAAATCTAACCGGGTGTGTTTAGGCCCACCTCTATTACGAGAAGTGGTGCAAAAATGGTTGAAATGGCTTACTAGGATGGTGATTGTGGCTTAGGGTATCCTATGGGAATAAATTATCCTCTCAAAAAAGGTAATGTTGCCTAACTCCTGCTATTGATCTACCTAGACTTTCGCTTCACCCTCTGGCAGACTCGGATAGTGATAGCTACGAGTCCACTAATTATTAAACCCCATGAGCAAAGGGGTATATAACCTAACCCACCTCGAGATGATCTCAAGAGTGGGGAATTTCTCAATGATGAAGTTTAGAAAACCACTTGTGGGGGCTACTACGGTTTCTAAGGGGTAAGCCAACGGAAGGAGATGAATTCCAACATCGTTGGTCTCGATCGACGGTTGGTGATGAAATCCAACATCGTCGATGTGTGCAAGCCATGCAAGTGTGTGATTTGAGTTTTTTTCTTTTTAGATTTTATTTTATGTTTTAAAAATGCCTAAGTTATAACATGAATTTTATCTAAGTGCAATATTTATGAAATCTAGAAAGGTAGCATCTACCCTATGCTAAAAAACAAGTGAAAATAATGATTAAGTAGGAGAAAAGAAAGTAAACAATATTTTGAAAAGCGTTAACTCCAATTTAAAATAGAATGATAGAAATCCCCCTACCTATGGTCCTGCACTGTATTGAAGGTCGAAGATGGTTGGTGAATGTGCTTTGGGATTGTCTTAGGTCAAACGATTTTTGTTATGAGGTCATCCTAGGTCGAGCGGTTTCTTTTGAGGTCATCTTTGGTTGAACGATTTTGCATTGAAGATGCCCTGGGTCGGACGATTTTTCCTATGTGTGCTGATTAAAACCTGTGTAAAACCAGAAATAATAGAATAGTTAGAATTTTCTAGAATGCAAAAAATAGATCTATACTAAGCATAAAAACAATGAATAACCTAAGCTATTGCACAAAAAACAAAATCAAGGAAAAGGTCCCACCTTGATTGTCATCTTGTAGACGATAAAAAGACACACCATTGCAAATATAAATAAAGTAGGAAATACAATTTTTTTTTTTGTCCTCTTTTGATTATAGATAAACCATCGTGGGTTGTACAAATATCTGAGGGAGTGATTGCTTTTTACAATATATGATGTTGCAATTGTCCTTTCGCTAAAGCATTTGATGGGCAATTTTTTTGTGACTATCACTTCACTAGATCTGAGGAGTTTGAGGGGTCTATGTTTGAGCCTGCATTTGTATGTTATGGATATCGACTATCAGAGGGACCAACAAATTTATATTCTAATAAATTGAGGGTAGGACGACTTTGACCTACGACCATCAGGGATTGAATGATCATGAGCTGGGGTATCCTACTGTTGCTGAAAGCTGGATCAGGTGGATCTAGAGGATTTGCATTTGGATCTGGTGTCTAAATCAGATAGAATTGTAGGATCAAATCTGGATCTGGTGGTTGGATTTGTAGGATCCACTGGCTTTGGTTCGATGTCTAGATCTATGTACCTATGCACAAGTTAACTGTAAACCTATTAGTAATATATGTTGGGCCTCTCAAAGTGAGATACAGATTAAAAATTATTAAATAGAATGCATAAAATATGTACTAATGTATGAAATAAAGGTGAATGTAGATCGATTTTACCTTCCTTTGTTGCCATTGTTGTTGATGTGATATGTCACATTGTATTGTGCAATTTCTAGAAATATTTGTGCAGGTTGGATGTAGACCATCTATGTCTAGATGATCATGATTCAAGACCGTCCAAGGTCAAACAACCATAGACTATGGTGTCCTATCACTATCGAAAGTTATATTTGAACCTATGGAATGTTATGATCGATGATTGGTATAATATGGGGATGGTTGCATGTGATAACTCGGTGATTGGATGTGAATTTGGCTCAAATTTTCAATAGTATTTGTGTACCTATATCATACTCATGCTTAATGGGGACAAAGGGGGTGCATTTATAGAACTTTTGAGGGGAATGGATGAGGTGGTGACTCACTAGTTAAGTGGTGTGACTAGAAGTCTTCCCTTTACATTGATATTATCACAAAGGATGCATGCTTGCAAAGGAGGATATGTTTACCTCGTAATTATCACCAAGTGTTCACACCTTAGAGTTATCACCAAGAATACACATGTGAATTGAAACAAATGTGCTTCTTGGAATATTCACCAAACATGTAGGCATAGTGAACTGGATGTGCACATTGAAATGAGTGTGCAAGCTAAACTAAGTGTGGAATATGAACTGAGTGTGCACATTGGAATTGAGTGTGCAATCTAAACTGAGTGTGCACATTGGAATAGAGTGTGCAAGCTAAAATGAGTATGCAATCTAAACTAAGTGTGCACTAAAATATCTAAGGTGAGTATGGAGGTACAACTGCGAGATGTGGCAACTGCAATATATTGAAGTTCATTTTTGGATAAGGGTAAACCTTTCTTGCACATAATCAGAAAGGGGTATGGGAGGTGGAACTGAAGTGAAGTGGAGATGATGTGGGAAGGGAATACAACGATGAATGTTTTCCTAAGGAGGGGGGTAAAGATGTGTAGCCTAGGCATTAATTAATTAATTAATACTTAGGTGAATAAATATTTAATTAATATTAAACATACTAATTAATTGTGATTAGTTAATTAGTATTTAAGGTGCTTTATTTTGGTGTCTACGGGAAATCAATTACTAACACTATAACGAGTACATGCCATACAATTGTGTATGATATGAGAAGTAGAGGTGACACCTAATTTTCTATAGGGGTAGAGCAAGTGAATGGTTATATGTTCAATAACACATATGTAGTAGATGCAATATTTATGAATGTATGTATGCTTACTTATTTGTTATATCCTTCATTAGTGAAAGATTTTAAAAATTTCTTAGCAAGTAGATTCTACATGATTGGGATGATGAGGATTGCATGAGAGTGTTGAGAATGTGCTAAGAGGTAATATCTAAGAATAGAAATATTAAAGTCATTGATGCTCTCATTATCAAGGATGACGGAGACAAAGATAAATAAGAAAAATAATGTGTAAGACATATGGGTGTTGATTGGGATATGAAGACAATGGCATTAAACGCACGAGAAAAGAAGAGAGAAGAGAAATTTAAATTACTGCTCATGTAAGTTGTTTTAATGATTATGTCATATTTAAATCACCTTACCATTAGCCACTATGGGTTTTGATTGGGATATGAATACAATGGCATTAAACGCACGAGAAAAGAAGAGAGAAGAGAAATTTAAATTACTGCTCATGTAAGTTGTTTTAATGATTATGTCATATTTAAATCACCTTACCATTAGCCACTAAATAAAGTGTCCAAATCCTCAAGCACTTAGATAATATTTTATTTTTTTAGATTTTAATATATTCTCTTTCAGATAGATCTTCAACTTGTACAACTATGTTTGTGTTCTATTCTCTTCTATAGTGAGAATTTTATCCCACTCAGGTATGAGAAAAAATTTCATTGCAAACTATAATTATGTGCATGCATGCCTCAATATTTAACAAAATATACTCTCACATATTAAAATACCTTTAAAATATCTTGTACATTGTACTTTGTTTTCTACTTTTTAAACGGTAGAATATATTTCCAACAAAGTTACCTTCTCTCAAGTTATTAAGTTTATCCTATTCCTTTGCACCAATCACTATTAAAAAACTTCAATCCAATTGTCTCTATGTGAAAAATATTTCTATTGAGGAATAAGGAAAAATTATTTTCCAATAAAGTCATCAAAGAGAATAAAATTATGTAATTTTATTTCACAAAAAATATTAGATTTCACAATATTTTCCAAAGTAATATTAATCAACACATTACCTCGAAAAGTAAAGATAACCAATAGATAGAATACACATGATATAAAGGGTGTTTATAGAAACTCAAATAATTTCACCATTGAAATATAGTTACACTCCAATCGATAAAGAGATGGTTGGTAGGAAGAGATATAAATATCCAATTACAAATCAATAACAAAAAAACTTCTAGAAATACAACAACAATAACAAATTAATAATGCACAAAAGGATACATACACTAGAACAATAACACATATTCAATGCCAAAAATCTATAATGCAAGTAACACATTTCTAGATTCTAAATCAATACAAATCCCAACCATTTAGAGAGGATAAAGTCTTATAGCCACTTGGAGAGGGCAAACTATCATATGCACAATAGAAGTGACTTAACATTACAAGCATAAAAGATGATCTCCACTATATGACATGACTTATCTATTTATAGACTAAATCAAACAATAAACCTAACCCAAATGCTCAAGGGTTAACTAACCTAATATTAGGACCCAATCTTAAGTCGTTACATGGATCCCCCTTAGAAATATTTATCCTCAAATCTAGAAATGACTAGAAAATGCTCTTAGGCTCCCATACCATATCGTCTTCTGGAAGCACTTCATAAATATTGATTTGACAAGTTGTTACCATAAAATTCAAATTAAAGAAAGGGATGAGTGGAAGATTGTATTTAAGACTAAGGATGGATTGTATGAATGGCTGGTCATGCCATTTGGGCTGACAAATGCACCCTTCACTTTTGTGATTGATAAATAAAGTCCTAAATATTTTTATTGGTAAGTTCATGGTGGTTTATTTAGATTATATTTTGATATTTAGTAGATGTAACGAAGATCATTTGGTGCTTTTGATATTGGTTTTGTAAAGGTTGAAAAAATAATAGTTGTTTTTCAATTTTGAAGCTTTATGAAAAAATATTTAGTTCATTTGGGCTTTGTTATTTCACAAGAAGTCTTGTGGATGGATCCCAAAAAGGCAAAAGCTATTGTGCATTGGCCATAACCAGAAAGTATGTTTGAGGCAAGATGTGTCCATGGTTTGGAAATGTTTTATAGAAAAAAATTAGTGGATTTGTGCTCCAATCATGGCTAAAATAAAGGGTAATAGACATGAGTTCAAATTGACAATTATATCAAAGAATAGTTTTCAAATCTTGAGGGAGAAGGTAACAAAACAATTAGTTCTAGCTTTGTCATATTTAAATGTCTTTCAAGTAGATTGCAATGCAAGCAGGACAACTATAGATAGAGTTTTAAGCCAAGAAGATAAGTCCATTGCTTATATCAGTGAGAAGTTAAATGAAGCCAAGATAAAGTATTTAGTTTATGATAAAAAAAATTATGCTATTGTGCAAGCACTTAAGAAGTTAAGGCATTACTTGTTACCAAAAGAGTTTGTGTTGTTTATGGATCATCATGCTTTACAATTCATTAATAGCCAAGGAAAATTGAAAAAAAGACATGAAATGGGTGGAGTATCTTCAAAGTTGAGAACTTTTTTTGAAGCATAGAAGTAGTAGTTCAAATCAGAAAGTTGATGCCTTGAGTAGAAGTTTGTTGATGAATGCAATGAGGATTGAAGTTGCTAGTTTTGATGCTATGAAAAAAATTTAAGCCAATAACTTGGATTTCAAAGAATCTTGGGCAACATGCAATAACCCTACTGCAAGACATATAACACCATGGATTGATTATTTTATCCAAGAGGGATTATTATTCAAGGGGCAACAATTATGCATACCACAAAGCTCAATGAGAGAGAACTTGATAAGAGAAAAACATAGTGGAGGACTTGTTAAACATTTTGGAGTAGATAAAACCATGGGACAACTTTATGAAAGTTATTATTGGCCAAGAATGAGTGTGGATGTAAGAATATTTGTGCAAGGTTGTCAATTTTATCACCATGCAAAGGGAAGAAGCCAAAACATTAGATTGTATCGACCATTACCAATACTAGAAAGGCCATCGAAGGACATAAGTATGAACTTTATTCTTGAATTACCACGAACAAAAAGAGGTAATGATTCTATTTTTGTTGTTGTTGATAGATTTTTAAATATAACTCACTTTCTTCCTTCTCATAAAATGAATGATGCTACTCATGTTGCTAATTTGTTCTTTAGAGAAGTTGTAAGATTGTATGGTTTGCTAAAAATATTGTATCAGATAGAGATACTAAGTTCATAGATCAAATTTGGGGAACTTTATGGAAGATGTTGGACACAAAATTGAGTTTTAGTTAAACTTATCATCAACAAATAGATAGGAAAATCAAAGTTGTGAATAGAAGCCTTGGAAATTTATTGAGGGGCTTAGTTGGTAAGAAATCGAAGTTGTGGGATACCATCTTGGCACAAATGGAGTTTGCATTTAAGAATTCAATAAATAGAAGTATAACCAAGATTCTATTTCAAATTGTGTATGGAATCCATCCAAGAGGAGTGGATGAGTTACAAAGTACAACTAATTTAAGGAGGCTAAATGGTATAGTGAAGGACTTTACTAATTACATGCATGATTTTGGGAGGTGAATGATGATTTTGAGAAGACTACTATGAGAAACAAGTAACATGTTGATCTCAAGCGTAGAAAACAAGGACTTTAGTCTGGGGACTTGGTTTTGGCACATTTAAAAAAGGAAGGGTTTCCAAAAGGATCTTACAATAAGCTAATTGGAAAATGATTGGTCTTGAAGAAATTTGTAGCCAATTTTTATGAAATTGAACTCCTAAAAGAAGTAGACATATCATCAATTTTTAATGTTTCTAATTTGTATCCATAGTATGACAAGTCAATAAAAAGTAATGAAGATATCGCTTATGATTTTTTGAAGGAAGAGTGGGTAAAATAGTTGTCATAGAAAGATAAGGATGAGATTGAAGGAGTGATATATTCTAGCATGGACAAGAGGACAAGATGCAAAGACTATAAGTGAAAACTTTGGGCAACTAAAGAAGCATCGTGCATGAATTCTTTCAAGGTAGCTAAATATGAAATCTCGGTTGAGAATTTCATAAAATATTCATGAGCTTTTTCTCATGAAACATTTCCTCTTACCTGATGTATATGATGCAGGATCATCTTGATAAAGATTATAATTATATATAATAATAGTAATAAGTTATTGTTACCATTCAATTGTTGTTGTTGTACAAGTGTTGCTCCATTCAATTGTTGTTGTTTTTGTGTAATGCCCTACCCCTTTCGAAGGCAAATAAATTTTCCACCCAAAGAGGCAGGTTTCGATCTTGGGTTCCAAACTGAAAACTTGAATGTCTTGTTTGTTGATTGCTTTGATATCACGTGATTTATGCAAATATGAATTTTTTATACTTTTTGCAATAATACAAATTCTGGAAATAAAAATAGCAGCAAACTAGAAATGCTTGTATCTTAAAAACTACTCCTCCAATGACTACGAAATTTAAGCACAAACTTCTTCTAATGATATTGAGCAAACCCAATGAAGGAAATTGTACAAGGATAAGTGTACCCAGAGATCTAAAGGCCTGATATAATTCTGGAAGTTAACACCAACAACAACAAACTTATATATTCATTAAATATGCTTGTAATACAATTTCTCCAACATACTAATTGTTGTTTGGCTGTCCAACAAAGAGAAGACCTCATACAACACAATGAATACTCCAAATGGGAGGCGTTTGGCCTCAATAAGTGCACGCCCTTCACTTCAACTGGTACGGCCTATTAAAAACCCTTCACAAATGACATAGATCCCTTCCAAACTACTGAAGTGTACGACTGATAAGCTGATCAAAAACTATGAATAATCAGCAATACAAGCTTCTTCAAAACCCAAGCAATCTAATTCAAAATAGCCTCTAATGGTTTGGCCTCACTAGAAACATCTGCAATCTGAAGTAACTCTAAAAATGGCACCAAGTGCACCCCAAAACTCATCAACAACCTGCCACTTTGAAGCTCAAATCATTCCCCATCACGGAAATGCCACAATCACTCCAAGGATATCTTGCAATCCCAAAAGTGATGTTCCTGCTGGAGGGTTTCGTCTCCAAACAAGCCAAATCTGCCCTTGCCTGTGGTTTTTCGTCACAAACAAGCTGGATATCTTCCTGCAAACTCTGCTGCAAGCAAGCTCCTTTCTCCAAACATGAAATGTAATAACCAAAGATGTCTTCAAATGCTCTCACAACCTCTATTTATTCTTTTCTCGAGCTGGTCGACCCAATGTGGGTAGAATGTGGGATTAAACTTCTTTCTTTTTTACTTGCTTTATGTCAATAATTCATTTACTAATGAACACATATAATGACTTAACTCCACAATATCACTTAATCATATTATAATCTCCCAAAGTGGCGTCCAAGCTAGGCATTAATAAAACCACATTAAAATATACATTATTTCCTTCAAAATGAGTACTCATAAGCCCCCTAACAAATTATAAAGTCATACTTAGGAGAATAATATAATAATTTAATGACTTTATAATAATTATAACTTCGATGATTAAAAACTCCATGACCGCTCATCCAAACTCACATCCGAAGATAGAAATGAGTACCCATTTGGCCAAACTAGCCACTCGTAGGACTTCCGCTCCGCCCAAAACCAACTTACTAAAAATAGTAAGTTCCCTATACTAATAACCAAACGGGTCTAGTCAATCAACTGAAGATATATCTGGATACCCAATTCGATGAAGAACAACATTCTACAATCAATTCGGCCAGAAACCTGAATCACCGACTTACTATAAATAGTAAGTCCTCCCTCAAATCTCAGAATGTCCCCAAAAAACTGGCATCCAAAGGCATACAACCATCTGGCGAAACCCCAACATCCTCTGAGAGCATTCTCACAAAAGATAAGCCTGGAAAGGGACATTACAGTCCTCCCTCCCCGAGATTGCTTGTCCCCAAGCAATCCAATCTCATCACATAACAATCTCAATGACAACTGCCATGTGATCCCTGGATCCCAGATGAACCGAAGAGCTCCATATCTCCAACTGAGATAAATCTTGCAACTTCCTGAAAGAACTTCCCTCCATACTATCTGTATGCCGGGATCCCAAATGAAACTATAGAATGACTCACTGTAAAGCTGTTGCTCAACCCTGTCAAAAATGACCCAGTCAAACTGCACTAGTTGATGAAGCAACCCGAAATGCAAACCAATACCCGGGTCCCATAGCCAAGCTGGTAACCTATCATTCCTCACAACTGGAAGCTTCTGTTGTGCCACACTGATTACAACTGAACTACTCTGTAGCCCAATATGAAACTCATCAAGATCTGATATGCTGGGGAACCAACAGAGAAATGATTCTGCATCTGAAGAAGAGATCGCCTCATGCCAATGGGATACAAAAAAATTTGTATCGCAGCTCTTCTTCTCATTTGAATATGTCATGAATAATTTCTCCATATGTGAACTGAAAGAGAAATGGTGAGCATACCTCCCAATGCAATCCATGCGCACTTCTCCGACAGGCTCTATGGGAAACTCGGAAGAATCACCCTCACCATCCATTATGCATGAATCGGGAGAAGTTTGATCAACTTCAGAAGTTGCATCACCCTCACTGTTGTTACTATGCAACTCTCCGTCACGTCCGATCTTATGAACCTCTTCGATCAACGGTTGGATTATTGTGCACCTTGTATCACGTTCTGCACTCTTTGAAGTAGTCATGACAGGTGATGAAATTCCCGCTTGGTCAAGAGAGAGATGAGCTAAACTCAGCTCCAAGCTAAGCTCATAAATGAATCTCTCTCTCTCGAGTGTTTGGACAGCCAAGTCCCTATCTGCCAACAACTGTATATAATCAGATTTTATCACTTCCAAAGCTTGCTTAACAGTTTGCATTTTGATTGTTTGTGCACTAGTAATAGAGGAACCATCTATCAACCCCTCATGTCTATCCTTGAGTTGGGCTGTCCACAAGAGATACTCCACAAATTGATGTGTGCTATCCAAAAAAGATAAAGTCTTAACAATTTTTTCATCTGTAACCTGCAATTTATCCTTCCAAGTTTGCTTTGCTTCTGGTTCTAAATCGCAATCAGCAGCACACAAGAATTTTTCTGATTTGTTATACTTAGCATGATGATCAAAATTATTATCCCTCTTAACACTACATTCCCCAACTACATAAACTGAAGTTAGGTCTGATTCATTCTCATCCCAAGAGTCATCAACAACTGTTGTTTTGAAATCAGCTAACTCCTGGTCCACACCTCTATTGTATACTTCTCCTGAAGTGGATCCGCAAGATGAATTAACTTCATCTTCATCGAAATCAGCACCATGATCAAAAGGAAATTCATCTCCACTCTCCAATCCTGGGACCTGTGGGTTATCCGGTTCACCATCCAACAACCTGTTGATCCTCTCTATCTCTGAACTCAAAGAAGAATCATCATAAACTTCCAATTCATCGTACTTAGGATCTTCAGGAACATTGTAATGGTCATCAGAATGGTTACTCAACCTGCTATAACTATCAATGGATTGTTCTGCATGTAAACCCACAACTACTGCCTCATCATCAAGTTGCTCCTTGACCGAGTCATCCTGAAACTCTGATATGCGTTCGTCCTGTGACAAACTATCTTCTAGCAACTCATCACTACTTAAATCATTTTGAGTCACTATATTGTTTACCTCCTGAGATGAAGCATCAATTATCCATTCAACTGTTCCGCTGTCCTGAATCATAGATGGCTGCAACAAATTACTATCATAGTTAGTTTCACAAACATGACCGAATGTCCACTCCTTTCTGCAATTGAAACATCGTCGTTCTCTCCTTAACTGATTTTTGCTTATGTGAGGAGGTCTTATATCCTGTGAAACTTTCGAAGCTACTACTTTACCCACCAACTTCTATTTCCCTTTGTCAATTCTTGTTGGGACAACAAGCTCATCCTTTTTAGTTTCAACTACTAATGGTGGCTTCAACCACTTAGGATGACGTTCTAACAGTGTTGTAAAATTTGTATCCTGATCTTGAAACCTTTGCATCAGCTCTATCATAAGCTTCTGAACGGTAGCCATTACCAACGCACTACTGCAACTGTGAAACCCACGATACTACAACTGCTTATTTTTGCCCTCTTAATTAAACCTGTTCATAAAGACTCGACTTCTCCAGAAAGAATGCAGAAGTCAATTTGCCCAAGACAACCCCTCATCCGCCTGACTGAAGATTGTTGGGTCTCATTAAATGCTAGAAGTCACCAATTTATTCATGCAATTACCTTGAATTCTCTCCAACGGTCCATATACAAACAAAATGTATTGCCCATGATTCCAACCAAGTTACGGGAACATCATAAATAAAATGCCGAAGGTATAAAATGAGCACCTGCGATCAATATTAAATCAACCTGTGAGTTTGTAGTTGCCCTTGCAAGGTACAACTTCACTCCAGTCGCCCTTAATCACCATGGTTCTAGACTCTAAGAATCTCAACAATGAAGTCGCCCAAATCAAGAGGATGCCAAACTGTATAGGGGTCGATTAACTCCCAAAAGATTATGCCAGGTTTGAAACAAATCGCCCTGAACAAAGGCTACGATCTGGGCATATTAAAACTATTGTTAAAGTCAACGATTCTATCCCAGACTAACACGCCTTTCTGGGATATCACGCTCCGTTCTAGCAAATTCGGCCAACAGAAATAAGAACACAATGATTAATCAATTCCAAGGTAATCTGAAATAACTCCAAATGCCAGTGATTGGTATGAAGCAACCAAAATAACATTTAATCGATAGTCTGATAATTAAAACTATGAAGTTTGACCCTGAGTGTTATCCCTACTCATCTTCCAGTATAGGCTACGACTGGCCTAATATATGATATTCTCATCATACAACAAAGTCTGGAATTATAATGTAGGTATTTCCTCATTCAACCAATTCAAACCCTAAAGAAATCTCTAAAACTGAATCGTTCAAACAAATTTTACTGAAAACCTCAAACCATTATCTGAAGAAGACCTACAAATTTTGCAAAATTGATAAGCCCTAATGTGAACCCTGAACAGGCTGGCAGGGTAGAGCCTAGGCTCTGATACCACTGTAATGTCCTACCCCTTTCGAAGGCAAATAAATTTGCCACCCAAAGAGCCAGGTTTCGATCTTGGGTTCCAAACTAAAAACTTGAATGTCTTGTTTGTTGATTGCTTTGATATCACGTGATTTATGCAAATATGATTTTTTTATACTTTTTGCAATAATACAAATTCTGGAAATAAAAATAGCAGCAAACTAGAAATGCTTGTATCTTAAAAACTACTCCTCCAATGACTACGAAATTTAAGCACAAACTTCTTCTAATGATATTGAGCAAACCCAATGAAGGAAATTGTACAAGGATAAGTGTACCCAGAGATCTAAAGGCTTGATATAATTCTTGAAGTTAACACTAGTGTTGTGGTTGATCCACAACACACCCCAAAATTGGGGACCCACCTTTTTGCAGGCTTTCAGGGAAGGATCTCAGTGACCCAGATGCCAGAATTGAAGAAAAAGAGAAAATGCACAAGTGTAGAAAGGGGTCGCGAAATCGCGACAGGTAGCGAAATCGCGACATGTCGCGAAATCGCGACCGAAGCCGGAAAATTGTAGCGAAATCGTGACATGTCGGAAAATCGTGGTCAACGCGGTCAACGGCAACAAAACAGAAAAAGTGTCACGAAATCGTGACGTGTCGGTGACCAGGATGAAAAGGATGTCGCGAAATCGTGACATGTCGCTGAGGAGAAAAGAAAAGGTGTCGCGAAATCGCGACATGCTGTTGAGAAGAAAATAAATGATGTCGCGAAATCGCGACACGCCGTTGGAAAAGGAAGAGAATGGTCGCGATTTCGCGACGAGTTTTGCAGAAACGTACGGATGATGAAAGGTGTCGCGATTTCGCGACGCATTTTGGCAAAGTTGTACGGTACAAGGAAGATGTCGCGAAATCGTGACGGAAATGAAAATCAGGCTCGAAGCAGAGAAGTGTCGCGATTTCGCGACGTGTTTTGCCAAAGCGTACGGACGGATGAAAATGGTCGCGATTTCGCGACGTGTTTTGCAAAGGTGTACGAACGGAGAAAATGGTCGCGATTTCGCGACGTGTTTTGGCAAACTATACGGACGAAGAAAATGGTCGCGATATCGCGACAAGTTTTGCCAAGGCGTACGGAAGATAAAAGCGGTAGCGATATCACGACAGGTTTATGGCAAGGCGTTCGAAAATAAAAGCGGTAGCGATATCGCGACGGTTTGTCGAAAGAGGGCAAGAGGATGATAATGGTCGCGATGTCGCGACGTAAAGTTGCCAAGGAGGCCCGACAGAGAAATGGTAGCGATATCGCTGCCATATTTGGAAAGAAGACTCGAAGCTGAAAACAGTAGCGATATCGCTACGAAAAGCCGTTGGACGCGTACGGACGAGAAAGACGTCGCGATATCGTGACATGTCGCGATTTCAACGGCTAAGAAGGTGAACAGGCGGACTTGCAGTTTTGTCGGGTTCTTTCGCAGGAAAGCGTTACACAGGGCGCAGAAAAGCAGGACACGTGGCGCACAGGTGTCAAACTTGCAGAGGCGTTACATGCAGAGATGAATTTCGAGGCGTTTTCAAATTTGAGCGTGAATCAAAGCGAGAAAAAGCAGGAATTTGAGGGGTCATGTGCAGGAAGGTGAAATGAAGCGACAGAGAAGATCGAAGAGCCGCGTCAAACATTATAAGACCAGAATTGCAAATCGAAGAAGGGGTTGGAAATTGCCGAATACGGAGTTGCAGAGACGAAAGCTTTGTGCTATTCTGGGCCCGTACTTGGGCAATTTCCTTCTTTTTGTTCTGGGATTTTCTTTTACACCTGGAACATTTTTGAATGTAATCGAGATATCATTTAAATACAAATACCGAGAGTTGGCATCTTATTGGATGAGAAAGAAGGAGTAACTTTTGCATGCATGATTTAATGTTTATATTTCCCTTCCAGATTTCTTAGGTTTTTAGGTGAAGTTAATGCAAGATCTCTTGGTTGCTTCATGCGAATGCCTATTTTTTGGAATTACCACAGAAACCCTCGAGACTCGCACCTGGCCTATTTGGATTGTGTGGATGTGCAGGTTCATTAGGTTAGGTTGCATGTAGAAAGCCTCAGTATCTTCGGTTTCATCCGATTAATGACAACTTTCTGACTGTAATCTATTCTTTTGTTACTTTTGTTTACTTTTGTTTTTGCTTTTCAAACCCATATTTTATTTTCAGTAGCTTAATTACTGTGTTTGAATAAATCACTGAAAATCCATCAGAATTAAAGGTTAAAACAGATTTTATTCATTTTGAGTCCATTGAAAGTTCAAAATTAATAAACCACAGTGCCCCTTGTTAACATCCACTTGCAAACCCTAAGGTGTTCTTAGCATTTCATTTTAAGCAGCATTCTTGATAATCAATAATTAGCATAATAAGAACCTTGGAGAAATCGTTTTTCTTTGCAAGCAGAGGATTTAGGACTCGGATCCTACAGGAGAGTGTGTTTTCACAATCGGGTTAAAACACCACTCAACAGATTGGCGCTAGAAGGAGGGCCGAATCGGTTTATCTATTTCAATTTTTATATCTGAATATTTTGTTTTTGATTTAATTCTGAAATTATTTACGGCTAAACTGCAACACTATTTTTGTGTTTGTTGCAGGTTTTCTTCGAACTAGCCGAGGGTTTCCTCAGGTAGGCTGGACCCACCACGCCGTATTGCGACCAGGTCTCAAACAACCGGAGAAACCATTTTTCACGACCTTACTGGTACTCCCAAGGGTAAAGTCAAGCAAGTCGTAAGCACTCCAGTAGCAAAAGGCCTGTTTTCTCCAGGAACGTCGAGTGGACCTACGCCAGTAATATCCGTTGCCCCTAGTGTGCCTATAGTTTGTAATATTTCTTCTGCTATTGTAGGTCTGTCTACATCAATTTTGAGTCAAATGGCTCAAGCTCCAGCGGCTCCTTGGTATGGAGCTAACAATACCCCTTTGAATATTGCTGGGGATATCCATGAAATCCCCAAGAACATTGAAATATTTCTGCCTAAATACAAGCCGGATGGCCTAATAACAGCGAGAAGAACATATCCAAGCCTATAGAGATGTTTTAATTAGGTTGCAAGTTCAGCATGAAGATGTAGCCTGCAGACTTTTCCCCATGAGCTTGGATCCAATAGCATATGAATGGTATATATGCTTGCCAACTGGTTCAATCACCTCTTGGACACAAATGGAAAATGCATTTGTCAATCAATTTAGGTCGCCCTTAGATCCCGCAACTATTTACAATCAGTTTATTACATGCAAACGGGGCCAAGGGGAACCAATCCGAATGTTTAATCAGAGATTCCAAAAGAACTATAACAGAGCAATTAGACATTTTGCCATCGATCCTGCAGTAGCTTTGCAGATATATTTTGGGGCATTGGACCCCATGACAGCCATGTTTGCAAGGCGTAATCCTCAGGTCACCACGCTGGCTTTGGCCTATAATGAAGCCATGACTATTGAGCAGCAATTGACACCGCAAGGCTACGGGTTTACCCAGATGCCTATGTTGGGACAGGGTGCTCCATATGGTCAAGTTCCCCAAGAAAATCAACTCATGGCACCACAAATGCCAAGTATGAACGCCTTCCCATATCAACACTCGTATCCACCAAGCACCCGCATATGCACCCATTCCAATCCAACCAATCACAGCCATTCCACCTGTTCCTGCATTTTTGCAGAACAGTCAATCAACTACGCAGGAAACTAGTCAAGTCAATCCTCAAGCCATAGTTCCTATTTCGAATCCAATCCCAATTCAAGGTATCAATCCATATGGGAATCCAATTCCTCAGAACCCCACCCAAATGTGGAATCAAGACCCCATCAATTATGCAAATCCAATGGGGGTTAACAACAATGTGGTTCCACCGAAGGATGTCTTTTCGAAAGTCGAAGAGCTCAAGAAACTAGTGCATAAACTAAGTAATGACAGGGTTCAACAAGCAGAAGCATGAGTCCCGTGCCCCTCACCCAAGTCAGAATTTTAACAATAGAGGGAGGCACTGGAACACTAAGCCAAACAATGGGGGAGTTCCTGCTCCCATTGCTAATCAATTAGATGCTTTCGCAGGCCCTAGCCAATCCAATTCTCTTTTGAATCTTTCAGATTTGGCATGGGAAAGAGGGTGCAGGTTACATAACACAAAAGAACACAATGAGAGGAATTGTCCTGAGATTGCTAGATACACTCATTGTCTTCAGGCACAAGTTGATGATTTGGAACTGGTATCAAATGAGGATCCATCGTATCAACAAGATGAAAATATTATGGTGATGGAAACAGTATATCACCAAGAGGGTGAGAGCGAGGAGGAAGAAGACAAAGTTTTGGAACAGGAGGTGCAAGCTTTTCGAGATTTCAGAAAGGGGACTCATGGGTACCATTTGAGGAGTAAGTCTAAAGCCCCTAAAACCTCATCAACACCTCCAAACAGTTCTATTCTTCCTCCAGATACAAAGGCAAGTAACAACCCTCCCCCTCCACTCAGAAGAGAAATGTCTAATGACGTCCAGAAGACAGTCAAATTCGAAAAACCAAATTATGACGTAGTGGAGGATATGAAGAAGTCCAAATCTAGCCTTTCATTCCTGGACGCAACTAAATTGCCTGGTCAAAAGGAGGCGTTGATAAGAGCTTTGAACTCACCTGATCCGATGTGGAAGGAAAAAAGAGCTGAATCCCATCCGATTTTGCGAAAGGAGAGAAGGGATGTCCCGCCATTCTTATTAACTCCGAGAATTGCGGGTAAGAACTTGCATAACTGTTTGGTAGACACGGGAGCCACTAGCAACCTCATGCCTACGGAGATATGTCAAATCGTTGGGTCTACAACCGGTTTCATCCAAATGCACGGTCTTGCAATTGGACCGTTCGAGAGGTAAATGTAGTAGGGACCTTATATGATGTCAAGATTCAATTAAATTCTGAACCCAGGGTCCAGAAGGTTGTAGACATTTTGGTGGTTAACATCCCAAGTAGGTATGGAATGTTACTTGCGAGAGATTGGATGAAAATGCTGAATGGCTATTTTGCAACAGACTGCTCGCATATGTGGCTGCCATGGAAGGGCATTGCTAACCAAATCAGAGTGGAAAACGAACCGAGGCTTAAGGAGATTATAACGGATTTTAACAAGCCGAATGAGGTTCAGTTTTCTGAGCCAGACCTAGGGGTCTATGCTCTTGATGTTGAGAAAGCTGCTGATGAACTTAAAGAAGAGGTGTGTCATGGTGGTTCTTCTGAGGAAAAGGATTACACGTGGTTGCTCAAGTTTGATGGATCAAAATCTAGACAGGGAGCAGGAGCTGGAGTCGAGCTCATTGGTCCAGGAGGTAAACCATTATTGGCTGCCTACGGACTGCAATTTCCTTGCACAAACAATGTGGCAGAATACGAAGCATTGATCTACGGTTTACGTCTAGCATTGAGCAAACATGTTAAATGCTTGAAGGTTTTGGGAGATTCTGAGTTGGTTGTCAAGCAAATCAAAGGACAGTATACATGCCACGACAAAATACTGAGCCTTTATAGGACTAGGGTTATGGACCTCATGGAGGAGTTTGATGCATTCAACATAGCCCTTATTTCTAGGAGAGGAAATCGAATAGCAGACTCTCTTGCAGTCGCCGCGGGCATGTTAAACCCGGTGGATATAAAAAGATGTAAAAAGTTTTCCATTGAGCTGGTTCCTTGTCCATCAATACCTGATAATGTGAAGAATTTCCAGGTTTTTGAGTGTGACAGGCACATCTTCAAGTTTGTCACAAACTCGGGTATTTTTGAAAATCGGGTGATCGATGAGGAACAAAGGTGGCAGGATGAAACAGAAGAAAGTGAAACTGCGTATCAATCCAACAAAATTCCTAAAGACGTGGTTTCATTAGAAAAGATGTTCGACATGGAATGCAAGAACAAGAAAAGAAAAAGAGTCCCGCTCCCCAAAGATGCATGCGATTCAATTAATCTGGGAGTGCGGACAATCCAAAGGAGGTGTACATAGCAAAGGCATGTACAGAGGAAGAAAGGAGCAATATAATACAGGCTTTGAAGCATTACATAGATTGTATTGCTTGGAACTACAATGAGCTGAAGACTTACAACCAGAACATTATCACGCATACCATCCCTTTGAAGCCAGACTCCAAGCCTTTTAGGCAAAGACAGCGAGTTGTTAACCCGCTATTGGAGCCTTTGATCGAAAAGGAGGTTAAAAGATTATTGGAAGCGAAAATCATTTTTCCTGTTAGGCACTCAACCTGGGTGGCCAACCTCGTTCCAGTAAGAAAAAAGAGTGGAGAGATTAGGCTGTGCATAGATTTTCGAAATCTTAATAAAGCCTCTCAAAAAGATAATTATCCATTACCATCAATCGATGAAATTCTGCAAATGGTAAATGGATCTGAAATGATGTCCTTTCTCGATGGATATTCTGGGTACAACCAAGTTCTTATACATCTAGATGACGGGATGAAAACAACCTTCACTACCAAGTGGGGGACATTTGCATATAAGAGAATGTCGTTCGGACTGTTAAACGCTGGTGCAACTTTTCAACGCGCCATGGATTACGCATTCAAAGGACTAATAGGCAAATGCATCATCGTGTATGTGGATGATATCCCAATTTTCTCGAAGAAGAGAGAGGATCATGTTAAAGATTTGAAGAAAGTGCTTCAAAGATGCAGGGAACATGGAATTTCATTAAATCCCAAGAAATGCATTTTTGGAGTGATAGAAGGGAAACTGCTAGGTCACATTATTTCAAAGGAGGGAATATCCATCGACCCGGAAAGGATACAAGCTATCCAAGACCTACCTCTCTCGAGCGGTAAAAAAGAATTGAGGTCTTTCTTTGGGCAAGTCAATTTTGTGAGGAAGTTCATTTCTAGCTTTGCTGAGATAGCTAAACCTCTAAACCAGATGCTCAAGAAAGATGTGGACGTAAGGTGGAACGAGGAAAGTAGAGTGGCTTTCCAGAATATCAAAGACGCCATTTCCAAAGCCCCGGTCTTGATAAGCCCAGACTATTCCAAGCCTTTTTACATTTATGCTTTTGCATCGGAGCACTCCTTGGCGAGTGTATTAACCCAAAAAGGCGAAGATAATGCCGAAAAACCCATTGCGTTTTTAAGTGCCCCCCTAAAAGATGCCCAATTAAGGTATTCAATCCTTGATAAGCAAATGTACGCACTTTTTAAAACTGTGAAAAAATTTAGGCACTACATCGTGCACAGCAGAATTATTGCCATTGTGCCCGATTCTGCTGTCAAGACCATGTTTTTACAGAATGAACTAGGTGAAAAGAGAGGAAAGTGGATTGCAACCATCCAAGAATTTGATCTCGAAATCCAACCAATGAAACTAGTTCGAGGACAAGGATTGGCAAAGGCGATCGCAGAAAATGATCCGCAAATAACAAGTCAATGCTCAAATACAGAATACATGGCTAAGGAGGACTGGTATGTTGATATTGTGCAATTTTTATTGACTGGTAAGTGCCCTTCTAATTTGAATTCAACACAGAGGAGAGCTTTAAGGCTTAAATCTGTTAACTATCTGATAAAGTCTGGTGTGCTTTACAGGAAAAATCATGAAGGTATCTACCTGAGATGCTTGAGCAAAGATGAAGCCGCCAGGGTGTTGCAAGAATTTCATGGCAAGCATGGAACTGGTCATGGTGCAGCCAATGCTACAGCACACCAAATCCTACGAGCAGGATATTACCGGCCTCATATATTCAAAGATGCACATGCTCATGTGCGATCTTGTCACATCTGTCAAGTGGCTGCAAATAGAGAAAGAAATGCAGCCATGCCGTTGCAACCTGTAGTTGAAACGAGACCGTTTGCACAGTGGGGACTGGATTTTATCGGGGTTATTAACCCAAATTCTTCTGATTCTCACAAATTCATTTTGACAGCTACAGACTATTGTACAAGGTGGACAGAGGCGATTCCTACTAAACATGCCACCACAGATGTTGTGATTAAATTTCTTGAGGATCAAATTATAACAAGATTTGGGATGCCCGACTCTATTGTCAGTGACAATGGTAAAGCTTTCATTTCCACACAATTTGCAGAGTGGGCATATGATAATAAAGTGAGCTTGAAATTTGCATCCAATTACTATCCTCAAGGAAATGGGTTGGCCGAATCTTCAAATAAGAATTTGTTGAATACTATTAAGAAGTTCTTTGGAAAAGAACCCTCGGGACTGGCACAGTCAACTAAAGTTTGCCCTTTGGGCAGATAGGACCAGAGTGAAAGAATCCATAGGGAATACTCCCTATCATTTGGTCTATGGGCAAGACCCGATATTTCCAAGCAAATTTGAAGTTGCGGACCTTACATTTCATACAAGAGTACATGGGGACGAGATGATCAAGTTGAAGCTAGATTGAGCCGGTTATTGCACCTGGATGAAAAGAGAGAAGAAGCCATGAATCACATGAACAAACACCGGGAAGTCATCAAGAGATGGTTTGATAGAAGGGCCAAAGTTAAATCATTCAGAATTTCAGATTTGGTGTTACTATGGGACAAAAGACATGAGGAAAAAGGGAATCATCAAAAGTTTGATTGTCTTTGGTTGGGCCCATATCAGATTTCAGAGATCCTTGGGAAGAACACCTTCAGGCTAAAAACCTTAGAAGGGAAAGATTTCATGCTTCCGGTTAATGGGCAGATTCTAAAGCATTATTTTAGCCCTTAGGTTGTGGGACTTTCATATTATTCTTTTGGTTTTGGTGAAGGATTTTCAGATTTTGTTTTTATTGTTTAGGATTGTTAGTTTAGTTAGGATTTTGATTATGGATTTGATTTCAATTGACATGTGTGTTAATTTTGAAAAAAATAAATAAATAAATAAATAAATTGAGATGCCAACTTATGCTTAAGGTTAGGAGAATATGAAATATTGGAATTATCTTGTAAAGGCTCCACCAAGTAACACAAGCATATTAAGTTATATTGTTTGATTTTGTGATACATGAAAGAATCAGTTTTGCATGACATATCATTTCATTTGCAAAGATAAGGCATTCATATTCCATCTCACCTCACATACATTTCATTTTAGTTACATATGCATCTTATGTACAAGCCATGAAAGTATGTCAAATCCTCTTAGGGTTGTGTTATAACATATATGTAAGTAGCTCCTAAGGTTGGAAGCTGAGTCTTGAGATATCTAGAACCAAGCACGTCTCATAAATTAAAAAGGATCTTGAGCAAAATGATCAAAACCTAGCTTGGAGGAAAAGGTTGAGCGAAAGTGGTTTTCATGTCTATCCTATTATGCAACATGATCCTAAAAACAGTGGTTTTGACCACTTCCATAGAACTTAAAGCCCACATGGAGTAGTAAGGATAGGGTGTAAATTCTCATCTCGGTTGGTTGAGAATCTGATTCCCCAAAGCTCCTATGTTTTCATTTCATAATTAGTCTTGGATTGTAAGGATCGTACTATTTGTCCTCTGCAAAGGATGGGTAGTCATCCCCAAGGTCTAAGTAATAAAATTAATATTTTCCATTCTCATCAGTCTTGGATTGTAAGGATCGTACTATTTGTCCTCTGCAAAGGATGGGTAGTCATCCCCAAGGTCTAAGCAACAGAATTAATGATTTATATCTAAGGTTTGGATTGTAAGGATCGTACTACTTGTCCTCTGCAAGGGATGGGTAGTCATCCCCAAGGTCCAAAGAAATGGAGATAAGTTTTGGATTGTGGGGTTAGATATGCCCATGCATGGCATCATGTCTTGCCTAAAAAACAAGACCACTGATTGTCTAGAGGGTTAGACTAGCATGACCATTTCTTCCATAACTCGTTTAATTATTTTGCTTAAAGTGAGGTAATGAACTCTAAATCAGAATAGTAAGGATAAGGTTAAACTCTCATCTCGGTTGGTTGGGAGTCTGATTCCCCAAAGTTCTGATTTCACATTCACTTGCACATGGGTTTTAGATAGTAGGGACTCATAACCAACTTTGGGATACAATAAGGAAATGAACTTGTGGGTCCTAAGAGGGTTTGGCAGTCTTGAATGCTTGTACATAATAGTAGAAGAATGACCATGCTTATTAGGGAAGCAAAATCTCCTAGCTCATTCATTTAGGGTACACAAATCATTCACCATCCCACATATGCATTCATGCAAAACCGATAATGGAATGTTGATCAATTTCAAACGATAGGGAATGAAAACACATTGCACACACTCGAGCTAATACTTGATGATTCCGATGATTCATGTACTTCGGATCTTTGGGCATTTGTTATTTTGCTTATGTGCTAACATGTATTTGCGAGTTTGTGATATGTTTCAGGTTGGGTTCTTACTAAAATGCTCAAGAGCATTTGACAGTAGAGTCGCCATTTGTTGTGGTTGATCCACAACACACCCCAAAATTGGGGACCCACATTTTTGCAGGTTTTCGGGAAGGATCTCAGTGACCCAGATGCCAGAATTGAAGAAAAAGAGAAAATGCACAAGTGTAGAAAGGGGTCGCGAAATCGCGACAGGTAGCGAAATCGCGACATGTCGCGAAATCGCGACCGAAGCCGAAAAATTGTCGCGAAATCGTGACATGTCGGAAAATCGCGGTCAACGGCAACAAAACAGAAAAAGTGTCACGAAATCGCGACGTGTCGGTGACCAGGATGAAAAGGATGTCGCGAAATCGCGACATTCAGCTGAGAAGAAAAGAAAAGGTGTCGCGAAATCGCGACATGCTGTTGAGAAGAAAATAAATGATGTCGCGAAATCGCGACACGCCGTTGGAAAAGGAAGAGAATGGTCGCGATTTCGCGACGAGTTTTGCGAAACGTACGGATGATGAAAGGTGTCGCGATTTCGCGACGCATTTTGGAAAGTTGTACGGAAAGGAAGATGTCGCGAAATCGCGCGTCGGCTCGGGAGAGGTCGCGATTTCGCGACGTGTTTTAGCAAAGGTGTACGGACGGAGAAAATGGTCGCGATTTCGCGACGTGTTTTGACAAACTGTACGGACGGAGAAAATGGTCGCGATATCGCGACAAGTTTTGCCAAGGCGTGCGGAACAGAAAAATGGTCACGATTTCGCGACGTGTTTCGGGGAGGCGTACGGAAAGAAAAAGTGGTAGCGATATCGTGACAAAAAGCTGCATGAAGGTCCGAGGGGGAAAAACGTCGTGATATCATGACAAGTTTTGCCAAGGCGTACGAAAGATAAAAGCGGTAGCGATATCGCGACGTTCAGAAATAAAAGCGGTAGCGATATCGCGACGGTTTGTCGAAAGAGGGCAAGAGGATGATAATGGTCACGATGTCGCGACGTAAAGTTGCCAAGGAGGCCCGACAGAGAAACGGTAGCGATATCGCTGCCATATTTGGAAAGAAGACTCGAAGCTGAAAATAGTAGCGATATCGCTACGAAAAGCCGTTGGACGCGTACGGACGAGAAAGACGTCGCGATATCGCGACATGTCGCGATTTCACGATCGGGAAGGTGAACAGGCGGACTTGCAGTTTTGTCGGGTTCTTTCGCAGAAAGCGTTACAGGAGGCGCGGAAAAGCGGGACACGTGGCGCACGAGTGTCAAACTTGCAGGGGCGTTACATGCGAGAGATGAATTTCGAGGCGTTTTCAAATTTGAGCGTGAATCAAAGCGGGAAAAAGCAAGAATTTGAGGGGTCATGTGCAGGAAGGTGAAATGAAGCGACAGAGAAGATCGAAGAGCCGCGTCAAACATTATAAGACCAGAATTGCAAATCGAAGAGGGGGTTGGAAATTGCCGAATACGGAGTTGCAGAGACGAAAGCTTTGTGCTATTTTGGGCCCGTACTTGGGCAATTTCCTTCTTTTTGTTCTGGGATTTTCTTTTACACCTGGAACATTTTTGAATGTAATCGAGATATCATTTAAATACAAATACGGAGAGTTGGCATCTTATTGGATGAGAAAGAAGGAGTAACTTTTGCATGCATGATTTAATGTTTATATTTCCCTTCCAGATTTCTTAGGTTTTTAGGTGAAGTTAATGCAAGATCTCTTGGTTGCTTCATGCGAATGCCTATTTTCTGGAATTACCACAGAAACCCTCGAGACTCGCACCTTGCCTATTTGGATTGTGTGGATGTGCAGGTTCATTAGGTTAGGTTGCATGTAGAAAGCCTCAGTATCTTCGGTTTCATCCGATTAATGACAACTTTCTGACTGTAATCTATTCTTTTGTTACTTTTGTTTACTTTTGTTTTTGCTTTTCAAACCCATATTTTATTTTCAGCAGCTTAATTACTGTGTTTGAATAAATCACTGAAAATCCATCAGAATTAAAGGTTAAAACAGATTTTATTCATTTTGAGTCCATTGAAAGTTCAAAATTAATAAACCACAGTGCCCCTTGTTAACATCCACTTGCAAACCCTAAGGTGTTCTTAGCATTTCATTTTAAGCAGCATTCTTGATAATCAATAATTAGCATAATAAGAACCTTGGAGAAATCATTTTTCTTTGCAAGCAGAGGATTTAGGACTCGGATCCTACAGGAGAGTGTGTTTTCACAATCGGGTTAAAACACCACTCAACAACTAGCAACAACAAACTTATATATTCATTAAATATGCTTGTAATACAATTTCTCCAGCATACTAATTGTTGTTTGGCTGTCCAATAAAAAGAAGACCTCATACAACACAATTAATACTCCAAATGGGAGGCATTTAGCCTCAATAAGTGCACGCCCTTCACTGCAACTAGTACGGCCTGTTAAAAACCCTTCACAAATGACATAGATCCCTTCCAAACTACTGAAGTGTATGACTAATAAGACGATCAAAAACTATGAATAATCGGTAATACAAGCTTCTTCAAAACCCAAGCAATATAATTTAAAATAGCCTCTAATGGTTTGGCCTCACTAGAAACATCTGCAATCTGAAGTAACTCTAAAAATGGCACCAAGTGCACCCCAAAACTCATCAACAACCTGCCACTTTGAAGCTCAAATTATTCCCCGTCATGAAAATGCCATAATCACTCCAAGGATATCTTGCAATCCCAAAAGTGATGTTCCTACTGGAGGGTTTCATATCCAAAAAAGCCAAATCTGCCCTTGCCTGTGGTTTTTTGTCACAAACAAGCTGGATATCTTCCTACAAACTCTGCTGCAAACAAGCTCCTTTCTCTAAACATGAAATGTAATAACCAAATATGTCTTCAAATGCTCTCACAACCTTTATTTATTCTTTTCTCGAGTTGGTCAACCCAATGTGGGTAGAATGTGGGATTAAACTTCTTTCTTTTTTACTTGCTTTATGTCAATAATTCATTTACTAATGAATACATATATGACTTAACTCCATAATATCACTTAATCATATTATAATCTCCCAAAGTGGTGTCCAAGCTAGGCATTAATAAAACCACATTAAAATATACATTATATCCTTCAAAATGAGTACTCATAAGCCTCCTAACAAATTATAAAGTCATACTTAGGAGAATAATATAATAATTTAATGACTTTATAATAATTATAACTTCGACGATTAAAAACTCCTGACCGCTCTTCCAAACTCACATCCGAAGATAAAAATGAGTACCCATTTGGCCAAACTAGCCACTCGTGGGACTTCCGCTCCGCCAAAACCAACTTACTAAAAATAGTAAGTTCCCTGCACTGATAACCAAGCGGGTCTAGTCAATCAACTGAAGATATATCTCGGATGCCCAATTCGACGAAGAACAACATTCTCGCAGTCAATTCGGCCGAAACTCGAATCACCGACTTACTATAAATAGTAAGTCCTCCCTCAAATCTCAGAATGTCCCTAAAAAATTGGCATCCAAAGGCATACAACCTTCTGGCAAAACCCCAACATCCTCTGAGAGCATTCTCACAAAAGACAAGCCTGGAAAGGGACATTACATTTTGTACAAGTGTTGTTGATGTTCAATTGTTGCTATTATCGTACAAGTGTTGTTGTCATGTACTGCTACTATTGTATAAGTGATGTTGTACAAACGCATTATACAAGTGATGTCATACAAACATTACCATACCAACATTTCATATAAATAATGTTGTACTAGTGTGTTGTATAAGTTTTATTGTACCAATATGTCATACAAGTGTTGTTGTACTAGTATGTCATACAAGTGTTGTCATACAAGTGTGTTGTACCAACCGTTGTTGGACAATCAAAAGAAAATAATAATAATAAAATACAAACATATCATACAAGTGTTGTTGTACCAACGTTTATGGGGCAATCACAAGAAATAATAATAATAAATAATTTTTGGAGAAGGATTGGAAGACAAAGGGGCATGACTTTTAGCCTTTCAAATTCGACCTTCGTTTCCATTGATGAAAAACATAAATAGAATGTATGGTTGTATTTTTTAGTTGTCTCTCGACAAAAAAAATTAATGACGTATTTTTTTTTAGTGTTGTATTTATTCGTGGAATCGGTAGCCGCCACGAATCTGAGCAGGCTGTCCAACTTTTATGGCCGTCACAGTATTCTGCGTTGTCCACCCCGAAAGCTGCACAGATCTTCGTGCAGTCCTCTCCTATAACCACCATGCCACAATCATTTTAAACCTTTTACGCCGCTAAAAGCACAAGGAAAGGGACAAGCGTTCAATCCGACAAGACCCGAGATTTGAACCTTGGACCTCCTCCCCCTAATGGAGTTTGGATGAACCAATTGATCTACACCTCGGACCTCTTTAACCCAAATTTTAATTTGTGAATTTGCTACGAATATTTAACTATTAAAAAAGGTTATCTTTCGTTAAACCTTTGCTCTAAATTAGATCACTTGTCCACAGTGAAGGCTTAAAAACTTTATATATAAAATCTAAGATTGACTCTAAAAAGGTTTGATATGTTACTCATAACTCTCAAGTAAATGGGTGTTAGATAAATCCAAAAATTTTAATTTTAATTTAAAAAAAAAATTAATACCAAATAAATAACATATACCTTTTTCACACATAACCCAAACCCCAGTAAGAATGAATACTTATATATCTTAAAAGTATTTGATTGGAATTTTCAATGGAAGTGATTCTTCCACAGATAACCCAAGTACATAGTGGACTAGTATGAATGCTTGTATACCTTAAAACTTATTTGATTGGAATTTCCAATGGAAATTTGGGGAATATACGACTCTGTCAAACTAATACGTTAGTAAGAACATATACAGTGCGACGAAGATATAAAATCCAACAAATATAATACAGCGACATGTTCAGCCATGGAAAGTGCGACACTGCGTACCATAATTATTTAATGCATCAAATTTAAAGCATGATAACCTAATCATTGCTTTAAAAAAAAAAATATTAGCCAACCTAATCATTGCTAAAAAAAAAAAATATTAGCCAAGCAAGATCAGCAAGAAACGAAAGAAAACGCGTTTAGGGATTATGATTATGATATAGACAGATATAAGACACACACAAGTTACAAATCGTTAACTTTAAAGGTTTAAAATCGACCACGGACTCTCCCTCGGACAACATTTGTGACAAGTACACACGCAAAATCCAAGAAAAAGAATACAGCGAAAAAAGTTCGAGTCTTGACGTCTCCCTCGTTTAGTCCGTCTACGAAAGTATCGTTGCAATATAGAAATCTTTGTTTCGCCTGTCAATCCGAAGGGGTGATGACATTCCTTCGAGCATATAAAACTTCATTCAAACGAATCGTAAAACCAGATAGTGTCTAAAATGGCTGGTGCAATGCCACATTTATATGCAGTGTTCCTCATCCTTCTTTGCGTTAAAGCTCAACAAAACGAGAGTTTATGGCCTTCAGAAAAAGGAATGCCGCGTGATAGAATTATGTCAAAGATGGATGAGATCATCGCCGGAATTGGTGCTCAGTACAAATTCTGTATAAATGACATGTGAGTAACTAGCTACATTATTTCACAAATTCCAGCTCGCACTTTGTATAACTGGCCTAAGATTATTCATTTTAATATCCGCTTGCAGAGATATGAAAGAGGCATTTGATACGCCAGTCCTTCAAGCATGTTACGAGAAGCAAGGTAGTTTCTAACCTTTTTTTGGTTTCTTTTAGTGCTTGAGTTTTAATTTAAGATTTATGGCTGTTCAATCGTATTCTGAATAGTTATACATAGTTTAAAATTGTTTGATATTCATTGTTTGGTTGTTGCGTGCATCCAGACTTGTAAAGTTTGAGTTCGGTTCTCTCCTTATACTTTCTTCAACAATGTTGAAGTGAATGCTTTATCAATTATGCAAATTCTCTTAAAATAAGTGATTGGCAGAAACAAAAACAAGTGCTTCGTTTGAAAAGCAATAAATTACAAAGTTAAACCTGTTAAGAATAGAAAAAAAAAGTTTTTTAAGGGGTAATCAACGAGTAAATATTTCTTATACATAGTATGGATTGAACTCTGGTCACATTACTGATAATGCAAGTGGCGTCCTTACCGGGTAGACCACATCACGCGGATCTATGTGAAGTTTACAAGACTCCATAATAAGGCTAAGATTAAAAATATTCAACATATTTGAGAGCAAAAATAATTGATTGTGCAAAAATCCAGTTTGACAGAAGTTCAAATTTCCTATATATATATATATATATATAAGCTGTTGATAACTGTAAAAGATCTATCCAGGGGAAAATTGGGTGCCCTTGATAATGTCACACAGTCGTTAGGTTTGTGAAATCTGATATGAGTACAATTTTTTAAATTAAAAGGACACCCCTAGCCAGATAAAGTATTTATCAATAATGTCAACTTTATCCCAGCAGCATATCATATCTGGTTTTGGGAATAGATTATCCGTTCGACCCATTATATTATAATATAATTATAACCATTCACCTAAAAGTTCAATTTTCCTAAATTTTCATGTGTTAATCTTCATTTAACCTGCAACCTCCTTTACAAATTAAGAATTGCCGGGAAAAAAATCACTTGGTCTTTGATGTGGATACAACCTTTGGTTTGAAACCTCAGAAACCTGAGTAGTAGTTGCTTTAACTTGATATTATTGTGGGAACGCAACTCTGTCGACTCCACGTGGCAAGATAGGTCAATTAAAAAGTGTTAAACTTGTTCTATCTATCTGGAACGTGTACTAGAAAAAACAATTCCATGGAAGATTACCGGGTGCAACAATAGAATCGCTACGGTTAGATTCCTTTGCTCGAACATATAAAAAGTTGACCCTCTAATTTTCTAAACGTCTGTTTAGATGGAATTTTATCCTTCCCGCGAAATTGTTACAATTTAAATGCTTTAACAGTAAATTAAACTGTTACAATTTAAAATGTAAATTTTTATATTTATTTTAATAACTGTATAAAATACTACTGCTATATAATATATTTAAATTAAAATTTATAATTTAAAAGTTTTAATAATAATTTAAATAATTATAATTTAAAAATTTAATTTTTGTTTTTAATGGTATAAGTGTTCAAATTTTTATTTAAAAACTTAAATTCAAATCAGATAAATATATATTACTACTATAGTCTTTAATTTTTATCATAAAATCAGTCATCATAAAAAATGTATAAATATATTTTAATAAAAATATATATTAACTTTAATAGCTACCCAAAATATTGGCTTATAAATGACATTTGTTATGTATGTTTAGCAAATTATGATATTAGAAATTATGCTCCCCTTTCGCAAACCAGATCATAGAATGTGTCAATGAACTTCTACGTCTAAATTGTATGGTGTTAATAGATGTTGACTAGCTTAATGTCTTCCCTCGGCTGTCATCTTAGGCATATCTTCATTATTTAGAGGTTTCCCTTCATCTTGTCGTGTCTGCCGCTTCTTTTCAAACAAAGGTAAACGAGTCTTTACAAGGAAGTTTCTATTATTAACATCACAATCCACATTTCATACCTCAAATTTATTTTTTTTATAAATATTGCTTTTCTGAGTATAAGACAGCAAAATAATTTGAAGACGAGAATATATTTTTGGCCATGATTCTGTAAAGTAATGTTATTTGCCATGAGTTCTGTAAAGTAGTGTTAATTAGTTATAAATTGTTTGTTTGGTTTCTGTTTTTTCATCTCCCTCTTTTATTTATAAAAATCTTTTTGTTTGTAAAATGTATTCTATTATTTATTTAATATAATATTTTTTATGTTAAAAATAAGTGAACGTTGAGCGTCAGCTGTAAAATTGTTTGATTCCTTGACTTAACCCCCAAAAAATTAACCCATAGTTGAGTGTAAGCGTAAAATTGTTGTTAGATTCCATGTCTTCATCCCTAGAATTAACCCATAGACTATTGTATCTATGTGAGTTAATACAGATTCCAAATACTTAACAATTTATAAAAATATTTAATAAAGATTCCAAACACTTAACAATTTATAAAAATATTCATTTTATTATTTAAGCAGCATTGAATTTTGCCCATCAAAACCACCACGCGGTGCGGGTACGTCTAACCCTAGCACGACGAGGAGGAGGGTATAATCCCTCGGGAAAGAAAAAACAAATCGCCCTGGACGTTGATTTAAAAAAAAAATTATATTTCGTTTTAATGTATAAAATACCTTCTACCTAAACCAGGCTATTAATTTGACAATTTAATGACTACGAACGAGAGAGAAGTCGAGACCCACAACACACATTATTCGACAAGACGCATCCAAAGTTTTATATTATACGAAGGAGAAAACCAGGTGGACAAGGTGCCGCCATGAATGTGGGCGCAGAGATGGCGACTCTCTTTTTGTCCGGTGGCATAGGCATATTTTTATGACTGAATTTTTATAATAATATATTTTTTTTTATTAAGATATTATTAAATCTACTGATGCAAATTTTATTATTATTATTCCATGAAGTTTTCAGCGAATCTACGGATCTATTATATGAGGAAACGAGGTTCAATGGAAATGTTAAATAGCTCGTTCTGCGATTGGAACCGGTGACGTTCGCCCGATCGTATCAAAGCAGGGCAACGGATGACTTAATATTTGTATGTTTTTTTTTAAATATATAAGAGAATTGGTTACATTCACAATTTTTTTGCACTACCAAACAAAAAATGACTGATCATAAATCGTGTATATGACAGACTCTGTTAATAACGGGAAATCTCACCAGCGGAATTGCCCCTCAGTTCACTTTCTGTGTAACGGACGTGCAAGTAAACAGTTGGTTTAAAGAACTTTTTTCAACATTCCGGACGATAAACTTTTAGAAACATCATAGCATAGCAAGCATTTTCGAAAATCCTGTTCAATTTAAAACTTTCAGACAAGGACTATATTTTCAAGTTTCAACCATAGTTGGAAGTTCGGTCTCCATATGTAGACTCACCAAAAGGAAAGAAATCAATTATCAAAATATAAATTTAGTAAAAGATTTTTAAAAATTAAATTAAAGTGCTTGAAAATCAAATTTTTATTAGTCAAAATACAATTAAAATTAATGGAAATAAAATTATCATCAATGAGCATTTAAAAAAACTAACAAAATTACAACATATTTAAACAGTCTTAACTGCCTTCTGTTTTATTTTCTTTTTAGACCTTGAATTAGATGGTACATGATCTTCATATATGTCCCTCTTCAATGGTAAGCCCTTCGTTGTTTCCCTTTCCAACTTCTCAATATCCACCTTGGTGAATGTGGGCTTCACATCCTTGGCAATCCAATCTGAAAGTGAGTTTAACTCATCCAACTCATTTCAATGAGTGCTCTCCACTCGTTAGACATGAAATTAAAGATTGTATTTGCACAAACAAAATGTCATTGAGGTACATCCTTAGCAATCCAATCTGAAAGTGAGTTTAACTCATCCAACTCAATCTAATGAGTGCTCTCCACTCGTGAGACATGAAATTAGAGATTGTATTTGCACAAACAAAATGTCATTGAGGTGCTTTTGGGTCAATTTTTTTTTGCACTTCAAATGACTAATGGCTCATACCCAAAATCACTACAATAGTGACTTAAAATGTGGATGGCTACCCAAAATCACAACAAGGCCGATTTAAAATGTGGATGGCCAATCTTAGAAGATTGGTGTTCAAACACCATAGTCTTCCCACCACAATTATGGAAAAAGAACATTTCTAATTTATATATAATTTTAAAAGTAAGACTACACTTTTAAATTCTAGGAAAACTTAAATATTTTATTAAAAAAATTTAGCTGGCCAAAATAATGATGAAAAGAGTCTTCCTTTAGCTCTTTATGGGTGCAACTCGTTATCATTTAGGTTTATTATGTTTGTGTGAGGTGTTATCCTCTTAATGCAATTGTAGAGGCCATCCATAACATCCTATTAGTCTCAAATATATTGGTGAAAAGTATTTTGGGGTTCAAGTAGTGTGATTAGGTCTCTTATGTTTATGTCACAAGTTATCCTCTTGAAGCAAATGTAAAGGCCATCCATAACCTCCTATTAGCTTCAAGTGTATTAGTGAAAAATAATTTGGGGTTCAAATAGTGTGCCAATGCATATATGTGTGGATGGAATTGCTTATCCCATCTCTTATCAATAATATGTCAAATGAGTTGAAATTTACATTTGCCTTTGTCATTGTAATTTTTTGGATGAAAAAAACATTATATTAAAATGGCTTAATCATACAAAAAAAGGTGGATGGAATTAGCACACCCCGAGCACACAACCAACACACTAATTGTGTGCGAAACAACTAGCAGAGCTACCAAAATAACTTACAAAAGTTCACAAGAAAACCAAACAGAGAACTGCATAAAAAAAAAACAACTAATTTGTAATTTTGGGTAGCTTCCTTGCACATATCCATAGTATCGTATAGATAACCTATTGGAAATTTCACCATCTACAATGCGGAAAATCATCTTGACCAAAGGTTGCTTTACCTAAAAATTATCAAAATAAAATTATTTAGAATTTTGAAATATGAATTGAATTTTAGAATTAAAAACTAAATACTCATAAACCCAAAGGATTTAAAAAATTGTATATTTTACAAACTTATAAATTAGTAAGCTTATTACTTTGTTAATTTTGTAAATTACCTTTAGTATCTCTTGTGTGGTCTTTTAAAAAATGTCTTTAAAAACTATCTTAGCAACTTTATTTTTTCTTTCCCATGAGATGATGACCTTAACCATCATTCATGCATTAACATTGTGTTGTATGAGACTATGTCATACGAGATTGCATTGTACAAGTGAGACTATACTTTCTTAGGACAATGACACCATACGACTATGAAGATAGCCTTATTACTGCAAACTTGATTGGTTCCTAAATTTTTCATTCCACCATTCCATTGTGTTGGGAATATCACCACTCATGCTACAAAAGGTTTCTTGCTAAAGATAAAAGTTGACAAAATTGATTACAAGTTAGAATGGGATTTTATTGTGAATATGTTGGATTGAGTAGCATATGGATCCTAAGGGTGGGGGACCCAAGTACAACCCCTTATTCTCAAGCAAAAAAAAAGAAGAAGAGTAGTATATGGATCCTTTTTTCACACAATTCATGCATTTCTTCTTCTTATTCCACATTAATATCTCTTCTTCTTCTTTCCATAGGCATCTTCAAGGGTTAATGTGAATGTTAACCTTTCAATTTTTGTTCACCTTCAAAAGTCCATATTATAAGGTTTCCCTTTAGCTCCATATGATATGTATATGTAATGAATACTCTTGGATGTTTATTGAACAACATGAATGTAGGGGCAAATTACAATAATTATGTTGTTAGAGGGTAATATAATCTGCACTTTTAAATGTCTACTTTGTAGACAATCTAGCTTTAAACTCCTAAATTTACTCATTAATTAGTTCAAGGTATGACCCTTTTTCTGAACACTTTTGATGAAGTTGCTAGTGGAGGTAGGATTGAGGAAAAAAAACAAAGTTTTTGGCTTATTATCCAGATAAATCATTAAGGTGGTTAAGCTAAATATGAAAGCCTAATAACCTAATCCAAGTAAAGTTATTCACCATTCAAGTATTTCATTTGGCACTCAGATCTTATGGTTGTTTAGTGGGGATATATTATGGCTAAATTTGAGAATTTGTATGTCAATAGTGGTCTTGATCTCCCTCTTGTTGGGAGAGCGATCATAGTTGACAAATTTTTTGCTTATGGGAATAGATATTACTCCTCTTAACTTTTCCCTTATTAGTGGGTATATATTGTTAGAAAGCATTTTTTAGAAATTTTGTTTAGGAGTAAGGTGTAAAAGGAATCCCTTTGGTAGTTATTGACCACTCTTTCAAGGGACCAAGGAGAAGTGGAAATTATTGACATTAGAGTGTAAGGTACAATTCTTGCACATAAATAGATAGTGAGAGCAAAGAAAAGTGAGGTCCCTTGGCAAACCTTCCTCACTAGAAAATGTAATGTTTATCCTAAGAATTAGGGGCCCTTTCTATAATAATGATGATTTGTAATGTCAAGTTGTTCAATTGTAAGAGAATGCTACTACTATCATGCTTTGAACAAAGATATGTTGCACAAGTTGAGGCAAAAGATAGAGTATTGAATAAATTAGTGAGTATTGAAGCAATGTGCCCTGCCCGGTGCAAGCACACTCCACTTTCTACAAGGTGCACGCCACTCCAAATTGATATGCCCCACCAATTTTTAGTATGCCTTGCTACCTTCTTAGCCATTTTGAGCTGATTTTTATAAGTGTGGAAGACCAGTGTTACCTTTTCTTTCTAAGTGCACCCCGTTTGTTATTGGTCCACTCCACTACTTACTTGCCCCCCCTGCGCTAGTTTTTCTAAGTGCCACTATAGTAGTGTGCCCCTTTCCAAAGCAGTGCACATTGTAAGTATAACAGTGCACTCATTCTTGTTTTGTGTGCATTGTTCCTTATTTGTGTGTCCCATTCCTATTATGTGCATCTTGATTTAGTCCAATGCACCCTATTCATGTTCTAATGTGCCTTGTTTGCCAAAAATGCGCCTTGATCTATTCCAGTGTGTCTTGTTCCTATTTTGATATGCCCCGTTTGTCAAAAATGTGCCCCAATCATCATAATGGTGTTTATTGTCCTTTAGTGCTAGACTTCATCCTTATATAAGAGCCATAGGTCCATTTGTAAGCGTATTTTGGCAATTCCAAGATACCTAGAGCTACTCTTTGTAATAAGTTATGATTTGTATGATTAGTTTAAGAGTGTTATATGATTATGTAAGACAAAATCTAGCTATTGCCTTGCACTTGGAAAAGCATTGGGGTATCGATGATCCTAAAGTTGGATGGCAAGGGCATTCTTAGCCCATGTGGAATGCAAATCTACCATTAAAGACAAGTTTGGGGGTGTTATTGTTTCATAAAGGATTAGTACTCAAAATGCAAGTACATAAAGTTGACATCTCAGATTTTTCTTGTGTTTAGCATGGGAAAGAAGAATATGTTAGTCATGTCTTTTAGAGATGTTTCAAAACCAATTTTTTTCAACTTGATTCTAAGGTGAGTTTCACTTCTTATTTATTGCCTTGGTTTCTTGATGAGGTTCTCTATTTGGGGAATTTTTATGTCATATAAGAAGCATTTCTTCTTTAAAAAGTCTACATTCTCAAATTCATCAACAATTTGCAGATCATAACTTGTGACCAACTAAAGTTAAATCTAGAAAAGTTGTAAGCACAATTTGCTACTATTGAGAAGTTTTAAGAAAGGTTAATCAATTTGTCAAACAGTAAGTAGGTATTTTTTACATTTTCCTTCAGAAGGGCACAAATATTAAAGAAAATTATGGTTTGTCATCAATTAGATATCACTCAAACATTTAGGCATAACATTCTAAGAACAAAGATACTACACTAGACATTAGGAAATCGTGAAGGGTAAGTCAATGCTTTCTTACTTTTTTGTGTATCATGTGTTGTATTTGTTCTTACTTTATGCAATATGGTCATGGATACCACTGCCATAGTATCTGACCAACTTTGTACTAAGTGAAATATATGCACAATACACCATTGTTACAAACACTCATATAGTATGGTTTTGTTAACCAAGGGGTGTTGGTAATGAGGCCTAGTTGCAATATTTGTTTTTGGGCCATTATATGTCACATCCTCTGTCTTATTGGTTGGATCCTTCTATTACTTGTATAGAATATAGGATTTATAAGGCAACTAAACAATGTGAAATTTCAAGTTGAATGGAAGGTAAGAGCCTTTCAAATCTTTGGATAGATCTCATAATCAAACTCATAACCTTGTACTCATGGATATGGTTCCTTAACAAAAATACTAAGTAATAGGAAGGATTTAGGGAACTAAGGATAGTTATGTGCTATGGTGGTAGGATGGTGTGTGGATTCATAAAGCAAGTTATTCCTATATGTAGTATTGATGATCATTATAAAACCTTTCCTAATAGTGCATGTTTTGGAGAATCATTACTCTATTTATCTTGATTACTGCAACTCTTGATGCTTTATGTATGATTCCACCCATAATAACAAAAATATCTAGTTCCAGACTTGTTCTGTGCTTCCCTATTTAGTTTAAGAGGCAAGAAGCTCATATAAACTATAGCATGAGGTAGTTTTTTTTTTTTTGAGTAATACTTCTTATACACATCCACCATGGGGATTGAACCCGGGTCACATCACCAATAATGCAAGTGGCATCCTTGCCAATAAACCACACTCACAGGGATAAAAGAGACATTTTTGGAAGAGAGAATAAAAATGTGGACTACTAAAATAGAAGAAAACTCCCTTAGCAAGACATTAGATTGTCATTATCTCTTGCATGTGTAAAAATAACTTAAGAAGATAAATAAGAATGAGAGGTGCAATAGGGAGAAACCATGTTAATCAATGTGGAAGAGGTGTCACTAAAATTAATAGGGTTCACTCCTTGTGTGATTTTATTTTTGTAACAAATTATGTAATATTATGCTATACAAGCACTATACTACTTGTATGTCATTTCTATTCTTCATTTACTAGAGAATATGATTGGCATTTTGGTGCTTTGTTGGGCTTTTTGGGAAATTGATGGTGATTTAGTAATTTTATCATTCAAGGAAATCCTTCATATAAATTTGCCATTCTAGTAGATCCAACTTTGTAATTTGTTTCTCATGACATTGATTACTTGCATCATCTCATTTTACAATGATTTTACTTATATTACTGTGAAGATTATTTAGTGGCAAAAATTTGATTCATGAATCCCAAGTTATATTTTTTCTTTTTTCTAGTAACATCTGTAATAATTCTTTGGCAAATCATGGATTCCGTAGGCCATTAGTCAATTTTGATTGTGTTCAAACTCAATATGTACAGTAAATGAAATGTCATAACTTGTATTCCTTTGCATTTGTCAACTAACATGGTAGTCCCCACATGTGATGCAAGAGATCCACACACCTATTTTTCCTTTCCATCAAAAGTATAGCTAGTGATTTTCACATGACTAACACTTATGAGCATTGATATTTGTGTGTATGATCTGACATATGCCTTTCAAGATCATATGGAATCTCCCAGTATGCAGTAAATGACATATGCCTCTCAAGATCATATGGAATCTCCCAGTATGCAGGAAATGACATATGCCTTTCAAGATCATATGGTATCTCCTAGTATGCAGGAAATTATTGAGATTTTTGTCTAATTTTATGGATGTAGATTCCAGGCTTGACCTTGTATATGTTCCTGATAACAAATTGTAGCAAGGTGAATTGACGTGCTTGCATATCGAATGAATGAATGAATGAATGTATGTTTGAGCGTAGCCGTGTATATGTACAAATGTGTGCACACAAAGTGTTTGTCACTATGTCACCATATTATGTTAAATGGTGAAGGATTGTCATATTGTGTTAAGTGACAAGTGTTTATAATAAAGTGTGTACAAAGTGTTTTTAATAATGTGCATGTGGCAAAGTTTTGTAATAATGTATAGTAATGGGTTATTTTTTAATGTTTTATGTAAATGGGTAGTTTGGAGGTATTTGGGTAGTTGCCAACCACCTACCGACCTTGTCATGTCTATAAGTATGCATCTATGTGGGAGATGCAAGGGAGAGAGTGTGTGTGTGCATGTTGTTGTTGTCGAATGTATATTGTTTGTAGATTGTTTTTCAAAGTATGATGTATTATAGATAATTGTTTGCATGATACATGCTTTGTTTGCAGTATATCCATTTGTATTTGTAAGTTATTTCCATTGTATATTGTATTTATCTAAGTGGTAATGGAATTGTGTTGCAGTGTGTTGTATTCTATTTCTACATTTTGCCATTGTTACTTGTTCATAGTTGGGTTGAGTTTGGTGACATGGAGTTGTGACAAGCAAATCATTCGAGAAGGTATGCAATGACAACAATGGGATGATTACAAAGCAATCAATGAACGATGTAGTTTCCCTCAAGGGGAGGGAAGATTGGAGGTTGCAATAGAAAAAGACACGAACTTGTTTATTGATGCTAACAAAGGATCGTCGCACGAAGCAGACGTGAAAGTGGATGTACAACTAGACATGCAAGTGGACACGAATGGAGGAGACACACAAGGGTCGCATACAAAACATAAGACGATGAGGAAACCCGTGATTGCGATGAATCACATGATGATGAAAATAAAATAATGATAATGAATCAATCGACAACAAAGAATCACATGACGACAAGGAATTACACAATGGCGAGGAATTACATGACGGTAAGGAATTACATGATGGCGAGTAAATCCAAGATGGTGAAATCCATGATGACGAAGTTGGTGACGTACAAGTATTCACACATGAGGGAGAAGCACAAGTGTTCACGCAAGACAGTGATGTGCAAGTGTTTGAGCATGAAGCAGATGTGCACTTCGATGAGGAAGTTTGTGCATCTGAAAAATGTATGTGTTGACATGGAAGTGCACACCGATTGAAGGTGTGCATGCTAAAGAAGAAGTTTGCATGAAGTTGTGCATGCTGACAAGGAAGTGCGCATTGGAAAAGACGGACAAGTGTGTGGTAACATATGTAAAGGCAAAAAAGACATGAGCATAGACAAACGAGTACACACAAGCGGAGATGTACGTGGAGACAAATGAGCTTGTGGAGGCAAAGATTGTTGGAAGTGAATAGATTTTATTTAATCAATATCAATATTAATACAATAGCATATGCTATGATTAAAAGGATCATGACAAGAGATTTGAGTACAATGTTCAATGCTTCTATCCCTGGTGTTTAGTTCATATGTTCAGGAGGATGCTAACAAGTCTAGAGGAAGGGATAGATGTAAGCAAGAGAATTGACATGTCTGTAGAAAGACAGTATGTTTGTGTAGGAATGTATATGTGCAAATGTGTGTACACCAGTGTTACACAGGGATGTGTCCTCCCCTTGAGGGATGCGTCCCCCTGTCCCCCGCATCCCCCAGCACGGAGGGACGACATTGGGGATGTTTCCCCCCATCCCCCTTTTGGGGGACGATTGGGAAACCTCCCTGGGGATGCCTGAGGCCTACGACCTCCCATCCTCGGGACGTTCCTAGGTACGACTAGCCGTCCCCCATGGCTGGGTGTTAGCCAAAAGAAAAACTAAAAATAAAATTAAAAATAAAAATTTAATAAAACAAAAAGCATTGAACATTTGTGTTCTTCAATCTGTTCTTTAGTACATTGTTGAAAATGATGACTTTCCACAAATGAAGATTAAAGCAAAAGTTACAGTATTCTAAAGCAAGTCCTCAGCCAATCTGTTCTATGAAGATTAAAGCAAAAGTTACAGTATTCTAAAATTACAAGTGAGGGATAAATATTGTTGACATAATAAGCGAAGATCGCTAAATAACATAAAGAGTAACAAAGAGAGACCCTACTCATACTAGTGAAAATTACTTAGAAAGAAAGGAAGTTTCTTAATGTCCACAGATGATCAAAGCAGGTATTTGGACTCAAATACTACATTGTGTAACAATAGTCTGGAGAGAGCTGGAAATAGTGTTCCAAAGAAAAACCAAGAATACAAAATTAATAAGCATAATTTTACATAATCCCTTTAAACAAGGTTAATCAAAATATTATGAGAAGGAAGCTGACAAGGAAAAAAATAGTTAGATTGTAGGATGTTAAAAAGTGAAACAAGCAAGTTTTACAAGACTCTGAATAGCATGCCTCTTGACTGCATTTTTGAAAACATTTTTAGATCATGGCTTTGCATGTCTTAATTCAGGTTCATAATTCAGAAAATTGTGTAAGATAAAAACATGATGAAGTTGTTGGCTAGTAAAAGTGGCATGATAACTCTTACTGGAATGGCACTTTATTTGGTGGAGAAAAGACCCTGGTCCAAAATGCTTCGATTGCTGATTTATCTAATGTTCAAGAATGAAGATTTTGTAAAACAGATAATATCCAATTAGAAACATGTTCACTGTTTTGATTTTACGTGTGTTCCTTTGTTGCTATAAATGGTTATAGCAAAGTAGCCTAAATTGTTTGCTTTGCATACACTTCCATTGAGAAAATACAAAATGAGGAATGCTTGGCATCAACTTGTCTTATTCTTACAAAGAGACAAATCCCATTGAGTTTACGACATTGACTTCAATGAGAAAATTGTAACTTTTGCTTTAGGACATTGACTTCAATGACAAATCCGCTTATTTTAGAATACTGTAATTTTAGAATATTGTAACTTTTGCTTTAATCTTCATAGAATACTATAACTTTTGCTTTAATCCGTTCTTTATGTTCTTTAGTACATTGTTGAAAATGATGACTTGTAAAAGCTGAATAATGTAGCATTCATTACTTGAGAAATAACAACTAATTTGGTTAACTGTTAGAGATTGGCAAATTGCACTTGATATCCTTGGCTGAACCTTCAAGTTATATTTGTTGAAACAATTAAATGGCTGCACTTAGTAACTAATATCAATATGAATATTCAATATCCTAATATCATTTTTGTTGTGTGTAGAATTCTGAATGTGTAGATTATTCTAAATTTCTAAAAAATTTCAATTTTTATAGTATTATACCAGCCGTCCCCTAAAATCGGCCGGCCGTCCCCCGTCGTCCCCGGAAACCCGTCCCCCGTCGTCCCCGTCCACCAGGCTCGTGGAACCTTGGTGTACACAAAGTTTGTCATTATGTCATCATATTGTGTTGAATGGTAGAGGATTGCCATATTGTGTTGTGACAAGTTTTTGTAATAATGCACCCATGCAAAGTGTTTGTAATAGTGGCCATGTAGGAAAGTATTATAATAATGTAAAATAATGGGGTATTTTTAATGTTTTATGTAAATGGGTAGTTTAGAGGTAGTTGGGTAGTTGCCAACCGCCTACCAACCCTATTATGTCTATAAGTACACATCTATGTGGGAGATGCAAGGGAGAGGTATGTGCATGTTGTTGTTGTTTTATGAATATTGTTGATAGATTGTTCATCGAAGTATGATGTATCACAAATAATTGTTGTGTAAGATATATGTTGTGTGTAGTGTATCCTTTTTTATTTGTAAGTTATTCCCATCATATATTTTATTTATCTAAGTGGTAATGGAATTGTATTCTGGTGTGTTGTATTCCATTTTTACACAAATCATCTTGACATATGGAAATTGTTTAAAGTTTGATAAAACTAATAATTTATCAGTAATTATTTTGGCCTTGAGTGATATGTATTACCTGTGTTCTAAATTTTGCAAAATGAAAGTCATTTTGGTGTCATCTATTGTTTATAATTTATCCAACTCAAACATTATATCATAGCAGACATTTAGAGTTTGTTAAAGATGACTTGTTACAATAACTATATTATGTGGAAAATATAACATTGTACTCGGATAATGGTCAGATCTGCTATTTTATATTACCAATATGAAATTAGAAATTGTATCTGACCTTTGAATTTGGTTACAGGAGACATGTTGAATCGACTCTGCAGCACGGAAGAAACCAAATTCTACTTAAAAAATTTAGGAAGTGTTGGGGGTAGTGGTAGTAATGCAAACATGAATAGAAACTGCAATTCTACATCATGGGTGCCAGGATGTGAATCAGGATGGTCAAGTAGTCTTCCAGAATTTGAAACACATTCCAAAGAAATACCTTCTCGAACTGAAAATTCTAAGCCATGCTGTGCTGGATTTTTCTGTCCGTATGGTTTGACTTGCATGATTCGTAAGTTACAAAACCTTTATAGCTCTTTTTATGCTCTTAACTTATATGATATATTTCATATCCACTCTTGCTTAGGTTTGAGCTTTGTAATATAGGTTAGTAAATACAACCTAGAGATATTATGCAGACTTATATGAATTCAGCAAGGTGATATTACTTACTAACATTGATAGATGTCTATTGTAAATTCAGCATGGTGATATTACATACTAGCATTGCTAGACATCTATTTTGAATTCAACATGGTGATATAACTTACTAGCATTGCTAGATGTCTATAGTCAATTCAACATGGTAATATTACTCACTAGCATTGATAGATGTTTGTTGTGAATTCAGAATTGTTATATTAGTTACTGGAATTGATAGATGTTTATCTTGAATTCAGCAGGGTGATATTACTTAATAGCAACGATAAATGTCTATCTTGATTGTATGTTTGTCATTTTTCATATTTATCAATTTGGAACATTTTAGAGACTCAATTTTCCACCATCAATTGTTATTTTGGCATGTAGAGTTCTGCTGGGAAGCACTATGAGGGGGCTAAAATCTATGCATCATGTGGCTTTTGATGTATAGGCAAAATAGAACAAAATTTAGTACTTTTGAGATTTGAAAAACTATTCAGCATTTATTGGATATACACAGGGTTAACAAAATGTGCTACATTATGATATTTCTTTTTGAATGTTGCCTCATTTTCATCTTTTAATCTTTTGTCATAATTATGGTATCTTGCTCCTTCTATACCATAATGATTGGCCCTTATTCGACTTCAGCCAGTTTTGCCAAAAGTTCTTTTTCCCTCATTGTAAAGGCTTTGTTTGTAGTTCTATGTGCCGTTTCTACAAGCTACTTGTCTCTTTTTGCAATTAGTTGATCTTTGTGCTCTAGCTCCTTGGTCCTTGCTTCAACTAGTTGTTCTCTGATTGAGCACTCAGATTTCAGTTGTGCAATCATTTCATCTTGTTTCTCTTGTGCCTTTGTCCTTACCTCACTTTCTTGTTTTAAGGTAACCACTTCTGCTCCAACTTCTTGCTTTAAAGTAACTAGTTTTGTATTAACTTCCTCTTTTGCTCTCTTCATTTGCTCTCCTCATCTCCTCATGTTGGTTAGCATATGCGTCTTTTAACTGGTTGATTTTCCGCAATCCAGTAGCTAAGAACTCTATCCAGTATGCCAAGAAATTTATTCTTGCATATGTCTTTACTAATTCAGGTGGGATTTTCCTATACTCCAAACCTATGACATCTTCCAGACAAGGCACTAGATCGGGTTCATCAATATAGATTTGGGTTAGTTGCCTGTATATTGTCATGGTTCTTGTTGGTAATTCCTTTACTCTGACCATCCTCTGGATGTTACCAGCCTACAACTTCCATGGCTGCTTTTGATGGATTTTCGTTAGTTCCTTTGTTCTTTCTTTATCCTAAACCCATTGTACCACTTTATCCATTTCTTTGTGCACCATCAACTACCACTTCTTCAGTTGTCCAATGCAAACCATCCTGAATTCTAATCTTGTTTGATCTTAATCATCTTGTCAAAGAGTACATCAATTTGTTCCTTTGCATGCTCTCCTAGGTTTGACAGATGTTTGAGATTTGGCACTTCAACCATGAAATGCTCACATGTTCCTATTGGGATTTCAACCTCAGTATCTTCCGCTGTAAGAATTTCCTCCCTATCTCCTTCACCATCGCCTCCTAGATTGACGGTCTTCTTTGTTGCCTTGCCTTCCATTATCAGCTCCTCCATAGTATTAGTCAATTGTTCCAGTCTTTGGTTGTTGCCTCCTCTCTTTATCAGTTTAAATTTTACCGTGGGCTATTTTTCTTTCTTCGCTTCTACTTCTGCTGGTTCTAGTGGCACTATTTCTTCCCTAGCTAGCTCTTTCCCTCTTTCTGGCACTTCACTTGGAATTGGTTCTTCCCTTGCCACCTCCCCTACTGTGGATATGATTTTGAACAAGGACTTTCCACAACTTAGGTGGTCCACATGGATCTATATGCCACTCAAATTCTACCCAAATGTCAGGTGACTCCACTGCTTCCACTTATACTGCATCCATGACATCCTATACCTCTTTGTCCATATCCACACTTCCTACCAAATTTTGTGCCTGCTGTGCAACTTCTCCTTGCTCTTAGGTAGTATTTTCCATAGACTACTATGTTCTAATTGTAGCACCTTCTTCAGTATCATGAACCAACCTCCTTGCCTCTTCTTTGGTATCGACTGTGGCTCTTTCTCATTTCCTATATCTTCACTTGCCTCATCATTTGGCAAGTCCTTCCTCTTCAATATTATTCGTTCTTACCAAAGTAGTTGCTTTTGCCTTTGACAATGGCATCACACTAAGCCACTCCATGATCGTAGGTTCTTGCTCCGTTATCTTTCTTGGAGGATCCAGTCCAGGATATTGCAACTTTTCCTGTGTCACAACATTCATCAACAATGCAATAGCGTGAAACACCATTGAAAAGTTCTTCAAATATCTCATCAAGAAATTCTTAATGCGTTGTGACAGGTATGATGCCCAATTGTATTTGACACCCTTCATGAGGCCTTGCACATATGGTACAAGCCAAGTAGGTATCTCTGAACATCGTTGCTCTCCTTGCAACTTGGACATTATCACATTCATGGCGCACTGCAACTCCATTGACTTCATCTGTCGTTGCTTTATCCCATAGTTCTCATGCTTCGTCATCTTCATAACTTCGTTTGGATTCATGGTGGTGACTTCATGGATCATCTTATGCCACTGGATCTGATTGAATGTGTCTTTTTGAACTGGCGACCCTTGATTTGGCAATCCAAATGTTCTCCAAAAGTTTCCAGGCAAAAACACTACTTGCACCTTCTTGTCAGCAATCTTTATTTTACTGGCATTCTACACTAGATTGTATGTATCCAACATTTGCAACAAGTAACTTTGAAAGACCTCCTTATCGAAATTCAAAATCTACAGCTTTTAGCAGGTGATCGTTTGCACTTTCCCTCTACTAGTTGCAGCAAAATTCTCCCGTTGGCTATTGCCATGTAATGTCCTTCAACGATATTGACATTTGTACTTCCCTTTTCAAAATGAAGCCTCCACTCGCTGTTCCTCCAAAGTTTTATCTCAAGGATGTTCTCATGAGTGTCCAGCATGCTACCTACTCCTACTTTACTCTACGTCAGAATCATGCTCCCTTTTGTGTTCTTGGATACAATTTGCAAGTCTTCTTGCACTATTTTTGGCACTTTTGTCTCTCCTTCTTGAGCTGGGTGGATTCCTTTTTGCCTTTGATTTTTCCCGCTCCATCCTCTCCCAGATGTTGGGTCTCTTTTGCACTTTCAATTGTAAGTACTGCTTCAAATTGTTAGACTTAGAGTATATTACATTATTTAGGTACATGTCTATGTACCACCTTAAATAGATTATTAAATTAGGAGTTACTTGAGGAAGAAGGAAAAATGGACAAGTGTCCATGTACAAGTTGTAAAGCACATGTGTCCTCCATGCAGTTAGGTAGAGTAAGGCCCAAGTAACTTGTCTTCTTATATATAGGGCTCATTGTAAGGAAGCATGTATCCTATACACTATCCACTAGTAGAGTGTGAGCTTCATATGTTGTATGCATTCTCCATTTTTGTGAGCCTTCATTAATGGTTGTTACATGAGTTATTTCTGAAGTCTCGTGTCTTAGTTTCATGCTTGTTAAGCTTCCATTGTTATAGTTATATCATTGCTTGCTTATTCTATTACTTGTGGCTTCATTTCCTTTTAGCTTATAGCTCAAAAATCTAACACAAACGTCTACTGTTGTTCGTACAACCTCTAACATTTGCTTCCAACACTGGTATTGCTTCCAACGACACCTTTCGTCTTGCCCCAATTGGTACGACACTTATTGTCTATTTCCAATTGGTATGACACCCTACTGGTGCAACAACCTTCTTAGTTGTACGACAACCCTTCTCTTTCCAACTGGTATTGCAACCTTCTACTTTCAACTTGTACTACAGCCGTCTACTTTCGACTGGTACTACAACCCTCTACTTCTAACTAGTACTGCAACCTTCTTTATTTGGTTGGTACAACACCCTAAAACCTTACAAGGTATGGCACCTTTTGTCTGCAATTATTGGTACGTCTCAAGGTTTCCAACTCACCCAATAACTCCCACACTTCACTTGCACGACAACCTTCCTTGCTCGTCCTTACGTAGTCTGCGGCATTTATGCCGATTTTTTCATCTACATCTAGAAATTTTGACACACCCTCTCTCATCCGTAAGGTTGCAACTAATTTCGAAAAATTCTTCTGTGTCGTTTCTCTCCTTTTGCACAACAATCTATTTAGGGTTCCATATTTTTCACTTCTTTTGTCGATGGCAATTGTATCTTCCTTCATCGATGGCTTCTGCTCTTTATCGAAAAACTGTTGCAATGCCTACCTACTTCAACTTCTTTCACTTGTTGCTTGGTCGTTTGCCCTAGATGCACTCTATCCTCCCTCTTCTGCAAATGCATAAATGAATGACTCAGGCCTCCCTACGTGCATCTATTTATAAGATTGGTAGCAAGTAGTTGTCGCCCATGCAACCGTTTTCTGATCACCACTTGGCCACCTTGCATGCAATTGCATCTTTGTGCTTTTATCTTTTTTATCTTTATCTATTTTTTGATTTTTATTATTTTTTCAAAATGGAACGCGCATTTTTAATTTTAAGTGTGCCATACAATTCATTTGACGACAACTACCACTTCGATCAAGAATTCTGCCGATAAATTTGTCTCCTATTGTCAATGACCATTTACCTGATCTGTTGTCTCATTTGTACAACGATCCTCTACCTCTATTATGCCGACTCTTGCACCTATCGTACCATTTGCTCCATTTGCTATACCATTTGTTGTATTTGTTATACCATTTGCTGCACCTATCGTACTATTGTCTCTGTCATTCGTACGGCCTGAATTGGTATGACTCTCTCTGGTACGACCTTCATTCAACTAGCTACTTTCTTCAATGTTGCATGACTGTCTTGGTACCTATTGCCTCCAACTAAGTACTTCAATTTCTCTTTCTTGCCTTTGTTTATGTCATCATCTTCTCCTTCGTGACAATCTACTTTTAGGCATGTTCTAACCCATCACTTCTCCCTTTTGGGCAGGCCTCCCTAATGTAGGACTACCTGTTCCTACCTCCAGGCTGTCCAAGGTCCATCTGTACTCTTCCTAGATTCTTCGACTGCCCATTGCATCATCTTTGGTTTGTACATGAACCAAGAGATGGTCCTAATGGGTGAACTTGTTTGTTACATTGTCTTTGGTTGTTACGTACATGAACAGAGAAAGGTCCTGTTGGTCACGAATCCACCACGAGGAAAGGATTTTGTCGTTATTGCGCCCTGGACCCGCGAACCAACATTGAAAGGCCGGAAGGAAGGGATGCCTTCCGTGCCAATCTCCGGAGAAGGCCGGCTCCTTGCGGGGGGGGGTTTATGTTCAGGCTAAGAGTACAGGAAAGAAATAAATGTACAGAAAGAGATTTACAAATATATTCAAAGGTTGGTGGGGGGAACTAACAGTACGGGAACACACCAATCACCGCTACTTACTGCATATAAACACAAAGCATGACAAAGAACTGCAAAATCTATGCGTACTTCCGATACCTAAGCAGTGTACGCACGGCTACAATGGTCCCCTAACAGACATTCCCTACAAGGAACTAACAGTACGGCAACGCATCAATCACCACCTACGGACACTAACATGAGTAGAAAGCAATCATAGAGATATCAGAGCCAGGTATATGTGTCGTGTAGAGAATTTAACCGCACAGCTTCAATGGCTCCCTAACAGACATTCCCTACAAGGAACTAACAGTACGAGCAGCGCATCAATCACCAGATACGGACCAGCAACGTAACACACAACTTATGAAATTGCTACCACATCTATTCTATGTATCCTTTTAATTCATGAAGTACAGAGGGTGCTTTAAACAAGCAATGCTAGAGGCACCTGATCATCAAATGCTGAAATGAATCAACGAGCCATGACACAGGTTAGCCTAAGGCATGAATATAAAGAAAGGCAGCATAAAAAATAGAAGCAGCAGAACAGAACCAAGCATACAGATTATATTTATAAGCAGAAGCATGGTTACATTGGTTCCCTAACAGACATTCCCCATCCACCTTTACAATGAGAATGTGGTGGGTACTTATAGCCCAGAGTCCCCCCCGTTACATTAATGGGCACAAAGTCCCAGTCAAACATTAGCTGACAAAAGCGACCGCGGAACTGCTGATGCTGACTTGTCGGGCTGGACTGTACTCTCGGCATGGTCTCCCTGAAGGTTGAACAGCCACGTGGCAGTACGTTGGGTAGAACTTTATATTGACAGGAATGCAGGTAGCTGAGGTAGGTGGAAACTCACATCAGTCTTAAATGAGGCAGCTGGCATAAGTAGTGCAGCCCATGCTTGTCCTTTTGCTCGGCATGTCTTGGCTCGGATCCCAAAGTTGGACACTTGTCGGATGATAATGCTTGACACGTGTCTGCCTTGAAAGGCAGTCTATCCAACTTCGCCCGGGATTAGAGCGCAATCGGGTAACACAGGTGAAAAACAGCGCAGTCGGGTAGCACTATTTCCCTACTGCGCACCGGTCAAAGGGCGCAGTCCGACTTCGCTGCGAAGTCGGGTTGCGCACCGGCACTTGCTGATTCTCACCGCTGTTCGGACTTCGCACGGACACTTAGTCATTTTTCTGCCAGCCTTCTACAAGGTGCGCCTAGAAAGAGGGGCGAAGTCGGACTTCGCACCAAAACTGGGCGAAGTGCGCACTTCGCACCAAAACTGGGCGAAGTGCGAACTTCGCACCAAAACTGGGTTTCCTGGTTCAGCTTCCCGGGGCCATAACTTTTGATCCGCTGACCCGATCGCCTATTATAATATATCGTTGGAAAGCTTGCGAGAAGATCTGCAATAATAAAATATCTAGGGCTAATTTTCTCCATTTTATCGCCCCTGTTTATGGCCCGCAAAATCCTGAACACCTCAGCATGCCCTGACACTTAGCCATTTTTGGTGCGAACGGCTGTCAATTTTGAGAAGAATGAGAATGTAGGGAAGAGAGAGAAAGGGGGAGAAGGAAGAGCAGCTCTCTTACAAAAATTGAAAACATTGCACCCCGTGCAAAATGTGACAACAGGTCCTTGCGGAGATCACATGGTCTAGGGATAGCCAAAAGGAAGATCCTTCCCTATGAACTACCAGGAGGGAGGCCAACCAAACTCCCTTGATCGGGAAACTGTGGACAACGAGGAAGACCTAACGATCTCCTCACATTGCCTACGTCGCCTCTTTCTAGTACATATGTGATAGCATTTAGTAGTTCATATGAACTACTCTAACCTTGCACTTCTTCAATGGCATTTGTTGGCATATCACTCGCCTTCTCGTTTGCCTCTACCTTGGGCTGCTTATGAGGATTATCATCTTCTAGCTCAGGTTCTACATACAATCTTGATGCATTCCTCTTGGATCGCCTTGTGAGGGGTGAACTTGAACTACCACTACTTGTTTTGAAATTAAGTGCATATGAGCTACTACTCGAATCACTTGAGCTTGTGGAGGAAATACTGGTGGTATTTATTCACCATTGTCTAAAATCTTCTCCCTAAGATGGTGCTTCAAACACATCCATCCATAATAGGTGTTTCGTTACTTCTCTAGTCCACCTTTGTTGCTCCATTTTATTTAACACCCCTTGTCTCCTTCAATTATGTCCACGTTTTGAATGGTCTTGCTAATCTCTTGAGCAATTTATGCTCTCATTTGTGCATTGTGCCTTCGCAACTCTTCCAAATTCTCTTGATATATTTGTGTTTTGAGGCGTATCCTATGTTGTTGCATGCAAACTTGTGCCAATGGGCTCATTTCCTCATAAAAATTTCCATCACTCTGCAATTCATAGTCCGGTCATTCTCTTCTTGTAAACTCCATTCCCTGCACATCAACATCTGTTAGTGATCTAATTTGTCTTTCCATGCTTGTGTTTGGGAAATGTACATGAACCTGTACAAGTCTTCTTTCTGTAGAACAAGATTCCAACTCCTCTTGTTCTATTATAGGTTGTTCTCATGTATTACCAAACAATTGCCTTAGTCCTAGATCATTGTCGGCTTTATCTTCTTCATTTGCACCTTCTTCTTGCTTGGTTCGGCTTGATTCTCCTTCTTCCCAAACCAATATCCCTTCGAATTCTTGTGAAGATTGATGTGGTGTTGTCACCAGCCTTCCTTTCCATTTGGCATCCCTCCTCGGCTCAAAATCAATCATATTGACTTTTGTTTTCACTTGATATGGTTTCAATCTCAACCCATTAACTATTTAAGGTATGACAGTCTCGTTCAGTTTTTGCAATTTTACTGCGCCATTAACCATCATCTCAATTACTCATAAGGGTCCAAGCCATAGAGTCTTCACTTTCTTGACTTGATCTCTCTTTTGCCATTCTAGTTTAAAACCAAGTCACCTGGCTTTAATTCCATCTTTCGCAAGTGCTTGTCATGCCATAACATTTGTCATCGTTAAGCAATTTTCATTGCCCACTGCACTATCACCCTCTTTTCATCCAGTTTCACTAGTGTCGCTAACCTCTCCTGGTCACCTAAATGGTTCTGCATTGCCACTCTCATGCTTGGTACTAGGAACTCTATCGACACAACTTCTTGCCCGTACATTAATTGGATCGGTTTATGGTTTGTTGTTGGCTTAAAGGTAGTTTTATACACCCATAGAACTAATGGCAATCTCTCCTCCTAGTAAGCACCTTCAACTCCACAAGTATTGTACATAATGGAGACAGTGAGTAAAATCTTGAATTCTATGGTTAATTTCTTGATAGCTTCGTTGATGAAATGATTGCCTCTATCACTTGTTGACTGCAAAGGTATCCCAAACCTCGTGATCACTTGCTTGTACAAAAATCAAGTCGTACTCTTTGTAGAAGTGTCTAGTAGTGCCCTTGCTTCTACCCATTTCGTCAAATATTTTGTGGCCACCACTATGTATCAACATTTCCTTCTCTGGCTTGTTTGCAAAGGTCCCCCAAAATAGAGGCCCCATATCTCAAATAGCTCTTGTGGTTGTGTTGGCATTTTTGCCACATTAAAATTTTTGACAAATTTTTGCCTGAGTGTGAAGCGCACTTCGCCAGCGAAATCATCTGGAGCTTTAGATCAGCGAAACACATGCAGAAGTGTTGGCATTTTTGTGGGACCTAAAATAGGATGAAATTATCTTTAGATATTTCATTATTGTAGATATTTTCGTAAGCTTTCCGGCGATATATTACAATAGGCGATCGGGTCAGCGGATCAAAAGTTATGGCCCCGGGAAGCTGTAACACAAAAAATCATTTTCGGGCCAGTTTTCAACCACCTCTGGTGCGAAAGTCCCCTGCGCACCACCTCTGGTGCGAAAATCCCCTGCGCACCACCTCTAGTGCAAAAATCCCCTGCACACCACCTCTAGTGCGAAAATCCTCTGCGCACAATCTCTGGTGCAAAAATCCTCTACGCACAATCTCTGGTACGAAAATCCCCTACGCACCACCTCTGGTGCGAAAATCCTCTGTGCACCATCTCTGGTGCGAAAATCCCCTGCGCACCACCTCCGGTGCGAAAATCCCCTGCGCACCATCTTTGGTGCGAAAATCCTCTGCGCACCCTCTCTGGTGCGAAAATCCCCTGCGTACCATCTCTGGTGGGAAAATCCCCTGTGCACCACCTCTTCTACCATTTGTTTCACTCCAGTTTCAAGTGCAATGTTGTTTCGCTCCGGTTTGGGAGCGCTTTGGCTGTTGAATCTTCAACGCTAGCGCATCTCCCAAGGCTATAAAGAGTGTTGCGCCCAGTTTTCCAAGCGCATAATAGTTACACACCTAAATAGAGTGCAATGCCTTTTGACTTGTCAAAATTCAGCACTGTTTCCGAAGCTCTAGGGTGTTGCACTCCATTTCTTGAGCGCATGGCAAATGCGCAATAAGTTGTTGCGCTTCGGCCGTTGACTTTTCAACGTTGGTGCACCTCCCCATGCTCCAGGCACTTGCGCTCCATTTTCAGGCGCAAGGCATTTGCGCTTCATTCCTATGCGCTTTGGTCGTTGACTTTTCAACGCCAGCGCTATCTCCAGAATGCCAGGTAATTGCGCTTCATTTTCGAGCGCCGGTAGGTGCGGGACAAGTTAGCTGCGCTTTGTCCTTTGACTTTTTCAACTGTTGCATGGTTTTCAAGGCATCAAGCACTTTTCATCTTTCGGACCAGGTGCATCCTTATCCATCCAAGCAAAGTCGGTCTAGGAAGCTTCCGGGATTGATTTTTCGGAGATGAGGAATCCTATCTTTCGCCAGGGCGGTTCCAGCAAGCAAGGAGATGGCGCCACCAACTGAACCTGTCAGAGCATTGAAGGGGTGCAGCTGTTTTCCAGTGAGTCATCAGTTCCGGTCCCGACCCGCCTACTATTTCATAAATGTTTTCCTTGCAAAATCTTATCTTGGCTGCCATCGCCGTGTTTTGTAGGTGTGCATTGAATATTCAAGCGGCAAAATTCTCTATATAAGCCTGCTATTTTATTGTAAAATGATGGATGTTTGCTAGAAGCTTGATGTAATCCGAATTCTGCTATCAATACAGGTAATGTCTGGTTCTAACTCTGGACTTCTATTTTGTGTATGTCTTCTATTGCTTATCTTCAATTAATTCTTTGGTTTATCTGTAGGCTTGAATTCTAGTATCTGGATTTAGCTTCTGATAAAACGAGAATCCTAGAGTAGCCCTGGAGATTACGCATGTTAGATGCCTAGTTTTAATTTTTGTTAGTTGTCTGTATTGAGTGCTATTTGATTCGGTGTGCAGTAAAGTTATCGTGTTGTTAGTCCATCACCCCTGTTCTATCTGGCCTATGGCCATATTTCCCATTCCTTTCAGTCATTTCCCATTCCTTTCAGTTCCTTAATATTTAAACCCCCCAATTAGAATAGCAAGGGAACCAACCCATCTCTGGAGATTGGCACGGGAGGCATTTCTTCCTCTCGGCCTTTCAATGTTGGTCGGGTTTAGGGCACATGAATAGACCATTTCATACATAAGGCAGATCTCTGACCAACAGGTTGTGATGGATGTAATGGCATGAAGTCCCTTCCCAATGGCTTTTCGACTAGTTGGCATGTTCTACAAGTCTTGACAAACTCCTTCGCTTTGTGATAGAGGGTGGGCCACCATAGCCCTCCCAGAAGCACCTTCCTTGTTGCATCTAGCCCCATGTGCCCTCTTGCTAACCCTTCATGAGCTTCCTTAAGCATTGCGTTGACTTCTTCCATTACACATCTTCTCAAAACTCCAAGTTCCATCTTATACAACAAGCCTGCTATCAATTGAAAAGGTGTTGACTTGATGATGATCTTCTTTCTTTCTGCTGTCGATATGTCCCTTGGTAGTTCTCTCGTCGACAAGTATTCTCCAATCAACTTGTACCATGACAGGATGTCACTAATTGCAAATAGTTGAGCATCAAGAAACTCGTTTGATACTTCTCCCTCCATAGGTTCTTCTCAGCGAATCCTTGCTAGTTGATCCGTTATCACGTATTTCTTTCCAAGCCTGACCACTATTCGAAATACGAACTCTTGCAGCATAACAAGTCATGTGCTAAGTCATCCATGTATTGTTGGTTTGTTTATCAGGTATAATGCCTGATGATCCACATAGAAAGCAAAAGGGTTGGCTAGCAGATAGTGTCTGAACTTTTGTACTGCAAAGACCATTCCTAACGCTTCCCTTTTTGTCGCGTTGTTATTATTTTCAACTCTTGATAGCAACCAACTCAAAAATTCATGGGTTGATATAGCCCAAACTGCCCCTCCTGGGCCAATGCACATCTGATTGCAAAATTGGATGTGTCTATGTGGATGTGAAATTCTTTATCCTAATATGGAAATACCAGGATGGAAGTACACACCACCTTTGTCTTCAGCTCCTTGAAGGCCTTTTGATGTTCCTCCATCCATCAAAAGGGAACATTCTTGCATGTTAATGCATCCAATGGATGGGACATATGGGCGAAGTTCTTGATAAACCTTTTGTAGTAGCCAATTATACCCAAAAAACTTTTCAATGAGTTCACATCGTATGGCTCCTCCATATTTAGTATAACGTGGATTTTATCAAGATTCGTCTTCAACCCCTCTCTACTCGCTATGTGTCCTAGTAGCTTCTCATATGGTACTAGCAACTTACATTTGTTTGGGTATAATGCCAAATGAGAATTCATGCATAGTTTCATGCATTCGTCCAATGCTTTGAGATGCTCGTCCTTTATCCCATACAATGATCAGTCATCCAGGAAGACTTTGAACTTTCTTGTGAACATTTGCTTGAATATATAGAGAATTCTTTGAAATGTGGTCACGACATTACATAGCCCAAATGGCATTCTATTGTACGGATAGATGCCATTCTCTACCACAAACTTTGTTTTCAACTTATCTTCCTCAACAATTCTTATCTGATTGTAGCTAGAGAACCTGTCCAAAAACGAGTAAATCTTATGTCTAGCTACCTTCTCTAGGATTGAATCAGTGAAAGGTATTGGAAAGGGATATTTAATTTTAGACTATGCATATGCAGATCTGGTTTGCTTCTTTCTTCAAGGTGATAACAATTAGTGACACCCACTTGCTCACCATGACTTTGAATATTATGCCTGCATCAAGCATCTTCTTAATTTCCGCATTGAATAAGGTTGTATACTAAGGATTCATCCTGTATGGCCTACACTTTAACGGTAGTGCACTCAAAATTAATTGAATTCGATGTACACATAGTTTTGGCAGTATCCCTTTCAAATCTTTATAGGTTAATGCGAAAACATTCTTATATTGTAAAAAAAAAATTGAAAGTTGCTTCCTGCAACACTAGATCCTAGTTGTCTCCATAATGGATTATCTTCTTTTCCCTTTCACTACTGAGGTTACTTTCCACCACCTTTGGTCCTTTGTATTTCATGGTTTTAGGTTCACTTGTCGCTTTGGCCACGTCTATTGGGTGTGCTAGCTTCTTGTCGACCACAATGTCACCAATAGTATATATTGCAAAATTCTTCAAAAACATCCACTTTTCTTCTTCTTCCTTCGGTGCAGGTTTGTCTCGTTTATTGCTTTCGCAGAACACACTCCCTCTTGGTTTGTCATGATTTTCTTCGTCCTTCTCTACTTGAAAGCAAAAACAAGTGGGATCAAATATTTTGTAGTCCCCCATCTGCCAATGGAGAAATCCACTATCTGATCTACATTCGACTTTCGTACACTCTTCCAGGTGCAACGCTCCTTCCTCATCTGGTTTGTGTTTGTTATCTTCCTCCGAAAATGAACTACTCAACTCAGCAGATGTTGTGATATCTTCACTCATGGTCTAATTCTTCAAATTGATTATGTACTTGTGTTGGCCCTTCTTAAAAGTAGGTCGATCCTTCTCCTAATTGTGATTAACCTTTGCCATGCGTAGCCATCCTCTTCCTAGCAATGCATCATATGTTGGTTTTTGCATGGTTATCACAACAAAGTCCATGACAAATTCCTAATTAGTAATTTTTACTTTTTGAGCCATTAAGACTCCTCTCATTTCAATCACATACTAATCGGCTTTGTAAAGCTTGAAATTGGAGGACCATAGGAATGGTGCTCCAATTATCTTCCACGTCTTCTTGGGCAAGACATTAACACTCAATCCTCCATCGACAATTACTTGTGTCAACCTGTAGTCTAGCAACTCGATATGAACTAATGCTGGCTTCTTGCAAACATTAGTCATCAATACCGTTGGATTGATGAATTGATCCCTTCTTATTTTGATTGCTTCCGACTGGCTTTGCAGCTCCATTGCTCTCTTTGGATGCATTATTTCTTCTACCGTTGTGTACAACTCTGGTATAGCGCTAAGTAAACTCACCACTTTAACTTCCACTATTGTATTTAATACTTGTGTTGCCAACTCTTGGGTTGACGTCTTCTCTTCAAGCTTCTTCAATGTTTTCTCCTCAAGGAGTCATTCTTGTCTAGTCTTCCGCACTTCCTCTTTGATAACGTCATGTGCTTCCTACCATCTTTCCTTCTCTATGGAAAGGTTAGGGTATTGGTCTGCCTTCTTCCCCTTACCTTGTGTAACTACAAGCACGCTATCCTCTTGTTGTTGCTGGTTTGTTGGAGGCTCTTCAGTTCAATAAAATTGACATTCTACGAGTTACTTCGACTTGCCTTCTTCGGGAAATTAGCCTCCTTGTGACTACCTGGTCTGTACCAACGACACATCCAAGTACTATTATTTCCAGCATTGTCTTCGACTAGCGGGTTTTGGCAATTGCATGGGAAGTGCCCCCACTCTTGGCATCTTTGACATTGCGTAACCGGTCTGCCTTCTACATCATACTACAACTAAATTTGTCCTCCTTGTTGTCAATTGCCCTGCTACGGTTGTGGCCCTCCTCAATGGTTGTTCCTATATCCTCCACTTGTTATCGCTTGTCCATTCTTTGACATGCTCAGTTTTCCCCCTTTGCTTCTTGTTGGACCGATAACGTTTGGTGACTTGAGCTTCTTATGTTGAATGGACGGTCTCCAATCGCGTGCCCTTTCACTTCACATATGTTATAGAAAGTGATCTTTGGGCAAGTGATATTCGTGTCCCTTCGTCTTGCAGTCAAGACATCAAATATCTTGCCTCTTCTCTTCCTTCGTGTCACATGTCATCCTCTCCAATTTCTTCCTCATAGCTTGGATTGCCACATGTAAGTTGTCTTAGTCACTATCAGAGTTAGAATCCTTATAGTGACTTATGCCTGTTGCCGTTTGCTTGGTTCACTTTCCAACATGATAGCTTTATTGCATGCTTCATCGTAAGAAGTTGGTGGAACTATATTCATCTTCTTCTTATACTTCGACAACAACACGAGGAACCATCACCTTTGTAGTCCATTTACTCGTTCGACCTCCATTTTGTCGATGAGTTCTTTTAGTCTCCTATTATATGACTTAACATCCTTATGCTTTTTCTGCTTTGTGGTTTAAATTTCTCCGATGATCTCTATAGCGTTTGAGAGTCTTCTGAGCTCTTAGATGAAAGCTTTGTCAATGCTTCCCATGACGTGAAAGATTGTTCCTTTATCTTCTTCAAGTGTCAGTCCATTACGATTCCTCACGATGTTGCCAGAAATAATATCAAACCATGCTTGCTCGTTTGTCACTCTGTTTGCTCGCCATATGGTAGTACAGGTACCTATATGGTGTTTTGGGTATTCTTTCCCATCACCCAGAAACAGTGTGCATTTTTTCTTGCCCACAGCTGTTGCAATTTGCTACATGTTTGCCATAGGTGGCTACTATGATTTAGGTCATTCCTCGTCACTTGGCACTTCTTCACCTTGCGCACTATTGCCAACACACAGTCTTTGATCAATCTCAACACTTCACGACGTTTTTCACAAATATGCGTGTATTGGTTCTAGTCTACTCGCCCAAGCACTCTCTGATGGTTGCTCAGTTGCTTGACTCTCGTCCTTCACACCTTTTGGCAAAATCCCCCGCTCTTGCTCTGGCGTTACCCTCCAATTTTGTTTCCTTGTGCACTCTCCACGTTGGTGCTTCCGCTTGCATGAATGTTCTCCATGGTCTACCTCGTTTACTCGCATATCTCCTTCAATTTCCTTCATTGTTAATAGCAATGTCTTCCACCTCGTGTATTTTGCTTAGATTCTTCTCTCGTGGTCTTCACACGCATTCAACTATAGGCTCTTCAAGCTCGGTCCCATGATTGTAGTGCTTAGTTGACAACATTTTGCTTAACACGTGCTTGCTGAGTGATCCCTGTGCTTCTTCTCACAAGAACTTGGCTATCTCCGTGACCTCATATTCTACATCCTTGCAGTAGTGAATTTGTCATTCACCTCTTCCTTCTTCACGTGTGTTGATCCTACGTCAACTAGGCCTAACTCCGATACATCAACAAATAAGTTGACCCAAACTTCAATTAGGCAACGACACCAAATGTAGCATGGTGGCAAGCATTCCAAAAACAGAGGAATAGGATGATAGATTAGGAGCCAAACAAGACTGCAACCAATGTGCTTCAAAACCCTCTTCTGGTGTATTTAGGCTCAAGGTTGTGGGCTAAGCTTTTGCCTTCTCAAGCATCTAACCGTCATTGCCATCAGCCTCCTATGGGATGGACTCCTTCTAGATATTCTCAAGGCAAAAACAGGCAAGATGTCCATGTTTATGACAAATCATACACTTAAAGGGGATCACTTCATAGTGTACTTGTTGGATCCAGGTTAAATCCTCCATATCTAATTCTACTTCAGCAGGTAGTAGGTGATTAAGATCAATCTCAACACAGATTCGAGCATAAATGGCTGAAGCTCCCATCATCGCATCTCTGGCTACTCCCAGATAGCGTCCCAAGAAATTGCCCAATCTCTCAAAACTTGGTTCACACCAATAATCCATTGGTAGAGCATATAATTAAACCCAAACAACCACTGCATTGGGTTCCATTCATGGATCAAATCCTAGCTTCCAGGGCTGCACAAAAATACTTGTTGCTCCATAACTTCTCTTCCCTAATTCAAAAGCTTTGTCCTTGTCTACTCTTGAAGAGAAACTCACTATATAGTATCCATTACTAATGAGGAATATTGAAATATCCCCTAAAGGCTCCCAATTATTTTGAACCTAGGAGGTCATAAACTTTAGAGACATTCTCATGCCAATAAATTTGCAGATTAAATCATAGTTACTCCTGTACAAAATATTTTCAGCCACCAAACTTTGTTCAATAGCAAGCTTGGGACAGTGGGCAGTCGGGGGAAGACAACCATTAACTCTGGACTGGAAACCTGTTTCCACTAGCTTCTTGGTGGAGCAGAAGAGAAGATAGATTTTAAAGCATCACTTCTCAAAGATTCATCCTCATCTTCTTCTCTCTCCCTCACTGTGTTTGCAAAGGACTACTTGGGAGAAGGGGGTGAAGGGCCCTAGAAACCTCACATGCAACCATGGGCGGATACAGTAGTTTTGAACTTTACTTAGAGCATTACAGTGAAACCCTAGTAGAGTGTCCGAATCCTTGGAAAACCCAGCAGAGCAGTTTTTTTTCCACCTGCGCGTTCATTGTTTGAACCCCCTACTTGATTGGCTTACTGATTTTGATTGGACATGTATCCAGGTGCAAAAAATTTTGTACATCCATTTTTCCCTTTAGGGCTTTTAAAAAAATGGAGTTATGTAATTTTTTAAATTCCAAATTGGTACTCATTGTTGCCTGTTGCCCATGTCTACTATTCTTATTGTGGGTGTTTTCTATTGCAACTTACAATACTATTATTCAGAGATTTCCTTGTCCAAGTGGCAGATTCACATTCTTCTTCCTTTTTTGATTGACGACAAATGCAGGCACCCAAACCATTATTAAGAGATAGACAGTCAAGATATAAGAGCTCAAATCCAAGGTGAAAAATTCCATGGAGGAAACGGAACGTTGTCAGCATGACCCACCTGTCGGCCTGGTTTATAAGGCTGTCCGGGTTTTCTACCTTCCATTTCTAGAATGACTTGAACCGCAACCGAAACAATCATCGATACCTTTTGCACCGACAATGTGCCTCACTACACTTTTTTTTCCGTTTCCCAAAGCACATTTGAAGCTTATTTGGTATGGATTTTTATAGATTAACCATAAAACTTAAAATGGATTTTAAGAACCTCAACTTTCCCCACGCACATTCAAAGTTATTTTGTACAGAGATTAACCATCAAAATGAAAAATAATTTTAAGAAATCCCTACTGATCAAAGGAACACTGCATAGTTTCAGCCCGCTTTTCTTCTAAAATAACAGCTATGCTCAGATTCCAATGTATACCATTGTCAAATAGAAAAACAAAACTGTATAGAACCAAAAGTATTTGCTCTGTGAAAACTGAGAATGTAACCCTGAAACCACCATCAGTTAATTAATCATAAAGCTGTGCACATGAGACGAAAAAGCATCCTTAAAAAAACATAACAAACTTAATGCCGTTGAGTTGGAGGAAGGGCAGACAGTTGTGACCATATTATGAATAAAAAGGTGCAATTATTTATTTCTGGTGTTCTACTCCGTTGTCTGCAAAAAGGCTAGCTATCATTTATTCAATTTTACATCTTACGGGGAAGAAAGATGTAGAGTCTAGACATTGTAAGCTTTAAAAGTTTTCCGATTATCACATGTAATCCTGACAACTCAATTCTGATATTTCGAATCTCTCTTTGAAATTCTTAAGCACTTTGAAGAGGTAGTGATGAGAAACCTCAATAACCGCCTCCATGACATGTCTCACAAGGCCCATAACACCTCAATATAGTGGTTCTTCTATTCGAACATACGCTTAGAGTCCATGTATGGATAAAATTGTATGATGGTGAACGTGTAGGATTTCTCAAGATGCACTACACTAGTTAATTAATAAGTTCATGTCCTATACATCTTGCAAAATTGTAATACACATAATACCCATCAAAGGCAATATGACAAGATTTCTTTGAAAAACTTTAATTCATAACATTTATGTTATGAACCTCTTTCTCATAACCATAAATCATTTCCTAATATGGAAAAATATATAATATGTATCTACAAATAAATTTCACAATTTTAATAACAATTCAAATAATAAAATAGAGATCAATAATACCCTTAGGGCAAGGAACATCGTACAATGCTCCTTATTGGAAAGAAGCCACTCTACAAGATACCTCTTTCTCCTAACCATAAATCATTCACCAAAATAGAAAAATATATAATATGTATCTACAAATAAATTCCACAATTTTAATAGCAATTCAGATAATAAAATAGAGATCAATAATACCCTTAAGGCAAGGAACATCGTACAATGCTTCTTAGAAGGAAGCCACTCCACAAGATCTCCAACGCCATGACCCAAAACTTCTACAAGAATACTTTATATATGACTTCTTTCTGCAATGGGGGTACATTTCTCTTTATACAAGAAAGTGATGGTTCACCTTCAATGAGTTACAAGGTCACCCATGTGGTGGTTCACCTTCCATGAGTTACAAAGTGCATAATATTATAATATGGCACTATGTTATATATTATTACAATTTTATGTGTGACCCATGCCATAATACAATATTATATTATATCCCCCACATTATTATCCTTAGGTACCTAACATTCCATCCCCCTTACAAGAATGTTTCGTCCTCAAAACATAAGAAGAAACTAAATAATATGATCTTTTAAGTGAAGATAAGAATTGATACAAATCTTGATCGTCCATCCATCTTAGTAGTAGAAGAAGTATTAAAGTGGAACGAAATTCCAACATAGGAATATGCCACTAGAAATGAAATAAAAGATTTTAATTACGTCCGCAAGACCCAAACATGGCCTATGGGACCCCCAAATATGGAAGCACAATTATTCAAATCATATGACCATTAATATCCTTGAGAAGGTGTTCCTTCTCCTGATTGATTTGGGTTAGTAACTCCCCAATTTTTTTATTTATTTTACTATCTTCAAATAACTCTATCATAGATCCTTTTCCAAGCGTTTCTTTGTATTTGCCACAGATGTCCGAAAAACTCGGGCATTCATAGATGAAATGTTCCTCTGTCTCTATCGCCCCTATACTGCATAAAGTACATATACTTTCTTCCCATTGTTCCTTGGGCGTTGTCCATCTCTTTGTTTCACATCTAAGCCAATGAGAGCTAGTCCTTATTTGAGCAATGAGGATTTTTTCCCTCCACTTGATTTCAACGCCTATATATGTTTTTTCCTTGTGGTCATACGTTGGGTTAAACTTTGCAATATATTATTGTCTTTTCTCGCTTGTATTTTTCCACATTCCACTTCTAAACTTTTCGTTCACATAGTTTTTAATGTCTTTATTGAAATTTGGGCATTCATTTATGCTGATTTCCCAACGTTTCATCCAATTTTGATTTTGTTTCATCCATGTGTTCTTCTGCCTATGTAGCTTTTTGTCCCTAACCGCCCTAAGCCATCTGTTCTTTTTCATGTTTTCTATATTTTTCAAATAACATAACAACTTGGTCATAGCAATTGCCTCTAAAGGGAACATTCTAGTTTCAACTAGAGTAATTTCATAAGGGACTGTGGCCTTAATTCTAAGAAAATTTGTAATTAGATGTTTTTGAATCCTTTCTATTTGCCTCCATTTTGTGTTTGTCGTGCCACTAGCCCACACTTCGCAGCCATACAACACAATCGGTGTGATAAGTAGGCCAATAAGACCTTCGTGGTCTTCCAATTCCACAACTCGGCATTCCTACACCGATTTTGAAGTGCATATAACGCTCTCTAACCACTTAGAAACTTTGAATAGTGGTTTTCTTTTATGATGCCAAACTACCCTTTAGCTATTTGAATACCCATAGTTTTTGTTCTTTTCGTTCCATGTACGTCCCTCATATTTTTTATTGTTGTATTAAACACTGTTTTCATGATTGTTGCTTGTTATGGTGATGTGGATCGCAATATGCTTCCATATTTTGTGCCTTTATTTTATGTTCTTCTCTCTTATTCCCCTCTTTTGGTTCATTCTTGGACTTTGCTTTAGTTTCTTCTTTGATCTTTGCCACTACCTCTTCCTTAGATTCTATTTCAAGTTCTTTTTCTTGTTCTTCAATTTGTTCTCTTGTAATGATTTCTTGGTTTTCCCTTGATCCTTGCTCTCTAAGCTAAGAAATATCTTGCAAAGTTATCTTCTTTTTTCTATACCATAATTTCATAAATTTATTTTGCACATTTATGTTAATAGTGCCCAAAGAATGCAACCAAGGATAACCAAGAATAATATCTGCATCATCCATCTCAATAGCATAAAAATTTGAATGTAAAACATATTTATTCATGGTGATCTTTAAATCTTTAAAAATTTGAATATTTTCACCCTCAAGTTGTGTTTTTTATTTTCTTTGTCTGAACTTGCAATTCCTTAGCCAAAGCAATATTAATTTTATTATATTTGCTGTGAGGGCTAACGGAGACAATAATTTTTCTTTTGAATGCAACCATGAACTTGCAAAATAAAAATTTTACATTCCAACAATTTTTTTTTAGCACTATTTATTCTATTGGATGCCAAAGATGTGCTTTCTTTTGCCTGAATATTATTATTTTTTCCTGCAGTCCTCATTTAATTAAAAAATGCAACTTCCAATTCTTCCCTTGTGTAGAAATAATGTTGGGCATTGCAAAGTTTGAAAACCAAGAATAAGCTTCTCCTCTTAAGTAAATCGAAATCTTTAATTTCTATTCTATCTCAAAGATTTTTTTTTCCACTTCATCAACCATTCTATAACATCAATATCATCCTCTCTAGTTAATATTGGCAACTCCATGGTTTCAACCCAATTTTTTTTGGGCAACTAGGGTTTTAATTAACCTAAATGTCTCAAAAATAAAATTTCTCAAATATCATCTATTTCTTGCTTCAACAATAAAATCTACAATTTTTCTACAAAACAAATCAAATCACAATTGATTTGCTTAATCGGATTGAGAGAGATGATTTTTTTTCCTTTGCATAAATTTTTCGTGCAGCCCCAAAAACAACATCAAAATCTCAACAATCTCAATTTGTAACAGCTGTAACTCCCTCAATACTTATTAGAATTTAACAAGTGAGCATTCATTTTTGTAGTACTCAAAATAAGTTGTATGTTGTATGCTGGTGCAAAAGGATTCTGAAAATGAATGTTAAAAAATTAATACAAAGTTTTTTCTTTTGAAAGAACATTTGTACAGCCAAAAAACAACATAAATAACCCAACTTCAAATAACCATAACTTCTTCAATACTTATCAGAATTTACTAAATAAGTAGTCATTTTTATAGTATTCAAAACGATCTACATGTTGGAATACAAATATTTTGAATGTGACTGTTGAAACAAAAATTATGGCCTCTAAAAAATATGACGTTTTTCTAAAAAAATGAGTCCTAGCTCTACAAAAACAACCCCACTAAAACGTTGCTCTGATACCAAATGTTATGAACTTCTATTCTCATAATCATAAATCATTCACCAATATGTAGAAATATACAACATGCATCCAAAAATAAATTCCACAATAACAATCTACACAATAAAATATAGATTGATAATACCCTTGAGGTGGGGCAACACGTACAATGCTCTTTATTGGAAAAAAACCACTCTACAAGATCTCCACTTCTACGAGCCAAAATTTCTACAAGAATACTTCATATATGACTTCTTATTACAATGGGGGTACATCTCTCTTTATACAAGAATGTGATGGTTCACTTTCAATGAGTTACAAAGTCACCCATGTGGTGGTTCACCTTCCATGAGTTACAAAGTGCATAATATCATAATATGGCACTATGTTATATATTATTACAATTTTATGTGATGGTTCACTTTCAATGAGTTACAAGGTCACCCAGGTGGTGGTTCACCTTCCATGAGTTACAAGGTCATCAATGTGGTGGTTCACCTTCCATAAGTTACAAAGTGCATAATATTATAATATGACACTATTTTATATATTATTACATAAAAGACCTATGCCATAATACAATATTATATTATACCCTCGTTATTATCTTTAGGTACATAGCAATTTACTTAACCATCCTTTTTACATAATTTGACAATGTGACAAATTTCAAATAAAAAGACATTGCTTTCCTCCATTTTCCAGCTTCCATGTTTTACTCCTATGATTGTGTGCAGATTTTGGATGCCAAGCAATGAAGCTTATGATATATTGTAGCTATGAGTGCTAGTAACATGCGTGCGTTCTAGATCTTTGTTAAATATAACATTGACAGTGCTTTCAGTATATAAAATTTTAAGGCTTAGGAACAGATTGGAAAGATACTCCTCTGCATTTTGTTGTGAATATTTTGTAACATATTTGATTTAGCCGATGGGCATGTAGTCTAGCAGCAAGTTATGAGGTCATTGGACTATATTAATATAGAGACCTAGGATCAAACCGTCTTAATTAATGCTGATGGTGTCAGGTGCAGGTCCTTGATAATCGGATCCTATAAACAAGCCCCCTATAGCACATCTAAGGGAGTTGGTAGTCCCCACCCTTTAATATATATATATATATATATGTATATATATATATATATATATATATATGTGTTAAAGAAAAAGAATTACACACACCCTATGGGGTGGGGACACAATATGTTTTCAGCTTCTTTCATATGACATTAATTTGAATGATAAAGAACTCAAAATTTGCATAAATTACTTTCATCAACATTGAGTTTTTAGGATAGAGATTATTCCTTGTGGCTACTTTAACCTTCTCTGCTTTTTATTGCTCTATACTCCAATTAAAAACAGTGTTAAGATAGAATAATCAAAGGAATTATCATTTCAACAAACAATCATATTATTTAATTACCAATAAATTGAGTTCTTCTGACTGCATGGATTAAGGTTGAACTGAGAAACAAGTAAGGGAATTGATTTCTTCGTGAACATATTTTAAAAGTCTTAATTCATTAGGTATATCATATTTTGGATTAGATGTATTTATTTTTTAAAATTCAAAGACTTTATTACTTATTTTTCCTTTTTAATCTAATGATGATTCCACATGTGTTTCTGGAGGAAAGCATGCCCTGTAGGTGCTTACTGTCCAACAGCCAAGCTGAATAGTTCTACAGGCTTTTGTGACCCGTAAGTTGACAGCCTTACTAGCTTTGTGTTCCTATTTTCATTTTTTTATATAATAAATTAATCTCTTACACTGAGCTTGAGATATTGATGAAGATATCACTACCGATTGCCACCTGGCAAGGAGAATCACACTTGTGGAGCTGCAGATCGATGGGTTGATGCTAGTAGCACACCTGAAGTTTTCTGTTCTGCTGGATCTTATTGTCAAAATACTACGATAAAACTAGATTGCAGCTATGGGTATCTATTATTTCTTTTATCTATATTTGATTTCTTACTCATATTATTAAATGGATATCTTCACCAAATATGCAGTGCAAAAGGAAAAGGAGTGCTTTTCGTACTCTAAACTGGACAGTTTTATACTTTCTATTAAATTCTTATGTCCTATTTATTTGATTTAACATAACAATATGGATTTTTAGATTAAATTGAAATGGTGTAATTATTCTATACAAATTTCTGATAAGTGTCAGCATTGTATATGGATTTTGCAGACACTTTTGCAGACAAGGCTCTGCTTCACAGAAAAGTAAGTAAAATTTCTTTTTCACATCAATAAGGCAAGGTAGATACATCTAGTTAACTTCCATTGGATATGTTTATGTCTATTTTTACACTTGTTCCATAAGGAGTCATTCCATTACCCACCTACAACGAACATCCTTGCGTAACTTTATAACATAAGGTAAAGTACCTCGGGCTTGGACAGATTGGCAAGATTCAATTTACCATGAGCTTTGTCAAAGAGTTGAAACCAAAGAGGTAAACATAAGGTAAAGTAAAAACAACGAATATTCTTAGGCAACTTTTTTAACATAAGGTAAAGTACCTCAGACTTGGACAGATTGGCAAGATTTGATTTCCCATGCGTTTGGTCAAAGAGTTGAAACCAAAGAGGTACACAATTGAACAAACAATATAAGATACAGTAAAAACATTTCTTTCCTCACACAAGGAGGTCTCAGATGCCCAAGAGGAATGCTGGCTTGGTCATGACCTAAAAAATCACCTTTACCTTTACATTTATACCTTATTTACACTTTTATAGAATTCTTTTTAGTATTTGATAACCATTTACATTTAACTACAAGCCTAGATGTTGGATAATTATCTCTCTCCCTTTTTGTCCTGATTTCAATTCTTGTTCTTGCTGTTAGAAATATACTAATATAGTGATATAAGAAGACAATGACTAGTTAAATCTTCATTAAAAATTGCATGGCATAACAGTGTTGAGATGTATAATCATTCAATTTGATGATGACTGATATTGTAATACTGTGTCGTACATTTGTAATTGCTTGCAATCCCATATCCACCTTGTAAGGTGGTCCATGTATTATTGAATGGATTGATAATATGTCTGTTTGACAGTTATCGGGATCTGTGCTCATGTATTGTGAAGTGCATTTATACCTGCACTTGCCCATTATTTTTATATCCATTTGAATTCTTTTCATTACTAGTGGAGAATTTTGGTGTTTGAGGGCATAACATCAAAGCTTTTGTGTTTTCTTTTCAATAATCAATATTCATATTTGCACTATTTTCTTTTGCAAGTTGGGGCAATGCATTGATTTCCTTTTAATCTATGTCGCTTATTGTGAAATTCTTCATGGTATTAAAGCTTTGAAAGACTGGTTCATTGCTTTCTTGTAAGCACTGCTTCTGTTAAGACATCTCAGAAGTAGTTGTTGTAACACAAGCATTTCAGATTGACATATTTTAAGTTTCTATTAAAACCTTTGGCTTCTTTATTTCCTTCACTCTTGCTTCAAAGCAAAATGTTTACTAGGATGGGGGTTTTGGCATCTGAGGTTTTGAAGGCAATGTTGGACAGGAGAGGTTCATAATGGTGTTTTAGAAGTTATTTGACAAAACTTCAAACAAATTATTCTATTATTTGGGCTTGAAGAAAAGTTGACATCAGGTTCATTTAGTTTCAATGAGTACTTTTTGGTTACTACAATGCAAAAATACAAAGAAGCGTTAGTAGACTGTGAAACATAGAGACGTTCAAGGAAACTAGATGGAGGAGACAATTGCTACAGGCAGATCAAAGATTGAGATCTTTAAGGCAATTGTCACCAGGAACTTAGAATCAAGAAGGGCAATTGACAAGGATGCAACTTTTAGAAGTGCCTTCTAGTCGTTGGGAAAGAGGAGAGTCAAGTAGACAACAACAAGAAGGTGACTTAGGCATTTTAGGGAGGCAATCAAGTCTCCACGAAGGTCTATACTCTAAGGCAACCTAGCCAAGGGAGGAGTTGGATTGATCTCCCTCCTGGTGGCTCAAGGAGAAGAAACTTCCCTCCTTCTACCCCTAGGTGGTCGGGTTGATGTAATGAGCGACAAGGGCCATTCATTGATCCAACAAGAAATAATCAAGTTGGGTGTGCCCTTCGGGGTGGACCATTTGAACCATCTCAAGGACCACATTCAAACTGCTAAAATTGTTTGTGACAACCAATGAATCAGATAGATCTCGGGTAGTTATGAGTTGGAAGAGGGCTGCCCCAAGTTGAGGAGATTTGTCCAAGAAATAGAGGAGGAGCTATGGCACGAATGTAGGCTGTGGAAGAGAAAGAGAGCAAGTTTGTCAAAGGCAAGTGTGAGCTCAACAAGTTGGTGAAGGAGTTAGTAGAAGAACTCTCTCACCAAGTTTGGAGGTAGACTTAGTTTAGGGGTGTAATGTCCCCATTTTTATTGTTAGCATGGTACAAAGTGTGGTGTGGTGTGATAGTATTTTTATGTGGCTCTAGATAAATAAAAATAAAAAAAATATAAAAAATAATAAAAGGGGAAATAAAGGTGAATGCCACATTAGGAAAATATAATATTATTTTATTATATTATTAAGAGAAAATAAAAAGTGCTTCTCAATGAAGAAATAGAATATTTGCCTATAAAAAGAGAAGAAGGGTTTTCATTTGCACATCTATGAATATTGAATTTGAGTATTTTCTCTTGTATGTGGTTGAGAAGTCATCTACAACACTCTCGTAGACGAAAACCTATAGGAGCTAATCCCTGAGGACGAAAACTCTCTTGGATCAGAGGCAAAGGACGAAACCCTTGAGTCTCATCAGCAATTTGGCAGCATTGAGAGCATAATTTGCCCTAGGGAGGCAAACGTCCCTGTTTTGATCAGCACTTCAAGACCCACGTCCCACTCCTAGGATCAGATTGCAGCAATTCAGGGTGGAAGTTGCACTTGTGTGAGGTTGTTCCAGTGATTTGAGGGAGAAATAGGGTTGGCATCAGGTTTGGGGAGCCATTGCTAGTCCTCAGAGGCTGACGTCCTTATTCTGAGGGCAGATTTTCAGGAGTTAGAGGTCAGAATCAGCAGATTGACAGTCTTAGACCCCAACGCCCCATTACTGGCAGCATATCAGCATATTTCTGATGTTAAATCCATCATTGTGGTGCTTCAAGACCCCCACGACCCATCTGGGGTATTCTATCCAGCATTAGCAATCAGATTTCATGTTTTGTGAGTTGTTTCATGTGATCTCTTTGAGAACTGTTCATGTAATTGTCTATGCATTTCAGATTTAATGCAAAATCGTATTGTTGGAGTTGCTTGGCAAATCTAGAGTAATTTTGTGATTTAAAAATTATAGATCTGAATTCTATCTAAATAAATATTATATTGCTTTAAAAAATATTGCAAGATTGTTAGGGTTTAGCATTATTTTCAGAATTAGGTCATTACAAGGGGGATCAAAGAAAAAGTTGCCTAAATGAAGAGGATCATACAACAGGGGGTTGTACAAATTAGAAGCAGCAAAGGAATCATATGACAAGACATCGTACAAGCCTGAAACAAGACAACTGTACGACACAACGTAGTACAAGTCAAACAGATGAAAATTATCGTATGGTGCGAGAACATATTGCACGACACAAGAAGGAACTGATTGTCGACGCAAGAAGAGAAATCATATGATGTAAGAATAAAGGAATCATACAATGCAAGAAGAAAGGAGTCATAAGATTGGGGATCGTACAATACAAGAAGAAAAAAATCATATGACTGGGGTTCGTATAACACAAGAAGAAAGAAATTGTACGACGCAAGAAAGAAATCGTATGTGAGAGGAAGAAGGAAGATATCATACAATAGGCGATCTTATGATGGGCGAAGGCAAAGATGATCGTACGACAAGGGATCATACGACGGATCATGCGGAAGAAGGTTGTACGACATTTGTTGTGGAAGAACCCCTAGAATGACACATTGGCAGGGGACGTCATACAAGTGCAAGTAAATGTTGTCGTATGACTTGTACAATAACCTTGACATGTCAGCAAGTTGTCGCCATGTACAAAATGTATAGTTAGTTGTGTAAAAAAAAAATATGAAAAGCAAAAAGGACAAAAAGTGAATAGGTGTTGAGGTTGTAGCCAGATAAGCGCATGCCGAGGGGGTGGCCAAAAGATTATAACTGCTTTTTAAATAGGATGTTATAAATAAGAGTGCATAGGGAAACAAGGCAAGTTAGATGGAAAAAAGAAGAATGCCATTATAGCTGAGGAGAATGAAGTAGCAGAGTGCTAAGGGAACCTTGAAGGAGGCTGCCATTGCAGACACATGCGAAGCAAAATTATAGCAAAAAGAAGCTAGGGTTTTGGAGAATACTCTAGCTGTCATAAAACTTTGCAGGACAGTGGGAATTTTCTGCAAGAGGAAAGAGAGAATTTGGAAACAGAACTTGTGTAGTAGAGCATTGAAAAAAATTTGCAATCTAAATTAAAAAAAGGGTGAACATTGAATGTAAGAGCAAGTCGAATTTTTTTGGAACTCTCGTATAAAATTTGAACAAAAGGGCACCTACTATCCAAAAATATTTCAGGTTTTTAGGATTGAGTAGGGTGAAGAAAATTCATTGTACGGGCGAACTGTGCTAAGGAGGAAGGCCGGCTAGTAGGAACGTCGCAGTGCAAGGACAAGAAAAGTGAAGGGAAAGCTTGCAAGTTGGCCAATTGAATCGAAAGAATTGCTATAAAATTGCTAAGTAAGGTTGTTGTATGGAGTAATTGAAAGGTTGTACAATTGTACAAAAAACCATTGAAGACCATTGTACTACCAAAAAGGGAGTTATTGTATGATTGTACAATTGAGCAAAGTTGAGCATGCAGTGATCGTACGATTACAAGAGACTTGTACAAACAAGAGCAAGATCATACAATCCTGGGAAGAATCATACGATTGTAGGTAGGATCGTACGATTGGGGCAAGTCATACAGTTAAAAAGGAAGAAGTCATACCATGGCAAGTGGAGGAGATTGTACAATCATAGATGAAATCATACGATTGGTTGTACAAGGCAAGCATTGAGTTGTATGATAGGAGGATAGGATGAATGCAAATGACGCATGAGAGGGAGAATGGAATTTCGTGAGCACATACGAAATATTGAGGGACAATGAATTGAGCGCTCACCTGGTCCATTACATTAGAGGGAGTATTGGCCAAGAAGAGAAGAACTGCAATTTACAAGGAGACCAGAACCAACCCAATACTCATATAGGCAAGGGTGTGTTTATTGGCCTTGGTGAGGACATGCGTTTATACCTAGAGGTGGACACGGTTAAATGGCAAAACAAATTCAACCTTCCAAAGAACATTATAATGAACCTCCTACAGAACATCAAAGGAAACTTTGGAGTTAAGTACATAGAGAAAAAATGCCAGACAAACAAAGTGATCCCCAAAGTGAAGAGGAGAAGGAAAAAGCACCATTGAACAATATAGCATTAACTCAATTGGCAAGGGAGTTTTGTTGGAAATGGTGGCAGGAAACTTCAAATCATGAATTGAAAGCTACATTGGACCAAGGTGGGTTAAGCATTACTGCCCAAGTCCTAGTTTTTGACAAGGACTTTTATTGAGAATACACATTGTAGATGATTCAATCCTATGATGGAAAGGCAAATGTGACCTTTGTTTATTTTGGGAATCGAAATCTTAAGGTGGTATTCTCAGCGAAGATTTTTGGTGAACGTTTGGATTTTCACAAGGAGGAATAAAAGTAAAGAAGGCACATGTAGATCCAGTTGAGTGGAATAGGCTAATTAAAAAATTGACAAAAATTAAGCCTGAGGATGATGCGACTAAGTCTTTTGGCTCAGGACGTGGAATTAAAGAGAGCCAGCTGAAGACGGATAAAATGAGATATGATATGAATATTGTTTTGGAAAAATTTTCAAGAGCATAGTTGAGAAAATCAGAATCATATCGAAATTGGCATGGAAAAAGAATCGAGAAAAATCAAGGAAAAAATCGGAAAAAAAAAAACCCGAAAAAAATGCAAATTTTCATTGATTTTTTTTTCATGCATATCACAATGAATTAACACTATGCAAATAAAATATTAATATTGTAAGTGATACAAGCTTAAACTACACATGAAAATGGCAAGTGATACAAGCTTAAAGCCAAAGTTTTAAACTACTACACATGAAAGTGACAAAACACATCTTGTATTGCTTATAATATAAAACGGTACAAATTACAAAATGTGTCATGAGTCATGACAAATGTCAAATACAATGCCTCAATCAATGTCTTTGAAGGCCTTTGCCCTTTGCCCTAGCAGAATCTCTAGTCTCTCTCTATTGCTTTGTGTGTGCCTCTTCTTTGTGCCTCTTCTTGTGCCCTTGCCTCTTCTTGTGCCTTGGCTACCATCTCCTCCACTAGGTTTTCAAAGTTTTCAAATTCATCCATGGTGAAGAGATCATCTTGTTGTTGCTCCTCCTGTGCTTGTATGATCAATTCATTAGATGGATCAATCTCGTCTAGGTCAAAGGCCTCGGTACTTGTTCCTGTAATTTTTCTTATGGTGGAGGTGAAGGTTGTAATGAACAAACACAAGATCATTCAACTTTTCTTGTGTAAGCCTATTGTGCTTCTTGGAGTGTATGTGCTCAAACATACTCCAATTGCACTCACAACCTGAAGCGTTGCATGGTTGAGATAAAACTCTAATGGCGAAGCATTGTAGATTGGGTGTATATGCACCAAAGTCCTCCCACCATAAATCTAGAAACAACCAAGAAAAAGGAAATTTAATAATTCACATGTAAAATCATAAATTGAGATTATTTTTTAAAACAAATTCAAAAGACAAAATAAACAATAATTCAATGAGGTTTACCTGGCCTCAAATTTGACCTTGATCGAATGCACAATGAGGACGGAAAAAAGATGCCCTCACATTTCTTATAAGCATGCATCTCAGATTGTATCTTAACCCTCATTTCTTCATTAGGGTACATGCGGTCAACACATAATCGAAGGCCCGCCATCACCTCATAGTCGGCATGGAATGTGTTGGAGTAAAATATTTTGGGGTTGAGGTAGTACCCCATTGCATGAAGAGGGCTATGGAGCTTAGATGTCCATCGCTTATCAATAATATCCCAAATGGGACCATATTTGGTTTGGACATGTCCATAAATTGAGGCAATTGCTTCTTTTGCCCTATCCATAGCCTCATATACATATGCCATTGGTGATTCTTCTCCATCAACAAGATGAAGAACCTTCACCAAAGGCTTTGACACCTAAAAAAAGGAAAAATAATTTAAATAAAAATATTTTACAATACAAGATTTGCAAATAAAAAAATATTTTAAATTAAAAAAATAAATAATAAAATAAATTAAAAAACTTAGTCTTGTACCTTGATGGCCTCATCCATGGCTGTCCAAAAGGGCTCCTCAAACAAATAGTCATATACCTTTTCCCCCTCATTGGAGAATCGGTATCTACTAGCTTGCTTGGAATTCCACTCATTGCTCACAAACATTTGCTTCAATGACCCTCTTGCATTATAGATGCTCTACAATGTCACAAAGTTTGTGGTGAAACATGTAACTCTAGCCCACACTAGCTCCCTCCCACTAGTAAAATGCCTCATGAGGTTGAGGACCCATGCATGGTTGTAGATAAATTTTGTAATTACCCTAGACTTCTGTACAACCTTTGACACCCAAGGTAATTTCCCAATATCTTCGAGGAGCAAATCGAGATAATGGGATGCACATGGGGGACCAAAAAATGGTGGGAAATCTCTCCTCCAACATCTTACCAGTTGCTACATATGTTGTTGCGTTGTCCGTGATGACTTGGACAACATTCTCCACCCCGACCTCCATCACAACCTCCCCCAACAACCCTACAAGCATTTCAACACTCTTAACTTGTGTCGATGCATCCATTGACTTGAGGAATGTCATTCCTCCTATAGAAGAAACCAAAAAATTAATTAAGGTTCTTCCCCTCCCATTGGTCCACCCATCAGACATGATAGTGCAACCATTAGTGCTCCACACCCTACGTTGCTCGTCAAGAACAACCTGAATGTCATCCATGCATTCACAACCCTATATCATAAGTTGGCGGCTTAAATCTTGTGCCACAACTTGCGATGGCATCTACCATGCTCCGCCAGTATCTTGCCACATTGAAGGGAAGGCAAAAAAAATACCATATGGCCTTCCTCATTGCCCTATGTCTCTCCTAGTACCACATGGTCATACCCTCAAGTGTGGGTTTTGCCCCTAGTGTGGAATGTTCCCCAATATTGGACTCATCCGTCCCACTCCTTGGTTGTACAACTGATGGACTCGAACTGTCTTGGTGATATCGGGTAAAGGTGTTGCCTGCATAATCTGTAGTTGAACAAGGTCGAGAAGAGGGGATGACATGGCATCACTTTGTATTTGTTTGATCTCTTTTTTATCTACTTTTTCAGTGATGATTGCCATGCATTCTCTCTCAATGTCTTGCGGCAAATGTGGGCATAACTTGACATTTTCACCTGCTTTCCTTGCCAAATGGAATTTGAGGCAATATATGCCTCCATTCATCATAGACCCACAAAAATTGCAATAGACTTCTCCTTTCTTTTCTCCTTCCTTTGCATACTTCCATGTTGGATCTCTTTTCGATGACATTTTCTTGTGGTTGCACATAGAAACAAATAACAACAAACAATTACTTAAGAAAAGAAAAAAAACTAAACCCTAAACCCTAAGGGCCTAAATCCTAGTTTGAAGTTTAAAACTTTAAACATTGATAGCTGAAAATATGGACTTGCATACATATTTCAAGCAACAAATAATAACAAACAATTACTTTAAAAAAATTAAACCCTAAACCCTAGTTTGAAGTTTAAAACTTTAAACATTGATAGCTGAAAAGATGGACTTGCATACATATTTCAGGCAACAAATAACAATAAATGATTACTTATAAAAAAATAAAAATAAATCCTAAACCCTATTTTAAAGTTTAAACATTGACAACTGAAAATATGGACTTGCATACATGTTTCAGGCAACAAATAACAACAAACAATTACTTAAGGGAAAAAAAAACTAAATCCTAAACCCTAGTTTAAAATTTAAACATTGAAAGCTGAAAATATGGGCTTGCATACATGTTTCAAGTAGCAAATAACAACAAACAATTGCTTAAAGAAAAAAAAAACCTAAACCCCAAACCCTAGTTTGTTGAATTTGGAATAGAATAAGAAAATTTAAAATCAGTTTGCTTACCTCAAATGAATCCTTTGGGTAGATGTTGGTGGCTGCTTAATTCCTTCAAACTCCAAAAAATCCATTGTTTGGTGGCTGTAGGTCGCTGTTGGATTCTTTTAAACTCCCAAAAATTTGCTATTAGGATGCGTCTTAGGTTTTTGTTTGGTGTGGTAGCAGGTAGGCAGACCTCTCTCTCAAGTTTGGAAGAAGCAAAATGAGGAAAATTAAAAAAAAAAAACTTTTATGTTGTTTCCTCTACCCGTTCGACCGCAGGTGGTTTTTTGAATTCACGGTTTTTTGCCGATTTTTTGAAAAAATCAGCAATTTTTTCAAAAAGGCCGATCCCGATGCTGATTTTATTGTTTTATGATCGAATTGCGATGAATCGGATGGAATTATGATTTTTCCACGATTTTTGTAACCATGGTTAGGAGAAGCAAGATCATCGGAGATGCCAGTATGGTTGTCAAAGTACACGGAAGGCATCATGCAAGGGGTTCAATATGATTGGGGGACGTACTTGTCACATAGAATTCAACATTTTTTAAATGACAAACAAAGAACTTTTCCATGACACTTCATGCCATAGGAATTATGCTTGATGCAGTATCTCATGCCAATATTCCATTCTATGGATTGACTACTCCAAGGGATTTGCCAAAAGATCAACCTACAATTTTGAGGTGGGCAAAGTCAGTACCAATTGCAAAATCCACTCTGGTAAAGGGAAGACCAAGAAAGCTGCAAAAAAAGCAAGAGTGGTCATAGTAGGGGAGAGTGAGACTTCGAAGGAGGAGGTGCACCATAGACACAAGAGAAGAAGAAGATTGACAGAAGATTTGGAGCAAGAAACTGACAGGGCAGCACTATGGAAATTGTTTTTGGAGTAGCAAATTCATCAAAGAGGGGAGGAAGGACCATCAACAAGTCTTGTTCAGACATGGAGACAAAAGGAACAAGAAAGGACAGTGCTGCAAGAGTAGCAACCCTTTGGACAAGTTGTGCAACAACAAATATTGGAGAGAGAACCAGCTATGGAAGTTGGAAAAGGATTGGAAGAGGAAGATATTGAGGAAGTAGATCTACCATTTACGAAAGGGCCACAAAAATAAAGAATATGTGAGTCACCGCATTTGGTTAGCATGGATGAGCTTGAAAAAATGGATAGAGCACAAGTATAATGAAAGAGATAGAGACACCACCAGAATCAAGGATGGAAAATCCATAAAGAAATAAGGTGAAGATTGCACCTAAAAAACCTCAGAAGGAGAAAAAGAAAATGAAGATTACATTTATCAGAAGAGGTGGCAATAGCCAAAAATCGGCGAGTGAGGAGAGCTTGCCAGGAAGGCAAAATGATGAACAACGTGATCAGTTGGAATGATCACATGAGAAAAATAATGAATGACATGATCAATTGGAAGGATCATAAGAATGAAATACTGAACGTGATCATTTGGAAGGATCACAAGAGGAAAATGTTGAACAATGTAAACAATCAAAAGTTGTGCAGGAAAGAACTACAAAATGAATGGACCAACAAGAAAGAACTGTAGAATGAACGGACCGACAAGAAAGAATTGCAGAATGAATGGATTAGCAGGGAGGAAATGAAGAAATACAGCTAGGAGAAAATAGAGAAACACAATCCAACCGACAGGAAGAGTAAAACATAGAATAGGAAGAAGGAACCAATCAAGGGTTGCAGACACATTTTATGATTGAAATACCCACTTTTGGATTAATAGATGAAGAAGGAGAAGAAACTGATGATCAGGTGGATGAGTTCTTTGGAAAAGTAATGGACATGTGGGCCATGTATGTAGACAGGGGTAAGTACTTTTTCGGGACGAAGGAATGACAAGAATTAGGAAGAAGTGATGGGTTTTGCTATGACACTTGACATACTATTATGCTATAGACGGGTAAGTTCAGTAGACGTCTAGGACAGTAGGCGTCTAGACGGTAGACGTCTAGCGGTGCAAGTAGACGTCTAGGTGGTAAACGTCTAGGCAGTAGACATCTAGGGCAATGGGTCAAATGTCTAGACAGTAGATATATAAGGCAAACACAGTAGACGTCTAGTCAGTCTAGGACATGCAAGCTAGACGTCTACGCAGTAGACGTCTAGGATCAACAGGGTGGACATCTAGGAAGTAGACATCTAGGGTATCCAGGCTAGACATCTAGGCAATAGACATCTAGGGCAAGTTATCAGCAGGGTCTGACGGCTAGGCTTGGACGTGTGACGGTTAGGTTAGACGGACAAGTCTAGACGTCTGCAACTTGGGCACTCATCCTTCAGTCTGCAACTCTCCTTGCCTGTTCCTACAACAACACAACACAACACACAATGATGTTCCTCCTCGTACCAAGCAATGATCAATACCTGCAACACAACACTATACGCCAGATGCAATCACACATAACACATGCAATCCAGAACAACGTTTGCTGCACAACAGATCTGCATTTATGGACAAGTATGGATAGATTACAAAATGAAATAGGGGGGTATTTATAGGTAAGTCTAGGTAGTTACTACAACCAACCTGACTCAACCGTCCCAACCACCTATGCTTAACAATTCAGTTTCAGCGTAACAACTGTCTTAGACGTCTAACACAACCAGTCAGACGTCTAACTAACTGGACTAGACATCTAACTAATCCGGATGTCTAACTAATCAGGATGTCTAACACAAATGATGACTGCATTTGTCCTTTAGTGCATTTTAAACTAATCAGTTCGTATTCATTAGATTTGCTGATTGTACATTGCAAAACATTAAATTAAATGACTTATACATTATCAAAATTGCTGTACATAGTCAAAATTGTGAATCTTCATAGGAAATTCTTGTCAAACAGCTTAGTAATCTATTTCTTCTTTGAACTGTTGTCTACATCTATCCTCCCCTTTGAAGAAGTCGATGTCCTCAATGACTTTCTCCGCTCGCTTTGAGGGGTCTTAGCATCTTTGTGGGCTGCAGCCTGGAGTGCCTCCTCCAATTCTTGTACCTGTGTTTGAAGAGCTTCATGTTCATCCCGAACCCGCTTGGCATAGTTGTAATACTTGGCCCATTCGACTCCCAAGGTATTGGCACGATCTTCCGTCTCCTGGAGCCTAGACAATAGTTCAGCCTCCCGTTGTAAGAAAAGCTCCTTCATCCGTTGTTCGGACACTATGGAAGAAGATGAAGCCTTCTGTGCCAATTCTGTTTTAAGAGCTGCCTCGCGCTGTTGTGCTTGCAACAATTCCTCCCGCAAGGCTGCCTGCTCCTTCTGCCAAGTCTCTTCACGTTGTTTCATCTCCTGTTGCCAAGCTAGTTCACTCTGGTTCTTTTGAGCCGCTAATGTTTTAGTCTGCTTGATCAGAAGTTCCTGTTGCCACATTTTGCTAGGGGTAGAAGAATTTTGAAAATTTCGAGCGGGTCGTTGCCTCCCTCCTTCCTCGGTGTTTTTTCCAGTTTTTATGTTTTAATTTCAGTCTGTTCAATTTCCAGTTAAGCAGAGCGATCTTTAGATTGGAATGCAAAGCTTGAAAGAAGAATGCAGAAAAATCTCTAAGGCATGGCTACCCTCGCGATCGCCGTTGCTGCTAGGCAATCGCTAGCAGCGCAAGCCGTTAAAGCAACCGAGAGCAGCATGAGAAAAGAGTAAAATTTGTTTAAGTGTTGACGACCGGGATCGCCGTCGCTTCCCAGCGACGCCCGTCGTCGCGCTTCATTTTAGCGACCGAGAGCAGCATTAAAAGGTTCGAGTTTTTCTAAGTGTCGCCCCTGCGATCGCCGTCGCCGCTCAGCGACGCCCGTCGTCGCAACCCTTTTGGGCGCGCGACGGCAGGAAGAAAGACTGCCCGTGCTCGTGATCGCTGTCGCCGCCCGGCGACGCCCGACGTCGCTTAGTTTTTCGGCGACGCGCGGAAAGGGGAAGCAAAGCAAAAAAAAACCTAAGTATGATCCCGCCCGTGATCGCCGTCGCTGTGCACCTTTCTCAGCAGCGCTGCAGGTTTTCAGCGACTTGCAGCAAGGGTCCAGCCCACGATCGCCGTCGCCCATCAAAGTTCCTCAAAATCGCTCATTTTTTGAGCGCTACTCAGCATGCACCCGAGGTCGCTCCCAGCTCCAATTCCGGAGATCGCTATCGCTATTCAGCGATTCTCGGCATCTTCAAGTTTCTCAGCGACCGTGGGAAAAGGGCCCCAAGTTAATTTCTAAGGCAAGGAGTGCCCATTTTCGGCAATCTCCGACGGGAATTTGCAAAGTAAAGCCGGGATTCCCTCCAGTTTTTAGAACTGCTAAGGCAGAGAACACCTCCCAAGATAAAAACAAGCAAAATTTCGGGATCTGAGCCCCTCTTGGCGAAGTTGAAGGTGTACTCCAAGGACAGGGTAGGTGAGCAGTAATGACAAACCTAAAGGCTAAACTATACTGCACCTACCGCATTAACATAAAGCGCCCCTTTTCAACCACCGAATCTGTCAGGAGTTGTACGAAGTCAGAAGGACCATGCTACAAGCCGATAAGAGTCAAATCTGGCAGCTTTCTGCAGCTTTTGCAGGTTTGGGGAGCTGTGCTCCGATTGTAAAAGGGGGGAAATTTCTGCTATAAATAGCAGTGAACTTGCATTGTAAAAGGGGGGGAACATATTGCTAAGAAGCTGCTGTAACTGAGCACTTGCTTCCAATTCAAAGTATACTTGGCTCTGTTATTTGTCTCTTTCTTTTATGCTGCCTTCTGCAAGTATTTCTGCATCGTGTCATTTATTTTTCTGATTGCTGTCATTCTGAATCCTGGATGGCGGCATTGGCAATTAAGTAGACCTGGAATATTGAATGAAGGATACATAGGAAAGAATCACAGTAATAGTTTCTGTTACATACATTGTTTTGATTGTTGTTGGTTTAGTGATAAGTTAGTGACTGTGCTGCTTGTTCTTCCCCACCTGAAACACATGATATTTACATTTCTTTCTGCATTTTAAATCTCTTTCCAGCACTTTTATCTAAAAAATCAAGTAGATTAGTATAGGAGCCGGCCTTCTCCGGAGATTGGCACGGAAGGCATCCCTTCCTTCCGGCCTTTCAATCTGCTGGGCGAATCTAGGGCGCAAAAGATTAAAATCCTTTCCTAAGTGGCAGATTCGTAACCAACAGTTTCTCTGGCACGCCCGGTGGGACACGAGTGTCACACCCCATAAGCGGTATTGAAGCATCGGTGTTCGCTTCAGTGCTGTCAAAGGAGAACACCTGGCGACTCTGCTGAACCTGAATACTCTCTGAGTCTCGAAGACTGGTCCAATATCAAAAGCTTCTTCATGCATACAAGATGGAGAGCTAGGAACGCGGGACAGGAAGTGCCTGAGTTTTACGAGCTTGACATCAACGCTGCTGGAGAGCACCCGAGGCTGATTGATTATCAAGCCTACCAAGACGAAGCTTTGGAGCAGACAACTGAAACTGAGGAGACAACTTCAGAAAGCACTGACAACTACCACGATCCTGATCAAGACGATCAAGACGCAGACATGGCAAATCCTCAGCCAAATGCTCCTGAGCTATTCCCAGCTGTTGACTCCACTGGACCCCTCAATCTAGTTGGGCAAGATGTTGTTCCAGCTGTTGCTTTAAAGGCTATTCCCACGTATGATGGAACTGGGAAGACGGCATATGAACATATTCAAGACATCCTGGCCTTGGCTGCGCTTCATGCCATCACTAATGAAAGTGTCAAGACCCGGCTCTTGGCTCTCTCTCTGAGAGGGAAGCTTCTGTACTGGTATAGATCCTTGCCGGAAGGTGCTATCACGGGATGGGCTCAACTGGCTGGTCGGCTAGTCAAAGGGTTCAATGAGTCTGCAGATCCGTCCTCGTTGTTGCACCAGTTTCAAACCATCCAACGACATCCGCAAGAGGAGATATCAGACTTCAATGTGAGGTTTGCGCGGTCCTGGAAAAGAGTGCCTATTGAACTACGTCCTTCCGATGGACAAGCTGCCCACTACTACCTCAGAGCGTTTAGCTCAGACATCAGTTTGGTCATCAAGTTAGCCCGCGTGAACACTTTTCCTGAGTTGTATGAGGTAGCCCAGAGGGCAGAGCTAGATATGATTGCCATAGGTAGACTCCCGCACAAGATGCAGCCGCCGATCTACCCAGATTTCCCTCAATCACAATATCCACCGGCGTCTGCTCAAACGTCTTCTTCATATCCCAATCCACCATGGAATCCCGCACCAGTTGTGTCTCAATTCCCTCCTCAAGTGCATTTTCCCACGCCACCGGCACCTCAGCTTCCATCTACACCGCAATATCCAGCACTTCCCGCTCCTCCACAATACCCGACATTGCCTCCAGCACCGCCGTTAGCTCTATTGCCTCCGCCTGCCCAGTCAGCACAACCCGACATTGATGTGCAGTCCAAAATCCTGCAACAGGTAGAGTCGCTTACTTCCGTTTGCCAGACACTGTCCAACGACATGGCTGTGATGAAGAAAAAGCAGGCCCAACAGGAATTTATTCCTAGGAGGCCATATCCTCCTCCGGCGCTTACAAGAGACCAAGCTCAGGCCAATAGGCCTCCGGCTAGAAATGCTGCTAACAATGCAGGACCGAGCACTCCAGACAATGTGCACTGGTGCTCTACATGCAATGACCCTCACGGAGAAGCTACCTGCATGTTGCATCAACATTATGTCCAAACTCTTGCAAGCAGCAACCCGGAGGAGCAAGTAAACATGATTCGGGAAGAAGAGCGCAACTTTGCGGTCTCAGAAGAGGATCCTGTGTCGATTCTGACCAGGAGCGGTAAAAAGCCAATTGAGGTGGATGCGGCCCAGATGCAGCCTTTGAAGGTGTACACCAGAAGAGAAAAGGTGCAACCTGCCGCGGAAGCTCCTGATAAAGCACCATTGCCTCCACCCGCCAAAGAGAAGGCGCCACCAGCCAAGGCTCCTGTGACTCAACCTCCGGCCGAAACCAAAGAGCAAGCTCGAGAAAAGCTCAAGTACCCGTCGCTGACAAAGCGGCAGAGGGTTGAAGCAACGCAGCAGTACCGCACCAGGTACGAGCCGACGAAAGAAACGGAGGGCCCATCTTCTTCGGCCTACAACATTGTTGACGAGCTCAAGAAAACTCCGGCGAAGATCAGCATGTATGATGCTCTTCAGCTCCCTGGTCAGGTGGACCTATTGCAAGAGTCACTGAAGACCGTTAAAGGAGGAAAGCCACCACAGCCCGTGTTAGCTCAGCCCCTGACAACTTCAATCACCGGAAAGAACAGACCACCGCCTTTCTACCTGTCTCTGCGGATGGAAGGTCATGTGGTACACAATTGCATGATTGACTCCGGTGCCTCAACCACTGTCATGCCAAGGGCTGTATGTGAAGAAATCGGCATGGAATATACGCGGAGCAGTCAAGGCGTCTTGCAGCTAGACGGCACTCCTGTGAAAACAGTGGGTGTCATCAAAGACATTCCTATCCAGTTGCACAAAGCGCCCGAGATCGTGGTGATCCAAGAGGTTGTGGTCGTTGACCTGGAGCCCTACTTCGGCATGTGTCTCTCGAGGGAGTTTACCGCCAAGCTCGGCGGATATTTGTCGCTGGACTACTCACACATGGAAGTCCCTTTCAAAGGGAGGAAAGTGAAAATATACAATGACAAACCATCCACTTTCCTAGTCGAGCAGATACCTGAGGAAGGGCAGCAGAATGAAACGGTCCATCTGATGACCGAGGAGTTGGCAGAAGTGGATCTAGTGGAAGAAGCCATAGAGCAGCTACAAGTAGAGGACGAGTTCTCCTTGCTGGATTTCAATGCCATGATTGAATCAGACATAGGTTGCTACTCTGTTACCCAGCCTGAGAAGCCCAAGGAGACAGCTAAAGAAGAAATAGGTCCTGCCCCAAATGAGTTGTGGAAGCTATACTTTGACGGCGCCCGATGCAAGAACGGCGTCGGGGCAGGGGTCCTTCTAGTCTCGCCATCGGGAATACAGAAAGATTACTGCTACAGGCTGGCCTGGAGTTGCACGAACAATGCAGCCGAATATGAAGCCTTGTGCTTAGGCTTGAAGAAAGCGGAGAGGTTGGGGATCAAACAACTGCAGATCTTTGGAGATTCGGAGCTAGTGTGCAAGCAGATAACAAACAAGTGCTCCTCCAAGAAGCATTACCTCAAGGCGTACCGCAACCGTGTCTGGGACCTGATGGAGTCATTCGACTCCCTGAATGTCAAAGCTATCTCCCGGGAAAAGAATAAACATGCTGACATCTTGGCGTCTGTTGGAGCCAGGTATGTTCCGGCTGATGACACTATGCAGAAGCCGAAGCCGGTTCATACCATCTACAGGCCTTCTGTGCCTGATAAGGACACCCACTGGCAGGTGTTCGATTCTGATGAGCAGATCATCAATTTTTTAATCCATGAAGCAAGTTCAATCGAAGGTAGAGACCCTGATGACGAGCAGTATGAGGGGTTGATACAGTTGAAGAATAACCATGTCCCTAAGGGACTCATTACCCTTGAAAGCCTGTTTGATCAAAATGATAGAGCTATATCTCACAGGATCAAGGTTGACTCCAAGCAATACAGAGATCTGGAACTTGAACCAGGAAAGGTGATCAAAGTTGGAACAGACTGCACCCCAGAGGAACTGGAACAGATTCGGGCCTTGTGCAAAAGGTATCCAGATATTGTAGCTTGGTGTTATCAGGACCTAAAAGGGTATGACAGAGAGATTATACAACACACCATAGAACTAGAAGAAGGGGTTAAGCCCTTTAGACAGAAACAAAGAGCGGTTAACCCAAAGATCGAGGCTATGATGAAGGCAGAGCTCCTGAAGATGCTAGAAGCCAAGATCATATATCCTATCAAGCATTCTTCTTGGGTCGCAAATCTGGTCCCAGTCAGAAAGAAGAATGGGGATATCCGCCTCTGTGTTGACTTCCGCAATTTGAATAAGGCCTCCCTCAAGGATCACTATCCGCTCCCGCAGATCGACCAAATTCTTCATGTGGTCGCAGGAGCTCAGAGGTTCTCTCTCCTAGATGGATTTTCTGGCTATAACCAAATCTGGGTTAGAGACGAGGACCAGCACAAGACGGCGTTCACCACCAAATGGGGAACGTTCGCCTATCAGCGCATGCCATTCGGCTTATCCAACGCTGGGGCCACATTCCAGAGGGCCATGGACCTTGCATTTCGGGAGCTGCTAAATAAAATCATTGTCATTTATTTAGATGACATGACCGTGTTTTCCCACAAGAGGGAAGAACACACCTCTCATCTGGAACAAGTGTTTGAAAGATGCCGTGAGTTCGGCATATCCATCAATCCCAAGAAATCAGTCTTCGCCGTCAAGGAGGGGAAGCTGCTAGGTCATGTAATTTTCGAAAGAGGGCTAGCAGTTGATCCTGATAGAGCAGAAGCTCTCCTGAAACTCCCCATCCCAGTGGACAAGAAAGGGCTCCAGTCCTTCTTTGGCCAGATCAACTTCGTGAGGAAGTTCGTGCCTGATTTCGCTCAAGTCATCAAACCTATGGCCGAACTATTAAAAAAGGATGCCGATTTTGTCTGGACTGAAGAAAGAAAGCAGGCCTTTGAAGAGATTAAGGCCAGGATCGCTCAGGCGCCCGTGTTGATAAACCCGGACTACTCTAAGGATTTCATCCTTTATGCAGTCGGGGAACCTGAGAGCTACGCTGCAGTCTTGACCCAGAAAGGAGATGACGGCGAAGAGCGGCCAATAGCCTTCTTGAGCCAAGTAATCCAGCCGCATGAAGAAAGATATAATTTTATTGAGCGACAAGTGCATGCAGTCATGAGATCCTTGAAGAAGTTTAAGCACTTTGTCTCTCAGAGCCGGATTACAGTTTTTGTGATACACCCCGATGTCAGAAATTTTATTATTCAAGGGGAACCGGGTCACAAAAGGGCAGGATGGATTGCTAAAATCCAAGAATTCGACATAGAGGTGCGACCCACCAAGTTAATCCGAGGTCGGGCTCTATGCCAGGAATTAGCCAGAAGTGTTGCCGCCGAGGTGTCTGCTTGTCAGTGGGAAGATCCCGTGATGGAAGGTAACTTTGCCAACTCCTTATCAGAGGAGAGTGACTGGACAGATGACATAGTGTGGTACTTCAGCACAGGGAGATGTCCAGATCAGCTCAATGCCTCACAAAGAAGGAGGTTTAGGCTCAATGCTCTGAAGTATGTTCTGCGCCCCGAGGGGCTGTTTTACAAAAATATTGATGGTGTTCTCTTACGTTGTGTTAAGGGAACGGAAAAACAAAAAGTCCTCGACGAGTTCCATTTCGGAATGTCGGGAGGACACCTTTCAGGAAGGCCTACGGCCTTAAAGATGATCAAAGCGGGCTATTATTGGCCCACCATCTTCGCGGATGCGCAAGAAGTCTGCCAGAAGTGTGAGAAATGCCAGAGGTTCGCTGGTCGGAATAAGAACGCTCCAATGCCTTTACAGCCAATCCAAGTGGAGGTTCCCTTCCAGCAGTGGGGCTTAGACTTTGTTGGAAAGATCTCACCAGAATCCTCAGCAGGGCACAAGTTCATCCTGACTGCCACAGATTACTTCACCCGCTGGGCCGAAGCTATACCCACGAAGCACGCCGACCAGGAGACAGTTATCTCCTTCCTGGAAAGTTTGATAACTCGCTTCGGAATCCCAGAGGCGATTGTGACAGACAACGGTCCAGGGTTCACGGGAGCCAAACTGACAGAGTTTACTTGCAGATACAGTATTTACCATAAGGCTTCTTCCAACTACTACCCGCAGGGGAACGGCCTCGCCGAGTCGACGAATAAGAATTTGATGAATATTATAAAGAAGACTCTGGAGAGAAATAAGAGGTCCTGGCACTTGTACCTGGATCAGGCTCTGTGGGCAGACCGCATATCCGTCAAGAAGTCCATCAGGACATCCCCATACGCACTGGTTTACGGGAAAGAGGTTGTTTTGCCTACCCATATTGAGATGCCCGCACTCTGGTTGTTGGATGATGAAAAGGACAACCTGGATCCCCTTGATGCCAGGCTAGCCCAGTTGTTGCATCTTGAAGAACAGAGAGAAAAAGCTCATGAGGCTTTTATGAAGCACGCTGGCACCACACGGAAATGGTTCGCAAAAGGGGCTACTGCCAGGGTCTTCAAGATCGGGGACCTAGTGCTGAAATGGGATTCCTGGAAGAAAAAAACAGGTAATCATGATAAATTTGATGCCTTCTGGGAAGGCCCCTTCCAGGTTGCCAGGGTCAACCAATTCAATTCATTCGTCCTAAGAGACATGGAGGGTCATATCCTCCCAATACCGGTTAATGGCTTTCATCTGAAAGCCTATCGTCACTGAGAAGCGTCAAGAGGTTCCCTCTGTACATAATTTCTTTTCTGCTGTTTTAATTTATTTATTTGCCTGAATGTAAATATGCTTTTCAGTTATTTTAATTTTAGGTTGTTGAGCCAAGAGGTCTTTCTAACCTCCGGGTTTGAAAAAGTTTGATGCCAAGAGGATGTAAGCAATTTCCCTGCAAAAAAAAGTTTAATGCAAGGGCTCGCCAAAGCCCCAGAGCAGTTTTCAAAACTCCTCCCATTTTCAAAGGGTTGCTCCCCTCAATCGCTCCAATTCTCGAGCGATTCCGGAATCGCTTCGTATTTCTGGCGACGACGAGCAAGACGCGACCCGCAAGGAAAGGGGCCACGAGGATAAAAGAAAATTACTAAGTATAAATCCCCAAGTCGCTTGCCTTTTTAAGTTTAAATCCCTCGCTCGCTATTTCAGCAAATCCAAGAATCGCCCATGGTTTTCGGCGACGGCGATCAAGAGGTGTGAAAGAGGGGGCGTGAATAAAATAATTGAAAATTTTTCTAAGTGTGGATCCGCCCTCCGTCGCTCGCCCGATGTGTCTTCTCCCAAAATCGCCCATTTTTTGAGCGACGCCAGAAGCGCCCCATTTTTGAGCGACGCCGGGCTTGGTAGGAAGCAAGCAATTCTAAGTGTTAATGCCCTACGTCGCTCGCCAAATGCGCCCGCGCCCGGGATCGCTCAATTTTTGAGCGATTTCGGGAAAACATGCAAGATTCTTTGCGGGCCGCGTTTCTCTCCATCCAACGACCTGGGAAAGTGTGCCAAGAAGGGGTTAAGGCCCGTTTTTCAAGGCGCGCATCAAAGAAAAGGGATTGGCACAGATTCCAAAGCTGATTGTTTTTAAGAGAAAAGGGTAAAAGGGGATGTGCTTTAAAGATAAAAATTAAATATTGGCGCCTCCAAGGAAGATTTTATGCATGGCCACCCGAGGATAAAATCAACGTCCACCAACTCCGTGCGCCCAACATTAAATTCAAGTGCCCTCCATTAAAGGCCCATCCCGAGTTCGCTACTATAAAGCACGGCCTCTCAGAAGCGCTTTACAAGTTAAAATCCGACGCGCTCCGAGCTGCACTGAGAGTGAAATTCAGAGTTTCTTACAGACGAGCAACAACTGAGTGAATTCTGCCTTCGCCATGGGAAAGAAAGAAAGTGGGCAGAAGAGTGCAGCAGCAGGCCGAGCGGCTTCAAGCACGCCAGAGAGTGGGCAGAAAAGAGAAAGAAAAGATAAGGGGAAAGCCCAGGCGTCGGGAGCCGAAACAGTGAAGAGAGCCCGCACAGCGCCGCCAAGGCCAATTCCCCCGCCTCCCATTGATAATTGGATAAAGCTCAGAGACGGGATTTACTCCCAGAGCATCAGCCAGCTGCGGCATACAATTGAGAACTGGCGAGAGAAGGTTTCTCCCTCGCACCCCTTCGCCGCTGCTTACCACTCCCACTTGTACTGGTTCTTGTGCCCACAGGTGCATCATTGCCCGGAACTGGTGGCAGCGATTGCGCAATATTACAAACCAAACACCAGACAGGTCTGCGACCATGAGGGCACCGTCTTGTTCTCGCTTTACCCAGAGACTGTGCGTGCTGCCTTCGCACCAAGTCTATCACTGGACAAGAATTACACTATCAGAAATATCAATATCGGAGAACAAACGGACAGATACACAGATAATCCGAGAATGCGGCGATTTGTGGAGTCCCAGCTCCATGAGCCTCCTCCACTCCGGTCATGGCCGAAGCAGCCTAGGCCTCTGAGTGATTTCAAAAGTACAAGTATTTATACCATGCTGGCCTGGGTTCTAGGCTGCGGCACAGATGCGATGGTCTTCCCCTACCAAATCGCTCTTGCCGAATGCATCCTGCGAGAGGAATTCTACGATCCCAAGGTTATGACAGACAAAACCAAGCCGGTCTTCTTCGACTGGGCAGACTGCGTGGCCCGTGGGATTCACTCGCACCTACAGGAACTGAGGAGCGAGGCAAGCGAAAGCTTCAGATACTGTTCGGCCTTGGCGTGGTTATTCTTGTTTCACCTGCACAGTAAAATGAAGGCGCTCCCAGTTCAGCGCAAAGATAAGAATGGCGCGCAACTTCCGGTATACGAATGGACCAGGGTGCTGCTGAGGGAGGAGTCATACTATAAGTTCAATCTGGCCTTCTTAGGCCCAGCCCTAGCCCTTCTCCATGATGCCTGCCCGCGCGTCCCGCGTCCGATGAGAGAACAAGTGATCAGCCAGGACTTTGGCGATACTTTCCGGTTAACGCAGGGGTTCGTGATAAGAATTTTTGGGTTCACGGGCAAACCCTTCTTGCTGCCGTATTACACCACAGAATACCAGTTCGCCTTAGAGGCAGCACGGCAGATGGATTACGCTGATCAGAAGTATGGCCAGGGGAGGAAAAAGGGACATCTGTTCAATTATCCAATCACCTGGGCAGAGATCGAAGTCGGCATCAATGGACAACATCAGTACCTGACTGCCACGCTTTTGAGCTTCGGCTTGGTCGAGCTGCCCCAAAGATGGAAGTACGATCCCCTCAACATAGTGAGGGACTTCACGAATGTACAGGACTTCCACATCTGTCCACGCAAGGAGATCATGGCCGAGCGCAACAACCCGTCGGGAGGAGACTTAGAGTGGAATATTGAAGACATGCAGTCTTTCCCGCCGTGGCACGACTTCTACTTTGTGGAGGCCGAATTTGATCCTGTCCACAATGCAGACCACAGGCCAAATACGAAAACGTACAAGAAGATGCTGACTAAACTGCAGGGCAAAGGGTGGAAACCCGAAAAGATATCAGAGTGGTGGATAATGCGTGTCCGTACTAGGAAGGAAAAGTCCGAAAAGGACTTGGCCAATGACAATGAATTCTCCACGCTCTACGATAAACACCATGCCACGTGGCAGCCCATTGTGTTCCGGCATATCGTACCCCCAGGCTTTCAACGCCTACAAAAGGGGCAGGCCCCACCCAAACAGTTGCAATCACGTGGTGAAGGTTCCAGCAGTGGGGTACAAGTAAGTCAGGCTGTAGAGCCCAGGATGCGGCAATCTTCTGAAAAACAGCCAGCCGGAGCAGTGCCATCTAAGCAAGAGGTAGCCCAGCACACGGCCCGAGCAACACAAGCTCGAGCGACACAGGCGCTCCCGGCACCCCAAAAGAAGAAACAGTTCACGCTGAAGATAAAACCCCCCAAAGCTTCAGGGGGAACCGTTAGCCCGATGCCCAGCGCCCAAGAGGAAGAGGTCACCCCTCTCAAAAGAAAGAGAAGGACAAAAAAGTCTAAAGGGCAAAAGGCTACGCCCGTGAAGGAGGTTGTGTCGCAATCCGAGGTTACGCCACCCCAAAAGAAGATCAGAACCTCGAAAGTCGCTACCATAAAGGAGGATACATCCCCGTCAACGGAAGATCAGTGGATGACCCAACTCTTCGACACACCAGCTCGGGCGGAGCTCGCAGGTACGCATTCTCTATTCTTTCAAACTTCCGAGTCAGTGTCTGACAAAGTTAGGAAGCAAATCAAATATGCAAGCGACCAACGCAATTGAATTGATATTGAGTTTAAATACACATATGAGTTGGTTAGTTGGTTCAACCAACTAAAACTACCCACCCGAACTGTTTAATAAAGCAGCGCTAATAATGTAATATATAACATACGTATTATGTTAACATCCCCCCTTATTACATTATTGGCAAATACATAAGGCATTGCAAAATAATTCAAATTTGACACGTGCAAGTGCCTTGGTGAAAATATCTGCAACTTGCTTATCAGTTGGAATGTAATGGAGCTGTATGTGATGCTTTGGAACTTCATCACGAATGAAATGACATCGAGTGTCGATGTGTTTGGTACGATCATGAGAGATTGGATTCTTGACAAGATTCAAAACACCTTGATTGCCGCAAAACAAATGAAGTGGAAGATTCTTTGGAAGACCCATGTTTGTAAGAATGCGACTTAACCATATTATCTCGTAGACTGCTCCATTGGTTGCGCGATATTCTGCCTCTGTTGATGATATAGATACCACCTGTTGCTTCTTACTGTGCCAAGAGACAGGACCAGATCCAAGATGAAAAATGTATCCAGAAGTTGACTTTCGATCATCAATGGATCCAGCATAGTCTGAGTCCGTGTATCCCTATAGATAGAATTTGCTATTCTTTTTGTACTCCAAGCCAAAATCTGTAGTACCACGGACATAATGAAGAACTCTCTTTGCTGCTTTCCAATGACTCACCTTTGGTTCTTGCATGAACCTTGAAAGATAACCCATAGCAAAACTGAGATCTGGCCTGGTATTTGTCAGATATATGAGACTCCCAATCAGTTGACGATAGAGAGTGCCATCTACTTGTGGTGATTGATCATATCGAGATAGCTTGAGTCCAGAATCCATTGGAGTTGCCTTAGACTTACAGTCTATCATGCGATATTTATCAATCAATGTCTTGGCATACTTCTTTTGTGTGACTCTGATATGATGCTTTTTCTGAGTCACTTCCAAACCAAGACAATAGTGAAGAAGTCCTAGATCTGTCATTTCAAAATATTGTTTCAAATCATCTTTTACTGCATCAGTCATACTCTCTGAGCTCCTTGTTATGATCAGATCATCTACCAAAAGATTATGTCAGAACCATTGTTCTTGATATAGAGATTTGCATCCGAAGGACTTCTTTGGAAACCATGCTGCACTAGGTGACTATCTATTTTGATGTACCAATATCGTGGAGCTAGTTTCTGTTATTGCCCTTTAACAACAAATCCTTCTTGTTGGATCATATACACTTCTTGTAGGTCACCATTCAAGAAAGCACTTTTTACATCCATTTGATGTAACTTCCACCCAAACTGAGCTGCCATGGCACAAAGTACTCGAATGGTAGTCATTTTTGCAGTAGGGGCAAAAGTCTCTTCATAATCTATGCCTTCTTTCTGAGCATAGCCCTTGGCAACAAGACGGGCTTTATGCTTATCAATAGTACCATCTGCCTTATACTTCACTTTGAATACCCATTTGCAGCCAATGGGTTTCTTTCCTGAAGGCAGATTGATTAGCTTCCATGTATGATTTTTCATGAGAGAGGTATGTTTTGCTTCCATAGCAGCCTTCCATTGAGGCTCACTAAGTGCATCCTGAACTGTTGTGGGTTCATTTTCATCCAATGCTGTCATATAAACCCTCTCATTTTCCATATCCGTTTCCCTATCTTCCTCTGCATCTACAGATAGTTCATCAAATTGTTGGCAAAGCTCGTCAACCTCTGAAGTTGATGCCTCGGCTCTCTTCTGCTGAATCATACTACGAGTACAAGGTCGATCTAGAGTTAGATCTGGAAGTGATGTCAACTTGGAATCTTTCAATGTACTGGTATACCATTTTGGAATCTTTTTCTGAGGAGGTGGTGGAGTCTCTTTCTTAGGCTCATCTTCCTCAAGGTATACAACTATAGAGGTGTTATTTGATGTGAAAGCTTCATCAAATACCACATCTCTACTTATATGTGTCTTCTTGGTCATCGGATCTATCAATCGATATCCTTTTGAATGTTCATCATAACCAAGAAAGATACATTTTAGGGTCTTCTCATCTAACTTTTTCCTTTTCTGTTTTGGTATGTGCATGAATGCTTTACATCCAAAAACCCTTAGATGAGAAATGAAGGGTTTCTTACCACTTCATGCTTCTTGTGGAGTTTTACCCTGTAGAGCTCTTATGGGTGCTCTATTTAGGAGGTATGATGTTGTGTTAACTGCTTCTACCCAATACTCATGCTCAAGGTGTGCCCCTTCAAGCATACATCGAACCATTTCCACAATGGAACGATTCCTCCTTTCAGCAACTCCATTTTGCTATGGAGTATAGGCGGTAGTCAACTGTATCTTAATCCCATGTTCAGTCAAAAAAGATGAAAAATCCTTGGAGGTATATTCCCCCCCTTGATTTGAGCGGAGGGTTTTGATGAAACATCCTGACTCCTTCTCAACAAGCTTCTTGAACTGTTGAAAGTACAAAAATGCCTTTGACTTCAATTGAAGGAAGAAAACCCACATCTTCCGTGAGTGATCATCCACAAAAAATTGAAAATACCTCTTTCCACCATAGTTGGTTGGCATAGGACCACACAGATTGGTGTGTACCAACTCTAAAGGCTTCTTAGCTCGTGAAGAGCTAACTTCAAACGGTACCCGATGTTGCTTCCTTGCTAAGCAATCCGTGCAAACTGGCAATGTGGATGAAAGGTTGGGAAGACCTCTCACCATATCATGTTTGCTCAACTCGAGCAAATAACCTGAACTTAGATGCCCACTTGCATCACTGACAATACCAGCCTCCCTAATTTCTGCTATAAATAGCAGTGAACTTGCATTGTAAAAGGGGGGGAACATATTTCTAAGAAGCTGCTGTAACTAAACACTTGCTTCCAATTCAAAGTATACTTGGCTCTGTTATTTGTCTCTTTCTTTTATGCTGCCTTCGCAAGTATTTCTGCATCGTGTCATTTATTTTTCTGATTGCTGTCATTCTGAATCGTGGATGGCTGCATTGGCAATTAAGTAGACCTGGAATATTGATTGAAGGATACATAGGAAAGAATCACAGTAATAGTTTATGTTACATACATTGTTTTGATTGTTGTTAGTTTAGTAATGAGTTAGTGACTGTTCTGCTTGTTCTTCCCCACCTGAAACACATGATATTTATATTTCTTTCTGCATTTTAAATCTCTTTGCAGCAGTTTTATCTATAAAATCAAGTAGATTAGTATAGGAGCCGGCCTTTTCCGGAGATTGGCAAGGAAGGCATCCCTTGCTTCCGGCCTTTCAATCTGCTAGGCGAATCTAGGGCGCAATAGATGAAAATCCTTTCCTAAGTGGCAGATTCGTAACCAATAGTGTCCATGTCATGTGTATCTTCCAAGGAATGCTGATGATAGTAGTCATTCGAGGGCCAACAACACAACCACGATTGATGTTGACAACTACCAAAAGGCTAACAAATCTATTATGATTGACAATTACAACTATCAAATAGAAAACATTGCCAGCCATGAGAAGGTTTTCATGTTCGTTGAAAATATATGGATGATATTAGGTTGACAGGGCATTGTCCCAAACCCCATGTAGAAATGAAATTTAACATGCTTACACACAATTCCATTTCTACTGAGGGAATGACAGGTTTTAGGAGAGGGAAGAATGGCAAACTTGGCTAATAATCATGGTGCTAAACTATATTGTATATCAACACAATGGATAACTTTGATGACTGATCGGACAGGACAGGTAACCAGTGACTGATGACTGCAGACAGATCAGTCTAGATGGATTGCACTTGACGGGTAGGTCATAGAATGGTAAGCCTAGACAGGTTGCGGTCATACGGATAGGCCTGGATGGATGACTGAAGGTATGGACTGATGACAGGTATCTGTCAAACGGGTAACTTCTAGACGGGCAACTTCCAAACAGGTAAGTCTAGACGTGTAGCTATTCAAACACCACATACGAGTAACAGCCAGACGGTAAGTCCAGACGGGTAGCTGTTTAGATGGGTAACAACCAAAATGGTAATTCTAGATGGGTAGTTGTTTAGATGGGTAAGTCCATTTGGGTAATAACCAGACGGGTAAGTCCAGATGGGTAATAGCCAGACGGGTAAGTCCAGACGGGTAGCTGTTCAGACGGGTAACAGCCAGACGGGTAGCTATTCAGATGGGTAAGTCCAGACAGGTAGTTGTCCAGATGGGGAACAACTAGATAAGTAACTACAGGTCTAGACAAGTAGGCCTAGACGAGTCGTTGACGATAGTTAACCTGCAATCACGTGTTTACCCTGCGAGCCCTCGAACTCGTCCCTAAGTGCTCCTTCCTACAACTCTGCACAACACATACAACATTGACAACACAAGTCCGCTTCCAATCTACTTCATGACATTCATCCCTTAGATACCTGCAACACAAGACAATGTTCTTCACACACAGTTTTGTGCAATAGTAGAACAATTCTCATTGATGTATGGATGATATTTACAAAATGAATGGGGGGTCTATATATAGGATGGCCCTGGCGGTTATGGCAACCACCAGTCCCCCAACGTCCCCAACCGTATGCTTGTTACACACTAACTAATCCTGCCCAAAACTAATCAGTCTTAACAGTCATGACGGCTGATTACCTTACGTGCGCACATGACTGATTACATACGCATGTGACTGATTATATTTCAATGCGCTAAACAACAATGTGTTTGACCAGTTTGACTATTCATAAAGTTTCTTCATAAATACAGTACATACAATAGACATTTCGTCAAACACTTTGCGTACAATTACAAAATAACATAGAATACCAAAACTTATTCAGTAAATGCAGACATATCAAATTGCCTGTCTACACCCCACAAGGACACTGCCCATTGACCCCATTCAAGGCACTACCTCTTGATACCACCCTAAATCATGATAGGGGAATTGCAAAGGCCACGAAGAAGGTGAAGATGAAAGAGCAAGATAAGTTTCTACCCTACTTGGAGTTTAAATTGGTTCGTTGGTGGAAACATTGATGAATTCAGAGGATTGGGTAGATGTAGGCAGTTACATTGACTGAAGTCAGGAGTCTTGAAGGTTGAGCCCTGTTACAATATTTTGGTTACATTGTTATTTTTTATGTAATGGAATAAAGAATGTAATAATGGCATGTTTGTATATAGTGATCATTGTTTGGTTTTAGTTGGATAAGTGTGAGGGTTGTCATCCACCACTCTTCGCTTCTAGGACTATATGTACCTAGTTGTCTTGGTCTTGTGTGTGTGAGGTTCAAACATGGTTATTCTCCCTGATTGTACCGCATATTTCATGCCTTGATCTATTTCGTTGCATGATTACATGTGTATGATAGTTACATTGTGGTATGATGCATTTTGTAACATTGTATATTTGTTTGACTTCAATATTCACATACATATGATCCAAGCCAGTGGGATATGTTATGAACCTAGAGTATCTGAAAGGGTGCTTCCCTTAATTGACATGCCATTTGGTGTAGGGAAAAACAAATTGCTTGTGTTGTGCTCATTATATTTGCAATATTGATTGTATATTTGTGCATATAGTTTATTGTATGATAATTGTGAGTCTGACTACTAAGAATTTGCTGTTATGTTCTTAAAATATTTGGAATCCTGAGTTTGGCATAATTCAAGATAAACTGATGCCATATCAATCTCTGAAACAAACACTTATGTAGGTTGTCAAAATTGCCAAAATGGACATTATTTATGAACACTAAAATTAGATCAAGCCTCTGCAAGCACATCAAGAAGCCTTTAAACACACAGAAGTCGCTAAGACTGTTGGCATTTTTGCCACATTAAATTTTTTGACAAAATTTTGCCTAAGTATGGAGCTTTAAATCGGCAAATCACACGCATAAGCGTTGGCATTTTCACGGGCCCTAAAAAAGGATGATAAAGTGGACAAATTGATCTTTTGATGTCTCGTTATTGCAGATCTTTTCGCAAGCTTTCCGGCTATATATTACAATAGGTGATCGGGTCAGTGGATCAAAAGTTATGGCTTTGGAATCAAATCCAGCAAAAGTCCACTTCGGGCTTGAAAAAAATTCAAAGGCATGAGGGGCACTTCGCCCAGAACGCTGCCGAAGTTGCCACTTCGGGCTTGAGCCTAGAGAAGCATCCACTTCGGCCCCAACTCTGGCGAACCTCCTTGTCCCGACGATGGAAAACGTTTAAGGCTGGCAGGTCACTTCGCCAGCAAAACAGGGTAAGATAAGAAGCTTCGCTGACCAAAAAGAAGGAAAGGGGCAGCTTCGCAAAGAAGGGACAGGAAAGCCTAAGTTCGAGCTCGAAAAATTTCTAAGGCATGGAAGGAGCTTCACTTGCGAAGCTACCAAGCACCTACTTCGGGCAGAAAAGTTGCGAAGCTGTGATTGTAAGTTGTTGGGATTTTCTAAGTCAGCGGGGTCACTTCGCTAGAATCTTAGCGAAGCATTCACTTCGGCCACAGTTTTAGCGAACCTCCATCTAGTTGGCAGAAAAATCTCTAAGGCATGAGGGGCACTTCGCCCAGAATTTGGCCGAACTGCCACTTCGGGCCTCCACTTCAGCGAAGCTTCAATGTCGGCCAAAGCGCTCTACGTCGGCCAAAAGGTTCACTTCGCTCCCGAAGCTCCATGTCAGCCCCCGAAGCGCAGATTTCCAGCGAAGTGCTATGTCGGCCAGCGAAGCTTCAAGTCGGCCAAAATGTCTAAGTCGGCCAGAAAACTCCACTTCGCCGCGAACCTCCGCGTCGGCCCCCGAAGTGCAACGTCGGCCCCGAAGTTCATGTCGGCCCCGAAGCTCCACGTCGGCCAAGTCGGCCAAGTCAGCCAAGTCGGCCAGAAAACTCCACTTCGCCGCGAACCTCCGCGTCGGCCCCCGAAGTGCAATGTCGGCCCCGAAGTTCATGTCGGCCAAAGCGTCCAACATCGGCCAAAAATGCAAAGTCGGCCGCGAAGCTCACGTCGGCCAGAATCCCAATGTCGGTCGCGAATCCCAACGTCAGCCAGAATCCCAACGTCGGCCAAAGTCGTCCAAGTCAGCCAAAATGTCTACGTCGGCCAAAAAACAATAACTTCGCCAACGAAGCTCAAGTCGGCCCCCGAAGTGCAATGTCGGCTGCGAAGCTCAAGTCGGCCTCCACTTCAGCAAAGCAATGTCGGTCGCGAAGTTCATGTCGGCCAAAGAGTCCAACGTCGGCCAAAAATGCAAGGTCGGCCGCGAAGCTCACGTCGGCCAGAATCCCAATGTCGGCCGCGAATCCCAACATCGGCCAGAATCCCAACGTCGGCCAAAGTCGGCCAAGTCGGCCAAAAATCCAACGAACTGCCAGTTCGGGCCAATTTCTCAACGAGGCTTCTCCGGAACCTTTCTAACGATGGTGCTTCTCCTGAAAAGCACACATTCCAAGGCCGGGTATTTATCCAAGGCAATTGAGTGTTTCATAAATGCATTTTTTCTGGCCCGAAAGACCCGGTGCCCATTTGTAGCAATAGGATACAAGTTATCAGCCGTAGAGAAGGGCAAGGGCAACTTGTGCATCCACTCGAGCACCTCACCCCGGGGCAGCCCAGGACAGTTCAACGGCTCATAAATGCAGGTTTCTCCGATTGACGTGGCCATGGTAGCTTATTAGGGAAATAGATGTGAAACCTCAGTGGCATAAAAGGGCGAGCGCACATTTTCCAGCTCCCAAGGGCGTACTTCTGAATCCGGCGCATTAATGGCTAAGAGGGTCGGGTCTTGTATAAAAACCCTAGCATTGTAATGAAAAAAAGGGGGAACTTATGCTAGAAAGCTGCTGTAACTTGAGTTTTTGCAATTGATATTAAGAACTTTGGGCCTCATTTCTCTCTTGTATGCTGCCTTCCGTGATTATTTCTGCTATTTTGTCTTCATTTATGTACTGTAATTCTGAATCTTGGATTTAGGTGTGTGATTGGGGACAGAACCCTGGAATTCTCCTGAAGGATACATAGGGGGGAAAATGTTGTGTTAGTTTTCTTGTATGCTGCCTGTGGATAGTGTTTCTGCTATATTCACTTGTTTCCTAACTACTATAATTCTGAAATCTGGATTTAGGCGTAGGGGGTAGGTGAATCCTGGAACTCGTCCAGAGGATACATAGGAAGGCTAGTGCGGCGTTCATTTTATTTTATTCTTCATATTTATTGCTGCTACTTCAAGCTATTAGTTAGTAATCGTGCTGCCGGTTCTTCCCCTTTTAAAACATCCATTTACATTTCTTTCTGTACCTTTTATCTCTTTCCTGCACCCTACCCTTTTTATTTCTTTCCTGCACCCTACTCTTTTTATCTCTTTCCTGCACCCTTTCTCTTTTTATCTCTTTCCTGCACTCTTAGCTTAAAACCCCAAGTATTTTAGTAAAGGAGCCGGTCTTTCTTCGGAGATTGGCACGGAGGGCATCTCTTCCCTCCGGCATTTCAATGTTGGTCCAGGTCTAGGGCGCGTATACATACAAAATCCTTTCCTGTGGCAGATTTGTGACCAACAGTTTCTGGCATGCCCGGTGGGACCAATAGTCTCCATATTTTAAGGAAGCTCGAGTTTGGTGAATCTCTGGCTTGCCTTCATCTGGCAAAATCACCTGGCGACTCTGATTGAGTTGAAGATCCAGATTTCTTGATCGTAGGCACCTTTTAAAGCTGAAAAAAGATACCTCGAAGGAATCAAGGTTTGGTGAGCAGCCTTGATCTCACAAGCGGAGAAAAGAATGTTCACCTGGCGACTCCGACTTAGTGGCAAGAACCGTGATCTCTGCAGACCATTGCTATAATGGCGAGGGTATACTATCCCATCTGGGATGATCCTAGCCCTCTGAATCTCCAAAGTTGGCATGAGATTCCCAAAAGCGCCTTGAAAACCCTGACAAAATACAATGGCACCAAGGGAATTTTTCGAGAGCACCTTGAAGATGTTGTTTCTCTAGCGACCTTCCATGACATAACCCACAAAGATGTCATGATCAGACTTCTGGTTCTGTCTCTGGAAGGAAAGGTGCTGCAGTGGTACAGACTGCTCGGACGTAAGAGCATCTGCTCATGGGATGACTTAGCAAGAGCGCTCATCAACACATTTGATGGCTCTCAGGATCCCTTCCAGCTCTTGATGCACCTCTCCACCATCACGAGAGCACCTCTGGAGAGCATCATAGACTTCAATGTTCGATTCTGCAAAAGTTGGAAGAGAATTCCAAAGGAGATCCAACCGACACCCGCCCAGGCCCACCTCTTCTATGTTCGGGCTTTCCACTTGGACATAAGCCTCCTCTTGCTGCAATCAGGTGAACATAGATTCCCTCATATCTTTGAGGAAGCAGTACAAGCAGAGCAGCTTCTGCTCCTATCAGGAAAGTGGCAATGGGGAGAAACTCCATCACTTTCTCCGGTGGTTGCTGCTCCTGTCTATCCCGCGCAGTATTCACCATGGCAGATCCCTCATACTGTGCAGAGACCTGAAATGCAGTTGTGTGGAGCTCAAGAGGCAGATCTCGTCCAAGGCCAACGGTGGAAATATGCAAGCACCGCCCAAGCGATGAATAATACGGTTGCTTGCAGTTTCCATCAGGATATGGGCAAAGAAGGGGAGCAGGGGCTAACGGCAAGCTTTGAGTGCGAAGAGGGCGCCATTTTGCACCCTTTTTGTGTCCCAGGGCATATCACGCAAGTATCCAACCAAAACCCAACAAGCATGCCTCATCAAGAGGTTGATCCTGAGGAGATCATGGAGAGCATCAAGGTCGGCCGTGAAGCTCACGTCGGCCAGAATCCCAATGTCGTCCAGAATCCCAATGTCGGCCAAAGTCGGCCAAGTCGGCAAAAAATCCAGCGAACTGCCAGTTCGGGCCAATTTCTCAACAAGGCTTCTACGGAACCTTTTCTGACGACGGTGCTTCTCCCAAAAAGCACACATTCCAAGGTCGGGTATTTATCCAAGGCAATTGAGTGTTTCATAAATGCATTTTTTCTGGCCCGAAAGACCCGGTGCCCATTTGTAGCAATAGGATACAAGTTATCAGCCGCAGAGAAGGGCAAGGGCAACTTGTGCATCCACTCGAGCACCTCACCCCGGGGCAGCCCAGGACAGTTCAACGGCTCATAAATGCAGGTTTCTCCGATTGACGTGGCCATGGTAGCTTATTAGGGAAATAGATGTGAAACCTCAGTGGCATAAAAGGGCGAGCGTGCATTTTCCAGCTCCCAAGGGCGTACTTCTGAATCCGGCGCATTAATGGCTAAGAGGGTCGGGTCCTCTATAAAAACCCTAGCATTGTAATGAAAAAAAGGGGGAACTTCTGCTAGAAAGCTGTTGTAACTTGATTTTTTGCAATTGATATTAAGAACTTTGGGCCTCATTTCTCTCTTGTATGCTGCCTTCTGTGATTATTTCTGCTATTCTGTCTTCATTTATGTACTGTAATTCTGAATCCTGGATTTAGGTGTGTGATTGGGGACAGAACCTTGGAATTCTCCTGAAGGATACATAGGGGGGAAAATGTTGTGTTAGTTTTCTTGTATGCTGCCTGTGGATAGTGTTTCTGCTATATTCACTTATTTCCTAACTGCTGTAATTCTGAAATCTGGATTTAGGCGTAGGGGGGTAGGTGAATCCTGGAACTCGTCTAGAGGATACATAGGAAGGCTAGTGCGGCGTTCATTTTATTTTATTCTTCATATTTATTGCTGCTACTTCAAGATATTAGTTAGTAATCATGCTGTCGGTTCTTCCCCTTTTAAAACATCCATTTACATTTCTTTCTATACCTTTTATCTCTTTCCTGCACCCTACCCTTTTTATTTCTTTCCTGCACCCTACTCTTTTTATCTCTTTCCTGCACCCTTTCTCTTTTTATCTCTTTCCTGCACTCTTAGCTTAAAATCCCAAGTAGTTTAGTAAAGGAGCCGGCCTTTCTCCGGAGATTGGCACGGAGGGCATCTCTTCCCTTCGGCATTTCAATGTTGGTCTAGGTCTAGGGCACGTATACGTACAAAATCCTTTCCTGTGGCAGATTTGTGACCAACAGTTACCTCTAATGCAACATATACTAGCTGTTGTTAGATTACTCGGGATGATGCTTTTACAATGCAATGTGAAAATACAAACCTAAGATGAGATAAATAAGGAACTTTGAAGCATAATATATAAATATTCAAACACTGTAAAGTCTCCTGACTGGGGCAAAAATTCCCTTTTTTGGGTTAGAGAAGGAACGTGTCCTTTTCTGTGATACTCTCCAAAACATTTGTTGACTTCTATTTTCCACTTTTCTTGCCTTATATTAAATTTTTTTCAAGAACAGCGTTTGCCAGCTGCTTGCCGAGCTTACATTGCTCGCATTTGTGCAGGTAAGAGATGCAACATCCCCAACATTAATATATTATAACCATATGGAATTCATAATAATAAATTTATTACATGTTATCTCTCCATCCCATTTTTTTATTTGACTGTCTTCTATGCTTTTCAAAAATCTTGTTTTTCAAATTTTTATGAAAATGGGTACATAGGCTTTCAGTATTGACTAAGTGGAAATTATAATCTGATATTTAACAGGATGCTATGCATTATCATCTTGCAAGCCAAATACACATAATCAAAACATTCAAGCTTATGGAGTAATGCTTATTGTAAGTCATGTATCATTTTTTCAGAAACTATCTAAAAGCTGTGTGTGTCTTAGGTTCATTATATAGTAGTAAAGGCAACAAGAAATGGGAACATTGCTGTAATTGATATTTTACATGCCTTTTCAATGACATTACGAGCAGGTGATTCCTAATAATGAGTACTTGCATGTTAACTATTGATGTCCCTAATACATTTAATGGGAAATCATTCAGGTTGCAATAATTACCCTGCTTTTGCTAATCTACAACTGTTCTGACCAAGTGCTTATCATTCGTGAGAGAAGAAGAGCCAAATCCAGGGAAGCAGCAGCCAGGTATGCAAGAGAGAGCATGCAGGCACGTGAACAATGGAAATTAGCAGGAGAATCTGCAAAGTGCTGGGCAGACAAATGCCAAAGACCGCTGAGTAAGTAGATTCTCATGCATACAAGCTAGCCAGACTCTTCAAGAAGAGGATATGTTCTCCCCTTCTGGACTGCTTTTTTCTGATGATGTTTTATTTATTCGTCTATCAGCTATGGAAGATAATAGGCAACAAGTATCATCCGTAGTGTCAGCACCCATGTCTGTAGAATTAAATTATCTATATGAGGTACAACCTGCTCCTATTGATGACCTGGAAGATCCTAAGAAGGTTCCTATATTGGCTTATAGTGATCATAATATTAAGAAATACAAAGATCATAAGCATCATATTGGTGGCAGTCGCACTCATCATTTTGAGTATGCTTATGGTGAAATAGAAAAGGAAAAGATGACTCAGACAAATAACATGACTCTGATAGATGCTATTGCGATGGCTGGAGTACATGGGATTCAAACTCGACCTAAAGTTGAAGTTTCTTTTGAAGATCTCAGCCTTACACTAAAGGGCAATGGGAAGAAAATATTAAGGAATGTCACTGGCAAACTGATGCCAGGACGTATTGCTGCTATTATGGGTCCATCTGGTGCTGGAAAGACTACCTTTTTGAACGCTTTGGCTGGCAAGGCAACAGGCTGTGTTGTGAGTGGTTCTGTGTTTATTAATGGAAAGCTAGAGTCAATATATTCATACAAAAAAATCATTGGCTTTGTGCCACAGGATGATATTGTACATGGAAACTTGACAGTAGAGGAGAACATCTGGTTTAGTGCTAAATGCAGGTTCTCTCTCCCTCTATTTTCTTTTCTCCTGTTTTCTGTTTGTACATTTTTCTGGTATAATCATGCATTAGGTTGGTCCTCAGACTGTTTATGCTGTTTCAGACATCTCCCTTTTTTCCTATATGTTTATTTTATCATTTCTTAGTTGTTTCAGTAACAAGTGCTTTCTCATGAACACTTCATTTATATCACATTATAAATTTTAATTGATGGTTCTGTCATAGATATATTTCTGACTAGCACTATATTTTACGAGAAATGCTGATAAACCAAATGGTTGGTATGAGTCTTGAGCACATTTTAAGCATTTGCTATTGTATTTGAAAATGATCTTGCATGGAAGCAAAATTTATTATGATCCATGTTTTCAGCAACTTTTACTAGGTCTTTTGGGAATGCTTTATAAAGAAATTGGTAGGGATGTTTTGTTTGATGCAAATAATTTGGCCTTTAGACTTGAGATGGCTCAATTTTCAAGAATTGAAAAGATATGTTTTATAGTAGGTATTCTAACTGACATGGTATGCGATATGATGTTTGCAGGCTTCCTTTTAACATGCCAAAGGCACAAAAAGTTTTCATTGTTGAACGTGTCATTGGAGCTTTGGGTTTGCAAACTGTGCGTGATTCCCTAGTTGGTACAGTTGAAAAGCGAGGAATCTCTGGAGGACAAAGAAAACGAGTGAATGTTGGACTTGAGATGGTGATGGAGCCTTCTCTTTTGATCTTAGATGAACCCACCTCGGGTTTAGACAGTACTTCTTCACAGTTGCTGCTAAAAGCTCTTCAACGCGAAGCTTCAGCTGGAGTAAATATTTGTATGGTATTACATCAACCAAGGTAGCTTTCAGAATAGTAACAGATGGAATATACATTTGCTTAAATTGTATGACTTCTTTCATAAAGGAGAAAATCTGAAAACCAAAGAGTCTCAGAATTTTACTCACACAACAAAGCATAGTGAGGAAACTCTTTCAAATGCCTTTTACAGTTTTTGGTTTACTCATAGATGACCTATCCTTGTGTTTTCCTTGCATCTTTTAGGAAGCCAATGTATTACAGTTTTGGAATTTGAGTCCCTTTTATTTATGATTTATGTAATGGATAAAGTTTGTTATTTTCTCAGCTATGGATTGTTCAAGATGTTTGATGACATAATGCTGCTGGCTAAGGGTGGACGCACTGTATATCTTGGACCAGTGGATGAAGTTGAAGAATACTTTTCAAGCCTTGGCATTATTGTCCCTGTCCGTGTCAATCCACCCGACCATTTTATGGATATCTTAGAGGGTATTATAAAGCCAAGTGGAAATCCAAGTTTTGATTGCAATGATCTTCCTATTAATTGGATGAGCCATAATGGTTATGAGATCCCGTCAGATTTACAGAAAAATTGTGGAGAAGGCAATAGAACAAATAACAGAACTTCTGACATCGGAAGCAAAAAATCTTTTAGACAGGATCTATGGGAAGAGATGTGGTGTAACATTGAGTTGAAGTGGGATAGCATTAGGCAAAGCTTCTTAGGGGTCAAAGATCTTTCCAATCGTCAGACTCCGGGTTTTTTGAAACAATTTATGCTCGTCTTCCGAAGGTAATGCTTTCCTTTATAAGATCAATGGAAAACTTTTTATGGCCAAAACCTCATTCTGTTATATCTTGTCTTTTGCTAATTTTTTTATTGTCTATTTATGGGTGGTTGTTCAAAATCATCAGAATTGCTAAGCAGCGTTTCCGGGAATCCAGGATACAAGCTCAAGATTACCTTATTTTATTGCTTGCTGGAATATTTATGGGAATCTTAGCTAAAGTAACAGATGACAAATTTGGACTTAAGGGGTACACATATACAATATTAGCAATGTGTAAGTTCCAGACCATATTAATAAGTTTAGTGCTTAAGGAAATGTTCTTTGCATCATGTTGAAAGTACTATTTGATGTTATTATCATGTGTGTGGTGCTACTTAAACTGTTTTCTTCAACATTGCATAATGAAAACTTGTTTGAATTCGTATAATTTTCTGGAGAAATATGTTTTAATTGCTTTAGTTATTGCTTGTTTATTTACAGCTCTACTCTGCATGATAGCAGCATTAAGAACATTTTCTCAGGACAAACTTCAGTACTGGAGGGAGAGTGCTGCTGGCATGAACAGAGTATCATATTTTATTGCCAAAGATAGTGTTGATCACTTCAATACAGTGATTAAGCCACTTGTTTACCTCTCCATGTTCTACTTTTTCAACAGTCCACGATCGACATTTGTAGATAATTATATTGTGACACTTGTGATGGTTTATTGTGTGGAAGGAATCGCATACATTTTCGCCATAACTCTTAATCCAGGGTCGGCTCAACTGGTGGGCTATAATACTATCTAATAGTTTCTTTAGATTTCACAATATTTTTTTCTTTTTTTGTATGACCTAACAAATGTTTGTGTTATCCAACAGTGTTCTGTGCTTTTCCCTGTTATCTGCACTTTGTTAGCAACTCAAAAAACCAATGATGCAATTATAAAGCAACTTATGAAAATAACCTATACGCGTTGGGCTGTTGAGGCTTATGTGATAGCAAATGCAAAAAGGTGAGGTGCATCCTGCTCGTTATTTCACTTACTTCATGCAAAGCATTTCTTTTTAATGGTCAACATCTCACCTTCCAGTGCAAAGCCATATCATCTTTTTGTACTTGAATATAATCTGATTTTTTATCCATCAAAAGCACGGTGATTTGGTGCAGTCCTATTGAAATTTCTTGCAATGTGCTTAGGTGTAGATGATACATGACATTCAGATGAAACTATTTTAGGCTTCAATCTAGAATTCCTGAGTATTTGAGAGTAGATGACCTCATGCAATTCATAACGAATAATTATATCATACCTAAAATAGGTCCTATAACATCCCCAAGGAAGAAATAGGGCACTTTGTAAGTCAAGGATTTTTAAATTTGGAGACAAAAGGTAGCACTGATGTAAATAAATATTGCATTTTAATTATGGTTTGATGGAAGGCTGTTTCCTAGATAGGCTATCATTCCCATATGATCCTCTATAAGGTGCATTAGTGTTCCATATTTGGCAAGAGAGTTCCAAATGTAGTATGCATGACTGTAGACAAGGGATTTAAGTAGACAAGTGAGACATCAACATTAATGAGGCTTGATTGGTATCATGCAAATATTCAGTTCAAATTCCAGTTCTTATGTGAGTAGGCACAAATGTGGTGTCCTAGGACGGTGCTCTTCTCCAAAAATAATAGCAGATCATACTATTGCACAAAATAGTACCCTAACTTTTCAAAAAGAATTACAAATTACTATTTGTAGGGATAAGATTTGGAAAAAGGAATTTTGCATGAAAAACATTTATAGTATGCGGATGCCATCATAGTGAAAATTCATAATTCAGGAAATGGGAAATCTATCAAGGGAATTGAATGACGAAACGTTGGCATGCTTGAAGGGAGTACCATAATTGGTTGATTCTCCTTGTTCATAGTTTATGCTACTAGTCTTTGAAGGCCACCCTATTACACTCAAAGGATCAAGTTCAAGGAAGCTGAAGTGAGCTGAGGATTTCATTCACATCAAAGTACGGAGTTGATCATGCGACACTAGCAGATTGCTTTATAGAATTATGTATGCTTCCTGGAGTATCATTTGCAGGGCTTAACTTGGTTAATTGCTTGCTGTTGTTTGTCTAGTATCTAGGGTAATTTTATTAATTGTCTTGCAAATCAGGTCTCAAGGACATCCAACACTGATTTTTGGTTGTGTCCAAGGTGAGACTGATAACTATATTAGCCACCATCTTAATCAAGTGCATGCCAAATTTATGGTATAAAAGCAATATATTTGAGAAATATTTTGTTAGCCATTTACATAAGCAATTGTAGTAGCCCACTGTTACTGTTGGTTACGAATCTGCCATGAGGAAAGGATTTTGGGTTAATGCGCCCAGATTCGCCCACCAGCATGAAAGGCCGGAAGGAAGAGATGCCTTCCGAGCCAATCTCCGGAGAAGGCCGGCTCCTTGGGGGGGGTTTTCTGATTTAAGCTAAGAGTACAGGAAAGAGATAAATGTACAGAAAGGGACAAATGTACAGAAAGAAATTACAAATATGTCCAGATGTTGGTGGGGGGGAACTAACAGTACGGGAACATACCAATTACCGCTACTTACTGCATTATAAACATAGAGCATGACAGGAACTGCAAAAACTATGTGTACTTCCGATACTCATGCAGTGTATGCACAGCTCCAATGATCCCCTAGCAAACATTCCCTACAAGGAACTAACAGCATGGCAATGCACCGGTTTACCAGATACGTACACTAACATGAGTAGAAAGCGAGACTTAGAGATATCGAGCCGGGTATATGTGTTTATGTAGAGAATTTAACCGCACGACTTCAATGGCTCCCTAACGGACATTCCCTACAAGGAACTAACGATGCGGGATCGCATCGATCACCAGATACGGACCAGCAACAAAACACATAAGCTGATGGAACTGCTACCGCATCTATTCTATATATGCTTTAAATTAATGAAATACAGAGGGTGCTTTAAACAAGCAATGCTAGAGGGACCTGCTCACCAAATGCTGAAATGAATCAACAAGCCGTGACAGGTTAGCCTAAGGCATATAATGAAAGACAGCATAAAAGAATAAAGACAGCGAAACAGAACCGGGCATACAGATTATATTCATAAGCAGAAGCACGGTTACAATAAGCACAGTAGTTCCCTAACAGACATTCCCCTTTCCACCCTTTACAATGAATTCACGATGGGCTTTTATAGCCCGAGTCCCTCCCGTTACATTAATGGGCACAAGGTCCCAGTCAAACATAAGCTGACAAAAGCGGCGAAAGAGCTGCAAATGCTGACCTTTTGTCGGACCGGATTGTACCCGCAGCATGGTCTTCCTGGAAGCTGGAAAGCTACATGGCGGTGCGCTGGGCGGAACTTCAATCCAGCAGTGATGCGGGTAGCTGGAGCAGGTAGAACCTCAGATCAGCTTTGAATGAGGCTACTGGCACGGGCAGTGCAGCCCATGCTTGTCCTTTTGCTTGGCACGTTTCGGCTCTAATCCCGAAGCTGGACACTTGTCAGATGATGGATGATGTTGTTTGACACGTGTCTGCCTTGGAGGGCAGTCTGTCCATCTTCGCTTGGGATCGGAGCACCTCGGGATGCGCGGGCAGAACGTAGTGCAGTCGGGAAGGCCTTCATGCCTTGGTCAAATTCCGGGTTTGTTCCCTACTGCGCACCTGTCAAGGGCGCACTCCGACTTCGGTGTGAAGTCGGAATGCGCATAGGCGAAAACTGATGTCTGCCGCCGTACGGACTTGCTCCAGCACTTGATTTCTCTTTTGTCAGCCTGCCAGTCTGCCAGTTACAAGGTGCGCCCAGAAGAGGGGCGAAGTGCGAACTTCGCACCAAAACTGGGCGAAGTGCGAACTTCGCACCACAGACTTAGCCATTTTTCAGGTGACTTGCTGGAAGTTGAAAAATTAAGCGGGGACTCCAAGAAAGGGGGAAAGAAAGAGAATGCGGGAAAGAAAAGGAAAGGGAGAGAAGAAGGAAGGAAAATAGAGGAAGAGGGAAAAGAAGAGCAGCACTTGTTACAACATCGAAGACATTGCACCCCGTGCAAAATGTGACAACATTTACGGCGGCTCGCGGGGTGTCGAGCTCGCCTCGGCGCAAAGAATCCATGCCTTCATCCTTTGGGTGCAGAGGAACTTGCCTCCCCTGCCTTTTGCTGCTCTAGCTGTTCTCCTTGCGGCAACTGTTCTTCAGATTCATCTTTGTCAGTTGCCTCCTCAGAGTCGCCTTCCGAAAACTCTCCATCTCGTGCTTCTACCTCGCAGATGCGAGTGTATGCCTCCTTGGCTGGGCGCCAAGCTTCTGCTTCAAACGGCCGGCGGTCAGCTGCATCTTCTAATGCTGCGTGGAAAGCAGCGACCGCGTGCAGGTCGATGGTGAGGTATCTTTTTTCTAACTCCTGGAAGTAGGAGCTGATCTTGGAATATTTGACCACCATCTGAGTGACCTGACTGTCTTGAATTGGCTCAGTCCAGCTATCAATGTCAGCTGTATCTGCTTCGAAGGACTGCCAATTCTTTTTTACCCGATCTAGGGTGAGAAGCTCGCCATTTTCAACAAAACCTGGGCACCCAAGTTCTGAAAGAGCGTGAAAGGGGGCCAAACAAATGTCTCTTTCATGCGTGAATGCGTCTAGCATTCGTCTAGCCACTCTCACCTCTTCAAATTTTTTGAAATATTTGTGCAAGGTCACCCTTGCACCTGCCCATTCTGCAGCGAATGAGGACACGGGAGAAAAATGGAGGCCGTTGCGCTCGCGCTCTTGAAGATTTACCGCCAGGTCCGGCCATTGCTTCGCACGGCGCTCGGCCTCCTCTACCACGAGGCTTTCCCTGGGCAGAAACTTCTTGAATTACGGATGCGAAATCCAGAACTGCCATCGCCTTGAAGGTGTGGGGCTTGCATTCCCGCAGCAAACCAGCCCGCATCTCCTTAACCTTTGTCTTTGAAAAGACCGTCGCTTGAGATGCTCTCTCTGCAAGTTGCGACTGCGCTTGCTTCAAAGACTCCTGGAGCTGAGAAATCTGCTCCGAGGCTGCTTGCTTTTCGGTTGCGGCTTGTTGCTGAGAAGCGGCCAGCTGGGCTTTGAGTTCATCTGTTTCTCGCCGCGCCGCTTCCAGCTGCTCAGTGGACCTAGACAGGTCCTCTTCAAGCTGCCTTACTTTATCCTGCAACCCGAAAAGCTCTTCCTGCTCCTCCAGACTTTTGACAAAGAGACTGTCAGCTTTGCGCATTATCGACTGAATCTGATACTGCTTGTTAATGTCGTCAAAGCTTTTCTCCTTTGTCTGGAGCTCATAGTCCGCCCTGGTCATTTCCCGGAGAGGTTTCTTTACTTTCGGGATTATTTTCTCTGTTGTAATCACTCTCCTCCCGAAATCATACTTTGCGCGTTTTGCCGGGGCGGCTATCTCTTCATGTCTCCTCCGCTTCAGGTCCTGGAGGAAAGAGACAGAATACTCTACAACCCTCGTTGCCAGAGGCAAGTCGTCTGTATTCTGGAGGTCGTCCATGAAATCTGGTTCCCCCAGCCTAGGGTTTCTGCTGAGACGTCTCTCCTGCGGGAATGGGATCAGGAGGAACCGGACGGACCTTGGAAGAATCGGCCGCTTGTGGGGGCGACCGGGAAATGGAGATGGGAGTGGCTGACATTGCAAGGGTTTGAAGCGGCTGAGAAGGTGGATGTGACGGTGAACGGACGGTCTCAGCACTGACTTCAGGCGAAGGGTTTGGAGTTGTGCTCAGAGAAAGAGAGACGTTAGGGTTCTGAGCAAACTGATCGAAAGAATGGGGGCCGCTAGAAGGACGCGAAGACGGGGAGGGGGATGCGGCCATGACTTGCTCGGATTGAGCGGGGGACGGAGTGGGAGTAGGACTTGGTGAGACTAAAGAGACAGGGGCAGCATGGATTGAGCCGATGCCGAATGGATGTCTTCGCTTCTGGTCTCGGCGGCTGGCTTGGGACTGCCCAGAGGAACTGCCTCTGCGGCGGCAGGACGCGGCTGCGGCTCTGCAACTGGTTGCTGCACTATCAGGCTAGGTCGCCTGATTTTCTCAACTCTCCTCCGCTTCTTTTCTTCTGGAATAACGGTTGGATCAGGGGAAGGAGATGAAGCAGGTGCAGCAGGCGTTGAGGCTCCCACGGTGAACTTGTACCGGGGTTTGACTTGCAGAAGGTCTGCCGCAACCGGTCTGCTCTGTGGCGGCGCTGGCGCTTTTCGTGCCTGAGGGACTGCCTCGGGCGCTGCTTCGACTAACTCTTTCGCCTTCTGAGGCGCCGCCTTGGAAGCCACGGGCTGCATTGGATTTGCCTGGAAGTCTGCTGGGCCCACGCTGGTAGTTGCCGAAGTGTACAACTGTTTGGGAGGAGACCCTCCTTTATAATCTTCAAAGGGACCTCGGGGAACGTAACCTTGATATGCGAACGGCCGCCAGCTGTCATGATGCTGGTCATAGAGAACCGAAAAGTCGTCATCTACGGCCAGGTTTCTCCTTGTTGATTTGTCGTCTCTGCGTGCGGCATCTCATCTTCCAGCATTCGGTAATCTTTTCTTTAGACCAGTTAAGGCCTGCTATCTTGGATAGAAATTTTTTGAATCCTGGAGATGAGAAATGGTGGTCCGGGTTTCGCTTGGGGTCATATGTCACCTCCTCGCAGTAAAAATCCTGCCAGGGAGGAGAAGCTTCCATCAATTCTATTTCCCAGTCAAGATCCACATGAACCACATCGCATCTATCTTCGGTTATATCTGCCCGGGGGCAGAGATGCGCAAACTTTCCCCTTATTCCATACGGGTCATACTTCCAGCGCTGTGGCAACAAAACCAGGCCAAATCGGGAAAGCTCTTGCTCTAGGTAGACATGCTGTCCTACCTCAAAAATCTCAACATTTGCCCGGGAAAGAGGGTATTGAAAAATCTGTCCTCTCTTTTTTCCTAGGCCGAACTCCTCTTCAACATAGTCCATTTGTCGGGCAACCTCCATCCCGAACAGGTGCTCAGAGCACCAATAGGGCAGCAAATGGGGTTTGCCCTTGAATCCGTAGATTCTGACCACAATCCCTTGCGTCAGTCTGAAAACGTCCCCGAGCTTCTGATTTATCAAAGCGCTCGTCATTTCTCTCGGGGGACGGGGGATCTCGCTTTCGGTGAAGACTGACATGACGAATCCCAGAAAGTTGATGTTGAACTTGTAGTAGGACCCTTTCCGGTATAAGTCATCCGTCCAGTTATAGACGGGCTGTGGTTCTCCCCTCTCGTTGACCTTCTTCGAGTTCAGGATCGGCATTTGGGGATGCAGATGGTACAAACAAAGCCAGGCTAGAACAGAACTGAAACGAAAGTCGGTGGACTGCTTCTTCTGAATCTTGAACAGGCTGGAATGAATGGCATATGCCAGCCAGTCTGCCCAGTCGAAGGAGATGGGACGCTTCCCACTTCTCTGTGCTGCTGGCTCGTAGGATTCTCCACATAGGAGACATTCTGCCAGCGCTAGCTGGTACGGCTGTACCAGCTCATCAGAATCGCAGCCAAGAATAGATGCCAAAATAGTGTACAAGTACTTGCTCTGAAACTGTGTCAAGGGCATGGGGCCAGTTGGCCACTGTCCAGCCGCAAGCGGGGCGTTCAGCTCTGAATTGAGGAAATCCCTCATCCGTTTGGTTGGCATGAAACGTCCACTTTGCTCGCCCAAATTTATCTTTCTGAGAATGGCGTTGGAGTCATACTCCAACCCTAGGGCGAAAGCCGGCTGGACGATCTCCCTGCGCGGTGCGAACAAGGGTTTACCGCTGGAGCTGCAAATTTGCCGGGTAGCTGGTCTGTAGTGTCTGACAATTAGGTCTACCAACTCTGGGCATTGGTGGACTGGAGGGCACAAGAATTTGAACAGATTGGATTTGTACGCCGCTCCGAAATGGTGGGAGGGCGAAACTTTGTCTGCTCGACTCTCCACATTTGCCCGCAGCTTCGCCAGGCTCATCGAAAAGGAGCCGTCCTTGTATCCCGACAAATAATTCACCGGAGGTGGTGGGGCTTGCCCACGCTGTACTTTCTTCGTCCGGGACTTTGACCTTTTTTACGGCGGGGTTTCACTCCTGAAACGCCCGGCCGCGGTAACTCCTTTGGTTCGCCACTTTCTTTGGACTGCGCTGACATCGGCATCTTTCCTTTGTCCATTTCTCCGAATCAGTAATAATTGCGAATTCAAGACGTCTGCGAGCAGATTTAGTTGTCACGGGAATAATTTGCCTTTGTCCGAGGAATAATCTGCATAGTCTGGAATGTTTAAAAACATTTGACCCCCTTTTCTAGATAAAGACAGCGCCATAAATGTCGCGCAGGAGGGGGTAGGTCGGCTGAGTTAAGGTTCTTAGATGGCTGCGCAGGAGAATGTTTGGAAAAAGTGCGCTCCGGCAGACGTGCCAAGCCTCTTTTGTTGCACCTTCGTTGAGGAACGTGCAATCATTAATTCTGTCTCGAGTGCTGCACCATGGCTGACGTCGCTGCCACCAACCGGGCACACTGCTTGCTCAAGGAAGGACCATTGGTGCGGAAACCTATTTTGGAATGGTTGCAACGCGCCTTGGGCCCAGCTTGGGACCTTTTTTGAATATTTTATTCGTTTTTTAAACTTCACGCAAGCTGGCACGGATTACAAGGCGGGGTCGGACTTCGCCCAAAGTTGGGCGCGTCCCGACTTCGCCGGCGAAGTCGGACTTCGCCCGAATTTCGGGCGAAGTTCGAACTTCGCGCGAAGCGCGCGCTGCATTGTTCCTCCTTTTCTTCACTGTGCTCAAGGGGTGAGCGCGTTCTGGTTTCCTTGCCACCTTTGGACTTTGGCCAGCACTTAAACTCTTTTCTGCTCTTTAGTGGCAGGCTGCGCAGCGCGTGCGTTGAGGCGGGTTCGGACTTCGCCGAATTTGGGGCGAAGTGCGAACTTCGCGCAAAAGTTGCGCGCGATGCGTACTCGCACGGAAAGAGTGCTGCGATGCGTACTTCGCACGGAGCCGGCCGAAGTCGGACTTCGCGTGCGAAGTCGAACTTCGCTCAAGGTGAGCGGAGCTTGTCTTTTGTGTGCTTTAGCATTCTCCCTTGATCGGACTTCGCAATTTGGCTGGGCCGAAGTCCGACTTCGTTGCGAAGTCGGGCTTCGGCCAACACTTAGTCAATTTTTTCTTTTCTTTTCCCTGCATTCTTTGCTTATTTTCTTCCTTTGCACAGCCGAACTTCGCCCTTCCTGAGGGGCGACGACAGACTTCGCTGCGAAGTCTGTCTCTCTCTCCCATGCCACAGTTAAGCTCAAATAAGAATAAAAACAATTTAAAAGCTGAAAACTGGAAACTGTACATGCTGGGAAATAAAAAGCATAAGGAAAATTTTTTACAAGGAAGGGCCACTCGGGCGCCTTTAACAGCGGTAAAGTTTCAAGTGGAACCCGTTAACAGGGATAGGCAGGAGCTGACCCTCCATATCCCGCAGTATGTAGGCATTGAACTGGTTCACCCGGGCAATCTGATAAGGGCCCTCCCAGAGAGCATCAAACTTCCCGTGATTACCCGGCTTTGCTTTGTATGAGTCCCACTTCAGCACCAGGTCCCCGATTTCGAAAACTCGGGCAGTGGTGCCTTTGGCAAACCAGCCTTGAGTGGCTGCAATGTGATCCGCGAAGGCCTGGTATGCACTTTCTCTGTCTTCTTCCAACCTGCAGGAGTTGGCACGGTCTGTCGTCCACCGGGTCTCCGCTGCTCCTGTCTTCGTCAATCATCCACAGGGCGGGGATCTCGATGTGTGATGGCATGACAGCCTCTTTGCCATAGACGAGCGCATAGGGGGACGTTCTGAGGGATTTCTTGAACGCAACTCTGTCCGCCCATAGCGCCCGGTTCAGGAGCAAGTGCCAAGTCCGCTTGTTTCTTTCAATGGTCCTCCGGATGATCTTCAGGAGGTTCTTGTTAGTGGACTCGGCAAGGCCATTCCCCTGCGGGTAGTAATTAGAAGACATCTTGTGATAGATGCCAAGTCTGCCGGTGTACTCCGTGAGTACAGCGCCTACAAATCCCGGACCGTTGTCTGTCACAATTGACTCTGGAACCCCGAAGCGGGTAATCAGGCTCTCAATGAACCTGATGACCGTTTCTTGGTCAGCGTTTTTGGTCGGGATCGCCTCTGTCCACCGCGTGAAATAGTCGGTAGCCGTAAGAATAAACTTGTGGCCGGCGAGAGGAGTTAGGAGAAATCACCCCAATGAAGTCTAGACCCCATTCTTTGGAACGGAGTCTCGGCTTTGAATCGGTTGAAGGGGCGGGGGTGCTTTTACGTTTCGGCCAGCAAACCTTTGGCATTGATCACATTTAGCGCGGACCGCATGCGCGTCACGCAAGCGAGTGGGCCAATAGTACCCGGCCCTTATTATTTTTAAGGCCGTTGGCCTTGAAGAATGGTGACCCCCAGGCATCCCGGAATGAAATTCTCCGAGGACCCTAGGCTGGTCGGATTTTCTGACGCACCGCAACGGGATGCCGTCAATGTTTACGAAGTAAAGCCCCTCGGGGCGAAGAGTGTACTTGAGTGCACCCAGCCGAAATCTCCTTCGTTGTGAGGCGTTCAGGTGATCGGGACATCTTCCGGTGCAGAAGAATCTCACCAGTTCATCTGTCCAATCACTCCCCTCCGATAAGGAGTCGGCTAGGTAGATGCGTGTCGTTGTGTCCTCCCACTTACAGGCGGAGATGCCGGCTACAGCGCTTCGGGCCAATTCCTGACACAAGGCTCGGCCTCTGATAAGCTTGGTGGGCCGCACTTCGATGTCGAACTCCTGGATCTTGGCAATCCATCCCGCTCTCTTGTGACCCGGTTCTCCTTGCAAAATGAAACTTCGAACATCCGGGTGAATCACAAAAACAGTGGTCTTGCTCTGGGAGACAAAGTGCCTGAACTTTCGAAGGGACTTCATGACGGCATGAACTTGCCGCTCTATAAAATTGTACTTTTCTTCATGTGGCAAGATGACTTGGCTTAGGAACGCTATGGGGCGCTCCTCACCGTCGTCTCCCTTCGAGTCGGGACTGCGGCGTAACTTTCGGGTTCTCCCACTTGCATACAGGATGAAGTCCTTGGAGTAGTCCGGGTTGGTCAACACCGGAGCTTGTGCAATTCGGGCCTTGATCTCCTCGAAGGCTTGCTCTCTCTCATCAGTCCATTCGTAAGGTGTGTCTTTCTTGAGCAGTTCGGCCATGGGCTTGATCACCTGTGCGAAGTCCGGGATGAACTTCCGCACAAAGTTAATCTGACCGAAGAAGGACTGCAGCCCTTTTTTGTCGATGGGGGCTGGCAAGCGAACGAGGGCTTCCGCTCTGTCAGGGTCAATGGCGAGGCCTTCCTCGGAGATGACATGTCCCGGCAGCTTTCCTTCCTTTACCGCGAAGACAGACTTCTTCGGGTTGATAGAAATGCCGAATTCTCGACAACTCTCAAATATATGCCGTAGGTGCGAAACATGATCTTCTCGTTGGTGAGAGAAAACAGTCATGTCATCAAGGTAGATGACAATGATTTTATTGAGCAGCTCTCGGAAGGCCAAGTCCATGGCCCTTTGGAACGTGGCACCAGCATTGGATAAGCCAAACGGCATGCGGCGATAGGCGAACGTCCCCCACTTCGTGGTAAACGCCGTCTTATGCTGGTGTTCGTCTTTGACCCAAATCTGGTTGTAGCCGGAAAATCCATCTAAAACTGAAAATCTCTGGGCTCCAGCAACAATATGTAGGATCTGGTCGATTTGGAGAAGTGGATAGTGGTCCCGGAGGGAAGCTTGGTGAAGGTTTACGAAGTCGACACAGAGACGAATGTCGCCATTCTTTTTCCTCACGGGCACCAAATTCGCGACCCAGGATGAATGTTTGATGGGGTAGATGATCTTGGCCTCCAGCATCTTCAAGAGCTCGGTCTTCATCATGGCCTCAATCTTGGGATTCACGGCCCTTTGCTTCTGTCGGAATGGCTTGGCGCCATCCTCTAGCTCAATAGTATCTTTGGATGACGGTTCTGTCATACCCCCTTCAAATCCTCGTAGCACCGAGGCCACGATGTCGGGGAACTCCTGGCACAGTGATCTGATCTGCTCCAGCTCCGCCGACGTGCAGTCTGTTCCGACCTTGATAGTTTTACCAGGTTCAAGTTCCAGGTCAGCATACTGCCTCGGGTCTACTTTGATCTGTGGGATATTGCTCTGTCATTACGATCAAAGAGACTCTCTAATGTAATCGGTCCTTTTGGGACGTGATTATTCCGTAATCGTATCAACCCCTCATATTGCTCGTCATCAGGGTCTCTACCTCCGATTACACACACTTCGTTAACCAGGAATGTGACGATTTCCTCGTCTGGCCGAACACCTGCCGGTGGGTGTCCTTATCGAGCACAGAAGGCACAGTAGACGGTACGAACCGGCTCGGTTTACGGACAACGTCTTCAGCCGGAACGTACCTGGCTCCAACAGACGCCAGAATATCAGCGTGCTTGTTTTTCTCACGCGATATTGCTTTGATACTCAATGAGTCGAACGACTCCATCAGGTCCCATACCCGATTGCGGTACGCTCTGAGATAGTGCTGTCTGGATGCGCACTTGTCCATCACTTGGTGACACACCAGCTCCGAATCTCCGAAAATTTGGAGATGTTTGATTCCGAGCCTCTCCGCTTTTCGCAAACCCAAGCACAGGGCTTCGTATTCTGCCGAGTTATTAGTGCAGCTCCAGGCCAGCCTGTAGGCATAGTCCTTCTGGATTCCGGTTGGAGAAACCAGGAGTACCCCTGCACCGGCGCCATTCTTGCATCGCGCGCCGTCAAAGAAAAGCTTCCACAGCTCTCCGGGTGCAGGTCCTACTTCTTTTGCCACTGACACGTCAAGCTTCTCGGGCTGTTTAATGGAGTAGCAGCCCTGCTCTGTCCCGATTACGGCATTAAAGTCCCGCAACGAGAACTCATCTTCGAGTTGCAGCACTTCGAGGGCTTGCTCGGTCAGTTCCACTGTCACCAGTTCTTCCTCTGACAACTGGACCATGCAGTCCATCTCTCCTCCGGGTATCTTGTCTACTAGGAAGGGGGAAGGCTTCTCATTAAAAATTCTCAGTCTCCTTCCTTTGAAGGGCACTTCCATGTGCGAGTAGTCTAGAGACAGGTACCCGCCCAACTTCGCAGTGAACTCCCGAGAGAGACACATGCCGAAGTAAGGCTCCGAGTCGACAATCACGACCTCTTGGATGACTACGATGTCGAGGGCCTTGTGCAGCCAGATAGGGATGTCCTTTATGACACCAACTTGTCTTGACGGGGGTGCCGTCTAATTGCGGCACGCCTTGGCTGCTACGTGTGTATTCCATCCCGATCTCATCGCGAGACGGCCTTCGGCATCACGGTCGAGGAAGCACCGAGAATCCACCATGCGGTTGTGAACTATGTGCCCTTGCATCCGTAATGACGAGATAAAAGGGTGGCGGCTCTGTTCTTCCCAGTGGCTGAGACTGTCAAAGGTTGAACCAGGACAGCAGGCTGCATCTGTTTGCCGCTCTTCATATTCTTCAGTGATTCTTGCAGCAGATCTACCTGGCCTGGGAGCAGAAGAGCATCGTACATGCTGATTCTTGCGGGAGTTCTCTTCAACTCGTCTACAATGTTGTAGCCCGAGGTACTAGCTCCTTCTGCTGGTTTTGCCGGCTCATACTTCGTCCGTGTTGGGTGGCCTCAACTCGCTGTCTCTTGGTCAGAGACGGGTACTTCAGCTTCTCCTGGGCTTGTTCTTTGGTTTCAGCTGGAGGCTGAGGTACGGGAGCTTTAGCCGGAGTTGGGGCCCTTGCTGGAGGTTTGGCTGGAACAATGGCAGCCTTTGCCGGAGAAGGCTTGGCGGGAGCTTTATCTTTGGACGCCTTTTCCTGGGCTGTGAAAGGCCACAGCCGCTTGTACGGTGGCAGCCCGCCGGGCTGCGGTTTTTCTCTTCTTGCGTAAACTTGCAAAGGCTTGGCCGCATCCGCAGCCTTCTTTTCTTCCTTGGCGGGCGGCACTAGATTCTCTTCCGGGAGGGCAAAGTTGGCCTCGCCGTCCAAGATCATGTACAGCTCGTCATCTTCTATAGCGGTGCCGGCCAATGTCTGGATGTAGTGCTGGTGCAAAGTGCAGTCTTCCTCGGAATGCGGGTCATTGCACGTAGTGCACCAGTTAACCTGGTCGGGTGGACCAGGCGGATCTTCTATAGCAGCATTTCTCGGAGGCGGACGCCTCTGCGGCTGATGTTCCGGGGCTTTGTCTTTTGTCAGTGCGGGCGGCGCATAAGGCCTCCTAGGAGCAAGGTCCATCTGGGCCTGCTTCTTCTTCATAGCGGTCATGTCATTGGACATGGCATGGTATCCGGAGGCCAAAGCCCGCACTTCTTGTAGAATCGTGTTTTGGATGCTGCTGTCAGGTGGCGGCAATTGCGCTGGTGGAGGCAATGCGGCCAATGGAGGGGATTAGAATAGGACGCGTATTGTGGGGGAGCGGGAAGTGCTTGGAAAGTGGGGGAGCGGGAGGTGGCGGATGAGGGTAATGCAAGCGGGGCGGGCCGTAAGGAGTCACGACCGGCGCCGGATTCCACTGCTGCTTGGGGTTGCTGCCACGATGTGGACGGCGAACCACCGAAGCGAGAAGGATGCGGGATGCAGGGAAGTCGGGATGAATGGGTTCCTGCACTCTGGACGGAAGCCTGCCGATGGAGATAATGTCAGCTTCAGCTTGCTGGGCCGCTTCGTACAGCGCAGGGAACTCATCAATCCGGGCGATCTTCAGCAGCAGGCATATGTCTGAGTTGAAAGACCTCAGATAGTAGTGAGCGGCCATGCCGGCTGAAGGCCGAAGTTCGCGAGGTACCCGTTTCCAGGATCTCGCAAACCTAATGTTAAAATCAGACACCTCCTCTTGAGGATGTCTCTGGATAGCTTGGAACTGATGCAGTAGAGAAGTAGGGTCAGCAGACTCGTTGCATCCTTTTACGAGTCTCCTGGCAAGCTGGGGCCACCTTGTGATGGATCCCTCTGCAGCGATCTCCACCAGTAGAGAAGCTTTCCCCTCAGGGAAAGGGCCAGCAGACGGGTCTTCACACTTTCATCGGTAATAGTATGCAGTGCGGCCAGGGCAAGGATGTCCTGGATGTGCTCGTACGCCGTCTTACCGTAGCCGTCGTATGTGGGAATGGACTTTAAAGCAGCAGGGGGAACAGCTTGTTGTCCGACCAGGGCCAAGGGCCCCGTAGAGTCCACCGCCGGGAAGAGGTCATCGTCATTCGGCTGTTGGGCAGCCATTTCTTCTTCTTCTTCTTCTTCTTCTCCGCCGTCGGTTGTGTACTCAGTGTCGGAACTTTCCGAGGATGCAGGATCTTCTTCTTCCTCGGCTTCTTCTATTTCGTACTCGGCTCCTCCGACTTCAGCTTCGGCTTCTTCTTGGATCTCAGCCTCGGCTTCGTCGAAACGAGCTCGCGGATCAGCCAGCCTGGGGATCTCGCCTCGAGCGTTGATGTCCGGTTCGTAGAACTCGAGGCGGGCTTCTCGGATTTCTTGCTTGCCACCTTCTCGTGTGCATGAAGGTGACGGGACCGGTCTTCTAGACTCAGAGGATTTGTTCGTGCAGAGTCGCCAGGTGTTCAGATTTGGAACAGCAATGAAGCGAACACCGGTGCTTCAATTATGTCGGGGGTGAGAAACTTCCTTGTCTCACCGAGAGCTCAGAAACTGTCAGCGCCAGGTGGAGACTGATCAGAAAATCTCTCGTCAAATGTGGGACCCGTGTCCCGCCGAGCGTAGCAGGAAAACTGTTGCGCCAGGTGAAGACCAAACGGGTACCCTTTCTTTAAAACGTGGGACAAGTGTCCCACCGGGCGTGCCAGAGAAACTGTTGGTTACGAATCTGCCATGAGGAAAGGATTTTGGGTTAATGCGCCCAGATTCGCCCACCAGCATGAAAGGCCGGAAGGAAGAGATGCCTTCCGAGCCAATCTCCGGAGAAGGCCGGCTCCTTGGGGGGGGTTTTGATTTAAGCTAAGAGTACAGGAAAGAGATAAATGTACAGAAAGGGACAAATGTACAGAAAGAAATTACAAATATGTCCAGATGTTGGTGGGGGGAACTAACAGTACGGGAACATACCAATTACCGCTACTTACTGCATTATAAACATAGAGTATGAGAGGAGCTGCAAAAACTATGTGTACTTCCGATACTCATGCGGTGTATGCACGGCTCAATGATCCCCTAGCAAACATTCCCTACAAGGAACTAACAGCATGGCAATGCACCGGTTTACCAGATACGTACACTAACATGAGTAGAAAGCAGACTTAGAGATATCAGAGCCAGGTATATGTGTTTATGTAGAGAATTTAACCGCACAGCTCAATGGCTCCCTAACAGACATTCCCTACAAGGAACTAACAGTACGGGATCGCATCAGTCACCAGATACGGACCAGCAACAAAACACATAACTGATGGAACTGCTACCGCATCTATTCTATATATGCTTTAAATTAATGAAATACAGAGGGTGCTTTAAACAAGCAATGCTAGAGGGACCTGCTCACCAAATGCTGAAATGAATCAACAAGCCGTGACAGGTTAGCCTAAGGCATATAATGAAAGACAGCATAAAAGAATAAAGACAGCAGAACAGAACCAGGCATACAGATTATATTCATAAGCAGAAGCACGGTTACAATAAGCACAGTAGTTCCCTAACAGACATTCCCCTTTCCACCCTTTACAATGAATTCACGATGGGCTTTTATAGCCCGAGTCCCTCCCGTTACATTAATGGGCACAAGGTCCCAGTCAAACATAAGCTGACAAAAGCGGCGAAAGAGCTGCAAATGCTGACCTTTTGTCGGACCGGACTGTACCCGCAGCATGGTCTTCCTGGAAGGCCGGACGGCTACATGGCGGTGCGCTGGCGAGGACTTCAATCTGGCAGTGATGCGGGTAGCTGGAGCAGGTAGAACCTCAGATCAGCTTTGAATGAGGCTACTGGCACAGGCAGTGCAGCCCATGCTTGTCCTTTTGCTTGGCACGTTTCGGCTCTAATCCCGAAGCTGGACACTTGTCAGATGATGGATGATGCTGTTTGACACGTGTCTGCCTTGGAGGGCAGTCTGTCCATCTTCGCTTGGGATCGGAGCACCTCGGGATGCGCGGGCAGAACGTAGTGCAGTCGGGAAGGCCTTCATGCCTTGGTCAAATTCCGGGTTTGTTCCCTCTCGCACCTGTCAAGGGCGCACTCCGACTTCGGTGTGAAGTCGGAATGCGCACAGGCGAAAACTGATGTCTGCCGCCGTACGGACTTGCTCCAGCACTTGATTTCTCTTTTGTCAGCCTGCCAGTCTGCCAGTTACAAGGTGCGCCCAGAAGAGGGGCGAAGTGCGAACTTCGCACCAAAACTGGGCGAAGTGCGTACTTCGCACCAAGACTTAGCCATTTTTCAGGTGACTTGCTGGAAGTTGAAAAATTAACTGAGGGACTCCAAGAAAGGGGGAAAGAAAGAGAATGCGGGAAAGAAAAGGAAAGGGAGAGAAGAAGGAAGGAAAATGGAGGAAGAGGGAAAAGAAGAGCAGCATTGTTACAACACTGAAGACATTGCACCCCGTGCAAAATGTGACAACATTACCGTCATGCTTCAAATGGAGATCTGTTGCACAATCTGAGGCAGAAGACAGAGCAGTGAATAAATCAGCAAAAATTGGCTAAATGAAATAGTGTGTCCCGCTTGGTGCAAGTGTGCTTCGTTTCGAAACAATGTGCCTTGTTTGGATAGTGCACCCCATTCGGAAACAATGCACCTTGTTTGCCAAAAATACACTCTGATGTAGTCTAGTGTGCCTTGATCCAAAGCAATGTGCTCCAGTACTTTCTTAGGCCTTTTTTTGTTGATTTTTCTAAGTTTGGAAATAATGCAACCTGTTTGGAAACATTGTGCCCTGTTTTGAAACATGTGCCCCTTTCAGTGCACGTGTGCCCCGTTTGGAAACATTGCATCTTGTTCGCTACAAATGTGCCTCATGCACCAAAAATATGCCCTGATCCAGTCCAATGCGCCCTACTCCGAAGCAGTGCACCCCGATAACTTGTTAGCCCTTTTTTGTTGATTTATTTAATTTCGGAAATAGTGTGTTCTATTCAGTGCAAGTGCGCATTGTTTAGAAATAGTGTGCCCCTTTCGGAAACAGTAGACCCCCTTTGTTGCAACTACGCATTGTTCGGAAATAGTGTGCCCTATTTGCCAAAAATGCGGCTTGTTCCAATTTAGTGTGCCTTGATACCTTCTTAGCCCTTTTTTGTTGATTTTTCTAATTTTGAAAAAATGCACCCTAAAGGAAACAATGCACCCCGTTCAACGCAAATGTGCCCCTTTTGAAAATAGTGCACTATAATGAGCCAAAATTAAATAAATAAGTATATCTCCTCCACTTTATTAAATAATTATATTGGTGTGTTAAGTGGAAGGGGATTATGTATTAGGAGACATAATAATAGTTTGTGTGGTTTTTATTTACTAAATAAGACTTTAATGATATAAATATCATTAAAGTCAATATTAGATTTTTAATGAATTTTGGAGGCTTGGAAATGTCAATGCAAAATTATATCCTGGAAATATAAAAGGAAGAGGAATCGCTCATTGTGCATGCTTTTGGATTGGAGAATTGTTTTTTTGAGAGAATCTCACCGATTCTTGGGAGGAAGGTTGTACCTTGCTCAACCTTGGATGATCCAGGGCTTCAATTCGATAGACAAGGTTGATCCTTGCTGTGGGATTGATTCCAGAGGCTGTTCTTTTGGCATTTTGGTGGGCAAATTCAATTCTGGGTTTGCATGTGAGCTTATTGAAGAAGTTTCAGAGGATTAGTGGATGGCTTTTTCGTTGTGAAAACATATCTCAGACTTGTATCAGATTAGCAGCGAATTTCCAGCGTTTTTGGTCATTATTCTGCTGTGCATGATCCAATATATTCCAGATCCAGTCTTATGCTTGTTGGAGAAGCTAAACAAAGTCGGCAATTGATTGTATTGAGGGAGTATTTACAGTATTTGAGTGGTTATATTCTCCTGCATCAGGTTTGGGTGATTGTCATTATTTTATGAATGAATTTCCATTCCTATTATACATACATCTATTGTATTTTCCTCCCGGAAGCATTGATAAATTAAAAAAAAAAATTGGGTGTGTTCTGGCAAATCCATGTGTAGATTATTTATGAAATTTGAGTGCAATATTGTCGTTATTTTCTGGGTTTTGCTAAATAGTTAGAAAAAGGACACCACAAGGTGGTATCAGAGCCGTGTTCTGGCCAGCCTGTGGAAGTGTTACAGAAATTCCAGCAGTCCAAAGCTCCAGAAATTCAAAAATCTTTCTGGGTATCGCAGAACTCAGAATTCCGGACTTAATTTAACTTTTTCTATGAGTCAGAGGCCTCCCATCAAGCATACATATCAGCTGCGTAGAAGAAATGTAAATACAGAAGAAAATCCTATCTGGGAAGAAGAACCACAAGAAGAGGCATTAGAAGAGGAAGATATCAGAGAAATGGCGGAAAGAGGGGATAATTCATCTGGACCTAGGAATGACGATGCAATCAATATTGAACGGAAATTTGATACACTTATTCAATTGATGGCTCGTATGGTAGGGTTGCAGCAGGAGAGTATGAGAAATGCACCCAGAACTACTGCAGGACATCAATCCCCACCTAGAGGTGAAATATCCAACCTGGGAAACAATACATCCCAACATGATAATGATAGATCCACTACTTATTCGCATACACCATTGCCGAAACCACCTAAACCCATGTTTACCCATCAGTTGCAGCAGGTTAATGATATCCAGGAGAATTTGGATGAGTTGTTTTTGGAGTATATGGAAAAACCGGAAAACTTCAGGACTGTAGTGAGCTTTGATAGATATTTGAAGATCATTGGGAAGAGGGTTTCAGAGAAAAAGCATGGGGATAAGAAGTTGCAGCAGAAGATGCAGGTGCCTAGATTCAGTGGCAGTGAAGGATTGTCAGCACGTGCATGGTTACAGAAATTGCAGACCTATTTTGCACTTGATCCGATGCCAGAGGAAGATGCCATTCAGCTGGCTACTCTTCATCTAGATGGTATTGCCTACGATTGGTGGTATCATGGCCTCACCACACAGGGTCATGGACTGATTACATCCTTTGAGGAGTTTTGCCAGAAGGTTCTTAACAGGTTTGAGAGGAGAGATGTGGAGGAGTACTTCAAGGAGCTAGCCACTCTCAAACAAACTACATCCTTGGGGAGCTACATAGAGGAGTTTGAGCGGGTTGCAGTGCAAGTGCAAAATATTTCACCCAGGAGAGTTGTATTTTTGTTCATTGATGGGTTGTTGGATCCATTAAGAGGTCTTGTGAAATCATTTGAGCCAGCCACTTTAGAAGATGCAATTAAGAGGGCAATAAATTTGGAGAGTGTACTTCCACCTAGACAGAAATATATTGCACATAATACACCTGTTAGACAATTTTCAGCAAGGAATACATCAAACTGGCAACCTAGAAGCATACCACCAAGGGTGGAGAACAAGCCAAATGTGCCTAGACCGCCAAATAGGCCTTCCATATTTACTACACCAGCAGCAAAAGCCTTTGCGGATGAGAGAAATGAGCTTAGAAGAAAACAACTTTGCTTTGATTGCAAACTTCCATGGACTCCAGGACATAGGTGCCAAGGTAAGGGGCAAATTCACTACATAGAAGTGAAATCAGATAGTGATGAGTCTGATGAGGAGTATGCATCTTCCGATGATAAAGAATTAGAGGATACCACATACCATGACACTATTTCAGGAGGAGCATTAGCTTCTTTGAGTGGGCTCAACAAATTTAGGACTATAAAAGTACCAGGAGAGGTAGTTGGGGAGAAGGTACTTGTCCTCATAGATGGAGCAGCTACACACAATTTTATCGATGAAAAATTTGTGGCAAAGAAAGGACTCAAGGCTGAAACATTTGGTGGATTCAATGTGGCTACAGGTAATGGTATTGTCCCTTGCAATAAGATGGTAAAAAAGGTAAAAATCAGCTTTGGAAAATTTGAAGTAGAGGATGATTTCTTTGTGTTTCCTTTGGGAGTTGTGCCTCATATGGTTTTGGGTGTTCAGTGGCTTTGGTCTTTGGGTGATTATGTGACTAACTATCAGTCTTTAGAGCTGAAATTTAAGGTTGATGGGAAAGAGATAGTGCTGCGTGGAATTAGGGAAAATGCGCAAGAGGGATCATGCAATATATTGGAGGTGTCTTACAGAAAGATAGAGAAAATCATACGCCAAAAAGACACATTATGGGCTGCTACCATATTCCACACACAAGGTAACAAACCCTCCAAATTACATCCTCAAATTCAGTCTATTTTGCATAAACATAAAAGAGTATTTGAAGATTTGCCTAAAGGTTTGCCACCTAGTAGAGGTTTTCAGCATGTTATAGAATTGGAGCCTAACTCTAAACCTATCATCATAAAACCTTATAGGCATCCAAAAGTGTTCAAAGATGAAATAGAAAAAACCATTAAGGAGCTTTTAGAGAGTGGCCATATTCGCCCTAGTTGTAGCCCATTTGCCTCACCTGTAGTTTTGGTCAAAAAGAAAGATGGTACCATGCGTATGTGCATAGATTACAGAGCCCTGAATAAAAAGACAATAAAAAATCGATACCCCATCCCTAGAGTTGATGAGCTCATAGATGAGTTGTGTGGAGCCATGTACTTCTCCAAGATTGACTTAAAATCCGGTTACCACCAAATTAGGATGAGGGAGGAGGATATTCCTAAAACTGCTTTTAGGGCTCATTGTGGTCATTATGAGTTCTTAGTCATGCCCTTTGGATTAACAAATGCCCCAGCCACTTTCCAATCAGCAATGAATCAAATCTTCAGTAAGCAGTTGAGGCAGTTTGTCCTTGTATTTTTTGATGACATCTTGGTGTACAGTAAATCCTGGGAGGAGCATTTACAACACTTGGATACAGTTTTGGAGATTCTTGAGCAGCAGGAGTTTTATGCTAAGCAATCCAAGTGTGAGTTTGCCATGACAGAGATTCTTTACTTGGGCCACATTATTAGCAGAAATGGAGTACAGGTGGATCAGGAAAAAATCACAGCAGTTCAGAATTGGCCAGTTCCAGCTAATCTTACGGAGTTGAGAGGTTTTATCGGGCTATGCAGTTATTACAGGAGGTTCATCAGAGGATTTTCTTCATTAGCGGCACCTCTCACCGAGTTGACCAAGAAGGGGGCATTTGCATGGTCACCAGAGGCACAGAAAGCATTTTTGAAATTGAAGGAGGTTATGACTACCACTCCTTTACTTGCCATACCTGATTTTTCTTTACCTTTCACTATTGACTGTGATGCATCAGGTATAGGAGTTGGAGCTATTCTGATGCAGAAAGGGCGTCCTATTGCTTATGAGAGCAGGAAGCTTACCCCATTGGAGCGTACTTTCAGTATCTATGACAAAGAGATGTTGGCCATCATGTACGCACTCTCAAAGTTCAAGCAATATTTGGTGTGTGGTAAGTTTGTGGTAAGAAGTGATCATAACAGTTTGAGATATTTTCTGGGTCAACGTGAATTGAACGATAGGCAGCAGAAGTGGGTTACTAAGCTGCAATCTTATGATTTTGAGATAGAATTTGTGAAGGGCAAAAAGAATTCTGCTGCTGATGCTTTGTCTAGGACTCCTACATTCCATGCTATATCAGTTATTACAGCGGATTGGAAAGCTGCAATCGCGGCAGAATATGTGAAGAGTGATTGGGCATCAAAAATTATTGATGGGAGCATACAGGATGACAGGTACAGCGTTCATGATGGGCTGATTTGCTATAAGAACAGGATATTTATTGTGCCTGAGTCTAAGTTGAAGGATAAGTTAATTAATGCTATGCATGATGCACCAATGGTGGGACATCCAGGATTTTTTAAAACTTATAGACAGGTGCGTGAGAGGTTTTTCTGGAAGGGGTTGAAAGGTGACATACTCAAGCATGTGAGAGAGTGCAATATTTGCCAGGAGAACAAAGGAGGTAATACTTTGCCAGCCGGGTTGTTGCAACCACTACCCATACCGGATCAGAAATGGGAGAGTGTCTCCATGGATTTTATTACGGGGCTTCCAAAAACACATGGTAAGGATTGTATCTTTGTGGTAGTGGATAGACTCACCAAATTTGCTCATTTCCATGCAATTACTTCCACTTATACAGCTATACAGGTCGCTGATTTGTTCTTTCGTGAGGTGTTCAAGTTGCATGGCTTACCAAAAACTATAGTAAGTGATAGGGACAGTAAATTTTTAAGCATGTTTTGGCAAGAGTTGTTTAAGTTGTGTGGCACTACATTGACTCCCAGTACCAGTTACCACCCACAGACTGACGGACAAACAAAGATTGTGAACAAGTGGGTAGAAGGGTATTTGAGGAATTACATTTCGGGGCAGCAGAATGCATGGATCAAATGGTTACACCTCGCTGAATTTTGTTATAATTCCTCTTATCATATGTCTATTAGGATGTCTCCATTTCGAGCTTTATATGGTTATGATGCTCCCAATTTCATTGATTTGCTGTTGAGGGATAGCAGGGTGCCCAGGGCGAAAGACTTTGTGGAAGAACATCAGAATATACTGAAGGCTTTAAAAGATAATATACAGGTAGCCCAAGCACAGCAGAAGAAGTACGCTGATCAGCAGCGAATTGAGCGTCATTTTGATGTGGGGGACATGGTTTATGTCAGGCTACAACCATATAAGCAGTCCTCTTTGAAGAAGAGTGGTGCAGAGAAGTTAAAACCAAGGTTTTATGGTCCCTTCAGGGTGATTCGCAAAATAGGAGAGGTTGCCTATGCACTTGAGCTTCCAGAGAGTAGCAGGATCCACAATGTCTTCCATGTTTCCTGTCTTAAGAAGGCATTGGGGCAGCAAATAAAACCTTCTTCAGAGTTGCCACCGTTGGATGATGAGGGAAAATTGGTTCTTGAGCCTGAGATGATCTTGGAGACAAGGGAGAAGAAGCTTAGATACAGGGTTATCAAGGAATATCTAGTGAAATGGAGAGGATTGCCTCTTGAGGATGCTACATGGGAAGGAGAAGAAATTTTGGCCCATCCAGCTTTGCACTTGCTTGAGGACAAGCAATTTGAGAGGGGTGGACTTGTAATGAGCCAAAATTAAATAAATAAGTATATCTCCTCCACTTTATTAAATAATTATATTGGTGTGTTAAGTGGAAGGGGATTATGTATTAGGAGACATAATAATAGTTTGTGTGGTTTTTATTTACTAAATAAGACTTTAATGATATAAATATCATTAAAGTCAATATTAGATTTTTAATGAATTTTGGAGGCTTGGAAATGTCAATGCAAAATTATATCCTGGAAATATAAAAGGAAGAGGAATCGCTCATTGTGCATGCTTTTGGATTGGAGAATTGTTTTTTTTGAGAGAATCTCACCGATTCTTGGGAGGAAGGCTGTACCTTGCTCAACCTTGGATGATCCAGGGCTTCAATTCGATAGACAAGGTTGATCCTTGCTGTGGGATTGATTCCAGAGGCTGTTCTTTTGGCATTTTGGTGGGCAAATTCAATTCTGGGTTTGCATGTGAGCTTATTGAAGAAGTTTCAGAGGATTAGTGATGGCTTTTTCGTTGTGAAAACATATCTCAGACTTGTATCAGATTAGCAGCGAATTTCCAGCGTTTTTGGTCATTATTCTGCTGTGCATGATCCAATATATTCCAGATCCAGTCTTATGCTTGTTGGAGAAGCTAAACAAAGTCGGCAATTGATTGTATTGAGGGAGTATTTACAGTATTTGAGTGGTTATATTCTCCTGCATCAGGTTTGGGTGATTGTCATTATTTTATGAATGAATTTCCATTCCTATTATACATACATCTATTGTATTTTCCTCCCAGAAGCATTGATAAATAAAAAAAAAAAAATTGGGTGTGTTCTGGCAAATCCATGTGTAGATTATTTATGAAATTTGAGTGCAATATTGTCGTTATTTTCTGGGTTTTGCTAAATAGTTAGAAAAAGGACACCTCATGCACCCCTTTTGGAAATAGTGCCTCCTTTGGCGCAATTGTGCCTAGTTTGGAAATAGTGCTTCCTATTCATTAAAAGTGTGCTTCATGCTGAAGCAGTGCACCCTGATGCCTTCTTATCCCCTTTTTGTTGATTCTTCTAAGTTCAGAAACAATGCACCCCATTTGGTGCAAGTGAGCCCGGTTTGGAAACAGTGCACTCCATTTGGTGCAAGTGAGCTCCATTTGGAAACAGTGTGCTTTATTCACCAGAAATGCACCCTAATACATTCTAGTGCACTCTGTTCCGAAGTAGTGTGCCCTGATATGTTAGCCCTATTTTTGTTGAAAGTGGAATCTGAGGCCAAGGCTGACATTGTATGAAGGAATCTTGTGTAGGCCTATGGGCAATCATTGTACAATTATATTTAATTTATTGTCGCTAATGTCTTCTCTCCTTGGTCCCTTAGTTCAAATTATGAAGTGGTGTTGGAAGTCTAATTTGACTTATGGCCAAGTTTGACATTGTATGAGATAATCTTGTATAGGCCTAAGAGCAATCATTGTACAATTGTAATTATTTATTTTTATATTTTATTATGTGATCTGTATGGGCCATGGTTAACCTTGTTATGGTTAAACCCACCTTTTAACTTATAGTTAAACTTGATCCCTCTTGTTATGTGTAGTAGTTGACTACTACTATTGCTTCCAGAACGAGTTCTATCTGTAAACAGTATGAAAGATGTCAAGGGGCCAAGTCAAGACTTCATAGACACTTTGCTTCGAGTATTTTCTAGTTTGGTAGAGTGTCCTACTCCTTGAGATCCCCACTACTAGAGTGCCTGTTGGTTACGAATCTGCCATGAGGAAAGGATTTTGTGTTAATGCGCCCAGATTCGCCCACCAGCTAGAAAGGCCGGAAGGAAGGAATGCCTTCCGAGCCAATCTCCGGAGAAGGCCGGCTCCTTGGGGGGTTTTGGTTTAAGCTAAGAGTGCAGGAAAGAGATAAAAATACGGAAAGAATTTACAAATATGATTGGAGTTGGGTGGGGGGAACTAACAGTACAGCAACACACCAATCACCACTACTTACTGCATTATAAGTACAAAGCATAGCCAGAAACTGCAAAGTCTAGTATACTTTCTGTATAAAGCAGTGTACGCACAACTACAATGGTCCCCTAGCAAACATTCTCCCTACAAGGAGAACTAACAAGACGACAATGCATCAATCACCACTACGTACGGTAACTCAAACAGAAAGCAACCAAGAGATGTCAGATCCAAGTATATGTGTTATGCAGAGAATTTATACGCACAGCTACAATGGTCCCCTAGCAAACATTCTCCCTACAAGGAGAACTAACAAAGCACGGCAACGCATCAATCACCACTACGGACAACAACGTAACACACAACTGAAGGAACTGCTACCGCATCTATTCTATGTATCCTCTAATCTATTAAATTCAAAAGTGCTTGGCCACCAAATGCCAAAGTAAATCAACAAGCCATGACACAAGCAATGCTTCAGGTGTTCCTGACCACCAAATGCTGAAACGAATCAACGAGCCGTGGCACGAGAAAACGTAAAGCGGACATGCAAAAGAGAGGCAAGCATAAAAAATAAAAGCAGTAGAACAGAGCCGGGCATATACTTTATATTTATAAGCAGAAGCACGGTTACAATGGTTCCCTAACAAACATTCCCCTTCCACCCCTTACAATGAAAACATGGTGGGTATTTATAGCCCGAGTCCCTCCCGTTACATTAATGGGCACAAAGTCCCAATCAAACACTAGCTGACAAAAGCGGCGAAGGAGCTGCAAATGCTGACCTTTGTCGGACCGGACTGTACCCGCAGCATGGTCTTCCTGGAAGCTGGACAGCTACGTGGCAGCGTGTTGGGTAGAACTTCTTATCGGCAGGAATGCGGGCAGCTGGAGCAGGTAGAACCTCCAATCAGCTTTAAATGAGGCAACTGGCATAGGTAGTGCAGCCCATGCTCGTCCTTTTGCTCGGCACGTCTTGGCTCAGATCCCGGAGCTGGACACTTGTCGGATGATGCTGCTTGACACGTGTCTGCCTTGAAAGGCAGTTTATCCAACTTCTCCCGGGATATGAGCGTCATTGGGTTGCGCAGGCAGAAAACAGCGTAGTCGGGAAGGTCTTCATGCCTTAGTCAAATTCTGAGTTTGTTTCCCTATCGCGCACTGTCAAAGGGCGCACTCCGACTTCGCTGCGAAGTCGGACTGCGCACAGGTGAAAGCTGATTTCTGCCGCCGTACGGACTTCGCCCTGGAAAGGGGAGCAGTTCGGACTTCGCGCGAAGTACGAACTTCGCCCCATCACTTAGTCATTTTTCCTGCCAGCCTGCTACAAGGTGCGCCCCGAAAGAAGGGCGAAGTCGGACTTCGCACCAAAATTGGGCGAAGTACGAACTTCGCACCAAAACTGGGCGAAGTCGGACCGACTTCGCACCAACACTTAGCCAATTTTCAGGGCAATTGTTGTCAAATTTGATATCCGATTGAGGGGCTACAAGAAAGGGGGGAAGAAAGAGAATGCAGGGAAGAGAGAGAAAAGGAGAGAGGAAGAAAGGGAAAGAGAGGAAGAGGGAAAAGGAAGAGCAGCACTGCTACAAAACTGAAAACATTGCACCCCGTGCAAAATGTGGCAACATTTCTGGCGGCTCGCGGGGTGTCGAGCTCGCCTCGGCGCAAAGAATCCATGCCTTCATCCATTGGGTGCGGAGGAACTTGCTTCCCCGCTTTCTGCTGCTCTAGCTGTTCTCCTCGCGGCAACCGTTCTTCGATTCACCTTCGTCGCTTGCCTCCTCAGAACCATCTTCCGAAGGCTCTCCAGCTTTGGCTTCTGCCTCGCAGATGCGGTTGTATGCGGCCTGGGCTTGGCTCCAGGCTTCTGCTTCGAATGGCCGGCGGTCAGCAACTTCTTCTAATGCTGCGTGGAAAGCAGAGACCGCGTGCAGGTCGATGGTGAGATATCTTTTTCCCAGCTCCTGGAAATAGGAGCTGATCTTGCAGCACTTGGACACCATCTGGGTGACCTGACTTTCTTGAATTGGCTCGGTCCAGCTATCAATTTCAGCTGTATCTGCCTCAAAGGACCGCCAATTCTTTTTCACCTGTTCAAGGGTGAGAAACTCACCATTCTCAACAAAGCCCGGGCACCCTAGTTCGGAAAGAGCGTGAAAGGGAGCCATACAAATGTCTCTTTCATGTTCAAATGCGTCCAGCATTCGTCTGGCAACCCTCACCTCTTCTACTTTCTTAAAATATTTATGCAAGGTTACCCTTGCATCTGCCCATTCTGCAGCGAATGAGGACATGGGGGAGAATTGGAGGCCATCGCGCTCGCGCTCTTGAAGATTTATTGCCAGGTCCAGCCATTGCTTCGCCTGGCGTTCGGCCTCCTCTACCACAGGCTTTCCCTGGGCAGAAACTTCTTGAATTCTGGATGCGAAATCCAGAACTGACATAGCCTTATACGTGTGGGGCTTGCATCCCCGCAGCAGATCAGCCCGCATCCCCTTAACTTTGCTCTTTGAAAAGACCGTCGCTTGAGATGCTCTCTCTGCAGATTGCGACTGCGCCTGTTTCAAAGACTCCTGGAGCTGAGAAATCTGCTCCAAGGCTGCCTGCTTTTCCGTTGCGGCTTCTTGCTAAGAAGCGGCCAGCTGGGCTTTTAATTCATCTATTTCTTGCTGCGCCGCTTCCAGCTGCTCAGTGGACCTGGACAGGTCCTCTTCAAGCTGCCTTGTCTTGTCCTGCAACCGGAAAAGCTCTTCCTGTTCCTCCAGATTTTTGACAAGGAGATTATCCGCTTTACGGAGGATTCCCTGAATCTCGTGTTGCGGGCGAATATCATCAAAGCTCTTCTCCTTTGTCTGGAGCTCGTAGTCCGCCCTGGTCATTTCCCGGAGAGGCTTCTTCACCTTCGGGATTATCTTCTCTGTTGTAAGCACTCTCCTCTCGAAGTTAAACTTGGTGCGCTTTACCGGGGTGGCTATCTCTTCAGGTCTCCTCCGCTTCAGGTTTTGGAGGAAAGAGATGGGGTATTCTACAGCTCTCGTTGCCAGAGGCAAATCGTCCGTATTCTGGAGTTCGTCCATGAAGTCCGGTTCCCCCAGCCTAGGGTTCTGCTGAGACGTCTCTCCTGCGGGAAGGGAAGGAGGAGAAACCGGACGGACTTTGGAAGGATCGGCCGCTTCTGAGGGCGACCGGGGAGTGGAGACGGGAGCGGCTGATGCTGGAAGGGTTTCAAGCGGCTGAGGCGGTGGATGTAACGGTGAATGCGCGGCTTCAGCGCTTACCACAGGCGAAGGGTTTGGGGTTTGACTCAGGGATAGGGAGGCGTTGGGGTCCTGAGCAAACTGGTCGAAAGAGTGGGGGCCGCTAGAAGGATGTGGAGATGGGGAGGAAGATGCGGCCACGGCTTGCTCGGATTGAGCGGGAGATGGAGTAGGAGTAGGGCTAGATGAGACCAAAGGGAGCGGGGCAGCAAACGTACCTGCGGGCTCCGCCTGAGCCGATGCTGGATGGATGTCTGCGATTCTGGTTCCGGCGGCTGGCTCGGGACTGCCCAGAGAAACAATCTCTGGAGCGGCTGAACGCGGCTGCGGCTCTGCGACTGGCTGCTGCACTGTCAGACTAGGTCGCCTGATCTTTTCAACTCTCTTCCTCTTTTTATTTTTCGGAGCGATGGCTGGATCGGGGGAAGGAGATGAAGCAGGTGCAGCAGGCGCTGATGTTCCCACGGTAAACTTGTACCGGGGTTTGACTTGCAGAAGGTCTGCCGCAACCGGTCTGCTCTCTGGCGGCGCTGGCGTCTTTTGTGCCTGAGGAATCACCTCGGGCGTTGCCTTGACTAATTTCTTCGCCTTTTCAGGCGCCGCCTTGGAAGCCACAGGCTGCATTGGGTCCACTTGGATGTCTGCTGGGCCCACGCTGGCAGTTGCGAAAGTGTACAACTGTTGGGAGGAAGATCCCCCTTTATAACCCTCAAAGGGACCTCGGGGAACGTAATCTCGATATGCGAACGGCCGCCAGCTGTCATGGTGCTGGTCATATAGAGCTGAAAAGTCGTCATCAACGGCCAGATTTCTCCTGATGGATTTATCGTGCTGCGTGCGGCACCTCATCTTCCAGCATTCAATAATCTTTTCTTTTGGCCAGTTAAGGCCTGCTATCTTGGAGATGAATTTTTTAAACCCCGGAGAAGAGAATTTGTGATCCGGGTTTCGCTCGGGGTCATATGCTACCTCCTCGCAGTAAAAATCCTGCCACGGAGGCGAAGCTTCCATCAAGTCAATTTCCCAGTCGAGGTCAACATGGACCACATCGCATCTGTCTTCAATTATATCCGCACGGGGGCAGATATGTGCAAACTTTCCCCTTATCCCGTGTGGGTCATACTTCCAGCGCTGCGGCAGCAGAATTAGCCCAATGTCAAAAAGCTCCCGCTCGAGGTAGACATGCTGTCCTACCTCAGAAATCTCAACGTTCGCCCAGGAAAGAGGATATTGAAAGATCTGGCCCCTTTTCTTTCCCTGGCCGAACTCCTCCTCAACATAGTCCATCTGCCGGGCAACCTCCATCCCAAACTGATGATCCGTGCACCAGTAGGGCAGCAGATGAGGTTTGCCCTTGAATCCGTAGATTCTGACCACAATCCCTCGCGTCAGTCTAAAAACGTCCCCGAGCTTCTGATTCAGCAAAGAGTTCGTCATTTCCCGCGGGGGGCGAGGGATCTCGCCATCGCTGAAGACTGACATGACCAATCCCAGAAAGTTGAAGTTGAACTTGTAGTAAGACCCTTTCCGGTATAGGTCATCCGTCCAGTCATAGACGGGCTGTGGCTCTCCCTTCTCATTCACCTTCTTCAGGTTCGGGATCTGCATCCGGGAGTGCAAATGATACAAACAAAGCCAAGCTAGGAAGGAACTGAACCGAAATTCAGTGGACTGCTTCTTCTGGAGCTTCACCAGGCTGGAGTGAATGGCGTATGCAAGCCAGTCCGCCCAGTCGAAAAAGATGGGGCGCTTTCCACTTCTCTGCGCTGCTGGTTCGTAGGATTCTCCACACAGGAGACATTCTGCCAGCGCTAGCTGGTACGGCTGTACCAGCTCATCAGAGTCGCAGCCGAGGACCCACGCCAGAATGGTGTATAAGTATTTGCTCTGAAACCTCGCCAAGGGCATGGGGCCGGTTGGCCACTGTCCAGCTGCAAGCGGGGCGTTCAGCTCTGAATTGAGGAAATCCCTCATCCTTTTTGTATGCATGAAGCGTCCCGCTTGCTCGCCCAAATTTATCTTTCTGACAATCGTGCTGGAGTCATACTCCAACCCTGGGGCGAAAGCCGGCTGGACAGTCTCCTTGCGCAGTGCGAACAAGGGTTTACCGCTGGAGCTGCAAATCTGCCGGGTAGCTGGTCTGTAATGTCTGACAATCAGGTCTACCAGCTCCGGGCATTGATGGACAGGAGGGCACAAGAACCGGAAAAGGTTTGACTTGTACGCCGCCCCGAAATGGTGAGAGGGCGAAACCTTGTCAGCCCAACTCTCCACATTTGTCCGCAGCTTAGTCAGGCTCATGGAAAACGAGCCGTCTTTGTATCCCGCCAGGTAATTTACCGGAGGTGGTGGGGCTTGCCCACGCTGTACTTTCTTTGGCCGGGACTTTGACTTTTGCTCCGGCGGCGTTTCACTTCTGAAAACACTTGACTGCGGTAAATCCTCGGGTTCGCGCCCTTCGCTGGATTGCGCTGGCATTGGCAACTTTCTTTTGTCCATCCTTCTGAAACAACAATAACTAAGATTTCTGGACGCCTGCAACAGATTTCATAGTCACAGGAATAATTTGCGCGATTTGGCCTGTCTGGATGCATCAGACCCCCTTTTCTAGATAATGACAGCGTCATTAATGTCGCGCAGGAGGGGGTAGGTCGGCTGGCAAGTGAAGGAGTTATGTTTCTTGGGTGGCCGCGCAGGAGAATGTTTTGAAAAATGTACCCCGGCTGCCGTGCCATGCTTCTTTGATTGCACTTTCATTGAGGAATGCGCAATCATTAAATTTAATTTCGAATGTTGCGCCATGGCTGACGTCACTGCCGCAATATGGGCACACTGCTCAAGAAAAAGCCCCTTGGTTCGGAAACCCATCTCAAACCGTCGCAACACGCCTTGGGCCCATCTTGGAGCTTTAGAATTTTTTATTCATTTTTTTTTTAAACTCATCCAAGCTGCGCTTAGACAACAGGGAGAAGTCGGACTTCGCGCGAAGGTTGGGCGCGATCCGACTTCGCCCGCGCAGTCGGACTTCGCTCCAAAGTCGAGCGCAGTCCGAACTGCCACTTGCACTGAGACTGTTTTTCTTTCTTTTCCTACTGCGCCCGAGGGTTGAGCGCAGTCCGACCTTTGCAAACTTCGGAAGAGAGGCGAACACTTAGAACTTTACTGCCTCTTTGGATCGGGTGCACGAGCTGCGCTTAAACAATGGAGCGCGTTCGGACTTCGCCCGAAGTTCGGGCGAAGTTCGCACTTCGCGCGAAGTTCGCACTTCGCGCGAAGTTCGCACTTCGCGCGCAAGCCGTTTGTGTTCGGACTTCGCGCGAAGTCGGACTTCGCTCAAAAAGTGAGCGCAGTCCGAACACTCGCAAATTTGCAGTTCTTCCTTCAAACTTCGCCTTTTGGCTGGCGCGCAGCCCGACTTCGCTGCGAAGTCGGGCAGCAGCCAGCACTTAGCCGTTTTTCTGCTTTCTTCACTCAAGCAGCCCCTTCACGAACTTCGCTCCTTCTGAGGGGCGACAACAGACTTCGCTGCGAAGTCTGTATTCTCTCCCATGTCGCAGTTTGGCTCAAACAAAATAAAAAACTGAAAGCTGGAAACTGTACATGCTGAAAAAGCAAAAATGCATAAGGGAAATTTTTACAAAGAAGGGCCCATTGGGCACCTTCAGCAGCGATAAACTTTTAAGTGGAACCCGTTAACGGGGATAGGTAGGAGCTGACCCTCCATATCCCGAAGTACATAGGCATTGAACTGGTTCACCCGGGCAATCTGATAAGGGCCCTCCCAGAGGGCATCAAACTTCCCGTGGTTGCCCGGCTTCGCCTTATATGAGTCCCACTTCAGCACCAGGTCCCCGATTTTGAAAACTCGGGCAGTGGTGCCTTTTGCAAACCAGCCTTGAGTGGCTGCAATATGATTAGTGAAGGCCTGGTATGCTTTTTCTCTGTCTTCTTCCAACTGCAGGAGTTGGCACAGTCTGTCATCCACCGGGTCTCCACTGCTCCTGTCTTCGTCCAACATCCATAGGGCAGGGATTTCAATGTGGGATGGCATGACAGCCTCTTTACCGTAGACGAGCGCATAAGGGGACGTTCTGATGGATTTCTTGAATGAAACTCTGTCCGCCCACAGCGCCCGGTTCAGGAGTAAATGCCAAGTCCGCTTGTTTCTGTCAATGGTCCTCCCGATGATTTTCAGGAGGTTCTTGTTAGTAGACTCGGCAAGGCCATTCCCCGCGGGTAGTAATTAGAAGACATTTTGTGATAAATGCCAAGTTTGCCAGTGTACTCCGTGAGTACAGCGCCTGCGAATCCCGGACCATTGTCTGTCACAATTGACTCTGGAATCCCGAAGCGGGTAATCAGACTCTCAAGGAACCTGATAACCGTTTCTTGGTCTGCGTTCTTGGTCGGGATTGCCTCTGCCCACCGTGTGAAGTAATCGGTGGCTGTAAGAATAAACTTGTGTCCGGCAGAGGAACTAGGCGAAATCACCCCAATGAAGTCTAGACCCCATTGCTGGAACGGAGTCTCGGCCTGAATCGGTTGAAGGGGCAGGGGTGCTTTTCTGTTTCGCCAAACAAACCTCTGGCATTGATCACACTTGGAACAGACCGCATAAGCGTCTGTAAATAGAGTGGGCCAATAGTACCCAGCTCTAATTATTTTTAAGGCCGTAGGCCTTGCAGAATGATGACCTCCAGGCATCCCGGAATGAAATTCTCCGAGGACCCTGGGCTGATCGGATTTTATGACGCACCGCAACAGGATGCCGTCAATATTTTTGAAGTAAAGCCCCTCGGGGCGAAGAGTGTACTTGAGTGCACCTAGCCGAAATCTCCTTCGTTGTGAGGCGTTCAGGTGATCGGGACATCTTCCGGTGCAGAAATATCTCACCAGTTCATCTGTCCAATCACTCCCCTCCGATAAGGAGTTGGCTAGGTAGATGCGTGTCGCTGTGTCCTCCCACTTACAAGCGGAGATGCCGGCTACAGCGCTTCGGGCCAATTCCTGACACAAGGCTCGGCCCCTGATAAGCTTGGTGGGCCGCACTTCGATGTCGAACTCCTGGATTTTTGCAATCCATCCTGCTCTCTTGTGACCCGGCTCTCCTTGTATGATGAAGCTTCGAACGTCCGGGTGAATCACAAAGACAGTCGTTTTGCTCTGGGAGACAAAATGCCTGAACTTTCGGAGGGATTTCATAACAGCGTGAACCTGCCGCTCTATAAAGTTGTACTTTTCTTCATGCGGCTGAATCACTTGGCTCAAGAACGCTATGGGGCGCTCCTCGCCATCGTCTCCCTTCTGAGTCAGGACTGCAGCGTAACTTTCCGGGTTCTCCCACCGCATAAAGGATGAAGTCCTTGGAGTAGTCCGGGTTTATCAACACCGGAGCTTGCGCAATTCGAGCCTTGATTTCCTCGAAGGCTTGCTCTCTCTCATCAGTCCATTCGTAAGTTGTATCTTTTTTCAGCAGTTCGGCCATAGGCTTGATCACCTGCGCGAAGTCCGGAATGAACTTCCGCACGAAGTTAATCTGACCGAAGAAGGACTGCAGCCCTTTTTTATCGATGGGGGCTGGCAAGCGAAGGAGGGCTTCTGCTCTGTCAGGGTCAATGGCGAGGCCTTTCTCGGAGATGACGTGTCCCAGCAGCTTACCTTCTTTTACCGCGAAGACAGACTTCTTCGGGTTTATAGAAATGCCGAATTCTCGACACCTCTCAAATATTTGCCGCAGGTGGGAAACATGATCCCCTCTTTGGTGAGAGAAAACAATCATGTCATCAAGGTAGATAACAATGATCTTATTGAGCAGCTCTCGGAAGGCCAGGTCCATGGCCCTTTGGAATGTGGCACCAGCATTGGATAAGCCAAAAGGCATGCGCTGATAGGCGAACGTCCCCCATTTGGTGGTGAACGCCGTCTTATGCTGGTCCTCATCTTTGACCCAAATCTGGTTGTAGCCGGAAAATCCATCTAAAAGTGAGAATCTCTGGGCTCCAGCAACGATGTGTAGAATCTGGTCGATTTGGGGAAGCGGATAGTGGTCCCTGAGGGAAGCCTGATTCAGGTTTCTGAAGTCGACACAGAGACGAATGTCGCCATTCTTTTTCCTCACGGGCACCAAATTCGCGACCCAGGATGAATGTTTGATGGGGTAGATGATTTTGGCCTCCAACATCTTCAAGAGCTCTGCTTTCATCATGGCCTCAATTTTCGGATTTACGGCCCTCTGCTTCTGTCGGAATGGCTTGGCGCCATCCTCTAGCTCAATGGTATGCTGGATTACATCTTTGTCATACCCCTTCAAATCCTCGTAGCACCAGGCCACGATGTCGGGGAACTCTTGGCACAGTGATCTGATCTGCTCAAGTTCCTCCGAAGTGCAGTCTGTCCCGACCTTGATAGTTTTACCAGGTTCAAGTTCCAGGTCGGCATACTGCGTCGGGTCTACTTTGATCCTGTGAGATATTGCTCTGTCATTCTGATCAAATAGACTCTCCAATGTAATCAGTCCTTTCGGGACATGATTATTTTTTAACTGTATCAACCCCTCATATTGCTCGTCATCAGGGTCTCTACCTTCGATTGAACCAACTTCGTTAACCAAAAATGTGACGATCTCCTCGTCACAATCGAACACCTGCCAGTGGGTGTCCTTATCAGGCACAGAAGGCCTGTAAATAGTGCGAACCGGCTTCGGTTTCTGGACAACGTCATCAGCCGGAACGTACCTGGCTCCAACAGACGCCAGAATGTCAGCGTGTTTGTTTTTCTCACGTGATATCGCCTTGACATTCAACGAGTCAAACGACTCCATCAGGTCCCACACCCGGTTGCGGTACGCCTTGAGGTAGTGATGTTTGGAGGCGCACTTATTCGTAACCTGGTGACACACCAGTTCTGAATCTCCAAAGATCTGCAGGTGCTTGATCCCCAGCCTCTCCGCCTTTCGCAAACCCAAGCACAGGGCTTCGTACTCCGCCGAGTTGTTAGTGCAGCTCCAAGCCAACCTGTAGGTATAGTCCTTCTGGATCCCGGTCGGAGAAACCAGAAGTACCCCTGCACCGGCGCCATTTTTGCATCGCGCGCCGTCAAAGAAAAGCTTCCACAGCTTCTCGGATGCAGGTCCTACTTCCTTTGCAACTGACTTGTCAAGCCTCTCGGGCTGTACAATGGAGTAACAGCCCTGCTCTGTCTCAATTACGGCATTGAAGTCCCGCAAAGAGAACTCATCTTCAAGCTGTAGCACTTCGAAGGCTTGCTCAGTCAGCTCTACTGTCACCAGCTCTTCCTCCGACAACTGGACCATGCAGTCCAACTCTCCTCCGGGTATCTTCTCTACTAGGAAGGTGGAAGGCTTCTCATTGAAAATTTTCAGTCTCCTTCCTTTGAAGGGCACTTCCATGTGTGAGTAGTCTAGAGACAGGTACCCGCCCAGCTTCGCAGTGAACTCCCGAGAGAGACACATGCCGAAGTAGGGAGCCAAGTCGACAACCACGACCTCTTGGATGACCACAATGTCGAGAGCCTTGTGCAGCCGGATAGGGATGTCCTTTATGACACCAACTGTCTTGACAGGGGTGCCGTCTAATTGCAGCACGCCTTGGCTGCTCCTTGTGTACTCCATCCCGATCTCATCGCAGACGGCCTTCGGCATAACAGTCGTGGAAGCGCCAGAGTCCACCATGCAGTTGTGTACTATGTGCCCTTGCATCCGTAAAGACAGATAGAAGGGAGGCGGTCTGTTCTTCCCAGTGGCTGAGACTGTCAGAGGTTGAACCAGGACAGCAGGCTGTATCTGCTTGCCGTTCTTCATGTTTTTCAGAGATTCTTGCAGCAGATCCACCTGGCCTGGGAGCAAAAGAGCATCGTACATGCTGATTCTAGCGAGTGTTCTCTTCAACTCGTCTACTATGCTGTAGCCCGAGGTGCTAGCTCCTTCTGCTTCTTTTGCCGGCTCATACTTCGTCCGGTACTGCTGGGTAGCTTCAACTCGCTGTCTCTTGGTTAGAGACGGGTACTTCAGCTTCTCCTGGGCTTGTTCTTTGGTTTCACTCGGAGGCTGAGGTACGGGAGCTTTAGCCGGAACTGGAGCCCTTGCTATAGGAGGCTTGGCGGGAACAGGGGCAGCCTTTGCCGGAGGAGGCTTGGCTGGAGCTTTATCTTTGGATGCTTTCTCCTGGGCTGTGTAGGGCCACAGCCGCTTGTATGGTGGCAGCCCACCGGGCTGCGCCTTTTCTCTTCTGGCATATACCTGCAAAGGCTTGGCTGCATCTGCAGCTTTCTTTTCTTCCTTGGCGGGCGGCACTAGATTCTCCTCTGGGAGGGCAAAGTTGGCTTCACCGTCCAGGATCATGTAGAGTTCATCGTCCTCTATGGCGCTGCCGGCCAAAGTCTGAATGTAGTGCTGGTGCAGAGTGCAGTCTTCCTCCGAATGCGGGTCATTGCACGTAGTGCACCAGTTAACCTGGTCGGAAGGACCAGGCGGGTCTTCTATAGCAGCATTTCTCGGAGGCGGACGCCTCTGCAACTGGTGCTCTGGGGGCTTGTCTTTTGTCAGCGCCGGGGGCGCATATGGCCTCCTAGGAGCGAGGTCCATCTGGGCCTGCTTCTTCTTCAGAGCGGTCATGTCATTGGACATGGCATGATAACCCGAGGCCAAAGCCCGTACCTCCTGGAGGATTGTATTCTGAATATTATTGTCAGGAGGCGGCAACTGTGCCGGTGGAGGCAATGCGGCTAATGGAGGAGGATTGGAATAAGGTGCGTACTGTGGGGGAGCAGGAAGTGCTGGAAAATGCGGAGCAGGAGGAGGCGGGTGAGGATAATGCAATTGAGGCGGGCCGTAAGGAGTTACGACCGGCGCCGGATTCCACTGTTGCTGGGGTTGCTGCCCCGATGTGGACGGCGCACCACCGTAGCGTGGCGGATACTGGGATCTGGGGAAGTCGGGATGAATGGGTTCCTGCACCCTGGACGGGAGTCTGCCGATGGAAATGATATCAGCTTCAGCTTGCTGGGCGGCCTCGTACAGAGCAGGAAACTCGTCTATTCTGGCAATCTTCAGCAGCAGGCATATATCTGAGTTGAAGGATCTCAGGTAGTAGTGAGCAGCCATGCCAGCTGAAGGCCGAAGTTCGCGAGGTACCCGTTTCCAGGATCTCGCAAACCTGATGTTGAAGTCAGACACCTCCTCTTGAGGGTGTCTCTGGATACTTTGGAACTGATGCAACAAAGAAGTAGGGTCAGCAGACTCGTTGCATCCTTTCACGAGCCTTCTGGCAAGCTGGGCCACCCTGTGATGGATCCCTCTGGCAGCGATCTCCACCAGTAGAGAAGCTTTCCCCTCAGGGAAAGGGCCAGCAGACGGGTCTTCACACTCTCATCAGTAATGGAATGTAATGCGGCCAGGGCAAGGATGTCCTGGATGTGCTCGTACGCCGTCTTGCCGTAGCCGTCGTACGTAGGGATGGACTTTAAAGCAGCAGGGGGCACAGCTTGCTGTCCGACCAGGGCCAAGGGCCCTGTAGAGTCCACCGTCGGGAAGAGATCATCGTCATTCTGCTGCTGGGCAGCCATTTCTTCTTCTTCTCCTCCGTCGGTTGTATACTCAGTGTCGGTACTTTCCGAGGATGCAGATGCCTCTTCTTCCTCGGCCTCTTCTATTTCGTACTCAGCTCCGCCGACCTCGGCTTCGGCTTCTTCTTGAATTTCAGCCTCGGCTTCGTCGACACGAGCTTGCGGATCAGCCAGCTTGGCAATTTCGCCTCGAGCGTTGATGTCCAGTTCGTAAAAGTCAGGCGGGTTTCTCGGATCCCTTGCTCGCCACCTTCTTGTTTGCATGAAGGTGTCGGGACCGGTCTTTCGGACTCAGAGGATATGTTCGTGCAGAGTCGCCAGGTGTTCTGATTTTGAACAACAATGAAGCGAACACCGGTGCTTCGATTCTGTTTGGGGGTGGGAAACTTCCTTGGCCCACCGAGTGCTCAGAATAAACTGTCAGCCCGAGTGAACACGAGCCTGAGTTTTTCAAATGTGGGACTCCGGGTCCCACCGGGCGTGCCAGAAACTGTTGGTTACGAATCTGCCATGAGGAAAGGATTTTGTGTTAATGCGCCCAGATTCGCCCACCAGCTAGAAAGGCCGGAAGGAAGGAATGCCTTCCGAGCCAATCTCCGGAGAAGGCCGGCTCCTTGGGGGGTTTTGGTTTAAGCTAAGAGTGCAGGAAAGAGATAAAAATACGGAAAGAATTTACAAATATGATTGGAGTTGGGTGGGGGGAACTAACAGTACAAGCAACACACCAATCACCACTACTTACTGCATTATAAGTACAAAGCATAGCCAGAAACTGCAAAGTCTAGTATACTTTCTGTATAGAGCGGTGTACGCACAGCTACAATGGTCCCCTAGCAAACATTCTCCCTACAAGGAGAACTAACAGCACGGCAATGCATCAATCACCACTACGTACGGTAACTCAAACAGAAAGCAACCAAGAGATGTCAGATCCAGGTATATGTGTTATGCAGAGAATTTATACGCACAGCTACAATGGTCCCCTAGCAAACATTCTCCCTACAAGGAGAACTAACAGCACGACAACGCATCAATCACCACTACGGACAACAACGTAACACACAACTGAAGGAACTGCTACCGCATCTATTCTATGTATCCTCTAATCTATTAAATTCAAAAGTGCTTGGCCACCAAATGCCAAAGTAAATCAACAAGCCATGACACAAGCAATGCTTCAGGTGTTCCTGACCACCAAATGCTGAAACGAATCAACGAGCCGTGGCACAGGAAAACGTAAAGCAGACATGCAAAAGAGAGGCAGCATAAAAAATAAAAGCAGTAGAACAGAGCCAGGCATATACTTTATATTTATAAGCAGAAGCACGGTTACAATGGTTCCCTAACAAACATTCCCCTTCCACCCCTTACAATGAAAACATGGTGGGTATTTATAGCCCGAGTCCCTCCCGTTACATTAATGGGCACAAAGTCCCAGTCAAACACTAGCTGACAAAAGCGGCGAAGGAGCTGCAAATGCTGACCTTTGTCGGACCGGACTGTACCCGCAGCATGGTCTTCCTGGAAGCTGGACAGCTACGTGGCAGCGTGTTGGGTAGAACTTCTTATCGGCAGGAATGCGGGCAGCTGGAGCAGGTAGAACCTCCAATCAGCTTTAAATGAGGCAACTGGCATAGGTAGTGCAGCCCATGCTCGTCCTTTTGCTCGGCACGTCTTGGCTCAGATCCCGGAGCTGGACACTTGTCGGATGATGCTGCTTGACACGTGTCTGCCTTGAAAGGCAGTTTATCCAACTTCTCCCGGGATATGAGCGTCATTGGGTTGCGCAGGCAGAAAACAGCGCAGTCGGGAAGGTCTTCATGCCTTAGTCAAATTCTGAGTTTGTTTCCCTACTGCGCACCTGTCAAAGGGCGCACTCCGACTTCGCTGCGAAGTCGGATTGCGCACAGGTGAAAGCTGATTTCTGCCGCCGTACGGACTTCGCCCTGGAAAGGGGGAGCAGTTCGGACTTCGCGCGAAGTACGAACTTCGCCCCATCACTTAGTCATTTTTCCCGCCAGCCTGCTACAAGGTGCGCCCAGAAAGAAGGGCGAAGTCGGACTTCGCACCAAAACTGGGCGAAGTACGAACTTCGCACCAAAACTGGGCGAAGTCGGACCGACTTCGCACCAACACTTAGCCAATTTTCAGGGCAACTGCTGTCAAATTTGATATCCGACTGAGGGGCTACAAGAAAGGGGGGAAGAAAGAGAATGCAGGGAAGAGAGAGAAAAGGAGAGAGGAAGAAAGGGAAAGAGAGGAAGAGGGAAAAGGAAGAGCAGCACTGCTACAAAACTGAAAACATTGCACCCCGTGCAAAATGTGGCAACAAGTGCCTTTCTTAGTGAGTGACTTGCTCCCCAAGTGACCCACTCATAGAGCACCTTGCTACTAGAATGATTCGCTTATTGGAGCATCCCACTACCGAAGTGCCCCACTCATGGAGCGACTTGCTACCAGAGCGCCCCACTCATAGAGCGGCCTCCTCACCGGAGTGACCTGCTACAAAAGTGCCTTGCAAAGCACCTTGCTCTGTGTCCATTTTTAGTGATAGGATAAGGATGATGTAATCACTTCTTAATTACCAATGAGGTACATTGTATGTAGTCCACTTCGTGGCTATAGGTTCAAGTATAAATAAGAGTTGAATGGTTATTGTTATGGTCTTTTGGCCTTTGACGCAATACTAGAACTACTCTATGGAGTATGAATTTTAAGACACCCATATTACAAAATCAATGAAGAATTGTGTGTGGCATTTATACGTGGTTGTATCTCTAACCTTTTGCTTGATGAATGTGTGGAATTAGTGCCTTTGCCCTCCTTTCCCCTGTGAGTTGTCTTTGCTTGATATTGTAGGTTATTCGAAGAATCTTACACTTATTCAGTTTGTACTAAAGAAGTCATTTGCACCAAAACATTGAACCTCGCTATAGCTTCGGCCGTACTTATCGTTTTCTTTCTCTTGAACTCTTTTCCTCCCCCCAAAAAAGTAGATTAGATTCATATGTGGCACTTTAGATCAATTTGCTTCCTTTGCTCTTTGTTTATCTCTGTTTTTGCATATTTTAGATTAGCTTTATCTCTTTATTTTTTAGCTTAGATAGAAGATAAAGGGATTTGTCCCGAAATCCAGAGGTTGGGGAGTGTAGGAATCTCCCTATCCATTTGTTGAATTGCAGTCACAAGTGCAAATTGCACATTGATTTCTATGTTCAATAATTATGGCACACCTGGTGTGATGATTCCGATTTGCCCAACAAAGATGTTAGAAGTTATTACATCATAGTCCATGTGAAATGGCAAGTGGTATAACCACCCATCACAAGGTCTATGCATGTAGTATAGGATAGAGGTAGTTGCAAGTTTGGTTAGGAGTTTGTTATGCCTAAAATAGGCATTCTATGTATTTAAATACCTATCATTTCATAATGTAAAACATCAAAGCATTGAGTTCTAACATGTGGTATCAAAGCAGTTAGAAGGGAGTCATCTCTCCTTTTGATCCTCCTCAAGATTTGACATAGAGAAGCTGCAAAGAGCACTCTATTTGAAAAGGAAAAGTTTTCAAGGGTAAATAACCCTATAGAAGATTGTTTAAGGTTAACCTCAAAAGAAGAGGTAATCATCATCTCCGTGAAGCAAAATTCCATTGTAGATTCAAAGGTCTCAGGGTGAAAATCCTTGCCAAAGACCAAAGGCAAAAACTAAAAAAGAAGCCTTCAAGTAGTAAAAAGTGTCTTAACGCTATCAAAAAGACCCGTAAGGTCATAATTTGCAAACAACAAAGTCAAGTTCAACAAGAAAAGAAATAGGGTCATAATATCCCTTGCAAAATCAAATTGCCCCTTTAAAGGGACCAAGGAAGCCATTGAAGCTTCTTAACAATTGCAAGAAACTCACTAAGAGTCAAGAAAGCAACATTGAAGAAATCAAGTTGTTGAAGAAATTTGTTAAGTCAAAACAAAAACAAAGGTGTGAGCCACAAAGATAAATGCTCCAAGGGAATGTGGTAAAGTGGAGAAATTTCATCAAAGCATCATTGAATTTGCCATTGAAAGGCAACTCTGATCTGGAACAAGCATCAAAACTCAAAGCTCAAGGCGAGAATACAAAAATGCAAGAATAGCATGAACTAGAACTAATCGATGTTCATGAGGCACTCAAAGACATGTACAAACAAAATGCAATTCAATAAGGTGCATGTGAAAGCGAAGTAACATTACGATTGGACTAAAAAAAGCTTACTTCCAACACCTGTTCATTCATGGGCAACTCGCAAGTGGTCTACAATATATATCTGCAAGAATTACATTGGTGAGGATGGTAAAAATGAAGAATGTCTCAACATGCCCACTTAGCGATCGAATTCAGATCATTGTCGACAATTGAGAAAAGACTCAAACAACACTACAAAAGTGCCCAGGTTCAACAGTCCAATCTGATCTTGAATAGACCTCAGAAGCTGGCATCATCAGGAAAAAGAAAACATTTGCAAGGGGTTGATAAGTGCTGAGAACGTCGGGTCTTCCAGTGACAACAATATTCAAACTCACAAATCAAACAAAATGGTGGTCATTCCAAGGAAGACGGATTAATTATCAATTTTGAATTAATTCAAACAAGTCTAAGATGTCATAGGAAAATTCGAAGATGCCAGAACATGCAGAAAGAATTCAACCAAAGTCATCACATTGAGTTGCAAGTTCATCGAATCAGCAAAAGAAACTTATTGAAGCCTGTGAAGTTGGCAAAAATGCACTCAAATAAGAATTCATCCAAAGTCAAGCTGCAATTTTTAACAAATCAGCCAAAAAGAAAGCCTTTGAAGTCATCAAATTGTGGTACAATCAGAAGGAAGAATTTGCAAAAGGCCCAGGAGGCTCCATAATTTCTCTACATGAAGAAGAAATAAAAATGTCAGTGGAGAGAGTGTTCTTGCTTATAGAATCATCAGATCGTCTTAGCTTTGCACAAAGAAATAGTATAAATGCCTTATTAGAAAGAAATATAAGCTCAAAGAAAGGTAGATTGTGCAAAGAGAGTTGCCATCATCATGTCAAAGCATTTGTGCTGCCATCATCAACGTGAAGCGGAAGTTAGGACCTCTGTGAACGTCACCCAAAATTTATTCTGACAATAAAAATGTTGCGCCGACTAAGGTTATCTAGTGTCCACACATTATTCCATACAAGAAGTAAAACAAACCAAAGTTAATTCACAGAATCTATAAACTAAGGTATCTACTCCAACACGTGGTAATATAGCTAAGAGAGGAAATTATCTTTATCCTACACAAATTGTGGGGGGCTTGATAAAGCCCATATTAGCTGGTTATTTTGTTTTGGCTGGAGAATAAAAGGAAATGATTCATATAATAGTTTGACGAATATTCCTAAAGGAAGAATGTTTTGTAAAGTATTTCCTTTATTCTTTTGCTCCACAAGACACAATTTCTTGTAATTTTGAAGCATCGATTAAGACATGAGTATAGGGGTATATATACTCAACAGAAAACTCTCTTCAAGGGGAATCAAGCGGAATAGAAAATTTTCACTTTTGTGAAGGTTTAATATGGCCAATGGTGCACCAAAATTCTTATTTCTTGACTCCCAATTGTTGGGAGGAGACAACTGTTTTGCCTGGAAGACCAAACTCAGAACTCAATTGTAGTTTGAATAAGTTTGGAACATTGTGAATGGGACCATTACCCATCCAAAAGAAGGCCAAGAAGAACAAGCAAAATTCAATAAGGCAGGAAAAAAAGCAAAGTTAATCAGCATGTTTGATGTAGTAGATGAAGTCCATCCATGCATCAAAGATACAACTTCAGCCAAGGAGGCATGGTAGAAACTACAAACAATTTTTGAATCAAAGAACATGAACCAGATCTTGTTCCTACAAAGACAACTCCATTTTTTGATGATGAAAATCAAGAAAAACTTGAACCATTTCTAAGGCAAGTTGTTGAGCTACGAGCATCACTTCAAGCCCTGGGAGAAACAGTGTCAGATGACATATTAGTCCCCATAATTTTGAGATCTTTATCTTCACAGTACAATGTATTTGTGACCACATTGACTGTCACAAAGTAGACACCGATGTTTGAAAAGTTGGTGAATCTTCTTCAAAAAGTAGAGATCTCCCATATAGCTCAAAATGAAGAGCAAGTACTTATCTCAAATCAAAAAGGGAAGCAACCATTTAGGAGAGACATAAGTCCTCACTTCCAATATCAAAAGAACAATTCACGCATGCAAAGAACATTTGAATTATGTGGCAAAATTGGCCATGAAGTGAAGGAATGCTGGCATAATCCATTCCTCAATAGGACTTCATCTCAAGCTACATATTCTCAGCAGAAGAAGTCTCAAATGGACAAAGATCCAAGTTGGAGACCAGTATATCAATAACACAACAATGTTGCAGAAGATAAAAATCTAGGAGGTGAAGAGTACATGTTTACTGCTCACGGATCAATTAAGGCAGTCCAATGATGTTTGGTATGTTGATTCCAGAGCTACCAATCATATGACCAGTCGGTAGGACTGGTTTCAAACTCTAGATTGTTGCAGTCATATAGGAATGGTCTCTTTGGGTGATGACACATCCTATGATATTAAAGGCCTAGGACATATCAGATTGAGACTTGGATCTCACACATGAAAGTTAACAGGAGTCTTATATGTCCTAGAACTCACTAAGAATCTACTCTCCATTAATCAATTACTTGACCACAATTTGAAAGTTGAATTTGAAAAACAACAGGGATCCAAGTTATGTCTCATGCGTGACAAAACTAGAAAATCCAAGATTATTGCATATGGAAAAGAAATAGGAAAAAAATTTGAACTTCATATAGTTCATCATGATAATATCCGTTGTATAAAGCGGACTCACAAACAATGTGGCACCTACAATCATGCATGACAAGATTCGTAAAAGGCAAACAAAAGGAGCAATAGTAATGGAGGAAGAACCCATCATTTTTTCCCACGAAGGCATATTAAGCACTCAACAATGATTGCGCAAGCATTAGATGTAGATATTAGAGATGAGACTTGTCTAACTCTTGTAGGCAACAGACATAACACTACCATTATCAAATCTGCACTAGCCAATCATCTCAAATTATTGGAGAACCAATAGAAGAACCAATCAATAGAACAAGCCCAAATGGAGCATCTTGAAATTGAAGAGGTATATTCAAAATGTAACTCTTCTTCATTTGTAATTATCAATGATCTAGAAATTGAGGCCAAGGAAGATCAAACCCATATAAGGCACTCAAACTACATTCATTAGCAACACATCATGCCGCCAACCAAAGGAAGCCCGAATATATTGTATGTCCTAAACAACGACTTAATTAAACGAATGAGGCCAATATGCAGAAGAAAAGATGAGAGGTGATTGACCTCATCACACTTGGAGACATTTCTCAAGACAAGATTTGGCAACAAACCTACATGGCAGGAGAGTATTTGGTCTCATTGACAACTGATATATTTAAATTACTTGACGAAGATCCTCCACATGAAGACTTTAAAGGAGGCACATATTTTATGCATTGAAAGTATTTGTAATAAGTGTGTTTTTGGAGTGCATGATTGGTGGTACCCGACACTCCTAAATATCATAGTAGAAAGTCAACATTAAGGGGGGAAGTTTTCTCTAAAATCTATAGATTCTAGCATCACCCTAGAAATTATTTCTAGTCATAAGCTAGAAATAGAGCTATGACTATGATGTAATAAGGGAGGGTATGTTAGGAGTTATTACATCATAGTCCATGTGAAATGGAAAGTGGTATAACCACCCATCACAAGGTCTATACATGTAGTATAAGACAAAGGTAGTTGCAAGTTTGGTTAGGAGTTTGTTATGCCTAAAATAGGCATTCTATGTATTTAAATACCTATCATTTCATAATGTAAAACATCGAAGCATTGAGTTCTAACAAAAGAAATACCCACCATGTGTGTGTTCAACAGTTTTAGCACACTCGATGGGACACATAAGTGCAATTTCGGTACAAAATTGGTCTTACCCCACCCACATATAATTTTGTAGATTTGCACAATTGTACTTTATATCCTTCTAGATTTGCAAAAAGGGTTATGTGTTACACTAACACGTACAAAACCCACAAATATTTTTGCTTTAAAATTTATGAGTTGTTTTCCATTTTAGATTTCATACTTCGTAATTTTTCATGCAAATGGTAACTCTATTTTTAATCTAGAATCTTGCCTAACTTGTGATTTGTGAATCTCGCTTTTTTAGGAAAGGACTAAAGTCTCAACAAGCAAATATAGGAGTGAGCAGGAACAAGACATTGTGAAAAAAACCAACGTGTTCATTCTAGAGCACCTTTCTCGTAGGATACCATGCTTGTCAAAGCACCCCACTACAAGAGCACCTCACTTTCCTGTACCTCATTCTTCCATTTTTTTCTCCCTTTGACCAGTGTGCCACGTTTTTTGTTCCCGTTCTTCAGTGTGATTTTAGAGGTTTATTCCCTTTTGTTCATGAATATCAAAACACCCAAATAATGTCCTGGTTATTGAATCATCAAATCAATCAACAACTCGCTTATGTCCCTATAGGACCACCTATATACTAAGTGTCACATGAATAGGGACAATATGGCCAACCTGTAAAAAATGGACAAGTACTTCAACCATACCGTTCATTCTCCAAAAAAACCTTTGTAGAAAGGGATTTACATATTCCCAACAGTTCCCTTTCCACGTAATAAACTACAGATCTGCAAGCATTGTAGTATAGCAATAATAATGCACAAAAATCTGCAACAACAATAAATAACAGCAGCAATGACAGAAATAACAGTAAATACAGCAGTTTATATTAATAATGGCATGTATGATACAGTATTACAGTTTCAGCCTTGTAGTACATCCTGTAAACCCTAGGCTGATTATCTTCCATGGCTGCACACAACAATGGACTGCATCAATCCTCTTGCATTGCTCTCCTTACTGCCTGCACATCCTTCCTGGGTGAACAACCGTGCCTGAACCCTTCAATCCATGAACATCCTGAATGAATGAGGGGGGGGTTTATTTATACACCCACCAAGTAGTTATGTTCTCCAACTACCTTGCAACTACCCTCAAATTACATTTCATGTGCATTTGCTTTGCATTACATTTCATTTCCACTACAGGACGAAATAGCTTATTTAGCCGACACAATTGACTTAATATGACTTTACATGACTTTATTCTCTACGTACAATATTAAATTGCACTTACAACATTAAAATATATGCACGTGCGTTTCGTAAAACACTTTGTGTGCATTTACAATATAACCCATAATATCAAAATTGGTTCAGCAATTAAGGATATCTCATTGTGCCTGTCTACATATATCCCCTCCTCTAAACTGGTCGTTGTCCTCAATGACACGAGCTAAACACTGGGAATAGAAGTACTGAGCAATGTAATGGGATCTCTTGTCACGCTCCTTCCTCTTGTTCCTGTTCCATACATCTTTGGCAATGAAATTTACTTGAGACTGCTCACAACATCTGATTCTCTGATTGTGCACTTTTTCTGCTGCAAGTATGTGTAACATCAGCATGATCATCATTCTCTGAATAGGCACTTCACTTTTTGCAATAAGCCATATCATCAACATGAGCAATGCCATCAACATCATGAACATGATCGGTAATGCCCTCCGCCATCTGTGTCGGGGGTCAAGGGGGCGGGAGTCCCCTTGCAAGGTCAAGGGACAGCGTCCCTTGTGGGGTCGAGGGGCAGCCTCCCTCGTGTACTCCCATTGAAAGCCTCAATGTCCAAATTAAATTTTTCTTTTCATCCACCATTTGGAAGCTTTCATTCAAACTGCTTTCTTTTAGCTCTAATTCACTGCTTTCTTGATCCAACTGGCTTCTTATGAACCTCTCCCTTTTTCGATTATACTTTTGACGGTAACTGCTATGACTGCTCTGCCTCAGATAGATTGATAAGTCTGACAGGTACCATGTCTAGACGTTTAGGACAACGGGTTAGACGGCTCAGAAGGATTGCACACAGGTAGTCGTCTTAGACGGGTAAGGGTAGACGTTGCAAACAGATGGGCTAGACATCTGGGCAGGTTGCTAGACATTGGGAACGAGTGGCCAGATGGATGACCAAATAGACGGCCATATGTCTGGGTCAAACGGCTAGATGTCTGGATTGATGGATTGTCAGACGTCTGGGCTGGATGGCTAGACGTCTGGAATGACGTACGGCCAGACGTCTGGCTTGGGCTGACGGATTGCCAGACGTCTGGGCTAGATGGCCAGACGTCTGGTCATCACTGATGGACGACCATACGTCTGGGCTGATGGACTGCCAGACATTTGGGCTAGACGGCTAGACGTCTGGCCTGACAGACTGCCAGACGTCTGGGCTGACGGATGGCCGTCAGACGTCTGGTCATCACTGATGGACGACCATACGTCTGGGCTGATGGACTGCCAGACATTTGGGCTAGACGGCTAGACGTCTGGCCTGACAGACTGCCAGACGTCTGGGCTGACGGATGGCCATACGTCAGGCCAGACGTCTGGGCTGATGGATGGCCAGATGTCTGGGCTGGACGGCTATACGTCTGGGCTGACGGACTGCCAGACGTCTGGGCTGACGTACTGCCAAACGTCTGGGCTAGATGGATTGCTAAATGAGTGGTTTTCCAGACGTCAAACTCCTTCAGACAGGTAACCTGTTGTACATGTCGGTTTTGTCTGGGCTGACGGATTGCCAGACGGATCCTCCTCCGACAAATGCACTTCAAACTTTTCTACCTCAAACGGTTCTTGCTCAGACGTCTGTACCTCAGACGTCTTCTTCTCAGATAGCTCTTGCTTAGACAACTCTTGCTCAAATGTCTGCACCTTAGACATCTCCACATCAGACGGCTCTTGCTCAAACGTCTTCTTCGTCGCCATCTAACTGCATTCTCTAGTTGTCCGATTCTCCTTCATCGATGAGGATTTTGCATCTCTTTCCCAAGTAAAGGCATAATCCAAAGCCTCTTGGTATGATCTTGGAGGAAATATCTTCATCTTCCTTTCATACACAGGGAGGAGTCCATCTATGAACCATGTAGTCTTTAATTCCTCTGAGTGACCTTTCTCCACATAGTCAAACAATCTACTCACCCTTCGATTGTAATAACAAATAGGCTCCTCTCCTTGAATGTTATAATTTTTGTCAGTATAGTATGATCGAAATTCTTCCACAAATGCATCACGCAACTCTCCACATGTACGGAATTTATCTTGCGGTAAGTATATGTACCAGTCTATTGCAGATTCTCAAAACGTTGTAGGAAACCACCTCCTCCAATCTTCTTCACTGTTCTGCCCAATCGCTTTCCACTCCATACGACAAATTCTCCAATGCCTAATAGGGTCTTCCTTCCCTTCTGTGAAAAGTGGCAAATTCTCCAATGCTTGGGTGTCTATGTTATCCATTGGTGGGGTTTCTGCTATGCTGCTCCTCGTCGGGTGTTTTTAGTCTTAGGCAGTCATCTCTCAATTTCCTATGTATCCTTACTTTGCGACTTCCTTCGCTGGGATGTTGATTGTGGCCTTGGTCTTCCTTCCTGAGCCCTCGCGTGCTGTTGCTCTGGTGCCTGACTCTCGTCCTCTGCACTCCTTTGCAACCTTCCTGCTGGTTGTTCAGGTGTTACCATCCACTCAACATATCTCTGCATCAATCAACATTTTCCTTGACTTTTGGTGGTGATTGTACCCATTTTGTCGTTCCTATCAGCAATGTGTCGTTTAACTGCAGACGTCTTAGCCGACAGACGTCTGGCTGCAGACATCTGGCCTACAGACATCAGGCCTGAGATGTCAGGTCTGCAAACGTCAAGTTTGCAGACGTTAGGCCTGCAGACGTCAGGCCTCAAGACGTCAGGTCTGCAGACGTCAGGCCTCAAGACGTCAGCGACTTCCCACCTGCAAAATCTCACTTAGATTTTTCCCTCCGATTGGCGTGCCCGTCTTTTAATCTGCAAACACAAAAAATTCCAGTATGTCTTCCCCTCCGTCTTCGCACTGGGTTGATCTTCGTTTGCCCGTCTTCCCAAGGGTTTCACTTCTTCAAACCCTATGTCACCAATTTAGACCCAATTTCGCAATAGCAACGATGCCAGAATGTAGAAAGGAATTTTACATATTCCCAACAGTTACCTTTCCACATAATAAACTACAGATCTGCAAGCATTGTAGTATAGCAATAATAATGCACAAAAATCTGCAACAACAATAAATAACAGCAGCAATGACAGAAATAACAGTAAATACAGCAGTTTATATTAATAATGGCATGTATGATACAGTATTACAGTTTCAGCCTTGTAGTACAGCCTGTAAACCCTAGGCTGATTATCTTCCATGGCTGCACACAACAATGGACTGCATCAATCCTCTTGCATTGCTCTCCTTACTGCCTGCACATCCTTCCTGGGTGAACAACCGTGCCTGAACCCTTCAATCCATGAACATCCCGAATTAATTGAGGGGGGGGGGGGTGGGGGGGGTTTATTTCTACACCCACCAAGTAGTTATGTTCTCCAACTACCTTGTAACTACCCTCAAATTACATTTCATGTGCATTTGCTTTGCATTACATTTCATTTCCACTATAGGACGAAATAGCTTATTTAGCCGACATAATTGACTTAATATGACTTTACATGACTTTATTCTTTACGTACAATATTAAATTGCACTTACAACATTAAAATATATGCACGTGCATTTCGTCAAACACTTTGCGTGCATTTACAATATAACCCATAATATCAAAATTGGTTCAGCAATTAAGGATATCTCAATGTGCCTGTCTACAACCTTGCAAAATTTTCTTAGCAAGGGTACCATATCCATACAACCCAAACACCCACTCGTTAGATCCAACATCCTTCCGCACAATAGTGGCCTCAATATCCACTATTTTCCAAAAATACCAAATGTCAACCAGCCCCTCAAGAACAAGAAGAATTGGAAATGTAGCTAAACGAACTCAAGCATATGGTTTCAACTCTTCAATCACTCTATACACAGGAGTATGAACTTGGTAAAGGGAACATGTTGATTCCTCAACAGGGAGATTTTTAGATGATTGATCAAAGAAACTAGTTGGTACCCCAACAAGAAATGTTTTAGATGATTGATCAAGCATAAAACTATATGGTGAATCAACCCACCGTATTCAGTCAACCAATGACTTATCAACCCATGATGAACCAACCAGCAATGAGTCAAGTGTTTGTACCTTAGGTTGACGCAATGCAAGTCCATGTGATACCCAAAACATCCTTGGTGGAAATTGCACACTTTCCTTAAGTGTTGTCACATACAATAACCTCTTGATAATTCTTGTAGGAGATTACCTGCCTGAGCATCGAGAGTCATGCCCATTCACCAATGATAGAGTTTGAGATAGTAAAAGAAGAATCTGAATATGAAGGGCTAGAACTGATAGAAGAGTGTAAAGTATTTTTCTTGTCGGATAGAAGAGGAAAATTTGTAGAAGTGATGGAGGCAAATCCACAACCAAAACATGAGACTATTATACTAGGCACTATTGAAATGATACAAAAGGAAGGAAAACTAGAGAGACTGGAAGAGTCATTGGATGAGTCCCCATTGGTGGAAGTGTTTCCCTTACTCAAAGAAGAAATCCTAGAAGAAGGCTACCAAATCAGTGGAGCATCTTTTGAATCGGAGACAGAACCTGAGGTGGACAACAAGGATTTGGGAGATGAGAATTATGAGGTTGAAGTAGAGGACATAGCATGCTTAACACTTTCATTATAAGAGGAAGAGCCTATAGCAAAAATGAAAACAAATTTTCCTTCAGAGTATGAAACATGCAATTCTACCTTGGATACAAACATTGTTCGAGCAATAGGTATGGATATATCTTTAAGTTCCAAGAGTTCCTAGGAGAGTTCATGTGAGGGAACCATGCTAAGCAATAGGGAGATTGTAATTCTAAGAATGATGTGATTTCCCACGATTTTGGGGAGTAAGGCTGAGGTAGGGCCCACATTCCAATAGTTCAACGCTATGGAGAACAATAGCAAGTTTGTTGAAGAACGACATCAACAAGGATTGCTATTGTTGAATAACAATCTGATATTTGATGTCATAGGAACAAAAGCCCAAACTAGCTTCAAATACTAAATCCTGCCACAGGATGAGATAGGGAGTAATGAAATGATCATAGAAATTCATGCATCTATCCTTGTTGCCAACCAATTCGGGCCTGAAAGGGAATATTCTTCTCCTGATGTTTGACATTAAGCTTTAGACTAGGAAGAGATCAAATGGGCAAATGCAGCCCTAACTTCTAAGACTTTGATTTTGGTTTTCGGTTCTATACAATCCTCTAATAGGGGTATATTGTTTGCTAGACAGCGTCTATGAAGTTTCAAGTTGAAGAAGACTTCTTGGCAGTACATTGTTAATGTCATCTGACATACTTTGTCTATGTAAGTGTTGGAAGATTTTGAGTTGGAATGACGACATCAAGAGAAAATGCACTTACTTTTCGAAACCAGTCAAAGGAAGCGTCCAACTCAACAAAAATAGTTTCCAATGAATCTGAGATGTGTGATTCATCCAATTCAAGAAAAAATTCAAGTCTAGGAGTGCCCTGCTCGCCTGATGGGTGCCCAAAATTAGAAAAACCAGTGCCTTGCTTCGAAGGCGCCCATACGGCAGAGTGCGAGACCCCTCCAAAAATAAACAAAGAAGAGAAAATAATTGGAACGTCCGCTTTGAGGGTGACTTGCTCTCGAAGTACCCTACTTCGAGGGTGCCCCATTCGGCATAGGGCGAGGCCGCCTCCCAAATATTTAAAAAAGAAAAATCCCATTTAAGCAAAAATCTCCGATTGGGATGCTCAAAGTCCTCCCTTTTGTCAATCAGTTTCTAGTCCTCATTTTTTCTTTCTTTTAAAAAAAGGGGAAGAAGCAAAAACAAGAAGCAAAAAGTGCCACTAACTATAGAAAGGGGTAAAGTGATTTTCATAATTCACCCTTTACTTGTCATCCTACAAGGGCTCCTAGCTTCACTTTGAAGAGTTCTTCTGCTGCCATCAATCCACTCAACAGATTTAGATTTTGCAAAAGACCCATTTGAGCACAAAGGAGGAAAATACTGCACACTCTTTCAGATTTCAAGAACAATGTTTGTGTTATAGTTTATGGTAGCCCAGGGGCTTCAAAAACTTCTTTCGCTGCCATTAATCTGCCCAATAGATTCAGATTCCATAAGGGACCCATTTGAGTACATGCAAAAACAACTCAACCCACAATTTCGTTTTTGGAAGAGGACTCCTAAATTTGTTTCAGCAGCACAAGGGTTAAAACCATTCAGAACAATCATCTTCAAGGTAGAAAAACTCTCCAAGGGGCACAATAAAGTAGAGCACATAACTTGTATAAAGTTCCCAACTTACCCCAAAAAAGAGTTTGGGAGATTTAAAAAATGGTCACTTTCAACTTCAAGCAAAAATTCTAAATTGGAACATTTGATACCCCTTCTTCATTGATCCTTTTCTAATTCTTTGTACCAAAAGAGAGAGAGAGAGAGAGAGAGAGAGAGAAACCTCCATTTTTCTATTTAAGGTTGTTCCCTTTCCATATAAGATAAAGCCTTAGATACTTATAAAAAAAAATGTCTCACTTGAGCAAAAATCTTAAAAGAGACACTCAGGTTCCCACCTCTTCTCATCTCTTTCTTCCACCATCTACCTCATGATCACTTCACCTCCACCTCCTTTGTTTCTTCTACTATCACTATTCTCTCTTCCCCTCTTATTCCTTTTGTTCCCACTTCTCAAATCCCCTTCACTTTTTTTGTTGCACCCATCTCACCTCTAATAAGTGCAACCTTACTCCAAAGGTCACCAACATAACACTAGTATTCTTACCCTCATCGGTCCACAGGTCATTGCAAGTACACTAACACTCTTCCCTTTAGAAGCATCAATTTGCTATGTGGCTACCTCAATTTTGATGCTATGCCCAAGGATAAAGCATTACCTGGGATCTTCTGTTAATCAGGACTGACGTCCTTGGAGTCGCTAGAATTGTAGTAGTTTATTACTACCATTGCTTCTAGAACAATTTTTATCATGCAAATGGTATGAAATATGTGAAGGGACCAAGTCAAGACTTTATAGATGCTTTTCTTCAAGCATTTTCCACTCTGCCCAGTGCTCTACTCTGCGAGCGGCTCGCTCCCAAAGTGCCTCACTCATGGAGTGACTTGTTATTGCAGTGACCCGCTCACTGAGCACCCCGTTCTAGGAGCAACCCACTCTCTAAGCACCCCACTCTAAGAGCGACCTACTCATCGAGCAACACATTGCTGAAGCACCCCGCTTGTTGACCGACCTGCTCCTAGAGCGCCTCGCTTCATGTCTATTTTTAGCAAGAGGATAAGGATGATGTAATCACCTTGTAATTATCATTGGGGTACATTGTATGTAGTCCATTTTGTGGCTACAAGTTCAAGTATAAATAAGAGTTGAATGCTCATTATAATGGTCTTTTGGCCTTTGAAGCAAACCGGAACTACTAAGACATCCATATTGGATGTGATAGTGTCTCTAACATTTTGCTTGATGAATGTGTGAAATTGGTGGCTCTACCCTCCTTTCCCCTATTAGGTGTTCTCTTTGCTTGATATTGCAGGTTATTTGAAGAATCTTACACGCTGCAATTATTCAGTCTCTGATTAAGAAGTTATTTGCATCAAAACCTTGAACCTCGCAATGGTTTTGGCTGTATTTTTCATTTTCTTTCTCTTGAACTCTTTTCCTCCCAAAACAAAAGTAGATTAAATTTATTTTCTGTACTTTAGATCAATTTGCTTTCCTTGTTCTCAGTTTATTTGTTTTCTGCATATCTTAGATTAGCTTTATCTCTTTATTTTTCAGCTTAGATAGAAGATAAAAGGGAACTGATTTGAGATCCAAAGGTTGGGTAGAGTAAAAAACTCCCCATCCATTTGTCAAACTGTGGTCATGGGCATAAATTGCACTTGCCGATTTCTATGTTCCATATTATGTTGGCTTAGGTTAAACTCATTTACGTATTTGGAGTTTTGGTATTGGCATAAATACCACCTCCCACCCCCCACACTCCATCCATATTATCAGAGTGTTTGTAATTCTTATCTATGGATAATATAGTGATTGTTTATGGTGCCTATGGTTGCCCACTATATCTGTCTTGTTCGTCCTATTTATGTTTTCTATATAAGATTTGAGTGGATGGATTGCTTTTGTTCGTTTCTAGAAATAAGTGTGAATTCCACCATGAACGGGTATGGAGCGGAATTGCTTGGTCAAGCAGAGAGATTTTTTGGAGCCTCTAGTCCTCCCTTCGAATTTGAGGGCAAATTATTTCTTAGAGTTCCAAAAGCGTTTTTGGGCATAAGAAGCGAAAAGATCTTTTTGTACCATTCTTCATAAACTATTCCGATTTTTGTGGAGTTCTTTTTCTTGCTCCATTATTCGCTTCGTTATCATCAAAATATTTATGATTCCTTGGTCGTAAATTGAAATTTGGATCGGCATCATCCTTGTTCAACGTCATAGGGAAGCCTTGGCAATCTCTTTGGGTAAGAAAATAATATTTGGTGCAAAATATTCGAATTTGAATTTGAAATTCATGCCTACTATTTGGCACCCTTTTTGTGAGTGTAGTGTGACACCTTGTTCCAAGGAAAAGGTGCACGGATTGCACTCCAACAAGTTGTTATGATGGATATGTGCATGTGATTAAAGGCTTTCTTCACTTCAGGTTTTAGGTTCAAAACCATGTGCATTGCGTTGTGGGAGATTTTGCAAGGTGAAGCAAATGTTAAAACCTAGTTTCGTGCCTCCCATCTTCAACTTGTGTGCATGGCACATTGGTCAGCGGGATGGTCAGTTTGGTGTAGGGAGAGGTTTAGAGTTCGAAATGTTGGAGCTCATTTTTTGCAAGCCCATAGCTCTACATGATGTTATCAATGGAGGCGTTGGTGGATCCTTCATCACCAACACCATTGGTTGATGGTCATGCAAAGCTTGCGAAGGTGTTCTCACTTTGACCAATGCAGGTTTGAGTCGCTCTATTGCCTTTTGTAGCACTGTTTTTGGAGCTAATACCTTCTACTTGTGACATAAGATGCATGAAGTGCTTCAAAGAGTGCCTTGCCACCTTGGTTAGCCCATGTGTGTCACACAATCAAAATTTTCACCTATTTAAACCCTTCTAGCCAATTGGACAACATGTGTCAAAATGGAAGCCAATTAGACAGTCCAGTGGTGCACAGGTGGCAAGATATCAATGGCAGACACCTGCGAATAAGTGAGCGACATGTGGTGGGCTGCAATTAGACAATGTTTTTCTAAGGTTTGAGGATTTAATTTTCTCTTTTTTGAGGACTATTTGGGCAAATCTTCCGAAGGCCATAACCTTTGCATACACAAGCATTTTGAGTCCCTTTTTCTCAAATCACACAATTTTTTGAGGTCTATGTATTGGTGATGCTAGTTTACAAACCCGTTCCAGTGGTAGGGACTGAATTGTGCAGAATAGTCCTCAAGCCCTATTGCCCTATTTTGAAAGGGTAAACTTACCATATTTTGTGCAATCAAAATCTTTGGTCTACTTCTTTGGGAGATGCAGTTGGATTTGTGACACTTGCAAGAAAATTTTGAGTCTTTTGGAGGCATACAGGAAAAGGATTCAGAATGTGCTTTGGTCAATCCCTCTTCCTCCTTTGGGCTATTGATTTAGCTTATTCATGAAGATCTAATCATTCATGATATCTTCTTCTATTTCTTGTCCAGTTACTCTTGGAATTTTTGTAATAGCTCTTTTCTCAAGCAATTCCATGCAAGGCCTCTTTTGGTGACAAAAATTAGGTGGCCTAAGGGCAAGTTGAAGTTTCCAAATAAGGTGATGTATGTTGTAAAAGAGAAAGCTATGCCTCCAAGTCCTACCTTATGTTACTATAGAATATTGAAGCAACTTTTCTTTAGAGGTGGTAATCTTGACTTCTCTTCCTCATTTGAAGTCTTAGCAGAAGTGTTCTTTGGATATGTGTGGGAGTATCTGATAGTGGCAATGATGACTATGGTCTAACCTAAGGAGATTCTTATGCAAAGGCATTTTTGCAACAACACATTTTAGATGATTAGGGGGATTCAAACGAGTCTACCTCAAAGTGTGGAGGCCCATTAGAGCATCCATTATGGGGGGGAAGATATTATTGTTACTATTGTCTTCTCTCCTTGGCTCCTCAATTTAGATTATGATGGGGTTTTGAAATTGTAATTTGACATATGGCCAAGGCCAACATTGTATGATGGAATCTTGTATAGGCCTGAGGACAATCATTGTACAATTGTATTTAATTTATTGTAAAATATTATTATGCAAGCTCTATGGGCCACGGTTAACCTTGTTATGGTTAAACCCATATTATAACTTGTAATTAACCTTAATCCCTCTTGTTATATCAGCTTAGGTTAAACTCATTTATGTAATTGGGGTTTTGGTATTGGTATAAATACCCCCCACCACTCCATCCATTGTATTGGAGTGTTGTGATTCTTATCTATGGATAATATAGTGATTATTTATGGTGCCTATGGGTGCCCACTATATCTTTCTCTCTTTCATCCTTTTTATACTTTCTATATAAGATTTGAGTGGATGGATTGCTTTTATTCATTTTTGGAAATAAGTGTGAATGCCAATACTTTTGTTGATTTCTCTAAGTTCGTAAATTGTGCGCCTTGTCAGAAGTAATGACCCTATTCACTAGAAATGTGCCTCGATTTTCATAATGGTGCTTTTGTCCTTTAATTCCAGACTTCATCTATATGTAAGCGCCATGGGATCATATGTAAGAGGTCCTTTGGCTATTTCAAGAGAGCTAGAGCTACTTTTTGTAATCCGTTGTGATTTGTACTTCATTTTTTGCAATCAATGAGAAATTGAACTTGACATTCATGGATCAACTTTGTTATGCAACCTTTTTATCCATGAGAGTGGTGTTAGTGGCTTCACTCTTCAACATTTTGCTAGTACCTTTTTATTGTTTATTGCATGTATTCTAAAGTTGATTCATTGAAGTTATTTGGCCAGCTCTTGGGATCATCATTGAACTAACACTGATCTCGTTATGGCTGCAATTGTATTTATTTTATCGTATTTACTTATTTTATCATACCCTTTACCTCAACAATTGTAGATCAGATTTAATTCATTTGCTTACCTTGGGTTTTTCTACATTGTTTTAGCTAGTTTAGTTGGGAATCGGCTTGAATCTGGAGGTTGGGATGAGTAAACCCTTCCCATCCATTTGTTGAATTTTGGTCATGGGTGTAAATCTCATCCGACAATTTCCGTGTTCAACAACAATTAAATGCCCATTTTCCAAATATATCATAACTAGATGTTATGGTCTAAGATCCTTGAGACATTTAAGGAGATACGCAACAAGCACTTTCCAACTACCTATAAAAACTTTGTAAACACCAAATTTCTATGTAGACCCAATAAATCTATGAAGTTATGCAGGTAGATAGGTTGGCACATGAACCTCATGTTTGTATGAGTGCACGAATCCATGAATGTTGTACCACATTGATGATATGCCAATGTTGGGTAAATATAGTTTGTTGTAAAGCGTTTTGTCATAAGTATTGTCATCACGTATGGTTGTCATATGTTTGGTCATGATGACATAACTGTACGATAAATATAATGTAATCTATCATGTATTATATTCAATGATTCTTGTATATAGCTAGTTTGGTGGTAGCTAGTAGGTTGCAAACTGCCTATCGACTCTCGTGATTCTTCTATGTATGCCATTTATCTTGGTTCAGTTTGGGTGGATGGGGTTTGGATGATGTTTTCGTCTTTGTTAGTCATGTTTGTGGTGGTTGAGACAAATATTTGTGTGGTCTATGTGGTTTGAGAAGATTATGATGATTTTAGATAATTGGAATATCAAGGAAACATGTGTTTGCGCAATGTATTTACATGTATCCAAGTTCTCATTTTGCATTTGTAGTTATATATAATGGAATTATATTATAGTATGTTGCATCCTTTTTCTTTTTGCAAGAGTTTTACATTTTGACATTGTTGCCTCTACAAAATTGATGATTTGGAGTTATGATGAGCATATCGCTTGGGAAGATACATAATGACAACAATGTGAAAATCAAAGCATGGTCGACATGCGTTGTAGTCCATGCATGCCTTTGTCCAGTTGGGAAAAGGGAAGAGGGGATCCTGAAACTAATAGTGATGCAAATATTTTTTTTGATTTTGATGAAGGGCCAAGTGACAATGAGTTTGACAATAGAGGAAACTTGGTTTGACAAGAAAGGAAAATAGATATGATTGAAGTGAATTGTGCATTGGATGGTGCATGAGATGGGAGCTCAACACTACGATTGTATGTCGACATGTCCAATACTGTATGAGATGGGAGTTTGACATTGAAGCAACTACAAGTCGGCGTGTCTGATGATGTGTGAGATAGGAACCCAAGCAATTGTATGTAGGCATGTCTAATAGTGCATGGGATTCCTGTCTCACACTTGTCTAATATTAAGAACTAAAATGGAACGAATCTGCAATATATCTTTTGCATTATGTATGGACAACAATGTACATTCAATTGTAGCAGCAATATGTTCGTTCATAGTCGCATGTAATTACATGCACAACACATATATACTCCTAGGCACACACAACTAGATGGTTGAATGAATGTTCTTTGGTTATGCATGATTTGAAAATGTAAGGGGTTCTATCTATACTTTTCCTAGGAAAGGGGAGGTAGTTGCCACTTCTACAACTTCCTCGTATATAACCCTAACTACCTCGACACTCTAATTACATGACAGTGTAATTAAATGAACATTGGAATTACACACACATTCGAATTACAAGAACATCAAATTACATGCACATATTAATTACCCAAACATCTAAATTACATACCTAGGTGTTGTAGGTGAGTTGGAGAGGAGAGGGTAATCCTCCAAGAGAGGTCCTAGGTTCAAATCTCCACCCTACCAAAAAGTTGAATTGGGTACCCAAAATCCAATTGATAATGTTGGTGCGGTCAGGGCTGGGCATGACTCCCAGGTGACTTTGATGGTGTAGAACCCCCTGATTGTGGTCTCTCAGACCAAGGCAGCCCCGCAAGGGGTTTTTTGCTTTAAAAAAAAAAATACATCTAAATTACATGTACACTCATTTCATCAAACACTTAGCGTATGAACTATGCAATGACACAAAATGACAATTGTATGTACAATCAAAATTGTTTTCGCATACTTGGATCCGTACACTCTCCTTCAGGCTTGAGGTGGCCCCATGTCAAAATTGGCTCCTACATCTACCTCATTCATTTTCCCATTAGTCTTCCAAATTGTAATGCAAATTTTCAATGTTTGATTATATATTCAGTTTCACGACCACAAACATGGGGCACTTATCTATCACCTCAACATTGGTTGTCATCCTAACTAGTTAAGTTGGTTGATAACACATAAGCAATGGTTGCTCCTATGTCAAACTCTCATTAGATGCGCCTTAAAAACACCACATTGTCATTGTGGTTGTGTTAGAGTCTCATCACATGACCATCACACACACCAACCAATAGTTGCTCACATGTTGGACTCTCATCTCACTTACTTTCAAATGTGCGAACTTGCAACTACTTTAGTGTCAAGCTTTTGCCTCACATGCCATCCAATGCGCAAATCTAGAGTTGCTCCAATAAAAGTGCATTTTTGACACAGGTGATAGATTCCTGTCTCACTATTATATTCCTATCTAGTTTGATATTGGGGCAACTCTAGATTTGCGTATTGGATGGCACGTGAGTCAGAAGCTTGACACTAGAGTAGCTGCAAGTTCACACATTTGAAAGCATGTGAGATGAGAGTCCAACATGTGAGCAACTATTGGTTGGTGTGTACGATGGTCATGTGATGAGAGTCTAACACAACCGCGATGATAGTGTGGTGTGTCTAAATCTCACGTGATGAGAGTTTGACATAGGAGTGACCATTGCTTATGTTGTATCAACCAACTTAACTGGTTAGGATGATGACTAGTGTTGAGGTGACGCATAAGTGCCTCTTGTTTGTGGTGGTGAAACTGAATTTGTAATAAAACATTGAAAAAATTGCATTACAATTTGAAAGGCTAATGGGAAAAGGAATGAGGTAGATGTAGGAGCCACTTTTGACATGGTGCCACCTTAAGCCCGAAGGAGTGCATACGGATCCAAGTACACGAAAACAATTTTAATTGTACGTACAATTTTTTCATTTTGTGTCATTGCATAGTTCGTATGCTAAGTGTTTCATGAAATAAGTGTATGTGTGATTTAGATGTTAGGGTAATTAGGATATACATGTATTTTTATGTTCATGTAATTTGGATGTACGTGTAAATTCCAATGTTCATGTAATTGCGATGCCATGTAATTAGAGTGTCGGGGTAGTTAGGGTTAGGTATGAGGAAGTTGTGGAAGTGGCAACTACCTCCCCTTTCCTAGGAAAAGTATAAATAGACCCTCTTACATTTTCAAATCATCCATAATCAGATAACATTCATTCAACCATCTAGTTGTGTGTGCCTAGGAGCATATCTATGTTGTGCATGTGATTGCATGTGACTGTGAACGAACATATTGCTATTGTAATTGAATGTATGTTGCTGTCCATACATAATGCAAAAGAGATATTGCAGATTCATTCTATTTTAGTTCTTAATATTATTTTCTAGGTGAATTTGTGCAGACACTTGATGGACATAAATGCATATATAGCCCATTTCAATGGGTGCAATTATAATATCATGTCAACCTAGATGATAGGTTTATTGCGAAGCAGGGGATTATGGTGCATTTTTTATGAGAAGAAAGCAACAAATTTTATGCCAAAATCCTAGAAAATAATGGGCACGATCTAGGTTTTAATTTGCTAATTGAACTAGATATGCTTTTCCATATGAAATATGATACAAATCCTTTCACTGCATGGAAGAATATCAAAATTCTTTTTGGGAAATTTAATAGTACGTATCAGTTGTTTGAAGACAGAGCTTGCTTCTCTCAAATTAGGGGATTTTGATAACATCGAGGACAACATTGTTAGATTTAAAGCTTTGAAAGCAAATATTTTCACTTTTGGAGGCACAACTAAGAATGCTAATGAGTTGGTCAAAATTGCTCTTGCCAATCTATCTTCTTCATATAAAATTCTTGGATTGATGTGTCATGTCATTCCTATGTTTATGAAGGATTATGAAGCACTTACTCTTGACCAACTCTTTTCTCTTTTCGTTAATTTTAAGATTGCTTTAAGGAATACGAGTGAATATTCAGAATGGATAGGCTCACACAAGCTTGTCCAAAACCCATGGAGAATAAGATAGAGAAGCCTAAGAGCAAAAGATCAAAATATTCAAAGAAGGTAATTTTTTGTTTCTATAAAAAAGGTCATAGTTCCAAGAAGTATATTGTAAGGCTACAAAAGATTGAGTTTAAGAAGTTAAACACATGATGAAGGTCTTCTCAATATTTTTCATGATATTGAGGCATGTCCACATAATGCATATGTTGCTATGTAGTTGACTCCTTTATCACAAGAGTGGATCATTGATTCTAGAGCCACAACACATGAAAAAGGATAGCCATTTCTATTTTTATTACAATCACTTGCCAAACAAAGAGAAAGTTGTTATTGGTTATGATTTAACCTTGTAGGTTACAATTTGTGGTGACGTTATTGTTGGTGACACAAATTTAGAGAGTTCCTGTATGTTCTAGGAGTTGGACCTAATCTTCTCTCGATCTATCACATCAATCATACCATTAAGAAAGTGGAGTTTGGATAGATACGTGGGTTGTTAAGGACATTGATGATGATTTGACGATTGTTGCTTCATGATATTGTGATAAATCAAATCATATTTATAAGCTCAATGATGCTTCCTTGTATCTAAGCGAAAAGGGATAGTTACTATATTGGTTAAGGCTAGTGATACTAGTGAGCTATGACATTAACACTTGGGGCATACTGATTTTAGATCCTTATAGTGCAAGTTGTATTTACATGGATATTTCTACAATTGATCCACCTAACCATGTGTATGAGGGATATGTGTTCAAAGAACACCATCAAGAGTCCTTTCCTAAGGACAAGGCTTGGAATTCTTCTTAGAATCTAGAATTAGTCCATAGTAATATTTGAGGTTCTATGGCTATTTTATCTATTAGAGTTAACAAATACTTTATCACATATATTGAATATTTTTCAAAAGTAGTCTTCAAGCATTTTCAGGCATTCAAGGCATATTTGGAGAATCTAATTGGGAAGAAGATCAAGTGCCTTAGGATGGATCATGGAAGAGAATATGTCAACAATTATTTTCAAGCTTTTCTTGATCAAGTGCCTTAGGATGGATCATGGAAGAGAGTATGTCAACAACGAGTTTCAAGATTTTCTTAATTCCATGGTATTTCTTGGTAGAAGACCATTTGATACAACCCATAACAAAATGGAGTAGCTGTGGAAAAATACAGCCACTATGGAAATGGCTGATTGCATGATTCACTCTAAACAAGTGGATATTAAGAGTTGGGAAAAGCCATATTTGTATTGCTTGCATTTTCAGCATGACACCCACTCGTGTTGTCAAGGTCATGATCCTATTTGAGAGGTGGACAAGAGAGCATTCATTAGTTTCTCACTTTTGGAATTTTGGTATAGTTACTAGGGACCATATTCCATCCAAGCAATGAAATAAGCTCTAGCCTAAGCATCAAAAATGCACTTTTGTTGGGTATAGTGAAGTGTTGAAGGCTTTTCAACTCCATGATTATGCTACGACAATGTATCACTAGGAGATATATTTGTTTTGATGAGTTTCCTTCCTATGGATATTTTATATCTCTCATGATTCTTCTTGTTGATTCTCCTTCTCACATTGTGTTTGATGTTAGTCCCTCTTGTGTTGTTGGGAATTCATCTTCCAGTCAGTTAGCCACTCTAAATGTAATTCTGTTTGTTGTAATCACAGTGACACTGAGAGGGGGGGTGAATCAGTGTGATCTTTTAAATTTCTAATATATGTAGTTTTAAATCCAGCAACTATTTAAAACTGATAAACAAAATATCAAATGCAGCAAGAAAGCATGACACACAACACAGCATATTAACGAGGTTCACCAATGTGGCTACTCCTCAAAAACAACTGCTTGGACTACCATCCAAATCCAGTCAATGCAAAGCTACAACTTTACAATATCTTTTACCAGCACCAACTGGAAGGAGCACCAACCCCTTGGCTTTATCTGATTCAAACAGAATGGAGCACCAACTCCTAATTTACCATCACCTATTGGAAAGAGGCACCAACCCCTTATACCAAGCTGCAACTTGGAAGTCAATAAAGATAATAAAAATGATAGAATAAAACTTTCACGTTGTTCCTTACAGTCTGCTGTTTTTCTGCATTCTGCTGCTTCTGCGCAAAACACTTCGCACTGTCCGATCGCTTCTGTGTACTTCTTCGCACTCTCTGCTGCAATCGGATGATCGATCACTTCTGCGCGCTATCACTTTGAACTTAGATCTCCACCTCTACACATTTCGCACTTCTAACACGCAATCACGATATGCAGACTCGAACTACTACTTCGCACTCTGCTCCGACATGAACTTCACTTGCGCAACCACTCTACTCGCCTTCGCACCCGATCTTCACACCACACATTCAAACTCGAAGAAGCCCCGCTTTTATAGAAGAAAAATCAAGATCAACTCTCAAATCATAGTCGGCAGTAACCCTAAGGACGTCGGCTGCAAACCCTAAGAAAGTTTGCTGCAAACCCTAAGAACCTCCGCTGTAAAACCCTAGAAGATGTTGGCTGCAAACCCTAAGAACATCCGCTGTAAAACCCTAGAAGATGTCGGCTGCAAACCCTAAGAATATCCGCTGTAAAACCCTAGAAGATGTCGGCTGCAAACCCTAAGAACATCCGTTGTAAAACCCTAGAAGATGTCGGCTGCAAACCCTAAGAACATCCGCTGTAAAACCCTAGAAGATGTCGGCTGCAAAACCCTAAAATCCGTCGGCCCCGATTCAACTTTGTCGGCCTCAACCGCTGCTGCCACCTTTGTCACCTTTTTGTAACTGTTGCCGCGAAATAATAACATGTCGCGATATCGCGACACCTTTTGTAGCCGTATGCCTTCTTGTCCTTGCTATCGCGATATCGCGACCCTTTTGGCCGTTGAAAGCTTTGCCACCGTTCTTGTCGCAAAATCGCAACACTTTGAACTTTTGCTGACGTCATCCTCATCCTTGTCGCGAAATCGCGACGCTTTCGGCTTCCAGAGGCTTTTCCTGCAACCTGTCGCGAAATCGCAACACTTTCAGCTTTTGCTGACGTCATCCTCAGCTTTGTCGTGAAATCGCGACGCTTTTGGCTTCCAGAGGCTTTTCTTGCAACCTGTCGCGAAATCGCGACACTTTCAACTTTTGCTGACGTCATCCTCATCTTTGTCGTGAAATCGCGACGCTTTCGGCTTCCGTACATTCCTTGCTTCATGCAGTAGCGAAATCGCTACAACTTAGTGCTTTGTGCTTCCAACTTTGCTTTTACGAGTGAAATATTGACTCGTAGCGAAATCGCTACACTCTTGTGCCTTACACTTTCGACTTGAAGCATAATCGCTGCACCTTTGAGTTTTGCACTTTAGACCTGTAGCGAAATCGCTACACCTTCGTGTTATGCTTTTTCAACTCGTAGCGAAATCGCTACACCTTTGATATGTGCAATTCTGACACGTAGCGAAATCTCTACACCTTTGATTTGTGCAATTTTGACACGTAGCGAAATCGCTACACCTTTGCTTTGTGCACTTTTGATTCGTAGCGAAATCGCTACAGCTTTTCACTTAACACTTTCTCCCTGCTTCGGCCAGCGAAAATTCAACATGTAGCGAAATCGCTACAACTTTTCAACTTAACGCTTTCTCCTTGCTTCGGCCAGCGAAATTTCAACATGTAGCGAAATCGCTACAGTTTCTCGACTTAGCTCCTTGGCCTCCAGCATGTCGCAAAATCGTGACAGTTTGCCTTGCGTCTTTTCTTTCCTCCGTCTTGTCGCGAAATCGCGACATTTTCGACTGCGCCTTCTCTCTCCTCACTTTCGTCGCGAAATCGCGACATTTCCGGCTGCGCTTTCTCTCTCCTCCAACCTGTCGCGAAATCACGACAGAAGACATGTCGCGATATCGCGACAGTTTTCTAACTTGTCCTTTTCTTCGAATTTTTGAAACTGGGTCACTCTTGTTTTCCTGGAATTGCACTTTACATAATCTGACTATCCTTTGAATTTTTGTTCTCTCGCATCCGAATGGCTCCTGAACTGTCTATCCACTGCATCATTGGATCTAACTGCCTGTGTTGACAACAATGACAAACTTCTTGCAACACCTTGCTCAACACTGTTTGCCAGCTCTATGATTTAGGTATTTGATCCCCTTTCTTGAGCATTTTAGATACCTCATGATTTTGATGTTGTGGAAGCACCTTTGGTTTCCAATGTTGCTACTACCAATGAGTTCTCGATGAAGAATACTTTTTTCCCATAGCAACATTATTTTTTTCTTCTCTTTTATCCTAAGAACCACTTAAATGTAGAAGGGGGCCTATAGCACGGTGGCGAGTATCCCAATGATGGAGGAACAAAATGATAGATTTAGAGACCAAGAAAGACTACAGTCAATACAATTTCACAATGGCTCATCATGCACTTGAATGACAACCCAAATGGCAATGCACTTGTATGGCAGTCAAGTGACAATGCACTTGTATGGCATGTTTGGTCATCACTTGTACAAGTGCTTGTACAACAACTCAACAACTCACTTGTCCAACACTTAGCAAGTGACTTGTACGACAATTTAGTCACTTGAACGACACAATGCAATCCACTTGTACGACTCTTCCAACTACTCCACTTGTATAATAACTCTCTAATGACGCTATGGACTGCAACTTCCTTGTACAATGATCTGATTGCAACTCTTCCACACCTACACACAGAAATTGATACACACAATCTACTAATCTACAACAACAATAGTATCACACATAACACATGCATCACATAGATGGATGAGTCATCATTATATTACTTAGTCTATAAGATATTCACAGTATAGGATATCTGCCTTGGCAATAAAATGCAACAATGGATACATAGACTATACCAGCCTAGATACTCTCGCACTCCCTTGGTGTTCTTTGATACACAACCTCACATATGGCACTATGAATGGTCCTCAAAAATGAATGGGGGGTCCTATTTAACTTTGGGGCTTGGCAGTTGTAAATAACTACCGCTTGGGACACCTCACCTATAGCTACCCCATTTGCAGATGCATTACATACATTAGCCGCACTTTACAATTTCAATTAATCAAACATTGATGTCATCACCCTTGACTTCCACATACAAAATTGCATTGCATTTACATTTACATTTCATGTGTGTACATTCCACACTTACTCCTATTATGTACACTACGTTTTTGGCTGGTCAAAATTGGCTCCTATAGGACCTAGGGACCATTGGTTGTTGAAAATGTGTAATTTGACCTTATTTGACCAAGGTCGACATTGTATGATTTAATAATAAGCCTATGAGTATGAAAATCTTATTTATAGATGAATTCTAGCCTACTCCTAACTATAGTAAATCCTAGGTTACATTGTGGTTGACACTAAAAGGCAAAAATGTCATTGTGATTCTTGTATAGTGGAATGGGGCATTCTTACCTGAAAGTGGAGCACACATTGAGCTTCTGGAGTGGATCACAGTTTTAGCCTTTGGAGTAGAGGGCAATTTTAACTTTTGTAGCAAGGTGCACTAGTACCAAAGTGCATCGAGTCTTGAGTAGGGCACATCTTTGCCTTGGAGAAGGGGGCACTTATATACATTGGAGGTAGGTGCACTTCAGCTAAAGCAGGGTGCACTGAGGGCAAATCATAGTGCATTGATGCCTTAATGAAGTAGTTGCTTGGCTCTAACTATCTCTAGTTCTTGTTTTGCCTTCTGCCTTTGTTGGAATGATGAACTCTCATCCAGAGTGTGATCGTAGTAGAAGACTAGTAATGATAGGTGCCAAGGTGGATGCTTTGGGGCAGCTTTGGTGTCGTTTCTTGAGGAACTCTCAGCATCCCTTACTTTGATCAGATCATTATAGGGGGACAAGCTTGTCTTCAACCTTCACAATATAGTCTCCTCATTATTAAGGGTTGGGATACTCACACATTTTTACAACATACTAGACTAGAGCCTAGAGTAGATGATGATTGCTTGCTCATCTTGATCTTTGTTTGTTAGACTTGTATGTCATTCTTGCTTATCCTTCTTGGATGGAGATTAAAATCTAAGAGTTCACACTCACTGTTTTGTTGCTTTGTTAACATATTTTGAATAAGCATAGAAAGTGAACTCTAGAGCAAAGTGCATAAACATATAAAGTGATGTTAAGAGATAGTAAATAATACAAATAAGTTAATAACGTAGATCAACAGAGTACAAAGGCTTTATGTTAAGGATAAGTGCATATTAGTGTATTTATACACATGAAAGCATGGGGATCATAGATCCTAAAAAACCAAAACCTTGCGATCCATGGGCCACCATATAAAGACACAAACCAGCATAGTGATTCATGATAGAAAACCTAAAGAGCCTTACAATTCAAGTTTATTTGTAACATATATTTTGACAAGCCTTGCCCCTTTTCATAAAATTATGCTTTGGAATATTTTTGAAATGAGTTCTTTAAGCATGTACTCACATTGTATGAGTTTGCAATACTCCTTGATTTTATTAAGACATTGATTTTCACTACAAGTTTGAATTGGGTTTTGTAATATGGCTTGTTGTCCTAGTTAATTAAGTAGCTTATCAAAATTTATTGAGTTCCATCAAGTTAGGTGAAATATGATAAAACATTTGTACTGGATTTCTAATATAAGATACAAATTGGATATCTATATTAGCCACAAAGGCTTAATTATATATCATGTGGGCTACCTAATACTCTATTGATTGGGGTTTGTCATCTCACAAGAGAATGCTACTCATTCACTTGCATGGATTTATTCAAAAGGGAAAATTGCTAACCTTCCTATATATTGTTTTTTTAACTTATAACAAGTATTCTCCAGCTGTTTGCAGACTTTGAAAGGCTATTTTTTTACTTAAAAAAATATGTCCATATTTCTCATTGCTCTTCTATGAGCTAAATCTTGGCATTAAAGTTTAAATAATACATAGCAAGTCCTATGTCTAGAAAGATATTACCTCTAGAGACTCAAAATAGTAATCATTGTCTTTTAGTTTATATGAACTATTAGATGCCAGGCATAGGCAGTATAAAATATATACAGCAATGAAATTCTTGCTTTTACTAGTGGGGAAGATAATTGTTTCCCCATGTCTAATGACCATGTAAGAATTTTATTTTATTTTATCGAGTGACAAATATAACATGGCTAACATTTTAAAATAAGAGCCATTGTACTATCTTTGCATGGCTTGTTTCTTTTAAGATAGTAAGATACAAGAGGAGACAAAACAACCATAATGTGGTGGTTTATTTACATTTTCATGCTATGCAAAGAAATATTGTCAGTTGTATTATACTTTATTGAATCATTATTTTTTCGTTGACAAGTATTCTGGTATCTAATGGTTATTTTTTGCATGACAGATATTCTGGTGTGTGGTTGATAGCTCGTTGTACTCAATTAAATAGTCAAGGATATAGTTTGGAGGACTGGGTCCTGTGTATTTGTGTTCTTGTTAGCTATGGAGCATTAGCTCGATTGATAGCTTTTTTCTGTTTGCTTTCCTTTGATAGGAAAAGGCAAAGGTGATTTGTAAATTAATTATTTTACATTTGAATTGTAAAGTTAATATGCTGTCTTATAGACTTCTATCTTTGGAAATTATATCAAAGTTGATTTCTTCCCAACCTGTACTAGTATGATGTTTTATTGCTTATTGAGATTTTGTCCAATGTGCTAATGCTAATCATATAACTAGAAGTCATTGTTTTAATTATAAATTTTTTGTTTACTTATTATATCAAAGTTGATTTCTTCCCAAACTGTACTAGTATGATGCTTTATTGCTTATTGAGATATTGTCCAATGTGCTAATGCTAATCATATAATTAGAAATAATTGTTTTAATTATAACTTTTTTGTTTACTGTTTGGTTATTTTTAAGATCAATGTTATATAGATCTTAAAAATAACAATTCGTTGAGATGTATGTAGTTAAAATCAAGGTGAGCCGAATCCTTGTTTTCAACTCAGACATTGCAAAAAGAACTTGTATATACTGCATGTTAGCCAAAGGTTTTGTTAGCAAAATTGGTAATGTGAAAGATCTTGGAAATCAATCCACACTTTGTAAAATGTTTGACACAAAGAGGGATAGTAGCTTAGTGATAGATCACTTCCTAGGAGGTCTTGAGTTTGCATCTAGGTAGTTCATCATTTTTGATATGGTATTGGAGCTAAGCTAGATGAAATTCATAAGCGGTTCATTGTGTGTGGTTTAAGGGAGAGAAGGAGAGATATGGTGGTACTCATTTCACACTCCAAAATATGATTGACAAGGATAGGGATGATAACTTGAAGGTAAAATCACTTAAAGTTAATGCTTGCTAGGAGGCCCTAGCTTTGTGTCTTAGTTCTTCTATGTTTTTCAACAAGAGGCATCTCCTTAGTTTGTAAAGACATGATATAGTAAAATTAAAATTTCAAGGGACAAGTTTGGAAATGAAAAATGATTTTAAATTTAATGGATTATATGTATTGGATAAAGTTGTACCCATATTTAATCTATTTCAATGAACCATGGTAACTGTTGATTACGAATCTGCCATGAGGAAAGGATTTGTTGTTATTGCGCCCAGATTCGCCCACCAGATTGAAAGGCCGGAAGGAAGGAATGCTTTCCGTGCCAATCTCTAGAGAAGGCCGGCTTCCTGTGGGGTTTTTAGTGTTAAGATAAGAGTGCGGGGAAAGAGATAAAAGTGCGGAAAGAGAATCCAAATATGATTGGAGTTGGGTGGGGGGAATAAGCAGCACGACAACGATCAATCACCCGCTACTAACAACATTCCTTTACAAAACACACATTGAAACTACAGCTATCATTAATCCTATGTATCCTCTATCTATGCATTCCAGGAATACTTGATCATCAAATACCAGAGTCCAGATTTCAGTACAACAATAAGCAATGATACAAGAAACATGAGGCAGAAATGACAAGGAGAGGCAGCATACAAGATAAAAGACAGTAAGCAGAGCCAAGTATATGCTTGTATTAGAGGCAAACGCATAGCTACAATGGTTCCCTAGCAATATATTCCCCTTCCACCACCTACAATGAAAATGTGGTGGCTATTTATAGCCCCAAGTTCCCCCCGATTACATTTTCGGGCACAAAGTCCCAGACTAAACATTAGCTGACACAAGCGGCTGAAGAGCTGCTGATGCTGACTTCTGTCGGGCAGGACTGTACTTGCGACATGGTCTCCCTGAAAGATGTACAGCTATGTGGCGGTGTGTTGAGTCAAACCTTTGGTCAGCAGGAATGCGGGTAGTTGTGACGGATGGAACTTCTTATCAGCCTTAAATGATAACAGCTGGCGTAGATAGTGCGGTCCATGCTTGTCCTTTTCCCGGTCATGTCCTGGCTCGAATCCCGAAGTTGGACACTTGTCGGAGGCTGATGGATGACACGTGTCTGCCTTGAAAGGCAGTTTATCCAACTTTGCTCAGGATCAGAGAGCTGTCAGGTTGCGCAGGTGGAAGACAGCGCAGTTGGGAAGGCCTCTGTGCCTTAGTCAATTTCTGAGTTCACTTTACCCGACTGCGCACCGGTCAGAGGGCGCACCCCGACTTCGCTGCGAAGTCGGGTTGTGCACCGGTACTCTGCTGTCTTCTCCGCTGTTCAGACTGCGCACCAAGAGGGGGGCGCACCCCGACTTCACTGCGAAGTCGGGTTGTGCCCCAACACTTAGCTGATTTTCTGTTGCACTGCTTCCCTAGTGCGCCCAGGAAGAAGGGCGCTCCCCGACTTCGCTACGAAGTCGGATTGCGCCCTGACACTTAGTCAAATTTTTGCCCATTCTTGTCTGCTTGCGCACTTCGCATTCCCTATTGCGTTCCAACTGGGGGGCGCACTCCGACTTCGTTGCGAAGTCGGGTTGCGCCCCAGACTTAGTCATTTTTCAGGGAACACTTGCTGGAAACTTCACTGGGGGAAGAAGAGGGAGGAAGAATGAGGAATGAAACCGCAACGAAGAGGGAGAAAGGGAGAAATGAAGAAATGGAAAATGAGGAGAAGGAAAAGAGCAGCTCTCTTACAGAAACTGAAAACATGGCACCCCGTGCAAAATGTGGCAACATTCCTGGCGGCTCGCAGGGTGTCGAGCTTGCCTCGACACAAAGAACCATGCCTTCATCCATTGGGTGCAGAGGAACTTCCTTCCCCTGCTTTTTGCTGCTCTGATCGCTTCATTCCGGGCAACTGTTCTTCTTCAGGATCACTTCCGGTAGTTGCCTCCTCAGTCTCTCCTTCTGAACTTGAATGTTCTCCACTGTCAGCCTCCCACTCGCTGATGTGTTGGTATGCAGCCTTGGCTTGGTCCCAGATTGCTGCTTGGAAGGGCCCAAGGTCGCTGATCTCTCTTAGTGCTGCGTGGAATGCAACGACCGTGTGCAGGTTGATGGTGTTATATCTTTTTCCCAACTCCTTTAGGGAGGAGTTGACTTTACAGTATTTCGACACCATCTGGGTGACCTGAGCTTCCTGAATCGGCTCTGCCCAGCTATCAATTTCCGCTGTGTCTGCCTCAAAAGATAGCCAATTTTGCTTGACCTGGTTTAGGGTCAGAAATTCGCCATCCTTGACGAAGCTCGGGCACCCGTGCTCAGACAGAGTGTGAAAGGGGGCCAGGAGAATGTTCCTTTCATGTTCTAGGGCGTCCAGCATCCTCCTGACCACTCTAATTTTCTCTCTCTTATCAAAATAAATATGCAAGGTTACCCTTGCATCTGCCCACTCTAAAGCAAGTTGGGACATAGGGGAAAATTGGAGGCCTTTGCGCTCAAACTGCTCAAGTTTCATAGCCAGGTCTAGCCATTGCTTCGCCTGGTGTTCGACCTCCTCTACCACAGGCTTTCCCTAGGCAGATACTTCTTCAATCTTGGACATGAAGTCCAGAACTGACAAGGACTTGACAAGGTTGGGCTTGCAACCTTGTAGCAGACTAGCCCGCATCTCCTTGGCTTTGCTCTTTGAAAAGACCGCCGCTTGTGATGTTTTCTCTGCAAGCCGCAACTACGCCTGTTTCAGTGAATCTTGGAGCTGCGAAACTTGCTCCAGCGCAACTCTTTTCTCTTCTGACAGCAACTCGGCTGTCTGTCTCTGTGCTGTAGCCTCATGCCGAGAGGCGGCTAGTTGAGCCTTAAGCTCCTCTATCTCCTGTTGTGCTGACCCTAGCTGCGCGGTGGCCCTAGCCAGGTCCTCCTCAAGATGCCTTGTGTTATTCTGCATCTGGAACAACGCTTCCTGGGTCTCAAGATGTTTGATGAGGAGATTGTCTGTCCTACGAAGAATACCACGAATTTCGTCAAAGCTTTTCTCCTTCATTTGAAGTTTGGAGTCTGCCTTTAAACATATCCCGGAGAGGCTTATTTACTTTCGGGATCAATTTCTCAGTTGTCAGCACTCTCTTGTCTAGGTCAAACTTCGTGCATTTTACTGGGGCAACTATCTCTTCGGCTCTCCTCCGTTTCGCACCTTGGAGAAAGGAGGCGGAACACCCTGAGGCGCTTACTGCCAAAGGGAGGTCATCAGCGCTCTTTAGTTCGTCCATGAAGTCCAGATCCTCCAGCATCGGATCTTGCTGCGGCATTTTCCCTACAAATAGGAAAGCGGGAGAAATACCGGAAGGGGTGGCCGCTTGTAAGGGCTACCGGGTTCTGGGGGAAGCAAGAGGCTGAGTGGATGGTGCCGACGGGGTTTTGGACGGTTGGGGTGAAGAGCGCGGCGGTGAATGTGCAGCTTCAACGCTGGCTGTAGGTGAGGGTTCTAGGGTTTGGCTCAGTGACTGGAAGGCGTTGGGATCCTGAGCAAACTGGTCAAAAGAATGAGGGCTGCTGGGTGGTTGGGTTGTTTGGGAAGAAGAGGAGGCAGCTACAGCTTGCCCTGATGATATGGGGAGTGGCGTTGCGGCAGGGCTGATGGAGACTGGGGGAAGCGGGGAAGTAGACGTACCTGCGGGCTTCGCCTAAGCCGCTGTTCGAGAAACGCCTTCAGCCCGGGTTTCAGCTTCTACTTCGGGGCTGTCCAGTGAGACAAATTCTGGCGCAGCCTGCTCGGTCGGCGCGGTGGCTGTCTGCAGCACTGGTTCTTTAGGCCGTGTGGCCCTTTCACTTCTTCTTCTCTTTTTCTCTTTTGGCGCAGCAGCTGGTTCTCGAGAAGGAGATGAGATTGGGACGGTAGACAGCGATGTGCCCATGGTAAATTTGTACCGGGGTCTACCTGGAAGAATGCCTGCCGCGACCGATTTGCTAACTGGCAGCACAGACGCTTTTTTTGCTTGGGAGGCCACCTCAGGAGTTGACCTCCCTAAATTTTGCGCCTTTTCGGGCACTGTCTCAGAAGTTGCTAGCTGCATTGGGCCCACTTGACTACTTGCCGGAGTTGCACTGGAAGTCGTCGGAGTTGACAGTTGCTGGGACGAGGACCTTCTTATATACCTTTTTCTTGTGCCTAGGGGAACGCAACTTCAAAATTCGAAGGGCTGCCACGTGTCAGCGTGCTGGTCATATAGCATTGAAAATTCATCATCGATGGCCAGATTCCTTCGGTTGGATTTATTGTGCTATGTGCGACATCTCATCTTCCAGCACTCGATGACTTTGTCCTATGGCTAGCTGAGCGGCGCCACCTTGGCAAGGAATCTTTTGAAACCCGCGAATTCCAACTGGTGATCCGGGTTCCACTCTGGATCGTACGCTACCTCCTCGCAGTAGAATTCATGCCATGGAGGCCATGATTGCATCTGCTCGATATGCCATTCTAGGTCTATGCCAGTTCTGTTTCTCCTTTCCTGCATGATCTTCGCTCGGGAGCAGATGTGCGTGAAATTGCCTCTGACCCCATCTGGGTCATATTTCCATCGCTGCGGTAGCATTATCAGGCCCATGTCAATGACCTCCCGCTCGAGGTAGACGTGCTGCCTGATTTCATATACTTCAGTATTCGCCCAGGTGAAGGGATACTGAAAGATATGGCCTTTCTTCTTGCCCTGGCCGAATTCTTCTTCAACGTAGTCCATCTGCCGCGCAATTTCCATCCCGAACTGGTGATCAGTGCAGAAGTAAGGCAGCAGGAACGACTTCCCTTTGAATCCGTAGATTCTCACTATGATGCCTTGAGTCAGCCGGAAGGTGTCCCCGTACTCTTTCTTCCACAGGTATTTTGTCATGACCTCCGACGGGCGAGATGCCTTGCGGTTGAACAACCCCATGACCTGGCACAAAAATTTGAGATTAAACTCATAGAACGAGCCTTTTCTGTACAGAACGTCAGTCCATTCGTACACGGGCAGCGGCTCTCCTTTTTCGTTTGTTTTCTTCAAGTCAGGGACATTCATCCGGTAGTGCATGTAATATAGGCACAACCATGCGAGGAAGGAGCAGAACCGAAAATCCGTTGACTGCTTCTGTTGCAGTCTGACTAGGCTTGAATGTATAGCATACGCCAACCAGTCCATCCAGTCGAAGAAAATTGGGCGCTTTCCACTCTTCTGCGCTGTAGAGTCGTAAAATTCTCCGTGCAGGAGACATTCTGCCAGCGCCAGTTGGTACAGCCATACTACTTTGTCAGAGTCGCAGCCCAAGACCCACGCCAGGATGACGTAAATGTATTTATTCCCAAATCTGTCTAGGGGTATGGGGCAGTCGGCCACTGTCCAGGCGCCAGCGGAGTCTTCAACTCCGAGTCGAGGAATTCCCTCATCCTCTTCGTCTGCGTAAATCGCCCCGTCTGCTCATCTAGGTTTATTCTTCTAACAATTGTGTTGGGGTCGTACTACAACCCTGGGGAGAACGCTGGCTGGACGCTCTCCTAGAAAAGCGTGAACAACACTTTCCCTTTGTTGTCGCAGACTTTTCGGGCGACTGGTTTGTAATATTGTACAATTGCTTCAACTAGATCTGGGCACCGATGAATAGGAGGGCATAAGAACCAATACAGGTTCGATTTGTATGCAGCTCCGAGGTGATGCGAGGGCGAAACCCGGTCTACCCATTTGGCAATGTTCAGCCATAGTTTGGAGAGGCTGATGGAGAAGGAGCCATATTTGTATCCAGCCAGGTGGTTAACAGGTGGCGGCGAAATTTGCCCAAACACGTGTCTCTTCGTCCGGCTCTTCTTTTTTTGGTCTGGCAGCACTTCGCTCTCATGAGCGCTTGACTCTAGTGATTCCTTAGCTTTGTGCCGTTCTTCATTGGATTGCGCCTGTACGGGCGCTTTCCCCTTGTCCATCCTTTTCGAAACAACAGAGGCAGGAATTACGGCTTATGAGTTTGTCAGCTTTATTCCTTGCAGTCAGGAAGTCAGCTTGAACAATTTGAATTTTTTGGTTGCACCAGGGCCCTTTTTGTAGACAACGACTACAACATTAATGGCACTGTTGGTTACGAATCTGCCATGAGGAAAGGATTTTTGTGTTAATGCGCCCAGATTCGCCCACCAGCTTGAAAGGCCAGAAGGAAGGGATGCCTTCCGTGCCAATCTCCGGAGAAGGCCGGCTCCTGTGGGTTTTTATGGTTTAGGCTAAGAGTGCAGGAAAGAGATAAAAATGCGGAAAGAATTTACAAATGTGATTGGAGTTGGGTGGGGGGAACTAACAGTACAACAACACATCAATCACCGCTACTTACTACATCATGAATACAAAGCATAACCAGGAACTGCAAAACCTAAGTATACTTCCTGTATAAAGTAGTGTACGCACAGCTACAATGGTCCCCTAGCAAACATTCTCCCTACAAGGAGAACTAACAGCACGATAACGCATCAATCACCACTACGGACAATAACATAAACATAAAAGCAACCAAGAAATGTCAGATCCAAGTATGTGTGTTATGCAGAGAATTTGTACGCACAGCTACAATGGTCCCCTAGCAAACATTCTCCCTACAAGGAGAACTAACAGCACGGCAATGCATCAATCACCACTACGTACAACAACATAAACATAACACACAAACTGAAGGAACTGCTACCACATTTATTCTATGTATCCTCTAATCAATTAAGTTCAAGAGTACTTGGCCACCAAATGCTGAAGTAAATCAACAAGCCATGACACAAGCAACGCCTCAGGTATACCTGACCACCAAATGCTGAAACGAATCAACGAGCCATGGCACAGGAAAACATAAAGCAAAAATGTAAAGGAGAGGCAACATAAAAAATAAAAGAAGTAGAACAGATCCAGGCGTATACTTTATATTGATAAGCAGAAGCACAGTTATAATGGTTCCCTAACAAACATTCCCCTTCCACCCTCTTACAATGAAAATGTGGTGGGTATTTATAGCCTGAGTCCCTCCCGTTATATTAATGGGCACAAAGTCCTAGTCAAACACTAGTTGACAAAAGCGGCGACGGAGTTGCTAATGCTGACCTTTGTCGGACAGGACTGTACCCGCAACATGGTTTCCCTGAAGACCGGACAACTACGTGGCAGCGCATTGGGCAGAACTTCTCATCGGTCGGAATGTGGGCAGTTGGAGCAGGTAGAACCTCCAATCAGCATTAAATGAGGCAGCTGGCATAAATAGTGCGGCCCATACCTGTCCTTTTGCTTAGCACGTCTTCGCTCAGATCCCGAAGCTGGACACTTGTCAGATGATGTTGTTTGACACATGCTTGCCTTGAAAGGCAGTTTATCCAACTTCTCCCAAGATATGAGCGCCATCGGGTTGCGCAGGCAGAAAACAACGCAGTTGGGAAGGTCTTCATGCCTTGGTCAAATTCTGAGTTTGTTTCCCTACTGCGCACCTGTTAAAGGGGGCACTCCGACTTCGCTACGAATTCGGGTTGTGCACAGGTGAATGCTGATTTCTACTGTCGAATGAACTTCGCCCTGGAAAAGGGGAGCAGTCCGACTTCGCTGCGAAGTCGGACTTCGCCCCAACACTTAGTCATTTTCTCCCGCGACCGCCGACTGCTATGAGGTGCGCCCAGAAAGAAGGGCGAAGTCGGACTTCGCACCAAAACTGGGAGAAGTCGGACTTCGCACCAAAACTGGGAGAAGTCGGACTTCGCTCTGACACTTAGCCATTTTTCAGGGCAACTGCTGTCAAATTTGAGATCTGACTGAGGGGCTACAAGAAAGGGGGGAAGAAAGAGAATGTAGGGAAGAGAGAGAGAGAGAGGGAGATAAGAAGAAAGGGAAAGAGAGGAAGAGGGAAAAGGAAGAGCAGCACTGCTACAAAACTGAAAACATTGCACCCCATGCAAAATGTGGCAACATTTCTGGTGGCTTGCGGGGTGTCGAGCTCGCCTCGGTGCAAAGAATCCATGCCTTCATCCATTGGGTGCAGAGGAACTTGCTTCCCCTGCTTTTTGCTGCTCTAGCCGTTCTCCTCGCGACAACTGTTCTTCAAATTCACTTCCGACAGTCGCCTCCTCAGAATCATCTTCCAAATGCTCTCCAGCTCTGGCTTCTGCCTCGCAAATGCAGTTGTATGCGGCCTGGGCTTGGCCCCAGGCTTCTGCTTCGAATGGTCGACGGTCAGCAACTTCTTCTAATGCTGCGTGGAAAGCAGCGACCGCATGCAGGTCGATGGTGAGGTATCTTTTTTCCAGCTCCTGGAAATAGGAGCTGATCTTGCAGCACTTGGACACCATCTGGGTGACCTGACTTTCTTGAATTGGCTCGGTCCAACTATCAATTTCAGCTGTATCTGCCTCAAAGGACCGCCAATTCTTCTTCACCTACTCATGGGTGAGAAACTCACCATTCTTGACAAAGCCTGGGCACCCTAGTTCGGAGAGTGCGTGAAAGGGAGCCATACAAATGTCTCTTTCATGTTCAAATGCATCCAGCATTCATCTGGCAACCCTCACCTCTTCTACTTTCTTAAAATATTTATGCAAGGTTACCCTTTCATCTGCCCATTCTGCAGCGAATGAGGACATGGGGGAGAATTGGAGGCCATCGCGCTCGCGCTCTTGAAGATTTATTGTCAGGTCTAGCCATTGCTTTGCTTGGCGTTCGGCCTCCTCTACCACAGGCTTTCCATGGGCAGAAACTTCTTGGATTCTGGATGCAAAATCCAGAACCGACATAGCCTTATATGTGTGGGGCTTGCATCCCCATAGCAGATCAGCCCGCATCTCCTTAACTTTGCTCTTTGAAAAGACCGTCACTTGAGATGCTCTCTGTAGATTGCAATTGCGCCTGTTTCAAAGACTCCTGGAGTTGAGAAATTTGCTCCAGGGCTGCTTGCTTTTTTGTTACTGCTTCTTGCTGAGAAGCGGCCAGCTGGGCTTTTAGTTCATCTATTTCTCGCTGTGCCGACTCCAGCTGCTCAGTGGACCTAGACAGGTCCTCTTCAAGCTGCCTTGTTTTATCCTGCAACCGGAAAAGCTCTTCCTGTTCCTCCAAATTTTTGACGAGGAGATTATCCGCCTTATGAATGATTCCCTGAATCTCGTATTGCTTGTTGATATCGTCAAAGCTCTTCTCCTTTCTTTGGAGCTCGTAGTCCGCCCTGGTCATTTCCCGGAGAGGCTTCTTCACTTTTGGGGTTATCTTTTCTGTCGTGAGCACTCTCCTCTCGAAATCAAACATGGTGCGCTTTACCGGGGTGGCTATCTCTTCAGGTCTCCTCCGCTTCAGGTTTTGGAGGAAAGAGATAGGGTATTCTACAGCTCTCGTTGCCAGAGGCAAATCATCTGTGTTCTGGAGATCATCCATGAAGTCCGGTTCCCCCAGCCTAGGGTTTTGCTGTGACATTTCTCTTGAGAACAGGGAAGTAGGAAAAATCGGGAGGGCTTTAGAAGGAACGGCCGTTTTCGAGGGCGACCGGGGAGTGGAGCGGTTGATGCTAGAAGGGTTTCAAGCGGCTGAGGCGATGGATGCGACGGTGAACGCGCGGCCTCAGCACTAACCACGGGTGAAGGGTTTGGGGTTTGAATCAGGGATAGGAAGGCGTTGGGGTCTTGAGCAAACTGGTTGAAAGAGTGGGGGCCTCTAGAAGGGTGTGGATATGGGGAGGAAGATGCGGCCATGACTTGCTCGGATTGAGAGGGAGATGGAGTGGGAGTAGGGCTAGAAAAGATCAGAGGGAGCGGGGCAAGGAACGTACCTGCGGGCTCCGCCTGAGCCGATGTTGGATGAATGTCTGCAGTTCTGGTTCCGACGGCTGGCTTAGGACTATCTAGAGAAACAATCTCTGGAGCAGTTGGACGCGGCTGCGGCTCTGCGACTGGCTGCTGCACTGTCAGACTAGGTCGCCTGACTTTCTCAACTCTCTTCCTCTTTTTCTTATCTGGAGTAATGACTGGTTCGAAAGAATGAGATGAAGCAGGTGCAGCGGGCACTGATGTTCCCATGGTAAACTTGTACCGGGGTTTGACTTGCAGAAGGTCTGCCACGGTCGGTCCGCTCGCTGGTGGCGTTGGCATATTTTGTGCCTGAGGAATCACCTTGGGCGTTGACTTGACTGATTTTTTCGCCTTTTCAGGCGCCACCTTGCAAGCCACAGGCTGCATTGGGTCCACTTGGACGTCTGCTGGGCCCATGCTGGCAGTTGCAAAAGTGTACAACTGTTGGGAGGAGGATCCCCCTTTATAACCCTCAAAGGGACCTCGAGGAATGTAATCTCGAAATGCGAAAGGCCGCCAGCTGGCAATGTGCTGGTCATATAGAGCTGAAAAGTCGTCATCAACGGCCAGATTTTTTCCTGATGGATTTATCGTCTTTGCGTGTGGCACCTCATCTTCCGACGATTCGAGTAACTTTTTCTTTTGGCCAGATAAGGCCTGCTAGCTTGGAGATGAATTTTTTAAATCCTGGAGAAGAAAACTTGTGGTCCGGGTTTCGCTCGAGGTCATATGCTACCTCCTCGCAGTAAAAATATTGCCATGGAGGCCATGCTTCCATCGAATCAATCTCCCAGTCGAGGTCAACATGGACCACATCGCATCTGTCTTCGATTATGTCCGCCCGGGGGCAGATATGGGCAAATTTTCCCCTTATCCCGTGTGGGTCATACTTCCAGCGCTGTAGCAATAGAATCAGACCAATGTCAAAAAGCTCCCGCTCGAGATAGACATGCTGTCCTATCTCAGAAATCTCAACGTTCGCCCAGGAAAGAGGATATTGAAAGATCTGGCCCTTTCTCTTTCCCTGGCCGAACTCCTCTTCAACGTAATCCATCTGCCGTGCAACTTCCATCCCAAACTGATTATCCATGCACCAGTAGGGTAGTAGATGAGGTTTGCCCTTGAATCCGTAGATTCTGACCACAATCCCCTGCATCAGTCTAAAAACGTCCTCGAGCTTCTGATTCAACAAATAGTTCGTCATTTCTTGCGGGGGGCAAGGGATCTCGCCATCGCTGAAGACTGACATGACCAATCCCAGAAAGTTGAAGTTGAACTTGTAGTAAGACCCTTTCTGGTATAGGTCATCCGTCCAGTCATAGACGGGTTGTGGTTCTCCCCTCTCATTCACCTTCCTCAGGTTAAGGATCTACATCAGGGAGTGCAAATGATACAAACAAAGCCAAGCCAAAAAGGACCTAAACCGCAATTCAGTTGACTGCCTTTTCTGGAGCTTCACCAGGATGGAGTGAATAGCGTATGCAAGCCAGTCCACCCAGTCGAAAAAGATGGGATGCTTTTCGCTTCTCTGCGCTATTGGTTCATAGGATTCTCCGCATAGGAGACATTCTGCCAGCGCTAGTTGGTACGGCTGTACCAGCTCGTCAGAGTCGCAGCCGAGGACCCACGCCAAAATGGTATATATGTATTTTCTTTGAAACCTGTTCAGGGGTATGGGGCTAGTTGGCCATTGTCCTGCTGTGAGCGGGGCGTTCGGCTCTAAATTGAGGAAATCCCTCATCCTTTTTGTGTGCGTAAAGCGCCCTACTTGCTCTCCAAGATTTATCTTTCTGACAATCGTGTTGGAGTCATACTCCAACCTTGGGGCGAAAGCCGACTGGACAGTCTCTTTGCGAAGCGCGAACAAGGGTTTACCGCTGGAGCTGCAAATTTGCCGGGTAGCTGGTCTGTAATGTCTGACAATCAGGTCTACCAGCTCCGGGCATTGATGGACAGGAGGGCACAAGAACCGAAAAAGGTTCGACTTGTACGCTGCTCCAAAATGGTGAGAGGGCGAAACCTTGTTAGCCCAATTCTCCACATTTATCCACAGCTTAGTCAGGCTCATGGAAAACGAGCCGTCCTTGTATCCCGACAGGTAATTGACCGGTGGTGGTGGGGCTTGCCCACGCTGTACTTTCTTGGGCCGGGATTTTGACTTTTGCTCCGACGGCGTCTCACTCCTGAAAACACTTGACTGCGGTAAATCCCCGGGTTCGCGCCCTTCGCTGGATTGCGCTGGCATTGGCAACTTTCCTTTGTCCATCCCTCCGAAACAATAATAATTACGAATTTTGGATGTTTGCAATAGATTTCACAGTCACAGGAATAATCTGCATAATTCGGCATGTCTGGATGCATCAGACCCCATTTTCTAGACAATGATAGCGTCATTAATGTCGCGCAGGAGGGGGTAGGTCAGCTGGCAAGTGAAGGCATTATGTTTTTTGGGTGACCACGCAGGAGAATGTCTTGAAAGGTGTACCCCGGCTACCGTGTCATGCTTCTTTGATTGCGCTTTCCTAGGAGATTGCGCAATCATTAAAATTGTCTTTGAACGCTACGCCATGGCTGACGTCACTACTACGATCTGGGCACACTGCTCAAGAAGAAACCCCTTTGGTGCGGAAACCCACCTCTTACTAACGCAATGCGCCCTGGGCCCGTGCTTGGAATTTTTTATTCATTTTTTTAAACCGTCTGTGCTGGCCCAATAGACAGGGTGCAATCGGACTTCGCCCCAAATTTGGGCGCGATCCGACTTTGCCTGCGTGGTCAGACATCGCCTAAAAATCGGGCGCAGTCCGAAATGCTAATTGCGTTAGGACCTGCCTTTCTTTTCCAACTGCGCCGAGGATCGGGCGCAGTCCAACCTTTGCAATCCGGATGAGGCTTCTGATGGTACTTAGAGTTTGTTGCCTTTTGTGACGGGCCGCTCGAGCTGCGCTCAGAAAATGGAGCGCGCTCGGACTTCGCCCGAAGTTCGGGCGAAGTTCGCACTTCGCGTGAAGTTTGCACGAAGTTCACACTTCGCGCACAAGTTGAGCATAGTTTGAACTTCGCGCGAAAGCCAAGTGTATACGGAATTCGTGCGCGAAGTCGGACTTCACTCAAAAAACTGAGCGTAGTCTGAACACTTCTTTCCTTTGCAGCTTCTTTCAAATTGCGCCTCTTAGCCGGGGCGCAGCCCGACTTCGCTGCGAAGTCGGGTAGCGCACTGCCACTTAGCTGTTTTTGCTATTTTCACAAGCAACTCCCTTTACGAACTTCGCTCCTTTTGAGGGGCGAAAAAAGACTTCGCTCCTTTTGAGGGGCGAAAACAGACTTCGCTGTGAAGTCTGTGCTTTCTCCCTTTGTCCTGTTTTAGCTCAAACAAATGGAAAACTGAAAGCTGGAAAACTGTACATGCTGAAAAATAAAAAAGCATAAGGGAAATTTTTACAAAGAAGGGCCCCTCGGGCACCTTCAGCAGCGGTAGATTTTCAAGTGGAACCCGTTAACGGGGATAGGTAGGAGCTGACCCTCCATATCTCGAAGTACGTAAGCATTGAACTGGTTCACCCGGGCAATCTGATAAGGGCCCTCCCAGAGGGCATCAAACTTCCCGTGGTTACCCGGCTTTGCCTTGTATGAGTCCCACTTCAGCACCAGGTCCCCGATTTTAAAAACTCGGGCAGTGATGCCTTTTGCAAACCAGCCTTGGGTGGCTTCAATATGCTTGGTGAAGGCCTGGTATGCTTCTTCTTTGTCTTCTTCCAACTGCAGGAGTTGGCACAGTCTGTCATCCACCGGGTCTCCACTGCTCCTATCTTTGTCCAACATCCATAGGGCAGGGATTTCAATGTGAGATGGCATGACAGCCTCTTTGCCATAGACGAGCGCATAAGGGGATGTTCTGATGGATTTCTTGAATGAAACTCTGTCCGCCCACAGTGCCCGGTTCAGGAGTAAATGCCAAGTCCGCTTGTTCCTATCAATAGTCCTCCTGATGATCTTCAGGAGGTTCTTGTTAGTAGACTCGGCAAGGCCGTTTCCCTGTAGGTAGTAATTAGAAGACATTTTGTTATAAATGCCAAGTTTTCCAGTGTACTCTGTGAGTACAGCGCCTACGAATCCCGGACCATTGTCCGTCACAATTGACTCTGGAACCCCGAAGCGGGTAATCAGGCTCTCAAGGAACCTGATGACCGTTTCTTGGTTCGCATTTTTGGTTGGGATCGCCTCTGCCCACCGTGTGAAGTAATCGATGGCTGTAAGAATAAACTTGTGTCCGGCAGAGGAACTAGGTGAAATCACCCCAATGAAGTCTAGACCCCATTCTTTGGAACGGAGTCTCGGCTCTGAATCGGTTGAAGGGGCGGGGGTGATTTTACGTTTCGCCGACAAACCTCTAGCATTTATCACACTTAGAATAGACTGCATAAGCGTCTGTAAATAGAGTGGGCCAATAGTACCCAGCTCTAATTATTTTTAAGGCCGTAGGCCTTGCAGAGTGATGACCCCCCAGGCATCTCGGAATGAAATTCTCTGAGGACCCAGGGCTGATCGGATTTCATGACGCATCGCAACAGGATGCCGTCAATATTTTTGAAGTAAAGCCCCTCGGGGTGAAGAGTGTACTTGAGTGCACCTCGTCGAAATCTCCTTCATTGTGAGGCGTTCAGGTGATCTGGACATCTTTCGATGCAGAAATATCTCACCAGTTCATCTGTCCAATCACTCTCCTCCGATAAGGAGTTGGCTAGGTAGATGCTTGTCGCTGTGTCCTCCCACTTACAGGCGGAGATGCCGACTACAGCGCTTCGGGCCAGCTCCTGACACAAGGCTCGGCCTCTGATAAGCTTGGTGGGCCGCACTTCGATGTCGAACTCCTGGATTTTTGCAATCCATCCTGTTCTCTTGTGACCCGGCTCTCCTTGTATGATGAAGCTTCGAACGTCCGGGTGAATCACAAAGACAGTCGTTTTGCTCTGGGAGACAAAATGCCTGAACTTTCGAAGGGATTTCATGACAACGTGAACTTGTTGCTCTATAAAGTTGTACTTTTCCTCATGCGGCTGAATCACTTGGCTCAAGAACACTATGGGGCACTCCTCGCCATCGTCTCCCTTCTGAGTTAGGACTGCGACGTAACTTTTCCGTTCTCCCACCGCATACAGGATGAAGTCCTTGGAGTAGTCTGGGTTTATCAACACCGGAGCTTGCGCGATTCGAGCCTTGATTTTCTCGAAGGCTTGCTCTCTCTCATCAGTCCATTCATAAGTTGTATCTTTTTTAAGCAGTTCGGCCATAGGCTTGATCACCTGTGCGAAGTCCGGAATGAACTTCCGCACGAAGTTAATCTGGCCGAAGAAGGACTGCGGCCCTTTTTTATCAATTGGGGCTGGCAAGCGAAGGAGGGCTTCTGCTCTGTCAGGGTCAATGGCAAGGCCTTTCTCGGAGATGACATGTCCCAGCAACTTACCTTCTTTTACAACGAAGACAGACTTCTTCGGGTTTATAGAAATGCTGAATTCTTGAAACCTCTCAAATATTTGCCGTAGGTAGGAAACATGATCCCCTCTTTGGTGAGAGAAAACAGTCATGTCATCAAGGTAGATGACAATGATCTTATTGAGTAGCTCTCGGAAGGCCAAGTCCATGGCCCTTTGGAATGTGGCACCAGCATTGGATAAGCCGAAAGGCATGCGCTGATAGGCGAACGTCCCCCATTTGGTGGTGAACGTCGTCTTATGCTGGTCCTCATCCCTAACCCAAATCTGGTTGTAGCCGAAAAATCCATCTAAAAGTGAGAATCTTTGGGCTCCAGCAACGATGTGTAGAATCTGGTCAATTTGGGGAAGCGGATAGTGGTCCTTGAGGGAAGCCTGATTCAGGTTTTTGAAGTCAACACAGAGACGAATGTCGCCATTATTTTTCCTCACGGGCACCAAATTCACGACCTAGGATGAATGTTTGATGGGGTACATGATTTTTGCCTCCAGCATCTTTAAGAGCTCGGCTTTTATCATGGCCTTAATTTTCGGATTTATGGCCCTCTGCTTCTGTCGGAATGGCTTGGCGCCATCCTCTAGCTCAATGGTATGCTGGATCACATTTCTGTCACACCCCTTCAAATCCTCGTAGCACCAGGCCACGATATCGAGGAACTCTCGGCACAGTGATCTGATCTGCTCGAGTTCCTCCGATGTGCAGTCTGTCCCAACCTTGATAGTTTTACCAGGTTCAAGTTCCAGGTTGGCGTACTGCTTTGGGTTTACTTTGATCCTATGAGATATTGCTCTGTCATTCTGATCAAATAGACTCCAACGTAATCAGTCCTTTTGGACATGATTATTTTTTAACTATATCAACCCCTCATATTGCTCGTCATCAGGGTCTCTACCTTCGATTGAACCAACTTCGTTAACCAAAAATTGTGACGATCTCCTCGTCATAATCGAACACCTGCGAGTGGGTGTCCTTATCAGGCATAGAAGGCCTATAAATAGTGTGAACCAGCTTCGGTTTTTGGACAAAGTCATCAATCGGAACATACCTAGCTCCAATAGACGCCAGAATGTCAGCGTGTTTGTTTTTCTCATGCAATATCGCCTTGAAATTCAATGAGTCAAACGACTCCATCAGGTCCCACACCCGGTTGCGGTATGCCTTCAGATAGTGTTGTTTGGAGGCGCACTTGTTCGTAACCTGGTGGCACACCAGCTCTGAATCTCCAAAGATCTGCAGGTGTTTGATTCCCAGCCTCTCTGCCTTTCACAAACCCAAGCACAGGGCTTCGTACTCCGTCGAGTTGTTAGTGCAGCTCCAGGCCAACTTGTAGGTATAGTCCTTCTGGATCTCAATCAGAGAAACCAGAAGCACCCCTGCATCGACGCCATTTTTGCATCACGTGCCATCAAAGAAAAGCTTCCACAGCTTCTCAGGTGTAGGTCCCACTTCCTTTGCAGCTGACTTGTCAAGCCTCTCGGGATGTACAACGGTGTAACAACCCTGCTCTATCTCAATTACGACATTGAAACCCCGCAAAGAGAACTCATCTTCAAGCTGTAGCACTTCGAGGGCTTGCTTTGTCAGCTCTACTGTCACCAGTTCTTCTTTTGACAGCTGGACCATGCAGTGTGACTCTTCTCCGGGTATCTTCTCTACTAGGAAGGTGGAAGGCTTCTCATTAAAGATTTTCAGTCTCCTTCCTTTGAAGGGCACTTCCATGTGTGAGTAGTCCAGAGACAGGTACCCACCCAGCTTTGCAGTGAACTCTCGAGAGAGACACATGCCGAAGTAGGGAGCCAAATCAACAACCACGACCTCTTGGATGACCACGATGTCGAGAGCCTTATGCAACCGGATAGGGATGTCCTTTATGACACCAACTATCTTGACAGGGGTGCCATCTAATTGCAGCACGCCTTGGCTGCTCCTTGTGTACTCCATCCCGATCTTGTCGTAGACGGCTTTGGCATAGCAGTCATGGAAGCGCCAGAGTCCACCATGCAGTTATGAACTATGTACCCTTGCATCCGTAAAGACAGATAGAAGTGAGGCGGTCTGTTCTTCCCAATGGCTGAGACTGTCAAGGGTTGAGCCAGGACAGCGGGCTATATCTTCTTGCCGTTCTTCATGTTTTTCAGAGATTCTTGCAGCAGATCCACCTGGCCTGGGAGCAGAAGAGCATCGTACATACTGATTCTAGCGGGTGTTCTTTTTAACTCGTCTACTATGTTGTAGCCCGAGGGGCTAGCTCCTTCTGCTTCTTTTGTCGGCTTATACTTCGTTCGGTATTGTTGGGTGGCCTCAACTCTCTGTCTCTTGGTCAGAGACGGGTACTTCAGCTTCTCCTATGCTTGTTCTTTGGTTTCAGCTGGAGGCTGAGGTACGGGAGCTTTAGCCAAAACTGGGGCTTTCGCTATAGGAGGCTTGGTTGGAACAGGGGCAGCCTTTGCCAGAGGAGGCTTGGCTGGAGCTTTGTCTTTGGATGCCTTCTCCTGGGCTGTGTAGGGCCACAGCCGCTTGTATGGTGGTAGCCCACCGGGCTGCGCCTTTTCTCTTCTGGCATATACCTGCAAGGGCTTGGCAGCATCTGTAGTTTTCTTTTCTTCCTTGGCGGGCGACACTAGATTCTCCTCTGGGAGGGCAAAGTTGGCTTCGCCGTCCAGGATCATGTAGAGTTCATCGTCCTCTATGGCACTGCCGGCCAAAGTCTAGATGTAGTGTTGGTGCAGAGTGCAGTCTTCCTTCGAATGCGGGTCATTGCACGTAGTGCACCAGTTAACCTGGTCAGAGGGACCAGGTTGGTCTTCTATAGTAGCATTTCTTGGAGGTGGATGCCTCTACAGCTGGTACTCTGGGGGTTTGTCTTTCGTCAGCGTCGGGGGCAGATATGGCCTCCTAGGAGCGAGGTCCATCTGGGCCTGCTTCTTCTTCAGAGCGGTCATGTCATTGGACATGGCATGATAACCCAAGGCCAAAGCCCGTACCTCCTGAAGGATTGTATCCTGAATATTATTGTTAGGAGGCGGCAACTGTGTCAGTGGAGGCAATGCGGCTAATGCAGGAGGGTTGGAATAAGGTGCATACTACGGGGGAGCAGGGAGTGCTGGAAAATGCGTAGGAGGAGGCGGGTGAGGATAATGCATTTGCGGCACGCCATAAGGAGTTACGACCGGCGTTGGATTCCATTGCTGCTAGGGGTGTTGTCCTGATGTGGACGATGCATCACCAGAAGCTGATGGATATTGGGATCTGGGAAAGTCGGGACGAATGGGTTCCTGCACCCTAGACGAGAGTCTGCCAATGGAAATGATATCAGCTTCAGCTTGCTGGGCAGCCTCGTACAAAGCAGGAAACTCGTCTATTCTGGCAATCTTCAGCAGCAGGCATATGTTTGAGTTGAAGGATCTTAGGTAATAGTGAGTAGCCATGCCAGCTGAAGGTCGAAGTTCGCGAGGTACCCATTTCCAGGATCTCGCAAACCTGATGTTAAAGTCAAACACTTCCTCTTGAGGGTGTCTCTGGATGCTTTGGAACTAATGCAGCAAAGTAGGGTCAGCAAACTCGTTGCATCCTTTCACAAGCCTTCTGGAAAGCTAGGGCCATCCTATGATAGATCCCTCTGGCAGCGATATCCATCGATAGAGAAGCTTTCCCCTCAAGGAAAGGGCCAACAGATGGGTCTTCACACTCTCGTCGGTAATGGAATGCAATGCGGCCAGGGCAAGGATGTCTTGGATGTGCTCATACGCCATCTTGTCGTAGCTGTCGTACGTAGGGATGGACTTTAAAGCGACGGGGGCACAGCTTGTTGTCTGACCAGGGCCAAGGGCCCTGTAGAGTCCACCGTCGGGAAGAGATCATCGTCATTCTGCTGTAGGGCAGCCATTTCTTCTTCTCCTCCGTCGGTTGTATACTCAGTGTCGGTACCTTTCGAGGACGTAGATTCCTCTTCTTCCTCGACCTCTTCTATTTCGTACTCAGCTCTTCCGACCTCGGCTTCGGCTTCTTCTTGAATTTCAGCCTCGGCTTCATTGACACGAGCTTGTGGATCAGCCAACCTGGCAATTTTTCCTCGAGCATTGATGTCTAGTTCGTAAAAGTCAGGCGGGTTTCTTGGATCCCTTGCTTGCCACCTTCTTGTTTGCATGAAGGTTCTGGGACCAGTCTTTTGGACTCAAAGGATTTGTTCGTGCAGAGTCGCCAGGTGTTCTGATTTTGAACAGCAATGAAGTGAACACCAGTGCTTCAATTCTGTTTGGGGGTGGGAAACTTCCTTGGCCCACCGAGTGCTCAGAAATTGTTGCGCCAGGTGGGGACTGATCAGAAAATATCTCTTCCAATGTGGGACCTTGGTCCCACCAGGCATGCCAGAGAAACTGTTGGTTACGAATCTGCCATGAGGAAAGGATTTTTGTGTTAATGCGCCCAGATTGGCCCACCAGCTTGAAATGCCGGAAGGAAGGGATGCCTTCTGTGCCAATCTTCGGAGAAGGCCGGCTCCTGTGGGTTTTTATGGTTTAGGCTAAGAGTGCAGGAAAGAGATAAAAATGTGGAAAGGATTTACAAATGTGATTGGATTTGGGTGGGGGGAACTAACAGTACAGCAACACATCAATCACCGCTACTTACTGCATCATGAATACAAAGCATAACCAGGAACTGCAAAACCTAAGTATACTTCCTGTATAAAGAAGTGTACGCACAGCTACAATGGTCCCCTAGCAAACATTCTCCCTACAAGGAGAACTAACAGCATGATAATGCATCAATCACCACTATGTACAATAACAAACATAAAAGCAACCAAGAAATGTCAGATCCAAGTATGTGTGTTATGCAGAGAATTTGTACGCACAACTACAATGGTCCCCTAGCAAACATTCTCCCTACAAGGAGAACTAACAGCACGACAATAAATCAATCACCACTACGTACAACATAAACATAACACACAAACTGAAGGAACTGCTACCACATTTATTCTATGTATCCTCTAATCAATTAAGTTCAAGAGTACTTGGCCACCAAATGCTAAAGTAAATCAACAAGCCATGACACAAGCAACGCCTCAGGTATACCTGACCACCAAATGCTGAAACAAATCAACGAGCCATGGCACAGGAAAGCATAAAGCATAAATGTAAAGGAGAGGTAGCATAAAAAATAAAAGAAGTAGAACAGATCCAGGCGTATACTTTATATTGATAAGCAGAAGCATAGTTATAATGGTTCCCTAACAAACATTCCCCTTCCACCCTCTTACAATGAAAATGTGGTGGGTATTTATACCTCGAGTCCCTCCCATTACATTAATGGGCACAAAGTCCCAGTCAAACACTAGCTGAAAAAAGTGGCGACGGAGCTGCTAATGCTGACCTTTGTCGGACAGGACTGTACCCGAGCATGGTTTCCCTGAAGACCGAACAGCTACGTGGCAGCGCGTTGGGCAGAACTTCTCATCGACCGAAATGTGGGTAGCTGGAGCAGGTAGAACCTCTAATCAACATTAAATGAGGTAGATAGCATAAATAGTGTGGCCCATGCTTGTCCTTTTGCTCGGCATGTCTTGGCTCAGATCCCGAAGCTGGACACTTGTCGGATGATGCTGTTTGACATGTGCTTGCCTTGAAAGGTAGTTTATCCAACTTCTCCCAGGATGTGAGCGCCATCGGGTTGCGCAGGCAAAAAACAATGCAGTTGGGAAGGTCTTCATGCCTTGGTCAAATTCTGAGTTTGTTTCCCTACTGCACACCTGTCAAAGGGCGCACTCTGACTTCGCTGCGAAGTCGGGTTGCGCATAGGTGAAAGCTGATTTCTGCTGCTGAACGGACTTCGCCCTAGAAAAGGGGAGCAGTCCGACTTCGCTGCGAAGTCGAACTTCACCCCAACAGTTAGTCATTTTTCCTGCCAGTCTGCCAGCCTGCTACAAGGTGCGCCCAGAAAGAAGGGCGAAGTCGGACTTCGCACCAAAACTGGGAGAAGTCGGACTTCGCACCAAAACTGGGAGAAGTCGGACTTCGCTCCGACACTTAGCCATTTTTCAGGGCAACTGCTGTCAAATTTGAGATCTGACTGAGGGGCTACAAGAAAGGGGGGAAGAAAGAGAATGTAGGGAAGAGAGAGAGAGAGGGAGAGAAGAAGAAAGGGAAAGAGAGGAAGAGGGAAAAGGAAGAGCAGCACTGCTACAAAACTGAAAACATTGCACCCCGTGCAAAATGTGGCAACAGGCACGAGGGAGGGAGTTAGGGCAGTTAACTTGGAGTTGGTGGAGGCGTTATGATTTTTTGGTGGCTGTGCATGGGTTTATTTTTGAAAAGCACACCCTAGTAGCCGTTGGTCCAAAACGCACCTTGCTTTTTTAATGCATCATTCTTGAAAGATGTGCAATCATTAAACCTCCTTGAGCATCGTGCCATTGCTGACATCATCGCTGTCGCCTGGGCACACTTTACAAGAGAGAATTTTTGGTCTATTGACCCAACTTCACCCTATGCCGTACTTTGCCCTAGGCCCACACTTAGAATTTTTTTATGTTTGGTGTGGTGGGTTATTCGAACTTCGCCCAAAATTCAGGGCGCACTCTGACTTCGCCCAAAAGTTAGGGTGCACTCGGACTTTGCCTGAAAAATGGGCGCATTTCGACTTCGCCTGGATTTGCTTGCGCAGTGTGACACTTAGCCGTTTTGTCGCTGTCTGTTTCTCAACTGCGCCCTTTGGCGGGGGTGCAGCCTGAATTCGCTGCGAAGTTAGGTTGCACACCTTGACTTAGTTAATCTAGCTCCTCTTTTCAACTGCCTTGCTTCGTACTTCGCACTATCCAAGGAGCGCTACCTGACTTCGCTGCGAAGTCAGGGTTTGCCCTAGGTCTTACTTGGGCCCTTTGAAAAATTAAAAACTGAAAAACTAAATGCTGAAATATATACATTCTGAAAACTAAAAAGATGCAGAAGGGAAATTTGTACAAGGAAGGACCCATCTGGGCGCCTTCAGTGGTGGTAAATTTTGAGGTGGAACCCATTGACGGGAATGGGGAGGAGCTGTCCCTCCATGTCCCGGAGCATAAATGCATTAAACTAATTTACCCAGGCAATCTGATAGGGGCCCTCCCATAGGGCATCAAATTTGTCGTGGTTACCCGGCTTCGCCTTCAACGAGTCCCACTTCAGCACCAGGTCCCCGATTTTGAAAACTCGGGCAGTGGTACCTTTTGCAAACCAGCCTTGTGTTGATTCAGCGTGTTTGGTGAAGGCCTGATACGCTTTTTCTGTCTTCCTCTAACTGCAGCAGTTGGCAAAGTCTGTCATCTACTGGATCCCCGCTGCCTCTCTCTTCATCAAGCATCCAGAGAGCGGGAATTTCGATGTGGGTTGGCAAGACTGCTTCTTTGTCGTATACGAGCGCATAGGGGGACGTTTTAATGGACTTTTTGAAGGATATCTTATCCGCCCACAGTGCCCGATCCAGGAGCAGGTGCCATGTCCTCTTGTTTCTCTCTACTGTCCTCCTGATGATTTTCAGCAGATTCTTATTGGTGGACTTGGCGAGACCGTTCCCCTGCGGGTAGTAATTGGAAGACATTTTGTGATAAATGTCGTATTTGCTGGTGTACTCCGTGAGTACGGTTCCTGCGAACCCCGAACCATTGTCCGTCACTATCGACTCAAGGACACCAAAGTGGGTAATGAGGCTCTCAAGGAACCTGATGACCATATCCTAGTCTGCAACTTTGTGGGGATCGCCTCTGCCCACCGCGTGAAGTAGTCGGTGGCGGTAAGAATGAACTTGTGCCCCATAGCAGAGTTCGAAGTAATAACCCCAATAAATTCTAGACCCCATTGCTGAAACGGAGTCTTGGCTTGGATCGGTTGAAGGGGCAGGGGTGCTTTTCTATTTCTGCCAGCAAATATCTGGCATTGATCACATTTTGTACAGACCGCATGCACGTCTATAAAGAGAGTGGGCCAATAGTACCTGTTGGTTACGAATCTGCCATGAGGAAAGGATTTGTTGTTAATGCGCCCAGATTCGCCCACCAGATTGAAAGGCCGGAAGGAAGGAATGCCTTCCGTGCCAATCTCCGAAGAAGGCCGGCTTCCTGTGGGGTTGTGTTAAGATAAGAGTGCAGGGAAAGAGATAAAAGTGCAGAAAGAAATTCCAAATGTGATTGGAGTTGGGTGGGGGGAATAAGCAGCACGACAACGAATCAATCACCACTACTAACGACATTCATCTACAAACATACATTGAAACTACAGCTATCGGCGATCCCATGTATCCTCTATCTATGCATTCCGGGAATACTTGGCCACCAAATGCCGGAGTCCGAGTTCGATACAACGACAAGCAATGACACAAGAAACATGAGGCAGAAATGACAAGGAGAGGCAGCATACAAGATAAAAGAGTAAGGAGAGCCAAGTATATGTTTATATTTGAGGCAAACGCACGGCTACAATTGTTCCCTAGCAATATATTCCCCTTCCACCACCTACAATGAAAAAGTGGTGGGTATTTATAGCCCAATTTCCCCCGATTACATTCATGGGCACAAAGTCCTAGACAAGACGATAGGCGACACGAGCGGGCGAGGAGCTGCTGATGCCGACTTCTGTCGGGCAAGACTGTACTTGCGGCATGGTGTCCCTGAAGGCGGTACAGCTACGTGGCAGCGCGTTGGGTCAAATCTTCGGTCAGCAAGAATGCGGGTAGGTGCGGCAGATGGCACTTCACATCGGCTTTAAATGGTGACAGTTGGCGCCGGTAGTGTAGCCCATGCTTTGTCCTTGCGCGGTCAAGTCTTGGCTCGAATCCCGAAGATGGATACTTGTCGGATGCTGATGTATGACACGTGTCTGCCTTGAAAGGCAGCTTATCCAACTTCGCCCAGGATTCGGGCGCTATCGGGTTGCGCAGTTTGAAAACAGCGCAGTTGGAAGGCCTTCTTGCCTTAGCATTCTCTGAGTTGGCTTTACCCAACTGCGCACCGGTCAGAGGGCGCACTCCGACTTCGTTGCGAAGTCGGGTGTCGCACCGATGCTTGCTGTCTTCTTCCGCTGTTCGGACTGCGCACTGGAAAAGGGGCGCACTCCGACTTCGCTGCGAAGTCGGGTGTCGCCCCAGCACTTAGCTGTTTTTCTGCCAGACCATTCTCATAGTGCGCCCAGGAAGAAGGGCGCACTCCGACTTCGCTGCGAAGTCGGGTGTCGCCCCTGACACTTAGTCAGATTTTGCTTTGATCCTGCTTGCTTGCGCACTTCGGGTTCCCTACTGCGCTCCAACTGAGGGGCGCACTCCGACTTCGCTGCGAAGTCGGGTGTCGCCCCAACACTTACATTTTTCAAGGAACACCTCTGAAATTTTACTGGGGGAAGAAAGGGGGAAAGAAGAAGAGGGAATGAAACTGCGAGGAAGAGGGAGAAAGGGAGAAATGAAGAAAGGGAAAATGAGGAGAAGGAAAGGAAAAGAGCAGCTCATTTGCAGAAACCAAAAACATGGCACCCCGTGCAAAATGTGGCAACATTCTTGGCGGCTCGCGGGGTGTCGAGCTCGTCTCGACGCAAAGAACCATGCCTTTATCCTTTGGGTACAGAGGAACTTCCTTCCCCTGCCTTCTGCTGCTCTGGTCGCTTCCCTTGGGGCAACTGTTCTTCTTCAGGTTCACTTTCACCAGTTGCCTCCTCGGTCCCGCCTTCTGAATCTGAGGGTTCTCCACTTTCGGCCTCCCGCTTGCTTATGCGTTCGAACGCAGCCTTAGCTTGATCCCAGACTGCGGCTTGGAATGGTGTGGGGTCGCTGATCTCCCTGAGTACTGCGTGGAATGCAGCGACCGCGTGCAGGTCAATGGTGTTATATCTTTTTCCCAACTCCTCAAGGGAAGAGTTGATCTTGCAGTACTTTGACACCATTTGGGTGACCTGAACTTCTTGAACTGGCTCTGTCCAGCTATCAATTTCAGCTGTATCTGTCTCGAAGGACAGCCAGTTCTTCTTAACCTGCTCAAGGGTGAGAAACTCGCCATCTCTGACGTAGCTCGGACACCCGTGCTCGGACAGAATGTGAAAGGGCGCCAGGAGAATGTGTCTTTCATGCTCTAAGGCGTCCAGCGCCTTCCTGGCCGTTCTGATCTTTTCTGTCCTGGCAAAATAAGTGTGCAAGGTTACCCTTGCATCTGCCCACTCTGAGGCAAGTTGGGACATGGGGGCGATTTGGAAGCCTTTGCGCTCTAATTCCTCGAGTTTCACAGCCAGGTCTAGCCATTGCCTCGCCTGGTGTTCGGCTTCCTCTACCACAGGCTTTCCCTGGGCAGACACTTCTTCAATCCTGGATACGAAATCCAGAACTGATAAGGACTTAACAAGGTTGGGCTTGCAACCTTGTAGCAGACTAGCGCGCATCTCCTTTGCTTTGCTCTTGGAAAAGGCCGTCGCTTGTGATGCTTTCTCTATAAGCTGCGACTGCGCCTGTTTCAGCGAATCTTGCAGTTGCGAAACCTGCTCTAGCGCTGCTTTTCTCTCTTCTGACAGCCGCTCGGCTGTCTGCTTCTGAACTGCGGCCTCCTGCTGAGAGGCGGCCAGCTGAACCTTAAGTTCGTCTATTTCTTGCTGCGCTGACCCCAACTGCGCAGTAGCCCTAGCCAAGTCCTCCTCAAGCTGCCTTGTGGTATTCTGCAGCTGGAAAAGCGCCTCCTGGGTCTCGAGATGCTTGACAAGGAGATTGTCTGTTCTACGACGAATACCACGGATCTCGTATTCCTCGTTGATGTCGTCAAAGTTCTTCTCCTTCGTCTGAAGCTCATAGTCAGCCTCGGTCATGTCACGGAGAGGCTTCTTCACCTTTGGGACCAACTTTTCTGTTGTAAGCACTCTCCGATCTAGGTCAAACTTCGTGCGTTTGACCGGGGCGGCTATCTCTTCGGCCCTTCTGCGCTTGACGCCCTGAAGAAAGGAGGCTGATCCCCCCACGGCTCTTACTGCCAGAGGCTGGTCCTCGGTGATACTCATGAAATCGAGGTCTTCCAACGCCTGGGCTTGCTGCGGCATTTTCCCTGCGAACAGTGAAGTAGGAGGGATTCCAGAGGGGGTAGCAGCCTTTGAGGGCGACCGGGTCCTAGGGGTGACAGGAGTCTGAGTGGAGAGCACCGGTAGGGTTTCGGACGGCTGGGGCAAAGGATGCGGAGATGAGGGAGCAGCTTCAGCACTGGCTGCGGGTGAAGGCTCTAGGGTTTGGCTCAGTGATTGGAAGGCGTTGGGATCCTGAGCAAACTGGTCAAATGAGTGCAGGCCGCTAGACGGCGGGGTAGCTTGAGAAGCGGAAGACACGGCTACGGCTTGCCCTGATGAGGTGGGAGATGGGGCTTTTGCAGGGCTGACGCGGACTTGGGGAACAGAGGACGTACCTGCGGGCTCCGCCTGAGCCGTCGCTGGAGGGATGGCTGCAGCCTGGGTGTCTGCTTCTGGTTCAGGGCTGTCTAAAGAGACAACCCCGGCGCTGCTGCTTGCGACTGCTCTGCGGCTGATTGTTGTACTGGCTCCTTAGGCCGCTTGGTCCTCTCAACCTTCTTCTTCTTTTCTCCTGACGCTGTGGCTAGTCCAGAAGGAAGAGACAATAAAGGGGCGGCAGGCGCTGAAGTCCCCACGGTAAACTTGTACCTGGGTCGTGTTGGAAGAATACCTGCCGCACTTGGCTTGTTGGTGGCAGCGCGGACGTCTTTTTTGCTGGAGGGGCCAGCTCAGGAGTTGACCTTTCTGAACTTTGCGCCGCTTCGGGCGCTGCCACAGGAGCTACGGGCTGCATCGGGCCCACTTGGCTGCTTGTTGGAGTCGCGCTGGAAGTCGCGGGAGTTGACGATGGCTGAGAGGTGGCCCTTCTTTTATACCTTATATTTGCGCCTCGGGGAACGCAATTGCGAAATTCGAAGGGCTGCCACGTGTCGATGTGTTCGTCATAAAGCGCCGAAAACTCATCGTCAACGGCAAGGTTCCTCCGGCTTGATTTATCGTGCTGTGTGCGACACCTCATCTTCCAGCATTCGAGGATTTTGTCCTTATGCCAATTGAGTGGCGCCACCTTAGCGAGGAATCTTTTGAAGCCAGCCGACTCCATCCGATGATCCGGGTTTCGCTCTGGATCGTAGGTGACCTCTTCGCAGTAAAACTCATGCCATGGTGGCCATGATTGCATCAAGTGAATGCGCCAGTGGAGGTCTGCACCTGTCCTGTTTCTTCTTTCCTTCATGATTTCAGCTCTAGGACAGATGTGAGTGAATTTTCCCCGGACCCCGATGGGGTCGTACTTCCAGCGTTGCGGCAGCATTATCAGGCCCATATCAATGAGCTCCCGCTCAAGATAAACGTGCTGCCCGATTTCGAAGACTTGAATATTGGCCCAGGTCATAGGATATTTAAATATGTGACCTTTCTTTTTGCCCTGGCCAAATTCTTCTTCAACGTAGTCCATCTGCCGAGCAATTTCCATCCCGAACTGATGGTCAGTGCAGAAGTAGGGCAGCAAGCACGGCTTTCCCTTGAACCCGTAGATTCGGACAATGATGCCCTGAGTCAGCCTGAAGGTATCCCCGAACTCATTGTTCCACAGGTACTTCGTCATGATCTCCGGTGGGCGAGACGCGCCACGGTTGAACAATCCCATAACCTGACCCATAAATTGAATATTAAAATCATAAAATGAGCCCTTCCGGTACAGGACCTCAGTCCACTCGTACACGGGGAGCGGCTCTCCTTGTTCGCTCACTTTCTTCAGGCCAGGGACGTTCATCCGGTAATGCATGTGATACAGGCATAGCCATGTGAGGAAGGAGCAAAACCGGAAGTCCGTCGACTGCTTCTGCTGCAGTCTAACCAGGCTCGAGTGTATCGCATATGCTAGCCAATCCGCCCAGTCGAAGAAGATAGGGCGCTTTCCACTTTTCTGCGCCGTGGAGTCGTAGAACTCCCCGTGCAGGATACACTCAGCCATCGCCAGCTGGAAAGGCCGCACCGTTCTGTCAGAGTCGCAGCCGAGGACCCATGCCAGGATGATATAGATGTATCTGTTTTCAAATCGATCCAGCGGTATGGGGCCAGTCGGCCACTGTCCAGCCGCCAGCGGAGTCTTTAGTTCTGAGTCCAGAAACTCTCTCATCCGCTTCGTCTGAGAGAATCTGCTGGTCTGCTCGTCTATGTTCACCCTTCTGATAATTGCGTCGGGGCTGTACTGAAGCCCTGGGGCGAACGCTGGCTGAACGCTCTCTCGGAAAAGAGTGAACAACACCCTTCCTTTGTTGTCGCAGACCTGTCGCGCAGCTGGTTTATAGTATTCAACTATCGCTTCAACCAGCTCCGGGCACCAGTGAGTCGGAGGGCACAGGAACCGGTATAAGGTTTGACTTATACGCAGCTCCGAGGTGATGGGAAGGCGAAACCTTATCCACCCACTTTGCGATATTCAGACGCAGCTTCGAGAGACTGATGGAAAAGGAACCATCCTTGTATCCAGACAAGCGATTGATTGGTGGCGGCGGAGTCTGGCCAACTACGCGCCTCTTCGTTCGGGATTTTGCTTTCTTGTCCTTCTGCGGCGCTGTGCTCTCATGAGCGCTAGACTCCGGAGACTCCTCAGCTTCGCGCGGTTCTTCACTAGATTGCGCCTGTACGGGCGCTTTCCCCTTGTCCATCCTTGTCGAAACAACAGAGGCAGGAACTACGGCTTCAGAACTTGTCAGCTTTATTCCTTGCTGTCAGGGAGTCAGCTCGAACAATATGAATTTTTTGGCTGCGCCAGGGTCCTTTTTGTAGACAGTGACTGCAACATTAATGGCGCGAGGGAGGGAGTTAGGGCAGTTAACTTTGGGTTGGTGGAGGCGTTATGATTTTGGCGGCTGCGCATGGGCTTTTTCGAAAAGCGTACTTTATTAGTCGTTGGCCCAAAGCGCACCTTACCCTTTAAATGCATCTTTCTTGGTAACTGCGCAATCATTTAAAACCCCTTGAACGTTGTGCCGCTGCTGACGTCACCGCCAACATTCGGGCACACTTTTCAAAGAACCCTTTTAGCCCACAACCCAACTTCGCCCTGTGCCGAACTTCGCCCTGGGCCCACACTTATGATTTTGCATGTTTTCCATGGTGAGCCATTCGGACTTCGCCCGAAATTCGGGCGCAATCGGACTTCGCCCAAAAACGGGCGCAACTCGGACTTCGCCCGAAAAACGGGCGCAACCCGACTTCGCCTGGCAACAGGGGCGCAGTCTGACACTCGGCATTTCCTTGTAGCCTGCTATCCAACTGCGCCCTTTGGAAGGGGCGCAGCCCGACTTCGCTGCGAAGTCGGGTTGGGCAGCCACACTTAGACATTTTAGCTCTTTTTTCAACTGCTTTCTTCCCTACTTCGCACCATTCGATGGGCGCTACCCGACTTCGCTGCGAAGTCGGGGTTTTGCCTCAGACTTACTTGGGCTACTTGGGAAACTAAAAACTAAAAACTGAAATATTTACATGCTGAAAACTGAAAAAATGCGGAAGGGAAATCTGTACAAGGAAGGACCCCTTCGGGTGCCTTCAGTGGTGGTACATTTTCAGGTGGAACCCGTTGACGGGAATGGGGAGAGGATGTCCCTCCATGTCCCGAAGCACATATGCATTGAACTGATTCACCCGGGCAATCTGATATGGGCCCTCCCAGAGGGCATCAAACTTTCCATGGTTGCCGGGTTTCGCCTTCAACGAGTCCCATTTCAGCACCAGGTCCCCGATTTTGAAAACTCGGGCGGTGGTGCCTTTTGCGAACCAGCCTTGGGTTGCTTCAGCGTGCTTGGTGAAGGCCTGGTACGCTTTCTCTCTGTCTTCCTCCAACTGCAGCAGTTGGCAAAGTCTGTCATCTACCGGATCCCCGCTGCCTCTCTCTTCATCAAGCATCCAGAGAGCGGGTATTTCAATGTGAGTTGGCAAGACAGCTTCTTTGCCATATACGAGCGCATAGGGGGACGTTTTGATGGACTTCTTGAATGAAATTCTGTCCGCCCATAGCGCCCGATCCAGGAGTAGGTGCCAAGTCTTCTTGTTATTCTCTACTGTCCTTCGGATGATCTTCAGTAGATTTTTGTTGGTGGACTCGGCAAGACCGTTCCCCTGCGGGTAGTAGTTGGAAGACATCTTGTGATAGATGCCAAATTTGCTGGTGTACTCCGTGAGTACAGCGCTTGCGAACCCCGGACCATTGTCCGTTACTATTGACTCGGGGACCCCGAAACGGGTAATCAGGCTCTCAAGGAATCTGATGACCGTCTCCTGGTCAGCGTTCTTTGTGGGGATCGCCTCTGCCCACCGTGTGAAGTAGTCGGTGGCGGTTAGGATAAACTTATGTCCCGCTGCAGAGTTCGGCGTAATCACCCCGATAAAGTCCAGACCCCATTGCTGAAACGGAGTCTCGGCTTGGATCGGTTGAAGAGGCAGGGGTGCTTTTCTGTTTTTGCCAGCAAATCTCTGGCATTGATCACACTTGGTACAGACCGCATGCGCGTCTGTAAATAGAGTGGGCCAATAGTACCCAGCTCTGATTATTTTTAAGGCCGTAGGCCTTGCGGAATGGTGACCCCCAGGCATCCCGGAGTGAAATTCTCCAAGGACCCTAGACTGGTCTGATTTTCTGACGCACCGCAACAGGATGCCGTCAATGTTTTTAAAGTAAAGCCCCTCGGGGCGAAGAGTGTACTTCAGTGCACCTAGCCGAAACCTCCTTCTTTGTGAGGCATTCATGTGGTCTGGACATCTTCCGGTACAGAAGTATCTCACCAGTTCATCTGTCCAGTCGCACTCCTCGGGTAAGGAGTTGGCAAGGTTGATGCGTGTTGCTGGATCCTCCCACTCGCAGGCGGATATCTCGGCTGCCGCGCTTCTGGCTAGCTCCTGGCACAAGGCTCGGCCTCTGATAAGCTTGGTTGGCCGCACTTCGATGTCGAACTCCTGGATTTTAGCAATCCATCCTGCTCTCTTGTGACCCGGCTCTCCTTGTATAATGAAGCTTCGAACGTTCGGGTGGATCACAAAGACAGTGATCTTGCTCTAGGAGACAAAGTGCTTGAACTTTCGGAGAGATTTCATGACAGCGTGAACCTGCCGCTCTATAAAGTTGTACTTTTCTTCGTGTGGCTGGATCACTTGGCTAAGGAACGCTATGGGGCGCTCCTCGCCATCATCTCCCTTTTGGGTCAGGACTGCGGCGTAACTCTCTGGTTCTCCCACCGCGTACAGGATGAAATCCTTGGAGTAGTCCGGGTTTATCAACACCGGTGCTTGTGCAATTCGAGCTTTGATCTCCTCGAAGGCTTGCCCCCTTTCTTCAGTCCATAAGAATTCCGCGTTCTTTTTCAGCAACTCGGCCATAGGCTTGATTACCTGTGCGAAGTCCGGTATGAACTTCCGCACGAAGTTGATTTGGCCGAAGAAGGACTGCAGCCCTTTCTTGTCGATTGGGGCGGGCAAGCGGAGGAGGGCCTCTGCTCTATCAGGGTCTATGGCTAGGCCCTTTTCGGAGATGACATGCCCCAGCAACTTTCCTTCTTTTACCGCGAAGACAGACTTCTTCGGGTTTATGGAGATGCCGAATTCACGACACCTTTCGAATATTTGCCGCAGGTGGGGAACATGCTCTTCTCGCCTGTGAGAGAAAACAGTCATGTCATCCAAGTAGATGACAATCACTTTGTTGAGCAGCTCTCGGAAGGCCAGGTCCATGGCTCTTTGGAATGTGGCGCCAGCGTTGGATAAGCCGAAAGGCATGCGTTGATAGGCGAACGTTCCCCATTTGGTGGTGAACGCCGTCTTGTCTTGGTCCTCATCCTTGACCCATATCTGGTTGTAGCCGGAAAAACCGTCTAAGAGGGAAAATCTCTGGGCTCCAGCAACTATATGGAGGATCTGATCGATCTGGGGAAGCGGATAATGGTCCTTGAGGGAGGCCTGATTCAGATTTCTAAAGTCCACGCAGAGACGAATGTCTCCGTTCTTCTTCCTCACGGGAACCAAGTTCGCAACCCAGGATGAATGCTTGATGGGGTAGATGATTTTGGCCTCCAGCATCTTCAAGAGCTCGGCTTTCATCATGGCCTCGATTTTCGGATTGACGGCCCTCTGCTTCTGTCGGAATGGCTTGGCGCCATCTTCTAGCTCAATGGTATGCTGGATTACATCTCTGTCATACCCCTTCAAGTCCTGGTAGCTCCAGGCTACTATGTCAGGGAACTCTCGACACAATGCTCTGATCTGCTCGAGTTCCTCTGTGGTGCAGTCTGTTCCAACCTTGATCGATTTTCCAGGTTCCAGCTCCAGGTCGGCGTACTGCTTTGGGTCTACTTTGATCCGGTGTGATATGGCTCTGTCATTCTGATCAAATAGACTTTCAAGAGTAATCAGTCCTTTTGGGACATGATTGTTTTTCAATTGTATCAACCCCTCATATTGCTCGTCATCAGGGTCTCTACCTTCGATTGAACAGGCTTCATTTACCAAAAATGTGACGATCTCCTCGTCACAGTCAAACACCTGCCAGTGGGTGTCCTTATCAGGCACAGAAGGCCTGTAAATGGTACGAACCGGCTTCGGCTTCTGGATAGTGTCATCAGCCGGAACGTACCTGGCTCCAACAGACGCCAGAATGTCAGCATGCTTGTTTTTCTCGCGTGAAATAGCCTTGACATTCAACGAGTCAAAAGACTCCATCAGATCCCAGACCCGATTTCGGTACGCCTTGAGATAGTGCTTTTTGGAGGCGCACTTGTTCGTGATCTGGTGGCACACCAGCTCTGAGTCGCCGAAGATCTGCAGATGTTTAATCCCTAGCCTCTCCGCCTTTCGCAAACCCAAGCACAGGGCTTCGTACTCCGCCGCGTTGTTGGTACAGCTCCAAGCCAGCCTGTAGGTGTAATCCTTCTGGATCCCGGTTGGGGAAACCAAAAGTACTCCAGCACCGGCGCCATTTTTGCATCGTGCGCCGTCAAAGAAAAGCTTCCACAACTTTTCAGGTGCAGGTCCCACTTCTCTTCTGGCCGACTTGTCAAGCCTCTCGAGCTGAACAATAGTGTAGCAGCCTTGCTCAGTTTCAATCACGGCGTTGAAGTCCCGCAAGGAGAATTCATCTTCTACTTGCAGCTGCTCGAGAGCTTGCTCCGTCATGTCCACTGTCACCAGTTCTTCCTCCGTCAGCTGAACCATGCAGTCCTCAGGCTCTTCTCCGGGTATCTTCTCTACTAAGTAAGTGGAAGGCTTCTCATTGAAAATCTTCAGTCTCCTTCCTTTGAAGGGCACTTCCATGTGCGAGTAGTCCAGAGACAGATACCCTCCCAACTTCGCAGTGAACTCCCTGGAGAGACACATGCCGAAGTAGGGTTCCAAGTCGACGACCACAACCTCTTGGATGACCACGATGTCGAGAGCTTTGTGCAGCCGAATAGGGATGTCTTTAATGACACCGACTGTCTTGACAGGGGTGTCGTCTAGTTGCAGCACGCCTTGGCTGCTCCTTGTGTACTCCATCCCGATTTCATCGCAGACGGCTCTCGGCATTACGGTCGTGGAAGCACCAGAGTCCACCATGCAGTTGTGCACTATGTACCCTTGCATCCGTAATGACAGATAGAAGGGAGGTGGTCTGTTCTTCCCAGTGGCTGAGACTGTCAGGGGTTGCACCAGGACAGCGGGCTGTATCTGCTTGCCATTCTTCATGATTTTCAGAGATTCTTGCAGCAGATCAACCTGGCCTGGGAGCTGAAGAGCATCGTACATGCTGATTCTTGCGGGGGTTCTCTTCAACTCGTCTACTATGCTGTAGCCCGAAGTGCTAGCTCCTTCCGCTTCTTTTGCCGGCTCATACTTCGTCCGGTACTGCTGAGTGGCCTCAACTCTCTGTCTCTTGGTCAGAGACGGATATCTCAGCTTCTCCTGAGCTTGTTCTTTGGTTTCAGCTGGAGGCTGAGCAGCGGGAGCTTTAGCCGGAAGAGCTTTGGCTATGGGGGGCTTGACTGCGGGAGTCTTCGCCGGAGGAGTCTTCTCTTTGGCTGTGTAGGGCCACAACCTCTTGTAGGGTGGTAGCTCCTCAGGTTGCGCCTTATCTCTTCTGGCGTACACCTTTAAGGGTTTTGCTGCAGCTTCGGCAGACTTTCTGTTTTCCTTGGCAGGAGGCGGCATCGGAACTTCCTCTGAAACGGCGAAATTACTTTCGTCGCCCAGGATCATGTAGAGTTCTTCGTCCTCTATGGCGCTGTCGGCCAAGGTCTGGAGGTAGTGTTGATGCAGAGTACAATCTTCCTCGGCATGCGGGTCATTGCACGTGGTGCACCAGTTGACCTGGTCAGGAGTACCAGGTTCGTCTTCAATGGCAGCATTCCTCGGGGGAGGCCGCCTTTGCAATTGTTGCTCGGGGGGCCGATCTTTTGTCAATGCCGGGGGCGGGTATGGCCTCCTTGGAGCCAGGTCCATTTGGGCCTGCTTCTTTTTCAGGACAGTCATGTCGTTGGACATGGTGTGGTAGCCAGAGGCCAGAGCCCGTACCTCCTGAAGGATTTGATTCTGGATATCATGGTCCGGAGGCGGCGACAACTGAACTGGGGGAGGCAATGCAGCCAATGGAGGAGGAGTTGAATATTGTGCATGCTGCGGGGGAGCAGGAAGTGTTGGAAAACGCGGAGGACGAGGAGGCGGATAATGAATTTGCGGCGGGCCGTAAGGATTCACGACCGGCGCCGGATTCCATTGTTGTTGGGGTTGCTGTCCTGAAGTGGACGGCTCCGAACCAGAGGCTGATGGATACTGCGATCGGGGAAAATCAGGGTAGATGGGCGGCTATACTCTGTGTGGAAGCCTGCCGATGGAAATGATATCCATTTCCGCTTGTTGGGCAGCCTCGTACAGAGCGGGGAACGTGTTGATTCTGGCAACCTTCAGCAACAGGCAAATGTCTGAGTTGAAAGATCTCAGATAGTAGTAGGCGGCCTGACCTGCTGACGGTCGGAGTTCGCGAGGCACTCGTTTCCAAGACCTCGCAAACCTGATGTTGAAGTCTGACACCTCCTCTTGGGGGTGTCTCTGAATACTTTGGAACTGATGCAGCAAAGAAGAGGGATCAGCAGACTCGTTGCATCCTTTCACGAGCCTGTCGGCTAGCTGTCGCCACCCTGTGATGGATCCCTCTGGCAGTGATCTCCACCAGTAGAGAAGCTTTCCCCTTAGGGAAAGGGCCAGCAGACGGGTCTTCACACTTTCGTCAGTAATGGAGTGTAGCGCGGCCAGGGCAAGAATGTCCTGGATGTGTTCATACGCCGTCTTGCCGTAGCCGTCGTACGTAGGGATAGACTTTAAGGCAGCAGGGGGCACAACTTGCTGTCCGACTAGGGCCAAGGGCCCCGTAGAATCCACCGTCGGGAAGAGGTCATCATCATCTTGATGATCAGCCATGTCTGCTTCTGACCCGGTAGTGTACTCGGTATCGGAACTGTCCGAAGATGTGGATTCTTCTTCGGCCTCAACTTCTTCAATTTCAGCCTCGGCTTCTTCAATTTCAGCCTCGGCCTCTTGGATTTCTTCTTCGCGAGCTTGATAATCAGCCAGCCTGACGCGCTCGCCTGGAGCGTCAATGTCGATTTCGTAAAAGTCAGGCGGGTTCTCCGGATTCCTTGCTCGCCACCTTCTTGTTTGCATGAAGGCGTTAGGACCGGTCTTCACGGACTCAGAGAGTGTTCATATAATTGCAGAGTCGCCAGGTGCTCTGATTTTGAACAGCAATGAAGCGAGCACTAGTACTTCGATTCTGTTTGGGGGTGGGAAACTACCATGTCCCACCGGCTAAGGCCAAGAAACTGGTGGCACAGGTGGGTTTATCAAATTGGAATAGTACTTGTCCCACCGGTTATGGATCCTACTGAGACAGACGCAGTCGGTCCCACCGGGCGTGCCAGAGAAACTGTTGGTTACGAATCTGCCATGAGGAAAGGATTTGTTGTTAATGCGCCCAGATTCGCCCACCAGATTGAAAGGCCGGAAGGAAGGAATGCCTTCCGTGCCAATCTCCGGAGAAGGCCGGCTTCCTGTGGGGTTGTGTTAAGATAAGAGTGCAGGGAAAGAGATAAAAGTACAGAAAGAGATAAAAGTGCAGAAAGAAATTCCAAATGTGATTGGAGTTGGGTGGGGGGAATAAGCAGCACGACAACGAATCAATCACCACTACTAACAACATTCATCTACAAACATACATTGAAACTACAGCTATCAGCGATCCTATGTATCCTCTATCTATGCATTCCAAGAATACTTGGCCACCAAATGCCGGAGTCCAGAGTTCAGTACAACAACAAGCAATGACACAAGAAACATGAGGCAGAAATGACAAGGAGAGGCAGCATACAAGATAAAAGACAGTAAGCAGAGCCAAGTATATGTTTATATTTGAGGCAAACGCACAGCTACAATTGTTCCCTAGCAATATATTCCCCTTCCACCACCTACAATGAAAAAGTGGTGGGTATTTATAGCCCAATTTCCCCCCGATTACATTCATGGGCACAAAGTCCCAGACAAGACAGTAGCTGACACGAGCGGCTGTGATGCTGACTTTTGTCGGGCAGGACTGTACTTGCAGCATGGTGTCCCTGAAGGCGGTACGGCTACGTGGCAGCGCGTTGGGTCAAATCTTCGGTCAGCAGGAATGCGGGTAGGTGCGGCAGATGGCACTTCACATCGGCTTTAAATGGTGACAGTTGGCGCCGGTAGTGTAGCCCATGCTTTGTCCTTGCGCGGTCAAGTCTTGGCTCGAATCCCGAAGATGGATACTTGTCGGATGCTGATGTATGACACGTGTCTGCCTTGAAAGGCAGCTTATCCAACTTCGCCCAGGATTCGGGCGCTATCGGGTTGCGCAGTTTGAAAACAGCGCAGTTGGAAGGCCTTCTTGCCTTAGCATTCTCTGAGTTGGCTTTACCCAACTGCGCACCGGTCAGAGGGCGCACTCCGACTTCGCTGCGAAGTCGGGTGTCGCACCGATGCTTGTTGTCTTCTTCCGCTGTTCGGACTGCGCACTGGAAAAGGGGCGCACTCCGACTTCGCTGCGAAGTCGGGTGTCGCCCCAGCACTTAGCTGTTTTTTTGCCAGACCATTCTCATAGTGCGCCCAGGAAGAAGGGCGCACTCCGACTTCGCTGCGAAGTCGGGTGTCGCCCCTGACACTTAGTCAGATTTTGCTTTGATCCTGCCTGCTTGCGCACTTCGGGTTCCCTACTGCGCTCCAACTGAGGGGCGCACTCCGACTTCGCTGCGAAGTCGGGTGTCGCCCCAACACTTACATTTTTCAAGGAACACCTCTGAAATTTTATTGGGGGAAGAAAGGGGGAAAGAAGAAGAGGGAATGAAACTGCGAGGGAGAGGGAGAAAGGGAGAAATGAAGAAAGGGAAAATGAGGAGAAGGAAAGGAAAAGAGCAGCTCATTTGCAGAAACCAAAAACATGGCACCCCGTGCAAAATGTGGCAACAATACCCAACTCTTATTATTTTCAAGGCCGTAGGCCTTGCAGAATGGTGACCCCCAGGCATCCCAGAGTGGAATTCTCCAAGGACCCTGAGTTGGTCGGTTTCATTAACGCATCTCAACAGGATGCCGTCAATGTTTTTGAAGTAAATCCCCTTGGGGCAAAGAGTGTATTTCAGTGCATCTAGCCAAAACCTCCTTTGTGAGGCGTTCACGTGGTATGGACATCTCCTAGTGCAAAAATACTTTACTAGATCATCTGTCTAGTCACTTTCCTCGGGTAAGGAGTTGGCTAGGTTGGTGGTTGTTCTTTGGATCCTCCCACTTACAGGCGGATATCTGGGCTGCTGTGCTTCGGGCCAGCTCCTGGCACAAAGCTCGACCTCTGATAAGCTTGGTTGGCCATACTTCAAATCGAACTCCTAGATTTTCGCAATCCATCCTACTCTCTTATAACCCGACTCTCCTTGTATGATGAAGCTTCGGACGTTCAAGTGTATCACAAAGACAGTGATCTTGCTCTGGGAGACAAAGTGCCTAAACTTTCAGAGAGATTTCATAACAGCATGAACCTGCCACTCTATAAAGTTATACTTTTCTTCATGTGGCTGGATCACTTGGCTCAGGAATGCTATGGGGCGCTCCTTGCCATCGTCTCCCTTTTGGGTCAGGACTACGGTGTAACTCTCGATTTATCCCACGACGTACAGGATGAAATCCTTGGAGTAGTCCGGGTTTATCAACACTGGAGCTTGCACAATTCGGGCCTTGATTTCCTCAAAGGCCTGCCTCCTTTCGTCAGTCCATAAGAATTCAACATTCTTTTTTAGCAATTCGGCCATGGGCTTGATTACCTGTGCGAAGTCCGGTATGAAATTCCGCATGAAGTTGATTTGGTCAAAGAAGGACTACAGCCCTTTCTTGTCAATTGGAGCAGGCAAGCGAAGGAGGGCCTCTGATCTATCAGGGTCCACGGCTAGGCCTTTCTCGGAAATGACATGCCCCAGCAGCTTACCTTCTTTTACCGCGAAGACAGATTTATTTGGGTTTATGGAGATGTCGAATTCACAACACCTTTCAAATATTTGTTGCAGGTGGGGGACATGGTCCTCTCTACGATGAGAGAATATAGTTATGTCATCCAAGTAGATGACAATAACCTTGTTGAGCACCTCTCAGAAGTCTAGGTCCATGGCTCTCTGGAATGTGGCACCGGCATTGGATAAGTCGAAAGGCATGCGCTGATAGGCGAACGTTCCCCATTTGGTGGTGAACGCCGTCTTATGCTGGTCCTCATCTTTGACCCAGATCTGGTTGTAGCCGAAAAATCCATCTAAGAGGGAAAATATTTGTGCTCCAAAAACTATATGGAGGATCTGATCGATTTGGGGAAGCAGATAATGGTCCTTGAGGGAGGCCTGATTCAAATTTCTAAAGTCCACATAAAGATGAATGTCTCTGTTCTTCTTCCTCACGGGAACCAAGTTCGCAACCCAGGATGAATGCTTGATGGGGTAGATGATCTTGGCTTCCAGCATCTTCAGGAGCTCGGCTTTCATCATGGCCTCGATCTTAGGATTTACAACCCTCTACTTCTGCCGGAATGGCTTGGCACCATCTTCTAGCTCGATGGTATGTTGGATTATATTTCTGTCATACCCCTTCAAGTCCTGGTAGCACTAGGCTACTATGTCAGGGAACTCTCGGCACAATGTTCTAATTTGCTCCAGTTCCTCTGTGGTGCAGTCTGTCCCGACCTTGATTGTTTTTCCAGGTTCAAGCTTTAGGTTGGCTACTTTGATCTGATGTGATATTGCTCTGTTGTTCTGATCAAATAGACTCTCAAGTGTAATCAGTCCTTTTGGGACATGATTATTTTTTAGCTATATCAACCCCTCATATTGCTTGTCATTAGGGTCTCTACCTTCGATTGAACATGCTTCGTTAACCAAAAATGTGACAATCCTCGTCACAGTCAAACACCTGCCAGTGGGTGTCCTTATCAGGCACAGAAGGCCTGTAAATGGTACAGACTGGCTTCGGCTTTTGGACAGTGTCATTAGCCGAAACGTACCTACCTCCAATAGACGTCAGAATGTCAGCATGCTTGTTTTTCTCACGCGATATAGCCTTGACATTCAATGAGTCGAATGACTCCATCAGATCCCACACCCAATTACGATACGCCTTGAGATAGTGCTTCTTGGAGGCACACTTGTTTGTAATCTGGTGGCACACCAGCTCTAAATCGCCAAAGATCTGCAGGTGCTTAATCCCCAGTCTCTCTGCTTTTCGCAAACCCAAGCACAGGGCTTCGTACTCTGCCACGTTGTTGGTATAGCTCCAGGCCAGCCTGTAGGTGTAATCCTTCTGGATCTCGGTTGGGGAAACCAAAATCACATAAGCACCGACACCATTTTTGCATTGTGCACCATCAAAGAAAAGCTTCCACAGCTTTTCTGGTGTAGGTCCCACTTCTCTTTTGGCTGACTTGTCAAGCCTCTCAGGCTGGGTGATGGTGTAGCAGCCTTGCTCAGTCTCGATTACGGTGTTAAAGTCCCGCAAGGAGAACTCATCTTCTACTTGCAGCAGCTAAAGAGCTTGCTTCGTCATATCCACCACCACCAGTTCTTCCTCCGTCAGCTGAACCATGCAGTCCTGCACCTTTTCTCCGAGTATCTTCTCTACTAAGAAAGTGGAAGGCTTATCATTGTAGATCTTTAGTCTCCTTCCTTTGAAGGGCACTTCCATGTGTGAGTAGTCCAGAGACAGATACCCTCCCAACTTCACAGCGAACTCCCTGGAGAGACACATGCCGAAGTAGGGTTACAAGTCGATGACCACGACCACTTGGATGACCACGATGTCGAGAGCTTTGTGCAATCGAATAGGGATGTATTTAATGACACCGACTGTCTTGACAGGGGTGCCGTCCAGTTGCAGCATGCCTTGGCTGCTCCTTGTGTACTCCATCTCGATTTCGTCGTAGATGACTCTCGGCATTACGGTCGTGGAAGCTCCAGAGTCCACCATACAGTTGTGTACTATGTACCCTTGCATCCGTAATGACAAATAGAAGGGAGGTGGTCTATTCTTCCCAGTGGTTGAGACTGTTAGGGGTTGCACTAGAACAGCGTGTTGTATCTGCTTGCCATTCTTCATGCTTTTCAAATATTCCTGCAGCAGATCAACCTGCCCTGGGAGCTGAAGAGCATCATACATGCTGATTCTTGTGGGGGTCCTCTTCAACTCGTCTACTATGTTGTAGCCCGAGGTGCTATCTCCTTCCGCTTCTTTTGTCGGCTCATACTTTGTACGGTACTGCTAAGTGGCCTCAACTCTCTGTCTCTTGGTCAGATACGGATATCTCAGCTTCTCTTGAGCTTGTTCTTTGGTTTCAGCTAGAGGCTGAGCAACAGGAGCTTTAACCGAGGGAGCTTTTGCTACGGGAGGCTTGACTGCGGGAGTCTTCTCTTTGGCTGTGTAGGGCCACAACCTCTTGTTAGGTGGTAGCCCAGTAGGTTGCCCTTTATCTCTTCGGGCGTATACCTTCAAGGGCTTTGCAGCGACTTCAGCAGACTTTTTGTCTTCCTTGACAGGAGGCGGTAACAGATCTTCCTCCAGGACGACAAAGTTACCTTCATCGTCCAGGATCATGTAGAGTTCTTCGTGCTCTATTGCGCTGTCGGCCAAGGTCTGGAGGTAGTGTTGGTGCAGAGTGCAGTCATCCTCATAATGCAGGTCATTACATGTGGTGCACCAGTTGATCTGGTCAGAGGTACCAGGTAGGTCCTCGATGACAGTGTTTCTCAGAGGGTGCCTTTGATCTCGCCATTCTGGGGCTTGATATCTTGTCAGTGTCGAGGGCAGATATGGCCCCATTGGAACAAGGTCCATCTAGGCCTATTTTTTCTTTAGAAAAGTCATGTCGTTGGACATGGTGTGATATCCGGAGGCCAAAGCTCATACCTCCTGGAGGATTTTATTCTGAATATCATTGTCAGGAGGCGGCAACTGATCTGGTGGAGGTAATGCAGCCAATGGAGGAGGTGTAGAATATTGTGCATACTGCGGGGGAGCAGGGAGTGCTGGATAATGCGAAGGAGGAGGAGGCGAATAATGAATTTGTGGTAGGTCGTAAGGATTCACGACCAGTGTCGGATTCCATTGCTGCTGGGGTTGCTATCCTGAAGTGGACGACATTGGATTGGAAGATGATGGATACTAAGATCGAGGAAAGTTAGGGTAAATAGGCGGATGTACCCTGTGCGGGAGTTTGTCGATGGAAATGATATCCATTTCAGCTTGTTGGGCAGCCTCGTACAGAGCAGGGAACGAGTCAATTTTGGCTACCTTCAGTAGCAGGCAAATGTCTGAGTTAAAGGATCTCAGGTAGTAGTAGGCGGCCTGACCTGTCAATGGTCAGAGTTCGCAAGGTACTCGTTTCCAAGACCTTGCAAACCTGATGTTGAAGTCTGACACCTCCTCTTGGGGGTGTCATTGTATACTTTGAAATTGATGCAGAAAAGAAGAGGGATCAGCAGACTCATTGCATCCTTTCACGAGCCTGCCGGTTAATTGTCGCCACCCCATGATAGATCCCTCTGGCAGTGATCTCCACCAGTAGAGAAGCTTTCCCCTTAGGGAAAGGGCCAACAGACGGGTCTTCACACCTTTGTCAGTGATGGAATGTAGCGCAGCCAGGGCCAAAATGTCTTGGATGTGTTCATAGGCCATCTTGCCGTAGCCGTCATATGTAGGGATAGACTTTAAGGCAGTAGGGGGCACAGCTTGCTGTCCGACTAGGGCCAAGGGCCCCGTGGAGTCCATCGCTGGGAAGAGGTCATCATCGTTATGCTAGGCAGCCATGTCTTATTCCCCTTCAGTGGTGTACTCAGTGTCAAAACCGTCCGAGGATGTGGATTCTTCCTCAGCCTCGTCTTCTTCCCCTCCGGTGGTGTACTCAGTGTCAGAACCATTCGAGGATGTGGATTCTTCCTCAACCTTGTCTTCTTCGATTTTAGCCTCGGCCTCTTGAATTTCAACCTCAGCTTCTTCTTCTACACAAGCTTGATGATCAGCCAGCCTGACGCGCTTGCCTAGAGTGTCAATGTCGATTTTGTAAAAGTCAGGCGGGTTTCTCGGATTCCTTGCTCGCCACCTTCTCATTTGCATGAAGGCGTTAGGACTGGTATTTACGGACTCAGAGAGTATTCAGATATGTGCAGAGTCGCCAGGTGCTCTGATTTTTAATAGCAATGAAGCGAACACCCATGCTTCGATTCTGTTTGGGGGTGGGAAACTACCATGTCCCACCGGGCTTGCCAAAGAAACTGTTGGTTACGAATCCGCCATGAGGAAAGGATTTGTTGTTATTGCGCCCAGATTCACCCACCAAATTGAAAGGCCGGAAGGAAGGAATGCCTTCCATGCTAATATTTGGAGAAGGCCGACTTCCTGTGGGGTTTTTAGTGTTAAGATAAGAGTGCAGGGAAAGAGATAAAAGTGAGGAAAGAGAATCCAAATATGATTGGAGTTGGGTGGGGGGAATAAGTAGCACGACAACGATCAATCACCGCTACTAACAACATTCCTTTAAAAAACACACATTGAAACTACAGCTATCATTAATACTATGTATCCTCTATCTATGCATTCCAGGAATACTTGATCATCAAATACCAAAGTCCAAAGTTCAGTACAATAGTAAGCAATGATACAAGAAACATGAGGCAGAAATGACAAGGAGAGGCAACATACAAGATAAAAGACAGTAAGCAGAGCCAAGTAGATGCTTGTATTAGAGGCAAACACATAGCTACAATGGTTCCCTAGCAATATATTCCCCTTCCACCACCTACAATGAAAATGTGGTGGCTATTTATAGCCCCAAGTTCCCCCCGATTACATTCTCGGGCACAAAGTCCTAGACTAAACATTAGCTGACACAAGCGGCTGAAGAACTGCTGATGTTGACTTTTGTCGGGCAGGATTGTACTTACAGCATGGTCTCCCTGAAATATGTACAGCTACATGGCGGTGTGTTGAGTCAAACATTTTGTCAGCAGGAATGCGGGTAGTTGTGACAGATGGAACTTCTTATCAGCCTTAAATGATAACAGCTGGCGTAGATAGTGCGGTCAATGCTTGTCCTTTTCTCGGTCATGTCCTAGCTCAAATCTCGAAGTTGGACTTGTCGGAGGCTTATGGATGACACGTGTTTGCCTTGAAAGGCAGTTTATCCAACTTCGCTCAGGATCAAAGCGCTGTCAGGTTGCGTAGGTGGAAGATAGCGCAGTTGGGAAGGCCTCTATGCCTTAGTCAATTTCTGAGTTCACTTTACCTGACTGCGCACCGGTCAGAGGGTGCACCCCGACTTCGCTATGAAGTCGGGTTATGCATCGGTACTCTGCTGTCTTCTCCACTGTTCAGACTACACACCAAGAGGGGGGTGCACCTCGACTTTGCTGCAAAGTCGGGTTGCGCCCCAAAACTTAGCTGCTTTTCTACTACACTGCTTCCCTAGTGCGCCCAGGAAGAAGGGCGCTCCCCGACTTCGTTGCGAAGTTGGGTTGCGCCCTGACACAGTCAAATATTTGCCCGTTCCTGTCTGCTTGCGCACTTCACGTTCCCTACTGCGCTCCAACTGGGGGGCGCACTCCAACTTCACTGCGAAGTCTGTTTGCACCCCAGATTTAGTCATTTTTCAGGGAACACTTGCTGGAAACTTCATTGGGGGAAGAAGAGGGAGGAAGGAGGAGGAATGAAACCACAAGGAAGAGGGAGAAAAGGAGAAATGAAGAAAGGGAAAATGAGGAGAAGGAAAGGAAAAGAGCAGCTCTCTTACAGAAACTGAAAACATGGCACCTCGTGCAAAATGTGGCAACAGTAACATGGTATAACAACAAATCATATTTTCACTTGTCACCTTATCACAAAAGAGTGCAACACAATGTGAGGAATTGAACTTGGATCATGATCATACAATTGCATTCCACTTATTAATACTCCACAATGCTTTGGGCTACAATGTTAAAGTTAACATTGGTGCAAAGCTCATAAAGAACATGAGGGTGGGTCTAGATATGTAATATGGTTATATTCAACCCAAGGTCCATGCATTTCCACAAGTTCAATTCCTATCTCAAACTATCCTCATGGCTCTATAAGGTGCATGCCTCTAGAAATGGAACCTTAGTTTATGTTGTTAAAATCCTCGCCTCTCACTATTTATCCCAAATCCATTGGATAATGCAAAAATTGAAGTTATGACCAAAAAATATTATTTATTTAATATATTAATTACATGGTGCATATGGTTAGCCCAATAATAGTACCACCAATTTCATGATTGGTGCATTAGGCACTCAATGGTTAATGCTAGATCATGTGAGATTTAATAGACCAATGGAAATATAAGGCATATGACTACAATAAACAAAAAGACCCTTAATGTGAATACATAAATATTATCACTTTTAGTTACAAGGTTATACTATACACATTTATATTAGTTAATAAGGGGTCATGCATGTCATCAATATTAACCTTTAAAGAGGTATGCATGAAATACCAACATCTGGTTTAATAATCTTAATATTAAAATTTCATATTCTCCATAAAAAGTGGATTGTTGACCTCATAAACTAAATATATCAGATTAGTTTCTTATTCCACATGATGCAAAGAAAATTACAATAATTTAAAATGAGATTAACTCTGAATAACTGATAAAACACGTGTCATCATTATATGATCAATTAGAGAGAATCAAATATTGTATGCAAAAACACTCATACGATACTCGAACAAGTATTAACATCTGATTCCTCAATTCAACAAGTATAATTCCAGTTAGGTAGAGGTGAATATATACAAGACTATCATCAGGGAAATGATTAGTAACTATCTAACACCAACTATCGGTATCCATATGTAGCACAATAGTGGTATCCTACAATTCAAGGAACAGAGAAGGAATGATAGTAAATTGACAACACAACTCATCAACATGCAGTCAAAAAACACTTAGTCTCGTACTTCACTCCAAATGGCCTACATAATGCAAACTACTTATGCCTAATGGCCCTACATAATACTATAGGTTATACAATTTTATCTTAAATTCAAATGGCCTTGTATTTAGTTCAAATGGCTTAGCCTTCAATTTAGACAGCCTTGGCTTAGCATTAGACAACTTGGTTCAATAGTCCAAACAACCCTGTACATCTATAACAACAAAATAATATGGAAATATTTAGGACGATCTATCTACAACAATGACAATCACTCACAAACACATGCACAACAATGGCTAAATGGAAATATTGTTATTATCTGCAAGAATACATGTCTGGTATGCAATGCAAGTATCTCCTAATACAACCTAGATATAATCACATTCATCACACACCTTAATTCATCCAACTTCAAGTGCTACATATCCATGACTCTCATGCTTGGTTAGGTTTGCGACTTCTGTTGGATTGAGGTTGGTGACCCTATCAATCAAGTTCTTCAATTGGTAGGGCTCCACTCCCTCTTTCTACACTAGTTTAGTTGTAGTAGGTAATCCAAATACTCTTTCAAAACTATTCAAGGAGAATGATACCCTGCAACTCCTTGTCACCCAACATCACCCTACTATGCTAATTAGCATCGTATGTATGCAACATGTCTAGTAGGTATGGCTTGCAAATATCTTTGTCGAATCCAATAACCCGCAAAACAAACTAAAATCCCATGCTCCAAAACATTTTCTTCAATTGGTTATCCTATGCATGGTCTAACCACCATGTCCTACAAAACTCATCTATAGATGTTGTCCAAGTAATTTCTTCCAAGGGAATTTGCATGTGCTCCTTCTTTTTGTTCAATTGCTATGGTGAAGTTATTGTTGGTTCCTTTTTGTTGGCTTGCTTGTATTTCAGAGTTTTGGTCCTAGACCTCGATTTGGACTGGCCTCGTCCATGTTGTCATGTTATTCCCTATTCGATATCCATTTTGCACACTTCCTGTTCTCTTCCACATATACGCTCCTCGTGGCTTCTGACAATGCCAACGTTGACATCTCCTCTACACGTATGGGGTCCTTGCCACAATACTGCTTCATGCACAAATCTTGGAAGATGCCTCCATAACACTATTGTTCTATTATCTTAGCAATCCTTGGATTTTCTTCCATTCCTTCTAGAGTCTTCTTCCTTGGCTTAAGATTTTTAAATCCTTGGTCAATAGTTAATTCAAATTGCCCCAACTATTTTTTAGCTGACTTGGCTTGAATTTCTAGCTCCACATGGCATGTTCACACTCTATGTTGCTCATTCCCTTGTTTCACATGCCTCTATTTCCAACTATTTATATGGATTTGATGGCCCAAAGGTTGTGATGGCCCAAAAAAATTGACATTTGATAGTGCAACTCCAAATGACTCGGTCTGAGATGACCTAGATCTAGATGATCCGAATTCAAATGACTAGGTCTCAGATGGCTTGGTCTTGAACATCCTTGACTTGAACAACTCAACTTTGGACAACCTATCTCGTGTAATCTATTTTTTGTCTAGCAACTTGCATTTGGATGACCTTCAATTTTCTCTTCATCTATACAACGTTCCCTCAAACAACTTAGATGGCCTGTATGCCTCCATGCACGAGTGCTACTCTCACTCAAATGATTTGTTGTACAGTTCGTATGACTTGTACGATCATTGGAAAAGTTTCCTACAATAATTGTATGGCTATCACCTTTGATCTTTCAAAGTTCATTTTGTGTAAGTTCTTTTGGTTCTTCCTTCTTTCTTTTGTCTCCAATCCCACCTTGCTATTGAAAGTTTTTCACCTGATTTTAAGCAAAACCCTTCCCAACATGCGTTCTCTTTCTCCAATGTAGCTTCCTCCTTCATAACAGAATAATTATTTGTTTTCTTATTTTGCTTATGATTTTGGATAGTGTGTTGGTACTTATCTTCACTCAAAAATATCTTCAAAGTTGTTCCATATGGCTTGCAGAACCTTGTACTAGGGACATCTCCTTTGTGCTCCTCCTTAGTCCTCCTTGGTTATGAGCATTTGAATGATCAAATGCAAGCTCTTGAAACCTATTTATAAGATAAAAAGGTAAGGGGACACTTGGCATACATGCAACACCTATCACTTAATCTTCAATAATTGATTTGCTTGCAACAAATGGTTCTAGATGTTCTTTTATTTTTCTTGTCTACGCAGCTTTGTCGACCTTCCTCATGTGAACTTATTGAAATATTGTACTTTTTGTATTTTATGCTTTTATTACTTTTGGCCTTGATGGCCCAAGCGGCCAAACAACCCACCTAGTTATCTAGATAGCCCCTCCATCTATCAGTTTGAGCGGTTCATAGGACTAGACAACCTCCTATGCATACCTAGATGACCTATTCTATTTGATGGCCTTCTTGATAGTCTTAACGACCTGATATTGCTTCATTCTAGATCGTTTGGGTGGTTAGATGACCCACCTCCCTATCCTAACTATCTTCTCTAGCATCTAATTTTTTGTGACTGTCTCATAGGTTCAACTTTGTTTCAATTAGCCATTCATTCTTGTAAAAACTCATCTTCTACTTATTTGGACAACTCTACATCTCTCTTGTCTAGTTCCATGTGAACGTCAGACGACCCCTCCCTTGCTGATAGTGACATTGAGTGTCATGATGGCCGATGGTTAGTTTGTACTCTAGAAAATCTCCCTAGACAATATTTGAAAAGTCTAGATGATTAAACCCTTGGTTCTACCATCCCAAGGGTCATATGGGAATCGACTATCTTTGTTGAATAGCTAGGGGTGTCCCAAACAACCTACCTTGTTGGATAGACAACATGTGGACCATTTGGCACAAATTACTCCTTAGATGACCATGAAAGAGGTCATACGACCTCCCCCTTGGCTAGACTAACTTAGACTGCTTAGGGGTCTTGATGACCCACCCAAATGCTTAAATAGCCTTATTTGCATTCCCACATTGAGTTGTTAGGTGGCCCTTGTGGACCACTCAAATATCCCAAGGAACCATTCAAGTTGTTTAGTAGATTTTGCCTCCTACCCATTTGCGTACTGTAAATTTATTGTCAAGTTACTTCCTACAAAACAACATTTAGTAATGGGTTTATGTTACTTGTTGATTGGACAACTCATTTCCTCCCTCTTGGTGTTTCATGTCTACCTCTTCTTCCGAGTTCTAAGCTTGAACTAGCACTACTCTAGTCTTACTCCTCACTGCTCAAACTCATCAGAGACACACTATTGGATTTGTTTCCCAAGTTACCAACACCTATCTCTTCACTCGGCAATGTTTGCCAAGGTACTTCATGAATATCACACCATTGAACTTCTCTTGAAGAGGATCTATTATCTGGATTGGTAGTTTTTGGTTGGAATTTTGTCTAATGATAAGGATTGTGCACCCACAGACCTCGACCAACTTTGAATGGTTTCAAAACTGTAATATTTGAGGTTAATCTTCAAAGAAGACTGGTTCCTAGGTGTCCTAGCTAACTATGCATGGATAAGGAAGAAGAGAGAAAAGAGAGAAAGCTAAAACTAGAACTTACAAGGGACAGTGTTAGCCGCATCAAAGTACATGCAAAGCCTATACACTCAACAAATTCGCACAAATAATCTAACAAACCATTGGATATTTCCTATTAGCATTTATTGCACAAATATTAATTATGAATTCTAGAATCATAGAATGAAAGCATGAAATCCAAAATGCAAAATTACAGCACATTCATTCATCCAAATTTATAGGAATTCAAGGATGTATTTCTTGAGGATTTACACGGGCTCCCTCCTGTGCGAGAATTTTATTTCACTATTGATCTTATACTAGGAGCAGAACCCATTCACAGATCTCTGTATAGAATTTCACCCATCAAGATGTAGGAGTTAAAGGTACAATTGCAAGGGTTATTAGAGAAGGGGTTGATAAAACCAAGTGTGTCACCTTGGGGTGCACTTGTTTTATTTGTGAAAAATAAGGATGAATCCTTAAGATTGTGTATTGACTACAAAATGCTAAATAAAGCTACAATCAAGAACTGGTATCCCCTACCCAGGATCAAAGATTTATTTGACCAATTGAGATATGTCACAGTGTTTACCAAGATAGATTTAAGATCAAGGTATCACCAGTTGAGAATATGTGAGGAGGACACTCACAATATGACATTTAAGACGAGGTATGAGCATTATGAGTTCACCGTCCTACCTTTTGGACTGACTAATGCTCCAACCACCTTCATGAATTTAATGAACAGTGTGTTCAAAAGACCCCTAGACCAGTTTGTCCTTGTATTTCTAGATGTCATACTAATATACTCTTGAAACAAGGAAGAGCATGATAAGCATCTCAAGATCGTGTTAGAGTTGCTAAGGGAAAATCAACTCTACAAAAATCTAGCCAAGAGTGATTTCTATATTTCATAAGTATGTTGTTTAGGGCATATAATATCAGCAGAAGGAATTGTTGTGGATCTAAAGAAAATAGAAGTCATATTAAATTGGTCGCCCCTACTAATGTTATCGAATTAAGGAGCTTCATGGGGTAACGGGCTATTACAAACATCATATAAAATATTTCTCAAAGATTACCTTGGCAATAACTAACCTCCAGAAGAAAGGGAAGGAATTCAAATGGATGAAAAAGTGTGAAACCAGTTTTGCTTTTTTGAAGTAAAAACTCACTACTGCACTAATATTGAAGATTCCAAATGGTTATGACCTTTCTAGAAAAAAATAGACTTTGGAGCTCTGCTAGGGTTTGATGAGGAAAAACTAATCTGCTAGGGCTTGATGAAGAAAAACTGCTCTGCGGGGATGGCAACAACTTCTGAAGGAGGTCTGAAAAGTTGGAGGAATGTCGTGATGGCATCGGGTCCGGCACAGAGAGTGCATGCTCGTGATATTTTTTCATCTAAAAATGACTGGAAGGAACAGGATTTTCCAATGCATGTCGGGAACCGCTTGTTAAAGAACAATGGATGTTTGGAACAATGTGAAGCCAAGCCAGTTCTAGTGGTTCAACCAGACTCGGTGGTGGAAGATGTGGAGTATCTAACCAAACATGCCCTTATTGACAAATTTTTGGGCATCCAAATTTCTCTCCCCTTTGTGGAGGCTTGGGTCAAGAAGACTTGGAATCTTGAAGGCGATGTGGAGGTGATGCTGAGTGCGAACAGCTATTTTATGGTGGTTTTCTCTTGTATTGCAGATTGTAACAAAGCATTTGAAGGGGGTCCTTATTTCTATAACCAAGTGGGACTCTTTCTTAAACCCTGGCATGTGGGTTTCAATCCATCAGAGGAGTGGTCGTCACGGGTTCCAGTATGGATGCGGCTTCCATGGCTCCCGTTGGAATTCTGGAGAACTGATATCTTGCATAAGATTGCCCTTCTGCTTGGGAAGTCGGTTGGACCGTCACAACAGACAATGAATAAAAAGGTAATCTCTTTTGCTCGTATTTGTGTTAAATTGACTTTAATAATCATATTCCAAATTCTATTGAAATACATTTTGGATCAACTACATGGGTTCAAAAACTTGACTATGAATCTCTTCCATTTCGTTGTCGGATTTGCCGTGAATATGGCCATCTGCAAAGAAAATGCCCTAAGTTTGTCTCTGTTGACAATTTTGTCACATTGCTTTAGAGGGGTAGAGAAATCAAATTTTTCTAAAGTGTTTCTTTTTGTAAAGTATTTCTTTTTGTTATTTTGAATATATTTGAAAGTGCTATAGCAATTTTGGCTTCTATTGCCACCCCCTTTGTATATAGAATGGAGATGCAAAAGCTTCGCCACTGAGCAAGTTAAGGAAAAGAGCTTCACAGGAAAGAAGATAGCTTCGTCGAAAGAAAGAAGTAGAGAATGAAAAGAGCTTCGCACCCGAAGCATTTCAAGCAGTTGCTTCGGGCAAAAGTTTTGCAAAGCAGCATTCGAAGAACTTCAAGCATTGAAGAACAGCTTCATCGAAGAAGGAAAGCAAAGATTAGATCGCGGCTCAATTGCTAAGGCGTGAAAAGAGCTTCGCACCCGAAGCATTTCAAGCAATTTCTTTGGGCAAAAATCTGGCGAAGCAAAATTTGAAGGAATGCAAACATTGAAAAATACTTCGCCAAAAAATCACCGAAGCACCCACTTCGGGCCTCCCTACTGGCGAACCATTTTTACTTCACCGAAATTTGTTGCGAAGCATATGATTTGGATAGCTTTTGTCCGAAGCACTTTCACCCGATGCGGTATTAGCCTGTAAAGAGCAAGACATTTTTCCAAGGCAAGAATGCACTTCGGCCCAAAAAACCCCCGAACCGCAGTTTTGAGGGAGGATCGCGACAAAGCATTTTGAAGACTCACCAGCGAAGCATCCACTTCGGGCGGAGAACCTCAGTGAAGCAGTTTTGACACACCTTTCCAGCGAAGCAGCAAAAGAGTGAGAGCCATCTTGAGGAGGAATACTTGCTTCGACATTTCACATCCCCTAAGCCATCTCGCGAAGCACATTCATGCGAAGTGCATAACCAAGAAGGAGGATTTGCTTCGGCTCAAATCCATCGCGAAGCAGTGTTGCAAACTAAAATTCGATGAAGCACTTCAAGGGCACGCACTCCAATTAGGGTATTTTTTTGAGGCAATCAAGTGCCTCATAAATGAATTTTTACGTGCCCGGTGAACTCGTTGCTCATTTTTGGCAATTGGAAATGAAGTATTAGTCCTTGAAGAAGAGCCCGGCGGGCATGGCGGCCACTCGAGCTCCGCACTCGGAGACCAAGAACGTTCAGACAGCTCATAAATGCATGTTTCCTCGGCTGACCCGATCGCAGTTGCCAGTTATGGGAAAAGATTTGAGAGCTCAGTCACGAGAGCTGCGGGAGCCGACTTCTCAGGTTTTCAAAGATGTACTCCTCTGTTTTGTGCATTGATGGCCCAGAGGATCGGGTCCTCTATAAAAACCTAGGCATTGTAATGTAAAATGGGGGAAATTTCTGCTAGAAAGTAGCTGTAACTTGAATCTCTACATACTAAAGAGATTTGGGCTAATTTCTCTCTTGTATGCTGCCTTCTGTGATTATTTCTGTTATTTTTTTCTTCATTTGCATACTGTAATTCTGCATTCTGGATTTAGGTGTGCGATTGGGGATAGAACCCTAAAATTTTCCCAAAGGATACATAGGGGAGGAAAACGCTGTATTAGCTTTCTTTTATGCTGCCTGTGGATAGTGTTTCTGTTATATTCACTTTTTCCTGGTCGTCGTAATTCTAAACTCTGGATTTCGACGTAAGGGGAAGGGTAATCCTGGAACTCATCCAGAGGATACATAGGAGGGTTAATATCACGTTCATTTCATTTTATTCTTGGTATTCATTGCTCACTGTTTTGAGCTATTAGCCAGCGATCGTGCTTCTCGTTCTTTCTCACTTTAGACTATTGAAATTTCTTCCCTTACCCTGTTATTTCTTTCCTGCACCCTTACTCTTTTTATTTCTTTCCTGCACTTTTGTCTTAAAACAACGAAGTAGTTTAGTAAAGGAGCTGACCTTTCTCCGAAGATCGACACGAGGGGCATCTCTTACCTTCGGCATTTCAATGTTGGTCCAAGTCTAGGGCGCGTACACTTTTACAAAATCCTTTCCTGGGCAGATTTGATGACCAACAGTTTCTGGCACGCCCGGTGGGACCCAGTCAGTCTCACCTTGTGAGTGGTAGTGAGAACCGATGCTTGTATCATTGTCAAAAGACTCTTAGCATCTAGCAACTCTGTTTAACTCAAGAATCTTAAAGTTGTAGAGACCAGTACCTAAGTCTATGCCTTCATGCAAACAAGATGGAGAGTTAGGAATAGAGGAGAGGAAACTGAGTTCTTTGAGCTTGATATTGACACCTTCAGGGAACATTCTAGGTTGGTCACCCTTGAGTCACTATTATGTGGAACATCCTCGCAAGAGGCTGCTGTTGTCGAACAAGGATTAACTTTGGATAGTACAGCAGCTATTTTTCCTCCTAATCCTCCCAACTCACCGAATCATCCTAGTGCCTCCATTCACATTAGTCGTCCTGTTAGCAACCAAGGAGGAGCTTCGAGAATTCTTGTTTCTCAGAATCCAGGCGCAAATATGGCACAATAGCAACAACAACAACAACAAATGTAGCAGCAACCACTGCCCAGACTGTCCCTGGCATGGAATTCTTCGGGACCGCTAAATCTAGCGGGACAAGGGCAAGTTTCGCCTGCTGCTATGAAGAAGATCCCTACATTCGATGGAACTGGGAAGAGTGCTCTGGAGCACATCCAAGACATAGTTTCTCTGGCGGTGATTCATGACATCACATAAGAGCAAGTTATGGTAAAGCTTCTGGTTCTATCTCTTAGAGGGAAGCTCCTCTACTGGTATAGATCTTTATTGTTGCCACATTTTGCACGGGGTACCATGTTTTCAAAATTTGTAAGTGTGCTGCTCTTCCTTCCCTCATCTTTCTTCCCTTTCTCCATTTTTCCCTTTCTCCCTTTCCTACAGTTTCATTCCTCCCTTTTCCCTTGTACTTCCCCTAGTCAAGTTCCCAAAACTGAGCAAGTGTTCCCTAAAAAATTTTAAGTGTCATGGCACAACCCAACTTCATAGCGAAGTTGGGGTGCGCCCTCAAGTCGGAGCGCAGTAGGGAATGCGAAGTGCAAAAGCAGATAGGAGATGATTAGAATTTGGCTAAGTGTCAGAGCACAACCCGACTTCGCAGCAAATTTGGGGTGTGCTCTTCTTCCTGTGTGCACTTGGGAAAGCAGTGTGCAAAAAATCAGCTAAGTGCTGGAGCGCAACCCGACTTCGCAGCGAAGTCGAGGTGCGCTCCTCTCTTTGTGCGCAGTCCAAAAAGTGGAAAAATTAGCTTAAGTACCAGTGTGCAACCCGAATTCACAGCGAAGTCGGGGTGCACCTTTTGACCGATGCACAGTTGGGTAAGATTCATCAAGCAAGCCAAAAATTGGCTAATGCATGGAGGCCTCCCCAACTGCGTTGTTTCCCACCTGCGCTACCCGACAACGCTCTGATCCTAGGTGAAGTTGGACAAACTACCTTTCAAGTCAGATGTGTGCCACTCATCAGAATTCGACAAGTGTCCAGCCTCAGGATTCGAGATGAGATGTGACGGGATGAAGGACAAGCATGGACCGCATTACCTACGCCAACTACCTCCATTTAAGCTGATGTAAATTTTCATATACCACAGCTACGTACATTCCTAGTGACTAGAGGTTTGACCCGATGCACTGCCACATAGCTGTATAGCTTTCAGGGAGACCTTGTTGTAGGTACAGTCCTTGTCGACAAGAGTCAGCATCAGCAGCTCTTCTGCTGCTTTTGTCAGCTATTGTCCCGTCTGGGGCTTTGTGCCCATAATTGTAATCGGGGGGAACTTGGGCTATAAATAGCCACATCATTTCATTGTAAATGGGGGAAGGGGAATATACTGCTAGGGAACCATTGTAGCTATACGTTTGCTTTTGAATACAAGACATATACTTGGCTCTGCTTACTGTAATCATTTTGTATGTTGCCTCTCCTTGTCATTTTTGCCTTATGTTTCTTATTTCATTGCTTACTATTGTACTAAAATCTGGACTCCAGTATTTGATGATTAGGTATTCCTAGAATGCATAGATAGAGGATACATAGGATGCATGATAGTTGTAGTTTCATTATCTGTTTTGTATAGGACTGCTATTAGTAGTGGTGATTGATCATTGTCGTGCTACTTATTCCCCCCACCCAAATCCAATCACATTTGGATTATCTTTTCACAATTTATCTCTTTCCTGCACTCTTAGCTAACACACTAAAAACCCATAGGAAGTCGGCCTTCTCCGAAGATTTGCACGAAAGGCATTCCTTCCTTCTGGCATTTCAATCTAGTGGGCAAATATGGGGCACAATATACCAAATCCTTTCCTCATGTAGATTCGTAACCAACAGTTTCTCTGGCACTCCTGGTGGGACATGGAAGTTTCCCACCCCAAGACAGAATTGAAGCACTGGTTTTCGCTTCGTTGCTGTTAAAAATTAGAGCACCTGGCAACTCTACAAGTACCTGAATACTCTCTGAGTCCGTGAAGACCGGTCTGAATGCCTTCATGCAAACAAGAAGGTGGCGAGCAAGGAATCCGTGAAACCAACCTAACCTTTACAAAATCGACATTGCTACTCCAGGAGAGCGCGTTAGGCTGGCTGATCACCAAGCTCGCATAAAAGAGCTTGAAACCAAAATTGAAGAAGCTGGGGGTGAAGAGCAATCTACATACTTTGACGGTACCGATATTGAGTACACTATCGAAGGAGAAGAAGACATGGCTGCCCAATAGAAATATGATGATCTCTTCTCGACGGTAGACTCTATGGGGCCCTTGGCCCTAGTTGGACAGCAAGTTGTGCCCCCCGCTGCCTTAAAGTCCATCCCTACATATGATGGCTACGACAAGACGACGTACAAATACATCCAGGACATTCTGGCCCTGGCTGCGCTACATTCCATCACTGACGAGGGTGTGAAGACCCATTTACTGGCCCTTTCCCTAAGGAGAAAGCTTCTCTACTAGTGGAGATCACTGCCAGAGGGATCTATCACGGGATGGCACCAGCTGGCTGGCAGACTCGTAAAAGGATGCAACGAGTCTGCTAATCCCTCTTCTTTGTTACATTAGTTCCAAAGCATCTAGTGACACCCCCAAGAGGAGGTGTCAAACTTCAACATACGGTTTGCGAGGTCTTGGAAATGAGTACCTCACGAACTACGACCTTCAGCGGGTCAGGCTGTGCATTACTACCTGAGGTCTTTCAACTCAGACATTTGCCTACTGCTGAAGATAGCCCGAATCGACTCATTCCCTGCCCTGTACGAGGCTGCCCAGCAAGCTAAAATGGATATCATCTCCATAGGCAGGCTCCTGCATAGTGTACAACAACCCATTTACCCTGAATTTCCTTAGTCCCAGTACCCATCAGCTTCTGGTGTGATGTCGTCAACTTTAGGACAACACCCCCAACAGCAATGGAATCCGACACCGATCGTAAACCCTTACGGCCTGCCACAAATTCATTATCCTAACCCGTCGCCTCCTCCTCCACATTATCTAGCACTCCCAGCTCCCCCTCAGTATGCGTAATATTTTACACCTCCTCCATTGGCAGCATTACCTCTGCCAGCTCAGCTGCTACCTCCGAACAATGATATTCAGAACAAAATCCTCCAGGAGGTACGGGCTCTGGCCTCTGGATATCACACCATGTCCAACGACATGACTATATTGAAGAATAAACAGGACCAGATGGACCTTGTTCCAAGGAGGCCATATCCTCCTCCGACACTGACAAAAGATCAAGCTGCAAAATGACAAGATCAGAGGCACCCTCCTGCAAGAAATGTTGCCATCGAGGACCAACCTGGCACTTTTGACCAGGTTAACTAGTGCTCCACGTGCAACAACCCGCATTTAGAATAAGACTGCACACTGCACCAGCATTACCTCCAGACTCTGGTGGGCAGCGCCATAGAGGATGAAGAACTTTACATGATCCTGGACGATGAAGGCAACTTCATCGTTCCAGAAGAAGATCTGGTGTTGCCCCCTGCCAAGGAAGACAGAAAGCCTGCTGAAGCTACTGCAAAGCCCTTGAAGGTATACGCTAGAAGAGACAAGGCACAACCTATTGGGCTACCACCTGACAAGAGGTTGCGGCCTTACACAGCCAAGGAAAAAGCTCCCGTAGCCAAGCCTCCTACAACAAAAGCAGCTCCTTCTCCAGCCAAAGCTCCCGCTGCTCAGCCTCCTACTAAAACAAAAGAACAAGCTCAAGAGAATTTGAGATATCCATCTCTGACAAAGAGACAGAGAGTTGAAGCCACACAGCAATACCGGACCAAGTATGAGCCTACGAAGGAAACGAAGTGAGCTAGCACTTTAGGCTACAGCATAGTGGATGAGCTGAAAAGGACCCCCACAAGGATAAGCATGTATGATGCTCTTCTACTCCTAGGGCAAGTTGATCTGCTGTAGGAATCTCTGAAGAGCATGAAATATGGCAAGCAGATACAACATACTGTTCTGGTTCAACCCCTGACAGTCTTCGCCACTGGGAAGAACAGACCACCTCCCTTCTATCTATCATTACGGATGCAAGGGTACATAGTACACAACTATATGGTGGATTCTGGTGCCTCCACGACCGTAATGCTAAGAGCCATCTGCAACAAAATCGAGATGGAGTATACAAGGAGCAGCCAAGGTGTGATGCAACTAGATGGCACCCCTGTCAAGACAGTCGATGTCATTAAAGATATCCCGATCCGACTGCACAAAGCTCTCGACATAGTGGTCATTCAAGAAGTTGTGGTTGTCGAATTGGAACCCTACTTTGGCATGTGTCTCTCTAGGGAGTTCACTGCAAAGTTGGGTGGGTATCTATCTCTGGATTACTCACATATGAAAGTGCCCTTCAAAGGAAGGAGACTGAAGATCTACAACGAGAAGCCTTCCACATTTCTAGTGGAGAAGATACCTGGAGAAGAGTCACAAGACTACATGGTTCAACTGAGAGGCTTGACCAGTCAGCTAAGAAAGAAGTAGGACCTACACCAGAAAAGCTATGGCAACTCTTCTTTGATGGCGCCCGATGTAAAAATGGCACCGATGCAGGCGTGCTCTTGGTTTCCCCGACTGGGATCCAGAAGGACTACACCTACAGGCTGGCTTGGAGCTATACCAACAATGCGACGAAGTATGAATCCCTATGCTTGGGCTTGAGAAAAGTGGAGAGACTGGGGATAAAGCATTTGCAAATCTTTGGCGACTCAGAGCTGGTGTGCATCCAGATTACGAACAAGTGCGCCTCCAAGAAGCACTATCTCAAAGCGTATCGTAATCGGGTCTGGGACTTGATGGAGTCATTCGACTCATTGAATGTCAAATCCATATCACATGAGAAAAACAAGCACGTTGACATTCTGGCGTCTGTTGGAGCCAGGTATGTTTCGGCTGATGACACTGTCCAGAAGCCGAAGCCGGTTTGTACCATCTACAGGCCTTCTGTGCCTGATAAAGACACCCACTGGCAGGTGTTTGATTGTGATGAGGAAATCGTCACATTTTTTGTTACCGAAGCATGTTCAATCGAAGGTAGAGACCCTGATGATGAGCAATATGAGGGGTTGATACAGTTAAAAAATAATCATGTCCCAAAAGGACTGATTACACTAGAAAGTCTCTTTGATCAGAATTACAGAGCAATATCACACAGGATCAAAGTAGACCCCAAGCAGTACGTCGACCTGGATCTTGAACCTGGAAAGACAATTAAGGTCAGAATAGACTGCACCAAAGAGGAACTCGAGCAGATTAGATCATTATGTCGAGAGTTCCCAGACATAGTAGCCTGGTGCTACCAAGACTTGAAGGGGTATGACAGACAGATAATCCAGCATACTATTGAGCTAGAAGATGGTGCAAAACCATTTCGATAGAAGCAAAGGGCTATAAATTCGAAGATCGAAGCCATGATGAAAGTCGAGCTCCTGAAGATTCTGGAAGCCAAGATCATCTACCCCATCAAGCATTCATCCTGGGTTGCAAATCTGGTCCCCGTGAGGAAGAAGAACAGAGATATTCGTCTCTACGTAGATTTCATAAATCTTAACCAAGCCTCACTGAAGGACCATTACCCGCTTCCCCAAATCGATCAGATCCTCCATATAGTTACTGGAGCACAGAGATTCTCCCTCCTAGATGGCTTTTTTGGGTATAACCAGATCTGGGTCAAAGATGAGGACCAGCATAAGACAACATTCACCACCAAATGGGGAACGTTCGCCTACCAGCGCATGCCCTTCGGCTTATCCAATGCTGGCACCACATTCCAGAGAGCCATGGACCTGGCCTTCCGAGAGCTGCTTAACAAGATCATTGTCATCTACTTGGATGACATGACTGTATTCTCTCACAAAAGAGAGGATCATGCTTCCCACCTACGGCAGATATTTGAGAGATGTGAATTCGGCATTTCCATTAACCCAAAGAAATCAGTCTTTGCGGTAAGAGAAGGTAAGCTACTGGGACATGTCATCTCCGAGAAAGGCCTTGCAGTGGATCCTGATAGAGCCGAAGCCCTCCTCCACTTGCCCGCCCCAATCGACAAGAAGGGGCTACAGTCCTTCTTCGTCCAGATCAACTTCGTAAGGAAGTTCATATCGTACTTCGCACAACTGATCAAACCCATGGCCGAAATGCTAAAAAAGAATTCTAAATTCTTATGGACTGATGAGAGAAGGCAGGCCTTCAAGGAGATCAAGGCTAGAATTGCATAGGCTTCGGTGTTGATAAACCCGGACTATTCCAAGGACTTCATCCTGTACGCAGTGGGAGAACCCGAGAGTTACGCCGCAGTCCTAACACAGAAGGGAGACAATGGCGAAGAGCGCCCCATAGAGTTCTTAAACCAGGTGATTCAACCGCATGAGGAAAAGTACAATTTTATTGAGCAACAAGTTCACGCAGTCATGAAGTCTCTCCGAAAGTTCAGGCACTTCGTCTCCCAGAGCTGGACAACTGTCTTTGTGATACACCCGGACGTCCGAAACTTCATCATACAAGGGGAACCGGGTCACAAGATAGCAAGATGGATTGCCAAGATCCAGGAGTTCGACATCGTGGTACGGCCAACAAAGTTGATCAGAGGCCGAGCCTTGTGCCAGGAGCTGGCCCGAAGCGCTACATCTGAGATATCTGCATATAAGTGGGAAGATCCGATAGCAACTACCAACCTAGCCAACTCCTTACAAGAGGAGAGTGATTGGACAAATGACCTGGTGAGGTATTTCTGCATCGGGAGATGTCCAGACCACCTAAATGCCTCACAAAGAAGGAGGTTTCGGCTAAATGCCTTGAAATACACTCTTCACCCCGAGGGGCTTTACTTCAAGAACATTGATGGCATCTTGTTGTGCTGCGTTAAGAAAATCGATCAACCCAGGGTCCTCGGAGAATTTCACTCCGGGATGCCTGGGGGACACCATTCTGCAAGGCCTACGACCTTGAAAATCATCAAAGCTGGGTACTATTGGCCCACTCTCTTCACAGACGCACATGCGGTCTATGTAAAATGTGATAAATTCCAGAGATTTGCTGGCAGAAACAGAAAAGCACCTCTGCCCCTCCAACCAATTTAGGCCGAGACTCCATTTCAGCAATGGGGTCTGGACTTCATCGGGGTCATTATGCCTAACTCTGCAGCGGGGCACAAGTTCATTCTTACCACCACCGACTACTTCACTAGGTGGGCAGAGACGATCCCCACCAAAAATGCAGACCAGGAGACGGTCATTAGGTTCCTTGAGAGCCTTATCACCCGTTTTGGGGTCCCAAAGTCAATAGTTATGGACAATGGTCTAGGGTTCGCAGGTGCTGTACTCACAAAGTACACTAGCAAGTACGAAATCTATCACAAGATGTCTTCTAACTACTACCCGCAGGGGAATGGCCTGGCCGAGTCCACCAACAAGAACCTACTGAAGATCGTTAGAAGGACAGTAGAGAAGAACAAGAGGACTTGGCACCTACTCCTGAATTGGGCACTGTGGGTGGATAGAATATCCTTCAAGAAGTCTATCAAAACATCCCCCTATGCGCTCATATATGGCAAGGAGGCAGTCCTGCCAACCCACATAGAAATTCTCGCCCTATGGATGCTTGATGAAGAGAGAGGCAACGGGGATCCAGTGGGTGCCAGACTATGCTAGCTGCTACAGTTAGAAGGAGAAAGAGAAAAAGCATACCAGGCCTTCACTAAACACACTGAGGCAACCCAAGGCTAGTTTGCAAAAGGCACCACCACCCGAGTTTTCAAAATCGGGGACCTGGTGCTGAAGTGGGACTCATTGAAGGCAAAGCCGGGCAACCACGATAAATTTGACACCCTCTGGGAGGGTCCCTATCAGATTGCTCAGGTGAACCAATTTAATGCATTCATGCTCCGAGACATGGAAGGACAACTTCTTCCCATTCCCGTCAACGAGTTCCACCTCAAAGTTTATCACCACTGAAGGCACCCAATGGGTCCTTCCTTGTATAGTTTTCCTTTCTGTATTTTTAGTTTTCAGAATGTACATATTCAGCATTCAGTTTTCAAAAGCCCAAGTAGAACTTAAAGCAAACCCCGACTTCACAACGAAGTCGGGTATTGCTCCTTGGATTGTGCAAAGTTTGAAAGAAAGCAGCTGACAAAATGGGCAAAAATTTGGCTAAGTCTGGGTGTGCAACCTGACTTCGCAACGAAGTTGGGCTGCGCACTGTATTGGGAGCGCAGTCGGGGAACAGGAAGCAGAAAATCACTAAGTGTCAAATCAGACTGCGCAACTTTTGGGAGCGAAGTCTGACTGCGCAGTCAAACATGGGCGAAGTCGGAGTGCGCTCATTTTTTGGGCGAAGTCCGAGTGCGCCCTCAATTTTGGGCACAGCCTGAATAACCCATCACGAAAAACATAAAAAAATTCTAAGTGTGGGCCCAGAGCGCAGTACGACACAGTGCGAAGTTGGGTCGCGTCCCGATTTAAGATCATGGGCTAGAAATTCTCCCTTGAAAGGTGTGCCCAGACGGAGGTGATGACATCATCAAAGGCATGAAGTCCAAATGTTGTTTAATAATTGCATGACTTTCAAGAACGATGTCATTAAGAAAGCAAGGTGCATTTGGACCAACTGCAACTAGGGTGCGCTTTTCAAAATTCAACCCATGCACGATCACCAAAATATTATAACGCCTCCACCAACTTCGAGTTAACCACCTTAACTCCTTCCATCGCGCCATTAATGCTAAAATCCTTGCCTAGAAAAAGGGCCCTGGCATACTCAGAAAATTCTAAGTGTCAAGCTGACTCCAAGACTGCAAAGCGTAGGACTAAGAAATTAGAAGCCGTAATTCTCTGTCGTTGCCAATTCTAATAGAGAAAATGGACAAGGGGAAAGCGCCCGTACAGGCGCAATCCAGTGACGAAGGGCGCGAAGCTGAGGAACAGACTAAATCAAGCGCTCATGAGAGCGAAGTGTCGCAAGAGCAAAAAAGGAGAACCCGAACGAAGAGGAGCCGAGGGCAAATACCACCGCCACCCGTCAATCACCTGGTCGGGTACAAAGATGGCTCTTTCTCCATCAGCCTCACCAAACTACGGCCAAATATTGCAAAGTGGGCAGACAAGGTTTTGCCCTCACACCATGTCGGGGCTGCATATAAATCAAACCTGTACTGGTTCTTGTGCCCTCCTACTCACCAGTGCTCGGAGCTGATTAAAGCAATTGTAGAATATTACAAGCCAGCTGCTCGGCAAGTCTACGACAACAAGGGAAGAGTGTTGTTCACAATCTTCAAGGAGAGCGTCCAACCAATGTTCACCCCAAGGCTTCAGTATGAACCCAACACGATTGTCAGAAGGATTAATCTGGATGAACAGATGGGTAGATTCACGCAAACCAAGCGAATGAGAGAATTCCTCAACTCAAAGTTGAAGACTCCGCTGGCAGCCGGACAGTGGCTGGCAGGATCCATACCACTGGAAAAATTTGAGAACAAGTACATTTACATCATCCTGGCATGGGTCCTCGTCTGTGATTCTAACAAAGTAGTATTCTTGTACCAACTGGCGCTGGCAGAATGTATCCTGCATGGGGAGTTTTATGACTCCACGACTCAAAAGAGCGGGAAGCTCCTCATTTTCTTCGACTAGGCAGACTGGCTGGTGTATGCCATTCATTCAAACCTAGTCAAGCTGCAGCAGAAGCAGACAACGGATTTCTAATTTTGCTCCTTCCTCACATGGCTGTGCCTTTACCACATGCACTATCGGATGAAAGTTCCTGACTTGAAGAGGGTAAATGAAAAAGGTGAGCCGCTGCCCGTGTACGAGTGGACCGAGATCCTGTACAGAAAAGGGTCATTCTATGAGTTTAATTTTAAATTTCTGTGCATGGTCCTAGGGCTATTCAACCGTAAGGCATCCCGCCCGCTGGAGGTCATGACAAGATATCTTAGGAAGCATGAGTATGGGGATACCTTCCGGCTGATGCAGGGCATCGTGGTCAGAATCTACAAATTCAAGGGGAAGTCGTTCCTGCTGCCCTACTTCTGCATTGACCACCAGTTCGGGATGGAGATTGCGTGACAGATGGACTATGTCGAAGAAGAGTTCGGCCAGGGAAAAAAGAGAGGCCATATCTTTTAGTATCCCATCACCTGGGCGAATACCCAAGTGTACGAGATCGGACAACACGTCTACCTCGAACGGGAACTCATCGACATGGGTCTAATAATGCTTCCTCAGTGCTGGAAATATGACCCGATTGGGGTCAGAGGCAAATTTGCACACATATGCCCCCGAGCAGAGATTATGCAGGAAAGAGGCAACAGAACAGGCGTAGACCTAGAATGGCACATCGAGCAGATGCAATCATGGCCTCCATGGCATGATTTTTACTGCAAATAGGTGACGTATGACCCAGAGTGAAACCTAGATTAGCGATCAGATTCTACGGGCTTCAAAAAATTCCTTGCCAAGGTGGTGCCCCTCAACTGGCAAAAAGACAAAGTCATCGAATGCTGGAATATGAGATGCCGCATGTAGCACGACAAATCCAACCGAAAAATGCTGGCCGTTGATGATGAGTTTTCAGCGCTATATGATCAATACGCTGACACGTGGCGGCCTTTCAAATTTTGAAATTGCGTTCCCTGAGGTGCAAGGAAAAGATATACAAGGAGGTCCCCCTCCCAGCAAATGCCTACTTTTGTGACTCCCAGCGCAACTCCGACAAGTAGTCAAGTGGGCCCGATGCAGCCTGTAGTTCCTGAAGCAGTACTCGAAAGGGTGCAAGGGTTAGAGAGGTCAACTCCTGAGGTGGCCACTCAAGCAGAAAAAGTGCCTGCACTACTAGCTAACAGACCAGCCACGACAGGTATCCTTCTAGCTAGACCAAGGTACAAGTTTATCATGGGGACATCACTACCTACCGCCCCAACCTCATCTCCTTCCTTCGAACCAGTCACAATGCCAGAAGAAAATAAGAGGAAAAGAGGTGAAAAGGCCAAGCAGCATAAAGAATTTGTGCAGCAGCCAGCCGTGGTGCAAACAGGGACAACTGCACCAAAAATTGTCTTGCTGGACAGCCCTGAAGCAGAAGTAGAAACTCAGGTTGCAAGCGTCCCTCGAATAGCGGCTCAGGCGGAGCTCGTAGGTACGTCCACTTCCCCGCTCCCCAAAGTCCCAGTCGGCCCTGCCATAACATCGTCCCCCATTTCATCAGGGCAAGCCGTAGCTGCATCTTCCTCTTCCTAGACTGTCTAGCCATCCAGCAGCCCCCACTCCTTTGACCAATTCGCCTAGGACCTTAATGCCTTCCAGTCCCTGAGCCAAACCCTGGAACCCTCACCCGTAGCCAGTGTCGAAGTTGCACATACATCGCCGCGTCGCTCACCTCATCTGTTCAAAACCTGACCAACGCCATCCACTCAACCGCTCGCTTCCCCTAGGACCCGGTCACCCTTAAAAGTAGCCACTCCTTCTGGAATACCTTTCGCTTTGCTATTTGCAGGGAATATGCAGTAGCAAGATCCAATTCTAGAGGACTTGGACTTCATGGGCGAATAGCTGCAGAGCGCAGACGACCAACCTTTGGCAGCAAGGGCCGCAAAATGTTCTGCCTCCTTCCTCTAGGGTGTCAAACAGAGGAGGGTCGAGGAGATAGCTGCCTCGATAAAGCGCACCAAGTACGACCTAGACAGGAGAGTGCTTACAATTGAGAAATTGATCCCAAAAGTGAAGAAGCCTCTCTAAGAAATGACCGAGGCGGACTATGAGCACCAAACAAAGGAGAAGAGCTTTGATGACATCAACGAGGAATACAAGATCAATGGTATTCGTCGTAGAACCCATAATCTCCTTGTCAAGCGGCTTGAGACCCAGGAGGCGCTGTTTCAGCTGTAGAATAGCGCAAGACAGCTAGAAGAAGATCTGGCTAGGGCCACCGCACAGCTGAGGTCTGCACAGCAGGAGATAGACGAACTGAAAACCCAGCTGGCCGCCTCTCAACAGGAGGCCGTAGCTTAGAAATATATAGCTGAGCAGTTGTCAGAGGAGAAAAGGGCAGCGCTAGAGCAGGTTTCTTAGCTCCAAGATTCATTGAAATAGGTGCAATCGTAGCTTGAAGAGAAAACATCATAGACGACGGCCTTTTCAAAGAATAGAGTTAAGGAGATGCGGGTTGGTCTGCTGCAGGGATGCAAGCCCAACATTGTTAAATCTATATCGGTCCTAGATTTTGCGTCCAGTATCGAAGAAGTATCTGCCCAGGGAAAGCCTATGGTAGAGGAGGCCAAACACCAGGCGAGGCAATGGCTAGACCTGGCTATGAAACTTGAGGAGTATGAGCGCAAAGGCCTCCAATTTCCCCCGATGTCCCAACTTGCCTCAGAGTGGGCAGATGCAAGGGTAACCTTGCATTTTTATTTTGATAATGCAGAGAAGATAAGGACTGCCAGGAAGATGTTGGACACATTAGAACATGAAATGAGCATTTTCTTGGCCCCCTTTCACACTCTATCCGAACATGGGTGCCCGAGCTTCGTCAAGGATGGCGATTTTTTGACCCTTGAGTAGGTAAAGCAGAATTGGTTGTCTTTAGAGGTAGACACAACATAAATTGATAGCTGGGTAGAGCCAATCCAAGAAGCTCAGGTCACCCAAATGGTGTCAAGGTACTGCAAAATCAACTCCTCCCTAAAGGAGTTGGGAAAAATATATAATACCATCGACCTACATGCAGTTGTTGCATTCCACACAGCACTAAGAGAGGTCAGTGACCTAGGGCCCTTCTAAGCAGTAGTCTGGGACTAATCCAAGGTTGCATATGAACGCATCCGCAAGCGGGAGGTTGACAGCAAAGAACGTTCAGGTTCAGGAGGAGAAACAGAAGAGGCAACTGTCGAAAGTGAACCTAAAGAAGAACAGTTGCCCGAAAGGAAACCATAAGAGCAACAGAAAGTAGGGGAGGGAGGTTCCTCTGCGCCCAAAGGATGAAGGCCTGGTTCTTTGCGTCGAGGCGAGCTCGACACCCCGCGAGCCACCAGGAATGTTGCCACATTTTGCACGGGGTGCCATGTTTTCAAAATTTGTAAGTGTGCTGCTCTTCCTTCCCTCCTCTTTCTTCCCTTTCTCCATTTTTCCCTTTCTCCCTTTCCTGCAGTTTCATTCCTCCCTTTTCCCTTGTACTTCCCCAGTCAAGTTCCCAAAACTGAGCAAGTGTTCCCTAAAAAATTCTAAGTGTCAGGGCGCAACCCGACTTCGCAGCGAAGTCGGGGTGCGCCCTCAAGTCGGAGCGTAGTAGGGAATGTGAAGTGCGAAAGCAGATAGGAGATGATCAAAATTTGGCTAAGTGTCAGAGCGCAACCCGACTTCGCAGCGAAGTTGGGGTGCGCTCTTCTTCCTGTGCGCACTTGGGAAAGCAGTGTGCAGAAAATCAGCTAAGTGTTGGAGTGCAACCCGAATTTGCAGCGAAGTCGAGGTGCGCTCCTCTCTTTGTGCGTAGTCTGAATAGCTGCAAAATCAGCTTAAGTACCGGTGTGCAACTCGACTTTGCAGCGAAGTCGGGGTGTGCCCTTTGACCGGTGTGCAGTTGGGCAAGATTCATCAAGCAAGCCAAAAATTGGCTAAGGCATGGAGGCCTCCTCAACTGCGTTGTTTCCCACTTGCGCTACCCGACAACACTCTGATCCCAGGCAAAGTTGGACAAACTGCCTTTCAGGGCAGACGTGTGCCACTCATTAGAATTTGACAAGTGTCCAACGTCGAGATTCGAGCCGAGAGGTGATGGTATGAAGGACAAACATGGACCGCATTACCTACGAAAACTACCTCCATTTAAGATGATGTAAAGTTCCATCTACCATAGCTACCTGCATTCTTGCTGACTAGAGGTTTGACCCGACGCACTGCCACGTAGTTGTACAGCTTTTAGGGAGACCTTGCTACAGGTACAGTCCTCGCCAATAGGAGTCAGCATCAGTAGCTCTTCTGCCACTTTTGTCAGCTATTGTCTGGTCTGGGACTTTGTGCCCGTAATTGTAATCGGGGGGAACTTGGGCTATAAATAGCCACATCATTTCATTGTAAAAGGGGGAAAGGGGAATATACTGCTAGGGAACTATTGTAGCTATAAATTTGCTTCTGAATACAAGACATATACTTGGCTCTGCTTACTGTCATCATTTTGTATGTTGCCTCTCCTTGTCATTTTTGCCTCATGTTTCTTATTTCATTGCTTACTATTGTACTAAACTCTGGACTCCGATATTTGATGATTAGGTATTCCTGGAATGCATAGATAGAGGATACATAGGATGCATGATAGCTGTAGTTTCATTATGTGTTCTGTATAGGATTGCTGTTAGTAGTGGTGATTGATCGTTTTCATGCTGCTTATTCCCCCCACCCAACTCCAATCACATTTGGATTCTCTTTCCACAATTTATCTCTTTCCTGCACTCAGCTAATACACTAAAAACCCATAGGAATCCGACCTTCTCTGGATATTGGCATGGAAGGCATTCCTTCCTTTTGGCTTTTCAATCTGGTGGGCAAATTTGGGGCACATTATACCAAATCCTTTCCTCATGGCAGATTCGTAACCAACATTTACCACCCGATACTATAACAGTATGGGACCAGTTAGCTGGACAGCTGATGAGAAGCTTCAATGAGTCCATCGATCCATCCTCTCTCCTACATCAGTTCACAATGATTCAGAGGCATCCACAAGAGGAGATCACCGATTTCAATGTTAGGTTCACTCGAACCTAGCAAAGGATACCAGTTGGACTTCGGCCAACTAGCGAAGCTGCAGCATACTATTTCCTTCGGGCTTTCAACCTTGATATCAGTGTCATGGTAAGGTATTCAAATATCAATACCTTCCCCGAGTTATACGAGTTAGCCCAAAGAGCAGAGATGGATCTAATAGCTATGGGCAAGCTTCCCCAAAGGATGCCAATGCCCATACTTCCCAATTTCCCTCAATTCCAATACACGAGCACAGCCGCTTCGCAGATCTCTGCAACCCCTGCATACCCGATATCATATTGGAACCCGAATCCCATTGTATCACAGATTGTTACTCCATAAATCCTTTTTCCTACGTTCTTGGATTCGCAGCCCACTGTCTCTTAGGAATTCCTTGTACTGCCAGTGCCACCTCAACACCCCACCCTACCTCCAATACCAATGATGGTTCCATTGCCACCCATTCCTAAAGCCAATGATATGCAAGTCAAAATACTACAAGAGGTTCAGTCCCTGAACTCCACAGTGCAAACCCTGTCCAATGATATGACCATTATGAAGAAGAAACAAGCGTAGCATGAGTTTCTACCGAAAAGGTCGTATCCTACACCCGCGCTTACTAAATATCAAGTAGTCCAGCAAGGGAGAGCATCGACAAGAAATGTCGTGATTGACGAAGCTCCGAGCACTTCCGATTACATACATTGGTGCTCCACGTGTAATGACCCTCATGAAGAGAATACCTCAATGCTGCACCAACATTATGTACAAACACTGGCAAGCAGTAGTCATGGTGGTCATGTCAACATCATCAGGCAATTGGATCAGAACCTGGTAATTGGTGAAGAAGAGCAAATTGCAGTCCTTACCAGAGGAGGAAAAGGGTCAATAGAGGTAGATGCTACTCAAATGGCTCCCCTAAAGGTGCATGCTCACCATGAAAAGGTACATAAACTTTATCAGGCCCCGAGCAAAGCTCCTCAGCCTACACCAGTCAAGGAGAAGGACCAACAGGCCCCTGCAAATCCACCTTAGGTGGAAACTAAAGAACAAGCTAGAGAGAAGCTCAAGTTTCCTTCGCTGACGAAATGACAAAGGGTCGAAGCTACGGAGCAATATCGCACCAGGTACGAGGCAAAAAGAGAACCTGAGGTGCACAACTCCCTAGCCTACAATATTATAGATGAGCTAAAGAAGATTCTAGCCAATATCAGTCTGTATGATGCACTACAACTACCCGGACAAGTGGACTTGCTGCAAGAATTGTTGAAGACGACCAAGGCAAGAAAGTCAGCATCGCTTGCCCTAGTGCAGACCTTGTCTACATCCATTACGGGGAAGAACAGACCACCTCCACTCTAACTGTCTCTACAGATGGAAGGGTATGTTGTACACAATTGTATTATTGACTTCGGGGCCGCGACGACGATCATGCCCAGAGCAGTGTGCGAAGAGATAGGTATGGAGTATACGCGAAGCAGCCACGACGTGCTCTAGTTGGATGGTACTCCCATGAAGACTGTAGGAGTGATTAAAGATATACCTATCCGACTACACAAGATGCCTCAAATCACAGTTATACAAGAGGTGGTAGTCGTCGACCTTGAGCCGTATTTCAATATGTGCTTGTCGAGGGAGTTTACAGCGAAGTTGGGAGGATACCTATCCATGGATTACTCGCACTTAGAGATTCCATTCAAAGGGAAGAAGGTAAAAATCTACAATGAAAAACCTTCTACTTTCCTTGTATAGAAGATGTCCGAAGAAGAGAGCAACGATCCCGTGCAAGCGATAGTGGAAGGGATAGAGCAGGTGGACCTGGTCGAGGAATCCCTTGCACAGTTAAGTTGTGAAGATGAGTTTTCGTTGGCAGAATTTAATGCCATGATAGAAACCGAGATGGGATGTTATGCCATTGCCAAGCCTAAGAAACACACCAAGTTAGAGAATAAAACATGTACCCAAGGACTATGGAAGTTGTTCTTCGATGGTGCCCGATGCAAAAACGGTGCTGGGGCAGGCATTCTGTTAATATCACCATCAGGGGAGAAAAATGAATTTTGCTATCGGTTGGTTTGGAGCTGCACCAAAAATGTAGCATAATATGAAGCACTATGCCTAGGACTCAAGAAAGCAAAAAATTTAGGCATAAAGCATCTCCAAATATTTGGAGATTCAGAATTGGTATGCAATCAAGTCACAAACAAGTGCACTTCAAAGAAGCACTATCTCAAGTCATACCGTAACAGGGTATGGGACTTGTTTGACCAGTTCGAATCTCTCAATCTACAATCTATTCCACGAGAAAAGAACCGACATGCCGATGTTCTAGCATCCATCGTAGCCAAGTACTCTCTAGTAGAACACATGGTGCATAAGACTAAAGTTGTGAGGATGATTTACAGGCCCTCTGTCCCAGACAGAGATTTGCATTGGCAAGTTTTTGACAATTATGAGCAAATTGTGAATTTCATGATTCAAGAAGCGGCCATAATTGAAAGAAGAAGCCTTGAGGATGAGGAATATGAAGGGCTAGTTCAATTGAAGAATAATCACGTTCCCAAAGGGTTAATCACTCTTGAGAGCCTCTTTGATCAGAATTATCGAGCAGTTTCTCATAGGATCAAAGTCAATGCGAAGCAATATCAAGATTTGGAGCTTGAACCTAGAAAAGCAATAGAAGTTGGAACAGATTGCACTTCGAAAGAGCTAGAACAGATCCAATCTCTGTGCAGGAAGTATCCTGACATAGTGGCGTGGTCTTACCAAGACCTAAAGGGATACGATCGACAACTGATCCAACATACAATTGAGTTGTAGGAGGGGATCAAACCCTTTCGACAGAAGCAAAGGATTGTTAATCCGAAGATCAAGGTCCTGATGAAGGCCGAGCTCCTAAAGATGCTCGAGGCAAAGATAATTTATTCCATAAAGAATTCCTCTTGGGTAGCGAATCTAGTCCCAGTTAGAAAGAAGAACAGAGATATACGATTATGCATGGACTTTCGCAACCTAAACCAGGCTTCGCTCAAAGATCACTACCCTTTCCTGCAGATAGATCAGATCTTGCACTCAGTGGCTGGGGCTCAGCGCTTATCCCTACTCTATGGTTTCTTCGGATATAATCAAATCTGGGTGAGGGATGAAGACCAGCATAAAACCGCATTCACTACCAAGTGGGGAAAATTTGCTTTCCAGCAAATGCCATTCGGCCTTTCGAATGCGGGGGCCACTTTTCAGAGGGCAATGGATTTAGCTTTTGGAGAATTGTTGAATAAGGTCATTGTTATCTATTTGGATGACATGACCATATTCTCCCGAAGAAGGGAGGATCATCCTTTTCACCTACAATAGGTATTCAAAAAAGGTCGAGAGTTTGGCATTTCAATCAATCCAAAGAAGTCTATATTCGCAGTCAGCGAAGGGAAGTTATTGGGACATGTGATATCAGAGAAGGGTCTCATTGTAGATCCTGATAGAGCTGAGGCTCTATTGAAGCTCCCACTCCCAGTGAATAAGAAATGACTTCAATCATTTTTTGGCCAGATCAACTTCGTGAGGAAGTTTGTCCCAGATTTCGCCCAGGTCATCAAGCCAATGTCCAAACTTTTGAAGAAGGGCGCTGAATTCATCTGGAAAAAAGAGAGAAAAGAGGCATTTGAAGAGATCAAGGCCTGAATCGCTCAGGCACCAGTCCTGACCAACCCTGATTACAACCAGGATTTCATCTTATATGCCATAGGAGAACCTAAGAGCTATCTTTGCAGTCCTGACATAGAAGGGGGAAGATGGCGAAGAGCACCCCATCGTGTTTCTAAGCCAAGTGATACACCCCCATGAAGAAAAGTACAATTATATAGAAAGGCAGGTGCATGCAGTAATGAAATCTCTTAGGAAATTCAAGCAATTCATTTCCCAAAGTCGGGTTACAGTATTTGTCATTCACCCCGATGTGCACAACTTCATTATCCAAGGAGAATTGGGTAGCAAAAGAGTCGATTGGGTCAGCAAGATACAGGAGTTTGACATCGAAATCAGACCCACAAAATTGGTTCGTAGTCGCGCGTTATGTCAAGAGCTGGCAAAGAGCGTAGTAGCTGAAGTGATAGCTTGTCAGTGGGATGACTCAGAAGCAGAAGGATGCTTCGCAAACCAAGAAGAGGATGAGAAGTACTGGGTCGATGAGATAGTTGAATACTTCAACACCGGTAGATGTCCTTAGCATCTAAATGCTTCGCAACAAAGGCACTTCAGGATGCGGTCCCTCCGATACACATTGCGCCCTGAAGGCCTATTTTTCAAAAACATCGATGGCGTTCTTCTCAGGTGCATAAAAGAAGATGATAAGAAGAGAATCCTGGGAGAATTCCATTCAGGATTATCTAGGGGCCACTTCGCAGGAAGAACAACGGCATTGAAGATAATTAAAGTTGGTTATTATTGGCCTACACTCTTCGTCGATGCCTTTGTGGTCTGTCACAGATGCGAGCAATGTCAAAAGTTCATCGGTCGAAGCAGAAGTGCTCCTATGCCTCTCCAACCGATATAGGTAGAAATGCCTTTTCAACAATGGGGGTTGGATTTCATAGGGGTTATATCGCCGAACTCTTCCGCTGGGCATAAGTTCATCTTGGTCACAATCGACTACTTTACCAGATGGGCCGAAGCAGTACCCACGAAGCATGCTGATCAGGAAATCGTCATCACCTTCCTAGAGGGATTGATCACCCGGTTCAGCATCCCAGAAGCAATCGTTACAGAAAATGGTCCCAGGTTTTTAGGCACCAAAATCAACGAGTTCCTCTACAAATATGGGATATATCATAAAGTCTCCTCTAATTACTATCCACAGGGCAATGGATTGGTGGAATCAACTAACAAGACTTTGTTAAGGGTGCTAAGAAAGCTCATGGAGAAAAACAAAAGAACTTGGCACCTCCTTCTAGATTGGTCCTTGTGGGCCGATCGGATTTCTGTCAAGAAGTCAATCAAGCAATCACCTTATGCCCTGGTGTATGGCAAAGAGGCCATATTACCTACCCATGTAGAGATCCCTATGTTGCAGTTGTTAGATGAGGAAGGAGAAGTTAATCCTATGGAAAATAGGTTGGCTCATCTACTACAGCTAGAGGAAGACCATGAGAAGGCCTACCAGAGCTTCACTAAGCATGCTCAGATCACCTGAGACTAGTTCAAGAAAAATTTCTCCGACCGCACGTTCAAAGTGGGAGATCTGGTATGGAAGTGGGACTCTTGGAAGGCTAACCCTGGGAATCATGACAAATTGGACGCTTTCTAGGATGAACCGTTCGAAATTGTAAAGGTAAATTCAGCTAACTCTTTCATCCTCAAGGATGCAGATGGCCAAGTCTTGCCAATTTCTGTCAATGGTCTTCATTTGAAGACTTTCCATCGCTAAGACGAAAAAAGAAAAAATTGTGTTCGAGTTTTACCTTGTATATAATTTTTCATTTTTGTATATATATACCCTGTTGCAAGATCTCCTTCAGGAACTTTAGATGCAAAGTGGCTCGCAGCGAAGCACGTTGTCCTCGAAGAGCCAAACAAAATTCAAAATGAAGGCGTGAGAAATGCTTCACAAAATGAGTATGAGCGAAGCAGTTTTTGAAGAAAGTCTAGCGAACCATTTCTCAAAAGGAATGAGCTTCGGAGGCAGCCTTCCGTGAAGCAAAGTGGCGATGCAGTGAGGTAAAACTACTTCGGGCCTGAAGCATATAAAATTAGCTTATATCGAAGGTTCACTGCGAAGCATCTTCAGCACGGGTTTCAACTTCACCAACTCAATATCATGCAAGGCGAGAGCATTTAAAACGTGCCTTGGAGAATGTGCCAATGACAACCTAGGAAAACATTCGAAGCAGGTGAGTTTAATGCAAAGGTGGCGGAGTACATATCGAAACGATTCGATTATGAGAAAAGCTCATGCCCAGGTACGAGGTGGCAGCAGGTTGAGTTTCTGATGTTGGGCATAATCATCGAAGCGCATGGGTCCGCGTACAACGCTGCCGCAAAGCCAATCAAAAGGCGTAGCAACCTTCCCCATTCAAGTTGTAAATTTAATTATGGCAGGAGCCATAAATAGAGGTAGTTGCCTTCTAAGGCTATAAAACTCAAGCCTCAATGATAAAGAAGGTTATTCGCCTACTGATTGATGCAAGACAAAGAGTCTTCGTTGACAGCCTGCAATTATTCTGCCATTCATGTCAAAGTCCTTCACGTCGAAGTCTTCTACACCGTGAACTCTGCTGTCGTGAATATCCACAATGGGGAAGAAGAACTCCAAGGAAAAGAGAAAGGAGCCAGAGGTAGCATGCCCTAAAAAAATGAAGAAGGGCAGGGAGGAGAAAAAATAGAGACCAAAGAAGGTCGACCTTAACCCCCGCCTCAAAAAGCAAGTCAAGGGAGGAAGGAGAAGATTCCGAAGAAGAACAACTCGAAGAGCCCCCAATTGATGGGTGGGAAAAAATTAGGGACATTGAGCTTTCAAAGAGTGTGGTCGAACTCAAATACACCATCGAGTTCATGAAGAGTAGGCTCTCAGTAGAGAATAAGAGAGCCACCACATATTATTCTTAGATATATTGGTATCTGACTCCACCCACGCACCATTGTCCCTAACTAATCTGTGCCATCGCGCAGAACTACCAACCCTCCTCCAGACAAGTGCTAGACGTCGCTGGCCATAAATTGTTTTCAATTTTGAAAGAAGATGTGCAAGCAGCCTTCGCATCGCAGCAGGGGCCGCCCAAAGGCTATTCCGTTCGTAATGTAATCTTGAGCAAACAAATGGAGAGGTTCACCTCCTCCAGCTATATTTTTAAGTTTCTAAGAGAGAACCTCAAGAGCGGGCTCCCTTCGGGCAAGCTACCCTAGATGCCCCTTCCCCTGACATATTTCAAGAGCATGGACATCTTCTCCATCATTGCATGGGTAGTGGGCCTGTCGATTGATGCTTCGGTGCACCCCTGGCAGGTGTCTTTGGCCAAATGTATTTCAAGAGGGGAATTTTACGCCCTTGATGCTTCAAGGCTGAAAACCAACCTAGTCTTCTTCGACTGGGCAGAATGGGTGGCCCGAACCTTGCACACGTGGCTGACCAGCATGAAGAACACTGGAATGGGCCAATACTTCAGACCTTGCTCTTTCCTAGTTTGGTTATTTTTCTATCATGTGCATAAGCATTTTCCCCACATTGCCATTTCTTCAAGCGGCAAGGATGGAAATCCTCTACCTATGTACCAGTGGACTCCCCTCCTGGTGAGGACGGAGTCATATTATTCTTTTAATCAACAATTCTTGGGACCTGCCATTCATTTTTTGAAGGGTTCTTGCCCTCGGGTGCCCCTTAGTTTAAGAGATAGAGTGGTGAAGGAGAAGAAGGGAGACATATTTCAACTAACACAGGGGCTTGTGATTCACCTATTTGACTTCACGGGAAGGCCCTTCCTGCTGCCCGTCTACCCCTTCGAATACTAGTTTGCGTTAGAGGTCACTCGGTAGAGCGACACAACAAATGTCGTCTACGACCACGATCAAAAATGGGTGCACACTTGCGACTTCCCATTCAAAATGGGTGTAATTGAAGTGTTTGCCCTGAAGCAACACATATTCTTGGAGGAGAAGCTTTCCAGCTTTGGTCTACTCTAGATTCCTCAAAGGTGGCTCTACGATCCCTTGGGGATGATGAGGGACCACCTCAAATTCAAGAATTTTCATGTCTACCCCCACCCAAAAATTGTGGAGCAAAGAAATAACCCCAATGGGAGGGATCGGGGCAGGAAGGATGAGACCGCCGCCCGCAGATCTACCCTATGGAAGTTGAGTTACCCCGCGCCATCCTTTCCCAAGCCGGCTCCATTTGGGAAGAGAAAGCGACTAAGGGAGGAATTGAAGGATTGGGGCGTAGAACAATTAAAGGAATGGTGGAAAATGAGAGTTCATCGACAAAAGACAAAATAATATGGACTCTTGGAGACGAATAAGGACTTCACGGTTGTTTACGAAGCTAATGCTGGGACTTGGAAGCCCACCTCCTTTGCCGACTTCATTCCCCCAAGTGCCCCAAGTTCAGGCAAAAGCCCAAGGAGAGCTGATGATGCTTCGAAAGAAGAAGAAGAGGAGGAGGCAGAAGATGCACTAGAAGAACTGCCTCAGGGACCTGTGGAAAGCCATGACACTAGTGCCACGGGATCGGTGCAACAATCAGAGAAGAAGGAGGAGAAGAAGAAAAGAAAGAGGCAAGAGCAAGCTCAAGTGCCTCCAACCCACCCGAAGCGGCCATGTACAAAGCTTCCAAGTGCTTCTGGCGGACAACCTGTGACAGGCCCAGTCGAGGCAAATATTGAAGGGACGACATCACAAAGGGCCAAAGTAGCCTCAGACATAGATGTCATTGATGTGGAGGAACTCCTCCAACAAGAATGCGACCCTGAAGGAGAGGTTGTGGAAGTCGAGAGTGCCGAAGCTAGAAAGGAGCAAGAGCCAATCACGCAAGAAGCCACCACTTCTGCTCTGCAAGGATGGCACACAGGTATGCACTCTTCACCCTTCACCTTGGTTCCTCACATGTCCACTACGATCCCGGTCGTAAGTCCCCATCAGTCTCTTTCTCCCTCGCAAAGTCAATCACCCCATCACGTGTTGCCCTTCGCTGCTTTGAGTTTGTCTCATGATCCCGTTAGCCCAACACGCATGTCCACTCCATTTGAATCGTCTGGTCGGGACAAGTCTGTTGACACTACTTCGCTCACCCATGCCACCATTCCCTTGGTCATTAGTCAGGGCGAAGGTAGAATTCCAACGTCGAACCCCATTCCCCACTCCCTTGTTACACACAACATTGTTTCAGTTGTCGGAACTCCTACCACACCTGTCATCGAACCTACTGGTGAGGCATCCCCCATTCATTCCTTATATTTGTTTACCCCCTTGGTCGGAGACCCAACCTCGTTTGAAACTAAGCTATCCATGATAAAGGAACGTCCTCTAGCTGAAAAGCTACTCTGAGCCTGACAAAACACAGATAAGATGCTAAAGGAGGCGAGGAAAAAGAGAGGGCACTCTCTGGCCCAAGTAGAAAAGTGCGCTGTGTTTGATTTGAAAGCCGAAAAACTACATAAGGTGAAAAAGATTCCTAAGATCCAAAAGCTCCTGGACGAAATGACCCCAACGGATTATGATTATCAAGATAAGTCCAAGGACCTGGAACACTTGAATGTAGATAATGAATCTGCATCCATGCATGTAAGGATTGAAACTTTCCACGCGCATGCAAACATCGCCAATCAGCGCAGATTTGAAGTAGAGAGCACCAACATCAAGTTGGAAGAGGAGCTAGCAAGAACCCGCTCCAAGCTAGAGGACGCAGAGAAGCAATGTGAGCAGATGAAGAAGGAAGCAGATGTCCTAAAACAGCAAATAGCTGCAAAAATCAACTAAAAACCAAAGCAAGATACAGGTCAAAGCTGATCTGAAGGCCAAATAATTTGAAAGAAATATCCTAGAGATGCAGCAGCTGTTGTACAAAAAAGAGAGCTTGGAGCTATTTGATAGGGGCCATAGCAAAGAGATTTGCTCACACTTGCTAAAAGGCTTCAGATCCTGAACATCGAGTGCCCTGTCAATCGTGAAATACATCACCGAAGCCCAGAATGTCGCTTCTCAAGAAGGGCCAATCGTAGATGAAATCATCCAAAAAATTAGAGGCCGACTCAAACTAGCTTTTGAGGTCCAAAGTACAAAATATCAGGACCTACAGGTTGTTGCTATGAGTCAGACGGCCAGGGATTGGTCTACAGCCCAGGCCACGGTCTGTGCCTTCTTCTCCAAGGTGAGGAAAGCCCAGAAGGCGAAATACCTTCTAGATGTATTTGAGCACGAGCAGCGTGCATCTCTGGGCTACTTTCAAGATCTCTCTTCATTAGGTTTCCCTAGTTTCACTGATGATGATGGGAACCTTCTAACCAAGGAAGAACTCAAGCTGACATGGCTCCATTTTGAAGGTGACGTCTCTGAGATAGACGGGTGGGCAGAGCCAATTACATAAGGACAAGTTACAGATTTCATTCTAAGACATTGCAAGATCGTGGCCTACCTCAATGATCTAAGCACAAGAGCCAAGAATGTCGACATAGGGAAAATAGATCGGTTCCATGTTCTAGTAAAAGCGCTACAAGACCGAGAGCCTTTCTCGAAAGGCGCCTAGGCTCATGTTCGTCGAACCATGGAATGCATCCACGATCACCTTTCCCCACCGTCGCAACCGGAGGCCACACCAGAGGAAGAAGAAGAAGAAGATCCAAAAGAAGAAGAAGAAGCAGCCGTGGAAGCACCCGTAGAAGGAGAAAAAGGAGAAGGGTCTGGAGCTAACCTTGGCCCAATGGATCAAGGCTGAGGGTTCTTACACCGAGGTGAGCTCGTTGCCCCATGAGCCGCCAAGAATGTTGACAATTTTGTCACATTGCCTTAGAGGGGTAGTAAAATACAAATTTTTGTAAAGTGTTTCTTTTATTTCAAGTATTTCTTCCTTTGTTTTTTTGAATATATTTGAAAGTACTATAGCAATTTTGGCTTCTATTGCCATCCCCTTTGTATATAGAATGAAGACGCAAAAGCTTTGCCACTGAGCAAGATAAGGAAAAGAGCTTCGCAGGAAAAGGAAGATAGCTTTGCCAAAAGAAAGAAGTAGAGAATGAAAAGAGCTTCGGCACCGAAGCATTTCAAGCAGTTGCTTCGGGTGAAAGTTTTGCGAAGCGGAATTCGAAGAACTTCAAGCATTGAAGAACGACTTCGTCGAAGAAGGAAAGCAAATATTAGATCGCGGCTCAATTGCTAAGGTGTGAAAAGAGCTTCGCACCCGAAGCATTTCAAGCAGTTGCTTCGGGCGAAAATCTGGCGAAGTAGAATTTGAAGGAGTGCAAATATTGAAAACTACTTCGCCAAAAAATCACTGAAGCACCCACTTCGAGCCTCCATACTTGCGAACCATTTTTACTTCATCGAAATTTGTTGCGAAGCATCTGCTTCGGATAGCTTTCGTCCGAAACACTTTCACCCGAAGCGATATTAGCCTGTAAAGAGCAAGACATTTTTCCAAAGCAAGAATGCACTTCGGCCCAAAAAACTTCGAACCGTAGTTTTGAGGGAGGATCGCGGAGAAGCATTTTGAAGACTCACCAACGAAGCATCCACTTCGGGCGGAGAACCTCAGTGAAGCAGTTGCACACCTTCCAGAAGCGACAAAAGAGTGAGAGCCCCATATTGAGGAGGAATACTTGCTTCGGCATTTCACATCCCCTAAGCCGTCTCGCGAAGCACATTCGTGCGAAGTGCATAACCAAGAAGGAGGATCTGCTTCGGCTCAAATCCATCGTGAAGCGGAGTTGCGAACTAAAATTCGGCTAAGCGCTTCAAGGGCACACACTCCAAGCCGGGTATTTTTTCGAGGCAATCAAGTGCCTCATAAATGAGTTTTTACGTGCTCGATGAACTCGCTACTCATTTTTGGCAATTGGAAATGAAGTATCAGTCCTTGAAGAAGAGCCCGACGGGCATGGTGGCCACTCGAGCTCCACACCCAGAGATCAAGGACGTTCAAACGTCTCATAAATGCATATTTCCCTAGCTGACCCGGTCGTAGTTGCTAGTTATGGGAAAAGATTTGAGAGCTCAGTCACGAGAGCTGTGGGAGTCGACTTCTCAGGTTTTTGAGGATGTACTCCTCCATTTTGTGCATTGATGGCTCAGAGGGTCGGGTCCTCTATAAAAACCCAAGCATTGTAATGAAAAGGGGGGGGAAATTTCTACTAGAAAGCTACTGTAACTTGAATCTCTGCAATTAATACTAAAGAGCTTTGAGCTTAATTTTTCTCTTGTATGCTGCCTTCTGTGATTGTTTCTATTATCTTTTTCTTCATTTGCATACTATAATTCTGCATTCTGGATTTAGGTGTGCGATTGGGGATAGAACCTTGAAATTTTCCCGAAGGATACATAGGGAAGGAAAACGGTGTATTAGATTTCTTTTATGCTGCCTGTGGATAGTGTTTCTATTATATTCACTTTTTCTTGGTCATCGTAATTCTGAACTCTAGATTTCGACGTAAGGGGAAGGGTAATCCTGGAACTCGTCCAGAGGATACATAGGAGGGTTAATATCGCGTTCATTTCATTTTATTCTTGGTATTCATTGTTGTTGTTTTGAGATATTAGCCAGCGATCATGCTTCTAGTTCTTTCCCACTTTAGACTTCACATTTCTTCCCTTACCCTGTTATTTCTTTCCTGCACCCTTACTCTTTTTATCTCTTTCCTGCACTTTTATCTTAAAACACCGAAGTAGTTTAGTAAAGGAGCCGGCCTTTCTCCGTATATCGGCACGAGGGGCATCTCTTCCCTTCGGATTTTCAATGTTGGTCCAATTCTAGGGTGCGTACACTTTTCCAAAATCCTTTCCTAGGCAGATTTGATGACCAACAGTCTCGTTTGTGGCTTCAAATCCTAGGCCCTCTTCGTCTGGACAAAGTTTGGATAAAGGAAAAGCCTCGATAAAGGAAGGGGAATGGGATAAGGAAGGTTTTGTTCCGATAAAAGCCCGAAATAGAGGATGAAGGGCAAAAAAATACCTTAAGGATAGCCAGTGAGATGCTCTACTCAACCATTTTGAAATATTATATGATCTTGATCAATGCATGGAGATACTTGAAACGTCGCTCCTTGATGCAAATATAACAAGGCCGAATCAGATGTCTCTTCTTGAGGGGGAACTTAAGGAATCAGATCTAGGGGACATGGTTGGGTCTAGCCCTATAAGGGAAACTATTTTGGAAAGTGGTATAGATTTGGTTATGCCCTCTCCTACTCAGGCGCTGATGCAGTCATCCTTGGACTGCAAAACTCCTACGGTGTTGGGATTGCAGCAAAAAATAATTAATTTTTTTTTTTTAGATAAGAATATGAAAGTGGGTCAAAAGAAGGACCAGGATAAAATTAAGTTAATGGGGGAGACTTTGGTGGAGTCAGGCTTAGTGAGAACATTGGACTCCATTTTTATAACCCCCAAAAATGATTATCTTCTCATGGAATCTAAGGGGGTTGAGTAGCATCTCCAGATAAAAAGTTGTTCGTGATTTGGTTCGTGTGCATTCTTCGGATGTGGTGTTTATTCAGGAGACTAAATTGGTTATTGATAGTATGTTCAATATTGCTCCCAAATTGTGGAGAAGGGGGCAATGCCAGTGTATTGGTGCATGTGGATATGCTGGTGGCGTTGCTTGTTTACGGGATCCGGTTAATATATCCCCTCTTACTTGGATTTCCAACAGATGGTCTATTTCAATGGTCGGGCATGATAATGAATCTAGTGAAATCATCCTACTTACAAATGTGTATGCTCTTGTTGATTACAATGGTAAAGTGAATTTGTGGAAGCACATTTGCTTTGTGAGAAGTTTGGTTCCCCTATACCCATGTATTTTGGTTGGAGACTTCAACTCTATCACTTGTCTAGAGGAGAAACGTGGTGGGGTGGACCATCTCGAGCCATTTTATTCTGTCTTTAGTGCTCATATCTAGGCCCTAAACTTGGTTGACATCAAGATAGATAATGGGATCTTTACTTGGCACAATAGAAGGTGTGGGGAAGCTTCCATCTCAAAGAGACTGGATAGGTTTTTGATATCCAGTTATTGGATGGGTAATAACAGAGGTGCTAGTTCTATGATTCTGGAGGGTAGGGGATCTGATCATTGGCCTATCAAAATCTCTGCTTTGGATTTAGGGCTAAAAAATAATCCCTTTATGTGGCTTTGTGATCCTAAGCTTCATGATTTCATGCGAGGCTGGTGGACCACTGGCAAACCTCCTCATGGCACCACTATGTATTCCTTTATGAAGCAACTACAATTTGTAAAACATAAATTGAAGAGATGGAATAGACTAAATTTTAGGAACCTTTCCTTGGCTAAGTTGGAATCTCTTAGGAGGATGGAAGAAGCTTCAAGGAATATTAGAGATCAGGGATTCACGAAGGAGCTTCTTGTTGAGGAATCTGAGGCTATGAAAGACCTTGCTGAATGGTAACTGAGGGAAGATATTTTTTGGAAACAAAAAACTCGATTAAATTGGCTTCGGGGAAGGGGATAGGAACACAACCTTCTTTTATAACTCAGTTAAGGCTCGTCGTAATGGTAACCTGATTACCTCTCTTGTGAATTCTCAGGGTGCCCTGCTCTCTTCTTTTAGGGATATTTCAAAAGAGACTAAGAGGTATTTTTCCTCTCTCTTCAAGGAGGACTCCCTATCAAATGATGATAATGAAAAGCTTATTCTAAACTGTATTCTAGCAATTGTTTCTAGAGAGATGAATGAGCACTTGATGGGTCCAATTTCCCTTGAGGAGTTGGAAAATGTTGTATTCAATATGAAAAAAGGAAAAGCCCAGGCCTAGATGGATTCCCGATTGAGTTTTATCAGGAGTTTTGGGATTTAATCAAATTTTATCTTTTGGAGGTGGTCCATGAATCCCAAAAGAACAAACAGATGCTAAGGGCCCTAAATGCTACCTTTGTGGTGCTTATACCCAAAACAAATGGAGCAAATTCCTTGGATATGTTCAGGCCTATTGCTCTTTGCAATGTTGTGTATAAGATCATCACAAAAATTATTCTTGAGAGGCTAAAGATATGGTTGAGAAAAATCATCTCTGAGGAGCAAGGAGGGTTTGTTGTTGGCCGACAAATCTTGGATGGGGTTGTTATTGCTACAAAATCTATTCACTCGATGGAAACTTCTAAGGAGAAAACTATGTTCATTAAGTTGGACATGGCCAAAGCCTATGATCGGGTCAGATGGTCCTTTCTTTAGAAAGTTCTTGTTGCTTTTGGATTTGAGGAGGAATGGATTAGATGGGTGATGAGTTGTGTTTCTTCTTCCTCATTCTCTGTTCTTGTTAATAATGAGCCATCAGAGCTGTTTGAGGCCTCAAGGGGATTGAGGCAAGGAGATCCTTTATCTCCTTATTTGTTTATCATTATGGCGAAAGGGTTGGGAAGATTTCTCAAGTCTCAAGTCATGCAGGGTCTCATTCAGGGGTGGAAGTGGGATAGTAGTTTGCCACCTCTTTCCCACCTTCAATTTGTTGATGATACTGCTTTGTTGGGAGTTGCCACTATCAAGGAAGCTGGAAATATTAGACAGTCTCTTGACATATATCTTGGTGCTTCTAGACAGTTGATTAATGAGGACAATTCTTCTATTTTCTTCTTCAATACACCTCCTCTTATTCAAGCCAAGATTGCTCGCATTCTAAGATTCCAGGTTGGGACTCCCCCCTTCATTTATCTTGGTATTCCAATTTCATCTCACCCTCTACCTAGATCTTCTTGGTAGTCTATGCTTGATAAGTTTAGAAGGAAGGTGAATCACTGGACTTTCAGATGTCTATCCACTGCAGGTAGAGTGTTGCTTTTAAAATATGTTGTTCAAACTTTACCCATTTATAGATGTTTTGTACAAATAGCTCCCTCTCACTTCATCAAGGACATTGATGCTTTGTCAAGATAGTTTTTATGGTCTAGAAAACATGATCAATCTAAATAGAGTTTGGTTAGGTGGGATTCTATATGTAGGCCGGTGGAAGAGGGAGGCCTTGGGTTGTGACAAACAACTCTTTTTGGGCAGGCTTTGGCTGCAAAACTTTATTGGAGATGGTGTACCTCTCAAGATCAGATTTGGGCTAAAATATTATCTTGTAAATACTTGAGAGGTATTTTTGAGGCTGAAATCCCTAGAGTCGGATTGGTTGGGAAAGGTTCGGTTATCCGGGACACTCTGAAAAGAGGAGCTAATTTAATCAAGCTAGGGTTTGTTCTAGATTTGCAATCAGGGATCAAATGCTCTTTTTTGGGAGGATTCTTGGGATGGCCACCCTCCTATCTTGAATCAATATCCTAGGTTACATTCCCTAAGCATTTTTTTCTTGGAAGCAAGTTGGTCTCGTGTGGAGGACTTTAAAAAAATCCAATCTTTTGGAAATATGGAGATGTACAGGTGGAAAGATCCACAAGAATGGCCCCAGGGGGGACTAGCCAAGGACAGAGAGGTGCTTGCTCTTATTCTTACAGGGAGGCCTTGTTCTTCATTGAGGGGTAAAGATATTCTAGCTTGGAACCCTGATCCTAAGGGAACCTACTCGATAGCCTATGGTTATCAGGTTCTTGATAAGCAAAAGTATGGGAGTCTTCCTATCACTTGGTGGAAAAAGGTGTGGAAAAAATTTGCCTGGCCAAAATGTAACTTCTTTCTCTGGTTGGTAGCTCATAATAAATGCCTCACTTGGGATAATGTGAGGAAGAGGGGATTTCAGGGTCCCTCTTTTTGTGTCCTTTGCAATAAGAATGAGGATGACTCTTCTCATTTATTTTTCCAATGCTCCTTTGCTAGAGATATTTGGCATCGTTGGTGGAGCGCCTGGAACCATCCATGTTTTCATGTGCTATCCTTGGTGGAGTTTTGGAGTAGTCTAGGCAGACCTCCGGCCAAGGCCCCCTTCCTTCGGGTGGCTTGGAATTTGGGACCTTCTTGCATCATCTGGAAAATTTGGCTCGAACAAAACCGACACATATTTTAGGGCAGTTATTTGGCTATTCAACAGATCTGGCAAAGGATCATGTATATGGTTCAGGAAACCATCCATAGCAAATGTGATGTGGACCCTCTTTTGGATTCTAGGGAGGAGAAGGTACAACAAGCCCTTGGTCTCTTTGGGGATGGTGTGAACTCTTCTAGCCCTAGTAGGGTTCCTCAACTCAGCAAGAAGGTTAGGAGAGATGGTAGGTGGAGGCCACCCCCTAGAGGAGTTTTAAAAATTAATACTGATGGATCGTCCAGGGGTAATCTTGGACATGCTGGCATTGGCGGTGTTGGGAGAGATTCTACTGGTGGTGTTAGTTTTTTCTTTTCCATTTATAAAGGTGTTCACTCCAACAATTTTATGGAAGCTCTTGCAATTCTTGAGGCCTTGCGGAGGGGGTTTTCTCTTGGCTGGCATAGGATTATCTGCGAGTCTGACTCTCAAATTGTGGTTAATATTTTAAACAATAAAAGGGTGGAGGAAGTTAATTGGCATTTGGCCTCTGTAGCCGTTCAGATTCTCAAAATGAGTGAAGAGTTCAAATTTATATCCTTTGTGCACATTCCAAGGGAATGGAATGTGGTTGCTAATTACCTGGCCAAAAGGGCTTCTAAGCTGATGGATCCTTGGAGTATCGATAATTGGGAGAGTCTCCTATCTGGGGACTCTCAATGCTTGTGGGAGTTGATCCACAAGGATGTACAAACTTAATGTCTTGGGGACTCTCAACGCTTGTTGTCTTTTCCAGGTGTCATTCTAGTCTAGTGGTTTTAGCCTGTTTGGCTATTTATTTGAGTCCTAGTTGGAAGCTCAATTGTACTCTATAATCCAGACTTTTTATCAATAAATTTTTACCCCTTTATTTACAAGATTCTAAATTCTCAAGGAAATTTTACAGTATGCATTGATGCATTGTTGGAAGGATTAGGAGGAGTACTCATGCAAGAAGAGTTAGTAGTAGCTTATACTTTGAGAAAACTTAAGAAGCACAAAGTCAATTATGCTACGCAAAATTTAGAACTAGTCGTTGTAGTGCATGCTCTAAAGGCCTAGCGCCTGTCACAACCCAAAATCACTCATCAAAATTTTTGCTTTGAGCATTCATATCATTACACAATTTTACCATTTAACCCAACTCGATGTTAGTTTAGGCATAATTTTTTCACACTTCAAGACTAGTTACCACTGCAGCTGGTATCTTAAGTGCTCAAAACTGGCCAACTTCCCGCACGAATTCGCCTTTTGGATCTTAACTCCTTTATCGAGTCTTTCTGTATCCTGGCGAGGGGTTATCCTTTCAAGGCCCATAACACCTAAAAGGGGACATTGTATTCCCCTGTACAAAGCTCGAGGATTCACAATATTTATTTGCATTGGTCCCCTGACCCATTTTCTTTGGAACTAGTGTTATTATGCCAGTGCTAGTCATTGACCCTCTGCTAAGGTTTGACTAGAGTCCACCATCGCATGGCTTATGGACTAGGTGATCAAGATCCATCTCCGATTGATGGTAATGCTGCCCATACCATCTACCACTGGATCATCCAACAACATGATTAGCTCTCTAATCATGCCCCATGTTGGCTAATCCTCAACTGGAGCAGATTAATGAGCACCCTCACTTAATAACTGACTGCCTTCCTAGAGCGACGTCCCATACCGCTGCACTTAACTCTCAGTAGCTTGGACCACTGTCCCTAATGGCTGGAGAAACGGATATCACAGTCTTACATAAGTTGCCCCTACAGCTTAATGTGGTTGGGTGGGTACTGTCCTTCCTTGACAAGCCCTAATGTTCAGAGTGCAAAATATTTTCCGTACCCTTATCGGTTTCCGGATATGTTCTCAAAATTTTAAAATAAGGCATTCAGTAACCATACTAATATAAACATCTAAGTAAGAGAACCATTTAATTTACAACTAAATTAATTATAATAATACTTCAAAGTAGCGCTAAGCTATTTGTCTTTTAACCAACTATATACTAACATGTAATTGCATACTATCATGTAAGCTATTCCTCAAATATTTCTTTTAAAGTAACATGTCTTAAAGTTCTTCACGTTTTATATGTATAAAGCATGATTAACTCTTTCTTTTGACTTAGAAAAAGGAACCCTTATTTACATACGACAAAGCTTCTGAAATATTAATTAAGAAGATCTATACATTAAAGCTTTATTAGATTTCATTATGGCATTTTGAGAGCTCATGACTGTATAATGTATTGTATGTTTTTTTTTTTTATATAAATCTCATTGAAAAATCAGGTTTTACTTTAGAATCATATATGACAGAAACAAATATATTTAAAGAATGTCTTTTATAGCTATAGAAACCTTCCCATATAAAAATAATTCCATCTACGAATATATTGAGCCTACTAAAGAACCAAATTAAATTTAAGTTTATACCTTGCTAACATTAAAATGTGACCATGTATTAATTTCAGGCTAAGTTCTTTGGCCCTTAAATTATATATTATAGCAAGCCACTTTTTTAATACAAAATCTTTCTAGAGAATTAAGGAAAATTTTTGAACTCGAACATTTGTTTTCAGTCACCAAATAGCATCATGTGCATTTCTAAATAAAACAAATAGCATCCTGAATGTACTGTATGATCCCTAATTTAATTTAATTTTAGCTTATTTCATTCACCTAGTCTCATTTCATGGTAGCATATGTTAACCCTGATGCATTAAGTATAATACGAGGCAAAATCTACATTTCATGATGTGGCTAATGTGTTCTAGCTGGCAAGGAATTACCCAAACTATCTTCTACAACTTGCTTTCGTTTCACGCTGTGATATTTACCATTCCATCTAAATCTCAATTTGGTTTAACAAGACCAGGTTTCTATTTTAACATATGCATATAACAAGGCCAGAATTTCAATTCATACTTTGTATATATTAGTTTTCACATGAGACTATAAAAACACAACCTGCTATACATTGTTCCAGTAGCATAAACTTCTAGTTAATTTTTTTTTAATTTAAAAAAAGATTTTCTTGTCTACATATTTTTATTTCGGCATACACAACCATTGAAGGGTCTGCGATTAGTGCTTAAAGAAGACATAAGTTTTTTTTTGTTTTGGAAATGAAACACCTTCGTCATTCCCAGGGTGGCTCCTCAGCACCACCGAGAGTTCTACTGTGGCAATAGCACAGCCATTTCCTAGTACCACTCGACAACGTTCTTTCTTGGTCCCCATCCACCTGGAGATAGAGTAGAGAGGATTGGAAAGTGTGTGAATTTAAGGAATCAACTTGGCCCTTTACTTAAACTAAATGCACTAAACACGCAGTCATGCAGAGATTGTATGCCATTATTCTCACACACCAACAAAACTTGATAAACAACAATGCCTATCTAATGCTACTATGCAGGAGTGCAACCAAAACATTTTTTTTTTTAAACATGAAGCTACTACAAAGGAAAAAAATAGCAATTCATTTTAAACACGACATTGTTTTCTAATGTTCAACTTTCCCATTATAACGCAGTGATAGAATTTTTATAGCATACAAAATTATAACGCTGTAACAGAATTTTTATAGCATACAAACTGTCAGCAAAGAAATGAATAGTCTGACCTGTTCACACTGTGACGATTCAAAGCTCAGAAAATTCCAAAATCATGCAATAGAAACAATAAAACTACATAGAACCAAAGATTGTCTTCTTCTCGTTTCAATGTCTTATAGAAGAATTCCCGTGACGGAAGTGTGACACATTTCAATTATGTTGCCAGATATTGCCTTCCAATCATCGCCATGTGAAAAATACTTCCATCCGGAGATCAAAGCAATTATTCTTTATTTATTTTAATATTAAATGATCTTATTCCTTTATGATTTGGTTCTATCATTCCATCCACCCTTAATAATGTTATTTGGTACGTTCTTATCATAGCTTACTATATTCTTTTTTTTTTTTAAGCGAAAAACCCCTTGCAAGGCTGCCTTGGTCTGAGAGACCACGAATAGGGGGTTCTACACCGTCAAAGTCACCCGGAGTCGCACTCGACCCTACTCGCACCAACATTATCAATTGTATTTTGGATACCCAATTCAGCTTTTTGGTAGGGTGGAGATTTGAACCTGGGACCTCCCTTGGAGGATTGCCCTCTCCTCTCCAACTCACCTACAACACCTGGGTAGCTTACTATATTCTTTTATGTATAACAGTTTACGCTTATTTTATGGAACATGCACTTGTATAACTTTAAATTCGATTTTTTTTTTTTTAATGTGAGAACATAAATATGTATGCATCACCTAAATATATTATATACATACATTGTGCTATTAATCCCATTTTTATATTATTATTATTACTATTGTATTATATATATATATATATATATATATATATATATATATATATATATATATATATATATATATATATATTATTCATTCATTTTTTTTTAATTCCTATTTATTGTTATATTTTGGTTTATTTATTTTTTAACAATGACACATAAAGTTATAACAAGCATCATGCAGGCAATGCATTGGCAGTCATACACGATATGCAGTTTGTTGAGTGGTGTTTTAACCCGATTGTGAAAACACACTCTCCTGTAGGATCCGAGTCCTAAATCCTCTGCTTGCAAAGAAAAACGATTTCTCCAAGGTTCTTATTATGCTAATTATTGATTATCAAGGATCTTGTTTAAAATGAAATGCTAAGAACACCTTAGGATTTACAAGTAGATGTTAACAAGGGGCACTGTGGTTTATTAATTTTGAACTTTCAATGGACTCAAAATGAATATAATCTGTTTTAACCTTTAATTCGATGGATTTTCGGTGATTTATTCAAACACGGTAATTAAACTGCTGAAAATAAAATATGGGTTTGAAAAGCAAAGACAAAAGTAAACAAAAGTAACAATAAAAATAGATTACGATCGAGAAAGCTGTCATTAATCCGATGAAACCGAAGATACTGAGGCTTTCTACATGCAACCTAACCTAATGAACCTGCACATCCACACAATCCAAATAGGCCAGGTGCGAGTCTCGAGGGTTTATGTGGTAATTCCAGAAAATAGGCATTCGCATGAAGCAACCAAGAGATCTTGCATTAACTTCACCTAAAAACCTAAGAAATCTGGAAGGGAAATATAGACATTAAATCATGCATGCAAAAGTTACTCCTTCTTTCTCATCCAATAAGATGCCAACTCTCTGTATTTTGTATTTAAATGATATCTCGATTACATTCAAAAATGTTCCAGGTGTAAAAGAAAATCCCAGAACAAAAAGAAGGAAATTGCCCAAGTACGGGCCCAGAATAGCACAAAGCTTTCGTCTCTGCAACTCCGTATTCGGCAATTTCCAACCCATCTTCAATTTGCATTTCTGGCTTTATAGCATTGTTATGGCTCTTCGATTTCCTCCGTCGCTTCATTTCCTCTTCCTGTGGGCGACCCTTCAAATTCCTGCTTTTTCCCGCTTTGATTCACGCTCAAATTTGGAAACGCTCCGAAATTCATCTCTGCATGTAACGCCTCTGCAAGTTTGACACATGCACGCCACGTGTCACGCACTTTCTGCGCCTGCTGTAACGCTTTTCTACGAAAGAACCCGACAAAGCTGCAAGTCCGCCTGTTCACCTTCCCGGTCGCGAAATCGCGACATGTCGCGAAATCGCGACATGTCGCGATATCGCTACATGTTTCCTAGCCGTACGCCTTCATCAGCTCCCCGTAGCGATGTCGCGACCGTTTTTCGTTTGTCGACCTCCGACAACTTCTCGTAGCGATATCGCTACCCTTTTAACCCTTTGAGCCTTCTTCCTCGAATGGTAGCGATATCGCTACCACTTTTCTCTCGGACCTCCTGGGCAACTTTGCGTCGCGACATCGCGACCATTATCATTCTCTTGCCTTCCTTCGACAAACCGTCGCGATATCGCTACCGCTTTTATCTTCCGTACGCCTTGGCAAAACTTGTCGCGATATCGCGACGTTTTTCCCTCGGACCTTCATGCGACTTTCTGTAGCGAAATCGCAACCATTTTCTCGCCCTGAAACACGTCGCGAAATCGCGACCATTTTCTCCGTCCGTACAGTTTGCCAAAACACGTCGCGAAATCGTGACACTTCTCTGCTTCGAGCCTGATTTTCATTTCCGTCGCGATTTCGCGACATCTTCCTTGTACCGTACAACTTTGCCAAAATGCGTCGCGAAATCGTGACACCTTTCATCATCCGTACGTTTTTGCAAAACCTGTCGCGATATCGCGACGTTTTTCCCCTCGGACCTTCATGCAACTTTCGTCGCGATATCGCTACCGCCTTTTCTTTCCGTACGCTTCCCCGAAACACGTCACAAAATCGCGACCATTTTTCTGTTTCGTACAGTTTGTCAAAACACGTCGCGAAATCGTGACCATTTTTCCGTCCGTACACCTTTCGCAATCGGTCGCGAAATCGCGACGTCTTTCCTCATCGAGTCCTTTAGCTGTTTCCTGTCGCGATATCGCGACGTTTTTTCGCTTCCGTACACCTTTCCAAAACACGTCGCGAAATCGTGACACTTTTCATCACCCGTACGCTTCGGCAAAACACGTCGCGAAATCGCGACCATTCTCATCCTTTTCCAACGGCGTGTCGCGATTTCGCGACATCATTTATTTTCTTCCCAACAGCATGTCGCGATTTCGCGACACCTTTTCTTTTCTCCTCAGTGACATGTCGCGATTTCGCGACATCCTTTTCATCCTGGTCACCGACACGTCGCGATTTCGCGACACTTTTTTCCTCCTGGTCACCGACACGTCGCGATTTCGCGACACTTTTTTCCTCCTGGTCACCGACACGTCGCGATTTCGCGACGGTTTTCTGTTTTGTTGCCGTTGACCGCGCCGACCGCGATTTTCCGACATGTCGCGATTTCGCGACAATTTTCCGGTTTCGGTCGCGATTTCGCGACATGTCGCGATTTTGCTACCTGTCGCGATTTCGCGACCCCTTTCTACACTTGTGCATTTTCTCTTTTTTTTTCAATTCTGGCATCTGGGTCATTGAGATCCTTCCCTGTGAGCCTGCAAAAAGGTGGGTCCCCAATTTTGGGGTGTGTTGTGGATCAACCACAACAAATGGCGACTCTGCTGTCAAATGCTCTTGAGCATTTTAGTAAGAACCCAACTTGAAACATATCACAAACTCGTAAATACATGTTAGCACATAAGCAAAATAACAAATGCCCAAAGATCGAAGTACATGAATCATCAGAATCATCAAGTATTAGCTCGAGTGTGTGCAATGTGTTTTCATTCCCTATCGTTTGAAATTGATCAACATTCCATTATCAGTTTTGCATGAATGCATATATGGGATGGTGAATGATTTGTGACCCTAAATGAATGAGCTAGGAGATTTTGCTTTTCCTAATAAGCATGATCATTCTTCTACTATTATGTACAAGCATTCAAGATTGCCAAACCCTCTTAGGATCCACTAGTTCATTTCCTTATTGTATCCCAAAGTTGGTTATGAGTCCCTACTATCTAAAACCCATGTGCAAGTGAATGTGAAATCAGAACTTTGGGGAATCAGACTCCCACCCAACCGAGATGAGAGTTTAACCTTATCCTTACTATTCTGATTTAGAGTTCATTACCTCACTTTAAGCAAAATAATTAAACCGAGTTATGGAAGAAATGGTCATGCTAGTCTAACCCTCTAGACAATCAGTGGTCTTGCTTTTTTAGGCAAGACATGATGCCATGCATGGGCATATCTAACCCCACAATCCAAAACTTATCTCCATTTCTTTGGACCTTGGGGATGACTACCCATCCCTTGCTAGAGGACAAGTAGTACGATCCTTACAATCCAAAATAAAGATGAGATGGGAAAAATTTATTTATTTATTTATTTCTTGGACCTTGGGGATGACTACCCATCCTGGTTAGGGACAAGTAGTACGATCCTTACAATCCAAACCTTAGATATAAATCATTAATTCTATTGCTTAAACCTTGGGGATGACTACCCATCCTTTGCAGAGGACAAATAGTACGATCCTTACAATCCAAGACTTACTATGAAATGAGACATAAAAGAGCTTTGGGGAATCGATTCTCAACCAACCAAGATGAGAATTTATGCCCTATCCTTACTACTCCATGTGGGTCAAATCAAGAGCTTTGGGGAATTGGATCCTCAACCTAAGTTTGATGAGGATTTAATCCTATCCTTACTACTCTGATTTTAAGCTTTAAGCTCTATGGAAGTGGTCAAAACCACTTGTTTTAAGGATCATGTTGCATAATAGGATAGACATGAAAACCACTTTCGCTCAACCTTTTCCTCCAAGCTAGGTTTTGATCATTTTGCTCAAGATCCTTTTTAATTTATGAGACGTGCTTGGTTCTAGATATCTCAAGACTCAGTTTCCAACCTTAGGAGCTACTTACATATATGTTATAACACAACCCTAAGAGGATTTGACATACTTTCATGGCTTGTACATAAGATGCATATGTAACTAAAATGAAATGTATGTGAGGTGAGATGGAATATGAATGCCTTACTTCTTGAATTGCGAATGAAATGATATGTCATGCAAAACTGATTCTTTCATGTATCACAAAGTCAAACAATATAACTTAAAAAAGTTTTATGCTACTTGTGGAGCTTTTACAAGACAATTCCAATATTTCATATTCTCCTAATCCTAAGCATAAGTTGGCATCTCAATTTTTTATTTTATTATTTTTTTTTTAAAGCAAAACATGACAATTGAAATCAAATTCAGAATCAAAATCCTAACTAGGTTAGCAATCCTAAATAAAAACCAAAATCTGAAAATCCTCCACCAAAATCAGGATATCAAAATCTAGCAAACAAAATCCTAGCTAAACTAGCAATCATAAATAAAACACAGTTTGAAAATCCCCTTGTTAAAGCCAAAAGAATAAAATGAAAACTTCCACAACCTAAGGGCTAAAATAATGTTTTAGAATCTGCCCATTAACCGGCAGCATGAAATCTTTCCCTTCTAAGGTTTTTAGCATGAAGGTGTTCTTCCCAAGGATCTCTGAAATCTGATATGGGCCCAACCAAAGACAATCAAACTTTTGATGATTCCCTTTTTCCTCATGTCTTTTGTCCCATAGTAACACCAAATCTGAAATTCTGAATGATTTAACTTTGGCCCTTCTATCAAACCATCTCTTGATGACTTCCTGGTGTTTGTTCATGTGATTCATGGCTTCTTCTCTCTTTTCATCCAGGTGCAATAACCGGCTCAATCTAGCTTCAACTTGATCATCTGTCCCCATGTACTCTTGTATGAAATGTAAGGTCTGCAACTCCAAATTTGTTGGAAATATCGGGTCTTGCCCATAGACCAAATGATAAGGAGTATTCCCTATAGCTTCTTTCACTCTGGTCCTATCTGCCCACAGGGCAAACTTTAATTGACTATGCCAGTCTCGAGGATTCTTTTCCAAGCAACTTCTTAATAGTATTCAACAAATTCTTATTTGAAGATTCGGCCAACCCATTTCCTTGAGGATAGTAATTGGATGCAAACTTTAAGCTCACTTTATTATCATATGCCCACTCTGCAAATTGTGTGGAAATGAAAGCTTTACCATTGTCATGACAATAGAATCGGGCATTCCATATCTTGTGATAATTTGATCCTCAAGGAATTTAATCACAACGTCCGTGGTGGCATGTTTAGTGGGAATCGCTCATGTCCACCTTGTACGATGGTATGTAGTTGTCAAAATAAATTTGTGAGAGTCGGAAGAATTTGGGTTAATAACCCCGATAAAATCCAGTCCCCACTTGTGCAAACGGTCTCATTTCGACTACGAGTCGCAACGGCATGGCTGCATTTCTTTCTCTATTTGCGGCCACTTGACAGATGTGACAAGATCGCACATGAGCATGTGCATCTTTGAATATATGAGGCCAGTAATATCCTGCTCGCAGGATTTGGTGTGCTGTAGCATTGGCTGCACCATGACCAGTTCCATGCTTGCCATGAAATTCTTGCAACACCCTGGCGGCTTCGTCTTTGCTCAAGCATCTCAGGTAGATACCTTCATGATTTTTCCTGTAAAGCACACCAGAATTTATCAGATAGTTAATAGATTTAAGCCTTAAAGCTCTCCTTTGTGTTGAATTCAAATTAGAAGGGCACTTACCAGTCAATAAAAATTGCACAATATCAACATACCAGTCCTCCTTAGCCATGTATTATGTATTTGAGCATTGACCTGTTATTTGCGGATCATTTTCTACGATCGCCTTTGCGAGTCCTTGTCCTCGAACTAGTTTCATTGGTTGGATTTCGAGATCAAATTCTTGGATGGTTGCAATCCACTTTCCTCTCTTTTCACCTAGTTCATTCTGTAAAAACATGGTCTTGACAGTAGAATCGGGCACAATGGCAATAATTCTGCTGTGTACGATGTAATGCCTAAATTTTTTCACAGTTTTAAAAAGTGCGTACATTTGCTTATCAAGGATTGAATACCTTAATTGGGCATCTTTTAGGGGGGCACTTAAAAATGCAATGGGTTTTTCGGCATTATCTTCGCCTTTTTGGGTTAATACACTCGCCAAGGAGTGCTCCGATGCAAAAGCATAAATGTAAAAAGGCTTGGAATAGTCTGGGCTTATCAAGACCGGGGCTTTGGAAATGGCGTCTTTGATATTCTGGAAAGCCACTCTACTTTCCTCGTTCCACCTTACGTCCACATCTTTCTTGAGCATTTGGTTTAGAGGTTTAGCTATCTCAGCAAAGCTAGAAATGAACTTCCTCACAAAATTGACTTGCCCAAAGAAAGACCTCAATTCTTTTTTACTGCTCGGGAGAGGTAGGTCTTGGATAGCTTGTATCCTTTATGGGTCGATGGATATTCCCTCCTTTGAAATAATGTGACCTAGCAGTTTCCCTTCTGTCACTCCAAAAATGCATTTCTTGGGATTTAATGAAATTCCATGTTCCCTGCATCTTTGAAGCACCTTCTTTAAGTCTTTAACATGATCCTCTCTCTTCTTCGAGAAAACTGGGATATCATCCACATACACGATGATGCATTTGCCTATTAGTCCTTTGAATGCGTAATCCATGGCGCGTTGAAAAGTTGCACCAGCGTTTAACAGTCCGAACGACATTCTCTTATATGCAAATGTCCCCCACTTGGTAGTGAAGGCTGTTTTCATCCTGTCATCCAGATGTATAAGAACTTGGTTGTACCCGAATATCCATCGAGAAAGGACATCATTTCTGATCCATTTACCATTTGCAAGATTTCATCGATTGATGGCAATGGATAATTATCTTTACGGGAGGCTTTATTAAGATTTCGAAAATCTATGCACGACCTAATCTCTCCACTCTTTTTTCTCATTGGAACGAGGTTAGCCACCCGGGTTGAGTGCCTAACGGGAAAAATGATTTTCGCCTCCAATAATCTTTTAACCTCCTTTTCGATCAAAGGCTCCAATAGCAGGTTAACAACTCGCTGTCTTTGCCTAAAAGGCTTGGAATCTGGCTTCAAAGGGATGGTATGCTAGTTGTAAGTCTTTAGCTCATTGTAGTTCCAAGCAATACAATCTATGTAATGCTTCAAAGTCTGTATTATATTGCTCCTTTCTTCCTCTGTACATGCCTTTGCTATGTACACCTCCTTTGGATTGTCTGCACTCCCAGTTAATTGAATCGCATGCATCTTTGGGGAGCGGGACTCTTTTTCTTTTCTTGTTCTTGCATTCCATGTCGAACATCTTTTCTAATGAAACCACGTCTTTAGGAATTTTGTTGGATTGATACGCAGTTTCACTTTCTTCTGTTTCATCCTGCCACCTTTGTTCCTCATCGATCACCTGATTTTCAAAAATACCCGAGTTTGTGACAAACTTGAAGATGTGCCTGTCACACTCAAAAACCTGGAAATTCTTCACATTATCAGGTATTGATGGACAAGGAACCAGCTCAATGGAAAAATTTTTACATCTTTTTATATCCACCGGGTTTAACATGCCCATGGCGACTGCAAGAGAGTCTGCTATTCGATTTCCTCTCCTAGAAATAAGGGCTATGTTGAATGCATCAAACTCCTCCATGAGGTCCATAACCCTAGTCCTATAAAGGCTCAGTATTTTGTCGCGGCATGTATACTTGTCCTTTGATTTGCTTGACAACCAACTCGAAATCTCCCAAAACCTTCAAGCATTTAACATGTTTGCTCAATGCTAGACGTAAACCGTAGATCAATGCTTCGTATTCTGCCACATTGTTTGTGCAAGGGAATTGCAATCTGTAGGCAACCAATAATGGTTTACCTCCTGGACCAGTGAGCTCGACTCCAGCTCCTGCTCCCTGTCTAGATTTTGATCCATCAAACTTGAGCAACCACGTGTGATCCTTTTCCTCAGAAGAACTACCATGACACACTTCTTCTTTAAGTTCATCAGCGGCTTTCTCAACATCAAGAGCATAGACCCCTAGGTCTGGCTCAAAAAACTGAACCTCATTCGGCTTGTTAAAATCTGTTATAATCTCCTTAAGCCTCGGTTCGTTTTCCACTCTGATTTGGTTAGCAATGCCCTTCCATGGCAGCCACATATGCGAGCGATCTGTTGCAAAATAGCCATTCAGCGTTTTCATCCAATCTCTCGCAAGTAACATTCCATACCTACTTGGGATGTTAACCACCAAAATGTCTACAACTTCTTTGGACCCCGGGTTCGAGAATTTAATTGAATCTTGACATCATATAAGGTCCCTACTACATTTACCTATGAACGGTCCAATTGCAAGACCGTGCATTTGGATGAAACCGGTTGTAGACCCATCATTTGACATATCTCTGTAGGCATGAGGTTGCTCGTGGCTCCTGTGTCTACCAAACAGTTATGCAAGTTCTTACCCGCAATTCTCGAGTTAATAAGAATGGCGGGACATCCCTTCTCTCCTTTCGCAAAATCGAATGGGATTCAGCTCTTTTTTCCTTCCACATCGGATCGGGTGAGTTCAAAGCTCTTATCAACGCCTCCTTTTGACCGGGCAATTTAGGCTGCGTCCGGGAATGAAAGGCTAGATTTGGACTTCTTCATATCCTCCACTACGTCATAATTTGGTTTTTCGAATTTGATTGTCTTCCGGACGTCATTAGACATTTCTCTTCCGAGTGGAGGGGGAGGGTTGTTACTTGCCTTTGTATCCGGAGGAAGAATAGAAGCTGTTTGGAGGTGTTGATGAGGTTTTAGGGGCTTTAGACTTACTCCTCAAATGGTACCCATGAGTCCCCTTTCTAAAATCTCGAAAAGCTTGCACCTCCTGTTCCAAAACTTCGTCTTCTTCCTCCTCGCTCTCACCCTCTTGGTGATATATTGTTTCCATCACCATAATATTTTCATCTTGCTGATACGATGGATCCTCATTTGATACCAGTTCCAAATCATCAACTTGTGCCTGAAGACAATGAGTGTATCTAGCAATCTCAGGACAATTCCTCTCATTGTGTTCTTTTGTGTTATGTAACCTGCACCCTCTTTCCCATGCCAAATCTGAAAGATTCAAAAGAGAATTGGATTGGCTAGGGCCTGCAGAAGCATCTAATTGATTAGCAATGGGAGCGAGGACTCCCCCATTGTTTGGCTTAGTGTTCCGGTGCCTCCCTCTATTGTTAAAATTCTGACTTGGGTGAGGGGCACGGGACTCATGCTTCTACTTGTTGAACCACTGTCATTACTTAGTTTATGCACTAGTTTCTTGAGCTCTTCGACTTCCGAAAAGACATCCTTCGGTGGAACCACATTGTTGTTAACCCCCATTGGATTTGCATAATTGATGGGGTCTTGATTCCACATTTGGGTGGGGTTATGAGGAATTGGATTCCCATATGGATTGATACCTTGAATTGGGATTGGATTCGGAGCAGGGAACTATGGCTTGAGGATTGACTTGACTAGTTTCCTGCGTAGTTGATTGACTGTTCTGCAAAAATGCAAGAACAGGTGGAATGGCTGTGATTGGTTGGATTGGAATGGGTGCATATGCGGGTCTTGGTGGATACGGCTGCTGATATGGGAAGGCGTTCATACTTGGCATTTGTGGTGCCATGAGTTGATTTGCCTGGGGAACTTGACCATATGGAGCACCTTGTCCCAACATAGGCATTTGGGTAAACCCGTAGCCTTGCGGTGTCAACTGCTGCTCAATAGTCATGGCTTCATTATAGGCCAAAGCCAGCGTGGTGACCTGAGGATTACGCCTTGCAAACATGGCTGTCATGGGGTCCAATGCCCCAAAATATATCTGCAAAGCTACTGCAGGATCGATGGCAAAATGTCTAATTGCTCTGTTATAGTTCTTTTGGAATCTCTGATTAAACATTCGGATTGGTTCCCCTTGGCCCCGTTTGCATGTAATAAACTGATTGTAAATAGTTGCGGGATCTAAGGGCGACCTAAATTGATTGACAAATGCATTTTCCATTTGTGTCCAAGAGGTGATTGAACCGGTTGACAAGCATATATACCATTCATATGCTATTGGATCCAAGCTCATGGGGAAAAGTCTGCGAGGCTACATCTTCATGCTGAACTTGCGGCCTAATTAAAACATCTCTATAGGCTTGGATATGTTCTTCTGTTGTTCTTAGGCCATCGGCTTGTATTTAGGCAGAAATATTTCAATGTTCTTGGGGATTTCATGGATATCCCCGACAATATTCAAAGGAGTATTGTTAGCTCCATACCAAGGAGCTGCTTGAGCTTGAGCCATTTGACTCGGAATTGATGTAGACAGGACCTACAATAGCGGAAGAAATATTACAAACTATAGGCACACTAGGGGCAACGGATACTACGGCGTAGGTCCACTCGACGTTCCTGGAGAAAACGAGGCCTTTTGCTCTCTGGAGTGCTTACGACTTGCTTGAATTTACCCTTGGGAGTACCAGTAAGGTCGTGAAAAATGGTTTCTCTGGTTGTTTGAGACCTGGTCGCAATACGACGTGGTGGGTCCAGACTGCCTGAGGAAACCCTCTGCTAGTTCGAAGAAAACCTGCAACAAACACAAAAATAGTGTTGCAGTTTAGCCGTAAATAATTTCAGAATTAAATCAAAAACAAAATACTCAGATATAAAAATTGAAATAGATAAACCGATTCGGCCCTCCTTCTAGCGCCAATCTGTTGAGTGGTGTTTTAACCCGATTGTGAAAACACACTCTCCTGTAGGATCCGAGTCCTAAATCCTCTGCTTGCAAAGAAAAATGATTTCTCCAAGGTTCTTATTATGCTAATTATTGATTATCAAGGATGTTGTTTAAAATGAAATGCTAAGAACACCTTAGGGTTTGCAAGTGGATGTTAACAAGGGGCACTGTGGTTTATTAATTTTGAACTTTCAATGGACTCAAAATGAATAAAATCTGTTTTAACCTTTAATTCTATGGATTTTCGGTGATTTATTCAAACACAGTAATTAAACTGCTGAAAATAAAATATGGGTTTGAAAAGCAAAGACCAAAAGTAAACAAAAGTAACAATAAAAATAGATTACAGTCAGAAAGTTGTCATTAATCTGATGAAACCGAAGATACTGAGGCTTTCTACATGCAACCTAACCTAATGAACCTGCACATCCACACAATCCAAATAGGCCAGGTGCGAGTCTCGAGGGTTTCTGTGGTAATTCCAGAAAACAGGCATTCGCATGAAGCAACCAAGAGATCTTGCATTAACTTCACCTAAAAACCTAAGAAATCTGGAAGGGAAATATAAACGTTAAATCATGCATGCAAAAGTTACTCCTTCTTTCTCATCCAATAAGATGCCAACTCTCTGTATTTTGTATTTAAATGATATCTCGATTACATTCAAAAATGTTCCAGGTGTAAAAGAAAATCCCAGAACAAAAAGAAGGAAATTGCCCAAGTACGGGCCCAGAATAGCACAAAGCTCTCGTCTCTGCAACTCCGTATTCGGCAATTTCCAACCCTTCTTCAATTTGCATTTATGGCTTTATAGCATTGTTATGGCTCTTCGATTTCCTCCGTCGCTTCATTTCCTCTTCCTGTGGGCGACCCTTCAAATTCCTGCTTTTTCCCGCTTTGATTCACGCTCAAATTTGGAAACGCTCCGAAATTCATCTCTGCATGTAACGCCTCTGCAAGTTTGACACCTGCACGCCACGTGTCACGCACTTTCTGCGCCTCTCTGTAACGCTTTCTGCGAAAGAACCCGACAAAACTGCAAGTCCGCCTGTTCACCTTCCCGGTCGCGAAATCGTGACATGTCGTGAAATCGTGACATGTCGCGATATCGCTACATGTTTCCTGGCCGTACGCCTTCATCAGCTCCCCGTAGCGATGTCGCGACCATTTTTCGTTTGTCGACCTCCGGCAACTTCTCGTAGCGATATCGCTACCCTTTTAACCCTTTGAGCCTTCTTCCTCGAATGGTAGCGATATCGCTACCACTTTTCTCTCGGACCTCCTGTGCAACTTTGCGTCGCGACATCGCGACCATTATCATTCTCTTGCCTTCCTTCGACAAACCGTCGCGATATCGCTACCGCTTTTATCTTTGTACGCCTTGGCAAAACTTGTCGCGATATCGCGACGTTTTTCCCTCGGACCTTCATGCAGCTTTAGCGAAATCGCGACCATTTTTTGTTCCGCACGCCTTGGCAAAACACGTCGCGAAATCGTGACCATTTTCTCCGTCCGTACAGTTTGCCAAAACACGTCGCGAAATCGTGACACTTCTCTGCTTCGAGCCTGATTTTCATTTCCGTCACGATTTCGCGACATCTTCCTTGTACCGTACAACTTTGCCAAAATGCGTCGCGAAATCGCGACACCTTTCATCATCCGTACGTTTCTGCAAAACCTGTCGCGATATCGCGACGTTTTCCCCCCTCGGACCTTCATGCAGCTTTCTGTCGCGATATCGCTACCGCATTTTCTTTCCGTACGCTTCCCCGAAACACGTCACGAAATCGTGACCATTTTTCTGTTTCGTACAGTTTGTTAAAACATGTTGCGAAATCGTGACCATTTTTTCGTCCGTACACCTTTGCTGCAATCGGTCGCGAAATCGCGACGTCTTTCCTCTTCGAGTCCTTTAGCTGTTTCCTGTCGCGATATCGCGACGTTTTTCCGCTTCCGTACACCTTTCCAAAACACGTCGCGAAATCGTGACACTTTTCATCACCCGTACGCTTCGGCAAAACACGTCGCGAAATCGCGACCATTCTCATCCTTTTCCAACGGCGTGTCGCGATTTCGTGACATCATTTATTTTCTTCTCAACAGCATGTCGCGATTTCGCGACACCTTTTCTTTTCTCCTCAGCGACATGTCGCGATTTCGCGACATCCTTTTCATCCTGGTCACCGACACGTCGCGATTTCGTGACACTTTTTTCTCCTGGTCACCGACACGTCGCGATTTCGCGACACTTTTTTCCTCCTGGTCACCGACACGTCGCGATTTCGTGACAGCTTTCTGTTTTGTTGTCGTTGACCGCGTTGACCGCGATTTTCCGACATGTCGCGATTTCGCGACAATTTTTCGGTTTCGGTCGCGATTTCGCGACATGTCGCGATTTCGCTACCTGTCGCGATTTCGCGACCCCTTTCTACACTTGTGCATTTTCTCTTTTCTTTTTTCAATTCTGGCATCTGGGTCACTGAGATCCTTCCCTGTAAGCCTGCAAAAAGGTGGGTCCCCAATTTTGGGGTGTGTTGTGGATCAACCACAACACGGTTATACGAGTGCAATCAATGCAATAGCAAACAAAATGATCTTTATATGCAAAATCCTATGGAGGGCTTCCATGTACCCTCTGTAGGCTGTTGGAAATAAAGCTAGTAAAAAGACCAAAAAGGAGTAAAAAAGGTGTAAAAATTTGTTTCAACTATAAGCTTTGGATCTTACCCCTTTTACCTCCTTGGACGACGATTGGCTGGACGAGTAAGTTTGGCTTGGACAGCAGCTGACTAGGCAGGATTGGACGGCAAGGGCATCAATGTGAACCAACTCAATTTCTTTTTTCCCTTTCCTCCCTATTTCTTCTATTTCCCTAACTTCCCTATATTCCCTAAGTTTGGTTAATACTATGAGTATATATTCCAATGTAACTGAGGTTTTCGAAGGTTAAATATAATATTGATTATCTAATTTTTGCTCCTAACTTCTCTCAAATCACATCTGGTATCAGAGTCGAAGGCGATGGAGGCCCAAGGACTGAGAGCCGAAGCCAAGAACAGCATGAGAATTGAGGCAAAGGAATCCCGAGGATCGAAGCGAGAGAAACACGTAGAGCACAGCTTGTAGCTAGACCAAGGTGGGGCCCACAACTCGAAGCTCGAGGCCAGAGAAGCCTAAAGGCATGTGGATCAAGGCAAACATCGGAGTAGGCCAGCACAACAGCTAGCGAATACAGGAGCGATGCAGAAGGACCGATCACAGAGCAACACATGGTGATAGGAGGACAAGTCAGGAGCTGATGCGGATAGACAACGAGGCACAAGGAGCTGACACAAACAAGCACATGGCACATGAAGGGAGGAGCAACGTGGCGAACAAAGGTGGGAGGACAAAAGGCAAAAGGGGCGATGGAGTGATTACCCGAAGGTAATCAAGAAGCATACTGCTTCTCTGTGCTTTTAAAGCACAAAATCCCCTCCGCATAGCGGATGTGGGATTATTATTTTTTTTTAATTTGTTTGCGCAGCTAACGAGATAAAGGAGGCAAGCCTCCTTTGGATTCTTTTCGGGCCATGCAGCTTGACTAGCTCGAGGACCCAGCCATAAGTTGCCCGACCCCTTGTAGGTCATGGGTTCGAAACCCAACGACAGTGAAATTCTTTTTTGTTTGAAATTGCCACAAAACTCCATAATAAATATATGACCTTCCTCCTCCATACCCAGCCGTTGGCGTAGCTCGATCGATGAAGGCGGATTGTTTATGAATCGCATGTCCCGGGTTCAAATCCTGTGAGGACAAGTTTTATTAGTTTTTTTTTTTTTAAAAGCTAAAAAGGGTTCAAATTAGGCTTTATAAGGAAGTTGGACTTCCTTAGCTCACGACAGGTGAGCTACTGTCATGGCAAACACACACGCTGTAACGCCCAAGGCCATCATATGTCAAAGGTTTGAAACCTTTTGCCCTCATTTCTATAGTTGAACTTTTTTTAAATTATTATATTAAAAATATTTATATTATATTTAATAAATTAAAACTTAATTGTTTTTATTTTTTTTTAAAAACAATTATTTTATTTTTTATTATAAAAAAAAGGGGACATTGCCTAGGAGGCAATTCATTGTAAAAGCAAATTTTTTTTATTCAGGGAATCATAAAGAGTGTGTAATAAGCTTAAGAGGCTTAGTTTTTTTGTAAAAGAGACAAAGGATCAAATTGTAAAATTGTAACAAGGCATTGATGATAAGACCAAATGGTTGTTATCATGCCTTATGTGCAATTTTAGCACGAGAAGGTGCATAGAGTTTTGATAACAAATTCAGAGGTTATGGACTCAACATTGTGTTTAGTCAACTTCAAAATGAAGTGATAGCACATCAAAGGCATCTTGACTCAGGGTACGAGGCAGACTTTGAAGATAACTCATTTAGGAGTGAATTTGAACAATCAAAATCAGTACAAGCTGAAGCACAAGAATAAAAGTATACACACTACAGTAATTCAGTAGAAATCCTAGAACCAGAATCATCGAAAATCATACATATAAGTGACGACGAAGAAGTGGCAGATAACTTTGTAACTCAAGAGATTGCATCCCCACATCAATAGGACCAAGCAGTCCATGATAGATTAGAACAAGTCAAATTTGACTTAAATTTGTAATCTCTTCCTTCTTCCTTCTTCTTCCTTCTTCTTCCTTCCTTCTTTTAGCAAAAATACTTTATTGTAACCATGAAATAAAGAGAGTTTTTTGGTAACTATGCCCTCACACAATAGCTTACATATACCAGAATTTAACGGTTATGACTATGAGTATTGGTCTATAAATATGAAGACCTTGCTCATAGGTAAAGGTTTGTGGGACATCATATAAGAGGGCTACACAGAACCTTCAGACTAGAGAAAAATAAGTGCCGCAGACAAGAAAACACGAAAAGAAGAACAAAAGAGCAACTCTTCTGCTCTTTCTCATCTCCAAGCTGCATTGGAGAAAAGCATATTTTCCAGAATTGCTGCCTGTACGACTGCATAAGCTGCATGGAAAGCATTGAGTGATGGATTCCAAGGTAGTAATCAAGTGAAGCAGGTAAGGCTTCAAACATTGAAGCGAGATTTTGAAAATATCCGAATGAAAGATAATGAAAAAGTTGGTGATTATTGTGTTAGAGTAAAAGCAATTGTAGATAAAATGGTTACACTAGGCAAAGAAATCAAGCCTAAGATAATTGTAACAAAAGTGTTGAGAACACTTAACACAAAAATGAAACCATATTGCCATAATAATAGAAGAATACAAAGATATTTCCCTTTTAACATTCGATGCATTGATCGGATCGTTAATGTCACATGAAGAGAGGTTTCCTGAAACTCCTTCAACCAGCTATGGAGGTGATGATAAGGCCTTCACTTCCAATGAAAATAATGGAAGAGGACGGGGAAGAGGTCAAGGTCAAGGTAAGCAAAGAGGTAGAGGCAGAGGCACTTACAGAGGAGGCAATTCCAACAAAGAAGGCAATTCCAATAGAGGAGGCAACTCATACAGAGGAGGCAACCAAAAAAGAGGTGGAAATCAAAATCAAGGTGCAAATCAAGGACAAAGTGGCAATCAAGGGCGAGGAAGTGACAAGTCCAAATCAGCTTTTTTCAATTGTGGCAAGCCAGGTCATTTCGCTCATGACTGCTAGTCAAAATATTCACAAGACAACAACAGTCAATATGGAAATTATGGAGAAGAAGATGATGCTTCTAATATTTTCCTATCATATGGACAATCAGATTAGAATTTAAATGACACGTGGATTCTAGATACTGGTTGCTCAAACCATATTAGTGGCAAAGAAAAACTATTTTCTACTCTAGATTCCACTTATAAATCCCAAATCAAATTAGGGGATGACAAAGCATTGCAAGTAGAGGGCATTGGAGCCATGGTGGTTCCAACCAAAGAAGGACTAAAGAAAGTGAGTGACATCTATTACACTCCAAAGCTCCAACACAATTTTCTTAGCGTTGGACAAATGATGGAGAACAATTACAAGCTTGTCTTTGATGAAGGACAATGTATTATTTTTGATAAAAATAATTGTAACCGTGTCATCACCCAAGTCCCCATGACCAAGAACAGGTTATTCCCTCTCAAATTTGGTGAGCCAAGGGGAGATCAACTTGCAAATGTAGCAATAAAAAATCCAAGTGTGATGTGGCACTTGCGATATGGTCACCTTAATTCCGCTAGCTTGAAATTGCTCACTTCTCAAGCTATGGTGACAGGACTTCCAAAAATCAACAATCAACAGGAGGTCTGTGAAGGATGTGCTTTGGGAAAGCACTCCAGATCAAATTTTCTGAGAGGACAAGCATGGAGAGCCAGCTATCCACTTCAGTTAGTACATTCGGATATCTGTGGTCTAATGCAAACACAGAGTTTTGAAAACAATTATTATTTTCTCACTTTCATAGATGATTTCTCTAGGATGTGCTGGATTTATTTCTTAAAGCACAAAGATGAAGCATTTGATTGCTTCATATATTTCAGAAACAATGTAGAGAATCAAAGTGGGAATTATGGAAAATGTCTTCGGACAGATCGAGGAGGTGAATACTCCTCAAAAGAATTTTTAAACCATTGTAAAGTGAGTGGGATCAAAAGGCAATTCACCACAGCCTATACCCCACAACGGAATGGTGTGGCTGAAAGAAAGAACCACACCTTAGTTGAGATGGCGAGATTGATGCTTTAGACAAAGCATCTCACTAATATGTATTGGGTTGATGCTGTAAAAACAAGTGTATATATTCTAAATAGAAGTCCAACTTCTAGTTTAGATGACATCACTCCTTATGAGGCGTGGTATGCAAAGAAACCAAATGTAAAGCACTTCAAAAATTTTGGTTCTTTAGCATATGCCCACATTCCTGATGAGAAAAGGAGGAATCTTGATCCAAAACGTCAAGCTTGTATATTTGTCGGTTATTGTGAGTCTACAAAAGCATATAGGCTCTACAATCCCAAGACTCATAAAATTGTACTCTCCAAGGATGTAATTTTTGATGAATGGGGAGAAGGGGGTCATCAAAGAATTTTTTTTGATGATGAGTCCCAAGATGTAAATTCTTCACAGGTACAACAGGTGTCTCCAAAGAATAGGAAAGGCACACCACCCCCTCCAAGATCAAGCAGTTCAAGTACTTCAACCGCCACTCCAAGTCCTTCTCCATAGAGATCAGTAAGTTCTTCACCAATGGACATTGACTCTCCATAAAGAGGCAGAAGAACTTTACAACATCATCCATCCTTTCAGATGCTGGATCAAAATTTCCAGAGAAGATTCACTAGAAGCCAAGCTAGTGAAATGAATACAATTTTGCAGCAACTTGAAAATTTGCAATTGTATGGGGATGATGACTCCCAAGAACCTAGAGGAGATGAAGTCAATTATGCTTTATTGACTAATGCACAGCTAGAGCCAGCTAGCTATGAGAAGGCATGTACTCAAAATATATGGCAAGAAGCCATGAAAGAGGAAATAACCTCTATAAAAAATAATGATACATGGGAGCTAGTAAAGCTACCCAAAGGTAAAAAATGTGTTGGATGTAAATGGGTCTACAAGACCAATTACAATGTTGATGGAAGCATTGAGAGGCATAAGGCGAGACTAGTAGCAAAAGGTTTTACTCAAAAATATGGCATTGACTATGAGGAAACCTTTGCTCCTATTGCAAGACAAGAGACAATCAGATCAGTTCTTTCCTTAGCAGCCCATAAAGGATGGAATATTCAACACATGGATGTAAATAGTGCTTTTCTGAATGGATACTTGATAGAAGAGGTGTATGTTCAACAACCTCAAGGTTTCCAAGAATAGGGAAAAGAGAACCTTGTTTACAAATTGAAGAAAGCACTTTATGGCCTTAAGCAAGCACCAAGAGCTTGGTACTCACGCATTTATGGGTATTTTAACGAGTATGGATTCAAAAGAAGCAAAAGTGAACCAACTCTGTACTACCTAAATCATGGAGTAGACATTCTCATAGTTTGTTTGTATGTGGATGATCTAATATTTACGAGTATTAACAATAAAATGAATACGGTGTTCAAAAACTCCATGATGAAGCAGTTCGAGATGAAAGATCTTGGTCTAATGTGATACTTCCTAGGCATGGAATTGCATCAATCAAACAAAGGGATATTCATATGTCAACACAAGTATGCTTGAGATATGATCAAGAAATTTGCCATGGAGCAGTGCAAATCAGTTGCAACTCCAACTGGACATGGGATCCAATTGAGCAAGGACGACGGAGCATCAAAGGTTGACATGACCACTTACAGAAGCATGGTTGGGAGTCTGATGTTTCTCACCAACACAAGGCCCAATATTCAATATGTTGTTTCTCTAGTATCAAGGTTTATTGCTAGTCCTTCTGAGCTGCATCTACAAGCAACTAAAAGAATATTGAGATATATAAAAGGTACATTAGATTTTTGAGTCCATTACCAAAAATGTAAGTCTATAAAATTAGTTGGCTTCAGTGACAGTGATTGGGGCAGTAGTATAGATGACATGAAATCTACATCAGGGAATTGTTTTAGTCTAGGATCAGGACTAATTACATGGAGTTCCAAGAAACAAACTGTTGTAGCATTGTCATCAATTGAGGCTGAGTATATAGCCATCACACATGCTAGTACTCAAGCCCTATGGTTGAGAAAATTTCTTGAAGAGATTGGAGAAATTCAAAGTGGTCCAACTCGACTGTATTGTGATAACATAAGTGTCATTCAGTTGGCATACAATCCAGTCCACCATAGCAGATCAAAGCATTTTGATATGAAGTATCACTTCATTCTAGATATGGTGGAACATCAAATAGTTGAGCTTCAACATTGTAACACTTTGGATAATATTGCAGACATCTTCACCAAAGGTGTAGCTAAAGCTCAATATATAAATTTGAGAGACTGTATAGTCAGTCCTATCAACTTTAAGGGGGAGAATGTTGGAAATAAAGCTAGTAAAAAGACCAAAAAGGAGTAAAAATTTGTTTCAACTATAAGCCTTGGATCTTACCCCTTTTACGTCCTTGGACGACAATTGACTAGACAGGTAAGTTTGGCTTGGACGGCAGCTGACTGGGCAGGATTGGACGACAAGGGCATCAAGGCGAACCAACTCAATTTCCTTTTTCCCTTTCCTACCTATTTCTTCTATTTCCCTAACTTCCCTATATTCCCTAAGTTCGGTTAATACTACAAGTAAATATTCCAATGTAACTAAGATTTTTGAGGGTTGAATATAATATTTATCTAATTTTCGCTCCTAACTTCTCTCAAATCACATAGGTAGCAAATCCACCTCCCAGAAGAAGAAGTGATCAAAAATGATTTTCTCAATTTTGATAGTTTTGGCATAGGTAACAATTTTCTCAAGTTTTGTAAATCGTACAGGTAGGAGCAAACCGTACAATAAAGGACAAAACCATACAACTGGAATGACAAATCGTACAAGGTGCACTGAAATGCATCCAAATGCAAGGGAAATGTAATTTCAAGGTGAAATGGCGCATAGATTTGCTAATTAAGGTGTTAGACTTAGTAAAAGGTCAAATTAATGAATTCAGTTGTACATGGGAAGTTGTAAGTGACGAATTGTCTCAGGAACCGCTTTGGAACGGCTTGGGCAACATTATATAAGACCCCATTTTCAAAATTGTAGGTCTGCTTGCTAGGAGGTAGAATAGATTACTTGCTGGTTGGAATAGCTAACATATATTTGAGTTATTACAAGAGATTGATAGAATAACCTTGTTGTAATGACACTTATGCTATAATGGAATTGAACTGTGTCATTACACATAGTGTACGATCCTGGCAATGATGATTGATGATATATATTGGAATCTGGATGTATGTGTGTTTTTTGTTTATTGTTTAACTTAGTTTTATGCATTGTTGCAACTTGTTGATTGAATTTGACACTAGTGGAAGGTGAGGAAGGATCTGGAAGAATAAATGCATCTTGGAAGATGTCTTGGACTGTGTTGTACAATTTTTGGCCGTAATTAGTTGTTAGAAATCTCTCCCAAGCCTGATTCAGATGAATTGCATGTTATGGAGAATGGATTGACTGGCATATTAAAGCATTACCAAACTGAGTAGAGAGATATTGAGGTATTAGAGCAACTAATTTAACCCTTGGATGTACCTTCATTTCATACATATCGTACACCAAAAACTATACAAATCGTACAGAGAAAACTTACCCTATTTGGTAAATTGCACCATAGAGATCGACTTACCCGATTTGGCAGTTTGAGGACATCGACTTGAATAGTTACAAAACTATGTACGACAGCTTCCAAAACTGATTCTGTTAGTTTTTATGATTGTAAGATCGTACAATATAGGTCACTGTATGATTTTGTATCATACAATGTGTGTAATTGATAATCATACAAGCTGATCATTGAGTGTCAACTGATAGTTGTGAGGACTGTATGGCTGTACGACTTGGCAACCAAGTTGGGATTGATATTTTGATTATCCTCGATGGGAATACTCCATCCCTATGCTACACCCTTGGGCAAAGGTGCACGAGGCATGACATCATATCCCATCTTATCTGACGCTTGCCAATCTCTGCCTCTGTCATGGGGTGGGCATTTTTTCTTCATCTTTCGTATGCAAACCTTCTCTTGCACCACAACTCATCGCAGTATCATATTTTTCTAAAAAAAATAGTCACAAGTGGCAGGGATGTGACATACTTCCCCACTAGGAATTAACACAGTCCCTGTGTTAACTAGAAATATGAATGCAGATTTTCACAATATCTGGTCAGATACACATAAGAATATAACATTTGATCATAAACACATGAATATATTTAACAAAATAATATTCATTTCTAGCACATCAAATTCTATTATCGCAAATTTTTATGCCAAATGCAAATAAAATATCATTTCTTATACAAATATAATAATTGTCTTTTGACCATCATTTTTCAAACAAGTAAGGAAATTGGTTCCTCATGGTGGTAACATCCTCCCAGGTGGCATTTTTCTCAGAATAATGGTCCCACTAGATCCTACACTACTCCACAGTCCTTTTCCTTAACTATTTAGTTCTATAGCCTAAAATTTTTACTGGTCGAACCTCAATGAGTTGCGGGTCCGACGTCTACAAATGAGTTATATCAAGAATGTGATATGGGTCAGCTATGTATTTGCGAAGAAGGGATATATGAAAAACACTGTGGATTTTTTATAGGTTCGATGGCAATGCGAACTTGTAGGCAACATGATTGATTCTGGAAATAATTTTCAAAGGACCAACATATCTAGGACTCAATTTGGTGAATTTAATGGAACTCTTGGTTGGCTTGAATCTAATGAAGACTTTCTCACCAATAGTAAATTCTTGGGGTGTTCTCTTAAGGTCAGCATAAATTTTATGACGGTCAAAAACTCCACAAAGTCACTGACAAATCTCTTTGAGTTGAATCTCCATTTGCTTAACAACATCAAAACTGATCACTTCTCGATCGTCCAAGTTATCCTACGTTAATAGTGTTCTGCACCTACGCCCATATAGGGCCTCAAATGGAGCCATGCCCAACATGGTATGATAGCTGTTGTTATAGGTAAATTCCACCAGGAAGAGATAATCTTCCCATTTACTCTGGTGGTCCATACAGTACATGCATAACATATCTTCAAGCACTTTATTGACCCGCTTGGTCTGTCCATCCGTATCAAGATGATAAGCAGTGCTGATATTGATTTTGGTTCCCCAATCTTGGTGCAAAGCCTACCAAAATTGAGAGGTGAATCTCGAATCTCTATCCGAGATAATGATTTTAGGAAAATCATATAGTCTGACAATTTCTCATGCAAATTTTTGTGCTATAGCAGGGGCATCATCTCGTACTTCCTGGTATAAAATGTGCTACTTTGGTTAACTTATCCACCACCACAAATATCACATCATGCTGGAATCTAGTCTTAGGAAGATCCATAATAAAATCCATGGATATCACTTGCCACTTTTGTTTTGGTATTTCAAATAGATGTAAATTTCCACCAGGATGCTGATGTTCTGCTTTGACCTTCTAATATTCAAGACATCTTACAACAATGCACTATATCTTTCTTCATCCCGAGCCAGTAATAATATTTCTTCAAGTTTTCCATCATCTTAATTACCCCTGGATGAGTAGAGTATGGATCATAATGAGCTTCCTGTAGGATAGTTCTTTTAAGTCTTTCGTCATTGGGTACAATTATTCTATCTCAGAAATACACTAGATTCTACTTGATACCATATTCTCGATGCCAATTTGTTTCCCGCTCAACCTTGTTACGACATTGTTTGCAAAACTCATCACTATTTTGCATCTCCATGATTTGTTCTTTCAGCCCATACTGGCATTTTGTAAGAGCTACTATATGCTTTCTCCTACTAAGAGCATCTGCCAATTTGTTTTCTTTCCCTTTGATATATTCAATATGAAAGTCATATTCAACCAAAAACTTCATCCATCTACGTTGTCGAGCGTTTAGCATTGGTTGAGTAAATATATATCTCAAACTTTGATGATCTATTTTAAGTTCGAAGGGTTTCCCTAACAGATAATACCTCCAAATTTTAAGAGCATTGATCAACTTTCGCCAACTCTAAATCATGTGTAGCATAAGTAATCTCATTTTTCTTGAGTTTTCTGGATTCATATGCTATTATAGCCTCTTCTTGCATCAACACACGACATAATCCCTCCAATGAAGCATTAGTGCAAACTGTAAATGATTTGTTTAGGTCAAGTATTTTTAGTATTGGTGTAGTTGTCAATTTTTCCTTAAGGGTTCTGAAGGCTTCTTTACACTGAGTTGTCCATCTAAATGATTTTCCTTTCCTTTGCAGGTTGGTAATGGGAAATGCAACTTTTGAAAACTCCTTAACAAACCATCGATAGTAACCAGTGATTCCCATAAAACTTCTTACTTTTGATACATTGGTTGGAGCTAGCCAATCTTGTTAGTCTCACAATGACACTGAGAGGGGGGTGAATCAGTGTAGCTCTTTTAAACTTAAATCTTCAACACTCAAAGCCAAAACAATGAAAACATAAAACCAAATAAAGCAAGTATAACAAGAGAACATCACACAACACAAGATGTACCGAGGTTCATCGATTTGGCTACATCCTCGAAAATTATTTTTTGGACTCCCATCCAAATCCAGCCTTTGCAAAGCACCAACTTTACAATCAATTTACCAGCACCCACTGGAAGGAGCACCAACCCCTAATTTATCTGCACCAACCCCTCTACCAAGCACCCACTTGATTTTGATATTGATAATAAAATGACATATATTAATGTCTTCACTGAAACCAAAACCCTCTATGGTCTGTAAGCTCAAAATCTAAAACTTTCTATTTCATCCAGTATAACATCCCTCTATCTACATTACTCAGAATTTGAATCTTCTCTTCTCACAAAAAAAAATTCATTGTTCCCTTAGCTCGTTCTGCCAATTGCTAAATGCTTTTTGGGTATTGTGCAACACTTTGTCTGCAAACTCCTCTCAAAATTTCAGCCAAAATAGATATCATATGAGAAAGTTATGCCCAAAATACTGAAGTGACATTTTTCACCACTCTCCAAAAATCACGGATTTTCACTCTTTATTTTTCTCCACACACACTTCTCTCTTCACAAAATAAAGTCCCCCCATTTCAATAAAATCCCTTGTCACTTAAAAAGCACACACTTGCATTTTTTTTCCCTTTTCAATTTTAAAAAATATTTTCTTTAATGAAGCTTCTTAAAACAATATAACTTCCTTTTTTTATTTTGAGAAGGCATTTCGTCAAACATGTCACATGCAAAGAATTGACACCTTACTCGTTCTCTTACTTTGGAGCCATGTGACACCTCAAACCAAAAATTAAAGATGCTTTACTTGATGCCTTGAAGGTGTAACAACACTGAAATCGAAACTCTGGCGACTCTACAAGGTCAAAACGACCAACTAAAGTATTTTGCACAAGTGGAACAAATTGACATAAAAGTGACCTATACCGTTTTTGCAACAATCATAACTCTCACCTCATAACTCTGTTTTATCTGAAATTTTAAACATAGAATATCTGTAATTTTGAATATATCCAGTCCGAATCTCACTGCATAACTCCTTACGGTTTGCTTGTACCACCTCCACGAAAACTGTTGCTGACACACTTTTTCCAAAAAGAGCATTTTTGGGACAGTCTTGCAACGCTTGTAACATTTGCATCGTTTCTCATTTTTGGTTGAAATTTGGCAAACATGTTCTTGAAGATAACAACCACCTCCAGCTTGAATTTCACTATCAAATTATTTTTGGTTTGCTCGCAGTGCTTCTGACAAAACTGCCCTTTTTCGGCCTGTACAACCACTTGCCAAATCATCCGCCAAGATACCGAAAATGTCACCGATCAATCCAAACACTGTGCTGAAACCTCCAACGCTGTTCTGGACTGTATCCTCACATGCTGGCATGTTCCAAACTGATCCATTCTGTCCAACTGCACCTGCAAATTTTTGACAACTTCTTGACGATTTTTTCAACTTTTGCAAATTTGCACGAACAACCTGTAACAACTTCACCTGAACATCAAAAACATCCTCATAAGAATTGAACATCACTGTACATACTTCGAATAACCTTTGAACAACTATCCACTGCATCAACCTGTCCATCTGAGTGTGTTGACAACAATGACAATACTGTCGTTGCACCTTGCTCAACAATCTCCCCCTTTGGAATTGTTGGCAACACATGCACAATTTCCTGTAACTCTTCTCCCCATTTGACAACAAGACCAAAGGGCTATTGTAAACTCCCCTTGAGTCCATGCACAAAATTCTCATGCAAAAATTATTACACTTAGAAAAAATCACAAACATGAGCAAAAAGATAAACAAATACACAAATGCTCCTCCTGAGAATGTGGCCCCAATAGCTAGTCAATTCTTGGGAAGTGTGACCACTCCCAATTTCTTGCGAAGGTACTCAAAGACTTGGGCAATGGTTTGGTGAAGATATCTACTCCTTGCTCTATTGTTGGAAAAAAATCCAACTTAACCTCACCTTTCGCAACTTTCTCCTTCAAAAAATGATACCGGATAGCAATATGTTTTGTGCAAGAATGCATAACCGGATTCTTTGAGATGTTAATGACATTGGTGTTATCGCACTTAACTAAAATCGACTCACTAAAATTAATGCCAAGATCCTTCAGAGTTTGTTTCATCCATAACACCTACGTACAACACGTTGTTGCTGCAATGTATTCTACCTCTACTATGGATAAGGAGACTGGCTCCTATTTCTTACTGTGCCATGCGACCAAACTATCTCCAAGATAGAATGCACCTCCATTGGTACTCTTCCTGTCATCTACACATCCTACCCAATCTGCATCTGAATACTCAATAAGGGTGAAGTCCTTACCTTTCGAATACCATAACCCATACTCCATAGTACCCTTGAGGTACCGAAGAATCCTCTTCATTGCTATCACATGAGTCTCCTTGGGACTAGCCTAAAATCGTGCTACCATGCATACTGCCTATAAAATATCTGGTTTGGTAGCTTTCAAGTATAGTAAACTCCTAATCATAGATCTATACATAGTTTGATCAACATGTGGAGATTTGTCATCCTTGCTCAACTTGCAACCTGTCGTCATGGGAGTGCTAACTGGCTTACAATCCTCCATTGTGAAATTTTTCAGCATCTCTTTCACATATTTAATTTGAGAAATATGCCCTTCTCCTTTTGATTAACTTGCAATCCAAGGAAATACGAAAGTTCACCAATCATTGACATTTCAAATTCTTTCTGCATCTTATTTGCTAAATCTTTACACAACTCATCTTTGTTGTTGCCAAATATGATATGATCTATGTATACAACAAGAACAATATGATGACCATTTTTTTTTTGACATACAAATTACTATCCACCATACTTTTCTTGAACCCTTATTGAGTAAAATAATTGTCTAGCCTTGCATACCATACTCGGGGTGCCTGTTTTAAGCCATATAACGCTTTCTTCAACTTGCAAACCAAGTCGGGATCATCACCAAGCTGGAAACCATCTGGTTGCTCAATATAAACCTCTTCTTCAAGTTTTCCATTCAAAAATGCTAATTTCACATACATTTGATAAACTTTGAAATTCTTGTAAACTGCTAAAGCCAGAAACATTCTAATTTCCTCTAGTCTGGCCATAGGTGCAAAGATTTCCTCAAAGTCAATACCTTCAACTTGTGCATAGCCTTTGCATACCAATCTTGCTTTGTTCCTGACTACCTGTCCGTCTTCATTCAATTTGTTTCGAAAGATCCATTTAGTACCGATTACATTTTTATTTGCGGGTCTTGGTACTAACTCCCAAGTCTTATTTTTCTTGATCTGATCTAATTCTTCATTTATTACCTTTACCCAAATTTCATCTTTGCTTGCGTCGGCAACATTTTTGGGCTCAATGTTGGATAATAAAGAGTAGTTACTTACTAATCTTCTTCTTGTCCGAACACCAACTGTGGGGTCTCCAATTATTTGCTCTCTAGGATGATCTTTCTGCTAGTTGCCTGTTTTGAATTTCTTGTTTTCTTCCACTTTGAATCACTGTTTGAATCCTCTGAGTCAATTTTTGGTTTCTTTTTCGTTTCCTTTTCCTCATCTCCTTCAATTACCTCTTCATAAATTGGGTATTTCTCTTCATAGCTAATTACTTGTTCCCTTCTTTCATCAACTTTAACATCGGCACTATCCACAATTTTCCTTAGCCTCTTGTTGTAGCATTTGTAAGCTTTGTTTTTTGACGAATAGCCAAGAAAAATACCTTCATCTGCTCTATCTTCAAACTTACCAAGGTTTTCTTTAGTTCTTTTGATGTAACACTTCTTTGCCAAAAAATTTAAAGTATCTTGTTGTTTCCTTTTTACCGAACCATAACTCATAAGGAGTTTTGCTTTCATGCGTCCTCAACATACACCTATTTTGGATGTATAACGCGGTATGGATTGCCTCTTTCCAAAAAAAATTTGCTACTTTGCTCTCAGTCAACATAGTCTGTGTCATTTCCTGCACTGTCTTGTTCTTTCTTTCTACCACCACATTCTGTTGAGGTATCCTGGATGCTAAAAATTGTCTCCTAATGCCATATTTTTCACAATACTCTGTGAAATCCTCTGAAATAAACTCTCCTCCTCTGTTTGACCTTAAACATTTAATCTTTTTTCCTGTTTGATTCTCAACTTGGTTTTTGAAAACCTTTAACATCTTAAAAGCTTCTGATTTATGCTTCAAAAATAGTACCCATGTCATCCTGAAATAGTCATCTATACACAACATGAAATATTTGTCATCGTTTATGCTTTGCATTCTCATGGGTCAACATAAATCAGTATGTACTAGTTCCAAAGGTTTTCTTGTGTAGTACTCTTTTGTTTTAAATGAGAATCTAGTTTGATTTCCCTTTTGACATGAAGCACAAATGCTATTTGATGGTTTGCCAATGGTGGGAATATCTCTCACTGTTTTCTTTGAGCTAATTTTTACTAGATTGTCAAAACTGATATGACCGAGCCTCTTGTGACACAACCAATTCTCTTCTTCCTATCTAATCAAGCAAGCTCCTTTTGAAGTATTTGAGAGGGTGTACAGGTTGCCAGATTTCCTTGATCCAGTTGCTATCAACTTCTCATTGTTTGCCTTTCTGACTTCACAACTTTGCTTCTTAAAGATCACTTCATGACCTCTATCACAAATCTGACTTACGCTCAACAAGTTATGCTTCAGACCAACCACAAACAAGACTTCTTTTGACCTTATTTTTCCATCACTAATCTTAACTGAACCTCTGCCAACTATCTTAGCTCCATCATTATTTCCAAAATTTATTGAACCACCTTCATATTGCTGCAACTTCTCAAATTTTTGTTTGTCACCTGTTATATGACTGGAGCATCCACTATCAAGTATCCATGGTGCGGATTTATTCTATGCTTTAAATTTTGCCTGTACAATCAAGGATTCCTTTTCTTCCTTAGGTCGCTCTTTTTCTTTCCACTCAGGTTTGATTACAATTTTGGGCTCTTGTTTTGGATTTTCTTTTTCAATAGCTTGTGCATGTTTTTGGAGAAATTTTCTATTTTGTCTATTCCATTTGGCTGAAATTTTCTCCCCTGAAATTGATTTTATGCAAATGTACTTCGACAATTTTTTGCAATATGCCCAAAATTATGACAGTTATAACATTCTACTGCATAATCCATCAAAGGTGAAAAAGCATTTCTATTGGTAAAATTCCTTGGTCCTACATTATACTTGCAATCCGAGATCTTATGTCCATAACCATTGCATTTAAAATAGTAACCGAGAAAAGAGATGATTGAACCTGGGTGGTGGTCTTTGCCATGTTGTCGTAGGAGCCATAAATCTTCTTCTTCTTTGATGTGTGACATTGGTGAAGCCATCATTGTCAATTCTCCTTTCATGCCTTGCATTATTGCTTTCCTTTGCATGATTCATTTTTGCTTGATCAACCTATTTATTCTCTTCATTCTTTGTGGATTTTTTATTTATGGCCTTTGATCCATTTGACAATTCTCCTTCATCAAAACCCAAACCAAATTTAATGTCTGTAGTCTTTTGGTTATTTGTGATATTATCCAGCTTCATAGAACTTTCTTCACGTTTGTGATAACAACTAATTTTATGATTCATCTCTTCTAGCTGCATTCTTAAACCAACAATATCTTCTTCTAGCTTGCTACAATAATATATTTTCATGGTTATTTGCACTTTGAGATCTTTGGAGATTTTCTTGGATTCTTCTATCTGTACTTTCAAATTTTTTATGATTTCATTTGCATCCTCAAGCTTTCTTGAAATTTTCTTATTCTTTTTTCTTTTTATCTTCAATTCATCTAGAGTTGCAATTATTTCCTCTTCCAAATTCACTTCTGCATCAATTTCTTCTTCATCACATTCCTGTTCTTTTTTTGGTTTTTCTTCTTTGAGTGCCATGAAAAGAGCTTCACCTGTTTCCTTTTCAGAATCCTCACTAGAGCTATCTTCGGATGAACTGACATTCTTGGAGATGAAACTTTTCTTCTTGAATTTGCCTTTTCTAAAATTTATTTTTTCTTCCAGTCACTTCTTTCTTCGTGCGATCCTTCATCACTTCTGTTCTTCTCATTAAGTGGACATTTAGCTGCAAAATGCCCAACACCTCCACAGTTGAAACATTTAAATGGTAACTTTCCCTTGTATTTTCCTTTTCCCCTTTTTAGTTTTCAAACAAAGTTTGTTTTCATTTCATCTGATGTCTCCTCTTCCTCGGATTCTTGTTTTGCTTTCATATTTTTATGGGCTTTAAAAGCAGCTTCTCTGTCTGTGGGTTTAGATTTTCCTATTCTCATCTCATATGTAGTCAAATAACCATGCATCTCATCCATACTAAAAGAATTTAGATATTTAGCTTCTTCTATAACTGAAACTTTAGAATCAAATATTTGGGGAAAGGATCTTAATACCTTTTTCACGATGATAGAATATTTGATTTCCTCGTCGAGTCCTCTAATAACATTAATGACTTTATTAACTCTCAACATATATGCCTCTATATTTTCATCGTCATTCATCTTTAATACTTCGAACTGAGCTCGATGTGTTTGTAACTTGGCCTCTTTGATCTTAACGTCTCCTTCATGAATGCTCCTTAGTTTGTCCCATATTTCCTTTGTCATTTTACAACCCATAATATTTACCAGTTCGTTGTCCACTAATCCACACATGATAGCATTCTTTGCTTTTGAGTCACTCTCAAACAGTTTCTTACCGACAACATCGGTTGGAGAAGTGGTGGGTATTGTGTATCCACTATCTCCTAAATCCCAAATGTCGTATCCCAAAGCACAAAGATATGTATGCATCTTGAGTCTCCAAAATGCGTAATTAGTTCCATCAAACAATGGTGCTTTGTTTGATGAGAAGCCTTCACCACCTGTCATTGTGTCACTTCCAAGATCACCCTAGCCGGTTAAGCTTTTTTGGGAACCTCGCTCTGATACCAATTGTTAGTCTCACAATGACACTGAGAGGGGGGGTGAATCAGTGTAGCTCTTTTATACATAAATCTTCAACACTTAAAGCCAAAACAATGCAAACATGAAACCAAATAAAGCAAGTATAACAAGAGAACATCACACAACAAAAGAAGTACCGAGGTTCACCGATTTTGCTACATCCCAAAAAATGACTGTTTGGACTCCCATCCAAAACCAGCCTTTGCAAAGCACCAAATTTACAATCAATTTACCAGCACCCATTGGAAGGAGCACCAACCCCTGATTTATCTGCACCAAAAAAAAGGAGCACCAACCCCTCTACCAAGCACCCACTTGATTTTGATATTGATAATAAAATGACATATATAAATGTCTTCACTGAAACTAGAACCCTCTATGGTCTGTAAGCTCAAAATATAAAACTTTCTATTTCATCCAGTATAACATCCCTCTCTCTACATTACTTAGAATTTGAATCTTCTCTTCTCACAAAAAAAAACTGATTTTTCTCTTAGATCATTCTGCCAATTGCTAAACGCTTTCTGGGTATTGTGCAACACTTTGTCTGTGAACTCCTCTCAAAATTTCAGCCAAAATGGATATCATATGAGAAATTTATGCCAAAAATACTGAAGTGACATTTTTCACCACTCTCCAAAAATCACGGATTTTCACTCTTTATTTTTCTCCACACACACTTCTCTCTTCACAAAATAAAGTCCCCCCATTTCAATAAAATCCCTTGTCACTTAAAAAAAACACACTTGCATTATTTTTCCATTTTCAATAAATTTTTTTTCTTTAATGAAGCTTCTTAAAACAATATAACTTCCATTTTTATTTTGAGAAGGCATTTCGTCAAACACGTCACATGCAAATAATTGACACCTTACTCGTTCTCTTACTTCAGATCCACGTTACACCTCAAACCAAAAACAAAAGATGCTCTATTTGATGCCTTGAAGGTGTAACAACACTGAAACCGAAACTCTGGCGACTTTGCAAAGTCAAAATGGCCAACTAAAGGATTTTGCACAAGTGGAACAAATTGACATAAAAGTGACCTGTACCGTTTTTACAACAATCATAACTCTCACCTCGTAACTCTGTTTTATCTAAAATTTGAAACGTAGAATATTTATAATTATTTTTACATCCAATCTAAATCTCACTACATAACTCCTTACGGTTCGCCTATACCACCTCCACGAAAATTGCTACTGACACACTTTTTCCAAAAAGAGCATTTTTGTGATATTCTTGCAACGCTTGTAACATTTGCATCGTTTCTTTGTTTTGGTGGAAATTTGGAACACATGTTCTTGAATATAATTACCATCTCTAGTTTGAATTTTGTTATCAAAATCTTCTTGGTTTTCTCGCAGTGCTTCTGACAAAACTGCCCTTTTTTGGCCTGTACAACCACTTGCCAAATCATCCGCCAAGATATTGAAAACGTCATCGATCAATCCAAACACTGTGATGACACCTCAAAAACTTTTTTGGACTATTTCCTGACATGCTGGCATGTTCCAAACTGATCCATCCTATCCAACTGCGTCTGTGATGACTTTTACAAATTTTTGACAACTTCTTGACGATTTTTTCAACTTTTGCAAATTTGCATGAACAACTTGTAACAACTTCACCCGAACATCAAAAACACCCTCATAAGCATTGAAAATAACTATAAATACTCTAAAAAACCTTCGAAAAACTATCCATTGCATCAACCTGTCCATCTGAGTGTGTTGACAATAATGGCAATACTGTCGCTGCACCTTGCTCAACAAATCTATTATAGCCTCAATATTTTTAGGATCTACTTCTATTCCTTTGGCCGAGACAATGTGCCCTAAGTATTGAACTTGTGATGTGTAGAACTCACATTTGGATAACTTGCCATATAATTGGTTTTTCGAAGAACTTCTAACACTATCCTCATGTGTTCATCATGTTCTTCTTTGTTCCGGGAGTAAATCAAAATATCATCCAAAAATATTACCACAAATCAGTCTAACTATTCCTAGAACATGATGTTCATAAAATGCATAAATGCAGTTGGCGCATTGGTTAAACCAAATGGTAAGACTATGAAATCATAATGACCATATTGAGTTCGAAAGGCAGTATTATAAGTATCTTGTTCCTGAATTCTTAATTGATGGTATCCCGACCTAAGGTCAATCTTAGAAAAGATTGCAGCTCCCTTTAGCTGATCAAATAGCTCATCAATTCTAGGCAAGGGATACTTATTCTTGACAGTCATCTTATTAAGCATCCTATAGTCGATGCATAATCTCAGGGAACCATCCTTTTTATTGACAAATAAGACTGGTGCTCCCCATGGTGACACACTGGGTTTAATGTGCCCCTTTTCCAATAAATCTTGAAGTTGAGTTTTAAGTTCCTACAACTCAAGTGGTGTCATACGATAAGGGGTTCGGACTACTGGAGTTGCTCTCGGCATAAGCTCAATTGAAAAATCAAACTCCCTTTTTGGAGGTAGTCCAAGCAAGTCTTCAAGAAAGACATCCCTAAACCCATTTAACACTGGGTATTGTTGAAATAATGTGGAACTCGAGTCATTTTTCTCCTTTTTGTTCATTTTAACCACATACAGTTTGCATCCTTTCCTCATAGCTCTTTTAACCTGCATGGTGGTCATAAATTGGGGCTCAAGAGATGTTCGATTGCAGTGGATGATGAGATTTACAGAAACTTATTCCAGAAATAATGCAGAAATAAAAAATTTAGAAGAAATGACAACACACAATGCACATATGACACACAAGATTTATCCCAGTTCACCCAATATGGGCTACATATAGCAAAACAAGAGCCACACCTCCTTGATATTATTATTCACTTTCTTGCCCAAAATTGGGACATTACAATAAAATATAAAGGACTCTTACAACCCTAAACCACTATGTGGTATTAGAATACAATGGGCACAACACCATGGGCTAAACCACCCACATCACCAACCACACACCAACCATGGGAATCCCAAAAATCAATTTGAAAAAGGGAAAAAAATTGTTGGTGCTTCGCTCTGGACGTACGCCTCTGATGTAGCCGGGGGGACTACTGCCCCTCGGATGCCCCCGACACCCCCCTTCGAGGAGCTCCGCTCCTCTTACCCTTTCGTACCTATCGAATAGTACTTCCTTAGCAAAATATGAGACACATCCAATAGTGGATATGGATTCGCCGATTAGTGTCATCTGTATAATCCAACCATCTTTCCTCAAAGTTCAGCAAGGCCTTATGAGCTTTTAGCCAATCTACTCCTAAGACTATATCAAATGCATGCAAAGGTGTCAGTTGATTTTTCCCTGAGGTATCTCTATTTGTGGGTCAAATAGACACTGGTCGACTAAGTAAGTTTATCCTGTGCCATACTCGACATGCCACCCTTTTGCCATAATCCTAGGTTTAACAGATATCTCCTTCAAAATACTATTTGAAATGAAACTATCTGTAGCACCACTATCAATTAAAATATTTACATCTCTTTTGCCCAATTTTCCTTTAATAAAAAATGGAGTAGGTTACCCTAAAAGGTTAGGGTTACTTGTGGTAGCAAAAATTATGTGCGGTTCTTTCTTAGTGGGATTCCTACAATCTGCTCTATTTGGGCATTTCTTGGAAAAGTGGTCTAGTGCCCCACATGCAAAACATGCATTAGGTCCATCATTCTTTTTCTTATCATTTTCCTTGTTCTGATTGCCATTTTTGCCCTATTCTCTATTATTGTTTTTCATCTCTTGAAAATTCCTTTAGTATGTCTTCCCTCTATGCCCTTGGTATTTACCCTTGTTCCTATTGTCATTTTTGTTATGTCCTCTATATTTGAATCTCCTGTATAGTTCTTTACCTCTGCTCTAGATACCTTTTCTTCCTTGAGTTATCTTTTTCAACTTGTTGATAGTAGGATTTTACCTCTTTTTGACTTGATTCCTCATATTAGACAACATCATATGCAACTGATAGTTTTTGGGGTACTTTTCTACCCATGGGTTGACTATACTTCAAGTGTAGTCCCATAAAAAAATTATGTGCTTTGAAATTCTCTTGCCCATCAAATTATGGGGTATACTTAAGAAGCTGCACAAATATCTGGTAATACTCAATTACGGTCATATTGCCTTGTCATAGATTGGTGAAATCTCCATGTTTCTCAATATAGAATTGTTCAGTAAGAAAGAAGTTTTTGAATTCTATTACGAATTCTTCCCAGGGTATATCCGATGCTTATTTCTGAGTAATTTTCTTGTACATGGTCCACCAATCTCTTGCAGCACCCTCTAAATGTGCTACTGACCAAGTAGTTTTTGATTCGGAGAAGAGGGGTTGAATTTCAAAATACCCTTTGGCTTCTCTTAGCCAATTAATGGTGGTTTCGCTATCTCCACTTCCATCAAATTTAGAGATATCCAACTTCTTTATCTCCTTTTGCAATTCCTCACCTACCTTTTTCCTCAAGGAGCCTTCTAGAAATTCACTTATATTTCCAATTTCCTTCTTCTGAGTTAAGTTTTCAATAACCTTCTGTTGTTGGGTGATTAGTTTTTGTTGTTGGGCCATCTATGTCTGTTGCTGATCCATATGCTCACTCATTTTAGCTTTCTAGATCTCCATTTGCTCACATTGTTGGTTCAGCTAATCTTGCATGAACTAAATCAAACGAGCCATGTTCTCATCATTATGGGTAGCTTTCGTGGCTATAGGCTCCTTTTCTTTTCTTACCACCTGTCGTAGTATTTCAACAACTTGCATCCTTTCAGACTCCTTCACGAGTCGTCTTGGCCCCTTGGGACCTCTGCAATCTCTTCTTGTAGATTTACACTAGTCTTTCATGAGGTACTTGCCATATCTAGTATTAAAGAATTTTCTATCAGAATAGCTATGTTAGCTAGGGTTTCACAAACATAGGTTCTAATAGCAACTGTCACAACCCAAAATCGCTCATCAAACATTTTGCTTTGAGCATTCATATCATTACACAATTTTACCATTTAACCCAACTTGATGTTAGGTTAGGCATAATTTTTCCACACTTCAAGACTAGTTACCACTGCAGCTGGTGTCTTAAGTTCTCGAGACTGGCCAACTTCCCGTATGAATTTGCCTTTTGGATCTTAACTCATTTCTCAAGTTTTTTTGTATCTTGGCGAGGGGTTATCCTTTCAGGGTCCTTAATTCCTAAAAGGGGACGATGTATTCCCCTGTCCAAAGCTCGAGGATTCACAATCCTTATTTACGTTGGTCCCCTGACCCATTTGCTTTAGAACCAGCGTTATTATGTCAGTGCTAGTCATTGACCCTCTGCTAAGGTTTGATTAGAGTTCGCCATCACATGGCTCATGGACTAGGTTATCAAGATCCATCTTTGGTTGACGATAATGTTGCCCATACCATCTACCACTGGATCATCCAACCGCATGATTAGCTCTCTAATCATGCCCTACGTTGGCTACTCCTCAACTGGAGTAGATTAATGAGCACCATCACTAACCGACTGCCTTCCTAGAGTGACGTCTCATACCGCCGCTCTTAACTCTCAACAACTTGGACCACTGCCCCTAATGGTTGGAGAAACGAATATCATAGTCTTACATAAGTCTCCCCTATGGCTTAATGTGGTTGGGTGGGTACTGTCCTTCCTCGACAAGCCCCGATGTTCTGAGTGCAAAATATTTTCCGTACCCTTCTCAATTTCTAGATAAGTTCTCAAAATTTTAAAATAAGGCATTTAGTAACCATACTAATATAAACATCTAAGTAAGAGAATCATTTACTTTACAACTAAATTAATTATAATAATACTTCAAAGTAGCGCTAAGCTATTTGTCTTTTAACCAACTATATACTAACATGTAATTGCATACTATCATGTAATCTATTCCTCAAATCTTTCTTTTAAAGTAATATGTCTTAAAGTTCTTCACGTTTTATATGTATAAAGCATGATTAACTCTTTCTTTTGACCTAGAGAAAGGAACCCTTATTTACATACGACAAAGCTTCTGAAATATTAATTAAGAAGATCTATACATTAAAGCTTTATTAGATTTCATTATGGCATTTCGAGAGCTCATGATTGTATAATGTATTGTATGTTTTTTTTTTTTATATCATTGAAAATTTGGGTTTTACTTTAGAATCATATATGACAGAAAAAAAAATATTTAAAGAATATCTTTTATAGCTATAGAAACCTTCCCATGTAAAAACAACTTCATCTACGAATATATTGAGCCTACTAAAGAACCAAATTAGATTTAAATTTATACCTTGCTAACATTAAAATGTGACCATTTATTAATTTCAGGCTAAGTTCTTTGGCCCTTAAATTATATATTACAACAAGCCACTTTGTTAATACGAAATATTTCTGGAGAATTAAGGAAATTTTTTGAACTCGAGCATCTGTTTTCAGTCACCAAATAGCATCATGTGCATTTCTAAATAAAACAAATTTTCCTTTCTCTACGGTTAAGAAAAACAGTAAACATCCTTCAAGGTTCTTGAATGTACTGTATGATCCCTAATTTAATTTTCTTTTAGTTTATTTCATTCACCTCATCTGATTTCATGGTAGCATATGCTAACCTTGATGCATTAAGTATAATACGAGGCAAAATATATGTTTCATGATGTGGCTAATGTGTTCTAGCTAGCAAGGAATTACCCAAACTATCTTCTACAACTTGCTTTCGTTTCACGCTACGATATTTACCATTCCATCTAAATATCAATTTGGTTTAACAAGCCCAGGTTTCTATTTTAACATAATGCATATAACAAGGCCATAATTTCAATTCATATTTTGTATATTTTAGTTTTCACATGAGACTATAAAAACATAGCTTGCTATACATTGTTCCAGCAGCATAAGCTTCTAGTTAATTTGAAAAAAAATTAAAAAAATATTTTCTTTTCTACATCTTTTTATTTTGGCATACACAACCATTGAAGGGTCTGCAATTACTGCTTAAAGAAGACACAAGTTTTTTTTTGTTTTGAAAACGAAACACCTTCATCATTCCCAGGGTGGCTTCTCAGCACCGCCAAGAGTTCTACTACGGTAGCAGCGTAGCCATTTCCTAGTACCACTCGACAACGTTCTTTCTTGGTCCTCGTCCACTTGGATACAGGGTAGAGAGGATTGGAAAGTGTGTGAATTTAAGGAATCAACTTGACCCTTTACTTAAACTAAATGCACTCAACACGCAATCATTCAGAGATGGCATGCCATTATTCTCACACACCAACAAAACTTGATAAACAACAATACCTATCTAATGCTACTATGCAGGATTGCAGCCAAAACATTTTTTTTTTGTAAACATGAAGCTACTACAAAGGAAAAAAATAGCAATTCATTTCAAATATGACATTGTTTTCTAATGTTCAACTTTCCCATTATAATGCAGTAATAGAATTTTTATAGCATACAAAGTTATAACGCTGTAACAAAATTTTTATAGCATACAATGTCAGAAAATAAATGAATAATTTGACCTGTTCACATTGCGGCGATCGAAGCTCGACAAATTCCAAAATCATGCAACAGAAATGATACAACTACATAGAACCAAAGATCGTGTCCTTCTCGTTTCAATTTTTTATAGAAGAATTCTCGTAATGGAAGTGTGACACATTTCAATTCTCTTGCTAGATACTGCCTTCCAATCATCGCCATGTGGAAAATACTTCCAACATCCGTGTGGAGAGAAAAGCAATTATTCTTTATTTATTTTAATATTAAATGATCTTATTCCTTTATGATTTGGTTCTATCATTCCATCCGCCTTTAATAATGTTATTTGGTGTGTTCCTATCATAGCTTACTATATTCTTTTATGTATAACAATTTAGGCTTATTTTATGGAACATGCACTTGTATAACTTTAAATTCGAATTATTATTTTTTAATGTGAGAACAAGAATATGTATGCATCACCTAAATATAATATATACATACATTATGCTATTAATCTCAATTTTATATTATTATTATTACTATTGTATTATATATATATATATATTATTCATTCATTTTTTTAAATTCCTATGTATTGTTATATTTTGATTTATTTATTTTTGAACAACAACACATAAAGTTATAACAAGCATCATGCAGGTAATGCATTGGCAGTCACACACAATATGCATTTATACGAGTGCAATCAATGCAATAGCAAACAAAATGATCTTTATATGCAAAATCCTATGGAGGGCTTCCATGTACCCTTAGGCCAAGGTGCACGAGGTACGACATCATATCCCACCTTACTTGATGTTTTCCAGTCTCTACCTCTGTCAGGGGTGGGTATTTTTTCTTCATCTTTCACATGCAAACCTACTCCTGCACCACAAAACTCATCGAAGTATCATATTTTTCTAAATAAAATAGTCACAAGTGGTAGGGATGTGACAGTGCCATTATCTGGTAGGAAGACCTTTTGAGCTAAAATTAGATCTTCAAATTCTAAGGTACATATTTACCCAACCAATACTCAATACAAGACAGAGAAGGTGGATCGAGTTCCTCATTGAGTATAAATTTGAAATTGAGTACATAAAAGAGAAAGATAATAAGGTTGCAGATGACTTGAGTAGAAGGAGACACATAGTAGCCATAACCAAGAGTCATGTAAAGCTCATGGACCAAGTAAGGTAGAAGCAATATTAGGATGAATATTGTCAAGAAATTCAAGCTAGAATAGACAAGGATCCTGAGGCCGATAAGGAGTTTGGGTTGATATATAACCTTTTGTGTTACAAAGGAAGAATCATCATACCAAAATTAGGGGATTCAAGGAAGCTATTAATGTAGGAATCCCATAGATATCCTTATTCTAGGTAGGAATGAAGAGGGATATTACAGATTTTGTAGCGCGATGCATTGAATGTCAAAAGGTTAAAGAAGAACGCAAACATCCCACAAGATATTTGTACCCACATAATATACCTACACAAAAATGGTAGGTCATATCAATGGACTTTATAGTAGGTATACCAAAAACTAGGTACCATCACGATGCAATCTTTGTAGAAGTCAAAAAATTGACCAAGGTTGCACACTTTATACCTGGGAGCACCAAGGGCGATGCTCAAGTGGTGACTAATTGATTTTTCAAGGAAGTATTCTAATTGCATGGATTTTTGGAAGTAATTATATCGGATAGGGATTCCAAGTTCACTTTCAAATTTTGGAGAGCCCTTCACCAGGAAATAGGTACAAAGTTGCATATGAGTTCAGTGTACCACCCTAAAACAGACGGTCAGGTGGAGCAGGTAAATCAAGTACTAGAAGATATGATCCACATGTATTGTATGGATCACAAATCTCGCTAGGAAGACTATCTATCATTGGTAGAATTTACCTATAATAATGGGTATCACTCTTCTTTGTGAATGGTACCTTTCGATGCCTTGTATGGGTGAAAGTGTAGAACACCCCTATCGTGGGACAACCTAGAGGATAGAACTATGATTGGATCGAAAATGATCAAAGAAATGGAAGAGCAAATAAAGGTAATCAAGCAAAGACTCAAGAAAGTTGTTGATAGGCAGAAGAGTTATGTTGATCTAAAGAGAACTCCAAGAGAGTACTCGATGGAAGATAAAGTGTTCCTAAGGGTCAAACCAATGAAAAGTGTGATCAAGTCCACAAAAATAGATCCACATTTTGTGAGACCCTTTGAGATCACTGAGAAGATTCGATTGTAAACCGACTTGCCTTACCTTCTAATCTGTCAAAAAAATCCATCACACCTTCCACATATCTTTGCTTAGAAAGTATATTGCTGGCCCTGACCATGTGTGGGATGTTTCTAATTTATAGATGGTAAACCTAAAGGTAATTTAAGTGATGCCAGTAAGGATTCTTGAATTTTGCTCTAAGGCTATGCGAAATTGGACCCTTGAGCAATGAAAGCTCCAGTGGGAATGTTTCTCTAAAAGAATGTCACTTAGGAGAAAGTGATGGATATGCAAAAACATTTTCCTTTTTTGTTTGATGAACTCTAAAGAAAGTTTTTTTATAATGATTTGTTTTTTATTGTGTTTACCTATGTAAAACTAAAAAAAACATTGGGGACGGTGTTAGTCCTAGTGGGGGAGGATGTCATGACCCTCCCAGATGGACCTTGGAATACGAAAAAAAAATGTATAATTGATGATGCTTTAATACTCAATTTTGTGTAAGTAAGCAACTATGCAATATTATTAGATATTGAAGAGTATGATACTACTAACAAATTATCAATGTGTAGGATCAGGTGCACTCGTAAGTGGAATAAGTTGAGTCATCCATCGAAGACAAGGGTACTTGAGGTTGGGGAAATGATGACAAGGCAACTCAAAGGTAACACATATAGATACCTTCATATAGGTATGCATTCGGTTAGGGATAATCATCAATAGCTAGTCACCTTGAACCCTAGACTGATGGCCTAGTGGCTATCATAAGTTCTAGAGGCTGAGACAGGTGACTAGATTGATGGAAAGACTTCATTTTTGTTTGTTGCACATGCATGATTATCTTTTACTTCAACACTATTTGCCTTAATAATATGTGAGCTATGAATGAATGGGTTGTCTTCATAACTCCTTGTAAGTTTGGTAAATAATATATAAAAAAAGAAGGGATATCATTTTTAAATAAATAGTTGATTTATTTAATTAGTAAAACCTATCATTTTTAAATAAATAGTTGATTTATTTAATTAGTAAAACCTATCATTTTTAAATAAATAGTTGATTTATTTAATTAGTAAAAGATATCATTTTTAAATAAATAGTTGATTTATTTAATTAGTAAAAGATATCATTTTTAAATAAATAGTTGATTTATTTAATTAGCAAAAATATATCATTTCAAATAAATAAGTGATTTATTGAAATAATAAAGAAAAAAATATTCTTAAATGAATAGTCAATCTAAATGGAATGGTAAAAGATTATTATTCTAAATAAATAATTATTATTTTAAATAAATAGTTATTATTTTAAACAAATAGTTATTATTTTAATTAAATAGTTAATTTATTTAAAGTAGTAAAGAGATCTCATTTTAAACAAATGAGTGATTTATATTATTATTATTATTTTTAAAGCGAAAAACACCTTGCGGGGCTTCCTTGGTCTGAGAGACCACGAACAGGGGTTCTACACCGTCAAAGTCACCGGAGTCACACCCGACCCTGCCTGCACCAACATTATCAATTAGATTTTGGATACCCAATTCAACTTTTTGGTAGGGTGGAGATTTGAACCTGGGACCTCTCTTGGAGGATTGCCTTCTCCTCTCCAACTCACCTACAACACCTGGGTGAGTGATTTATATTATGGTTATAAAAGCTTTCATCTTAAATAAAATATGAAACTTTGGTTGTTTATACTAAGAAATAGAAGAACCCTATTAAAGTGAATGGCTATAGATTGTAATTAAGTCGAATTGATGTAGAGCATGCTTAATCCGAATAGCCAGTCATTTTTGGTTTGAATGTGATAAGACCCCTTTTGAGGATGGGATGGATCACCTTCAGAGATCCAATCGTACCAACTGTGCAAATGAATGTCTCCTTAATGACAAACACCTTGGGCAAAGGGAGGATAGGATGTTCACCCCTACCTCTTGACAGATGTTGATGGAGAATTAATGCAGGTAGGTGGGGGATGGTAGCCAAGGAGAGAGGATGTGATTGGATAGGAGGGAGAGAGGACATAGTTGGAAAGGAGGCTATTGGAGGGGGAGCATGAAGGAAACGAGAGAGTAGCGCAAAGCATGAAAGAAGTGGGTGACGATGTCTTTTGGAACAACCTAGATAGCCAATGACAAAAAAATACCAGGTTGGACTCACGATAGCATTTTATAAATAATAGGTGTATTATGTTTTTCTTTCTCTAGTTTTTAAATGTCATTGGGCTGTGAAATTTTGTTGGTTTATGTTAACTTCTTTAGAAGCTATGGTAGATCCTTCCTTAAAGCTTGCAGTGCTAAGTTTTGAGAGATGAACCTCTGTTTACCACCTGTTAGTAATATGAAACCATGAGGGCCAGTAGCCATGTTTACCCTCCTCGATCGTGCATTAAACATCGCACCTCTACAATTTTGTTAATCACACGTAGTCGGCTGGTCTTTGGTAGCACCCATGTGTGTAGCCTATTGGTTTATAGCAGTGTTGTAGTCCTGGTCTACGGTAGTACCCGTATACGTAGTCGACCAGTTGTGCCATCCCATGCTCACTACCATGACCATTGCTCTAAAGGATGGCTCATGGTGGGTTTAGATAGTGATAATGTTAGGATAACACCAAGGTAGTCATTCGCTTGTTTTAGGGACACCCCTCCTCATTGATGCTTGTACCCATGTTATGTTTGTAGTAGGATCCCAACCACCTTAGGTAGCCGCTTTCAGGTTTGACTACAGAGCATTGTTGGCTATGGCAGAGTTAATCGATGCATCTGTGTTGTGGTTGATGTTGGTATCTAGGATAAATGCCTCCTAAGTATTTCACTTGCATCTGGGTTGTCATGGGGTGAGCCATCTCTATAGTTATTATCACCTCTATGTTGAATACTCCCTTCATGGCATTTTATTCTTCCTCCATTAGAGTCTTGACCGTTGGTCAATCTTCACGTAGGAAGGCAATCAAGCCATGTCTGGTTTGGCAGAACCTTTGTTGTTATTTCATTATATTTAATGGGTAATGAAAGGGTAGAACCTTTGATATTATTTTATTATATTTAATGGGTAATGAAAGGGCATAACCTTTGTTATTATTTATTTAATGGGTAATGAAAGGGCAGAATCTTTGTTGTTATTTCATTATATTTAATGGGTAATGAAGGGAAGAACCATTGATGTTATTTCATTATATTTAATGGTAATATTTAATGGGTAATGAAAGGGCAAAACATTTGTTGTTATTTCATTATATTTAATGGGTAATGAAAGGGCAGAACCCTTGTTATTTCATTATATTTAATGGGTAATTAAAGGGAAGAACCATTAATGTTATTTCATTATATTTAATGGGTAATGAAAGGGAAGGAGGACCTTTGTTGTTATTTCATTATATTTAATGGGTAATGAAAGGGAAGAACCATTGATGTTATTTCATTATATTTAATGGGTAATGAAAGGGAAGAACCTTTGCTATTATTTCATTATTTAAAAGAAAATAGAAATCAGATAATGAATGTGAAATATAGTTTTTTTTGTAACTTTTGGGGATGGAACTTGAATTTATGAAATGAAGAAAAATGTTTATTTGAATATTAAAGTAGTTGGCTTTAATTGGATAATGAATGTGAAATATGGTTTGTTTTGTAAATTAAGGGTATGGGACTTTAATTTATGAAATGAAGAAAAAAGTTTATTTGAATATTAAAGTAGTTGGCTTTAATTGGATAATGAATGTGAAATATGGTTTGTTTTGTAAATTAAGGGTATGGAACTTTAATTTATGAAATGAAGAAAAGGGTTTATTTGAATATTAAAGTAGTTGAATTTAATTGGATAATGAATGTAAAATATGGTTTGTTTTGTAAATTAAAATTATGAGACTTTAATTTATGAAATGAAGAAAAAGATTTATTTGAAGATTAAAGTAGTTGGCTTAAATTGGATAATGAATGTGAAATATGGTTTGTTTTGTAAATTAAGGGTATGGGACTTTAATTTATCAAATAAAATAAAAAAGTTTATTTGAATATTAAACTAGTTGGTTTTAATTGGATAATGAATATGAAATATGGTTTGTTTTGTAAATTAAGGTTATGGGACTTTAATTTATGAAATGAAGAAAAAGGTTTATTTGAAGATTAAAGTAGTTGGATTTAATTGAATGATATTTGCAAACCTAAATTATTTAACAATTAAGGGCATGGGACTTTAATTGTTAAGTAAGTGTTAGACCATTTATTGCAAGTAGAGCATATGGCTTGATGCATGGTTGAATAACTCTTTGTGAGTAGATAAGAGGGGAAATAGAAAGAGTAGTTTCTATGATGTCAACTATGCATTGGACAGTTGAATTGCTTGGGTTATTTTTATAGTTTCAATCTGGTAATAAAATAAACAAATGCATTTAGAAGCATGTCTATCTTGATCCATGAGTGTCCTGATCCCCTATCATCCTCACTTGATCGATGGAAGAGCGGGAGGACCAAAATTATACGATGGACCAATGCACAAGTTTGCTCTCTACCTTACATCTTGCTTAATTATGCAATAGATTAGATTTGTGGGGAGATTTCCTTGATGAAATTGATGTAAAGTATTGTTTGAAGGTATGAGGTTTACCATACAAACTTATATGATAAATGAACAATGTGACTAGCACTTTGTATTTCAGTATTGAATGTGATTGTATTTATATCCTTTCTATTACATGTTATCCTTTAATCATTGCTTTATATTTTAGTTATCTTTGCTTGTTTAATGATTTATGTTTTGTTAGATTTATTATCTAGACCCATTCTTTATATTATTGTTTGAATAAATTTCACATAATTCAGTGGTAATTTCTAGGGTGAGCTTAGAGGTTAACCTAAGGGCTTGAGATCCCCTTAGGAATATTGGTACTAGGTTTAGAAGATTGTACCAGAGTTAAGATAGCTTGTCAGAGGACAAGATTGATAGCTTAACTCATAGTACATGTAGCATATCCACACATAATGACTTGTGTGGAATATGGAGATGTGTGTACACCTTCTAATGATTGAAGGTGGTAAGCCTAGCTCATCAATATTGATGAGATGGATGGACTTATGTGCATAACATAAGATATGCCTATATATAAGGGACTTGCATGAGGGGACTCTTGTGTGGTATAGTTCTTGAGAAACTTAGGGGTTGTTAAACAATAAGCTAGTCTAATAAGGTGTTGGAAATATTAAGTATTTTGGTTGTCATTAATGTCAAAGGTAGAATTATCTTCAAGGTTGAAATAATAAGGCACAAGGTAGAAATATGTTGATGAGAAAAATTGAAATGGTTATCAAGGCACATCTCCAAGTTATTTTTACTAAGAAAAATGCTATAATATTTAAATATGCAAAAGTTTCAAAGACATAATTATTTCCAATACACCAAGGTTTCAAAGGTTTCAAATATATTAACATTATAATATTTTAATATTATAATGCAAAGGTTTCAAAGTTAAAATAAGCGCCAAAGGAAATAATATGTAAATTTTTTTGAATCACCGACATCAATGCATGAAGGAGAAAGCATATTTAAAGGTGGCAAATTATTTCATTTGCCTAAGATTGAGACCAAGCAAAAATCGTGAGATCCGCTCGATAGTTTGATTCGTTAAGGGCAAAGTACAAGGAAAGGATAGGCACACAATTTCTAAATAATATTTCAAAAGTCAAAATGGGAAGCAGCAATTTTGAAGTCTCATCTGAGCGACTAGCCCAGACAACAGGGAGACCCTGTGCTAGATCGTTGGTAGAGAGGAGGTCTCAAGTTTGAAGGATGGTAGGGATAATTTTGCTGAAGTTTTGTTTGAGAAAGATATCACGTCGTGTGATAGTTGAAATAGAAGTGCATGCATTTTGGTTGTTGTGTCGAAATCTAGCCCATGCAGTGTCCTAGCTTGCGCTAGGGCATGGGCTAGCTAGAGGTGGCAGGTTAGGATTGTGGTGGCAGTGTTAGCAAAGGCACAATGTTTTGAATTAAAAATTATTTTGAACATCTAAGTTATGCGCTTTAATTCTTGGCATTAGGGGAGACATAAGGTTTAATTTTTGCATAAATGATTGGGGTCAACATACAACATTATAAATCAGATTTTTGTGTGCATTATTAGACAGTGAGTGCATTGAAAATTATTATTCTTACTAGAAGGAGTAAGGTGTATGAAGTTCATTTAAAATTTGTAATTTGTGCCTTGAATCATTAAGTGTGTTGGTAATTATTTTATGAAAGTAAGGAGGTATAAGGTGTATATGGATGATTTAAATGTTGTAATTTTTGCTTTGACTTATTGAGTGCTATAAGAAACTTTGTGGTGTGGTGAAAATTATTTCTTACAAAAGTAGGAGTTATAAGGTGTTATTGTGGTTTGATTTTTGGTTGTAATTGTTGTATGGTGAAAATAAATTTTGAGGGATTTTGATAATTGTTAATGCCCTATCTTTTGAGAACAAAGGGAGAGTCATTGAGCACCATTTTTAGATTCCATTGTGCACATCTTTTTGAGAAGAAATTTAAAGTTGATGGTTTGAAAGAGAAATGTACTAGCCGGTTTTGAAGTGGCAATTTGAAAAGGAAATTCTTTTGAGACAAGTTTTTGAGGGCATATCTTCATCAAATCAAGTTAAGAGGTATGGTGACATCATTCCTTCTTTAAGGTGTTTGGTTGAGCAAATATTTTTGAATTATAAAGTGGAGAAATAAGGATTATATATGTGCATTGTTGGAAATATTTGTGTTAGGTTTTGAGAACAAATTGTGCAGCATTGTTTGAATGCATTTGTGAAGCATTTTTGCATTGGTTTGAGTAACACTAAATGTGAATGAGCAAGTGTTAGAAACCATTTTTGTGAATCAAATTTATGTATTAGCTTTGGTTGATATTGAGATAAATTTGCAAAGGTTATAGGGCAGTTTAATGAAGCATTTGTGCATTGGTTTGAGTAACATCGAATGTGAATGAGCAAGTGTTAGAAACCATTTTTGTGAAGCAAATTTATGTATTATATTTGATTGATATTGAGATAAATTTGAAAGATTATAGGGCAGTTTTATGAAGTAATTTATGCATTGGACTTGAGTGATATTTGAAAAGAACATATTGTGAAATTGTATTGCATATCATTTTCTATGTGTTCTTGAACAAGAATTTTGGGTAGAATATGTATGAAGTACTTTGATCAAAGCATTGATCATGAGCAAGATTTGAGTATGTGTTAGAGTAGTTTTGAGCATGTGTTAGAGCAGAGTTGAGCAAAGATAAGTGAGTAGATTTGTGCAAGTCTTGTGAGAAGAATTGAAGTAGGTTTAGGGTAGAGTTGAGACATATTTGTGCATGTAATATGTGCATATTTGGGGTAAATTTGAGACATATTTGGGCATGTAATGTGTGAAAATTTGGGATAGAGTTGAGATATATTTATGCATGTAATGTGTGTAAATTTGGGGTAGAGTTGAGACATAGTTGTGCATATAATGTGTATATATTTAGGACAAAATTGAGACAAATTTGTGCATGTAATGTGTGCAAATTTAGAACAGATTTGAGATAGATTTATGCATGTAGTGTGTGCAGACTTCGGGTAGAGTTGAGAGCATATTTGTGAGCAGACTTGAGTAAGCCTTGTGAGTAGGCTTAGAGCAGATTTAAGTAGAGGTGTGTACCAACTTTGGAGGTGACTAGAGTAGAGAGGAGAGGTGTCTCCTGTGGATAGAGTTCCACAAACCATATCAAAGAGGAGAGGTGTCTCCTATGGATAGATTTCCACGAACTAGAGCAGAGAGGAGAGGTGTCTCATGTGGATTGAGTTCCATGAACCAAATCAAAGGAGAGGTGTCTCCTATGGATAGAGTTCCATGAAACAGACTAATAAGGGGATATATTTCTCTTGAGGATAGAGTTCCACAAACCAGAGTTAAGGGGATAGAGTTCTCCTATGGATAGAGGTCCACGAATTTGAGCATCGGGGATTGAGATCTCATTTGGATAGAGGTCCTGAAGAACACAAGCTTATACTAAGAAGGGTGGGTGAACAGTATAAGATCAACTTTCACTTTTCTTTCTCAAACAATATTATCCAATATTATCAATGAAAATATCAATAGCAATAATAAAAGTAATGCACAAATCATCACACACAATAGAGACACCAATTTAATGTGGTTCACCCAATGTGGGCTACTCCATAGAGAAAATATTTCTACTAAATTTTTCTCAACAAATATCTTGGGGATCAATTCCTTATTACAATATTTATGGACCTCTGTCCAAATGAGACACCAATACCCTATGCTTTGATTTTGTGGATCTCTCTCCATAAGAGAACTATTTCCCCTTTTCTCTTGTTCGTGGAACTTAATATAGGATACCTCTATCTCCTCAATTAGTTCGTGGATCTCTCTCCATAGACGAACTCTATCTTTGCAACTGGTTCATGGATTACACTCCATAGGAGAACTCTTTCCCCTTGCTTTGGTTCATGGATATTTATCCATAGGAGAATTATTTCCCCTTACTCTAGTTTGTGGATCTATATCCATAAGAGAACTCTTTCCCCCTCTACTTCGGTTGATGATATTCTAGAACACTTCTACACCCACTGCTCTGGCTAATGTATCTCTATCCATTGAAGACCTGTATCCTCACTGCCCCGACTAATGGATCTCTATCCACTGGAGACTACTATCCTCAGCTCTATCACCTCAAAATCTTACTCTCAACTCTATCTCATATCTTCACCAAACTTTATCCCAAGTGTAGTGCAAATCTGCTCTAACTGTATTCACAAATCTTTGTCTCAAATTTGTCCTCAAGCCTTAAGATAAAGCTTGATCAAATTACTAATCAACTCTACTTAGATCTGCCCCAACCCTTAACACAAACCTTGAACAAATAAATTAATAAACTATGCTTATATCTGCCCCAAGCCTTAACACAAAGCTTGAACAAAGCAATCAATCAACTCTACTTAGATCTACCCCAAGCCTTAATACAAAGCTTGAACAAATCAATCCTTCTCTTAATGTTGTTTCAAGTATTGATAAGACTTACTCAAATCTTTCTTCAAGTCCTCTCAAGAACTTGCTCAATCTGCTCTCAATTCTTCACCAAGACTTGCTCAAATCTACCTTCAAATCCTCTTAAGAACTTGCTCAATCTGCTCTCAAGTCTTCACCAAGACTTTCTCAAATATACCTTCAATTCCTCTCAAGAACTTGCTCAATTTTCTCTCAAGTCTTCACCAAGACTTTCTCAAATATACCTTCAAGTCCTCTTAAGAACTTTTTCAATATGCTCTCAAGTCTTCACCAATACTTGCTCAAATATACCTTCAATTCCTCTTAAGAACTTGCTCAATCTGCTCTCAAGTATTCACCAAGAATTGCTCAAATCTACCTTCAAGTCCTCTCAAGAACTTGCTCAATCTGCTCTCAAGTCTTCACCAATACTTGCTTAAATTTACCTTCAATTCTTCTCAAGAACTTGCTCAATCTGCTCTCAAGACTTCACCAAGACTTGCTCAAATCTACCTTTAAGTCATCTCAAGAACTTGCTCAATCTGCTCTCAAGTCTTCACCAAGACTTGCTCAAATATGCCTTCAAGTCTTCACCAATACTTGCTCAAATCTGCTCTAGCGTATGCTCAAACCTACTCTAACACATGCTCAAAACAACTCACAAAATATGCTCAATCAATCTCAAATATTCCTCACAATGCTATCAAATGCTTTATCTAATCTTCAAAGTAATTTTTTTAACTTGAAGCAGTTTAGACATATTCTATCCAAAATTTGTTTAACCTTTGGAACATATAGAGAATGATGTACTCTATAAAAACTCAATATGTTCTACTCAATCATTAAGTCTATTGCTTCCACAAGTCTTACTTTTATTGCTCTTTTAAAGATAGATTCAAACTAGCACATGACACCTATATTTCTGATCTACACTTTTGCTTTCACAAATCTTATTTTCTAATGTTTGCACATTCACTTTTAATATCACTCAAAACCAATGCTCAATAAGTTTCACTCAATCATTCAATCATTCAACCAATGAAACACAACTTGCTCACAAACCCTAAACAAGTGTCTTCATACTTCTTCAAACAAGGATCACAATATGGGTCTCAAACCTTAACTCAAATAATCCTCAATTTCTATCTCAAATGTTCTCTAAACATTCACCAATGAAGCATATAAAAGTTCACTCAAATATTTCCAATAATACTTATCAAACAATCCTTTTCACTCCACCTTATATTTCACAACATTCATTTCAACATTTCAAACAAAGGATGATGTGCCCATACAATTTTGCTTTGATGGAGATATGTCTTCAAAACCTGTTTTATCCACAACCAAATCCTTTTGACAATTCTAGGCTAGATAGCAACAATCTATCTCAAAAATCTCCACAAGAATATTCACCTCAACAAATATTTCACCATACAAGAAATATAGTAAAATGTCAAGTCACAAATACACCTTATCACTCCTTTGAAAATAATATTCAACACACATTAAAATAAAGTTCCTTGTTTACACCTTATAATCTCCAATGCTTTCAAAATAATATTCAATACATATCAAAATAAAGTTCCTTGTTTACACCTTATAATCTCCAATACTTCCAAAATAATATTCAACACACATCAAAAATAAATTTCCTTGTTTACACCTTATAATCTCCAATGCTTGATTTATTTCCTAAGCACCCAAAATAAAATATTTAATTAACACACCTTATGACTCCCTAAACAATTCCACACTTGACCCTTTCAATATCACGTAGCCTCAAAACAATTTTTATTTTCCAAAGCCTTTGATAAATTTAACTCAAAAATTGCATACCTTAATAATTTTCCTACTTCACAAAAATATTTGCACGTGCATCAACAGTCATTGTCGAAATCAAAACCATGACCTTAGCCACCACAACACCCTAGCCAAATCTAGGCTACCGCCCGTGCTATGCACTCACACAAAAATCAAAGTGCACTTTCTCCCACACAATGTCTGCTTCTCACAAGTTCATCAAAAAATGTAAAGCTCTTTCCTCCTTCACCAAAACGAACTACGTGGGATTCGAAATTGAGATCAATCTCCATGAATGCCTTACCCACATATTCAATTGTCGTCTATGCTAGCCAGCATGGACGAAACCAAGTTTGTCATTGTTTCCTTTTACACTGCAATGCCTGCCTCAAAGTTAGCACGAACCTTTATCTTCTTCTCCCTTTCGAAAGTCAATCGAGCGCATGTGAAGGATATTTAATTCATGGGATAGTTTTTGCCAATGCAAAACTTTGAATATTTATATGTGCTTCGAGTTGTATTATGACGTCGGCTCATTTAAAATCCACCTTTGGCTTTTGATTTATATTATATTTTAATTATAATAATTTAAATTCAATGAATTTAAATATTATAATTTAAATATCAAAACTCTTTTTGGAATTTTACTTAAGGCTAACCTTTGCCACCATTTTAATGAATATTTTAACCTTTGTCCCATATATTATAATGCAAATCATTATAATAATATTTCTTTTAAACTTGCTTTCTTTTCCTTTTGAAAGGTCCTATTAGCCGGATATTATAATATTAAAATATTATAATATTAGTCTTTTTCACTTGCTCTCTTTTTGCACATAATATTCAAACTTGGCCTTCAAACTTTTCTTGTCGTGCTTTCATAGCCCATGCCATTTTGACATCAATGAAAACCTACTATGCTCAAATTTCCAATAGGTCCATAAACATTGTAATAGGGAATTGGTTCCCAAGAGATTTGTTGAGAAAATTTAGAAGAAATATTTTCTCTGTGGACATAACCCACATTGGGTGAACCACGTTAAATTTGTGTCTCTCATGTGTGTGATGATTTGTGCATTGCCTTGTTACTGTTATTGATGAGATTGGTTAATATTGCTATGAAAAGATATCGCAATTGATAACATTGGATAATATTGTTTGGGATAGAAAAGTAAAATTTTATCTTATATTGTTCACCCCCTCTCTCAGTATAAGTTTGTGTTCTTCATAAGGATGGTTAGGGATTTATCAATTCCTCTCCTTAGTCTAAGAAAAAAATTATTTCTATCTTTGTGTGTTTTCTTGTTGTTTGATTTTGGGTCGTTACACGGATGTAAATGTCACAAATGTGTTGATTAATGTTTTTTGCATTATTGGAACCTCCTCTATAACATAGAGGTAATAAAATTACCTTTATCCGTACCATCATGGTACAAGATAAAAGAAAAGGGAAAGAGGGATAGTATAATCTTTCTAAAAGAACCTTAGTTATTTATTTTAAACTTTTTATAAATTTTTGTCAAGTTGACTTTATGTCAAGTCCATGCTAACATAAATCCAGCTCAATCCAATATCAACATGATCAAAATCTAAAAGAACCCTAATCATTAATCATTTTAAATTTTTTATAAATTTATGTCAAGTTGACTTTATGTCAAGTCCATGCTAACATAAATCCAGCTCTACCTAATATCAACATGATCCATCGGTAATTTTTATGTCAATTTCTGACATTGGTGAAAAGGTAATTAGTTATAGAACCCCCGATATATCTATATATATCTATATAGATATAGATATATTATAAATATACAGAATAGAACGAGCAGTTACTTCAGAAGAGAGAAAAGTGAGAGATCAAATGTTTTGTTGATCCACTAGTAACATGCTATTACTGATTAATAGGTGGACTTTGTCCCTATTGGGATTGTAGTTCAATTGGTTAGAGTACCGCCCTGTCAAGACGGAAGTTGCGGGTTCGAGCCCCGTCAGTCCCGGTCCGATGAGTTGATCAATTCTTCATTCGATTTCCAGAGAATTGGAAAAAAGTAAATTTGGGTAGACTGAGATGGAAAAACTAGAGATTTAGTAAATTTATTAGAAATTTAATGTATTTATCCATATCTACAGAATCCACCAAGTCTAGAATTCATTGGTGAATTCTGTTACCATTATAATAAGAACATCTTTATCCGTAATAAATCCTCTTCTCTTCTTGAAGAGCCTAATTTTTTTTGCTAAAAACCTATTTGCTTCATTGAATCTCTGATTCTTACGAATAGAGATTTGTAATAAGATAGATCTATTTTAAGGTCACAGAAGAGGTCTCTTTGAGATCATTCCAAATGATCTCTAGTATATACTCATCTTCAATTCTTCCCCAGAAATGAAATATGGGTACTATTTCATTCAGACTTACTAGTACCTCTTTTTCATGACCAAAATACCGTGGATTTATAATCCAAACACTAAAAAGTTTTACACTCAAAAGATTCTTCTTATTAATTTTGTGAATATTCTCCTCTCTCCTCCAAAAAAAACCAGATTGAGATCTGAGAAAGCGCTCTGAATTCCATTTTAATGGTAGAACGTAAGTATTAAAGTACTGAGTCCTAGGTTAAAATCCTAGGAAGCATTATTCTATTCCTAGTCATCATATTATTGACTGAATTGGTTCATATTGAGCATCTAAGGCTGAATGGTCAAAGCGCCCAACTCATAATGGGGAAGTCACGGGTTCAATTCCTGCTGGATGCATGATGCACATATCTTTTTTTTTCACTTTCCTTGAAAGAAACTTTTAGACAGAAGAATATCAAACAGCGAGCGAGACTATCGAGATTAGGTTAAGTATATTGGATTAATTAGGTCCGTACCGGTCTTCTTATTCCTAATCATATGTATAACTTATACATATGATATATTCATACCGTTTGATTGGGGAGTAATAATATAATAAATATTGATGGGTGGATATAGGCATTTGTATTTATATGTAAAAGATAGGAAAGTATGTAAAAGATAGGAAAGGAGAAATATTTATGGATGAGGTTCAATATTTAGATCTGGTACTTACAGAGAAAAGTATTCGTCTATTAGAAAAGAATCAATATACTTTGAATGTGGATTCGGGATCGACCAAAACAAGGATCAAAAATTGGATTGAACTTTTCTTCAATGTTAGAGTAATAGCGATAAATAGTTATCGACCCCCGGAAAAGAGGGGGAAGATAGGGCGAATAATGAGGCGTCGAATGCGTTCTAGACGTATGATTATTACACTAAAACCAGGTTATTCTATTCCACTTTTTCCGCAGGAATGAAACTTATTCAATTCAATTAATTAATAATATGACCACCCGTTCGTACAGAACTTTTACTCCAGGTACACGTAATAGATCTCTATCAGGTTTCAATGAGAGAGTTCAGTCTCATCCACAGAAGAAATTGACCTCTGGACAGCATCATTGTGGTAAAGGCCGTAATAACAGAGGAATTATTACCACAAGACATAGAGGAGGAGGTCACAAACGTCTATATCGTAAAATTGATTTTCGGCGGAATAAGAAAGACATCTCGGGAGAAATTGTAACGATAGAATACGACCCTAATAGAAGTGCAGACATCTGTCTCGTGCACTACAGGGATGGTGAAAAGACATATATTTTGCATCCCAGAGGGGCCATGATTGGAGATACTATTTTTTCCGGTCCCAGAGCTCCTATATCGATGGGGAATGCCCTACCTTTGAGTGCGGTTTGAATTATTAATTTACGTAATCGGAAGCAACCGATTGGGTTTACAGCGAAACCTAAAAATCTATCACTGATCCAACTAGGATACTTTTATGTATGGGATGAATCCCAAAGGGAAACTGAGGATAAATGGCAGCGGGTGATTGAGTTCAATAGTTACTCATATAGAATCATTGGCTCTAGAGATATGATAATATGGAGAAGACTGGATTGTCTGAAGCAGAAACAAACGAGGTAGAGGAACCCTTGTTACGAATAGAAAGACAAGTTACTCACATTTGATTTGATGGTCAGAGGCAGATTCGGAGCTGGACAGTGAGAATATTTACCAGATAAGGAAAAAAAGAAGAAGAAAAGAGAAAGAAGGATGGAAAAAATGTTTAAAATGCCTCCTACGTTATCCGGAAGATACGCAAGTATTGACGTAATTTGATAAAGTCATTCATTCTGAATGCTACATGAAGAAAGAACACAAGCCAGATGATGGAATAGAGAGACCTAGGATGTAGAGAATCGGGGCATAAGGCGTAAAATATATGTCCTTCATCCTAGATCAATGGATATAGATATCTATTAATATAGATTCTATATTGATATTTGATACATGAATATCATGTACATCCAGAAAGCTGTATGCCCTGAGAGAGGCTCGTACAGTTTGGGAAGGGATTTTTACAAACTAAAGGTCTACTTCAACCAATATGCCCTTGGGCACGGCTATACATAATGTAGAAATACAAGTCAGAAAAGGGGGACAATTAGCTAGAGCGGCGGGTGCTGTAGCAGAACTGATCGCAAAAGAAGATGGATTGGCCACAATAAGATTACCATCTGGGGAGGTTCGTTTAATATCTGAAAACTGCTCAGCAACAATCGGACAAGTAGGTAACGTCAATTCGAACAATAGAACTCTAGGTAAAGCTGGGTCAAAACGTTGGCTGGGTAAGCGTTCTGAAGTAAGAGGAGTAGTTATGAATCCTGTGGACCATCCTCATGGAGGTGGCGAAGGAAGAGCCCCAATTGGTAGAAAAAAACCCGTGACCCCCTGGGGTTATAGTGCGCTTGGAAGGAAGAGTCGGAAGAGGAATAGATATAGTGATGCTTCAATCCTTCGTCGACGTAAGTAGGAATAGTTGGAAATCCATTTTATCTTTTCTTTCAACAAAAAGAAAGGTAATTCAAAAGAAAGGTAATTGGCCATGACACGTTCACTAAGAAAAAATCCTTTTGTAGCTAATTTTTTATTAAGGAAAATTGAAAATCTAAACAAGAAGGGAGAAAAGAAGATAATAGTGACCTGGTCCCGGGCATCTGCCATTGTACCCGCAATGATTGGTCATACAATTGCTGTTCATAATGGAAAGGAACATGTACCAATTTATATAACAGATCGTATGGTAAACCACAAATTGGGGGAATTTGCGCCTACTGTAATTTTCCGGGAACATACGACAAAAAACGATAAGAAATCAAAAAAACAATAACAGGAGGGTTTCTTGGGAGGGTGGGGATGACGGTGGGCGGGAAGGCTATTCTGGGAGAGCACGGGAGCATCGGTATGTCGAACCAAGGGCTTGGCAGGGTGGAGGGAGGGCAAACAGAGTCTGGGGACGCCGAGGAGTCCTTGCCAAGTCACGGCAAGGATCTGCTAGACAAACGGGGAGATGGACCTCGAAAGTCATATGCTTTGGTAGTGGCCTCTAAAACCCTAAGTGGGCTCTTCTCCAAGGAGTTATTTTCGTCCGGGGACGAGTTGGACATCCTGGTAGAAATTCTCTCAAGCTTTGTGGATTTCAAAAAATTTACCCTCATCGGTAAGTTTATTGGTGGTCGTCCCGACATGGAGACCATTCGCAAGTGGGCGTCTGGCAAATGGCGGACCTCTGGTCACTTAGATCTGGCTGCCCTAACCCAAGGTTTTTTTGTGATTAGGCTGAGCAACAAGGAGGACTACTGTAAAATCCGGGCTGGAGGGCCTTGGTTCTTGGGCCATAGGAGTCTCTTTCTAAGGAAGTGGGGTTTGGACTTTAACCCCGATACCCAGAATATCAACATTTCTCCAATATGGGTTAGGCTCTCTAGTCTTCCCCTTTTCTACTGGCATGAAAATGTAATCAAAGGTATTGCTCGGTCCATCGGGGACCTGATCACTTTAGACCCTCCCACCAGAGCTCGAACTAGATTTGTCCAAGCTCAGTTTTGTGTTTTGGCAGACTTGGAGACGGACCTCCCATCCTCCATTACTCTGCGGTCTGGGGGTGATTTTCTACACAAGCAAGTTATTGTTTATGAGAACAGGCCAGCTTTCTGCCCTCAGTGTAGTTCTCAAGGGCATCTTCAGTCCAATTGTCCTCTCCAAAAACCGAGGAAGAAGGAGCGGGATCCCTGCAACCCTCTAGAGCACGATGAAGGTCAGAAGAACCACCCTTTTGCGAAAGGCCATGAATCTCCAGGTCCATCCAGGGACCATCTCGAATCCTCCTTACTTGAAGAGGAAATCACCACCCATCCGGACTCCAAGCAGTGTGGTGGGCGCCCCCAACTAGGACCACAGGAGGAAAATGAACAGGCCCCCCCTTATCACCACACAGGCAGATTCACCCAAAATTTATGACTGGAACTCTCCCGAGGCACAAAAGATATTGGAAGACTACCTGCTGGGAAGAAGAGGTTACCAGCCTGGTAATATTAGCCCTCGAATTACGAGGAGTCAAAAGCGAGGGGTGGATTTTGGTAGTGAAAGGAAGCAGGGTCGTCCCCCCAACAAGGAAAAGAGAGACAAAGAAACTGCGACTGATGTTGCAAATGGAACCCAACGGTTCTTTGTTTCAGGATGACTTCGATTCTCTGATGGGTGACGCGCTTATCCCAAAACCTCCCTTCCAGCAGGGAAAGGGAAGTAAGAAGAACCTCAAATCGTACGGATGAAATCCTAGATGTGAGAAGACTAAACGGAGTGGCCATTTGGGCCAGGGTAAAATTTTCCAACAGGATTTTCAACGGTTTTTTCAGTCCAGTCATTTTTCTTGGATCCTATCCAACATGTATGCTTCGAATCTCGCCTTTGGGAAAGCAAAAATGTGGAAAGTTATTTCCCAGGTATGGGAGAATTTTTTGTAGTTTTCTTGGCTGTCTTCTTTTGCTTTTCGATGGTCCAGCTTCTCCGACTAGTTTTTGTTTTCCCAGTTATAATGGCCATGGTTTCCAGGATAATCAGGCAAAAATGCCTTACTTGTAGCCCTCGGGCAATTAGCAGCTTTTTGTTTTTTTTTTTTGCATACGAGTTTATTCTTCCAGCCAAGAGGCATGAAGCACTATTTAGCAAGGCTGATTTTGTATATAAGGTTTTGGGATCCTCTATAAAAACCCACTGTTAATCTATTATAATAATTACCAAAAAAAAAACAATAATAAATTGAAAAACGATAAGAAATTGAAAAAGATAAGAAATCGGTAATAGTATTTGTAGATTGGGGAGGACAAAGGTTAATGATAAATAAGAGTCCAAGTCCATAAATACGAGCTTGGCCTAAATATATATGTATGTTTTCTCATAAAGCATGTAGAGTAATTAATCAAATTTGTGGTCGTTCCTATGGACAAGAACTTATGATACTAAAATTGATACCTTATGGAGCATGTTATCCCATATTATAGTTAATTTCTTTTGCAACTACAAATGCTAATCACAATATGGGTTTAAACAAAGCCAATTTATTTGTTAGTAGAGCCGAAGTGAATGAAGGTGCTCTTTTAAAAAGATTTAAACCTAGAGCTCGGGGACGTGGTTATCAAATCCAGAAACCCACTTGTCATATAACTATTGTATTGGAAGAAATATCCAGATAGATCGAATAATACAATTATTTGAGAGAATACCAAAAAGGAAAATATGTATGGGAAATAAAATAAATCCACTTGGCTTTAGACTTGGTTTCATCCAAAACCGTCGTTCCTATTGGTTTGCACAACAAAGGGATTATTCTAAGGATCCACAAGAATATGAAAAATACATAATTGCATTGAATATTATATACAACTTATAAATAACTCCTCAAATTATGGGGTACTTGCACATATAGAGATTGAAAAAAATATTGATTTGTTTAATATCAAAATATATATTGGATTTCCCAACTTGTTAACTAAAAGTCCAGGTGTACATCAAGAAATAAAAAAATTAAGAAACGATATACAATATTTGGTTTTACAAAATAGGCTTTTGGTGCATTGAGAACTTTTCATTTTTCTAGAAAAAATTATGAAATTTTATAAAGAACCTAATATTCTTGTGGAATATATTGCGCTACAAATAAAGAATAAAGTTCCATTCGAAAAACAATGCAAAATTTTAGCTTTTGAAGCTTTAATACTAATGTAAAATTCATAAGAAAGTAATCATAGGATTGAATATAATGAAGTTGCAATATAATGAATCAAATACAATAACTCATAATAATAATACTCATAGAATAATCATATAGACATGCTCACAATATTGCACACAAAATATTGAAAATGCTATTGAATAAAGGTCTACTAATGCAAGCATAAAGCTTTGCACGTTTTATGGTAATTACAATGCTTTGTCACAAATATATAATAATATGTGACTTCTTATATGCTGCACTCTTGAACTTCACTCTTCTTTACAACTCTTCACTTTCCAATTCTAAGGATATATGTGCACACTTACATATTGGACACTTGTACATATTTACACTCATAACACTTGCACACATATTTACATGATACTTATGCATTTTTCGCACATTATTACATTACATAAAATATTTACACACTCACTAATATAATACACAACCTTATTCTAATATTTACATTAATGTACCAAGGTGATACATTGCCATGTACCAAATAATACAATATTCTCCAACACCCACTTGTATTACATTATTTGGTTATTGAAGACTTTAGTCTTTAATATGATATTCATTCTAATCCTGAAGCCTGTGCTATATTACTTTTTTAGTCTACTACCTTTCTGTATTCTGATCAAGTGAATGATTAGTATCTTTCAAAAAATCATCTTCATAAATTACTAATTTTGCTGAAAGAGCTTTGACTTCATTTTCTTCAATAGTTTCTTCTAGTTCTTGAATTTCCTAAATTTCTTGAGCTAGATGACCCTTTTGATTTCCTTCTCTATATTGCAGCTGAGGTTGATTATATTGATACTAATAAGGGTACTGACGTTGAAATTTTTGTTGATGTGAACGATACTGAGTATGATATTGTCTTGGTTGTATTGGCCTATTTGTTTGAACGATTTGATTTATTTGATTTTCTTGAGACTGATTCCTTGGATTATATCTACATAAGTTTGTATTATGATTTCTCTTTCCAAATATCTGAAAATATCTAATATATAATTTAAATTTATCTCTTAAAGTTGAAGAAACATTTCCTTGTGAGTTATCTTTTGATACTAAGGTATTGTTAGTCATTTCATCTTTGATTGAATTCTCCGTTTCATACTCTTGTAGTATATTGACTATCTCATCAAGTGAAGTGTATTTTCTTAGAATTTGCAAAGATGTAACTAGATGCTTATAGTTTTCTAAAAGGGCTCTCATGATCACTTGAACAAGAAATTTTTCCTCTACCTTTTCTCCCAAGGTTAATAGCTTTGCTTTTATGTATGTCACCCTTCTTAAAATAGATCAATGCTTTCACCACTATTATCTTTAAAAAATAGTTGAATGCTTTCAAAATAGTAATTTTATTCTTTCCTTCAAATATCTTAGCTAAAGTATTCCATGCTTCTATAGAGGTTTTTGTTGTGCTTATGTAAGGTTGTATTTCATCTGTAATTGCAAATGTTATTATCATAAGAGCTTTGGATTCTCCATATTCATATTTTTGAATTTCTCTATCATATTTAGTAGGTTTTGTTTTTGTTCCACTAACAATATCCCAAAGTTTTTCTACTATCAAAATTGATTTCACTTTGTTTTTCCATGAAGCATAATTAGGACCTTTCAGAAGTTGAGATTCTGAAAGAAAGAATTTGTTGTTTGACATAGTGGCACTCATATAACCTTTGAAGTTGACTACCTTATGTCTCCCTAGGTTTTGAATAATAAATTCTAAGTTTCTAAAATTTTCAAAAACCTATGAAGTTGAATTCCTTGTCTCCCTAATTGTTTAGAAACTAAGAAAGTAAGAACTTTGCATTTTTTTTTCTTAAATTTGAAGTAGAATTTTTATCTCTCCTAATTAAATAATTTGCAAATATTCTATATATCCTTGAACTTCAAGAAATAATAAAACTTTCAAATATAAAAAATTCAAAAAAATTGAATTTAAAAACTACTTATTACTCCAAAGAACTTTAAAATAATAAAAAAATCAATTAATCTAATAATAAACCTTATCACTCCTAATTAATATTAATAATGAACCTTATAAAATAATTAATCAATCATCAAAACTTATAAAAAATAATTAATCATTATCTCTCCATATAGCCTTAGCTAAATTAAAATTTTAATTTTAATTTATCAAAACCCTAATATTATACCTTCCTTGGGCACTAGACTTGGTAAGAAGATTCCAAGTGTTTCATTGTCCTTCTCTAGGATTGAGCGTGTGAATTTGTGTGTCAGTATTCACATGAACCACTACTTGAAATCATTCAATAAAAAACATTTCAATCTTTGCCCTTCTACCTTCCCTATTTCAACGTGTCATTTAGGCAGATTGCATGGCTCTCAAATATTATTCCAACGTTACAATTTATTTCTTGCTTGTAATGTTCGACTATAATTGGTATTTTCTATCTCTTCACCTTCCTTTGTACTTAAACTATTTGCTTGGTTTTGGTGCTCAGTTATGACGTTTGGTTCACCAACTTTGGTATTCTACTTGCAATGTCCAGATGATGCTTGGATTACACTCAATGCTTGTGATCCTCTCTAGTTGGATTAACGACTCTTCGATGCAATTCTCTTTGACTAGAATAGTGACACTTCGATGCCTTTCTAGTGCTCCTCTCTGACTATCCTAAACTCAGTAATGGTGTTGCACTTCTAGCTGGTCTATACTCGGCATGATGCATCTATTCTAGATTTTTTATATGATGATGCCTCACTATTGGATGGATCTTCTTTTTTTGTACTTAGGCATACGATCGACTGCACTATTCCTAGTTACGTTCAACCTTGTCTATGTTTAGTTTAGGCTACATAGGACTGTAATGTATTAGCTCATGTTACATATGACTATGCTACATTTTTCTCAGGTCTATGCTCTCTTACATTCAACATTCAGCTTAGCACTACACTTGATTTTCAACTCTGATATGCTCTTGGCTTTGGCTCCTAAGTGGCACTAGTATTTGCTAGGCTCATGGCTCCTAAGTGGTGCTACATCTTGCTTGGTTGGTAGCTCCTACATTGTGCTATATTTTTCTTAGTTGGTGGCTCTTCTGCACTTTGATTGCTCCCCCCTATGCTCAATTCAATTCTGAGTGTTGATTTGCCTGACTAATATTTGCTCTCCCTTCTTTCTTATGCAGGTTTAGATGCACTATTTTGATATATAAGATGTTCAATATTTCAAACCTAACAAAGAATAATGCTTATCATGCTATCTTACTTTTTATTTTTTGTGGCTATGGCTTTCTTGCAATAGTATGCTAGCTCATGATTTTCAATATTAAAAACCAAGACTACTCCTTTTTAACCTCTTCCTTGCTTAATTTTGAACACTTTCTACTTTTTTTGTTGTCTATATTCAATGCTCTTCTACCTTGTACTCTATCTTCAAATTTTACCTTGAAATAGTCAAAGCAAGTTATCTGTATACTGTCCAATCCTTAGATTGTTTTTCTTCACTCTTATTTATCTTCTTTATGTAGGTTTGGGGTAGATTTGAGAACAAATTTGTGCATGTAATGTGTGTAAATTTGGAGAAGAGTTAAGATAGATTTGTGCATGTAATGTGTATATATTTAGGGTAGAGTTGAGACAAATTTGTGCATGTAATGTGTGCATATTTAGGGCAGATTTGAGACATATTTGTGCATGTAATATGTGCAAATTTGGGATAGAGTTGAGACAGATTTGTGCATGTAATGTGTGTAGATTTGGGCAGATTTAAGACAAATTTGTGCATGTAATGTGTGCATATTTGGGACATAATTGAGACAAATTTATGCATGTAATGTGTGTATATTTGGGATAGATTTGAGATAGATTTGTGCATGTAATGTGTGCAGATTTAGGGTAAATTTAAGAGCATATTTGTGAGGAGACCTGAGTAAGCCTCATGAGTAGGCTTGGAGCAGATTTAAGTAGAGGTGTGTACCAACTTTGGAGGTGATCAGAGCAAAGAGAAGAGGTGTCTCTTGTGGATAGTGTTCCATGAAATAAAGCAGAGAGGAGAGATGTCTCCTATGGATAGAGTTCCATGAACCAGAGCAAAGAGTAGAGGTGTCTCCTATAGATAGAGTTCCATGAACTAGAGCAAATGAGAGGTGTCTCCTATGGATAGAGTTCCACAAACCAGACCAGTAAGGGGATAGAGTTCTCCTATGGATAGATTTCCATGAAATATAGTTAAGAGGATAGAGTTATCCTGTGGATAGAGGTCCAAAAACTTGATCATAGGGGATTGAGATCTCCTTTGGATAAAGGTCCATAAAAATTGTAATAGGGAATTGATTTCCAAGAGATTTATTGAGAAAATTTAGAAGAAATATTTTCTTTGTGGATGTAACCCACATTGGGTGAACCATTTAAATTTATGTCTATCATGTGTGTGATGATTTGTGCATTACCTTGTTACTGCTATTGATGATATTGGTTAATACTACTATGAAAAGATATTGCAATTGATAACATTGGATAATATTGTTTTAAAAAGAAAAGTAAAAGTATATCTTATATTATTCATCCCCCCCTAGTATAAGCTTGTGTTCTTCAATTGGTATCAGAGCGAGTTCCTTCAAAAAATTCCAACAACTTGAAGGAAGATCTTACAGGAACACAAATGGCTTCTTAGAATGGATCTTTAATGAATAAGGCTCCAATGTTTGGTGGGAATAATTGTGCTTTTTGGAGTATGAGGATGAAGACTTATTTGATGGCACAAGGATATGAAACATGGCAATCTATTGAGGATGGGTTCAAACCTACAACTACTCCTCCCATAGATAAGGATGGCAATCAACTATATGTAAATAATTCCAAGGCTATGAATAGAATATTTTTTTTTGGTAATTAAGGGTCATTTCATTAATATCGGGTTTTAAAGGTTAACCCAAAACCTATTACAAAATACAACCTTAAGCTGATATGGATCCTTGCCTTGTTAAGGACTACCTGTCCTTTACTATTCCTTGCCTTTATAAGCCCTAGAAACGAGTGGGCTCGATACCCCTTACCCATACTAATAGCCCAACCATCAAGCTGACAACATACCGTAAGAACACTATAGACCCCCAGACATCTTTCAAGACAATCTACAGAGCTATTAAGAACGATATCCCCACGAAGGACCCTTTCCTCAGTATAGACAGAAAACCAAAATTTGTCATGGATTAGAACAGAACAGGGCTGACAAGGCTGACAGAACATGGCTGACAAGGCTGATAGAACAGGCTGACAAGGCTGATAGAACAGGGCTGACAAGGCTGACAGAACAGGGTGGATTAGAACAGAACATGACTGACAAGGCTGACAGAACAGGGTTGACAAGGCTGACAGAACAGGTGACAAGGCTGACAGAATAGGGCGGATTAGAACAGAACAGGGCTGACAAGCCAAAATTCCTCTGTACCAGGCGGCTGGATGGAGGAAGCTAAGTTTCCTCCTCATCATCATCCTCGAGCTCCTCGACCTCCTCATCCTCCTCTTCTTCATCCAAGTCCTGGACAAGTTCAACCGACTTTCCACCTTGATATCCTTCATTAAAAAATAGATTGGTGAGGGCTCCATGGAGCTCATTCATGTGCTGAATTATATTGCCCGTAGTGTCCCCACCTCAGACTTCATTGGCGGTCATTTTGCATTACTTCTTCCACATCATTGGGGACCCCTTGCTCCCACGTGACAAGTCCATCAACGTCCACCCCTAAGTTGGCCAACTTATCTATCGTTTTATTGCCTTCCCGAAACACGTGTTGTGCCAGCCTGTCATTCCTAGCTTCAAAAAGGATCCTTGCCTCTTCTATGACTGATTTGATCCACCACGAAGGTTTTTTCCCATTGGTTAGGAGGTTTATAATGTTCATTGAGTCCCCTTCAACTATTAGTTTACCTTCAGTTTCCTGGGACATCTGCAACCCTCTCCATAGGGCTCTTGCTTCCGCCTCATTGTTGGTCCTTCTTCCAAGCTGTTCAGAAAATGCCAGCACCAAGTTTCCTTGGTGGTCGCGAACCACTCCTCCAGCACCTGCTCTTCCAGGATTGTCCTTAGCTGCGCCATCGAAATTGAGCTTGAACCACCCAACCGGGGGTGGGGTCCACTTCACACCTATTCTGGGATTGGGCTTAATGACCAAGGGTTCCTCTTCCAAGGTAATATGTAGGGATTGAGCAAGTTGTTTTTCCCAGGGATGGTTATACTGAGCTTCATAGGGGATGATACTGACATTTTCACGAGCAAAGGCAAGGATCTTGTTGGTAATGGTTACGGGATCATGACTAGAACCCTTAAAGGCTCTGTGGTTTCTTTCTAACCAGACCTGCCATAGGAAATGGTGAAGGGAAATCTTCCACATGAACCTGAGCCTAAGGTTAGTAAAGGGGTTAGGCCATTGCTGGAAGAGGTCAATAATGGAGGCCGGTCTGACCCACGAAATGCTAAAATCTTGGAAAACCCCACCTAGAATATCATCTGCAATCGGACATTCAAGGAAGATATGGAGGGTGGATTCCTAGTTACCCCTGCATAGATAACAACGATTAGCAATTATCATACCTTTCCTTAACATATTATCAATGGTGAGTATCCTCCCTTGGATCACCAACCACGAAAAAAAGGAGAATTTGGGGATGAGATTTTTGACCCACACCAACTGGGTCTGGAGGATGGGATCCTCAGGATCAATCATAAGCTTATAGGCGGATTTGACAGTGAAATACCCGCTCTCGGTTGCAGCCCACGTTACATGGTCCTCTCCACTTCTCATGGGAATGAATTGTTGGTGCAGGATATTTTGGATCTCTTCTGACTCGGCTTCAAATCCCGGTATCCTGATTTGTTTCCATCTAAACCTTCCCCTATTCTGCATCATAAAATCAGCCACTTTCCTTCCTATGAACTGATCAGTATAATCCTTGACCCTGGATAGGTGTGGCAATTGAGAGAGAGCCTCCTCCCTGGCCCACCTATCATCCCAAAAGCTAATATTTTGTCCGTTCCCTAAGATCCATCTCAACCCTTTATTGATGACATTTTTGCTGGTCAAGATTGCCTTCCAAAAAGTTGATCCTCTATTTAGGATACTATCCTTTAGAAAATTAATGCCTTGGAGGTATTTTATTTTAATAATGGTAGTCCATTGGTTCTCCTCATTGGTTATGAGATGCCATGCTTGCTTAGCTAGCAGTGTTGTGTTCAACTGAGATACTCTTCTCAGGCCTAACCCCCCATTCTCTTTAGGTCTGCATACCTTACTCCACCCAACTAGGTGTATTCTCTATTTTTCCTCCGACCCTGACCAGAGGGAGTTCTTTTGGAGTTGTTCAATATTTTGGTATACCTTAGTTGGGGCCTTAAAAATGGATAAAAAATACACGGGGATGCTCTGAAGGGAGGCCATAGTGAGGGTAGCTTTACCTGCCTGAGACAGAAAGAGCCCTTTCCAACCAACCAGTTTCTTTTGAATTCTTTCTACCACATTGTCCCACATTGATTTTCCTGGGGAGCCTGTAAACAGGGGAAGACCTAGGTAAGAAGTAGGGAGAGCAACAATTGAACATCCCAAAATCCCAGCTATCCTGACCTGCCTTGGAATGGGGGTGTTGAGGAAGTAAATTTTGCTCTTGAAGAAGTTCACCTTCTGCCCAACCGCCTCCTCATAAAGCTTTAGAATGTGCTTTATCCTTCTAGCTTCAACTACTGACGCCTGGGTCAACATAAGGGTATCATCAACAAACTGTTGGTGGGTTACCGGATTGGTAAGGGAGGTGGCTTTAATCCCAGAGATCAGACCTGCATTGCAGGCCGCTTTGATAGTTCTTCCTAGAGCCTCCGCCACAATAATGAACAACATTGGACTGATCGGATCCCCTTGTCTGAGGCCTCTAAGGCTTTGGAAATACCCTGTTGTCGTACCATTTACAAGGACAGAGAACCAAGGCTTGAGAATACATCCTTTGATAAGTCTTACCCACTGAGGATGGAAACCAAATTTTAGAAGAACTGCAATAAAAAATTCCCAGTTGATGCGGTCAAAGGCTTTATTCATGTCAAGCTTTAGGGCAAAGGTTGCCTTCTTGGTTTGGCTTGCAGTGTGAAGAGCTTCATGGACTGTAATCACCCCATCAAGAATCGATCTTCCCTGAACCGAGCTCCCTTGACAAGGATCAATCATAAGGGGCAAGATTCCTTTCATCCTATTAGCTATGGCTTTAGTAAGGATTTTGTAGGACACATTGCATAGACTGATTGGTCTAAAATCTGCCATCATTTCAGGGGTTGGGCCCTTAGGAATCAATGCAATGAAAGTAGAATTAAACCCTCTAGGGATGTGTTTTGAAGCCTGGAACTCCTTGACCATCGAGATTACATCCTCCCCAACAATGTCCCAGAAAACCTGGTAGAAACGAGGAGGGAATCCATCAGGACCTGGGGCCTTATCAGGTTCCATGCTGAACAAAGCATTTCTGATTTCCTCCTCTATGAAGGGAGCTAGAAGTTTGGCATTGGTGGCCCCATCTATGACACTAGGTATGAATTGGAGGAGAGTCTCCTTGGCTTCCTCTTGGCATTGGGTTTCATCCCCGAGGAGGGAGCTGAAATAACTAACAACTTCTTCTCTGATCTCAATTAAGTCCTGAGTTTTGGATCCATCAGCTCTAGTCAGCTCTCTGATCTTATTATTACTTCTATTTCTCAGGGTAGTGATATGAAATTTTTTTGAATTCGAGTCGCCATCCTTCAACCATAAAGCCCTGGATTTCTGCCTCCAATAGGTTTCCTCACAAGCCAGAATATTATGATATTCTGAAAGCTTAATTTGCTCCTCTGTTCTTATTGTTTCATCATAAATACCATTTTGAATCCTGTTGTCAATAGCCTTCAGACTTTCTCCCACTTGTTTCTTGTTCTCAAACAGGTTCCCAAAAACATCCTTATTCCAGATTCTCAGGTTTTCCTTCACTGATTTCAACTTTTGGGCTAACCTAAAAGTTGAGCTGCCCTGAATGGGTTGTTGCCACCAGCTTTTGATTCTTTCCTTCAGGTCTGGATGTTTGATCCACATTGACTGAAAGTGAAAGGATTTCTTAAATGAGTTAGCTTGCGGGACCTCCAATAAAATGGGGTTATGATCTGACGCAATTTTGGGAAGAGCTTGCAGAGTGGAGTCTCCAAAAACTGTGACAACTTCTTTTGATAGAAAGAACCTGTCTAACCTTTCCTGAATAAGTTGGCTTCCTATCCTACGGTTGCTCCAAGTAAACTTAGCCCCTCTTAGCCTCACATCCATCAGCTCGTTAGAATTGACAAACTCATTAAATTCTTCCATGCTCCTTGTTGGAAGCCCAACCCCACCCTTTTTGTCTGAAGGGTATAAGGGAGTATTGAAATCTCCTGCTACCATCCAGGGAATATCATGAAAGACTGCGTTCAAGTGGCTCAGATATTCCCACAATGAGGTTCTTCCTTGAACTGAATTGGGTGCATACACATTTGACACAATCCACGATCTATTCTTGTCAATGTCATGAAAAAACACACTTAACACCCTGTCATCATCCTGAATAATGCTGCCTTCCACACTCCTAGAATCCCATAGCACCATGAGTCCTCCTGAAGCTCCTCTTGCCTGCTTGAAAACCAAATCTCCTTGACTCCATATTTTTTTTGCTGCTATTTTTGACTGGGCTTCATCTGTTTTTGTTTCTTGTAAGAGAATAATGGTTGGGTTGTATTGCCTTCTTATTGAACTGACCACCCTGTGGGTCGGTGGGCCATTTAGGCCTCTCACATTCCATGAGAGTACCTTCATTTAGACTATTTGGGATTTTTTCCCCTCCCCCTTCCTTGGGGAGGTTTGCCTAATTTGTTATCATCTTGACCTGGGATAACCTGTTGTATCAATGTTTTTTGTTTTCCACTTGCCACTTCATTGTCAGTCCTCAATCTATTATGTTCAGCATTAGACATCCTTCCCCTATTTTTCTCACTATCGTAATCAATTGGGGATTTAGTTGTGCTTCTGGTCTATTTTGGGCTAAAATGAGGAGGTACAATCTGTTGAAGGACTGGACTAGAACACTCTTCTGGCCTGTTTGTTCCTACCATTTCAGTCCTTGATTCTAACTCTTCCGTCCTTATCCTATATTCTCCACAATTCTGCTGTGAACCTTCCTAAAAGTTTGTAGGGCTTTTGGTTATGATATTGGAAGGACCCGATTCCTTTGATCCTATCTCCTCCATCCTTTTCCTATATTCCTCAGGGGTGTGCTTTAATCCTTCCTGATGGTTTGGGAGTCTTTTAGTTTTGATGTTGGAAGGACCCGATATGGATGGGGATTCTAAAGTTTTTGGTAATTCAACCTGAAGGATTCCGTCCTCGCCCATCTCCCCTTCTACCATCAGGTCAGCAAGAACTTTAAACTTATTTGAACTCGGGATTCTAGGGCTTACCTGATTTTCCTTGCTCGTTGGTGATTTGTTGCTTTCCTTTCTCCTGGGGTTGAACCTGGTTGTCCTGCTCCTGGTAAATATTGTTGTTCTTGGCCGGCCTGAACCCTCCTCTACCTGCTGGTCCTCCCATGGATTGGTTCCTGGGGAATGCTTTGCCATTTGTCCTTTTGCCTTCTATCCTCTGAGCTTCTCTGCTAGCTGCTAGACTTGGACATTGATTTCGTAGGTGACCTTGAGTTTTGCATTCTATGCAAAATGTTGGCTTATTTTCATATTCCATCGATTGTTTTCTCAGATAATCTCCATAGCCCAGTTCTACGAAGGTTGGCAGTTCGGAATCTAAGTCTGCGTTGACACAGATCCTTGCATGCGTCATCCTTGTCCTTGCCAGGGTTGAATGGTCAATGGCAACCAACTCCCCAATGGCTCTGGCAATCCCTTGCAACCAGTACTCGTTAAAAAACTGAGCGGGAAGGTTTGGCAGGCGGACCCAGATGGGAGCTATATTAATATTTTGTTTTTCGGGGTCAAAGTCCTCCCCCCATTTTTTGAGAAACAAGCTGCGTTTTCCTAAAAACCATGGTCCGCCTGTTAGAATGCGATTTGCATCCTCCTTGTTATTGAATCTTAAGATGAAAAATCCCCTGGACAAAGCAACAATCTCCAGGTTCCCAACTGTTCTCCATTTGGATAGCGCCCAGGAGCGTATAGTTTCTATATCCGGCCTTCCGCCCAGAAACTTGCCTACTAGTGAAAACTCCTCCAGGGATAAAAATGGACCCATAGCATTCGCAGGTGCCATAATCCGGTTGTTCTCAGGTATGAGGGGCGGGAGTGAATGAAAATCACTCTTTTTGCCTTTTAGGGTTTCTACAAAGGATAGACCTCTTCTGGGACCCGCAATACTCTGTTGGGTCCATTTGTCTGGGTCTTTGTCAGGGGGTTCGGGTCCTCGTACCTTGTCAACTTGCTCGTGGACGGGCCCCTGTCCCCTTCCAGAGACAGTCGACCTGCCTGCCTCTGGATCCTCACCTACCGCCTGCTCGAGGTTCCCGCCCGAAACCTTCGAACCTCCTTCTCTGCCTTCATTGTTCCCACTGCTCCGTTGCTCCATCGCTCTAACCTCTCAGACTATGAATAGAATCTTAAGTGAGTTAAATGAATCAAAATTTGTGAAAGTTATGTAATGCAAATCAGCAAAATAAATATAGGACAAATTGAAGCAAACATATGAAGGATATAGCAAGGTTAAGTTGGCAAAAATTCAAACTCACAGGAGGAGGTTTGAAGAGTTGAAGATGAAATATGAGGAAGATATTGCTAAGTACTTACTTTGTGTTGATGAATTGTTAATACCATGCATGGACTTGGATTCAAAATTGAGAACTCTAGTGTTGCTCAGAAAGTATTAAGATCACTCCTAATGAGGTATGATGCAAGGGTTTCAACAAGAGAAGAGATGAAGGATCTTGATAGGTTGACAATGGATGAGTTACATGGAATTCTCATAGCTTATGAGATGAGGACAGAAAAAGATCAAAATTCCAAGAAAGAGGTAACATTCAAAGTTTCAAAGAAGACAAAAGATAAGAAACCAGAATCAAGTGATGAGTCAAGTAGTGATGAAGAAGCTAACTATGTGAGAAGAAATATAAAGGGCTCAAGAAAACACAAAGATATGAAGACTATAAAATGCTTTAATTGTGGTAACTTTGGTCACTATGCATATAATTTTCCACAAATTGGAAGTAGTAGCAGTGAAGAGAAATAGGATTATAAGAAGGAAGAAAGAAAATTTAGATATGAAAAGAAAAATAGGTATGGTCAAGACAAGCATGAAAAGAAGATTTTTCTAAGGCATAAGAAAAGTTTCTGTATTGAAGAAGCAAGCAGTGCTTGTGACAGTGATAAAAGTTTCTTAGATAGTGAAAAAGAAGAGATTCTATTTTTGGCAATAGAAGAGGAAGAGGAAACTCCTATTGAAGGCCAAGTAAAATATGAAAAAGAATATGCTCCTATAGGATGATTCAAAAAAGAAGAAGAAGCCATGGTTGACCTAGAAGAGGAACTTATTGTTGCTCTTAAATAATTGAAAAGAGTTAAAAATAAGAACTCAAGACTGAAGGATCAAGTTCAAGAAGATGAGAAAATAAGAGAAAAGATTCTACAAGATCTTAAAAACTTGAAAGTTAAGGCAAAGAGATTTAAAAAAATTATGGTTTAAAAGTTAGAGGCAAAAGAGTTAGAATGTGAAATATTAGAACATGAAGTGGTTTCTGTTGAGAAGCAACACACCCCCATTGAAAAATGAGATTCCATCCTTGGTTTCATTTTTGCAGCAGGGACCCTCTTGATCCTTTCCAATTTTAAATCCAGTTTTGTTTGTTTCCTTTTTAAGTTGTGTTTTTCCTGTCTTTCTAGCCTGTGTTATCTCAAGACTTCACTTTTACATGCTAGAAATCATTCATGCTTAAGCCAAATCCTGCACCGGTACCGAGAAAAATGCTGAAAACAGTTGCATAAATTCATGAAAAATCAAACTTTCCATTTTTGGTAGTGTCGCGATATCGCGACACTTCCATTTTCGGAAATGTCGCGATATCGCGACAGGAAAATACAAATGCAGCTAAGTCGCAAATGTGTAGCGAAATCGCGACACTTTCCATTTTTGGAAGTGTCGCGATATCGCGACATTTCCATTTTTGGAAGTGTCGCGATATCGCGACATTTCCATTTTTGGAAGTGTCGCGATATCGCGACATTTCCATTTTTGGAAGTGTCGCGATATCGCGACATTTCCATTGGAAGGTCGCGAAATCGCGACATTTCCATTTTGAAGTGCGCGAAATCGCGACATTCCATTTTTGGAAGTGCGCGAAATCGGCTGCAGATGAGGAGAGAGAAATTCGGGGGGAAAAATGTCGCGAAATCGCGACATGTCGCATTTTCGCGGTAGGAGAGAGAAAGTGGGCTGAAGAGTCAAAAATCCGCCAAGTCATTTTTGTGTAGCGAAATCGCGACACTTTCCATTTTTGGAAGTGTCGCGATATCGCGACATTTCCATTTTTGGAAAGTGTCGCAAAATCGTTGTCTGTCGGAGGAGAGAGAAGAAATCAGTACGGACCAGCGCGATTTCGTGACATGTCGCGAAATCGCGACATGTCCCATTTTCGCTGAGGATAAATGATAAAAGTGGCTAAGTCCAAAAGTTGCAGCGATTCGCTGACGTCTCAAAATCGCGGGCTGGAGCTTGCAGCGATGCGCTGCATGTTTCGAAGTCGAGAGGTAAAAGCTGCAGCGATTCGCTGACATGTCTCAAGATCAAGGGTGAAAGTGGCAGCGATGCGCTGCATGTTTCGAAGTCGAGAGGTAAAGGGTGCAGCGATGCGCTGCAGGTTTGAAAGTCTGGACTCGAAAAGTGCAGCGACGCGCTGCACGTTTCGAAGGCAAGGGTGAAAATGGTAGCGACGCGCTGCACGTTTCGAAGAAGTCTTGCAAGACAAGCATGTCGCGAAATCGCGACATGCTGGAGCAAAATTGTACGGCAGCTGGCAGGAGGCGCGATTTCGTGACATGTCGCGAAATCGTGACATGTCGCATTTTCGCGGCCGACAGGGGGAGAAGCAGCGCAGCGCTGGGGACGTCGCGATTTCGCGACATGTCACGAAATCGCGACATGTCGCAGAATCGCGATAGGAGAGAGAAAGTCCTCAAGTTGACCGAAAGTGCATTCCAATGGGAAACAGAAGGCATCCTGGGGTAGCGACACGTGTCAAAGCGTGAGGCAGACAAGCAGAAGCCGACATGCAAGCTTATTTTGCGGTTTTTAATCTGTTTTAATGTTTTAAGCTTGGATTTAATGTTTATTAAAGAGCTAATTAATCTTTTTGTCTTTCATGCAGGATTCCATCTGGCACTTGCGGGACAACCGGGAAAGGCCATAAAGGCAAAGTTAAAGTGCGGATTTAGTCAAGGACCGCCATGCTAGAAGAGAAGACGCCGGTGAGGGCATTCAATGACAAATTTATTGCAGACTTGATAGCATGAAGACAATTTCAACACAGGGATGGCTTTACGGAGATCAGATCTGAGAGAGGTGGTGACTCATCCGGCTCACCAACGAGAATTAATGGAGGCATTTATTTGCAGTTGCGGATGAATGCAAGTGGCTTTAGATTTTATCTTCTCCATTTATGGCAGCTAACTGCACTGATTTGCCGAAGGGTTAAGTTCTATCCGGACTTTGATTTTAAATGGATTTTTATTGTAAAACCCGGGTCCTAGGGTTTAAGTGCGATAAGATTTAGGGTTTGGAAGAAGATATTTTGAAAAGATCAGTGGCCCGTCCTGAGTCTATAAATACTTCTTCTAAATGTAATCGCGGGAGGCGGAGACTTAGAAATAAAAGGCTTATAAGCAATTTCTTGCAAATTTTGTGAAATCCTTTGTTTCTGGACTTGGAGTTGATGTGCTTTAGCTTTTCTGTGATAGCATGGCCAGGAGCCTAATCTTTTGCAGAGTGTGATAAGTGTATCTTCTTTTGTTATCCGTTCCATTTAAAGTTTGTTAGATATATGCTGTAAATCTGACGTTATCAAGTTTAAATATGTTGTTAGGCTTCAGTTGTTCTCTTGTCTCCTAGGGGAAATTACAGATTTGAAGGTGTAAGTTTGTTCTAATTGCTCTGTCTTCACTGTGTGAGCTAGGCTACCGGTGAAAGATACCAGTTTTAACCAACTGCCCTTGGATTTATAATTTTTTGCTAGATCTCGTTTCACTCGCCTTGTGCTCTTAGTTGAAAGTGATCTTAGACTGACTGGACACTTTCTTCTTTGATTTGTTCTGTTGTGAAGCTAGTAGCATAGATAAAATTGACAGTTTAGGGTTTTACAGTTGATGTTTGATAAACTTCTCTTTCTCGCCCTTACCCTACCCTCTCTTTGCTTTCGGTGAATGATCCATTTTTATTTTCTTTGTTTGTCTTTTATTTAAATCTGCTGACCCATGAGAGCTAGATCAAGAATCAAGTTAAATCTGATTGTCAACAACTTTTGCAACTACTGAACAAGTTCAAGAACCCCCTGTAAGGTAACAGAGCGGTCCATATTGAAATCTATTCCAGAAGTGGAAAAGAGTGAATTGCCATTCGACCCAACTCTGTAACTCGCACCTTGGATAACCAACTAGATCCTAAAGATGAGTGGGATCCGTCCCGTGGGTGTCTCCGGAGCTTCCTTGCTTCATCCTTTCCCGGGGTGTGCATGAAAGCCGAACCAACAACCTAATTGGCGCTAGAAGGAGGGCCTTGAACTCAGTTCAAGTATTGTAAGGACATAACAGCAACATTTGAAGGACCCACAGTGAACTCCGGACAATTTTGTAAATTGTCAGTATATTTTTGAAAGTTGTCAGTATAGTTTTTAAAATTGCCAGAGAAGACCTCAAGTTCGGAACAGTTTTATCTCCACTGGCAGTTATCCAATCACAACTCGGAACATCACTGTCAGCCAAGTAATAATGGCAAATTGGTTGGGCCCCACTGCTTTGAATATCCCGGGTATAGCCCATGACCTCGCCCGTAAATCCGGAAAGATACCTCCCTAGGTATAAACATGATGGGACAAGAACTACAGAAGAACATCTGCTAGCTTTTAAAAATGCTCTAAAATTGTTGAATATAAAGATGAAGATGTTGCCTGCAGATTGTTCCCGTTCACTCTCCAGGAGGGAGCTTATGACTGGTTTTTAAACCTCACCAAAAATTCCATTACTAGCTGGGATGATCTAGAGAAAGCTTTTATATCACAATTTGGGGAAGTGATAGACCCCAGTGTGTTATACCAACAATTTTCCAAGCATCAAGAGAGAGTCGGGAGAAACTGTCAGGTCTTTCAATATGAGGTTCCAAAGAGCTTACGGTAGAATGATTGGCCATTACATCCCAAATGCAAATCTGGCCTTAGAAATCTACAAGAATGCATTGGATTCAGTGACCTCTATTTTCCTCAAGAGAGACATCAATATCACAACCCTGGCAGGGGCTTATAAAGAAGCCTTAATTCTTGAAAGACAGCTAGGACCTCAAATTCTGAGCAGACCTTTGATATCCTATGTTACACAGAACATGCCTATTTTGAACCCCATTCCACATCATGAGTTAGTGCCAACATGTCATGCTCTACCCAAGGAGACTCCGTTAATCGTGACATCCACTCAAGGATGTGCAAAATACAGAGAAAAGTCTCGACAAGCTCAAAGTGCAAGTGCTTGAACCGAACAGCTTGTGATCCGGCACCACCCAAATCTGAAGTTTTTCCCGGTGAGTTAAATTTTCCTAGAGATCAAAGAAATATTGATATTTCTAGTTCACCCAAAAATAGTACAACCAGGGTTTCGGATTCTTTCACTTTTCCCGAAGAGACAGAAAGTCTTGTAGAGACTCCCGTGGATGAAATGCAAGATTTTCAACAGTTCAAAATGGACAGCTATGACTTGAAATGTGAGAGTCCAGAACTTAATAATGATCCTTCCTCATCAGAGGATGATGAAAGTGAGATTCAATATCACTATGCAGAAGTAATTGAGGAGGATAACATCATTGAGGATATGAGGGAACTTAAAGCTGACATCACCCTCTATGAACCGCCTCAGATTGTTGAACAAAAGGTTAACTTGATTGAGGCTTACTCTGGACCACCTGTTGAATTTCAAGAAAAGGAGGAAAAGATAGTAAATATGAATGTGGTCAGCCAACTTGGAATTGATGAACTGTCTCAACATAAGCCTGCAACTTCTGAACATAATATCAAAGATAAGGCTATAAACTGTAATATCAAAGAAAAGGCTATAAACTGTGTTGATGCAGATATTGGAGTTTATAATTTGGCAACTGAGAAAGTGAGAACAGTTATAGCTCTAAACCATCACAACCATGATGTTTGGACATTGCACATTGATGAGGTTAAATCTAAGCAAGGCTCAGGTGAAAAGGAAAATTGTAAGCATTCTTCTAGAGGGATAAAAATTGAAGTCCTGGATATTGAAGCAGTACAGCAACCACAAAATGTTCAAGTTGTTAAGAACCAGGGCATACAAATAAAACATGATTTCTTTCAGTTGTCACATCATTTTGAAGATGTGGTGGTCTGGGTCTGTCAAGATTTTAAGGTATTTGATCCTGGGGGTTTTTTACATTCAAATCCTTTTGAAAGAACTCGCAAACCCTTCAATTAGAAGCATAAACATGTTATCATATGATTTGTTATTATATGATTTGTTTAATTTGAAGGAGTTGCAGATTTGTTTTTCAAATGGGACAGGGAAGACAGTAAACACAAGTCTTTCCCAGATAGCAAATTTTTGAAGCACAATCTGGAGTGCATTTCGTCAACAGGACCTGAAAGGTAATTTTTCTAAATTACTTGCACATGGTCCAATTTTTTTAAGGCACCATTTCTCTGCTTTCCCAACTGCTCGCATTTTTTGAGTATGAAGGGAAGTTGTAACATATGTATGCATTGTAAGTAAGTCTTTGAAGTTTTTCAGTTTTATTTCTTTGTCAGTTCAGTTTTTATTTTTAATGTCTATACTTTTAACTGTTTCAGCTTAATTTTAAACTTTTCTTTTTTTTTTCTTTATTGTTTTTAGTTTTAGCTTGTGCGCTTTATTTCTTTCTTGTGCTTTTTATTTCCTTTCTTTGTCTTTTTATTTTAACTTGCTTTTATTTTAGTCCATACATCTTTTCTTCCTTCGCTTCTTTTTCTTTGTTGTCTTATTGCGCTTAATTTATTTCATTGCTTTAGTTTATTTTTTTTCATTTAGCTTTTCTAGTTCAGCTTTTAGTTGCTTTGCTTTTCTTTTAGTTTATTTCTTTTATTCCTTGTACAGTTTTTATTTTCTTCCCTGCATTTCCTTTTCTTTGCTTCTGTCCAACCATTTGTTTTAGTTCTTTTCTTTTTCCTTTATTTTATTCCTTTCTTGTTATTTTATTTGCAGTCTATGCAGTTTTTATTCTGTTTTGCTTTAGAAGCCTGTCTCGTCCTTGGAAGCCTGTACAAAGTCCTTTGGCTTCTAAAAATTCTGTCTTTTAACCTTTGCCTGAGCAATCAATGAAAAGTCAGCCTGCTAAAAATTGTTTATTCTAAGCTGATCAATCCAGCTCCATCCAATGCCCATGTTGTTCACCATTCTAATTGAGATAGTCTGCTTGCACTGAACAGTAGAGCTATTTTGTTATTCAGGACAAAGGTAGAGAGATGATTGGATCTTGTGTCTTACTTGCCACAGTTGTTTTAATGATAGAAAAACTGCTATGTCGTTTAGTTGGAGGAACTCCTGGGGAATCCAAGAAAAGCTGGTTATGAGAGGGGACTATGGTTCATGCAATTATTTGGGTATCCACAGAGGCTATCAGTGCCTAGACTGAAACAGTTCCAGATTGATCAAATGATAAAAGAAAATTGTGATTTCCCTAAAAGCATCTCAGATATTGATATATTTCAGAGGGAGAGAAAAAAAAAAAAAGAGAAAAAAAGAGTTAAATAATTAAAAGAGGCAGCCAATATTAGATTCTGCCCTACAGTTGTAAAATTGGGTCATGTAAATCTAAAGGGTAACTCTGTCTAGGCTGTAAAAGGCTAAACTAGTAAACAGAGCTCTACTCGGTTTCCCCTTTTACAATCTAGAAAAGTTGATCAGTCCAAGTTTATCATTCAATTCAGTCATCCTTGAAGAAAGTTCTATACCCTTTGAAATTGCACATCAGAAATCTTCCTTGAAGTAATCCAGCCTAGTATGTCCTTGGGAAATTTTAAACAGCTTGCAGTTAACAGTCAATTTATTGTGAAGAATGTCTGTGGCAAGGCATGATGCATGGTCTTTTTGTTTTGAAACCGGAGTCTTGGGTTCTAAAATAGTGCTACTATTTTACCCGCAGATATCGCCATTTGTTGAGAAGCAACACACCCCCACCGAAAAATGAGATTCCATCCTTAGAAAACCCTGAACTTTCATTTTTGCAGCAGGGACCCTCTTGATCCTTTCCAGTTTTAAATCCAGATTTTGCTTGCCTCCTTTTTAAAGTTGTGCTTTTTCTTGCTTTCTAGCCTGTGTTTTCTTAAGCTTAACTTTTTACATGCTAGAAATCATTCATGCTTAAGCCAAATCCTGCACCGGTACCGAGAAAAATCCTGAAAACAGTTGCATAAATTCATGAAAAATCAAACTTTCCATTTTTGGTAGTGTCGCGATATCGCGACACTTCCATTTTCGGAAATGTCGCGATATCGCGACAGGAAAATACAAATGCAGCTAAGTCGAAATGTCACATTTCTTCCTTTTTGTTCGCGATATCGCGACACTTTCCATTTTTGGAAGTGTCGCGATATCGCGACATTTCCATTTTTGAAAGTGTCGCGAAATCGCTGCAGGATGAGGAGAGAGAAAGTCGGGAGAAAAATGTCGCGAAATCGTGACATGTCGCATTTTCGCGATAGGAGAGAGAAAATGCATGAAAATCGGCTAAGTGCCAGAAAGGGCGCGATTTCATGACATGTCGCGAAATCGCGACAGCTTTTGGAGAGAGAAGATGAACTGTACGAAAGGGCGCGATTTTGCGAAATCGCGACATGTCGCATTTTCACGGTAGGAGAGAGAAAGTGGGTTGAAGAGTCAAAAATCCGCCAAGTCATTTTTGTGTAGCGAAATCGCGACACTTTCCATTTTTGAAGTGTCGCGATATCGCGACATTTCCATTTTTGGAAAGTGTCGCAAAATCGCTGTCTACCGGAGGAGAGAGAAGAAATCAGTACGGACCGACACGATTTCGCGACATGTCGCGAAATCGCGACATGTCCCATTTTCGCTGAGGATAAATGATAAAAGTGGCTAAGTCCAAAAGTTGCAGCGATTCGCTGACGTCTCAAAATCGCGGGTCGGAGCTTGCAGCGATGCGCTGCATGTTTCGAAGTCGAGAGGTAAAAGTTGCAGCGATTCGCTGACATGTCTCAAGATCAAGGGTGAAAGTGGCAGCGATGCGCTGCATGTTTCGAAGTCGAGAGGTAAAGGGTGCAACGATGCGCTGCAGGTTTGAAAGTCTGGACTCGAAAAGTGGCAGCGACGCGCTGCACGTTTCGAAGGCAAGGGTGAAAATGGTAGCGACGCGCTGCACGTTTCGAAGAAGTCTTGCAAGACAAGCATGTCGCGAAATCGCGACATGCTGGAGCAAAGTTGTACGGCAGCTAGCAGGAGGCGCGATTTCGCGACATGTCACGAAATCGCGACATGTCGCATTTTCGCGGCCGACAGGGGGAGAAGCAGCGCAGCGCTGGGAACGTCGCGATTTCGCGACATGTCACGAAATCGCGACATGTCGCAGAATCGCGATAGGAGAGAGAAAGTCCTAAGTTGACCGAAAGTGCATTCCAATGGGAAACAGAAGGCATCCTGGGGTAGCGACACGTGTCAAAGCGTGAGGCAGACAAGCAGAAGCCGACATGCAAGCTTATTTTGCGATTTTTAATCTGTTTTAATGTTTTAAGCTTGGATTTAATGTTTATTAAAGAGCTAATATAATCTTTTTGTCTTTCATGCAGGATTCCATCTGGCACTTGCGGGACAACCGGGAAAGGCCATAAAGGCAAAGTTAAAGTGCGGATTTAGTCAAGGACCGCCATGCTAGAAGAGAAGAAGCCGGTGAGAGCATTCAATGACAAATTTATTGCAGACTTGATAGCATGAAGACAATTTCAACACAGGGATGGCTTTACGGAGATCAGATCTGAGAGAAGTGGTGACTCATCCGGCTCACCAGCAGAATTAATGGAGGCATTTATTTGCAGCTGCGGATGAATGCAAGTGGCTTTAGATTTTATCTTCTCCATTTATGGCAGCTAACTGCACTGATTTGCCGAAGGGTTAAGTTCTATCTGGACTTTGATTTTAAATGGATTTTTATTGTAAAACCCGGGTCCTAGGGTTTAAGTGCGATAAGATTTAGGGTTTGAGAAGAAGATATTTTTGAAAAGATCAGGGTCTGTCCTAAGTCTATAAATACTTCTTCTCAATGTAATCGCGGGAGGCGGAGACTTAGAAATAAAAGGCTTATAAGCAATTTCTTGCAAATTTTGTGAAATCCTTTGTTTCTGGACTTGGAGTTGATGTGCTTTAGCTTTTCTTTGATAGCATGGCCAGGAGCCTAATCTTTTGCAGAGTGTGATAAGTGTATCTTCTTTTGTTATCCGTTCCATTTAAAGTTTGTTAGATATATGTCGTAAATCTGACATTATCAAGTTTAAATATGCTGTTAGGCTTCAGTTGTTCTCTTGTCTCCTAGGGGAAATTATAGATTTGAAGGTTAAGTTTGTTCTAATTGCTCTGTCTTCACCGTGTGAGCTAGGCTGTCGGTGAAAGATACCAGTTTTTAACCAACTGCCCTTGGATTTATAATTTTCTCGCTAGATCCGTTTCACTCGCCTTGTGCTCTTAGTTGAAAGTGATCTTAGACTCACTGGACACTTTCTTCTTTGATTTGTTCTGTTGTGAAGCTAGTAGCATAGATAAAATTGATAGTTTAGGGTTTTACAGTTGATGTTTGATAAACTTCTCTTTCTGCCTTACCCTACCCTCTCTTTGTTTTCGATGAATGATCCATTTTTATTTTCTTTGTTTGTCTTTTATTTAAATCTGCTGACCCATGAGAGCTAGATCAAGAATTCAAGTTAAATCTGATCAACTTTTGCAACTACTGAACAAGTTCAAGAACCCCCTGTAAGGTAACAGAGCAGTCCATATTGAAATCTATTCCAGAAGTGGAAAAGAGTGAATTGCCATTCGACCCAACTCTGTAACTCGCACCTTGGATAACCAGCTAGATCCTAAAGATGAGTGGGATCCGTCCCGTGGGTGTCTCCGGAGCTTCCTTGCTTCATCCTTTCCCGGGGTGTGCATGAAAGCCGGACCAACAGTTTCTCTAAGGATGGAAGTGAAAAATTCTAAGTATAAGCTGCACAGGTTTGGGAAAAGCTCAAAAGCTTTGGATAACATTATCAAAGCACAAAGATCTTCATTTATCAAAATATGACTAGGCTATGAACAAGGTCAAGAGGTACAAAAAGATGAATCAAGCTCAAAAGAAATGAAAGTTTCAGAGAAGACCTATGTTGATAAGTTAAGGAGTGGAAGCATCATTGAGGAAGAAAAAATGCACAAAGAAGAAATAGGGATCATCACAGAGAAGGCAAATAAAGGACCAAGATACCATATTTTCCAAGGAAAGATAAATATTTCTTCCAAGGGCATTGTTTCTCATGTAATCATTTTGGTCACAAAGCTTTACATTGCAGGATTCATGGCAGGAATGATTATGGCTTCACCAGAAGAAATTTTAGGATATTTTCACCTACCAAGAATCACAACATCAGGTGTTACAATTACAGTAATTTTAGGCATAAATCAAGGTGGTGTAGAATAGATTTTCTAAAACTTCCAAAGACAAGCAAGGACAGAGATGATCAAAATATTCAAAGAGGTACAAATTCAAAGGTATGAAAGAAGAAAGTTGAGAAAGGATAAGAGCATTGTAAGTTGAGAGTAGTCTTACTCCCACCCCAAAATTGATCACCTCAAGGAGAGGAGGTGGTGAGGGGACTAAGCTAAGAGTCTTATTTTTAGTCCCAAAGGAGCCCTTTGCCATTGATATCAAAGGGGGAGAGTTTCAGTAAGGGGGAAAGTTTCAGTAAGGGGGAGAGAAATCAGTAAGGGGGAGAAGCTTCTCAGGGGGAGCAGATTTAAAATTTAGTGGTTGTAAAAGAAATTTTTAGAAAGGGTTGCCATCAATGACAAAGGGGGAGATTGTTGAAAATATTAAGTATTTTGGTTGTCATTGATGCCAAAGGCAGAATTATGGTCAAGGTTGAAATAATAAGGCACAAAGCAAAAATATGTTGATAGAAAAATTGAAATGGTTATCAAGGCAATATACATCTCCAAGTTATTTTTACTAAGAAAAAGGTTATAATATTTAAATGAAAATATAAATATTACAAAGGAGGCAAAAATTTCAAAGATAGAATTATTTCTAATACACCAAGGTTTCAAATATATTAACATTATAATATTTTAATATTATAATGCAAAGGTTTCAAAGTTAAAAGAAGTGCCAAAGGAAATAATATTCAAATTTATTTGAAGCATCAACATCAATGCATGAAGGGGAAAGCATATTTAAAGGGGGCAAATTATTTTATTTGCCTAAGGTTGAGACCAAGCAAAAATCATGAGATCCGCTTGATCGTTCGATTCATTGAGGGCATAGTAGAAGGAAAGGACATGTGCACAATTTCTAAAGTAGATTTTGAAATTCAAAAGGGGAAGTAGCAAATTTGAAGTCTCATCTGGTCGACTAGCCCAGAAAATAGGGAGGCCCTACGCTAGATTGCTAGCAGAGAGGAGGTCTCGAGTTTGAAGTATAGTAGGGACAATTTTTTTGAAGTTTTGGTTGAGAAAGATATCACGTCATGTGGCAAATAGGAGCGCGTGCATTTTGGTTGTTGTGTGGGCAGCTAGACCAAGTAGTGTCCTAGCTTGTGCTAGGGTGTAGGCCATCTAGATATGGTAGGTTTGGATTGCGACGACAACGTTAGCAAAGGAAAAAAAATTTGAATTAAAAATTATTTTGAACGTCTAAGGTATGCGCTTTAATTCTTGGCATTAGGGGAGACATAAGGTTTTATTTTTGCATAAATTATTGGGGTCAACATACAACATTATAAATCATATTTCTATGTGCATTATTAGACAATGAGTGCATTGAAAATTATTATTCTTACTAGGAGGTATAAGGTGTATGAAGTTCATTTAAAAGTTGTAATTTGTGCCTTGGGTCATTAAGTGTGTTGGTAATTATTTTATGAAAGTAAGGAGGTATAAGGTGTATATGGATGATTTAAATGTTGTAATTTTTTCTTTGAGTTATTGAGTGCTATAAGAAACTTTGTGGTGTGGTGAAAATTATTTCTTGCAAAAGTAGGAGTTATAAGGTGTTATTGTGGTTTGATTTTTGGTTGTAATTTTTGTATGGTGAAAATAAATTTTGAGGGGTTTTGATAATTGTTAATGCCCTATATTTTGAGAAAAAAAGGAGAGTCACTGAGCATCATTTTAATATTCCATTGTGCGCATATTTTTGAGAAGAAATTTAAAGTTGATGGTTTGAAAGAGAAATCTACTAACCAGTTTTGAAGTGGCACTTTGAAAAGGAAATTCTTTTGAGACATATTTTTGAGGGCACATCTTCATCAAAGCAAGTAAAGAGGTATGGTGATATTATTCCTTATTTAAGGTGTTTGGTTGAGAAAATATTTTTGAACCATAAGGTGGAGAAATAATGATTATACATGTGCATTTTTGGAAATATGTGTGTTAGGATTTGAGAACAAATGTGCAACATTATTTTGAATGAATCTGTGAAGCATTTGTGCATTGGTTTGAGTAACACTGAATGTGAATGATGAAGAACACAAGCTTATACTGAGAGAGGGGTGAACAGTATAAGGTAAACTTTTATTTTCTTTTCCAAACAATATTATCCAATGTTATCAATTGCATTATCAATAGCAGTAACAAAGAAAACAAATCATCACAAACATGAGAGACACAGATTTAACATGGTTCACCCAATGTGGGTTACATCCACGGAGAAAATATTTCTTATAAATTTTCTCAACAGATCTCTTGGAAACCAATTTTTTATTATAATATTTATGGACCTCTGTCCAAAGGAGACACCAATCCCCTATGCTCAAGTTTGTGGACCTCTATTCATAGGAGACCTTTGTCCCCACTGCTCTTATTTTTGGATCTCTATCCACAGGAGACCTCTATCCCAACTGCTCTAATTTATGGATCTCTATCCACATGAGACATTTTTCCCCACTGTTCTAATTTATGGATATCTATCCATAGGACAACTCTATCCCCTTTGTGTTGGTTCATGAAACTCTATCCACAAAAGACTCCTCTTTTTTGCTCTAGTTTGTGGAACTCTATCCACAAGTGTAGACAGTAGTTCTAAGCATGACAAACCATAGAACTGGCTGAAATTATGTTGTCCACCAATTTTAATTGTATATAACAATTTTGGTAATGTATGTATTGCATATGATTTTGTAAAATCAGCCAAGATAAAGAAGGCTTGATTGTAAACGTACAAGGCACTAGATGACAAAACTAGCCACCATTTGCTAACTAGTATATTAGATGTCTAGTTAGACTCCATTGTTAGACGTCCATTAGACGTAAATCAGATTTAGTTAACAATAGTTAAGGACATAACAGTTTGGCTAGTTGAGTGAAGCAGTTGGAGGAACTACTTTGCCTTCTTATGTATACCCCCTCTTCAAACATTGTAAAGTTCATTATTATCCCTATTGAATACAAATGCAGATGCTCTTGTACGGATGCTCTATTTTCTATATGGTGTTTTTGTGATATCATGTTATTACAGGATATATTACCTTGAATTTTGAGTTGCAGGTTTGTTCCATTGTTCAACATTGCAGGTTGATTGTTGTAGCAAGGATGGAGAAAGCAATGTGTGTTGTAGGCATGAGGAGATATCAAGGAAAATAGTAGACGTCTAGCCTTGATGTTTAGGTATCTGTCAGTCGGATAGCCATCTAGATCCAACTAATCGACATCCAGACTTGACCAAGAGTCGTTCGAGACCTGGTCGACAGTGGATGTTTATCCCTACCTAATGTCTAAGCCATTCATGATGTCTACGTAAGTGATTTCTAGTACCTACATGACATCTCGTAGCTGTGATGTCTTACTTATATGACGTCTGACTTCTCACCTGTGTGACATCTACTTCTGTGATGTCTAAACTGTTCATCCCTCCTATGATGTCTAGTTGCTCTCCTGTGATGTCAAGCTCTGTGATGTCTAACCTTAGATGTCTAGCCATTGCCTCTAGACGGATGATTCTTGTCGTCTATAACCAGTCCATAAGCAATAACCATTGCATAAGTCTAAAGCCTAACTATCTCAATTGTCATCACCCCTATCCCGAGAATGTACTCACCCTTGTCTACATTTTGTGCCATTGCCTAAGTGAGAGTCTAGCAACATAAGTGATAGGCGTAAGAGGTGAATGACTGATTCTAGGTCGTAAAGCAAAAATAAAACACTAGTAAGAAGAAGTGCACGACTGGTGAACTTAAGGACACAAGAGGCAACAAAAGTCTCTCATCTAAAAGTGGAGAGTCTGGAATCTTGAAGATGAGGATAATACAAGCATTGAAATATTGTTGGTGACTGCAAAAAATTAGGGAGAACAAATAGCTGAGGAAGAAACCATCATTGAGAATTGGATGGTAACACCAGAACCAGCAAGGGAGAGTTAGCTAGAGGATACTGAAGGAGAGAATCGTATATCAATGTAACTATGTAGAGGTTCATGGGGAGGAATATCGAAGCCACGTTGGTATATTTGTAGAGGAGGTTGTGAAGTAAAGACCAATTGGAGTCATGTAAAAGGCTATTTGAGTACAATTTTGCACCACCAACAGTATAGAGACAACCGAATCGAACTCCACAACCACCTACACCAGAAAGTCAGAGTAATAGAACAAGTACCATGGTGGCAAATCTCACCAATAGAATAATATAAAAAAAATGCCCACATTTTTTAGGTGAGGGAAAGGAGGACCCATATCGACATGTGGGAACTTGCATTACCATTTGGAGAGCAAATGGGATCACACAAGACACAATGGATGCATCTGTTTCTAGCTACATTGTGAGGCATGGTGATAGACTGGTACTTAAAAAGACAAAATATGCAAGCATTTACACAATGTGAGGATTTGAAGACTACATTCATAGAATAATTCTGACCCTTGAGGGATGACACTGACATCATCACAGAAATATGCATCACTAAGAAAAAAATAGATGAGGATGTAAAAAGTTACAATAAAAGATTGAAATAATTGACAGATAAAATGGAGATGACACCTGATGATGGTTGATAAAGCAGTGGTTTTTTGATGGGTTACTACCAAAATTCAAAAAGAAAATGAAGGTTGTACCATCCTAAATGTATTTGAAACCACTGGAGAAGGCTAAAAACTTTGAAAGTGAAGGTAAACAAACAACTGCAGGTATCAGAGGTTACTTAAAACATAACGAAGATTTAGACAGTGAAGCAGAAGATAAAGTTCAGAGCAAAATTCACACTTTTCGAAGAGAATTCGACAAAATTCTAAAGAAAGTAAAAGGAAAAAGTTGTAAATATTGAAAATATATTTGGTGCTCAGATTGCAATGCAGAAGGACATTCAAATGTAAACTATCCAAAGAAAGCATATTGCAATATATGTGAAATTGCAGGACATCCTGTAGTTGACTGTCCATTCAACCTGAAGAGTAAGAGACATAAAACATTGGCTATATAGTAGGAGGAGCAACCAAATACAATAAGGAATGGATAAGGAGCCACTAGAAGAGGATATAGGAATACTCATCGAGGAGGACGATAAGGAGGCCAGAGTCGACCACAATACGACTCTAACAGTCGATCGGTTATTCAATGTCATAATTTTTAGGAATAGGGCCACTTTGCAAAGAATTGCTCCAAACCTTAGAATGTAGGTAACAACAGTGGTAATAATACCACTCAAATGTGTAACTGGTGTGGTCCAGGCAACAAAAAATAAATCAATTTCCTGAACAAGGTAAGTACCAACGAAACTCAGAATATCAACCTCATTGGCATTTGAGAGATGATAGAGGCAGATAATTAAGTCTTAGTTGTAACAAGAGCATAGACCAAGAAAATAGAACAATTTCCAAATCCTACCAAGGAGAAAGTATGATGGTAGGAAGCCCAAGAACTAATTAAAACAGAACTAGCAAAGGAGAAAAAGGATCAACTATTTTTGGAGAAAGTACTGACGAGACCGAAGATCACCAAAAAGGCATCAGTGGAGGGCTTGGTAATAGAGGTACTAAACACAAAGGTGGAAATTAAGGTCACCATTATGTTTAGCATAGTACCTGAGTTGTATTCTACGATCGAGGAAGTCATCAAGAAGAAGGATGAAACTTGACAGGTAGAAACTATCAAGCAAGAACAATTTATCAATCCAACAATCTTGATGATTGAAGCGGGGAAGAGGCCAGCTATAGTCCAGATAGAAGTTTTTGACCATAGACAAAATCAGGTGATTGTGGATGGAGGATCTAACGTGAATGTGATGCCAAAGAAGACCTGGTGGATAATTGGGCAGCCCGCCTTACGATCTCCAAATTTTAAGTTATATGGTACTGATCAATATGGCATTGAAGCAATAGGCATATTTATGAATTAGAAAGTACGCATAGCAGAACAAGACTTTGTCTTATATTTTTTTATCATTGCTATGCAAAAATCCGCATATGATGCACTACTAGGATGAGGATGGTTGAGATCAAAAAAAGTCAACCACAATTGGAAGAAAGAATGATTATCCTTCAAATAAGGGTAACACAAATACATAATTAATCTAAAGAATCAAACAGTAAGTCAAGACATAGCTACTTCAGATGATTTAGGATCTTCTTCGTCAGATGGTGAGACAAGATATGAACTAGATGAGGAGGGAGTGTTGCATCTTGATGACTACATGAAATATGAGTATGACGAAGACAAAGGGTTACTACATTGGAAATTGAAATATTACGAGATACTTTCTCCCTAATGTTTTTGTATAGATGTGGAAAAGGATATTCAAAAGGATGATATGCAGGAACCAGAAAAAGAAATTAGCAATAAAAGATAGACAACAGTGGAAGAGGACAAGGAAAGGGAGAAGTGGACATTTCCCAAGAACTTTACAGAATTCACGATGGGGAGGCATTCATTGAGGATAAACCAACCCACCCCATTGCAATACTAAAGGTAACAAGTGAACCTGAGTCAATCAAATACGAGGGTCCAAAAATTATTCACATACACTTGGGAGAAAATGGTGAGGAAAATATGATCAAATGCGGAGATGATTGGGATCCAGTTCTAAAAGCAACAACATTAAAATTTTTTTGGACTATAAGGATGTGCTTGCATGGACATATAAGGACTTGAAGGGAGTACCACCATAACTCTATGTACACAAGATTCATCTGAATGAAGTTGTGCAACCTGTAAGAAGGTGACCTTACAGAATGAATCCCAAATACACAGTAAGGGTGAGTACTGAAATTGAGAAAATATTGGATGCAGGCATTATATTCAAAGTTACGGCAAGCGAATGGGATTCACCGATTGTGATTACTCTAAAAATAGAAGTAGATAAAATTTGAATCTATGTGGATTTTAGAAGTTTGAATGCCCTAACCATAAAGGATCCCTTTTTGATCCCTTTCATAGACTCCATACTGGAAGAAGTAGTCGACCAGAAGATATATTCATTTTTGGATGGATTCTCTGGCTATAACCAAATTAGCATAGCAAAAGAAGATAAGTTGAAGATAACTTTTACTGTGGAAAATGGAATATACGCATATAACCGCATGCCATTTAAACTATGCAATGCACCAACTACTTTTCAGAGGATCATATTGTATATTTTTGAAAAATGTTCACAAGGAATTTCAAAGCTTTCCTAGATGATTGGTCACTATATGGTAGGACACAAGAACATTTAAAGGCCTTAGAAGAATGTATGGGATTGTGCAGGAAAGCACGAATATTATTGAATCCAAATAAATATGTCTTATCGGTACCATATGGAAAGTTGCTAGGGCACATAGTATTCCAAGAAAGTTTGAAACCTGACCCAGATAAGATACAGGTAATATTGCTAATGGAGGAGCCATATGATGTGAGCTCAGTAAGAACATTTTTAGGGACAATCGGATATTACAGGAGGTTTATCCGAAATTATGCATTGACATCTCATCTATGAGACACACTTACGTGTAAGGGTGTTCCATTCAAATGGATAGAGGAACACCAGGGAGCATTTGAGGGATTGAAAGGGCACTTGGTGAAAGCACCTATCTTGGTTTACCCATATTGGGAGAAAGAAATCAATGTGCATGTGGATACCTCAAATTTTGCCATTGGATGTGTACTGGCACAAGAAGGCCAATACGGGTTGGATCAGCCCATATACTTTGCAAGTTGACTATTGTCAAGAGTCGAGAAGAATTATAGCACAACAGAGCGAGAGGCACTAGGAATGGTTTATGCAGTGCATAAATATAGATACTATTTACTAGCTAACCCCTTTTCTTTCTATGTGGATCATCAGGCTTTATTGTAATTAATAAATAAACCAACGATCTATGAACGAGTGAGTCGATGGCTCGTCACCCTACAGGAGTTCATGTTTAGAGTGGTAGTCAAACCAGGGAAGAAACATGTAATAACAGATCAATTTTCAATAATTCACTCAGGAGAAACTACAAAGGGAGGAATACCAGACGAATTCCTTGATCCGCAGTTGTTTATGATTAGTGCAATACCAGGATGGTACAAGCATTTAGGGGAATATTTGTCGACATGAGATCTACCAAAGGAATTAATGATAATTGAATAGAGAAAAGTTATTACGAAATCGATGCCTTTCACCTTGATTACAGGATTGCTCTACAATATGGGGGAAGACCATATATTGCAAATATGCATAGTGGAGGATGAAATACAACAAACCCTGAAAGAGACACATGAGGGATTGGTAGGAGGACACATGGGACCAAATACGACAGCCAAGAAAGTACTGTTCGTATGTCTATGATGGCCCATCCTTTTTCACGATGCAAAGAATTTTGTGACAGCATGTGATACATGTCAGAGAATGGGGAAACCATTGAAAAGAGACTTCATGCCATTACATACATCCCAGCCTCAGGAACTCTTTGAAATATGGGGGCTAGATTTTGTAGGTCCTCTAAAAATAAGTCGAAGAAGGAAATGTCGATACATCATAGTTGCCAGAGAATATCTCACAAAATGGGTAGAAGCAAGGGCTTTACCGGACAAATCATAAAAAAGTATGGCTCACTTTTTGTACGAACAAGTAATTACAAGGTTCGAGATACCTCTACAATTGAAAAGTGACAGGGGAGGCCATTTTGTGAACGTAATTATCCAAAACTTGATGGAATAATTCAAGATTTTTCACTCCTTATCAATTTTGTATTACCCCAGAGCAAATGGACAAGCGGAGGCGACAAATAAAATCCTGGTTTCAATCATGTACAAAACATGCAGAGTAGAAGGAGCCGACTAGGAGGAACGGTTACTAGTAGTTCTATGGGTATACATAACCACTTTCAAGCCCACCACAAACCACACACCCTTTCAACTAATGTACGGGTAGGAGGCAGTTGTACCAGTTGAATTCCTAGTACCTAGCTCAAGGGTAGCAGTCTATGCTAAGAAAGCGAGGAAACTACAGGAAGTAAAATCTAAGCTAGGAAAGCAAGTAAAAGCATGAAATGAAACTAATCTAGGAAAGCAAGTAAAAGCATGAAACGAAACTAATATAGAAAAGCAAGAAAAAATAAAATAAAATCTACTCTAGTAAAGCAATAACAACACACAAAATGAAACCTACTCCAAGAAAACAATAAAATACATGAAATGAAACTTAAGCTAGGAAAGCAAGAAAGATATATGAAATGAAAATTTTAATCTAAGAAAGCATGGAAACACTTGAAATAAAACTTTAATCTAGGAAAGTGAGAAAAAACATGAAATAAAATCTGCTCTTAGGAAAGCAAGAAAGAACATGAAATGAAATCTACTCTAGGAAAGCAATAAAGAACATGAAATGAAATTTAATCTAGGCAAGCATGGAAAATACATGAAATAAAAATATAACTTAAGAAAGAAAGAAAGACATGAAATGAAAACTAAACTAGGGAAGCAAAAAAAATTATGTTTTTTGACCCAAGGTGACCTACCCGCTTTTGATTCTCAAGTTTACATGAAGTGCAAGGGAAGAGCATACACAGGAAGGGGGACATTTTAATTTGATAATATTGTGATATTGATATGATGTTCTTTGATCCAAAAGGAAATACACTCTTTTGATCTCCAAGATTACCTTAAGGCGAGAGGAGAGAGAATACGAGGTCAAATCCTTCTATTAATGTGGATTATGTGGTGAGGGTTCGTTACCTTAGAAAGGATGACCTACTTTTGATCTCCAATATCACCTTAGATCACGAGGAGAGAGCATACATAAGCCATATATTTAATTTAGTGTGATATGCAAAATGTAAATGAAAGAAAAAGTGCTTTAAAGCAAGTGCAAATTATTTAACCCCAATAGCTTCTTCCATCCTTTTTATCCTCAAGATCACCTTTTGAGCACGAGAGAAGAGTATACAGATAATAATATGGACTTTTTTTAATGTGACTTAAGGTCCAAAAGCAATTTTAACATTACCAGTCAAAGCCTTAAATTACACTTTCCTGCATAAAATTAGACTTAAAGTAGAACACAAAACTCCTACCTAAGGTCCCACACTTGATAGCAGATGAAATATGCTCTGTGAATTAAACCACCCATCCCTAGTCAATTCACAATCGCAACCGCATGTCCTTAGACAGTTGGGTCTAGAAGGGGTTTTGGTCTATTGGCTCTGCTATATTAATTTTTGGTGTCTCAAAGCGATGGCTGCAAAATCTAGCAAAAAAATAGTTAGAAAATTAGATTTTTGGGTGCAAAACAAAAGGGACATAAGAAGCCAATATGATAAAACTAACTAGCAAAAAGGAAAGTAAAATATTTAAAATTTGTTAACAAAAAGTAAATCTAACCAGCTAAATTGCATCAAACTTGTAAAGAAATAGAGAACATAAACAAGTAAACAAAAGTGATTGATGGGTAAGGTGATAAACCTTTGGACACCTCCAAATTGATTGATGATTGGTGATTATTGATTGGGTGGTAAGGATTCATACACACCTAAAAGGGTTGTGATGTGTTTTAGGAAATCATATACCTGACTGTCGGATCTCAATTTAAAATGACAATGGGGAACTGCCTATGCAGAGGTAATCTGGATTGTCAACTACCTGGACTCGAGAGATTAAGACTATGAACCACTTAGGGATGGGAGGTCAGGACTGATAGTAGATGATGTGAGACCAACTTGTATGGGTCTTAGTCTTGATGGTTTTTCGATAGTTTTTGGATGATTTTAAGCCTAAAAAAATAGACAAAAAACAAAAAAGTAAGCAAGATGTGCAAAATGCTAAAAGAACACACAAGGTAAATGATGAAATGAAGGACAATAAGAAAATGATAGTTTCTTTAGCCTACAAAATACTAAATTTCAAGTGTGGTCAAGGGTAGAAGTGTCCCACTATGATCTTTAAAATGTGGGGTAGAAAACACATCATTTCATTTCATTACAAAAGATATCAAAATACATGCTTTTATTACAATACCCCATGGGCTACAAGAAGGGTTCCAAGGTGGAATATCCCCTTTACAAAAATTAATACAATGACAACCAAAAGGTCTTCTAAACCACCTCAAATTGTGGGTGGGTTTTGAATGCTTGAATTTTTTACCATACTTGGTTGAATGTGTCTCTATGAGCCCTACATATAATTACATACAATGATTAGTAGCATCAAAAGGGCCTACCTTGGTTAGGCTCTATTTTATGAGAGATGCAATCAATAACAAAGCAATAAAACTTTATTAAATCATGAACATAGCTTGAAATATTGCAAAACACATAAAATATTACCTTGCTTACCTTTGCTAACTGTTTGTTGCTAATTTTATGACTAAAACTAGCCTTTGGAGTGGACTGCCCGAAGGTAGGTGGTTGTGACTACCAATCATCTAGGGGCATGCGATTTTATTTAAAGAATAAAATGTTGCAAGAACCTCAAGAGGACCTTCTAGAAGCTATATGGGGTTGAATATTTGTTTGAATTTAGTCTTGAGTGGGAACCACACGAGGGTGGGCAGTTGCAACTATGAATCGCCTAGGGGCAGGCGGTTGAAGCTGTGCTACCCAAAATTTGATGAAATTTGTAAGGAACCTTTGGGATGGTGTTAGGAGCCTCTGGTAGTAATTTGGGGCCAACTGGAGCCTTTACCTATGAGAATATGCACAAACAAAGAATTTGCAAGTGGAAGCATGTAGTGGTTTCCATGGTTGGTTTTCAAACAAGATTGTACACACAAGAGGATTTCTAACTAACTCTTAACAAAGTTTTTGTGAGGCAACTTCAACTCTCATGCAAATGAAGTAAATGAGGGGATGTTTATAGATTTTTGCAAGGGATAGGGGGTAGTGAGGTGGAGGTGATGTGGACATGACTTGGTAGCCAAGTGGCATGGGTGAGGGGGAGAAAAATTTGGAAAATTCCACTTGCATGGTCAAAGAGGGTGTGTGCACCATGCCTTATTAATTTCCTTGGGTGAGGAGAGTCCTCACCCCACTCAAGTGGCATGTGCACACCATACCTCATTAATTCTCTTGGGTGGGGAGAGTCCTCACCCCACCCAAGTGGCATTAAGAGGCATGGGGGTGGTAAGGGTGCATGGGGATGTGGAAGATAGGTGTAGACTAGGCTAGGGTGAGGTGGACCTAAGCTATGGTCAAAGGGGTAGATTAGGGGAATGTGCACATAGGCTAGGGTGGATGGGGTAGTCACATGGTGACTAAGAGCTTGGTGTAGGAGAGGGCTTAGTGGGAAAAGGGGGCTAAATAGGGCAGATTTAATTTTTGTAAGGTTACCATTACACATTTTGGATTAATAGGAACTATTACAAAATTACTAATTATTGACCTTAGGCAAATATTAAATAGATATTTTTTAGGTGCCTACACAAACTATTTTTATAAGAGCCTGAGGCTATAACTTTTCCTTGTTTGATAATGAGACATTGTTTTGTCTTTAATAGTTTTAAATTCAACTGCTAGATTTTGATCCATCAATTGAGATACTAAAAGAAGATTAGTAGCCAATCCAGGTATATATAGTATATTGTTAATTATTCCTTTTTCATTTGATAGATCAATTAATACATATCCTACTCCTTTGACTTCATAAGTCATACTATTTGCTATGACAATTGCTTTTTCATATTTCTCTTGGTATTAAATCATTGTTTATTTCCAGTCATATGCCTACTTGCTCTAAAATCAATGTATCAACAATCTATAGTGGTAAACCTTGTATCACCCAAGTTAAAGATATAAATCAAATAATAAATTTGCAAATTTTAGTTTTCTAATCCTTTGATGTTGAAAACCTTTTAACTCCAAAAATTTTAAATTTGCAAAATTTCAAAAAAATTCTAATATTTTTCAATTTGAATTTGAAATAAATCTTCTACCTTAAGAAATTTCAAATATCTTCAAACATAAAAACAACTTTGAATAATCAAATTAACTAATTAAAGTAGAAACCCTTATTACTCCATACTTTTCAAAAAATAAAAAACCTTATATTATTAACTAAACCTTATAACTCCTATTAATTATAATTCCCTTATAACTCCTTAAAATATGCAATCACCCTATAACTCCAAAAAACCTTAATTAAAAATAATTAGCAAATAAACCTTATACTGCTCCTTAGGCAACTTGATCTCCAATACATGATTTGCTTTCTCACCGACGCTAATGCTTCTAACGTTCTTTTGGATGTGCATTCACTACACCTTGGTTTAAGTGAATGTCAGTTCAATTGATGATTAACAACCAAATGGAGCTCTACATGCGTTAATTTAAAAATGTTAGATAATGCTTTATTTTCTTTTGCTATAACATTCAACTTCAGTATGCATTATTGAGGCTAACAACAAAATTATTATGTCGCTACTTTATGCAGGCATTGATGCGCTTATCTTAAGACATTTCATTTTCTCACGTAGGTGTATAAGCTTCACTGATGGATGCTTCACCTTCCTTGTTGGTTTCTTCTTCTACGACACTAGATTCCCTGCTTCTACATCATTTGCAGTATTCAACACTGATTCACGTCGTTGGTTCACAAATAGAATCCCTTAGCTACCCTTATCTCCTCCTTAGATGTTACACTCTGTTGCAATGCTTCTTTAAATAGTGTTGGTTGCTATGCTCTTCTTTGAATGGCGTTGGTAGCTCTTAGTCAATGATATATGGTGTTGTCATTTAAAAACATAGACATTGCTATATTTCTTCTTTTTTAATGGTGATTGTTGTTGTCTTCATATAAAATTGCAGTAATCTCCTCTTGAGAGATAAAGCTCTCTATTGGAGATACTATGTTCTACTAATAGTGCACTCTCATTTATAATGTTGCTTTCTCTTAAACCATTTTGCGTGCACTTTTATTATTCACTGGATATGTAAGCTTGATCTATGTATGCTTGTACTACATATACTGGTATGCTTATGCCTAAGCTATGAATCCAGGTCTTCTTATACTAATCTACGAATGTCAGTTTGTGTATGCTAGTCTGCAAATGCCAATTTGCATATGCTTGTCTCACACTTAACTTTAGAATACTTCTTTCTTTCAACTTTATAACTTTATAAAATAATCTCTTCTATGCAATATTGTATAAGCTTTATGTTGCTTAATCTATGTGGATGATGACTCCACACTTATCTTCTTTTTCTTTGTTTTGAAATATGAAATCTTCAATATCTTAGGTAACACCTAAGAACCCAATATGATTCTCCTCCTTACTAGAGAACCCAATATCAATGTCAAGGTGGCACTAAATATCCCTAAATGATCAACTATCTCTTGAGTTGATTTTGCCTCAAACTTTAATCTACAAATTCTCAAATCTTCAAATCTTCAAACTTTCAATTCTTCAAAACAATGTTAGGGTGGCTCTATCTCTAAATGACGAACTTCCTTCTAGGTTGGTTCTATCTATTAATCAATGTCCAACTTCTCTTCTAAGTTGGCACTTTCTATCAATATAGTTGAGTCCTAGTCTTCATTGGTTTTCCTTCAACCAAGTGGAAAGACCCTAGCCTGCTCTACTCAATAAGACCTTTAAAAATAGAGTCCAAGTCTTCACTACCTTTAAAGTGGACAAACTCTAAATTAACTTTATCAAAATGGATAAATTTAATTAATAATGGTGGCTAATAAATAACTCTATCAAACTGGATAGAGTCAAGTGGTAGCTTTGATACCACTATTGGCTTTTTAAGCCTTACTACCACAAAATATCACAGGTCCCAAATATAAAATAGCCACAATATTAAAGGTCAAAATGATAATAATCTATCTAAATAATAATATCAACGTATACAAATCTCATATAGATCAATAGTATTGAAAAACTTACAATATTATTTAATAATTTGAGAAATACAATTTTGAGATATTCTTTATACACTTTCTTACAAGTTATGGAGCTTTGTCTCCATAATATAGCTTTACAAGATAACTCTTCAAATTCTTGATTATTGCTTTCCACATGACCTTTGGATTCTTATCTTGCCACTTGCCTAGAAGACTCTTAGTCTTCTATCATGACACTCTTGTACATCCCAATATATCAAACAATATAATATTCTTTAACAATTTGAAGCTTATAAAGTGGTTTGTGAGATTATCAAATATCAAGTCACATTAAAAATTAAAGATGTTTAGATGCATGTTAAAGATGATATGTATTACATGTCACCATCACAACATTCAATCCTAACATTTAGATATTAACAAAATCTCAAACTATATAATATTTACAATTGTTATTATACAATACTTGTAAAAATAATAACCAAAATGATTTTAAATTATTTAAATATTTTCTTGGTTATTATTTTTATAATTAATCAAAGATAAATTAATTGATTTTTTTTTTTAATAAAACTACTGGATAGGATGAAGAGGAAACTTCACCCCATTGGATTCCCACCATTAACCATTTATTTTGAATTTCAAAATCCAACCATTATACCCACTCAAATTATAATTTTATATATATTCCTTAGACTAATCAACCTCTTTTTTTCCTTTGATCTAATCAACCTCTTGATATTGGTTACTATTTTTATAATATTGGTTACTATTTTATAATTAATCAAAGATAAATTAATTAATTTTTTTTAATAAAAGTACTAGATAGGATGAAGATGAAACTTCACCCCATTGGATTTCGACCATTAACCTTTTTTTAATTTCAAAATCCAACCATTATACCCACTCAAAACTTCACCCCCATTGGATTTCGACCATTAACCATTTTTTGAATTTCAAAATCCAACCATTATACCTACTCAAATTAAAATTATAATTATAATTATAATTATATATATATTCCTTAGACTAATCAACCTCCTTTTTTCCTTTGGTCTAATCAACCTCCTGATATGAAGTTCTGTTTTCTATATGTTAGAATTATCTCGAGGGTTGGTAAATATGGTTACTTTTGCGTTGATTACATTATTTATGTATATTTTGTTTTGTTGGGTGGTTTTTGTAATCTAAGCAATGTAGAAAACTTGATTAGTTAACAACAAAAATATAAAGGAGACTTGTCAATCTATGCCCATTATAATTGATAATTACAAAGTATTAAAGTGAAAAAGGAATTCCAACATAGAAAATGACATGCTAGAAAATAAAACTGTATTTTCGTGCCAGTAGGTGGCATATTCAAGTATTCGTTAACAGTGAAGCCATCAGGTGGCATATTCAAGTATTTCTTATTTAAGGAGGTTCAAGTATTTCTTATTCAAGGAGGTTTATGGTTGGAAGAGGCTGTCAGAATTGAATTTATTACACTTCAATGAGTATTATAAATCAAAGCACATGAAATATGTACCGCTTGCTTCCTGCCTTAGAAAGCGTTTTAAAAGTTAAATGGAGTGTATTTTACTTCTATGTTTTTGGGCAGATTAGATTAAAATAAGCTACAGATTCATTCACAGGTAATTTTATTTTATGTTGTATTAAAATGGATTTTAACTAGGGGGCATTCGGATGGATTTACAAAAGTCACAACTCTTTCACATAGTCATTTTGAAACTGAGGCCTTGATTAATCATTGCTATATACAATTAGGTCAGACCTTATAGGTTAATTGATGGGGCAATTGTTATCAAATTTTCTAATCTTAGGCAATAACAGCGAGAAAAAACGGATTTGTTGTAAATCAACATATATACCTAAAATTGGCATACTAAATGACTTAAGTCTAGGAAATTTAGAATAATCATTCGTGTTAATTTAAATAAAAAAACGAATTCGTTGTACAATCAGCTGATACACATCACAAAGATTCTTGCAGGGGATTATTAAACACTTAATACTGATTATTAACTGATTTTTGACACAGTTTGAATGCCATGTCTTGAGGTTTTGACTTTTCATAGCCTCCAAAAATTGTATGGTCTAGAAGAATGTGGTCCAGTGGCCGGAAAGAGGGGGAAAAAGGTTCTTTCTGTTTTGAGATTCATCGAGTTTAAAATTTTAAAAATGTTCTTAAATTTAAGATGACAACTGCAATTTAATTTTTGAAATGGATGTTAGTTCACAACCAATAGCTAGTTTCTTATGAAAAGAATGCTTAGACTATGCTATTTTTAGGATAGTATTTGATATGTTGCACATAATCATAATTCTATTTTGTCATGTTATGCTTTTCCACATAGAGTGGTTAATACAAACCATTTTTTCAGCAATTTGCTAAATGTTCCTATTCTTTGTGCTTTACCCAGTTGCATTCTCTGCATCAATCCCCCCTTTATTGGTTTGAGTCTGCCCAACACCGTCACTGAAATTTTCTAGCTAGCAAACATACCCTTGTGCATGGATGGAACTTTGAGGTTAACATTGCAACGTAATTTTTTCTCATACTTAATTAGTAAAAACAGGTTACAAGAAGCATCAAAATGCCTTGTAAACTACAAAACTTCAGGATTACACACCCCATGCCCATCCTTTTTCCTGTACCATGGAATCACAATCACCATCTTACTCTCCATGACATAAAATGACGAATTCCTTCAAACTTAAATACAAACTCATTACAATTCACCAGATATGAGATTCAAGTGCATCAATGTTGTGATGCAGATTCACCTCAAGTGTGGAGATTTTTGAGGTGGACAAAGTGGAGAACCACCTGGTCTTGGATACATAAGTGAGGGATGACCCCTGTTCCTAGTGTTGTTGAAATTGAGTGGTTGATTCTTTTGCAATTGGTTGACTTGAGAATACTTTGCCATATCCTTGTGGTTCTCCAAATGTTCTAGTGTTTCAACAACTTCTTTCATGTGAGGCCTAAATTTTGATTCTGGATTGAGGCATCTCAGAGCAAGCACGGCAGTAGTATGGGCTCCCTTTATCGAGTATTGACCATTCAATCTGGCGTCCATGATCCGATATACTTTGCGTTTGTCATTCAAGCAAGGTTTAGCCCATTCTACCAGATTCTGTTCACCAACAGGCCGGTTCTTGTCTATAGCTCGGCGCCCCGATAGGAGTTCCAGTAGGACAACTCCAAAACTATAAACATCACTTCTTGTTGTCAAATGGCCTGTCAAATAGAATCATCATGTTGATCAAAAACTGCTTGAACTTCAGCTAAAATCTTAAATAAAGTAATTAATAGGAACAAACATTCAAAAACGGCAACAATACTCTCAAGCTCAAATAACCTCACAGACAGAACAAACAATTGGAAATAACCTGTAGCTACATATTCGGGAGCAGCATAGCCATAAGTCCCCATGACCCTCGTTGAAACATGTGTTTTATCCCCGGTTGGTCCATCCTTGGCAAGTCCAAAGTCAGAAAGTTTTGGATTATAATTCTGTCAAAATGACCAAGTAAGTAGATCAGACATAGGATGACCCATAAAATACCCAAGATCAACAGACAACAGAACAATTGAAAGTATCATTCTGATAATGAAACTACAAGATAGAAATGGTTGGATAGAGGGTTGCCTCTCGACATACCACGTCAAGAAGAATGTTTGATGCCTTGAAATCTCTATATATAACTTGACATTCTGCACGATGCAGAAAAGCAAGTCCCTTGGCAGCACCAAGGGCGACTTTGATCCGTAGAGCCCAAGAAAGAGGTTGGTAGTGAGAACCCCCTGCACAGAATGGAGCTCAGAAATCATAAAAATTCAATGTAATGGATCAGCAAAATCAGAACATTTACCTAATTACAAGACCCACAAGATTTATTGAAGGATCTTAAAAAAAACTCCAAATCCAACTGTTCTTTTATTTCAGTTATTGAAGATCTGTTAATCTTTTTGAAATGTAGCTGCACGGACACAAATGAAAACAGGTGGGGATTTCACCCACTAACTTCTACAAACGCTTCACTGGGACTAGCTTTGTTTTATGAAGTAGAGTTCAAGGCCTAAAATGTTAAGAACTGCAGGATTAAGCTTTGAACCAAAAAACTAAAAAGGGAATTTCAGAGAAAAGACATTTTGTACACACTTCTAAATAGATGATTCTCCAAACTCCCTTTAGGCATAAACTCATACACCAAAAGGCGATGATCATCCTCAACGCAATATCCAATCAGCTTCACAAGGTTTGGATGGTGAAGCTGGCCCAGATAGTTCACCTCAGCCTGTAAATGCACCAAACCTTACAGGTCACAATCTACTGCAAATCCTTTTAAGCTAGCCAGTGGATGCAATCATACATAACCTTAACAAAGTGCCTTATCAAAATGCCCAAAATGAAAAGACTTTAAGAAAGAAATTACATTAATAATGTGAAGAAGACTAAGCATAAAATACCATACTAATTCTTCTAGTCAGAATGTAAAAACAAAAACTAATATTGGAAACCAAATAACTTACCAGCCACTCCTTATGTCCTTGCAAACCTTCTTGATTCAACTTCTTAACAGCAATAACCATGCCCATCCCCGGCTTTGTGGCAACCAAGGTATGTTCATCAATCCATCCCTTAAAAACACAGCCAAAGCCCCCCTCACCCAAAACACTGTCTGGCCTAAAGTTTCTGGTCGCATTCTTGAGCTCCGTGAAGCTGAAATTCTTCAAATTAGATTTCTGGAGAATCTCGCCCTCGGTTCTCGGAGAGGGTTGGCTGTCACTGCTGATTTTCAAGGAGGGATTTCGGTGTTTAACACATTTCCCATCCTCACTATTAGACTTTGAGTTGGCTGCAAAAGCAAAAACCAGAAAATCATTAACAAACAACCACCTAACCAGTAAGCAAAAGCAACCACCCCATAAAGGCTTGCAAGGGCCTTAGTTCCATTTTCTATAGCATGCATCAACCATATGTACATAGAACACTGCATAAATCAAGTGTTACGAATCCTAATTGAAAATATGGCAAATGGGCCTTATAGTCTACATTTGGCCAAGAAAATTTTCAACTCTTCAATTTTCAAAACGGCTTTAAAAGGTAATGCACCCTTGTGACCTCTTAGTTCAAAGTTGGGCTGCACAAATATTTTCCAGCAAGATGTTAGCTATCAAGAGATGATTAGGGCGTTCAGGGACTACACTTAATTGGAGTCATCATCATACAGAGTTAAAGCCAAACTCTCTCACCTCCGCAAGAGAGGTTGTCCTGCTCGAAATCTCCAAAAGCATGACAATAATACGACAGAACCAAAATTTACATTAGAAATGGGCCATTTGCGAGTTCGTCTAAATTTAATCAACAAAAAATCTTTGCAAAAACAACATGATACAGGTTCTACAGGATTCAGAATTTACTTCTGTTAAATGGCTTATAGGGCTCATTGTTTATACTTCCAACAAGAAAAGCGTCAAAAACATGGTGTGGGTACTACAGGATGTAATTGCAGTGACATAGATCATGATCCTAGTTGCCTGCATTCGTCTAACAAATTCTCCAAAACCATCAAATGGGTACGACAGAGTTCAAATTCCATTCCTCTGAAACAGGTCTCAGGTCTCACAGTCAACAAGTCTCTACCATCTTCAAAAACACTACAGAACTCAAATTCATTCCTCATGGGTCTCAACGACTACCCTCAACCAAGAACAGAAATCTTCAAAAAACATCACACGGGCACCCAAAACTTCAATCTCAACATTCATTTAAGATCAAAATCCACTAAACCATATGACATGGGCACCGAAAACTTCAATCTCAACATTCATTGAAGATCAAAATCCACTAAACCAATGACATGGGCACCGAAAACTTCAATCTCAACATTCATTCAAGATCAAAATCCACTAAACCATATGACATGGGCACCGAAAAACTCTTACCCGAACCAGGATGATTGTTGTTAAAGCAACTCTCAGCCTTGATACGAGTGCTCCAACAGTTGCCCATCAAGAAAGGATTACAAAGACGTATGTAGTATAGCTATGAATGAGAAGGAGCTAATTCAGGACGGTTCCATATAACGAACTCCCCCTCTGAACTCTCCACCAAATTGACAGCAAAACAGGGGGATAAAGGAAGCGCAAATGGTGGCAAGGTCCGTGAAGCGTACGACTACAGATCAAATCTAACACAACCGGCACCGAGCCCAAAAATAATAATAAGGGTAGCCGTGAGCTTCTAGATAAAGACAACGAAAGTCAAAGCCAACGAGATCTGCTCTGCGCTCTCTCAGACTCTTGACTCGTAAAAAATTTCGTCTTTTTCACCCCGCCCTCACACAGCCCTCACACATTCACAGGCTGTTTTCCTGTTTTACCCCCATCTGGTTTTCCATGTGGGCCCTATCTCTGATCCAAAAGGCTCTTTTCATCATTCATATAGTTATCTCGCCTTTCTGTGCGCGTCCTCGCACCTCGTAATCGTCTTGTCCATTTCTCTTTTCTCTTTCTCCAACTACACATGACAGAACTACAGACTGAGCGGTCAGTTTACCGCGCGAGTTAACGTAACTTTAATCCTGTATCACATGCATGCTTAAATCGCTCAGAATATTTTTTTATCTTGTCTTTTATACCGTTATCGATTCCGTCCATGTGCTTACTGAGTCTTTTACGAATTCTGTGTTACAGGCATCTATCTTGGTTAGTTAAATCTAAACCCAATTTGCTACCTCAATCGTGGATCGAGATGTTTTTTTTTTTTTTTTAGAGGAATCAGACATTAATATTAATTAGTGAGGCTGGATAATGAGATTGATTGTTGGAACCTAAACTCTTTCAACAGTGATAGACGTTGACTATCGTTAATGATCTCAATAATTCAGAGAAGAATATTATTTTACTTAATTGTTCAAGGAATCTACTCAGACTTGTGAAAGTAGAAATTTTATATTTACATCTACGTACAACCTTCTAGAATGCTTGCCGTGCTCAATTCAGAATGCCTAGGACTAATCTGATAGGATAAATTATTCAATGCAGGTACACTTGTCTATTAAATGTTCCTTAGAATAAAATGAAGGCGATTCCTTTTTATTGTTTAGTATATTTTGAAATTATTTAATTATATAAGTTGATTAGAAAGCTGTACACATATCTGATTAGTCATCAAGCTTGAATCTAACTTTAATTATATATTATAATTATTATCTAATCATGATTATTTACTCTAGTTAAAAATAAAACAATTTAAAACAGATATTGTAGAAAAAGGGATGATAGTAAATTTCAACCATTAGGAAAAAAAAATTAGACTACCACCAACCAAAAGATCTTCCTTCTACTTTTACTTGTTCTTTATAATAGTTTTTGTGCTCCATGATTTCAATTTCCACTTTGTATGCGAGTTGGTGGGTTTTTCATGGCATGATAACTATGAAATTTGTATTTATTTTATTTGCAATTACATAGATAAGAGATAAATAATAAATGATTCTACGCGTCCCCAAAGAGTTGGTAGTACAGTTTCAACCATAATTTTGCTTTAACCGGGATTCCCGGTCTGTCTTGATAACGAAAGCTTGTGCTCCTCTGTCTAAAAGCCTTAAATTTTCTCGATTTGATAAACAGACGCCTGGATAATAAGTGCCATGGTTTTTAAAACCATGGATTGATTGCTAAGGAGTCGATCTGCATGTCCCATGCATATCTACTAATGGAGGTAGCATCTGACGAGAGTCAACTGCATTTAATAAATCCACGACAGGCTAGGAAGTTAATGAATAAAGAAAATAAATAAAGATAAAGGGTGTAGGAAAATGACTGCGTAGAAGGCTAGCTGGATTGGTAAGTGCTTGTCTCACCAGGTAGTAGTTTGATTGCATTTAGCAACGACACCTGGATTCAAACCTCGAGGGTAGCCTGTTTGCAAAGGTAGTAGTTTGACATCCAGGATCAAACTTGGGAGTGGCCTGTTTGCAAAGGTAGTAGTCTGATCGCATTTACCAAGACACCCGGGTTCAAACCTCGAGGGTAGCCTGTTTGCAAAGGTAGTAGTTTGATTTGAATGGGGCAACTTGTTTGTAAAGGTAGTTGTTTGCAAAGGTAGTAGTCTGATTGCATTTACCAAGACGACACCCGGATTCAAACCTCGAGGGTAGCCTGTTTGCAAAGGTAGTAGTTTGACATCCAGGTTCAAACTTGGGGGTGGCCTGTTTGCAAAGGTAGTAGTTTGATCGCATTTACCAAGACACCCGGGTTCAAACCTCGAGGATAGCCTATTTGCAAAGGTAGTAGTTTGATTTGAATGAGGCAACTTGTTTGTAAAGGTAGTTGTTTGCAAAGGTAGTAGTCTACTTGCATTTACCAAGACGACACCTCGAGGGTAGCCTGCTTGCAAAGGTAGTAGTTTGACATCCAGGTTCAAACTTGGGGGTGGCCTGTTTGCAAAGGTAGTAGTCTGATCGCATTTACCAAAACACCCGAGTTCAAACCTCGAGGGTAGCCTGTTTGCAAACGTAGTAGTTTGATTTGAATGGGGCAACTTGTTTGTAAAGGTAGTAGTCTGATCTGAATCTTAAAAAGGTAGAAGTTTGATTTGAATGGGGCAACCTGAATCCTCTTAGGGTAGCCTATTTGCAAAGGTAGTAGTCTGATTTGAATGGGGCAACCTGTTTGTAAAGGTAGTAGTCTGATCTGAATCTTGCAAAGGTAGTGATCTGATTTGAATGGAACAACCTGTTTGTAAAAGTAGTAGTATGATCTGAATTCTCTAAGTGCACGTCATACCGATGATGATGTATAAATACAGTGCATTGTGCCAGACGGTATAGATGTAGTGCATTGCACCAGATCGACGATGATATACGTGGTATACATACAGTGCATTACGCCAGATCGACAATGACGGTACGTGATATAGATACAGTGCATTGTGTGCTTAGGAAGTGTATAGCCTCACGTGGAAATTGATAGCAATTCTTGAAATGGGATGCTAAAGATGATGTCGACATAGTGGGTGAGCTTCAAATGTGATTTAATTGGTAGGTGGAAAACCATCGAAATCCAAAGGCATTAAAATAAATTAAATGTCGCGAGGAGGTCGCTACGGCAATATGCTTCTGAAAATTGTTAGTCTATCCACTATTTTAGAACTTTGTCCGCAATTTATCAAACATTAGTCATATATTTGTTATGTGAAACTTCTATGTATTTTGTGATGTGCTGGCCATGTGAAACTTCGTAATTGAATGTGTCTAACTAAACAATAGAATGTCAATAAATGCTTAGGCAGGTCAAGTGTATTCTACTCATTGGTCTAAGAATTAAATAATTTGTTCCCAAGGACTTGGACCACAAGCATTTATCTGATTTCAACAACGTGCATTAGACGTTAAAAACAAATGCATGTAAACATCGCGGGCCTAGAATTGACGGATTTCCTCTAGAAATTTAGCATGAATCTGAATTTCTTTGTAGTTCATTATCCCGACAAATTTATGTTAATACTTGAAAATTAGATGGAAGACGTAGGATCCGTACATTTGTGTTTCTGGGCATTGTTGGAATATAGTGAGAAGATTAAAGGCCAATTTTGTCATGTATTCTAAGATGGGAAGAAGACTGACTGGTCTGGTAAGCAAAAGATTTTTGCTAAGACGTAATGTGCTTCTTAGAACGGACCACACAATCGTAATTTTACGTGGTCAAACTAACCATTATGGTTTGCTAGGAAAAAATCCATAATGGCGTTGATCATGGTCGGTGTAATTATAAAGTGGTCCATGGAGTCTCCTATACCTAACTTTGACGGGAAATTGCTATTGGTTTCCGCTCTTCAGAGAATTTTTTTTCCAATGGAAATTTAAGTCTCTTTCATAGTTAGTTTGTGGTTTAAATTTAATTTTTTTTAAAGTTATTATGAGGTTTAAATTTAATTTTTTTTAATTTTTTAAATTTAAGTTTTTTTTAATTATTTTGTAGTTTAAATTTAAGTCTTTTTTATAGTTATTTGTGATTTTAATTTAAGTTTATATATATATATATATATATATATATATATATATATATATATATATATATTAACGAGTGATTTGAATTAAGTTTCCTTCGTGAAAACTTAAATATATACACGACAAAACAAAAATATTATATTTTATATTATGATTTTTTTTTAAATGGGTTATATGGGATTGAAATGGACCCATCTATATTAGATCATTGTTACAACTAGCTTAGATATATAAAATATATATATCTATAAACGTCGAGAGTTATCAATCTAGAGGCGTCTATCTCATTTCTTGGGGGTGTGATAGATAGGCGCCTTGAGATTGATAACTCTTGGCGTTTATATTTTATAGTTTAAATATTTTAAATCCACCGTAACCCTTAATGTCGACGGATAATTTTCTTAATGTCGGCTTTTTTAATAAAATATTAATATTGTTTACGGCGTGGTTGACCTTCCTGGTTGCCATTGTAGGACGCTATCGGCGTAACAAAGCTTGAACATTATCCATGTATCATTTGGTAAGATTTAAACCTAGGTTTCCTTCTTAAAATGCTGAGGAATCTACCCAGTTGAGCTAATGCCACTTGATTAGGATTATATTTTTCATTTCCTTCTCGTGATTGATTTGGAGGTCTCTTATTATCAGTCTTCTGGTTAAGTTTATCTCTTTCATTGATTTGAATGTCTCTTTTCAATTGATGTAGCTTTATATAAAAATCTTACATTTATTTTAGATATAAATTATTTTATTTTATGTTAATTTAATTTGTTTAAGTTTTTGTCCTTATATTATTTATCTTTATTTATAAGTATATATTAAAAAATCAATTTATTTAGATTAATAAATATTAACTATAGATATTTAATGTGATTTTACAAAACTTAAATATTGACGGACACATAATATATTCAATGAGATTTCACATTCTCTATCGGTCTCTTAATTTTGATATTAATGTGACTAAATCTAATAACCAAAACATAATCTCTTAGTCTTAATAGTGGATTAAATAATGGAATTTTAGCTTTAAAGATAATATCACATGTGTATAGTGAGAGGAGTATTTTAATGATTTTTTATTTCAATGATGTTGTATGGTAAAATTATAGTTTATACACTATTCTTTTTTATTTTATCATAGGCAATCATTATTGTTGATTGATTAATTAATTCAATAACATTACATGGGTGCCTTGTAGATCATACCTTGATGGAAAGGATTTTGGTCTCTCAAAAGTTTATTTAAAAGTTTACATTAAATTTCTTCCTTTCTTGCTTTGAGGTGCATTTTTTCTCTAGGAATGTCTACTTCCTTCAAGTATTTTTTTCCTTTTAAATTTTGTTCTTCTAAAGTATCTCTTATTTCCTTATAATGTATACTCCTTTTTAATGCTTGATATTTCTTTTATAAAGTGACATTTCTTCTTGAATTGTCTACTCATAACAAGGGATATTATTTTTTACATTGAAAATCCCCACACACTATAAGTGCCACACGACTTACACCTATATTAATAAATATTTCTTCTACCATGTCAATGGTTCTTTTCACATAGACAACTTATTTTTTTTCTACAAAGCATCAAGAACAAAGAGCCATGCTTTTTTCTTTGAATTTTTTATATGTTTTGTTGACGTGAAGTTGGGACCCTCAACTATATTTTCTAGACTTTGACCTTCACAGGATGCACCCTCACCACAAGTTTGAGCTTTTGGTATAGTGGTTGTGTCATGTGTCAACAAAATGACACACTTGATGGGATAGGGTTCGATTCCTACCCTTGTTAATTGTTCTCTTGCTTTCACGTTCGATTGTGTCCACCCCAACCCTCTTGTGCCTAGTATTTGACCTTGGGGTGTCCACCTCAAACCTCTTGGCTCAAGGGGGAAACTATTGATGTGTAGTCAAGACACTCAACCCCATTTCTCTATCTATGATCTTCACGAGGTGCACCCTCACTACAAGTTCAAGCTTTTTATACAGTGGTAGTGTCGTATTGTGTCAATAGTTCCTTCATGCCAAATGATGCTTTTTACCATCTTATCAAGTCATAAAGTCGGACCATTTTCTTTTATTATTATTTAATCTTCTTGTATGGATGTAAAGGACAACTCCGTAGTTTCAAAATGGAACCCCATAATTAATAGAAAATCCACACTAATTTGTAGGAAAATCCCCATTTTGTTTTAATTTTGGTAATAAATCTATTAATCAAGATTCAACAATATTTATCCTTTCAATTATGATTATATTTATCATAAATATCATGGAGGAACTACACTTTCCTTGTCCTTTCATGTTTTATATGACACCTAACGATTGTTTTTCATATACCACTAAAAATATCCCTTTAATATGCTTTTGATGTAATAAAATTTGAATTTGCTTAAATTTATATTATATTTCTCCAATCAATTATTTTCAAATAATAATTCCTTTACCTTAGGAAATAAGTATAGATACAATCCCTTAAGTATTATATACCTTTTGAGCTTCAAAATATTATTGGTGTATACTTTTGGAAGACTCCTCATAGCTTCCCATGGTGACTTAACCTATCAACCCAAATCATACTTTCTTAATAAGAGGTATTTAGTCCCTCAAAAGCTTGAAGATTATGGGGGAAAAATCCTTTGTTTGGTCTTTATTTCACTACATTGATTTGATTACTAACTATCCTTTGATCTACCTCATCAATATTCCTATTTTCCTTGGCATATGTTCTCCATTGGGTCACTAAAGTAAACAAAAGAAAAAAGATATAAAAATACAAGGGAACAACACATAAAAAATAGATTAAAATTGAATCTCATTAATTTACCACAAGAAGAACTTTTCATGTAGTATAGAAGATGCACCATTTCATTGATTGGTAATAAGGTATTACAAATTTAATCCTTTTACAAATGGACCTCTTGGAGATTACGATAGGATCTCCAAGATGGAGAATGTCCCTTTTACAAAGTATAACAACAATGGTGCTCCAATGGTCTTCTATGCCACCTTCAAGGTTGGGTGGGTTTTGAAGCTTCGGTTGCTTGACCACCCTAGGCTAAATGCTCCTCCAATGCACCTGCACACAACCCACAACAAGATGTTAGTAGCATCTAGCAGGCCTACCTTGGTTAGGCCAAACTTTTATAAAGGATGCAAACAATAAACTTGATAAATCTTGCTTAAGATGAAAATATGATGTCAAAATGTCATAAGAACACATATATAATACCTTATCTTGTTGCTCTATCTGTTATTAAGGTTGTGACTATTTTTGACCCTGGAATGTGACCATTTGGGGGCTAGCGATATTCTTTGTAGATTGTTTGAGGTTTGACGATGGTGATTGTAGGTCGTCTAGGGTTGGACAATCTCTTCCTTGGTGCTTGGATGGTGCTAATTTTTTTGATGGACCTACAATAGGATGTGAAGAGCTTTTGATAGCAGTATAGGGCTGGGTTGATACTCTATTTGTGAGCAGCTTCAAAAATAGAATATATGCATGGTGAAGGTCACGTTCATCTTCATGTTTATTGGTGGTGCATAAGGGATTTGGCTACAAATAGGAGCTAAGCACACAAGATAAGGTTTGGTGGTAATTTTAGAATTTTTTTGGCTAGTGAATTCCATACTTCTTGCAAATGAAGGAAAAGAGGGGGTATTTATAGACTTTGTGCAAGGGAAATGGGGTGGTTGTTAGGTAATGGAGCCAAATTGATAAGAAAGGAATTAATTACCATTAAATATTGTTGGCGGGGTTCCAAGGCCATTAAATATTGTTGGTGGGGTTCCAAGGCCATTAAATATTGTTGATGGGCAACGATCAACAATAGGAACGTGAATGGGGTTCCAAGGAACGAGACGAGGAGAAAGTTTTTGAAAATTTAACTGTATTTCTTGGTGAAAACCACTTGTCAAAAGAACATGATAACCGTATGGGTGGTTTCAACCCATGGTTTTGGCCCATTGTATTTCGACACCACTATGTGGTTTTAGGTAGTGGAAAAGTCACGAATCTCTATATATTTTGTACTGTAAAGGTCGTCTTAGATGTGAATGCTCTTTTTTGGTTTAGAGGAAGAGAGGGGAGGAGACATTGTACAAGTGGAGAAGATTGTTGTATTGTTGCTAATACAAAGGACTGATTATTTCTCCATGGATGTAGGGTACACTGCCCAAACCATGTATATCTTGTGTCTCTTACATTTGTGTGATTGTGTGTTGTTTATTGCACTGTTTCCTAGGGGCTTAACTAGGGTTTGAACTATTTCTCCATTTTTGTTGTTATTATTTGTTTTTTCATAGGCTGTGTATTGTTTGTACATGGTAAATTCCCAATAGTGGTGACTTGGAAGTGACATGGCATGATGTGGTTGCCATGTGTCAAGGGTGAGGGGACATGGAAAATATGGATATTTCTATTTAGGAGAATGTGCACCTTCCCCTATTAATGACCTTGGGTGGGGAGAGTCCTCACCCACCCAAGTGGCATGTGCACATCATGCCACATAAATGCACTTAGATGGGGAGGATCCTCACCCTTCCCAAGTATCATAAATAGGCATGGGGAGTGATGAGGGTGCATGGGGATGTGGATATCTAGGGTGATGTGGACCTATTTTAGGTTCAAACACATTGAGGGAGTTATGCACCTAGGCTAGGGGGATGGGAAGTCACATGGTGGCTAGGGGCTTAGTGTAGGAGGGTGTTAATAGAGATTCTTTTTATAAGGTTACAAGGTGGGATTAGGATATTTTAGGTATTAATTAAGGAAATTTTAAAATAGGTTAGAATTTGGAGGAATTAATTTACAATTGTAAATTAATTATGGATTTTGGAGAATTTAGAAAAATTATTGAAATGGATTTGGGAAGTTATAGACATATTTTGGGTGTCTACATTTACCCCTTTTTATATCACATTGTGTGTGAACACAATGTGGTGCAAAAATAGATGACACCAGGTTAGTTGGATTGGTGACATATGATGATGAATGAATGATGACTTGTTAATGGATGACAAATTGAGGAGGAAAACATAAGATTACCTCAATTCATGGACAATGTAATATACCCCAATTATGGAATGGACAAAAACCCTTGAAATTTTACCTTTAACAAATTGATGAGATCATTTGATGTGGTAAGTTGGCTAACCATTGGTAGGTGTCCTCATGATGCTTCGATCGATTGTAAGTGGTCTTAAGTTGCCACCTCAACGAAATGAGTGTATGATTAACCATATAGAAATTGGTATGGCACATACCAAATTGGTTGAATTGGAATTTGAGTTGAGAAGAGAAGTTATGTTATATGCCCCAAAAGAGGAGGTTTAATGATAGCCTCAAGCAAATATTCTTGAGCATATGCGACTCCAAGATTGGATGTTTAGGTATTGGACTTGTTTGAGGTAGAATTTGTAGGTAATATCTACCTCCTCAAGCGATGAGTTGATGGATGAGGGAATCAAATACAATGATAATATGCTTGACAAAAATGTCTATGGGAATTGGAAGAATGGAGATGAAATGGTCAAAGACTAAAATATGGCATGAAAGGAGGAAAATTTTTAGGTGTTTGAAGGGAAACATTGGCTGAGTTGGTTAGAGGACCGATGTATGAGGGTGAATTAATGATAATTGATGAAAAGTGGATCAAGGTTTAGCGCCTATAGAGATTGGGATAGGAGGGGAGTGGTGAGATAACTAGAGGACAACAACAAGGATGATCTTTTTGGTTATGGCTAGAGAGGCCACAATTTTGTAGTCATTTTTTTTTATATGAGGATGATGTATGTAGATGGGTATACGAAGGACTATATTGATTGATTCATGATAGAGATATGATTATGGGTTGATGGTTGATATGATATGATGTGATGTATGGATGGTGTTATGCATATTTTTGTATGTTTAGATTGTGGTGCTTAATGGATGCATGTGGTTGTATAGATATGATATGTTAGATGACATGGATTTGATATGTGAATGTGATGGATGATGATGTGTCTACTTATTTACATGGTTTAGACTCATATGTGTTTGTTTGATCATATTTTTGGATATGTGTATATGCATTTCATAATCAAAATTAGTTTAATTAATCAATGATAAAGTAGTCATCATGATGACACATAAAGAGGACATGAGACATGATAATTACAATGGGGATAAGACGTAAGACATGAATAATGATATATGAACCTAATATACAATGACAAATGATGTATGATACAAGATACAAATGGAGACATTAAGACATGTGTAACGAATGGTGTGGAACTAAAATGCTTTGTTACCCCAGATACCTTAGGATTTTTAGATTCTAAATGTGTTCCAAGAAAATCAAACATCATAGTAGCACCAATAAAACTCATCTACTAGCCAATCAATATCCCTTAGATATATAGACCATCCTAGAAAATATCAAACCACTCATGGACCAATGTGTGTGCAATGAGGTTCATTTCTCATTTTGAGTGAGGTTAGACTAACCAATTATAGTTCAAGCCAATAAAAGCTAGCTCATCCACAAGCAGTTAGAGGTCTGTACAAAATAAGGTCGCTAATATGACAGAAATATCCCCATACATTGAGTGTACTCCACTGCCAGTCAAGCATCTATATCCCTAGTGGAGATAGCCCAATAATATTTTGACATAGCTCCACTACCAATCAGGCATCTATAGCCCCAATGGAGGTGTCTAAAATACCTAATAATCCATTATTATGAAAATATATTTTTGTGTTTTTTTTACATGCATTTTAGATCATTAGGTTCAAATTATGTGCATGATAGGATGAGCAGGGGAAATCGTTCACTTTATGGCTAGAACTACGCGTGGTTTTGTCTTCCCTAGACTCAAAATGTGATTAAGGTGTGATATATGTTTGGTCTAAGAAAGGACTTGAGTTATCCAGGGGAGGCCAAAATCTCCTTAATACATGATGAAATTTTATAAAGGTTGCATGGAACACTAGATATAGCTGAATAATTGAAATAACCTCTATGTTTGAGAAACCTAAGATATTGGGAAAATGGAACCAAGTAGGATGTGTAATGAACAAACAAAAGAGGGATAATGGGTGCAAAATACAATGGATAAAATGACATGGCATACGATCAAACATGACATGATGGAAAAAGAGGGAACAAATAAAATGTAAGACATAGAAATGGGTACAAAATTAGGAGACAAATATATGCAAAACCAAAAAGATATTAAATTATCATGTTATAAACCTTATGCAATATTTTAATGGATGAATGGGATGAATAAATGCGATGAATATATGTAACTCAAAGAAAATAATGTCATGGAGGAAGTGTAAACTCCCTTAGGCATAAAATCGGATGGAAGGAGGGTTGACTCCCCCCCAATCAAGAAGGAATGGTTATACACAAGAAAATAGGAATGAACAAGGAAATAAAGGTGGAGAGAATCAAGGTAGCATGAGGAATAATTGATGGGACCTTGGAAGTATGCATTGTAGAAGACATGATGAAGATACTAAAGGATGTTGAGGAATGATTGAATGAAAATGAAGAATGATGAAGGAAGAAAAAAGAGAGTTAGAATTTTTGTGATGTTATAAAAATTGAAAATAGAGCTAATTGTCACTCCCAAAGACACAAAATTGGTTATGAAGTATGGACGACTCCCTAGAGTAGAGGATGGCTTTAAAATATGAAGGACTTCCTCAAACTAGAGGATGGCTTTGAAAGAAAAGGGAATCCTCCAGTCATAGAAGCGAGATGAGAGGGTGGAGATAGGAAGGTCAAGGAAAAAATTTTTGAGGAGGGAATGAGAATGGAGAAGAGAATAAGAGAGGAATTGGGGAAATAAAAAAAGAGTAAAGAATGAGTGAAGGAATAAGAGAGGAGAAAAAATATCCAGCCATAGGTACATAGCCACTCGAAGTGTGATTGTACAACAATAGAATGGACCTTATGGGATAAGAGGGGGATAAGGAGAGTGAAGAGGGAATGAAGGAGTACTAGCGGGGTTGGCGAGTGAATGGACGATGATGGTGGTTTATAATAGATGTGAGTGGACCTAATGAACACTTGAGAAGGAGATGTGTGATTATATCAAATCATGATCAATGTAATATACCCCAATGATTGGATAAATAAATATCTTTAAACCTTATCATTGATAGATTATTGAGTACATGTGATTTAGCAAGTGGGCCAACCATATGGTAAGGTATTTCAAGATGCTACGAATCAATTATAAGTGGGCTTAAGTTACCATATCGATGCAACATAGGCTTGAGTAACCATATAGACATAGGCATGAAGCATACCAAATTGGGATTGGATTTGATTTTTAGATGGAGAAGAGAAGTTATGATTTTACCCCTGTAGAGGAGAGCTAATAATAGTATTGGGTAAGATTATTGGACAAGCATAGATTCCAATATGGGGTGTTGGGTATTGATCAAGTTCAGGATAATATTGATAACGTAATGTCATCCAACTCAAGCAATGAGATGATATATGATGGGATGCAATTGGGGATGTGCAAATGCGATTATAGCTATTTTCAAGAGGTGGATGAGTGAGAGAATATGATTGAATAAGAAGCAAATATTATGGAAGAATGAAGCCATAAATAGGGGGTCATGTTGATGAGATAGTCAATTGCATGTGAGCTAGCAGATCTTGTACTAGATGCTTGAAATATCGACAACCATTTATGTCATGACCCTTTTGACGATGATAGACGTAATAGTGTTGCTCCTTATACCATTTGGGTATGGGTATGTTGGGGTCTAAAGGGTGTATTTCAAGTAAAGAAATTAATTTTATATCATACAATTTTTGAAATATGGTTGATAGTGGCTTTGATAGGGATATCGAGGTATGAGGTGAATGAGGAGGATGATGAGGATGATTGGAAGATTTACAAGAAGAAGGTGGGGTGGAAGAAGATTATATTGAAAAATATTTTAAGGGTGATGTGAAAATATTTTGATGAACTAACTATAGCTCAAGATTTATGAGTCGGACCATTATTTGTTTTAGATCAACTAATGTGGAGTTAGATTGGATTGAATAGGTTTGAATGGTTTGATAACATGGTCAAGATTAAGTTGGTAGGGATAAGGATATGGATAGGTAAAAAGTAGAGGAAGAGGAGAGGATGAGTGGTAAATTTGTGGGTGTTGGTCCATGTGAAGGGCATGAGATAAATGATAAGGTGTCGAGAGAAGAGGAGGAAGAGATGGTGTTGGAATAAGAGGTGGTAGGGATGAGGTGGATTGATGGAAGGAGGACAAAGTAATTCTCTTGGGAGGGGTTTTGGTTAGAGTGGTTGAGGTGGCCTGAGATATTAGGCCTAGATAAAAATGTGAGGGTTGAGAATAGGTCTTGGAAATTGGACATGAAATACGATAGATGGTGGAGAGGATACTGGATGGGGTGAGAGGCATCTCCTCCAAATAGGTTGGAGGAGCTACCAAGGGATTAGGGACCAACTCAAAATGATGCATGGGAGGATGCATTTGAGCTCAAGCTTGGCTTTAGATAAATATCATAAGTAGTCGAGGGTAAAAAAAAATGTGGTAGAATGAACAAGCCATAAAGGAAATGCTATAGAATAACCTTGAGTATGACCATCTAGGGGTTGATGATTATAACTGTCAATCATTTGGGGTCAAATGGTTACTATTGTAAAATATTAGGGGTCAAACAATTGACTCTAGAGAGGTTATAGGGGTTATAGAAGTAGACACAAAGGACAATGTAGATAGCAGTTCCAATCATAAATAAATAATTGAGTTGTATGACAAAGAATATCCTATGAAGATTCACAATTTTGACTATGTACAACAATTTTGGTAATGTAAAAATCATGAAAATGACAAGTTGCAATGTAAAATCAGCCAATCAAATGAACATGACTTGATTAATAAATGTGCACAAAAGGACAAACGTAGCCATATTGTGTTTAGACATTTGGATTAAGTATCTAGCCTAACTAATCAGATGTTTAGCTATTGTATTAGATGTCTAAAACTGTCAATTAGGCAGTAAACGCATTAGTTAAGATAATAGGCGTTTGGGATGGTTGAGATGGGTTAGTTGCAGTAACTACCCGATATTACCTATAAATACCCCCATATTTTATTTTGTAATCTATCCATACTTGTCTATAATATAGAATTATTGTGCAACAAATTGTTATTCTAGAATGCATGGTGTACGTGATTGCATTTATGTTATAGTTTTGTGTTGCAGGTATTGATCATAGCTTGGTATGAGAGAGCATGTATTGTTGTGTGTTTTTTTACTATTGCAAGATGTGCTAGGGAGCATTGAGTACTGGAGATCGATAGTATAGTTGGAGACGTCTAGACCTTGGTAGATTAACCCTTGTGCATATTACTCTAGCCGTCTGACCTCAATGATAGAACTATTCTAGATGTCTAGTGCATACGTCTATCTGGTCATCCATCCCAGACGTCTAGCCATCCAGTCTAGATGTATAGCCATCTAGTCCAAACATATAGCCAACCGTCCAGTCCATACATCTAATCGTCCAATCCAAACATCTAACCAACCGTCCAATCCAGACGTCTAGTCGTCCAGTCCAAACGTCTAGCCGTCCAGTCCAAATATCCAGCCGTCCAATCCAAATGTCCATCCACCTAGTATAGATGTCTAGCCATCCAATCAATATGTCTAGCCATTCATCCCAGATGTCTAGTCATCTAGTCTAAACGTCTAGATCGGATGTTTGGTTTCTTGTCCCTAACGTCCAGTACAGATGTCTAGTCGTCCATCCTAAACGTCTAGACTATCTGCGTCAAACATCTACTGTTCTAAGTATTTGTTAAAATCGTATACCCATAAATACAAAACATGATGATTGATGTATCTTGGTCTATCACTCCCTCCTAGTTTCTTGTCATTCCCTCATCTCGAGAAAAGTACTTACCCTTGTCTACATTTGGTACCATTGCCTAAAAATAAACTTTGGGTCGAGAAGTACATGTGATAAGACAAAGAGGTGAATGACACATCACAGGTCACAAGGAAGAAGAGGAAGGAGTCCAATACAATCAAGAAGAAGTGTACGAATGACAAACCAAAGAACACATGATGGAGAAGAAGTTTTACAACCTGAAGTGGAAAGAGTGTGGGATCCAATGGAAGACGAGAATCCAAGAGTAGAGATGTTGTTGGTGATAGTAGAAGATGAAGAGAAAATAGCAAAATAAGTTATTGGTATTGAGAATGAGGATTGGAAGGTAACACACGAACTAGCGAAAGAGATTTGGCTGGTGAATACATAAGTAGAAGACTTTGTACAATAGCAACCATGCATTGATTTGTGGGGAGGAAGACCCGAACCACATCTCATTTATTCATGAAGGAGGTCGTAAAGTGGAAGTAAAAGGCTATTTGACCAAAAATTTACACCATCAATAGCAGAAAGAGAGCTGGATAGAATTCCACCATGCTCACCACCAAGATACTCACCTAGGGGGACAGTCCTAATGGCACATACTACTACTCAAGTAGATAGACAAAAATGTCCACCTTTCCATGGGGAAGGAAAAGAATACCCAACCCATCATGTGGGAACTTGTATGACCATTTGGGGATCAAATAGGGTAACATAGAATACAGAGTGGTTGTGAATGTTTCCAACCACTTTACGTGGAATGACAATGGATTGGTATTTGAAATGGTAATGCACCCAACCATTCACCCAATGGACCACCTTGAAGGATGTATTTATTGATTAATTCTAAACATTAAGGGATGATACAAATATTATCACTAAAATCCTCGCTATAAAACAAAAACCAAAATAAGATGTCAAGAGCTACGATAGGAGACTGAGACAGCTCATAGATAAAATGGAAATTACATCGATCGACAAAATGATAAAATGTTGGTTATTGGATGGATTACTACATAAATATCAAAATAAGATGAAAGTAGTACCATCCTCGACATATGCAAAAGCCCTCGATAAAGCAAATAACCTAGAAAGCAAGGCCAAACAAATAGCTGCAGAAATCAGTGGATAGCCAAAACACAAAGAATCTGATAGTGATGAAGGAGATAAAGTGTAAAGTGCAATACACTCATTTTGAAAAAAGTTTTATAAAATCATAAAAGAAGTCAAAGGATAAGTGAGGAAATATATGAAGGATATTTGGTGTTTTGACTATAAAACAGAGGGACATGCCAATACCAATTTCCCAAAGAAAGCGTATTACAACATATGTGATATTGCAGATCACTCGGTAGTAGATTGTCTATTCAAACTGAAGGGAGCAAGGCACCAGACATTAACAATATAACAAGGAAGTCAACCTGAGGCTTCAATAAATGGATAAGGTGTAACAAGCGGTGGATACAAAAATAACCTCTAAGGGAGAAGACAAGGAGGATAGAGTCGACTGCAGTACGAATTTGAAGGGAGACCTATAATTCAGTGTCAACATTGTCAATAATAGGGCCATTTTATGAATAATTTCCCCTAGCCTTAGAATACGAACACTACTGGTGGTAATAATGTAACTCAAATGTGTAAGTGGTATGGTCCAGGGAACCACAAGGAGGCAAACTACCCAAATAAGGCAAGTTTTAGTGGAACACAAAATTTCAATTTGTTTGACATTGGTTAAATAAGTACAATAATGGAAAGAGAAGATGAAGTCCTAACCATAACAAGAACACAAGCTAGGAGGTTAGAAGAATACCCAAATCCTACCAAGGAGAAAGAGCGATGGTAGGAAGCTCAAGAATTGATAAAAATAGAACTAGACAAAGGAAATCATGACATAATAGTTCTGTAAAAAGCTCTAAATAAGGTGGAGATCCCAAATGATAAACATGCATCAATAAAAGGCTTGGTGACATAGGTGTTGAATACAATAGTAGAAGTGAAGGTGGCAAATTTATTCAACATAGTACCTGTTTTATACGCTACAGTGGGAGAATTCGTAAAAACAAAGAAGAGAGAAATCTGATAGGTAGCACACATCAAGAAAGGATAGTTCATTGATTTAACGATATTGATTATTGAGGTAGGAAAGAAGCCAAATTTGGTCCATATGGAGATACTAGACCATAAGTTGAATCAAGTGATCGTTGTTGAAGGATCAACAATGAATGTAATGCTAGAGAGAATGTGGTGGAATATTGGTCAACCTGCACTAAGATCTCAATACTTCAAATTGTATGGAGCATATCAGTATGGCATTGAGACAATAAGTGTACTAATGAGTCAAAAAGTACACATAGGAGAATAATATTTCATATTGGATTTCTTTATAATTGCCATGCAGAAACTAACATATGATGCATTATTGGGGTGAGGGTGGTTACGAAAAACAAAAGTAAACCACAAATAGGAGAAAGAACATATGACCTTCAAGAAAGGCCAACATAGATACCTGATTAATTTAAAGAACCAAACAATAAGCCAAGAGATTACGAGTTATGATGATTCAAGAGTTTCCTCCTTGGATGAAGAAACATGATATGAACCACATGAAGAGGGAGTATTACATTTGGAATATTTCACAGAGGATGAGTACAATGAAGACAAAGGCTTACTCCACTGGCAACAGGAAGACTATGAAGTTTTCTCTCCCTAGTATTTTTGCATTGATGCAAGAAATGAAATCTAAGAGGATGAGAAAAAGGAAAAAAAGGTAGAAAGCAGTAATAAACAGACAACAACAAAGAAGGATAAGGAATGAGAAAATTTGATATTTCCCAAGAAATTTGCAAAATATACGATGGGGAACGTAGTCATTGAAGATAAACCAACCCACCCCATTGATGTTCTCAAAGCAGCCAATGAACCTGAGTCCATCAAATATGAGGGTCCAAGAATTATTTAGGTAAATTTGGGAGAAGATGGTAAGGAGATGATGATTAAATGTGGAGATGATTGGGATCTAGTACTGAAGGCAATAAATTTTAAAATCTTTATGGAGTATAAAGATGTCTTCGCTTACCCACGTGTTTTTGGTGAGTTGGAGAGGGTAGGGCAATCCTCCAAGGGAGGTCCCTAGTTCTAATATCCACCCTACCAAACACACATTGGGTACCCAAAATCTAGTTGATAATGATGGTGTGTTCAGGGCCAAGCATGACTCCTGGGTGATTTTTATAGTGTAGAATCCCCTGGTTATGGTTTCTCAAACCAAGGCGGTCCTGCAAGGATTTTTCACTAAATTAAAAAATATATATATGTCTTCACTCAGACGTACAAGGACCTAAAGGGAGTTCCACCAGAACTTTACATACACAAGATTCCCCTGATTGAAGGTGCACAACCAGTAAGAAGGTGATCATACATGATGAATCCCAAATACGCAGCACTGGTGAATGCTAAAATCGATAAAATGTTGGATGCATGTATTATTTTCAAATTTACGAGTGGGTGTCACCAATTGTGATCACCTTGAAGAGAGAACTTGACAAAATTTGAATTTGTGTAGATTTTTGAAGCCTCAATGTTGTAACCATCAAGGATATCTTCCTAATTCCTTTCACATATTCCATCCTAGAAGAAGTAGCAGGCCATGAGATATATTTATTTTTGGATGGGTTCTTAGGGTATAATCATATTAGCATTGTAGAAGAATATAATATGAAGACAACTTTCATGGTTGAAAATGGAATATATGCTCACAATCAGATGTCCTTCGGTTTGTGCAATGCACCTACTACCTTTCAAAGAATAATCCTATATATTTAATAAGATGTCCACAGGGAATTTTAAAGCCTTCCTAGATGATTGGTCCTTATATGGGAGGACACAGGAACATTTAAAGTCACTAGAGGAATGCATGAGCTTGTGTTGGTAAGCTCAGATATCATTAAATCCAAGCAAGTGTGTTTTGATGGTACCATATGGAAAGTTGTTGAGGGATATTGTATGCCAAGAGGGCCTAAAGCTTGATCCAGATAAGATTCGGGTAATACTGCTTATGGAGGAGCCACATGATGTGAGCTCAGTGAAAATCTTCTTAGGAATAGTGGGATACTACAGAAGGTTCATTCACAAGTATGCATTGACTTCTCATCCATTAGACACTCTTACATGGAAGGGTGTTCCTTTTCATTGGGCATAGAAGCATCAAGGAGCCTTTGAGAGCCTAAAAGCACACTTTATGAAAGCACCTATCCTTATTTACCCAAAATAGGAGAAGGAGTTCCATGTGCATGTTGATGCTTCAAATTACACTATTGATTGTGCATTGGCTCAAGAAGGTCAATTTGGGTTGGATCAGCCCATCTACTTTGCAAGTTGGCTGTTGTCTCGAGCCGAGAAGAACTATAGTACAATGGAGCACAAAGCACTAGGGATGGTGTATGCAGTACAAAAGTACTGGAACTATTTATTGGCTAACCCTTTTGCTTTCTATGTAGATCATTAGGCACTATTGTACTTGATCAACAAGCCAACAATCTATGGATGAGTAAGTCGATGGCTCGTCACTCTGCAAGAATTTGTGTTTTGAGTAGTAGTGAGACTAGGGAAGAAGCACGTAATTGCAGATCAACTATCAAGTATTTTCTCAAGATAACCTACAGAAGGAGGAATACCATATGAATTTCCCGATGCACAGTTGTTCATGATAAGTGTGATACCCACATGGTATAAGCATATTGGGGATTACCTATAGACATGAGAGCTACCAAAGGAGATGACAGTAGCTGAACAACGAAAGGTTATTATGAAGTCTACACCATTTACCTTGATTGTAGGATTATTATACAATATTTGGGAAGACCACACTCTGAGAAGATGCATGATAGAATATGAAGTATAGCAAACCTTGAAGGAGGCACATGAAGTATTTTCCAGAGAACATATGGGACCTGATGCAACAACAAGGAAAGTGTTGTTGGAAGGACTATGGTGGCCTACTCTTTTTTACGATGCCAATAATTATAGCATAGGGGTGTAGTATTCCCAGTGGGGAGGTGATTTTCTAATGCTTGGAATGATCAATGTATTATCCTTAACTTGTTTACCAAATCGTACGGTCGTACAGTCCCTAAAACTATCCCTTTACGCCCAATGATCAGCTTGTACGAAAGTCAGTTCGACACACTGTATGATCCAAAATCATACAGTGGCATGGTTTGTATGGTTCTACACTCATCCAAACTATCAGATCCAGTTTTGGAGGCTGTCGTACATAGTTTTGTAACTCCACAAGTCGATTCCACAAAACTGCCAAATCGGGTAAGTTTTCTTCAATCATCTGAATCGCCAAATCGGGTAAATTATCTTTGTACGATATGTACGAACTCTGGTGTACAATTTGTATGAAATGAAGGTACAACCAAGTGCTAAATTAGATGTTCTACTGGGCCAATCTCTCTCAGATATGTTTTGTAAGGTTCTAATATGTCAGTTTAATCCTTTTCCTACAACATGCAAAGCATACCAACGGGGCTGGAGAGAGATGCAATTCAAGGGGCTACATTCAAAAATCATACAATAGGGTTCAATACATCCTCAAATCTACTACCATCATCTCAGATCAATCTACAAGCATCACCAGTGCTATATTCTTACAATCTACTACAACAATGCATAAAACTAACCAAAGCATTCACTAGAAAGCACATGCAACATGATTAAGTCATAAATCATCACTCATCCATGCCAGAATCGTACACAACCTAGAACAAATGTATTCATGCTCATTTGTATATTATTCTATCATCAATGCAATTACAACATGGCTGATCTACAACATTTATTGCAATACTCAGAACATACTAATCTAACTCACTTAGATTCTCACCAACAAATATCCAGCAACAACCAGACCTATGAATTTGAAAATGGGGCCTTATATAACATTGCCCAGGCCATTCCAAAGTGGTTCCTGAGGCAATTAGTTATTTTACAACTGCCCATGCATAATCGAATGCATTAATTAAGGCTTTTACTAAGTCTAATACTTAAATTATCAAACCTATGCACCATTTCAACCTGAAATTACATTTCCCATGCATTTCATTGCATTTTAGTGCACCTTGTATGGTTTGCCTTCACCTTGTATGGTTTACCTTCGCCTTGTACGGTTTGCCCTCCTGGTTGTACAATTTGCAAGACTGGTACTAACTATCAAAATTGTCAAAATTGAGCAAATCCATTTGATCACTTTCTCTTCTTCTAGGAGGTGGATTTGTTGCCTACATCTGCCCTCCCCTTTACTTTGGTCGGTGTCCTCATCGATTGACCTTTCTATTGTAGTTGTGCCTCATAGCTCACAATTATCTCCTACAAGTCAGTCACTTTGGTTTGAAGAATTGCATGTTCATTCTTCAACTTGGCTGCATAGCTTCCCATTTCCACTACTTTCACCCCATGGAAATTAGCCTTCTCTTCAATAGTCTTCAGGAATTCCATCATTTAATTTTCTTGATCAATGGCACTCCTCTTCAACCTTTCCTACAAGTGGGCTTCTATTCGAGTCACCACCTAAAGTTCTTCATTCTTCTCAGCAATGGTCTCTAGGTGGTGATGAATATCAGCTTCCAAGGCACGAACAATATCTTCTCTAGCCTTCAACTGTGCTTGCTTCTCTAGGACCAATTCATTGTATCTTTTGTTGTCCTTTTGAAGTTCTTCTATCTGCTTGGCATGTGTCACCACTTGCTCATTTTTCTCAGCCAACTAGGTTGTCATCTGCTCATCCTTTGCCTTGAGTTGTGCCTCCAACTCCTTAATCCTATCTTCTATTGTCTAGGAGATCTATCATTTCTCTTCTTCAAGCAAATTGAGTCTAGTTTCAGACTCAACCTTTGTGCTTGTCAGATCTTCCTCCAGTTTCTTTATTTTCTCCTCTATTGTAGCCTTACACTTCTGCAATTCTTCCTCCATTGCAATAATTTCTGTTCGAGTGGCTTTCATCTCCTCTTTCTGAGCTTCCTTGAGCTGATAAATCTGCTCCAATCCAATGCTCAACCACTCTATCCAATGTGTGAGAAAGTTCAACTTCCTCAGAGTGATAGCCAAATATGTAGTGACCCTCTTGTACTCCAATTCTCCTGTGTTCATTGGACAAGTTGGGTGATTAGTTCTATCCAAGTACAACCTCGGATACTGCCTATAGTTGGTTATCACTCCTTATGGCAAGTCATTTCTTCCCAACATTGTGGTTACCTCTTCCCTAGGTAACTTCCATGGGTGTTGTACATGAATATCTATGATTTTCCTTGTACGCTCCTTATTACTCACCCATTCTATTATTTTCTCCAACTCGAGAGACACTTGTTCCTCCCACAACTTTAATTCTCCCATGCATCCAATACAAAACTATAATTTGGCGTTGGCTATGGCATCTCCTATCTATGAGAAGAAATGTTCCACATCATCTTCTACTCCTTTCACCTCCTCTTCCATTTTGATCTTGCCAAACTATGGTACCTTCAAAAGGTAACTTGTCCTCATTCTCCATCATTCCTCTTCTATAGGAGTTCATTCTTCCTCTTCTTCCATGTGGTGGCTAGAGCTTCCCCCAAGCTCTCGAAGTGCTCTCTCTATGTCTATATTTTCTCGAGGTGAAGTCCATTCTACAATCTTCTCCTCCTCCTAATTATCTTCTATGTTCACAATCTCCTATTGAGATTGTTGTTGCTCCATCTATTCCTGGGCTTCTTCCTATTTAGTAGAGCCCACCTATTGCTCTTCGGTCACCTGCTCTTCCTCCAGATTCTATTGTATCTCCATTATTGTGACCTTCTCAACAATCGGTTCTTCCTATTCTTGTGATGCTTTTGCCTCTTCTTGCGCATCACTTGGGTTATTTTGCTTTGAACTTCCTCCCATCACAAATTTGTAATGGGGCTTCTTATTTTTCCTAGACTCTTCTTCTGAGGCATCCATTCTCACTTCAGTTTCCTCTCTTTCCTCCTGAGTGGTGGTTGTCACTTCCTGCCCCATATCTATGTTCTTCAAAAATTTTGAAGCATCCAAGATTTCAAATTCATCACGTTGGAAAATTTGTGGAGATACCACCATCTTCTCTACTTCTACCCAACTCTAGTCTTCCAGATCCATATTTTCTGAATCTGATTGTTCTTCCTCCTGTTGATCCTTTTGTGAAGACTCATCTTGCTTTTCTATAATAAGATTCTTTACCATTCTTTCCCATTGTCATCTCATTCTTATTCGAATTGGGCTTACTTGTCTCTCCATATTTTCCTCCCTTTCCTAAACTGACGGTTGCTCCTACTACCATTGCCACATTGCTTGTTGTTCCAGTTCAGGTTCCAATCTCCTTGTCCTTTTCCTTCGAGGATGTACATCCTCATCATCCAAAGGAGTGTCTTTTAGTACCTCTATGGCCTGTTGTTCCCTCTTTGTTTGAGGCTTCTCTAGAGTCTCCTTCTTAATAGGTACTAACTTTGCCCACCTCAAAATGGTTGGTTGTCCTTCCCCAACTTCCCAAGGTTCTATCAAACCTAGAAAGCGGATTCCCAATTCTATGATAGCATTTAATAACAATCCAATGGCATGGAAAGTCATTCCAAAATTCTTTAATCTTTTCATCAGTACTTCATGCATTTTCCTTTCTAGATAGGTACCCCAATCATACTAGATTCCTTGGGTGATACCTTCTACATACTAAGCCATCCATATTGGCATCTCCATAGCTCATATATCTCCTAACAATTGAGCCATTATTGTATTCATAGCACATGGCCAATCATCTCCTTTTAGCTAGCTCTGTTTGATCCCTCGAGTTCCTACACCCGAGATCTTTGTAGTAGCTGGTGACTTCACATTAGTCAATGAAGTGATGATACGATATGACTCAATCGGATCAACCAACTTCTTAACTATCTTTGTGTTGTATGCTAGCAATCCGAATGTCTTCCTGAATGCATCTGCCATCACTTCTATTTTCATCGACCTCTTGTCCACATTGACAAAGGTAGTTCTGGTCGTAGGATTATACGCCTGAACTATCTGCAATAGATAATTGTAAAAGAAGGTTTTCTGGTGTGGTGGTACTTGTGCTATTACAGCTACACCAACCTCCTCAAACTATTTCCTCCATGGATGGTTCTTGTTTCGTCTATCATTCCACCACCATCTGCATGTGTCTCCTCCATGTTGTACGAATGAAATATTTGTTATCTCCACCTGACCTTCCTTAGGTCCACTACTCAGATCCTCATCCTGATCTAGAATATGTACCTCGCTCCTCAATTCCCTTCTCGAAACCCTTTCTTGTGCCATTCTCTCTTCTCGGTATCTTGGTGGTGTTCTTCTTATGTCAGCCCTCCAGTACCTCGGACCTCTCCATGGCTTGTATCCCCCTCTTCTCCAAGGATGAGTACCACGCCAATCGTGGGACTGAGACTATCATCCTTGGTACTATCACGATCATGGCTCTCTTTCGTGTAAAGGTCTTGGTGATCATTCCACCCTATTGGCTGCAATCCTTCTCAACTGATATCCAAACTCTTCTGCTGAGATCATTTTCTTGCCATACCTTTGGTTGTCTTGCTAATTGAACATCACCAATTTCATAATTGGAAGTGTGTTGGAAATCGTACACTACTACAAATCATACACTCTATTAAAAATCGTACAATCTACTCTTCTTCCTACTCTTGTATGGTTTCCTTTAGGAGCACCTCTTCTAGATCGTACAATCTTACAAACTATCGTTGTTCGATCTTAAAACTACTCCATCTCCCTCAAATCGTACAACTACCACATGAAATCATACAGGCCCATGCTACTTTGTATGGTCTTCCTCCCTAACTGCTCCTCTTTATCGATTTTGTATGATTCCATATGATTTGCTCAAAAATGGCTAAAAATAGCCAAAAAGTTACCCGAAATTGCACAAGTTTCCTTCGAAGATCGTACACTCTACCCCAAAATCATACAATACAGCTTTTCAAACCCTAGGTTGTCAAAAATTCATGATTTTTACTTCCTTTGCTGAATTCTTCACCAACCCAGTTGCTGGATTGTCCCGATCTCTCTTTCCAATGCTTTTCGGGTGCAATTTCCAACTTTTCCACCCTTGGCACAATTTTATCTTCAAAAAAAAAAATTTTGGTTGTACTTTATGGCTGTACGGACTTCTCCTTCTTCCCACTATCTTTTTCCTTTGTTTTTGGCTGCCTTTGCTCTAATTAGGGTTTAAAATTTCTTCCTTTTGCAATTTTCTCTATTTCGGCTCCAAGTTATCACTCTTTCGAACCCTAACTTACATTTTTCCACCACCAGGTTCTCACTTGGGCATCTTCTTCTGCTAACCCTCCATTCATTTTGGCTGCAATTCAAATTTTCCCTACAATGGAGTCAAACCCTAGCTTTTTCTCCCTTTTGCCTCTCCGGTTTGATTTTTTCGAGTGCGAAAAGTTCTCCTTGGTGCTACTTAAAATGGGTCCTTGCTTATTGCATATTACTGATGAATTTTACTGCCCATGTGGTCTTCTCCATTTGGTTGCATGCTTTTCACCTCCGTCCTCCTAAAAATTTTGAATTCTCTTTGTACGGTTTAAAGAAAATTGCCAATTTATCCTCTATTTAAATTGTTCATCAAACCCTAACTGAACCCTAATCAATTTATTTTCTAGATTGTGCCACCTTGCATATTTTCCATCCTCCTAGCTTGGATGATTGACAACTCAACACTTCATTTAAAATTTTTGTCTTTTCCTACTTTTTCCTCTAACCGCTCTTTTTCTTCACACATGCCGCATTAAATGGGGTAGTTGAAAATCATACAATATGCCCAAAATCGTACAGTGTACGACCTAAATCATACAACCTATATTTTTGTATGGTTTCCCATGTCTCTTGCCAATTTTACTTGTACGATCTCATAGTTGTGCCTTTTCCATCTTTAATTTTGACTTGTATGATCTTATACTTAGAGAATTTTTCAATTTTCTCTCTTTTTGAAGAGGTCGTCATTTTCGGTTTTCAACCCACTTCCTTCTTAATTGCATCCCAAGGGATTTTCACAATTAAGGCACTTTATTTTTCTTTTTATTTATTTTTTTTTTTTTTCAATCCTAGTCTATTTACACTTACCGTCTTGGCAACCGTACAATGACATTCACTTGTACGATCCCATCGAATTCTTCTCTTGGAGGTTCAACTGTAATGTTTTGAGTGGTTGTGTCACCTGTCGGTACTTGCTCCCTAGGCTGATTCATCTCCACTTGTGATGTTACTAAATTTCTTGGCCTTCCCCTTCCATGTGTACAATTTGGAATTGTACAATTGCAAGCTGGAGTATCTTCACCTGGTGTCCTTTCTCCTTGTCGCACAGGTGATTGGTCCCTTGGTAGCGGTGTCCTTACTACTCTACTATCATTCGAGTGACTTCTTCGCCTATCCCCTTGGATCAATTCTAGCTCTAGACTTGGTGATCAGATTCTTAGTTGTCCCTGGTTTCTTTCATCTACAAAGTGCACTCTTCCTCTACCAGCAAGGCCTCTCCCACGCGAGTGTCTTCCCCATCCTATTCCTCTTGACATTGGGTTTCTCTATGCTAATGGTGATTCCTCCATTTCTTGGAGTAACCCTTTACCACCTATCACTCTTTGGGGTCCTCATTGGATTAGTGGTGGTCATCCCAATGGATATTGCCTTGTGAGGCTAGGTAAGATTCCTCTCATCCATGGTAACCCTCACAGATTCCTTGTCTAGTTCATACAAGCTAAAGGTGTATCTCCTGGCCATCTAGGAGTAGGAGGTCGAAACCTTCCTCATCCTCTCCCTCCTCTGATTGTAACATCACCTTGTCCTTGCTCATTTCATAGTCGAATACCTCCTCCCCTTCCTAGTTGAAGCCTTAGGGGTCTTTCTCTGTTTCTTCCTCCCATTGCTCGGGTATCAGGAGTTATCTCTACCAACTCAATGTTGGCTAGTGGACTTCTACTTCTTCTTGTGCTTGGTGAAAATTGTCATAGTGCTTTGATTCTACGATCCGCACGTGCTAGGCGATGTCTCCATCTTCTTTCCTCAAAGCTTCTTTGTGGAGATGAGGTTGCCAAGACCTCTCTATATGCATCAGAAAAGTCCGTCTTAGAACTTGAGTGATTTTGATTCTCTTCTCTCTATTCTACCCAATATATTGGTAGATTCATCAATCTCTCCAATCTTCGTACTTCTCTCCTTTGTCTTCTCAACTATCGATAGGCTATTATGTATGCTTGTGGGTCGAGGTTGGTTTGATGGCCTTGCGATCTCCCTAGTTGTCGTTGTGTTGTTGTACATGTTGGGGGATCATGATTACCTCGAGGATTCTAGGGGTTCTTCGGAAAATCATCCTCATCACTGCTTTCTGTACTAGGTTCCATTACTAGCCAAGGCATTCCTTCATTACTAGAGTCACTCACATCCAGTCATATATTACCTTGTGATTTAGGTGATGTGGTTGCTTCCTCAATGTCTCGCCACAATATTTTTGCATCTTCATTCATCATTGGTGGATCACTTGGTGGTACTTGTGAACTTGTGCTTGCTCCCTCATTTCTTATACTACTCCTTGGAGTTATCCCCTCATCATCCTTAGGTTCTCCTTCTAGCTCTTGTAGCCTAGTTGTTCTTTGCTCATCCAGCCTTCGTATTGTACTATCCAATTCTTGGATGATTTGTTCTCTCAACCTTGCATTATGACCTCACAATGTCTGATATTCTTCTTGTAGTTGTTGAGTTTGTAACCGCATTCTCTACTGTAATAGCCCTATCTAAGCCAATGGAGTAAGTCCAGCCAATTCTTGATCGATGGTCTCATTCCTGTCTTCCTCTAGAACTTCCATTTCAAAGGTGTCCACTCTATCCTCGTATCATACTATTAACCGTATCCTTCTTCGTCCTTCCACTTGCTGGGGTAGTTCCCTCCATTCTACCTAAGGATACATCATATTTCTACTTACTAGTGGTGCTTCTTCCCACCTTCCCCTATTCCTGGGTAACAGTACTATCTCTTGATGTTCTCTTTCATTTGGAGGAATCCAATCTTCATCTTCTTCCTCTATTTTCTTGGTCCCATCCACAAATCTGACATGTACTCGCAATATTCTTCTTTCTCTAGGTTGAGGTGCCAACTCTTGTTGTTCTATAGTTGGTCGTGTCTCCTCCCCTTCTACAAATAAGTGTGTGAGTCCTATATCAGGCTCCTCCTATGATGGACCTAGCTCACTCTGAGCCCTCCCTTGAGATTTTGCTCGTCTTCATCGTTCAATCTCTTTTGAAGAAATGAATAAGCATTGTACCTTGTAAGGCTTCAACTTTGAGCCATTTACAGTGTCGGGCACCTCTGTCCCATTCAAGTTCTATAACTTGACTACTCCATTATTCATTACTTCAACTACTTTATAGGGACCAAGCCATAACATCTTCAACTTACTAGGCTTGATTTCTCGCTTCCCATTAAACTTTAGAACCAAGTCACTCGGACTAAGTTCTAACTTCCTCAAATGTTTGTCATGCCATGCCTTCCATATTTTTTGAGCTACCTCAATCACCCATTGTGCCATGACTCTTCTTTCATCCAACTTGATCAGTGCTGTCAGTCATTCTTCTAAACTTTCTTGATCACCCAAGTGATGCTCTACCGCAACCCTCAAACTTGGTATCAAGAATTCAATAGGCACCATTGCCTCTTGTCCATACATTAATTGGAAAGGTGTATGTTCTGTTGTAGGTTTAAAATTTGTTCTATATACCCACAAAATAGATGGTAGCCTTTCCTCCCAATCTGCTCCCTCTATTCCACAGGTTTTATACAGAGTAGATACCAAGACTTTATTTGTTGCTTTCACCTACCCATTAGCTCTGGGATAATACAGACTAGACAATGAGTGTAAAATCTTGAACTCCGTCGTCAACGTCTTGATGATCTCATTAACAAAGTGGCCCCCTCGGTCACTTGTTATCTATAATGGAATACCAAATCTTGTGATCACTTGCTCATACAAAAATCTTGCTGTACTTTTTCTGAGTTGTCAGGTAATGCTCTTGCTTCGACCCATTTTGTTAAGTATTTTGTTGCGACTACGATGTATCTACACTTCCTTCATCGAGATGTTCTCAATGGTCCAACAAAGTCTAACCCCCATCGCTCAAATAGTTCTTGGGGTTGCGATGGATGCAAAGGCATAAAGTCCCTCTTTACTAGATTTCCTACCCTTTGGCACGTATCGCATGCTTTCACATATTCTTTTACATCATTATACAATGTGGGCCACCATAGTCCAGCTAGTAGTATCTTTCTAGCTGTCACATCTGGTCCCATGTGCCCTCCTACTAAGCCTTCATGAGCTTCTTTCAATGCTGCTTTGACTTCTTCTTCCATCACACATCTTCGTAGGATACCATCGCTTCCCATATTATATAGCAATCCTGCTATCAACTGGAAGGGTGTTGACTTCATGATCACCTTATTTTTCTCGGTTGTCATCATTTCTTGTGGCAACTCACCTGTGGATAGGTACTGGCCAATCAACTTGTACCATGATGGAACAATGTTGATGGTGAATAATTGTGCATCTGGGAATTCATCTAGAACTCCCATTCCTGTAGGCTCTCTTGATCATATCCAAGATAACTAGTCTGCAATGACATGCTTCTTACCAGGTCTTACTACTACTCAGAATACGAACTCTTGTAGGGTGACAAGCCACCTACTGACCCATCCTTGTATCACTGGCTTATTTATCAAGTACAACAGAGCTTGATGATCGACATAGAAGGCAAAGGGATTTGCCAATAGGTAATGCCTAAACTTTTGGACTACATATACCATTCCCAAAGCTTCTCTTTATGTTGTACTATAATTTCTCTCTAGCCTTGACAAAAGGTGACTAGCAAATAAAATAGGTTGATCTAGCCTAAACTACCCTTCTTGTGCCAAAGCACATCCAATTGCAAAATTTGAAGCATCAATATGGACATGGAACTCCTTATCCCAATTTGGGAACACCAAAATCGGGCTACTCACAAGCTTAGCCTTCAACTCCTCAAAGGCTCCTTGGTGCTCCTTCGTCCATCTGAAAGGAACGTTCTTCTTCATCAATGAATCCAATGGGTAGGATACATGTGCATAGTTCCTGATAAACCTTCGATAATATCCCATCGATCCCAAGAAGGTTTTAAGTGAACTCACATCATATGGTTCTTCCATGTGCAATATCACATGGATCTTATCAGGATCTATTTTTAATCCTTCACTGCACACTATGTGTCCTAACAATTTCCCATATGGTACCATCGGGTAGCATTTCCTAGGATTTAGTGATATCTGTGCATTTTTGCACCTACTCATACATTCACTGAGGGTAGGAAGATGCTCCTTGATCTTCCCATAAATGGACCAATCATCCAAAAATGCTTTAAAGTTCCTTGTTGCCAATTGATCAAATATATACAGTATGATATACTGAAATGTAGTTGGGGTATTACAGAGCCCGAATGGCATTCGATTGTATGCATAGATGCCATTCTCCACAATGATTGTGGTCTTCAGTTTATCCTCCTCGGCTATGCTGATTTGATTGTATCCTGAAAACCCATCCAAAAATGAATAGATCTCATGTCCGATGACTTTTTCCAAGATGGAATCTATGAAGGGAATGGGGAAGGGGTCCTTAATAGTTACTATGTTCAGACTCCTAAAGTCCATGCATATTCTGATCTTGTCTACTTCCTTCTTCAAGGTGATCACTATAGGTGAGACCCATTCACTGGTTGTCACCCTGAAGATGATTCCTGCTTCCAACATATTTTCTATCTCCGCATTCACTAATGCAGCATACTTTGGATTCATTCTATATGGCCTCCTCCTTATGGGTTGAGCTCCAGGCATTAGCATAATTTTATGGACACATAACTCTAGTGGTACTCCCTTCAGGTCCTTATATGTCCATGCAAAGACATCCTTATATTCCAAGAATATCTTAAAAGTCCACTGCTTTCAGTACAGGGTTCCAATCATCATCGTAGTGAATCATCCTAGGTTCCTCCTCCATTCCTAGATTGATGTCCACTATCCGAGGTCCTTCATATTTGATATTTTTTGGCTCACTTGTTGCTTTCTCTACATTCTTTGGGTGTGTCGACCTTGTATCAATCTTCGCATCTCCTACTGTATACTCTACAAAACTTTTTGGGAATGTCCATTTCTCTTCTACCTCCTTCTTAGGTTCTCGATTGACTTTTGGTTCATCTTGTTTTTCCTTGATCTCCTCTGACTCAATACAAAGGCAGTTGGGCTAAAAAATTTTGTATTCCTCCATTTTCCAATGAAGAAGTCCGCTATCAGATCTAGCTTCATCTTCACTACATTCATCTAGGTACAACATTCCTTCTCCATCAGGTTCATACCCTTCATCTCCTGAGGAGTTTCCTGATTCATCCATCGTAGCTACATCCTCACTAAACTTTTTGATTAGCTAGATTAATCATATATTTATGCTATCCCTTCTTGAATGTGATCTGATTCTTTCCCCAATTATGATTAACTTTGGCTACTCGTAGCCATCCTCTCCCCAAGAGAGCATCGTATGCAGGCTTTTGCATTGTAATCACCACGAAATCCAAGATAAACTCTTGGTCAGCTATCACCACTTGTTGTGCTGTCAAGACTCCCTTTGTCTCGATACCATACTAGTCAGCACCATATAATCGGAAGCTCGGTGCCCATAGAGATGGAGCGCCTAGTTCTCACCAAGTTCTTTCAGGTAGCACATTAACGTTGGATCCTCCATCCACAATCACTTGTGTTAATTTGTGCCCTAGGATCTCCATATGAACTAATGCGGGTTTCTTTCCCACATCAATCATCAATATAGTTAGATCCATGAATTGATCTTTCCTTCCCTTTTCCTGAATTGGTTGGCTCTGCACTTCCATCACCTTATGCAGTTGTATTTCTTCCACCATTGCTTTCTGCAATGCTGGAATAGCTTCCAATAGGTTCAACACTTTAATCTCTACTGTGGTATCCAGAACTTGTGTTGCCAGGCTTTGCACAATCACCTTCTCTTCTGATGGCTTTTCCAGGTCCTTTCCTTTGACTAACTTCACTTGTTTAGCCTTTTGTGCTTCATCCTGTAATATTTTCTTTGCTACTTGCCAGTGCTACTTTTCCTTTGTTGGCTCTGGATACTTATCCTTTTTAGCCTGATTTCTCATCATGGCTAATACTTCTTGGGTTTCCTCCTTAACTTGAGGAACCTCGATGTCTAAATAATTGACATTCTGTGGGTTACTTGAACTTGCCTACTTTGGGCAATTCACTTCTTTGTGGTTCCCTAGACCACACCATATACACATATGTGTAGTACTTGCTTGTGGTGTTTCTTGCTTTTGAGGTGAAGGATAATTTTTTGCAAAATGCCCCCATTCCTAGAAATTGTGACACTGTATGATCGGCCTTCCTTCTGAGTCATACTACAAACGACCCTGGCCTCCTTGCCGATTGCCCTGGTTCGGTCTTCCACCTTGCCTACTATTCCTATAGCCACCACTTGTTGCTTGTTGCCCACTCCCTTGGGCTTTTGGTTTCTCTTCCTACTCTTGGATTGACAGGACCTATGGATGTACTCTTGCATTATACGGACATAGCATTACCTCATGTCCCATCACATTACAGATATGGAAATAATCATTGCGTGGACACTTTATATTTGTGTGACCTTCCATATTACATTCCGTGCACCAAATATAATTCCTATCAGGTTTGCTTCTTTGTTATTTTATTATCTTGTCAAACTCCTGATGAAATGATGCTACTATCCTCTGTATAGTGTCATCTTCTCCACTATCCGAATCATTAGACTTGGGATGAGATAAAATTCCTGTATATGTCTGTTTTGATTCGCTTTCAAAATTCTTTGCATGCTTTAAAGCTTCTTCATATGTTTTTGATGGTATTGCCTTCATATTTTTCTTATATTTTGGTAGTAATCCATCAACAAACCACCACTTTATCAGGACATCTACTAGAGGCATCTGCATCTTATCGACTAATTGCTTTAGTCTACGGTTGTATGATTTCACATCTTCATCAAATTTTTGCTTTGTTACGCAAAGTTCAGTAACAATGTCTCCATCATCCTTCAAAGGTCAAAATTCTTCAATGAACTTCTCCTTTATTTGGTTCCAAGTCTAAAAATCTATGGTATTTTCTCTCTTCAAATACCAATCAATTGCCAATCCTCTCAGAGTAGCAGGAAATAAGGTTACCCAGTCATCTAGTCGGTCTACACCATTTGCTCTCCAAATGGTTATACAAATTCCAATGTGTCTTGTGGGGTCTTCCTTACCCTCACCTGAAAATGGTGGACATCTCTGTTTGGCTACCTTGTTAGCCATATTTGGAGAATCATCACTATCACTTGAGGTCTCCCATGGAATTTTTGTCTGATTCCTCCTTGGGGGTGTCTTGCTACCATCATCATCAAAATTTTCTATTCGAGGTATCTTATTTCTGTCCCACCACTCATTGACCAAACTCTCATGCATCTTCACTCTATGACCTCCTTCATTGATGTGAGGGAGATGGTCTTGGTCTTTCCTCCTGAGACCTCACGCCCTGTTGCTCTGGTGCCTGACTCTCATCCTCTGCACTCCCTTGCAACCCTTTCATCACTTTCTTAGGTGTCACCATCCACTCTCCATCCCCTTGCACTATTTCTCTATCAACTCTCACCTCTACGCTAGGTGGTTCTATTTCCTCATCTTCTGTCTCTATCAACAATGCCTCAAAGTCTCCTTCTTCAGATGTCCAAACTTGCTCTATTTTTGGTTCATGTGTACTATGGTCTGAGTTACTTGCATTCTCTCTTTGAGAAATCCTCGTGCTCCTTCTTACTAGAATTTTCTCTCATACTTCCCATCTCCTACGCCTTTGTACACTAGTGTCTGTCATTCACCTCCAGTTTTGTAGTATTCTTTCTTTGTCAATTTGACCCGTTTTAACAAAAATGCCAGATTCGATAAGGCAATGACACCAAATGTAGCATAGGGGTGCAATATTCCTAGTGGGGAGGTGATTTTCTAATGCTTGGAATGATCAATATATTATCCTTAACTTGTTTACCAAATTGTATGATCGTACAGTCCCTAAAACTATCCCTTTACGCCAATTGACCAGCTTGTACGGAAGTCATTTCGACACACTATACGATCCAAAATTGTACAGTGGTATGTTTTGTATGGTTCTACACTCATCTAAACTATCAAATCTGGTTTTTGAGGCTATCATACATAGTTTTGTAACTCCACAAGTCGATTCCACAAAACTACCAAATCGGGTAAGTTTCCTTCAATCGCCTGAATCGCCAAATCGGGTAAATTGTCTTTGTACGATATGTACGAACTCTGGTGTACGATTTGTACAAAATAAAGGTACAACCAAGTGCTAAATTAGATGTTCTACTGAGCCAATCTCTCTCAGATATGTTTCATAAGGTTCTAATATGTCAGTTTAATCCTTTTCCTGCAACATGCAAAGCATACCAACGAGGATGGAGAGAGATGCAATTCAAGGGGCTACATTCAAAAATCATACAACAAGGTTCAATACATCCTCAAATCTACTACCATCATCTCAGATCAATCTACAAGCATCACCAGTGCCATATTCTTACAATCTACTGCAACAATGCATAAAACTAACCAAAGCATTCACTAGAAAGCACATGCAACATGATTAAGTCATAAATCATCACTCATCCATGCCAGAATTGTACACAACTTGGAATGAATGTATTCATGCTCATTTGTATATTATTCTATCATCAATGCAATTACAACATGGCTGATCTACAACATTTACTGCAATACTCAGAACATACTAATCTAACTCACTTAGATTCTCACTAGCAAATATCCAACAACAACCAGACCTACGAATTTGAAAATGGGGCCTTATATAACATTTCCCAGGCCATTCCAAAGTGGTTCCTAAGGCAATTAGTTATTTTACAACTACCCATGCATAACTGAATGCATTAATTAAGGCTTTTACTAAGTCTAATACTTAAATTATCAAACCTATGCGCCATTTCAACCTAAAATTATATTTCCCATGCATTTCATTGCATTTCAGTGTGCCTTGTATGGTTTACCTTCGCCTTGTATGGTTTTCCTTTGCTTTGTATGGTTTTCCCTCCTAGTTGTATGGTTTGCAAGACTGGTACTAACTATCAAAATTGATAAAATCCATTTGATCACTTTCTCTTCTTTTGGGAGGTGGATTTGTTGCCTACAAGAATTTTGTTAAGGCATGTGATATGTGCCAAAGAATAGGGAAGCCATTCAAATGATAATTCATGCCACTACATCCATAAAAACCTCAAGAACCTTTTGAAATATGGGGTTTGGATTTTGTGGGTCCACTAAGAATAAGCTATAAGAGAAAGTGTAGATACATCATAGTCGCAATAGAATACTTAACGAAATGGGTTGAAACAAGGGCCTTACTAGATAATTTTGCAAGGAGCATGACTCACTTTTTGTATGAATAGGTTATCACATGGTTTGACATACCTCTTCAATTGATAAGTGATAGAGGAGGTCATTTCATTAATGAAATTATTTAGAATTTGATGAAGGAATTCAGGATTTTTTACTTTTTGTCAAGATTGTATTACACCAGAGCAAATGGGTAAGTGAAGCCAACAAATAAGTTCTTGGTTTCTATCATGTACAAAACATGTGCAATTGAAGATGTAAATTGGGAGGAGCACTTATCAATAATTCTATGGGTATACAAAACTACCTTCAATCCAACCACAAACCACACACCCTTTCAATTGATGTATGGATAGGAGGTGGTAGTATAGTAGAAATCCTGGTACCAAGCTTTAGAGTAGTTGTTCGCTTAAATGATGAAGAAAGCATGGAGGAGAGACTCATAGCACTGGTAAAACTAGGTGATAAAAGGGTGTTGGCTCAGTGGGTAATGAAGATTGCTCAGTGGTGATAAAAATACTAGCATGATAAGCATATCCAAACAATGAACTTGAAGGCTGGTGATTTGGTTCTCAAATGGAAAAAGAGAGATCAAGCCAGGAAAGCTGAAGATCCTATGGATTGGACCCTTTCAGGTAGAATAGGTATTAGATAATGGGGTTGTTCGACTAAAGAATTTGGATGGAACAATTTGCCCCAAAGCAATAAATTGCTCCAAGTTGAAAGTGTACAAGGTACAAGGAAAAATCAATATGATCAACTTCGAAATTAAGGAGGACACTTCTGGTAACTCAAGTGAAGAAGTACAACCAAGTATATGATCCTACAAACACGGTGGGCCATGAAATATTATTCAGGAGGATAAAATTGCTAACTTGAAATGGTTATTTAGAAGAGAAGAACTAGTAATCAAACAAAAATAATTAGAATCAAATGTACGAGTTATAGAAAGTGAAGTAGAGAATCGACTTCGAAACATTTCATACTTAGCATCCTAAGGGCAAATACCAGAAGTGGAAGAATATGAAGGCCAAGGAGCCAAAATTCTACAATGAATGGCTTTGGAAATGCAACGGTTGCAAGAGGAGTATGAGACTCTACATTAGTATAATGCATAGTTGAGGGAACATGTTATTCAGGAACTGGATGGAACTATGCAACAATGACAAGATACACGGAGAGTAGAATGGGGTGAAAAATATCAAGATGATTTCAGAGGGATCCTTAATGGAATTTTTTTAGATAGTAGTTTATTATCGGTGGCTCTAGATCATTTAGTACCAAGCCACTCTTAGAAATAAGAGAATCAAAGGCTGCAAGTAAGTGGATTGGAAATAAGGGAAAATGCAAGGAACAATATAGTTTCCTTAGAATATTAGGATAGTTCATCCACAGTGACACTGAGAATCATCCTAAATAAGAATGACTCCTCAAAAGAAACATCACCATTAATTAGGCATTCTCAACGATGCAAAAAGTCACCAAAAAAAGAGTAAAGAAAGAAAATCACATCAGATCTTGGCTTCTAGTAGTGTATATCAGATAATTTGAGAAGAAAAAATCAAGATTCTATGGTGAGATGTTAGGGAAGTAACCGAATGCCCAAAGTATGATGGGTAGTCGAAAGACTCAAGTGAGGATGAGAATCAACCTTGAGATCTTGATATACCACATGCTAGTCCTAACCGAGACCATCAAAGATAAAGAGATGAAATATGAAGTCAGTGAGTAAGGGTTTGATTCCTTGAAATTGCACAGGTGATTGAATATGATGAGTCTCAAAGTCCACAATATGAGTACAATGGAGGAGTAAATGAAGATACAATACTAGAAAAAACCTCACAGGTGGAGAACACCATATGCAAGATCTATGATATATCTGAAAGAACGTGAAGAAGTAGCTAGGTATCGTATGGTAGTACTCGAATTATGAAAACATCGAAGAGAAATGAGATGATTACAACAATGCATTCAAGAAACCTCTAAAAGGCTAATTAATATTGTAGGAGAAGGAAATGATTCAAGTATTTATTCAATCTTCTTATATGAGTACCAAAAAGCCCTAACTCACTATGCTCCACATCGACACTTTGAGGAAGCAAGGTGGCGACGACGATTGATAAGAGCTAAAAAGAGACTGAGAATCCTCCACCAACTAACACCTACGAATCAACAACATCCACTAGAAACATGCGCACAACTGATAAATCAAGCCTAAAATAAAGACAACTTGGGTAATCCTGGGAGTTTTTTAGGACTTTTAGGTAACCCAAGCTTACCTAACCGAGGGAGGAGCATGGTTGGCATCCATCCTGGTAGCCCGAGAGGAAGAAATTCCTCTCTTGCTACCCATAGGTTGACTAGTCTGCAAACTAGGCCATAAGAACCATATGAGGATATAGTCCAAGTCAACCCATCACTACATGTTCCTAATAATAGAACTTTGAGTATACCTCAACAAGCTCGTAGGAACCAAAGACATTATCAAGAATGATTGAGGGACTGATCGAATCTCGAGCAACTGGGAGTACGGTAGCCCCACATCAGGGAGATTCGATCAGTAAGAGGAAGAGGATGAGTTATACCGACTCATGAAAGATAGGGATATCAGAGAAGGAATCCCTATCAGGACTAGTTAGATCAAGGATGAGCAATCATTCATCATCATATTGATAGACTTTGAGGCCAAGGCCATGGAATGGAAAGACTCTATCATAACATTGGATGGAGGGAAAATCATCCTTCCAATAATCGAACAACCAACCATCACGAGAAAGTGAGAATGGTAGTCCACTATTTAGATGATTGTGTGATAATATAGTAGGGCAATGATAGAACTAAATGAATCCATTAGGATGAAGAATCAACCTATTTGGACCCTGGTAGCACCCATCTGGGTGACACAACCACACATTTGGATGAAGTTGTTGGGTAGGAAAGTAGTCATCTGGAAGATGAGGTAAGTCAAGACGATGCTAGAAAAAGTAGAGGTCTAGTGTAAACTACTTGGAAATCTAGGTAGGATATACATCATTAGTCGATAGAAGAGGAACAACCATACTGGTGAGTTATTCCATGAAGAATGAGAAGATGCGATAAATAGTCTTAGATGAAAATTCCTCGAAGCTAGAATAACCATCGTAGTCATTAGTAGATGGAGGAACAGGAAAATAGTGATGGTTTTAGAATTTTTTAAACTGGTAGTCATTATCAGGAAGATAACACATCAGACACCTTGGAAGTATGCATCGACATTGCCATGCGCTTCACCCGACGGTGTTAAAACTAGAAGATGTAGTTTTGAAAAATAATAAAATAAAACAAAGAAAAAGATAAAAATAGCAAAAATACTAAATAAAGATAAATATGATAGATGTATTGCCCATGCAGAATTAGTGATGTGGAAACCATGCAAACAACTGGGAGTAGATGATGGTTAAAAAAGTAGTTACATGGGTGGCAAAATTTCTATAAATTGTTAGTATTGGGCATTCCTTGTTCTATTGCTTTTAGTTTGTGAAGGAGACAGAAGCGTAGGAGAATTGGAGATGAAGCAGGGTTAATAAGTATACCAAGACTTATGTAATATGAAGCATAGACATCATTTCCATTGGTATTCATAAGCTTCATGGAGGATTTTTCTTTTTTTAGTGCAAGAGCAAAAACCCTACCTTCACAAACGCATCTAGCTCTATCACAACCTGCTAGGGCATCCATTTGAAGACACTATAATTGAAGTGGAAAACTAGCAGACGTTTAGAGGAAGAAGCATACATCTTGGAGGAAGCCTAACCATCTAAACACGTTGTAACCATATAAAGAGAGAAGCATATAACAGAGTAAGCAAAATAAAAATGTGAAGTGTTCTAGCCATATGACAGAAGAAATCATATAGCAAGGAGACGTCTAGCCGTACGATCCAAACGTCTAGCTAAAATTTTTAGATGTCTAGCTATCCAGTCCATATGGCCAGCCGTTCATAGCTTTGAAACAAGAATTGGCATCAAAGACCTCATTTTCATCCACGGTATCAGCCCCATGGATGAAGGAGCTTTTCTTTCAGTGAGAGGCTGAACTATTGGCTAGGCTTGAGGAAACATAAAATTATGCTAATGCCCTAGGATTTGAATGGGATAAATACTTCAATTACACCAAGAAACTTAAAGCTGAATACGATGCTCTGCAGATGCAATTGGATGAAGCATTACAGGCTACATCTCACAAATTTGGTGAGACTCCTCATAGTGAGTGAAGAAATTCACTAAGGACATCGACTTCTTTGAAGGGGAGGATAGATGTAGATAGTAGTTCCAAGCATAAATAAATCACTGAGTTGTCTGACAAAGAATATCCTATGAAGATTCACAATTTTGACTATGTACAACAATTTTGGTAATGTACAAATCATGAAATTGACAAGTTGCAATCTAAAATCAACCAATCAAATGAATATGGTTTGATTAATAAATGTGCACAAAAGGAAAAACACAACCATATTGTATTTAGATGTCTATATTAGACGTCCAACCTAACTAATCAAACATATGGTTGTTGTATTAGATGTTTGAAACTGCCAGTTAGGCAGTAAATGCATTAGTTAAGATAATAGACAGTTGGGACTGTTGATATGGGATAGTTGTAGTAACTACCTGATCCTACCTATAAATACCCCCTATTTTATTTTGTAATCTATCCATACTTATCTATAATACATAACTGTTGTGCAGCAACCTGTTATTTTGGAATACGTGTTGTACGTGATTGCATCTATGTTATAGTGTTGTGTTGCAGGTATTGATCATAGCTTGGTACGAGAGCATGTATTGTTGTGTGTTGTTTTACTATTGTAGGGAGTGTTAAGGAGTATTGAGGACTGGATACCGATAGCATAATTGGAGACATATAGACCCTAGAATATTAACCCTTGCGTGTATCAGTATATCCATCTGACCTTGTCGATAGAACTATTTCAAACTTCTAGCCCAAAATTCTATCTGACCATCCCTCCCAGATGTCTAGCCATCTAGTCTAGACGTATAGCTGTCCAATCCATACATCTAGCCAATCGTCCAATCCAAATGTCTAGTTTTCCAGTCCAAATGTCTAGCCATCTAGTCTAGGCATCCAGTCGCCTAGTCTAGACATCCAGTCCAAACATCTAATCATCTAGTCCAAATGTCTAGCCATTCGTTCCAGATGTCTAGCCATCTAGTCCAGATGTTTATCCTAGATATTTGACGTTTGTCCCTAACATCCATTCCAGACACCTAGTCGTCCATCCTGTTACAAGTGTGAATAGGGTTGTTTCGAAACTGGCTTAGAAAAATCTCTTTCTAAGTTTCAGTGTGAATTCTCCCTCCTAATGTCGACAAATTTTGTCGGCAAGTTTGTTTTTTCCTCCTAATTATTTCCTATTTTCCCTCCTCCTTATCCCTCCGTGAATTCTTCTTTCCCCTTATCCCTCCAACTTCCTTATCCCTCCGCGTCTTTCTTTCCCTTATCTTCTCCCTCCTTATCTCCTATTTCCTCTTATCTCTCCTTTGCCGACATTCCTCCTATTCCATTTCTATATATTATGCAATTTGAATATATTGTAAAGGTTGAATGCTTCAATTTAATAAAGTGTTTTTAATTTTATTGGTCCTGCGTTTTTCTGTTGACGTGACTGCATTCGGATTCAATATCTGGTATCAGAGCCAGACTTCATCGTCTGACGGGCACGGTTCCCGAGGTGAAGTTAGGTCAGCGTGGGCACGGTTCCCGAGGTGCAACCAGGTGCGCATCTCGAAGCAGTTTGCAACAGGGCTCGGATATCGAGGCGGATCGCGAGTAGACTTGAGCACGCATCTCGAGGCAATTTGTAGTAGGGCTCAAATCCTGAGGCGGATCGTGAGCAGACTTGAGCACGCATCCCAAGGCAGTTTGGGTATGGATATTGAGGCAGAGGTGGCAGCAGTGCGGTAGTCGAGGTGACATGTGGCAGTGGCACGACTCTTGATGCGATAGGTGGCAGTGGTGCAGCAGTCGAGACAGATCACGACACGTGGCACAGGGCGATTGGTTGGCAGCAAGTTGGCAAAATTTTGCCACGTGGCAGTCAGTGATTCGTCGTGACAAGGTGGCGAAGTGTGGCAGTTTGATTTGTCGTAGCCACGCGACAGTTTGCCTGGTCAAAGAACGACTGCCCGAAGGTAGTTGAAATCATCTGCGAGGGTTTCTGAAAATAAACCCTCGCACGTCCGTTTTAGGACGCATGTGGGATATACCCACGTAAAATTAAAAAAAAAAAAAAACACGTGCCCCCCGTGTTTAATACCCTGCGCCCTCCGTTCTATTCACGTCCGCCCGCTTGGCAAGTTGGATTGTTGGTTCGTTTGCTGAGCAGAGGTGCACGGGTCGAATCCCGCGAGCGCCGCACGAAACAATTTTTTTTTTTTTAAGTTTTCGGCCGCCAAGAAATATAAGGGCTGTGGCCCTCATTGGTTTCATCCGACTCGTTTGGTAGAGCGGCAAGGCGGCCGAGTAATAGAGGGGAGATCGCGCGTTCGAATCGCGCTAAGTAAAAAGGTAAATTTTTTTTAATTATTTTGTTTTTTAAAGGTTTTTGATTTATTTAATAATTTTTATATTATTTATTTTTTAAATTTATCTTTTTTAAATAAATTTGTTTTTTAAAAAGGATAATTTAAAAAATAAAAAAAAGGATTATTAAATTTATTTAAAAAACTTTTAGAAAACATTAAAGAGAATTTGTGAAAGGAGGAATAATGTGCTTGTGAAAATGGTAGATGTTCCGATCTGAAGGAAGTTATCATGCACTTATCTCTCTTTTGAAGAGAGAATCGCCGGAATCCTTTGATGCAAGGGTTCGCCGAACTAGTCTTCACACTGTATTTAGTCAGTTGGAGAATCAGGTGATTTCTCACCTAAGAAAGCCAGACTCAGGATACGAAGCTGACTCCGAAGACAATATCTTCGGACAGAGAATTGAAGAATCCGATACTGTGCAATTTGTTTCGGATGTTCAAACTGGTGCCAGTTATACACCGGGTGTGCCAACAGATGAATTGAGTGTGGGCTATACACCACGCTCTCCAGAGCCTGATCCTGACCCAGCGGAAGCAGAAGAAGAAGAGGAAGAAGAAGAAGAAGAAGAAGCGACGGTGACGGCAGACGACGAGATCCTAGTGGAAGTGAAACATGAGATTGTCATCATTAGCAGCAGTTCTGAAGGAGAACATAGATGCACTAAGAAGGCGAGATTTGATTTAAATTATTAAATCATATTGTACTGCTTTGTATTTCAAGTTTGCCTCAATAAAAGTACTTGTTTGCTTTGAATAAAAAGTTGTTTATTCTGCAATGGCTGCAAACACTAGTCTACCAATCCCTAAATTTAATGGTAGTGACTATGAATACTTGGTCTATAAAAATGAAGACTTTGTTGATAGGAAAAGGTCTTTGGGATGTAGTTGAGGAAGGTTATACGAGAACCAAGCTAGCTGCAGAATGGGCAACATTTTCTAATGCTTGATAAAAAGACAAGAAAAGAAGCACAAAAGAATAATGCTTTTGCCTTATATCACATTCATGCTTGCTTTAGACAAAACTATCTTTCCTAGGGTTGCATCATATGTCATTGCACAAGATGCATGGAATGCCTTAAAAGAGAGCTATAGAGGCAGTGACCAGGTGAAGCAGGTAAAACTACAAACCTTGAAACGAGATTTTGAGAATCTCAAGATGCAGGAGAATGAAAGAGTTGGAGATTACTTGCGTGAGAGTGAAAGCGATAGTCGACAAAATGGTCACACTAGGGGAGGATATCAAGCCGAGAGATGATGGTGAAGAAAGTGTTGAGAACACTTCTTCCAAAATGGAATTCTGTAGCAATAATTATTGAAGAATCAAAAGACTTATCCACATTGTCTTTTGATGCATTAAGCTGGATCACTTCTCTCACATGAAGAGAGATTGCGGGAAACTCCTACCACTAGTTATGGAGGAGATGACAAAGCTTTTGCCACACATGAAGGAAGAGGTAGAGGCCGAGGCGAGAGGTCAACGAGAGAGCGGAGGCGGGGAACAATCAAAGAGGGGGAACTCCTAACAGAGGAGGATCATCCAATAGAGGTGGAAACCAGAATAGAGGAGGACAACAACAAAATAGAGGGAAACAATCTGGAAAAGGAAAAGGAGGAGACAAGTCAAAGCAAGTTTGCTACAATTGTGGCAAACCTGGCCATTATGCTCGTGATTGTTGGTCAAAGACTTCACAAGGAAGCAGCGACAACGAGAGCGACGATCGGTTTGGGAATTTTGGAGAAGAGGAAGAGTCCTCAAATCTCTTTCTCTCTTATGGCCGGACAGAGCAAAATTTGAATGATACATGGATTTTGGACACGGGGTGTTCAAATCACATGAGTGGCAAAGAAGAACTCTTTGCTAAGATAGACTCCTCATACAAATCCGAGCATCCGGTTGGGAGATGACAAGTCATTGGCAGTTGAAGGCATTGGAGCTATGGCGGTTCCAACAAAAGAAGGCATAAAACATGTAAGTGATATCTATTACACTCCTCATCTTCAACACAATCTGTTAAGTGTTGGTCAAATGCTTGAAAAGAATTATAAGTTGATTTTTGATGAGGGTAAATGCACCATTTTTGACAAAAACAATAGTAATAGAATCATTACACAAGTGCCAATGTCAAAAAATAGATTATTTCCTTTGAAGTTTGGCCATCCAGGAGGAAATAAGTTAGCAAATGTAGCTATTACCAATCCAAGTGTCCTGTGGCACTTGAGATATGGTCACTTGAATTCTGCAAGTTTGAAATTGCTAACTTCACAAGCAATGGTGATTGGACTTCCCAAAGTTCAAGATAGTAAGGAAGTCTGTGAAGGGTGTGCCTTGGGCAAGCATGCCAGATCGAAATTTCCTCGTGGACAAGCATGGAGGGCCAACTATCCTCTTCAGTTGGTACATTCAGACATCTGTGGTCCGATGCAGACCAAGAGTCTAGGTAATCACTCTTACTTCCTACTTTTCATTGATGATTGCACAAGAATGTGTTGGATATACTTTTTGAAGCATAAGGATGAAGCATTTGCATGCTTTGTTGATTTTAAAGCAAAAGTTGAAAGTGAGAGTGGATATTCAATAAAATGTCTTAGATCAGATAGAGGAGGAGAATACTCCTCTAATCAATTTTTGAATTTTTGTAAACATCATGGCATCAAGAGGCGAGTTCACAGCTGCCTACACTCCTACGAGAATGGTGTAGCGAGAAAGAAAGAATCGCACCATTGTGGAAATGGCGAGATCAATGCTTTAGACAAAGCATTTGAGTAATGCATATTGGGGAGATGCAACAAGGACTAGTGTTCACATCTTGAACAGAAGTCCTACTTCGAGTTTGAAAGGAAAGACACCTTATCAAGCCTGGTATGGTAAGAAACCAAATGTGAAGTATTTCGAGTATTTGGTTCATTGGCATATGCTCACATTCCTGATGAGCTGAGAAAGAAGTTGGATCCAAAGAGTCAGGCTTGCATTTTTGTAGGATATTGTGAAAACACAAAGGGTTATAGACTCTACAATCCTACAACTCGAAAGATTGTGGTGTCAAGGGATGTGATTTTTGATGAAGGGGGAGAGTGGGGTAAGCCCCAAATATTCGATGATGTTGAAGCCACTGAAGTAGTTGCTCAGCAGGTGCAGCCACAGTTACCACAGAAAGGAAAGCAGTCTCCGCCCTCACATCCACCAAGTCCATCTTCAGATTCAAGCTGCTTCTCCAAGTCCTTCTCCTCAACGATCAGTTAGTTCCTCACCAATGGATATTGATGTTCCATCCAAAGGTAAGAGAACTTTACAGTATCATCCATCCTCTCAGATGTTGGATAAGAATTTTTCAAGAAGATATACTAGAAGTCAGGCTAGTGAAATGGAATCTGTTTTACATAGATTAGAAAGTATGCACTTGTATGGTGATGATGAATCACAACAAGAACCCAGAGGAGATCAAGTTAACTATGCATTGTTAACTAGTGCACAGCTTGAACCTTCTAGTTTTGAGAAGGCATGTACTCAGAAGATTTGGCAAGATGCCATGGAAGAGGAGATAACCTCTATAAAAAACAACGACACTTGGGAGCTTGTAAAGCTTCCGAAAGGAAAGAAATGTGTTGGTTGTAAATGGATCTTCAAGACCAAGTTTAATGCTAATGGTAGCATTGAGAAGCATAAGGCAAGGTTAGTGGCAAAGGGTTTTACTCAGAAGTATGGAATAGATTATGAAGAGACATTTGCTCCTGTAGCAGACGAGGAGACAATCGGAACAGTTCTTGCCTTAGGCTGCACATAAAGGGTGGAAAGTCCAACACATGGATGTGAAGAGTGCATTTCTCAATGGTTACTTGACGGAAGAAGTGTATGTTGAGCAACCACGGGGATTTGAAGTGCAAGGTAAGGAACACCTTGTTTACAGATTGAAGAAGGCACTCTATGGCCTCAAACGAGGCACCAAGAGCTTGGTACTCACGCATTGATGGGTACTTCAAAGAATATGGGTTCACAAGGAGCAAAAATGAACCCACACTCTACTACCTAAAGCAAGGTAAAGACATCCTCATAGTTTGTTTGTATGTGGATGATCTTATTTTTATGGGTAGTAATGAGAAAATGAATAGGGAGTTCAAACACTCCATGTTGACACAATTTGAGATGAAAGATCTTGGATTAATGCACTACTATCTGGGAATGGAAGTTCATCAATCAGATACAGGGATCTTCATCTGTCAACATAAGTATGCTCAGGACATGATCAAGAAGTTTGCTATGGAGCATTGCAAACCAGTTGCAACTCCGAGTTGGACATGGGATCCAACTAAGCAAAGATGATGGAGCACCAAAAGTTGATGTGACCACTTTCAGAAGCATGGTTGGGAGTTTGATGTTTCTCGCCAACACCGGACCGGATATTCGGTATCGTTGTATCTCTTGTTTCTAGATTTATGTCTAACCCCTCGGAGCTGCATTTGAAGGCAGCTAAAATAATTTTGAGATATGTGAAGGGTACATTGGATTTTGGAATCCAGTACCATAAATGTAACACTATCAAGCTTGTAGGCTTTAGTGATAGTGATTGGGGTAGCAACATTGATGACAGAAAGTCAACATCAGGAAGCTGTTTTAGTCTTGGATCAGGACTAATAACTTGGAGTTCAAAAAAGCAGACGATAGTAGCGCTATCTTCAACGAAGCAGAGTATATAGCGGTTACTTATGCTAGTACTCAAGCCTTGTGGCTAAGGAAAGTACTAGAAGAGATTGGAGAACAGCAAAGTGGTCCGATCAGAATCTACTGCGACAATATCAGTGCCATTCAGTTGGCGTATAATCCAGTCCACCATAGCAGAACCAAGCATTTTGATATGAAGTATCACTTCATCAGAGATATGGTGGAACAAGAAATTGTTGAGCTTCAATACTGTCACACTTTGGAGAACGTTGCTGACATCTTCACCAAGGCAATGACAAAAGCTCAATTTGTAAAGCTGAGAGACTGTGTAGTCAGTTCTCTCAACTTTAAGGGGAGAATGTTGTAAGTGTGAATAGGGTTGTTTCCAAACTAGGCTTAGAAAGATCCCTTTCCTAAGCCTAAGTGTGAATTCACCCTCCTATTTGTCGGCAAATTTTGTCGGCAAGTTCCTGTTTTTCCTAATATCCCTCCTAATATCCTACCTTCCTATTTTCCCTCCTCCTTATCCCTATGTGAATTCTTCTTTCCCCTTATCCCTCCAACCTCCTTATCCCTCCGCGCCTTTCTTTCCCCTATCTTCTCCCTCCTTATCTCCTATTTCCCCTTATCTCTCCTTTGCCGACTTTCCTCCTATTCCCTTTCTATATATTATGCAATTTGAATATATTGTAAAGGTTGAATGCTTCAATTTAATAAAGTGTTTTTAATTTTATTGGTCCTGCGTTTTTCTGTTGACGTGACTGCATTCGGATTCAATACATCCTAGACCATTTGCCTCAAACGTCTACTATTCTAAGCATTTGTTAAACATGTATACCTATAATTACAAAACATGATTATTGATGTATCTTTTCCTATAACTCCCTCCTAGTTTTTCATCATTCCCTCGTATCGGGAAAGTACTTACCCTTGTCTACATTTTATGGATGTAGGACTATGGTGATAGGACTATGTTTTTAGTATTTTATCAAATTTATGGATGTTTTATATGTTTTTTGAAATAAAATGCTATCTATACAAAAAAACGAACAAACATCAAACAATGGGGATGCAATTTTTTAGTTATATTATGTTTTATTGTTTGTTGTTGTTGAGGATTTGGGCTATTTTTGTGTTTTGTTTTATTTTATTTTATGATTTTAGTGTGTTTTGATGTGGCCTACCCCTAGAATCTACAAATGGTGGATGGGATGGTATCTACAAGGGTGTATTTATGCATGCTCCTCTATGAGGAGTAGTGCACAAATGGCTGAAAGACCTTGTTAGTGTGGGGTTGGATCAAGGTATCCTAAGGGGAAAAGGACCTCTAAGATGTTAGCTTTTGATGTAGAAATAATTGGGAGATAACAATCACAAGATGTAAAATAATATAAAATAAAGTAAATTTACTAGATGATTGAAATATGCGATGAATAGAAATGATATAAAATATTACAATGTAGCTATGGAGAAAATGAACACTCCATTATAAATCTATTGAACTACATTGCAGCCATCACCAATGGATGGTGTTGCACATAGAACTAAGATACACTATGTCCCTCAACTCTCAATCTATATATGTCTAACTATCTATGAGGCCATCCTTATATAGGCAAAATAGGGTACTTGGCCAACACTGTATATAGTTGTACAATGGACAACTTGTACATGTACAACTTGCACATTGACACTTGTGTATTTATTACATTGCATGAAGTAACTAGATAATTTACCCCTAAAGTAATCTAAGTATGTACCTTGGAAGATACATTTACATAATCCAAATGATGGAATAAACTCTATTTCTAACACCCCCTATATTACATTATTTGGGTATTGAAGACTTATGAATCTTCTTCTTCTTCCTCCTGATCTTCTACTACATTATTTTTAACTTGTTCAAGTAAATGATTAGTATCTTTGTAATATGTAGCATTTGCTGATAAAGCTTTCACCTCATAGGTATTTGTGGGTTCTTCCAGTTCTTCAATTTCTTCTATCCTCTATACCAGGTGTCCCCTCTGATTTCTCTTTTGATATTCTAGTTGATAATAATTGGTTGGTCACTAAAATTATTTTTGATGAGGGTTCCTTTGATATTTTCGAGTTTGAAAAAGATTTCTATTATGCATCTGATTTCGTTGCTTTTGATTTTTGGGATTGTATCTACAATAGCTGGTACTATGACCTTTGTTTCTCCATATCTAACAATACCATGTTTTTCATCCTCTTGTTGAAGATGTAATATTTACCTATGGATTATCTTTTGATGCCAATGTAGTGTTAGTCAATTCATATTTCACAGTATTTTCCACTTCATATTCTTGAAGTATAATAACTAGATCATCAAAATAAGTATATTTACTTAGAATCTGTAAAAATATGATCAAGTGTTTATAATTTTCTATAAGTGCTTTCATGGTTACTTGAGCAAGAAGTCCATCCTTAACTAATTCTCCTAAGGTCAATAGTTTACCTTTAATGTCTGCAACCTTCCTTAGAAACAATTATATGCTTTCTCCACTATTCATTTTTAAAGAGTGAAGTTGAGTTTGGAGATGAAGGATAGTCACCTTATTATTCCCTTCAAAGATTTTTTCTAGACTTCTCCATGCATCTGAAGATGTTTTGGCTGAACTAATATATGGTTGAATCTCATCAGTGATAGCAAAAGTTATTATCATTAAGGCTTTTGAGTCATTTTCTTCAAACTTTAGGATTTTAGTTTCACCTGTAGTAGGTCTCTGCATTTTCCCTTTGACAACATCCCAAATTTTTTCATATACTAAGATTGCTTTCACTTTATTTTTCCAAGAGAAATAATTTGGGCCCTTGAGTTTTTGAGATTCTACTAAGAATAATTTATTTTATGCCATTTAAATATCCCTAATATCAATCCTTGGATATGTATGCTTCCTTATGTCTCCCTAGATATGTTTTGGAGTATGATATAGTGCTTTTGTAATATATAGTTTAATTTTTGGTTGATTTTGTACAAGATTTATAAATATTAAAAATCAACTTCTCAAATCCTTAATACTCCTATTGAACTAAGCAATTTTCAAAATTTTGAAGAGGTTTTAATGTTGGATTTCTTTTACCCCTAAAGAGGAATTTTTTGAGACAAGAATATAAATTTCTAAATTTGATAAAATATTTTAATAACCCCTTTTTAAAACCCTTAGGTATTTATTCAAGTGTTTATAATTTCCAAAAAAACTAACTTGATGTTGTAACCCTTATCACTCCCAAATTTGGAAAACTATAACACATTAATATTTGCAAAAATTAAATGGATAAATTCCAAATACTATTTTGAAGAACACAAGCTTATACTGAGAGGGGGGGGTGAACAGTATAAGACCTCTTTTTTACTTTTTCCTTTATACTTCAAAACAGTAAAGCAATATACCCAAAGCAATATCAAAGCAATGCACAATATCATCCACAAAGTGACACCAATTTTAACGTGGTTCACACAGAATGGTTGGGCTACGTCCACAAAATTTTTCTCTAAAAGTTATCTCAAAGTTCTTTGGGAATCCTTCCCAATTACAATGTTTATGAGCCTCTGACCAAAGGAGATACCTTCCCCCAATCAGAATTTATGAGCCTTTGCTCAAAGGAGATACCTTCCCCCAATCATAATTTATGAGCCTCTGCTCAAAGGAGATACCTTCCCCTCTGCTCTGGAAATGATCCCTCAGAAGATCAACTGCCTCTACCTCTTGCCGGACACGTGGAACTCCTTTCCATCGAAGACCTCCTGTCCTTAATGCTTAGCCTAAGAGACCTCTGCCTTCTATGATCACGTCCACAGCAGCTCAACAACCTGTACCAAACACAGTCGGTCGGTCTAGTACAAGTCTTCCTATGTCTGTCAGATCTGTCCAACTCTTGAACAAATCAATCCTCTGCATACAAGCCTTCTCAAAGGCTTGCCAAATCTGTCCTCAGGTTCTTCTCATAGAACAAATGCACCTCTGTCCTTAAGTTCTTTGATAGAACTATCAAACTCAGCTCACAAGTCCTCTGCTAGGACCTGTCCAAATCTGTTCACAAGTCCCCATCGGAACCTATCCAAAAACTGCTCACAAGTCCCCACCGAAACCTGTCCAAAAACTGCTCATAAGTCCCCACTGAAACCTGTCCAAAAACTCAGCAAGCTCACCAAGAAAAACTTTCTTAGTAGGAAATCACAAAGTGAATTGTTAGAGACCCAATGTGATTTGCTAAACTCATAGAAGCATAAAGAGAATTGTTAGAGACTCAATATGTTCTATACTCAAATCCCAATCTCAAAACTCAACTCAAATCAACTCAGCTCAATCTCAATCTCAAATCTGAAAACTCAACTCAATATCTGAAATGGATAGGATAGAATGTTTTATTTCAAGAACATGAAACCCCAACAATTACCAACTATGCAAAGAATCACATAACAATGATACTCATGTTATTTTCACCATCAATTAGGGTTTCAACAATAATGCTCATCAAACAAGGTTTAGTCAACTTGAAGAGAATTTATAGAAACATATTCTAGAAATAATGCAGAAATAATAACTAAGGAAATAATGACACCATTCAATGCACATATAACACACAAGATTTACCCTGGTTCACCAAATTTGGGCTAGTCCAACAAACAAGAGTCTATCATCCTTGATATATTATTCTCTCTCTTGTCCCTAAAACGGGACATTACAATAATTATATAAGGAAAATCATACAACCCTAAACCACCAAGTGGTATTAGGGTACCGTGGATACAACACCATGGGCTAAACCACCCACACCCACTAACCACCCACCAACCATGGGAATCCTGGGGGTCGCTCCAAAAGTAGTGATAAAAGTAGGTGAAAATTTTGGCACTAGCTTTGTCGGCTTCAATCGCTTTCACCGTATCCGAGGGCGTCCCCCTACACACCCCGAGCCATCACCTATTATGTAATCACCTTTACCGTAGTCGGGGTCCTTGGGGGCCTCCGGACCCCCCCTACCCATCGTCTTTTACACTGTAGTGCCTGTCGTACAATTCTTTTTTGACAAAGAATGAGACACATCCAACATTCTCCCACTTGTTGAATACTTTGCCAGACGCATTTCAATTGTACAGAATCTAAACTTTTCAGTACTTACAGCCTTGGTTAAAGCATCTGCAACATTTTCCTTGGTGTCTACCTTTTCTAGCAACACTTTCTTCTATTCAAGCATGTCCCTGCAGAAATGGAACTTTGTATCAATGTGCTTCGTTCTTGAATGGTAAGTAGGGTTATTTGCCAAAAATATGGCACTCTGACTGTCATAGTTTATCTTCATAGCTCCTTGAAAGAACCCAATTTTAGCATAGTCTTTGCAACCATACGACTTCCTTACTTGCATCAGTGGCTACCATATACTCAGCTTCAGTAGTTGAAATAGCAACAACAGTCTACCTCTTGCTCATCCAACTAATGGCCCCTCCGAACAAATTGAATACATAAGCACTAGTAGATCTTCTCCTGTCCAGATCTCCAGCCCAATCTACATCAACAAACCCTTCTATATCCAATTGTCTATTTTCTTTACCTGTACCCTCATAGCAGATTGTAAAATCAGAGGTGCCACGTAAATATTTGAAAACCCTTTTCACAGCAGTCCAATGCTCTTTACCAGGTTTAGACATATATCTACTCAAGACTCCCACTGCATGGGCAATGTCTGCTCTAGTACAAACCATGGCATACATTAAACTACCTACAACATTTGCATAAGGAATATGTGACATTTCCTCTACCTCTTCTTCTATTTTTGGACATTGTTCAGCAAACAATTTTTCACCTAAAGAAATAGGTACCTTCACCGGTTTGCAATCTTGCATATTGAACCTTTTCAACACTGTCTCAACATACTTTTTCTGATCCAACCACAACTTTCTGTTAGAGTGATCTCTTTTTATTTGCATACCCAATATAAAATTTGTAGGGCCAAGATCCTTCATGTCAAATTGCGATGCCAACTGAGACTTTACTTCCCTGACCAGTTTCTTTCTATTTCCAATTAGTAACATGTCATCAACATAAAGAACTATATGACAATTACATTACCAATTTTCTTTGAATACACACAGTGATCAGCATTGCTACGAACAAAACCAATTCCTAAAACATAAGTATCAAATTTTTGGTACCACATTCTAGGTGATTGTTTCAGTCCATACAATGATTTCTTTAACTTACATACTAGATCCTCCTTTCTTGCAACAGTGAAACCTTCAGGTCGCCTCATATAGATTTCTTCCTCCAAATATCTATGAAGGAATGCAGTTTTCACATCCATATGTTCTATTTCAAGATCAAATGCAGCAGCCACGGCTAACATAAATCTAATTGATGTTAGCTTTGCAACGGGAGAAAAAACTTCACCATAATCAATTCCTTCAACCTAGGAAAAACCTTTAGCAACCAGACGAGCTTTATATTTCTCCACTTTACCTTCAGCATTCTGCTTCTTCTTAAAGATCCACTTGCAACCTATTGCTTTCCTACCACTTGGTAATTTCACTAAATCCCATGTTCTATTATTTTTCATGGACATCATTTCCTCATCCATGGCCTCTTCCCAACGGTTTGCCTCTCTAGAATTAACAGCTTCTCGAACTGTTCTAGGATCTTCATCAGTAATAGATAGTACAAAAGAAGTAGGAAAAGCAGATGGACTGTACCTTTCAGGTTGCTTCCTTTCCCGTGTTGATGAACCTCTTCTTCATCCTCTTCTAGATCCTCACCTGTATGCTCCTCTTCCATATCCTCATCTGTATGCTCCTCTTCCAGATCCTCTACTGTCTGATAGTTTTCCATGAGATCAAATTGGACCATTCCAGGTTCCTTTTCTGTAACTACCTTCCTGGAATCACTGATCATCTCCCTAAACACCACATCTCTACTGTACATTGTACTTTTAGTTTTTGGATTCCAAAGCTTATATCCTTTAACACCATCTTTATAACCAATAAAGATACATTTAACGACCTTATTATCTAGCTTACTTCTTTTCTCCTTTGGAATATGCATGTATGCATCACAGCTAAAAACTCTTAGATGTGAAATAGAAGGTTTCTTACCAAATAGAGCTTCAAATGGAGTTTGATCTGGCAATGCTGATGTAGGTGACCGATTTCACAGGTAGCATGCTGCACTCATCTACTTCGCCTGGAATTCCTGTGCCAAACCTGCACCACTGAGCATACTTCTAGCCTTCTCCATCAGTGATCTGTTTAACCTCTCTGCAACTCCATTCTGTTGAGGTGTATATGGAGTAGTCTTTTGTCTTGCAATACCACATTGCTTAAAAAATTTCTCAAATATATTAGAACAATATTCCCCTCCATTATCAAACCTCAACACCTTAATCCTTTTATCAGTTTGATTCTCAAAAAGTGCTTTAAATTCCTTAAATTTTTCAAACACTTCATCTTTGCTCTTAAGAAAGTAAATCCATGCATATCTTGAAAAATCATCAACAAAGGAAGCATAATACCATGATTTTCCAAGAGACGACATAGGAACAGGACCAAAAATATCACTATGGATCAAATCTAGTACCCCACTAGATCTTGTGGCACCAGATGGAAAACTAACCCAATTTTGTTTACCATAAATACAATGTTCACAGAACTCGAAAGACATTAAGTAATTAAGGATACCATGAACCATACCTTTTGTGTATAGGGTACACAATCCCTTTTCTCCAATATGTCCCATCCTTTGATGCCAGAATGTTGAGCTTTTATCAGAATCAACCTTAGGAACAGTTGAGCTATTGCACTCATTTGTCATAATGCTTCCCAATAGCTTATACAATGTTCCAATCTGAACTCCCCTTGCCAACACCATTGATTCGCAAACCATTTTGCATGAATCCTTGCCAAAATTGACATTCACTGCTGCATCGGCCATTTTGATTACCGAAATCAAATTTCTAACAAGTCCTGGAATATGAATCACACCTGGTAGGGTCTTAACCCTACCATCCTGCAGCAAAATTTTCACTCTTCCACGACCCATGATTCTGAGTGGTGAATCATCTCCCAATAGTACATCCCCTCCATCATATCTTTCATATTCACTGAACCACCCTCTATGAGGAGTCATATGAAAAGAGGCACTAGTATCAATCAACCAATCATTTTTATCTGATCATGTGGAGCACAATGAGCAGGATGCCAGATATACATCCCCTTATTCATCAATGGATTTATTCATCTTTGTGGAAGTCGATTCATCAGACTTTTTTCCAGACTCAGCTTTCTTTGATCTGCAATCCTTCTTCATATGACCAGGCTTGCCACAATTCCAGCATTTTCTCTCAAACTTCCCCCGAGACTTGGATCTACCTTTAGACTTAGACCTATCACCATATCTAAATTTGTCCTTCTCCTTGGCATGCCCTCTCACTGTTAGGGCTTCCTTAGATGTGCCCTCCATGTATTTTCTCCTCATATCCTCAGATAATAGAGATGCCACTATATCTTCAAACTTCAATGTGGATGAAGTTGTACTACCAATTGCTACTACTAAGTTATCCCATGAATTTGGTAAAGAGCATAACAAAGTAATGCATTTATCTTCCTCACTCAACTTAATTTCTACAGATGTTAGTGTATCACTCCAAATTTTTTGCATCCCTACCTTCAGGCTAATGGATCCGTGCCCGGAAGGAGTATGGGAAAAGGATGGTGCGGTACCTCGGACGAGATGACTTTGCGAAGGTCCCGCCTCTCAAGGGAGGTGCATTTTGGTGATTTGTCGACGGATGGTGGGTTCACCAGGAAACATTTGGTGGCAGTTTCCATGCCTAGGTTTTGGGAATGAGTTTTGATGAGTTCGTTTTATTTTTAAACATTCATCCTAGGTTTGGTCGAATGATTCTAACTTAAACTACATGAAAATGCAATTTAAATGAATACAACAAATAGAAAAGAAATCAGAAACAGAGAATTTGCAGGAGGCCAATGAAGATTACCTAATCCAAAAGTCTGATGAAGTTTCTGATTACTTGTAGCAGTCTGGATCGTCTGCAATTCAACAGAATCGCCTTCAATTTGATAAAATCATCTAAACTGACGAGATCGTCTGTAATCTGACGAATTCGTCAGATGAATTCATCAAAGACCTGCAAAACAACAAACAGATGCGAAATACAAGAAATTCTATTTTGTAAACAGGGGGCAAACTATATGAAAAAGTAATATGAGTATTGAACAATATACAAGAACAAAAGTAAATGCAAATCACTGTGTTTAGATAGCATAATATGATCTTAATATGAAAACTAGACAAAATGGGTGAACTCCAGATGCAATATAGTATAAAAACTAAATAGACAATCTAATTTATAGCATAAAATGACAGATAAAAGAGAAAGAAGAGCAAACTCCAGGCACTGATTGCCTCGATGTGTGCTGTAGTCGAAATCATCTCGCATCAGAGCGAGATCGTCCCTAATTTGACGAGATCGCCTCCGATCTTGACAGGTTCAGTCGACTGCGATAGGTGCTGGCTCCGGCTGAAAGCCAGTGGTGTACCTACAATAAAATTAATATAGGACTAGTGCAAGAGCAAATTTGAAGTGTTTTAGCGCATAGGGAGTTGATTTACATAAAAATTCAGCCAGGGGTTGGGGAAGGAAAACTTTTAGAGTTAAATAGGCATAGGATAGTTGTTGGGAGGTTGGAGATCATCCCAATTTGGGAGATCTCCAACGGGGGAAGGGTCCCAACGACGCAGACACGCTTCTACCCGGATTGGAGACCCGTTGGAATGGATTCCAACTATGCAAATTCAGTTTTGCAATAAAATCGTCTGGACGTTCTAGTCCAGACGAAATCGTCAAATCTAGGGTGATATCTTCTGATCGGAGACGATATCGTCAAACGGTCAAAATAACTGCTAAAAATGGCACAGAAAAAGAGGAAACGGGTTTCTCGGCGGTTAACAGGCGGTTAAATTTGAATTTAAATTTATTTACTAAGGTGAATGTAATTATTCCAATTTTACTGCACCAATTTTAGGGTGCTACAGGTAGTTGACTTACCACTGTATTGAATGCATTTAGATGATCTGCAACCGAATCCCCGTCATGCATCCTAACATTGTACAGTTTATTTCTAAGGAATAATTTGTTCACTAGGTACTTCGATTGATACAAAGCCCCTAACCTCTCCCAGAGATCATTTGCTGTAGCTTCTCCCAAAACATTGATGAGCATCGAATCTGCAAGACACAGTCGAATCAGACTCCTTGCTTTTTTATTCATCTTCTCCCAATCTTCATCGGAAGTACCCATAGGTTTTTTTGTTTCTGAAATAGCAGTCCACTGATCTCTGTCCATGAGCATATCTTCCATCTTTAACTTCCATAGCTCAAAATTTTTTCCGTCAAATTTCTTGATCTCTATCCTTGAATGATTTCCTGACATTTTTCCTTCAAACTCCTTCTGCGTAACTCCCACTCCATAATAGGTTTCCTCTCACTCCTAGAAACCCTAGATCTTCTTCAAATGGATTTAAACCCTAGCAATAAAGGCGTCCCCCTATGGCTAATGACTTGGCTCTGATACCAAATGAAGAGAATTTACAGAAACATATTCTAGAAATAATGCAGAAATAATAACTAAGGAAATAATGACACCATTCAATGCACATATAACACACAAGATTTACCCTGGTTCACCCAATTTGGGCTAGTCCAGCAAACAAGATTCTATCCTCCTTGATATATTATTCTCTCTCTTGTCCCTAAAATGGGAATCTCGGGGGTCACTCCAAAAGTAGCGATAAAAGTAGGTGAAAAAGTAGTGATAAAAGTAGGTGAAAATTTCAACGTCGGCTTCGTCAGCTTCAATCACTTTCACCGTATCCGAGGGCGTCCCCCTACGCACCCCAAGCCATCACCTATTATATAATCACCTTTACCATAGTCGGGGGTCCTTGGGGGCCTCCGACCCCCCTGACCCCCCCTACCTATCATCTTTTGCGCTGTAGTGCCTATCGTACAATTCTTTTCCAGCAAAGAATGAGACACATCCAACACAACCAACACCATTCAACTCAACATCAACCTTGAAGCATTCAACCAATCATCACAAGAAAAGGAAACAAGTAGAAATCCTTTTCCCTCCAAAGATATTTGAACAAAATAGCCACCAACACAATATCACCAAATGCAAAGAATAACTTGCTCAAATCAACTCAATGGAGTAAGCCCAATATCATGAATCAAGTAAAGCAATAACTTGATCAAACAACCTCTATGGAAGCAACTCAACCATCAAACTCAAAACAGCCAACCAAGGGTTCCACCAACTCAATGCAAGTAGCTAGACTCACAAATATAAACCCTAGTGCACAAAGCTTCCACTATCTCAAACCAAAAATTATGCATTCACCAAAAACTCTCCTTAAGGATAACAATGCATAAGTAGTCTTCAACAAACCAGAAAATAGGATTTACACCTAGCCAAAGGATACCTAGTAGAATACCTTTTCACTCCAACCTTATTTTAGAAAACATACACCAATCATACTCATAAGAAGAATGTGCCCATACCTTATTGGAGTAGAAGATAATTGAACCTTCAAGTTGTCACCACACACAACTCTCAAACTTCCAACCAAGTTAGGGTTAGAATAAAAAGAAATGAGCAATAATATAAACTTCCTTTATTACACCTTTTAGCTCCACTTCTTTAAACACAACCACCATAACATGCCAATAAATCAACAATCACAGACTCACACCTTATACCTCCATTTTTAATTTTAGCATAGCAAAGAATAATCTTAAAAATACATCCAAAGAAATATGCCCTTATTTCTCCTAAGCTTTTATTCAATGCTAATCACAAAAGCCAAAACTCATAAAATTTAATCACACCTTATAAATCGCTGTCCAAGAAACTCCGAATTTCGTGGCATAAAGACGTTTTAATAAAAACGTGTGTTACTCTAGCAAAGCACCCCCGCGAGACTCGAAACGATGACCTCCGCCAATGCAGCGCCCAACAGCAGCCTTCGCTGCCACTAGCCCACGCGGGCTACGAAGTTCACAAGTGAACTTCCCTCCACTTCACCCTCGAAAAAAACTCCCGAAGACTTTTCAACCGCACGTGCTTCTAAGTCTTCCTTCGATCGCAGCGAATACAGAGCACAAACACCGCAAATTGCATTCGAGGAATTTCGAATTAATTAGCCTTCCAACCTTAGGAGTTGGAGAATAAATAGTCTCTTCGAAGACACCTTGACGTCGGAGGAAATAAAGACCATTTCAAAATTAATCAAAAGTCTTTTCAAAAAGGGTTTAAAAACCCTTAAATAATTTTAATAAATTAAGAATAAAAAAAGGTTTAAAAACCTTTAAGTATTTTTAATAAATTAAAAATAATTTCTCCCTTAATTAATTAAATAATTAATTAATTAAAACCTTGAAGGGTTTTAAATAATAATTAAATAAATAATAAAGAGAACCTCCATTGGTTTTAATAAAAACCATTTAACTTGGTTTTAATAAAAACCCTATCCAACTTGGTTTTAATAAAAACCGGTTTGGTTTTAATGAAAAACCCTTGCCAATGGAATCTCTCCGGATTCTCTTAAAAATATTCTCTTGGAATCTTCCACCTTTGAAGCCAACACATCCTCTTAACATTAATGCCATTTCCTTTTGACATCAATGACAACTCATAGACAAGAAGCTAGGATCTCAAACCCAAAATTGCCAACAATCCCCCCCTTTGTCATTGATGGCAAACCATGCTTCTCAACAACACAAAAACTCAACATAAACAGCTCCCCCTGTCTTGAGGCTCTCCCCCTTACTCAAATCTCTCCCCCTTTGTCATCAATGGCAAAGGGTCACCTTTGGGGCTCGGGACTAAGAATGAGCCTCTTAGCTTAGTCCCTCCCCCACCTCCCGATGAGGTGATTAATTCTTGGGTGGGAGTAAAACTCCCATTAGGCACTCGATCATCATCAGCGTCTATAACTTCCTTGCCGAGCCTTCTCTTGAATTCTTTGCCCATATTCCTATTTCTGTTCTCATTCCTGTTCTTGTTCTTGTTCTCATCCCTGTTCTTGTCCATGCCTTGATCCTTGGACCCGATCATGCCACTGTTCTTGTTCCCGTATTCTGGAATTTCAGCTCTACACTCGTCTGATTGTGTGACCTTCATTGTTGCACTTGAAACACTTGACGATGTTGTTTCTCCGAGGTAAACCTGATCTTTGAATCCACCAGTTCTGACCAAACCTGTTCGACCAAACCTGTTTCGCCAAACTCGTTCCGACCAAACTCGTTTCTGACCAAACCTATTTTGGCCAAACTTGTTCTGACCAAACCTGTTCCTGTTATTTGCCTTGCAATAAACTGCCTTGTGCCCAAACTATTGACAAGAGTAGCAATACCCTTGAAAGTAACTAGCACTTCTGAAACTGTCATTTACCTCCTTCACTTGAGCCATGCAATGTGAAGCCATGTGACCAAACCCGTGACAAGCAAAACATCCGCCTTGAAACTTTCCTTTAATTGACCTCTTAGGTTCTGAAAACTTCTTCTTCTCATTCTGAATTCTGTTTTCTATTTCTGTGCATCTATCATTCAAGGACTCCTTTTCTGAAATACTTTCCTCATCAGAACTCTCTTCCTTTTGGAGTCTCTTACTAGACTCTCCAACTTGTTCCTTGTGTGGCTTAACAAAACCAAGGCCTATTTTATCTCGTTGTCTTTCTTTGACCTTTGATGAGTGACTTAACCTTTTTGGAGCTATCTTGAAACCTCGTAAAGCTTATCCTTGTACTCTTTAGTTTCCTCTTTCAAAGAAGCCATTTTCTGTTCTAACTCACTATACTCAAGAACCTTAGACTCTAACTCATCCTTGAGTTCTTGTGTCTTAGCCATAGAGAAGTCAAGACTTTCTATAAGATCATCTCTCTCCATACAACATTCATCTAACTTATCCTTGAGTCTAGCATTCTTCTTTCTTTCCTTTTTCAAAGCACTAAGAGCACTAATAAGTTCACCTTCAAGATCTACTTCACCTTCCTCTATATCTTCCTCTATTTGTTTGCTTTTTGAATCATCAAAGCCTTTTTCAGATTTCTTATCACTAGAGGTGCTACCCTTTTCAAAAACCATACATGCATCTTCCTTATAGTTTTCTGAAGCATCCTCATACATACTAGAAACCAAATCATTATTTGTGCAATCATCCTCAAGGTGACCAAAATTTCCACATCTAAGACATTTCATGATAATGAATCTATGTTTCGGTTCTTCCTCTTTTTCTGATATGAACAACATCTCATTTTCATTATCACTTGAAGAACTTTCACTATCACTACTAGAACACTTACTTGCTTTGTCTAGGTAGAAACTCTTCTTGTGCTTGTGAGAATACCTCTTTCCTTGATTGTTGTGCTCATCTTTGTTTTTCCTGTGATGCTTGTGCTTTTCAGAATCCTTGCTCTTAGAATCTTGTTTATCTTCATCACTTTCATTCTTGGGAATAGTACAGTCAGTAGCATAATGACCAAACTTTCCACAATTGAAACATCTTATATTTTTCATACTTTTGTGCTTTCTAGAGAACTTGCCTTTCTTGTTGTAATATGCCTCTTCATCACTAGAAGACTCATCACTATCTTGAAGTTGTTTACCCTTGGAATTCTTGGTAGCCTTGAAAGTCGCCTCTTTCTTGACATCAACCTTCACTTGAGTTCTCAACTCAAATGCTGCAAGTATACTATGGAGCTCATCCTTTTTCAACTTATCCAAATCTTTAGCTTCCTCAATAGCAAAAATATTTTCACTAAATCTATTAGGAAGAGATCTTAAAATCTTATCACAAACATCATTTTCAGCAAGCTCAAGACCTAAGTCTTTCATGGAGTTAACAACCTCATCCATACGAAGCATGTAGTCACTAATATTTTCATCATCATTCATCTTGAGTTGTTCAAACATACCTTTGAAGTGTCTCAACTTGGCCTTTCCGACATTTGTATCACCTGTATGAACCACCTTCAATCTGTTTCCACATTTCACTAGTTGTCTTGCGGTGAATCACTTTGGTGAGATCTGCTTTCTGTAAGCCTTTCAGGATTGCATTCATTGCTTTTGAATTGCTGTGATGTAGGAGCCTTTCTTCTTTAGTATTAGGACCATGTTCAGGAATAGTGTACTCATCTTCAATCACTTCCCAAACCTCATTCCCAAGTGCCATTAGATGAACCTTCATCCTTGCACTCCAAAGACCAAAATCTGACCCATCAAGAATAGGTGTTGCATTGCCACTTGAATGATCCATTGTGTTCTTTACTAGCTTTTCCTTCAAGCTGTTAAACTTTTCGAAGGCACCTGCTCCGATACCAATTGAAGAACACAAGCTTATACCGAGAGGGGGGTGAACAAGTATAAGACCTCTTTTTACTTTTTCCTTTATACTTCAAAATAGTAAAGCAATATACCCAAAGCAATATCAAAGCAATGCACAATATCATCCACAAAGTGACACCAATTTTAACGTGGTTCACCCGGAATGGTTGGGCTACGTCCACAAAACTTTTCTCTAAAAGTTATCTCAAAGTTCTTTGGGAATCCTTCCCAATTACAATGTTTATGAGCCTCGGCCCAAAGGAGATACCTTCCCCCAATCAGAATTTATGAGCCTCTCGCTCAAAGGAGATACCTTCCCCCAATCAAAATTTATGAGCCTCTCGCTCAAAGGAGATACCTTCCCCTCTCGCTCTGGAAATGATCCCTCCGAAGATCAACTGCCTCTACCTCTTGCCAAGCACGTGGAACTCCTTTCCACCGAAGACCTCCTATCCTCAATGCTTAGCCTAAGAGACCTCTACATTCTATGATCATGTCCACAACAGATCAACAACCTGTACCAAACACAGTCGATCGGTCTAGTACAAGTCTTCCTCTATCTATCAGATCTATCCAACTCTTGAACAAATCAATCCTCTGCATACAAGCCTTCTCAAAGACTTGCCAAATCTATCCTCAGGTTCTTCTCATAGAACCAATGCACCTCTGTCCTCAAGTTCTCTGATAGAACTATCAAACTCAGCTCACAAGTCCTCTGCTAGGACCTGTCCAAATCTGCTCACAAGTCCCCACCGAAACCTATCCAAAACTGCTCACAAGTCCCCACCGGAACCTGTCCAAAAACTCAGCAAGCTCACCAAGAAAAACTTTCTTAGTAGGAAATCACAAAGTGAATTGTTAGAGACCCAATGTGATTTGTCAAACTCATAGAAGCATAAAGAGAATTGTTAGAGACTCAATATGTTCTATACTCAAATCCCAATCTCAAAACTCAACTCAAATCAACTCAGCTCAATCTCAATCTCAAATCTGAAAACTCAACTCAATATCTGAAATGGATAGGATAGAATGTTTTCTTTCAAGAACATGAAACCCCAACAATTGCCAACTATGCAAAGAATCACATAACAATGATACTCATGTTCTTTTCACCATCAATTAGGGTTTCAACAACAATGCTCATCAAACAAGGTTTAGTCAACCAACACCATTCAACTCAACATCAACCTTGAAGCATTCAACCAATCATCACAAGAAAAGGAAACAAGTAGAAATCCTTTTCCCTCCAAAGATATTTGAACAAAATAGCCACCAACACAATATCACCAAATGCAAAGAATAACTTGCTCAAATCAACTCAATGGAGTAAGCCCAATATCATGAATCAAGTAAAGCAATAACTTGATCAAACAACCTCTATGGAAGCAACTCAACCATCAAACTCAAAACAGCCAACCAAGGGTTCCACCAACTCAATGCAAGTAGCTAGACTCACAAATATAAACCCTAGTGCACAAAGCTTCCACTATCTCAAACCAAAAATTATGCATTCACCAAAAACTCTCCTTAAGGATAACAATGCATAAGTAGTCTTCAACAAACCAGAAAATAGGATTTACACCTAGCCAAAGGATACCTAGTAGAATACCTTTTCACTCCAACCTTATTTCAGAAAACATACACCAATCATACTCATAAGAAGAATGTGCCCATACCTTATTGGAGTAGAAGATAATTGAACCTTCAAGCTGTCACCACACACAACTCTCAAACTTCCAACCAAGTTAGGGTTAGAATAAAAAGAAATGAGCAATAATATAAACTTCCTTTATTACACCTTTTAGCTCCACTTCTTTAAACACAACCACCATAACATGCCAATAAATCAACAATCACAGACTCACACCTTATACCTCCATTTTTAATTTTAGCATAGCAAAGAATAATCTTAAAAATACATCCAAAGAAATATGCCCTTATTTCTCCTAAGCTTTTATTCAATGCTAATCACAAAAGCCAAAACTCATAAAATTTAATCACACCTTATAAATCGTTGTCCAAGAAACTCCGAATTTCGTGGCATAAAGACGTTTTAATAAAAACGTGTGTTACTCTAGCAAAGCACCCCCGCGAGACTCGAAACGGTGACCTCCGCCAATGCAGCGCCCAACAACAGCCTTCGCTGCCACTAGCCCACGTGGGCTACGAAGTTCACAAGTGAACTTCCCTCCACTTCACCCTCAAAAAAAACTCCCGAAGACTTTTCAACCGCACGTGCTTCTAAGTCTTCCTTCGATCGCAGCGAATACAGAGCACAAACACCGCAAATTGCATTCGAGGAATTTCGAATTAATTAGCCTTCCAACCTTAGGAGTTGGAGAATAAATAGTCTCTTCGAAGACACCTTGACGTCGGCGAAAATAAAGACCATTTCGAAATTAATCAAAAGTCTTTTCAAAAAGGGTTTAAAAACCCTTAAATAATTTTAATAAATTAAGAATAAAAAAAGGTTTAAAAACCTTTAAGTATTTTTAATAAATTAAAAATAATTTCTCCCTTAATTAAATAATTAATTAATTAAAACCTTGAAGGGTTTTAAATAATAATTAAATAAATAATAAAGAGAACCTCCATTGGTTTTAATAAAAACCATTTAACTTGGTTTTAATAAAAACCCTATCCAACTTGGTTTTAATAAAAACCGGTTTGGTTTTAATGAAAAACCCTTGCCAATGGAATCTCTCCGGATTCTCTTAAAAATATTCTCTTGGAATCTTCCACCTTTGAAGCCAACACATCCTCTTAACATTAATGCCATTTCCTTTTGACATCAATGACAACTCATAGACAAGAAGCTAGGATCTCAAACCCAAAATTGCCAACATATTCCTTATTTATCCTAAGTTATATTTTGCAAATACATTAATTTCCCTAATTTTTGCTTTCAAACAAAGATTGATTTTAATTAATATCTCAATCTTATCTTATAACCTTATAACTCCCCTTTTAAAATGAAAGTAAATTAGATGAGGAAATTAGATTAAGGCTTTGTACCTTAATGATATTGGATGAATACAGTAAACTCTCCTTCTTGAATGCAAATTCCCTAAGGTACGTTGTGGCTTTAATGCTCTTCTTAAATTTTGGTTGACCAAGAGTGATATCTACTATACCCAACTTGCTTTGAATCCCCTTCGAATTGTACTTGAAATTCTATCGAGCATCTATCATCGATCTGCTAAGTCATGCCTAAACTGATGTTGAGCATCTAACATTGATCTATTGAAGTCGTAAATCCACTATCGAGTAGCTTCCAAACTACTGCTCATATCACTTTCAACTAATGCACTCCATTTTCATGGTCCACGGCATCTTTAATATGTGATAGGATGAGTGACAAGTATCACAATATAAGTTTTTGAACGCTCATGGAAGCTTCGACTGGTTGGTGGAGGTGTCAAAATCACTCCACTGCTTGTGATAAATGTCACCTATGTATTGATATGTTATGATTCTTCCTTGAACGCTATCCAATAAATGCTCCTTCCTCAATATCTACAAGCTTATTTGTTGTAATGTATGTCGAGCTATTAGCTATATGTAACTCCTCTTCTACATGGAGTATGGGCACCAATAAATATAACAACTTCTTTGTGAGTGTTATAGAGGATATCTCATAGGATGACAAGTGGCAGTTACATACCCTTCTCTTTATCAACACTTACTTGAAGACGATCCAATGCATTTTCCACCTTGATCTTTGTTGTTTTAAGTAGATGTTGAAATGTCTCCAGCTAAGCAAAGATAATGGTTGAGCTATGGTGGAGATATGATAGAGCTTTGGTGGAGATATGGAGTAGCTTTTGTGGCCCTTAAATGGAGTCTGAATTACAGTTCTTGGATGAAGACTCCTTGATGCTTTAATCCACCATTAGCTTTCACTTATGGTAGAAATGCTCTGTAGCTTGCTTTGATAAGAGTGCTCTTTTGCTTTGATGTCTTTTTGCTATGATAATGATGCTCCTTTGCTTTACATATGCTTTGTATTCTGCTTTGTACACTGCTTTATCTTCCCCTATGCCTTTTCTTCTGCAGGTTAAACCATCCAAGATGAGCCCTTTGAGTGGCTCCTATTGCTTGGGAAGAAGGGTGCTTATGTTCAACTTTTCTTGGTTGATTTTTCCTGTGGATATTGTACCTTTTTGGGGCACATTAAAATATAATTTTGGGCTGCAAAAATCCAGATTAAAGTAGTGCACTAAAATATACTATAGAGTGTACATAAACCTCCTTTGATGCACCTTCTTTTGCACTCTTATTTTAGATCTGAAATTCTGATTGTATGGCAGAATTTTCTCCTGTAATACAAGGGTTTTGAGGTTGTATTTTATGAGTAGACACCTTCCCATTTTTTCTTGGACACTTTGATAACAAATCCAAGATTAGACAATAGTAGATAGAATCTTTTTAATTTATGCAATTTTCTGCACTTTCTTTTCTTGCATTCAATCTAGTAATGCTTTGGATTTAAGACTCACTAAGTTTCAATATTTGAAGCTTCTATTTTTGTTTTTAGTTAATTGTATTCTTCTCCATGTTTTGGATGATTCTAACATTTTTTGGTGGCTTCTTTTGGACACTAAGAGTTACATATTTTTGTGCTTCAATAGTGTCTTTAAACACTTGATACAAATCAGATTTTGTGCTCTTCAAGAACACAAAACTAATTTCTTTTGAGAGTAGTATAATAGTACAAGTATTTCACTTTTAATGCATTAAGATGACACCTTATCACTCCAATGAAATTTCAAATTAATGCACTAAGGATTTACTGTAGCTAATCAAGAATAACCTAAAATGAATCTTTAAGATTTATTTTGCAATTTCACTACAACTAATATTGTAGGACTTAGTCTTCTTTTTTATTTTTCCAAAATAGATAATAAGTATTTTATAGAAGCAATTTTGAATTCTAATAAACTCATAATAAAAGTTCAAATGAACCTTATAAATAACTTTTTATTTTTGCACTTTTGAAGACTGTAATCCAATTTTCTATTTGCAACTTTAATCTAAATTCAGGTGCTTCTAACAAATCTGATAGGTAAACGAATTAATGAATCTACTTGCACCAAAAATTCACATACTTTTTTTGTAGTAGCTCTTTTATCTCTTTTGTAGAGGATGTAGATCTTGGTGTCTAGAATCACCAAGTTGCTGCTACGAGAATGTCCTTGTAGCTCTTTATAGATTGTCTTGAATAGCTCTTTCTTCACCAAATGATGATCTTGACCTTTCTTTTATTAGCCTAGTATTTGATGGCTTGTTCTTCTTCTTCTACTACAGATTTGGATAAGTCTTTGTCTCTAAAGTGATACCTTCTTATTGTGAGAGGTAATATTCAAATATTCAAGATTTGGTGAGCTTCTTCTATCTTCAAGTCATCTTGTAGATTTCTGACTTCAAGCAAGATCTTCTTCTGATATTTGGCACTCCTTGCTAAATTATTCTTCATGGATTTGGCACTCCTTGCCAAATTCTTCTTCATAGATTTGGCACTCCTTGCCAACTTCTTCTTATCTTGGGCTTATCATAAACTTACGATAATTATTCCAAGTCCTTCACTATCAGGGGCTTCTCCTTGGTAGTGGATTTATCCAATGAGTTATTATTTGAGAATATATTCAATAAGGCTATCCTAGCCTTTTTATGGATGCTCGATAAGACCTTCCCAAGGTCTCTAATCTAAAAGCTTTTTATGGACTTCCTGTTGGCAAAGGATCTACCACCTAGGAAGGACTTTGTGTGTCAATGCACCCTAGACCCACAAACCAACATTGAAAGGTCGGGAGGAAGGGATGCCCCCCGTGTTGATCTCTGAAGAAGGTCGACTCCTTCCTAACCTACTTTGGGGTTTTTAGATAAGAGTGTAGGAAAGAGATTAAAAAAGGGGGTAAAGGGAACTAGAAATATATTGAAAAAGATAAGGGAATAGGAAAGGGATGTAAATATCATGTGTTTCAGGTGGGGGAGAATAAGCAGCACGATCGCAAATTTGCATCCGAACCAACAACAATTAAAACAAAGCATGTAACAAAAATTGCAACTACGATTCTATCCTATGTATCCTTCTGTTTTGTATTCCAAATCCAAATAATCACCAATGCTCAAATTCAGGATTCATAATTCAAACAGATAGAAATATAAATAGACATGAAGCAGAAATACTAGCAGAAGGCAGCATAAAAGACAGAGACAAGAAGTAGATCCAAGGATGCTTTGAATTAATTAGAAGGTGATCCATCACAGAAGATTCCTCTAGCAATATGTCCCCCCTCCACCCTTTTACAATGAAATGAGATTGCTATTTATAGTACAATTTTCCCCTTGATTACATTTTGGGCACAAAATCCCAGACCTAAAAAAAGCTACAAAAGCTGACAAAAGCAGCTGAAGTTGACCTCTGTGGGTAAAGAATGTACTTGCAACAAGGTCCTTCTAAAAATGTGACAACTCGTGGAAATTCGGTAGGTGGGAAGTTGAGTCAGTTTGAATGGGGACAGATGCGGTACAATCTGTCAGTTCACGCTCATTTGTCCGGTACCCTGGTGACACATATTTTGTCACATATTTGACTCGAATCTCAAGGCTGGACACTTGTCGAAATCTAATAAGGGGAAAAATATGCCTTAGGAGCTCATATTTTCTTTCTTGCCTGAATTCGCCCAAAATCAGAGTGCAACCAGGCAGCGTAAATGGGAAATGGCGCAATTGGGGAGGCCTCCGTGACTTAAATTTTTTTTGGGCAGGTTTTGACATTCTTTGCTTGAGTGTGTGCAAGTAACTGAGCGAACCCTGACTTCGCTGCGAAGTCGGGTTGCTCATCCAACACTTAACTGTTTTTCAAATAAGTTGCCCAACTGTGCATGAAATTGAGGGCGCAACCCGACCTCGCTGCGAAGTCGGGTTGCGCACCCAAAACTTAGAAAATTTACGACTTCATTGATGCCTAGGTGTGCACAAAACTGAGATCGCAACCCGAATTCGCTGCGAAGTCAGGGTTCACTCAATACTTAGTCAAATTTTGGGCTCAGCTCTCTACACGTTAGCTCCCCAAGTGCGCACAAAATTAAGGGCGCAACCCGACTTCTCTACGAAGTTGGGTTGCGGTAACACTAACACTTAGAAAATTTTGGGCCTTTGTATGAGTGCAGTCGGGTGGATGAGCGTAGTCGGGCAGGGCCCGACACTTAGTCAATTTTTTGGCCCGAAATTGAGCTTCCTGGTCTTGCTTCTCGGGGCCATAACTTTTGATCCGTTGACCCGATCGCCTATTATAATATATCATCGAAAAGCTAGCAAGAAAATATGCAATAATAAAATATCCAAAGCTAGCCACCAACACAAATCTAGCTTTGGTTGCCTATCCGATGAACCTGTAGTGTTCGAACCAAATCTAATTGTACTTTAGTTGATCTTTGAAGTTCATCTGGTCTCCCAAAGTTTGCTAGGTCATGAACATGGTGTAACGTGGTAGGTTATCATTCATGTTGGTACCCATATAATTTATTAACAATGTGGCAAGGAGATTTTCCATACAAGAGCCCTCTTTGGGTACCGGTTGAGGTGATGATTGGAGCCAATACGACCACTCTAGAGAGTCCACAACCTATGGGCTCTCGAGCACGAGTTCCTCCAACTCCTTAATGCAATAACAAGAGCTTTCTAGTGATAGGCCTTTTGCCAGGGTCTCCTCAGGATCAACCTCCTGGTGAGGTATGCTTATTGGGCTTTGGCTGAATGCTTGCATGCTATGCCCTGGGACACAAAAATGGTGCAAAAATGTGCCCTCTTTGTGTTTAGAATCTGTCACTAGATTTTTTTCCTCCTCTTGGCCCGTCTCTTGATGGAAACTACAAGAAACCATATTATTCATCATTTGGGCTGTGTTTGCATGTTCCCACTGGTGACTTTGGATGAGATATGCCTCTCGATCTCCACACAGCTGCATTCTAGGGCTTTGCATAGTATGAGGGATTTGCCCTGGTGATTTTTCCAAATGAAGGTAAGCCAGAGATTCACCAACTTGAGCTTCCATATTTTAGCTCAGTCAGAGTCGTCGGGTGATTTTGCCAAATGAAGGCAAGCCAAAGATTCACCAAACTCAATCTTCTTGAAAATATGGAGACTATAGGTGAACATTCATTTCTCCACTTGTGAAGTCAAGGTCGCTCACCCAATATTGATTCCTTCGAGGTGTCTTCTATTAGCTTAAAAATAAAAAGGCACCTGTTATCAAGAAATCTGGATCTTCATCTTAGTCAGAGTCGCCAGGTGATTTTTCTAGATGAAGGTAAGCCAGAGATTCACCAATTCGGGCTTCCTTAAAATATGGAGACTGTTTGTCCCACTAGGCATTCCAAAAAAATTTGGCCACGGATCTGCCACCTGGGAAGGACTTGGTGTATCAATGTGCCCTAGACCCGCAAACCAACATTGAAAGACCAGGAGGAAGGGATGCCCCCCATGTCGATCTTCGGAGAAGGACGACTCCTTTCCTAACCTACTTGGGGGTTTTTAGATAAGAATGCAGGAAAGAGATTAAAAAATGGGGTAAAGGGAAGTGGAAAGAGATTGAAAAAGATAAGGGAACAGGAAAGGGATGTAAATATCATGTGTTTCAGGTGGGGGGAGAACAAGCAGCACGATCATAAATTTGCATCCGAACCAACAACAATTAAAACAAAGCATGTAACAAAAATTTCAACTGTGATTCTATCCTATGTATCCTTCTGTTTTGTATTCCAGATCCAAATAATCACCAATGCTCAAATCCAAGATTCAAAATTCAAACAGACAGAAATATAAATGGACATGAAGCAAAAATACTAGCAGAAGGCAACATAAAAGATAGAGACAAGAATCAAAGCCAAGGATGCTTTGAATTAATTAGAATGTGATCCGTCACAATAGAGTCCTCTAGCAATATGTCCCCCCTCCACCCTTTTACAATGAAATGAGGTTGCTATTTATAGCGCAATTTTTTTTCCAATTACATTTTGGGCACAGAATCCCAGACCTGACAAAAGCTACAAAAGCTGAAAAAAGCGGCCAATGTTGACCTCTACGGGTAAAGAATGTACTTGCAGCAAGGTCCTTCTAAAAATGTGGCAGCTCATGGAAATTCGATAGGTGGGAAGTTGAGTCAGTTTGAATGGGGAAAGATGCGGTATATTCTATCAGTTCATGCTCATCTATCTGGTACCCTGGCGACACACCTTTTGTCACATATTTGACTCAAATCTCAAGGTTGGACACTTGTCAAAATATGATAAGGGGAAAAATTTGCCTTAGGATCTCATATATTCTTTCTTGCCCAACTTCGCCCAAAATCAGAGTGCAACCAGGCAGTGCAAAGGGGAAGTGGCACAGTTGGGGAGGCCTCCGTGCCTTAGAAGATTTCTGGGTAGGCTTCGACATTCTTTGCCTGAGTGCACACAGGTAAGTGAGCGAACCTCAACTTCACTGTGAATTCGGGTTGCTCATCCAACACAGTCATTTTTCAAATAAGTTGCCCAATTGCACATGAACTTGAGGGCGCAACCTGACTTCACTGCGAATTTGGGTTATGCACCCAACACTTAGAAAATTTAGGACTTCATTGATGCCCAAGTGTGCACAAAACTTAGAGCGCAACCCGAATTCACTACGAAGTCAGGGTTCACTCAATACTTTGTCAAATTTTGGGCTCAGCTCTCTGCACGCCAGCTCCCCAAGCGCGCACAAAATTAAGGGCACAGCTCGACTTCGCTGTGAAGTCGGGTTGTGACAACACTAACACTTACAAAATTTTGGGCCTTTTTATGAGCGCAATCAGGCGGATGAGCGCAGTCAGGCAGGGCCCAACACTTAGTCAATTTTTTGGCCCAAAATTGAGCTTCTTGGTCCTGCTTCTCGGGGCCATAACATTTGATCTGTTGACCCGATAACCTATTATAATATATCATCAAAAATCTAGCGAGAATATCTGCAATGATAAAATATCCAAAGCTCATTTCATCCATTTTATCACCCGCATTTATGGCCCACAAAAACCAAACACCTCAACATGCTCTTTATCGCTTTAAAGCTCCATACTTTGGCCAAATTTTATCAAAAAATTTAATGTTGTAAAATTGCCAACACTTCCTTGAGACATTTTCTTCAACCTTCCACTCTTGGAAGTGTTGGTGATGAGATCTACTCATGGGTATCTGATTTTTCTACTTCTATATTTGAACAGGACTCACCTAGTCCTTATTCTCCTTCTCCTTCCTTGACTAGAAGTTCTACAATGAGATATTATCTTGATCTCTTTAATTTTGCTTCAAGTGCTGAATTGATTCTGAAGAAGATACCCTTCCTAAATTTCTTGTAGGAAGTTTCCCAACTCACTAAATATTATTTACCTGCAACAAAGCAATAGCACTAAAATATTTATTCTACTTCTGAATCAGATATTCTCTTCGAATTCTTCTTTAGGATCAAGGCTTCTATGGCCTTTTTCAGTATCAAGGCTTCTATGGTCTTTTTTAGTACCAAGGCTCCTATGGCATTTTTCAGTGCTAAGGCTCCTATGGCCTTTTTGGTATTAAGACTTTTGTGGCTTCTCCTTCAAGGCTCCTATGTCCTTTTATCTAAGGCTTCTATGGCCTTTTTATGTCAAGGATTATATGGTCTGTTCTTCAACTTATGAAGCTCTCTAATTCAACAATGGAGATCTTCAGTCTCTTAACTTCACCACAACTCTTCACAAGAAGTCTTCTTTCATAGTATTCTTCTCTTTCATAAGGAACCAATATTTTTACTATGAGGGCACATCAAACTTCGAGAAACGAAGTTGGAGTCTCCTAGATTTCTATAGTAGGATGAGTCTCAATCCTCTAAGAATTAGTTTTTTACAAACAAAATATACTTTATGCACTAGTTAGAAAATTACATATGTCCTGGATAATCCTCACTAAATGATTTTTCAATCCAGTGGCTTGAATGTTGAGTCTTGGTCTTCACAAGTTTTTCTTGAAACTCTGTGGAAAGACTCTAATCAATTGTAATCTCAGTATTTCTTGGATCTGAGATTTCTTTGAGTCCTCACTCATGGCTCTCCCTAATTATACCACCTAGATTCTTCTTAGAGATTTTGAAATTGGCTGGTCTAGCGGTGAATCAATTTGTCAAAATGCTTAGGCTCAAAGATAATGGTGGCTTTCCTATAGACCTACACAGACTAGATCTATTGTAGCTCTAATACCAATGTTAGCTTTTGATGTAGCAAACACTGGAAGATAGCAATAACAAAATAGAAAATAATTTGAAAGAAAGTAAATCTGCTATATTACTAAAATATACAATGAAATAAAATGATATAAAATATTACAATGTAGCTATGGAGGAAATAAACACTCTATTATAAAGCTATTGAACTACATTGCACCCATCACCAATGGATGGTGTTGCACATAGAACTAAGCTACATTATGTCCCCCAACTCTCTATCTATCTATGACTCTCTATATATGTCTAACTATCTATGAGGCTATCCTTATATAGGTAAAATAAGATACTTGGCCAACACTCTATCTAGATATGCAAGGGACAACTTGCACATTGACACTTATTTATTACATTGCATGAAGTAACTAGATAACTTACCTCTAACTTACCCCTAAAGTAATATAAGTATGTACCTTGGAATATATATTTACATAACCCAAATTATGGAATAGACTCTATTTCTAACATAAGAAAAGGTGATGTTGTCTAAAACTTGCATAGGCTAGACAAGCTTCTGCTTCACCCTTGGGCAGGCTCGGTAAAAAATGATAGTTGCACACCCACTGATTTTTGAGCCTTGTAATGGAATCTGACCTTATATTATACTGAGCTAGTGCTAAGGGCAATTAGATTCCTAATGATGAAATCCAAAAAAATATGTAATATAGCCATGGTGTTTAATAGGATCAATCTATGGTTGGGGACAAAGTCAAACATCATTTATTGCTTTTGCAAAATATTACTATGCAAAAGTGATGTGTTTTTTTTTGTTTCTTTGTAAATATGCCTAACAATTATGCACAAAAAATGCTATCCTAGGGATGGAGAATGTAAATTTTACCTACACTAAATACAAATACTAATCTAGAATGCTTGTTGACGATCTAGGATGCAAAGCAAAACCTTGAGAGTGAATGCCATTTTTGTAAAAAAACCTATCCTAATGAAAGTAAATGAAAATCAATAAAGTAAAAGCTATCCTAATGAAAGCAAATAACAATGTAAGAAAGGAATCTATGCTAAGGAAAGTAAATGAAACTGCATGAAAATAAATCTTAATCTATTCAAGGGAAGACAAGGCATGAAATGGAAACTAACCTAAGGAAGAAATTTTAGGTTTGAAATCAAGAACAAGGCATAAAATAAATACTATTCTAAGAACGTAAAGACAAAACATGAACATGAAAACTAAGCTAAGAGAGTGAAGACGAAGGCATGAAATAAAAGCTAATCTATGACATGAAACAAAAGCTAACCTAAGAAAGTGAAGAACATGACACAAAAATAATTAAATAAAACTAATCTATGAAAGGAAAGAATGTGACATGAAAATAAAAATTAACCTAGGAAAGGAAAGAACATGACATGAAAATAAGGACTAACCTAGGAAAACAAGTACATTGCATGAAAATAAAACCAACCTAGGAAAGCAAGTAAATTACATGAAAATAAAACTAACCTAGGAAAGCAATAACAATATATGAAAATAAAACTAATCTCAGAAAGAAAAGAATAAGACCAAACCTAATCTAAGCAAGCAAGAAAATATATGAAAAGAAACCTAATCTAAAAAGCAATAAATTGAAAAACTTATCTAGGCAAAGCATGAAATGGACATGAAAGAAAATCTATTCTAGAGAAGTGAAAATATATATACATGTAATTAAATCTAATATATGAAAATGATTATATCTATTCTATGAAATTGAAAGGACATAAAATTAAATCCTACTCTAAAGCTATTCTATGAAAATGATAATATATAGGAAATTAAAGGTAGTCTAGGAAAGCATAAAAAGAACCGACTAAAAGACATGACATTAAAATTATTCTATGAAAGTATGAGAACATGAAATTAAAGCTCTATGCTAGAAAAACAAGAAATATGATGATGATGTTTATGGTTATGAGGTTCATTGACCTTAGGGACCTATCCACTTTTGATTCCCAATATCATACTAGATGTGAGGGAAGAGCATACATGGAGTAGGAAATCCCTTTTTAGTGTGAAATTCTTTAGTGAAGTGGGGTTCCTTAACCTAGAAGGATGGAAAACCTTTTGATCTCCAAGATCACCTTATGGTGCGTGGAGAGAGCATATAGGGTCTACCTTCCATTCAATATGAAATATTATGTGGGATTCATTTCCTTAGAAATTATGTCCTACTTTTGATCCCCAAGGTCATGTTAGAGTGTGAGGGGAGAGCATACGTAGAACCACAATCCTACTTAATGTGAGATACAAAGTGGAATGGAAGATGAAAATATTACAAAATGAAAGCAATTTCTTTGACCCCAAAAGTGTCCTCTCTTGTGATCCTCAAGATCGTATTATAGGCATGAGAGGAGAGAATATAGGTAGAAGAGACAACTTTTATTAAGTGTGAAGGCTAAAAAAGAAATAAAGATTTATTAATCTAGATTTAAGCCTTAATATATTATTTTGATGAATTTTAGTCTACAATATGAGGACAAAGCCTCCTACCTAAGGTCCAACAGTGTTTTGAGGTTGATAAATTCTACAGGTCTAATTTTGTGGCCAAAATAGTTTTTGGAATCCTAACTATTAGGCCTTAGGTAGTCTCCAAATAAAATCATCTGCCCTCATACGGTTGAGCCTGAGAGAGGTGTTTCTTTGACTGTGCTTGATGGTTGTGATTTTTTGCTTCTTAAGGATCAATGTTATCAAGTTTCCTCTATAGAATAGTGTAAATAAAATTATAAAGTAGATTTTGCAATAAAAAGAGAAGCATAAAACACCCAAAATGACCCAACTTAAAGGCTGCTATCAAAAGAATATCTACGTAGAAAATAATGATTGATATGGAAAGAGGTAATATACCTATAGTCCCCAAAATTATAAAGAAAATAAAATCCAACAACGATTGATGGGGAGAGAGGTGATGTACCTATGATCCACAAATTGATTGACTAGGTGGTAAGGACTTATACACACATGAGATTTTTTGCTATGATATTTTGTGTGAGACAAATACTTGACTGATGGGTATGGATCTAAGTGACAATGAGTTGGATTGATCACCATATAGGCCCTGATGGTTAGAACTAATGATCATTTATGGTCTTATGGTGACATCTAAGTGTAGATGATGAGAGACTGACTTGGTGGATCTTAGTCTAGCTTGTTTTAGGATGATGTTTTATACTTGTAAAACAAATAGAATGTAGTAATAAAAGCAAGACAACATGAAAAATCTTAAAGAAACACACAAGAAATATGTCATACAAAATAAAATAACCAAAATACTAGTTCTACTGCCTAGAAAATAGAAAATATCAAGTGTGGTCAAGGTAGGGTCCCACTATGATCACCAAAAACATAGTATAGAAGATGCACCATTTCATTGATTGATAAGAATATATTACAAATATTATCCCTTTATAAATTACCCTCTTGGGGGTTACAATAGGGTCTGCAAGATGGAGAATGTCCCTTTTACAAAGTATAATAATAGTGCTTTGATGGTCTTCTATGCCACCTCGAATGTTGGGTGGGTTTTGTAGCCCCAGTTGATTGACCACCCAAGGCTGAATGCTCATCCAATGCACCTGCACACAACCCACAAAAATATGTTAGTAGCATCTAGCACATATACCTTGGTTAGGCCCAAAATTTTATAAATTATGCAAATAATAAACTTGATAAATCTTGCTTGAGATGAAAACATGATGTCAAAATATCATAAGGACACATAAATCATACCTTAGTTACCTTGCTACTCTATCTGTTTTTGAAGCCATGAATTTTTCTGACCCTGGAATATGGTTGTCTAGAGGCTGGTGGTATTCTTTGTAGATCGTCTGAGGTCTAACAGTAGTGATTGTAGGCCATCTAGGGCCAGACGGTCTCTTCCCTGGTGCTTGGATGGTGCTAAAACTTCTAGTGGATGTCTAGTAGGTTGTGAAGGATTTTTGATAGCAATATGGGGCTAGGATGATACTCTGTTTGTGAGAAACTTTAAAAATGGAATATATGCATGGTGAAGGTCACATTCATCTTCATGGTTATTTGTGGTGCACAAGGGATTTTACTACAAATGGGGGCTAAGCACACAAGAGAAGGGTGAGTGGAAATTTTGATAGAGTTTTGGCTAGTGACTTCAAGACTTCTTTCAAATGAAGGAAAAGAGGGGGTATTTATAGACTTTGTGCAAGGGAGAGAAGGTGGTGACTTGGAAGTGATATGGCATGATGTGGCTGCTATTTTTCAAGGGTGAGAGGACATGGAAAATATGAATATTTTTATTTACGAGAATATGTACCTTTCACTATTAATGAAATTGGGTGGGGAGAGTCCTCACCCACCCAAGTGGCATGTGCACATCATGCCACATAAATACACTTAGGTGGGGAGGATCCTCACCCTTCCCAAGTGTCATAAATAGGCATGGGGAGTGATGAGGGTGCATGGGGATGTGGAGATCTAGGGTGATGTGGACCTATTTTAGGGTCAAAGGGAGGAATCTAGGGGAGGGGTATGTACACATTTAGGGAGTTGTGCACCTATGCTAGTGGGATGGGAAATCACATGGTGACTAGGGGATTAGTGTAGGAGGGTGTTTAGTGGGAGGAAAGGGGCTAGGAAATAGGGAATTTAATTTTTGTAAGGTTGCAAGGTGGGATTAGGGGTTTTTAGGCATTAATTGGAAAATTTTAGAAATAGGTTAGAATTTGGGGGAATTAATTTAGAATTGTAAATTAATTGTGGATTTTGGGGAATTTAGGAAATATTAGAAAAATTATTGAAATGGCTTTGGGAAATTACATAAATTGACATAATTTAGGTGTCTAGACTTCAAATATTATTATGGAAGAGGAAAAAGGAGATCTTTACTTCTAATGTTGAAACAAAAAGTGATGGCATAAATACAAGATATATAATACTATGAGGGTTATACTTTTCAAGTTAAAATGACTCCAAGAATAGAATTGAATCCAAGAATTTGTGTACAACATACAAGCAAGTGTTAGGTAGTTCCTTGTAGAAATCCACAATACTTCGATAAAAACAAATGAAATTGACACTATCTAAATTACCATTTAGAAGGAAAAAAATACAAGTAAACAATACACATGTGAAAAAATTCCTTAGGTACAAATTATCATATTTACTAATAATGAAATGGTCTCAAAATAATATGATAGATGGTTAAGGGATGACGTATGAATAATATTATTTTTAAATGATATTATTCTAATAATGTCAAATTGACATATTATTGTTTGATATAATATCACATGGATTACCTCGTAAGGTTTCAAATAGGCCTATAAGATTATAAAACATAGTATAATATGAAACATCCTTCATGGCCTAATAAGTGAAATCTTACATATTTCAACGTCCTCCCTTAGTTCAAATTGAAGGTCCATGGGGAGAAGACATTACTTAGCATTCCCGCTTAATATAAGTTCTCCCATGCCAACATGATTTTGCAACCAAGTGAAAAAAACCTTGGGGATAAGTTTTATGAAGATATCTATGAGATGGTTTCTTGAAGTGATATACAATTCAAGAAGCAATTTTTGAGTGTGAAGTTACCAAATCTTATGCATCCAAATATCATTACCATTGATTCTTCGTAAAATTATGAATAAAGTGAATAGTATTATGGTTATTACAAAATAATTTAGTAGGGCCCTTATAAGTAAGACCATACTACTTAAAAAACATCCTCATTCATACTATATGCTTCCCAACAAAAGTAGTATTGCAATAATCTACTTTTATAGAAGACAAAGAATAATATCCTTATTATTAGAATACCAATAAATGGGTAAATAACCAAGATGAAATAAATAACCCAAGATATATTTCAATTCACATACATATTTGTACCAATATGTATCTAGATAGCCTTGAAAAACAACAAAATATTGCATTACATAATGGATGACTATATGAGTATTACTACTTATATAATAAATAATTTCTTTATAAATTTTTAGAGTTTCTTCTTAGGCACTTGCATAAATATAGAATAATTGTTAATAATGAAGGATATATATATCCTATTGATGGTGAGATAGATAAGAATAACCACTAATGACTAATTAAAATATCCACTAGAAGAGAAAAACTACTAGCTGCAAGCTTAATCCCAAAATTAAAATAGGTAGGAGATAGCTTATATTCTTCGAGTCAAAAGATCTATAATAATTAAAAGGAGTGCTAAGGACAACAAAGATAATTTTTAAAATAATATTGAGTAATAAGAATACCAAAAAATAATATAGTAGGCCTATGTTTCTTATTTCAAATGATTGATGAAACCTTAGCTTTAAATCCTAAATAATGAAGTATTGT